>PUFA01000165.1:1455000-3910597 GCA_003508835.1 Eonycteris spelaea | reverse complement strand
GTAGAAGTTTTGCTTATTTGTTGTTCAGTTGTATTTGTTTTTTCCTGGATTTGCTTCTTATTAAATGCGAGACTTTAGAAAAATTACATGATTTTACTAGGCCTGTTTCTTTCTCTACAAAATGGAAATGAATAATATCTCTGCAGAGCCCACTAAATAAGAAAATGCATAAGCATTGCCAAGGACAATGTCTATTGTCCAATAAATTGATCTGTAATGTTAACCTGTTTACTTGTATTACAGGTAAATTTCAACTAGCTCAAAAAGTAGGTTATTTCAACTGTTATTGAAACAGTTCAAGAACCTACTCATTGAGCTAGGATGATTGACAACTAATAAACTTTGAAATGCTAAACATTATCATCTTCCTCTTTATAATAAAAACAGCCACAATTTATTGAGTATGAATTACGTGCCAGGGAAAACATTAAATCCAGTGTTAACTTCAATTCATATTATTCTTAACCTTTAGGTAGATATTAACATTCCCATTTTATAGATGAAAAATTGAGGCACAGAGATGTTATGTTACTTTCCTGAGGTTTATACCTACTTTTAGGTAGTAAATGAGGAAGATGAGTTAGAACTCAGGTGTCTTAATTCCATCACTATTAACTACTGTTCTTTTTGACTTTATAAATTCTGGGGCAAATGTTCTCAGGTTCTTTTTCTGCAATGTTAACAAACTTTTATCTTGGAGTGCTAGCCTAGCTCATGTATTCAAAGTGACTTCATGAGCTACTGGTATGTTTTTGAGATATATGTTTAGAGCATATTCAAAAAGGGTCTGGTAGATTATTTATATTTATTTATTAGCTTTTTCCTATTTTTGTATCCTGTCTTTGTGCTTTAAAACATGCCCTTGACTATGCCCTGCTGAAATCCATGCTGAGGTCAATATTCAGTGGCAGGTAGATAGGTCCATGACCTTAAATCAGAAAGTCATTGCCACAGAGTATTCAAAATAACTGCAGTAAAGATGATTGCCACTCTATCAAGAATGTAACAAGTTTTTTTTCTTTACTGGAAACAAATTTCTCCCAACTGCTGTAGAGAGGAGGGGGTAAAAAAATAAAATAAGCCTTGCTTGGAAGAGACACAAATAAACCGGAAAAAATAGTTTGTTTTTAAATGGTTTTGAGTCCTTTGGAGCTGTCCTCCAATCAATAGAAATGACTAAGAAATCTTATGGTCTCATCTCCCAGGTTTTATGTGTCCCATTTATTTAACCAAGATAATAAAAACTCATATATGGTCTCTTTAGATATTTCCAAATAGGGCTGGCCTCTTTAGTTTATCTCCAAATAGCTCAGGCTGCAAATTTCATTTTAAAACCATCTATATCTTAATCACATGCTAAGTGGATAGCCAGACATCACCTTTGGTTTCCTTAATTGAAATTAAGTCTTCTTGGCTTGAAAGTCTTGGGTTATAATCATAAAAAAATCATACCTTATTTTTTTGGCCAAAGGGGAGTCCTTGTAAGATCTAAGCAGCTTTCAAAATTTTAGTCCCTTCATTCTCAGATGCATCCTCTCAACTTAGATTTAAGAAGTTTCAGAGTTCAATACCTTCAGTAAGGATCAGCTGAAATTAAAATCTGTGATGAGGCTTCATTCAAGCTCCTTATGAAATCCACCCTGAAGAGCAGCCTGAATATAAAGGCTTCAGTCAAATGGCTTTGCTGGACCTTTATTATTCTGACAGCCCGAAACTGATAGGAAATAAGCTTCAGAGTTCAACAAATCTCTTACACTGGCATTTGTCCTGCTGTAGTTGCTCTGTGGCATTGCCAATTCAGAGGTGCCTGCCTACTCTACTGCATGGTCCAAACAGCCAGCTTCCTAGCATTCCTTGGGAGTCCTTCTTATTCATGACTCTGCCAACGTTGAATATGCGACATGCATTGTAGGGAATGGTGTCTATTTTAGATGTTCAAATTCAACTTGTAATGTGTAAGTTGTATAAATTGCTCAAAGGTGATGTAAATTTATTGAATCTTTATTGAATCTTGATGACATGGATGTAAGATACATTCTGGCCTTATTTATGCCAGGCTGGAAATAAGTATGAGAGTTTAGCAATCAAGAAGTCCTACCCACCTGAGTTTTCAGGGCTAGTAAAGTTTACTTTCTTCCATTGAATATAAAATGAAGTCATTGGCTTGAATGGAAGGCCATATCATATGAAAAATACACCATTAAACCCTGGAATCGTTGAGATAAGATAGCCTAAATTTGAAAGGACCTCAGGAATTTGTAACTGAGTTAAAGTTTTTCTCTTTTTCTTTCCCACTTGCCATTCCTTCTTTTTCTTTTACAGCGTAAGCACCTTTGATTTTACGCAATTTAAATAAAAGTGCATGCAACAACTTTATATGTGTATTTTGTATCAGGAGAAGGCATTTTGCATATAAGGAGGTAAGGAGAGAATCTTGTAGTTTTATGTGGGGAATACTTGCATCTTCGAAGTTAGCCAAGTTAGAGGCTGACTGAAGGAAGAAATCCCAAACACTAGGAAAGACCCTAGATTTTTTTCAATTACTAGTCATTCAACAAGCAATTACTGAGTGCGTCCCATACTATAAGCATTGTTCAATGGGGACAGAGATGAGAAGGATTTGATATCTGGTCTAAAACAGTTCACAGCCTTGTCTGAAGGAGGAAAGTGTTGATAGCAAGGAAGCCATGTGACTAGAAGGAATCTAGGGGAGGACTGGTTAAAGGGTAAAAGCAGGCAGCCCGGGGGTGGTAGAGGATCCCCCTGAGATCTATGGCTTTTAGTCCTCTACAGCAGGAGTCAGCCAACAATAGCCCTGTAGATTACATCTGGTCCACAGCTTGCTTTTGTAAGTAAAGACTTATTGTAATACAGCTGCACTCATTTGTGTGAGTATTGTCAATGAGCATCTGCTTTTACACTACAACAGAATTCAATAATTACAAAAGAGGTTGTATGGCCCACAGAGCAGAAATTCTTTACTTTTGACCTTTTCCAGAAAATGTTTTACAATCACTTGTCTAGAGGCAACAGAAGTCTCAGATGACTTTTTGATTGATTAAGTAGCAGAAGAGGGTCATTAATTTTAGTTTCCTAACTTTAGTAACAAAAGTTCTTTAATTCTTCTCTGCATTGTTTCTCAATGGCTAGGCCACTCTATTCACATCAAGACTATAATTTCTTCCACTTGAATCAGTAAAAGCTAAGTTTATTTTCTCCTTCCCCTGTGGCTCAAGCATGTGAACTCTATTAGTATTCTGACTATTAAATTACCTCAATTAAGGATTTTCTAGTCATTCTCTGGAATTCCTATTAACGGTGTGTGAACCAATATGACACAGTGAAATTCTGAACACACTTGAAAAAGAATATCGAGTCCAGCCAAGACTCAAAAAAAAAAAGGAAATAATATACTCTTGCCTCCATGATTATGTTATCTGAAAAACTTCAAGAGCTTTATCGTGAGCTCTGTCCAGATTCAGAATGACAAAATTTTTAGATAAATTGGTTTGTGAAATATTTATGTGCATTTTAGTGGCACAGACAGTAGGTAATCTATTTTGTATTGAATCAGCTTGGGACAAAAAAAAAAAAAAAGCACAATCTTAATGAGATTTTTTTAAAGCCACTTTTAAATCCATGTTGGCAAAAGACAAATAGTCAAGACTTTTAATTTCTATAAACTTAATGGCTAGAGAACAAATAAAGCTTTATTAACTTAAATAAAAGTAGCTTTTCTTTCAAGGGCATATCATTTATTTTTCTTTTTGTATAATTTTCTGAAGGACTACTCTTGTCTATCTATCGATCAGTTCTTTTTCCAGTATGTTTAGGTGGATTTTAACTAAGTAATATGGATTTTGAAATACATGTAAAAATGAACATAGGATGTCTGCAGTTTGATACAGTGGGGTGAGCAAGCCTTTGATCTCGGAGTTAGCCAATAAACATCTTCATACCAATTCTGCACTAGAACCATGGGTAGGATACATAAACAGGTGGGACTCACTTTCTTAATTACTAAAGTAAATGTACAAACAAAATCAGTTGCAAGTAATCGAAAACATTTGTACCACCATTTCTGTTGCTTTGACCATGGCAGACATTACAAGTTAATCACTGCACCTGATTTCTCTACCAAGCCAATCTCATTTTTTTTTTCTCAATTCAGTGTCCTGAGCAGCTAGTATCAAGGAATATAAATTTCTGTATAAATTGAAACTATTCACCAATAAACAAGTAAACAATCTCTGGGTTCTGTGATGGTGTGTAGTATCATATGTTTTTTTCCTAGGTATATTCTGTAGTTTAACCTTATAGTAATATACTCATGTTTTAAAAATTGTACATGTTAAGATGTGGATAGAACACAGAAGAATGAATAATTACCTTATGTTTACTTTGGGGACAAAAAAATAAGAATGAAAGTTTTAACTTTGCCTTGCCCTTAAAAATATAATCCTGAGCAATATGGGTGATTTGATTACAACTGTTAAAATACATTTGCCATTGATGACTGTCAAAGTATGATTCCTGTGTGCAGCTCTGATTAAATATGATATACTCTGCTTGTAATGCCCTGTGCGTAATATATTAGAGAACATGTCTGACATTCAAAAGATTGTGGGGATAAAGAAGTTGGCCCCCAGGTATATTGGTGTCTTGGTAGAATTGTTTTTCTTATTACATAAACCTATTTTGAGATAAATATTTCTGTATTTATTGAAAAAATACTTTTTACTTGAAATCATTATAAATATTTATCTTCTCTGTTTCTAGTGGGGTGAGGAGAGAATGCCTTACTATTGTGTACTGGAAAGCCACAAAAAAATGTTGACATATCAAAAGGAGCCCCTAGAGCTTCCTCAATTTACCACTTGATATGACCCAGAGGTGAAAGGGATAGCTTCCATGTTAAAGAATCAATAAAGATTTTCAGTGCACAAGCTTGAACTGAGCTATAATGTTAGCACTATTCATGTATACTTCCTGAATAATTCATTAGATCTGCAGTGGTATATGCATGTCTTTATGTTCAATTATCACCTTAGAACTGCACTGTCAATTCAGTAGCCAATAACTGCACATGGTTTGTCTTAGTCTGTTTCAGGCTTCTATACTAAAATACCACAGACTCAGTGGCTGATAAACAACAGATATTTATTTCTCATAGTTTTAGAGGCTGGAAGTCTGAGATTGAGGTGTAGCATGGTCAGGCGAGGATCTTTTTCTGGGTCACAGACTTGTATCCTCAGATAGCAGAAGGAGGTAGGAATCTCTTTGGAACCTCTTTATAAGGCACTAATCCCACTCACAAGGGCTCCACCCTTATGACTTCACCACCTTCCAAAGCCTTATGTCCTAATATCATCTTTGGGGATTAGGATAGCAACATATGAATTTGGGAGAGACACAAACATTCAGACCATAGTGTGGTTATTTAAATTTAATATTTAAATTTATTAAAATGAAAAAATTAACAATTTTCAGTCACAGTAACTATGTTTCAAGCATTCAGTAAACACATCTGGCTATTGACTACTGTACTATATATTTCATCATAGCAGTAAGTTATTAGAATGCTCTGCCTTATACCATTTTGATGAATGGTCTCCTTTAATTATATATCAAGAAATGTAGGAATAGAGGCAGATCCATGAAAACTTTCTGCACCTGGTGACTTAAATATGAAGAACATAATTTCTTATGTATAATAACAAGTAATAGTATGTTAAATAAGTAGTTGCTTGGTAAGTATAACACCTACAACAGCAGAAGCAATGTTGTACCTGCCATTTTATTGAATATATTCTTGGTGCTCTCTAACAGGTGCATCACACACATTATTTCTTTCAAATCTCAAGAGGTCATGTGATTTAGTACTATTATTCCTAATTTGTGGGAACTCAAGGCTGAGAAACTTACTGAAGGTTTATTCAACTAGTAAATAGTGAGCCAGCTTGCAGCCCTGGTCTGATTCTAAGGTCAATGCTATTCTCTTCAGTTCCTCAGCTGGTTCTACCCATATATAGACATTAAACTGGTTTTAATGTCTGATGAAATTAATACTACATTTTACAACTGTTAATCATTATAGAAAAGCGTGCTAAAGGCTGAGTCAACTCTAAAATTCTTAAGCCAAAATTTAAATCTTGTATTTCATTGACATTCCCCAATCTGGTTCAAGTATCTCATTGGTGTATTCCCATAGTCCTCTTTACTTACTCATCTCTAAATCTCTATAGTTGCATAATTCACTCTCTGCTAAAATTACTTGCTGTTCTGGCTGTATTCTCTTTGTAAACTATGACATTCTTGAGGATTGGACCTGGATCTTGATGATCATGGTATCCTAAGTACCTGGTATATGAAGAATACTACATAAATTTCTGATAGATGAGCTAACCAGAGAGATTTAAATTTTTTGATTTTTTAAGTTTTAATTTAATTTTGCTGCTAAACTGGAAAATTCACTAGAAGAATGTAAAGGACCATATAAGCAGTGTCAAAGACCAGGGACCGTGTTAAAGAACATCTTTCTGGAACATGTTAGGCAAAAACATTGAATTCAGTCTGGAATTACACAGTTCAATTAGGTCTATAAACTGTTTAATCCTTTTTAAATACCCTAACCAATCTTAACATGCAAAAATGCCCTTTCTGCTGACCACTGGCAAAATACTTTAGCTTAGATTGCTGAATGTTATTATTTTTTTGTGTTTTAACAGATATGCTAATCTCAGGAATGATGTATTTCAACTCTAGCATCATTAAAATAGCATCCCATTGCCATTCTTCAATTCACTGCTGAGTCAGCACCTCAATCATGATCTCTATTTTCCAGGGCTTCTAATTTGGCTATAAAATTCATTCACAGTAGAAACTTTTCATAGGAGATATTACTTCTGAATGATACTATTGTCAAAAAGAATCTCAAAATACGTTAATGTATGTGAACTATTGTGGAGTTTACAAACATTCAAGTGGAAGTCTGAAAAGGACCTGCAAGGCATTGTAACTTATTTGGTTACTGAAAATGTGAACACTTTATCCCAGAGGTAAAGTGTTGACAGAACTTTTTCTCTCATTTTGGGAAATTACCCTAGGTATATTATGTAGAATATTTCTGGTTTTTATAAACTCAACAAATTCTCATTTTTGCAATGTTCCTTCCTGTTCATGACATTCTCTATACCCTTTTCATATGCTTTTGCTCTTATTCAGTTTTTCCTTATGACCTCATCTGCCACATTTATTCTCTTGCAACTCATGTGTGAGTGTTTTTGTGTGTACAAAAGTGTCTATATGGGGAAATAAAATCAATATCTTGTACTTACACTTAGCTTTCAAATGTTCACAAATCAATACTTATTTTGTGAATTACCTATGGTATATTTTCCTACAATTTTACTTTCCCCATCCATTTAGGTTTTAACCAAATTGACTCTTTTCCACCATTATAATACACATTTAGTAACTGAAAAGTTCTTCGTAGATCCTCTGAGGTGTATCATTTTAGGAATATATTTTGTCCCCCAAACTCTAAAAATATATTTACAGTCAACTACTTAGTTAGATGCTGCTATGTCTATGCCACTATTTTGTAGTAACCTGGATCCCCTTCTTTTTATATTGTGAATAAACAAGTGGTGGCTGTTTATACATGAACTCTTTGCACAAGTGTTCATAATGGATAATAAGGAGGATAAAATTCAGGCCGCAGTGCAGTAGCTTTAAAGAGAATTTGAAAATAGGTAGACCTAGTGGGTATTATGCTAAGTGAAATTAGAGAAAGACAAACACCACATAGAATCTAAAAAACAAAATAAATGAACAAATGAAATAGAAACAAATGAATAAATACAAAGTACAAATCAATGGTTGCCAGATAGGAAGGAGGTTAGGGAGTTCAGTGAAAAAGGTAAAAGGATTAAGAAGTACAAATTGCCAACTATAAAAATAGTCACAGAAATGTAAAGTATAGCATGAGAAATATAGTCAATAATATTGTAATATTACATGTGGTATCAGATGGGTAAAAGGCATTTTGGGTGATCACATTGTAATAATATAAATGTCTAATCACTATATTGTACACCTGAAAGTAATATAATAGTACATGTAAACTATAATTGAAAAATAATTTTAGAAAATAATAGATAACCCAGAAGTCTATCCTGTTTTGTTCAAGAACTATTGATGTTTGAAGTTTTAAAATCTCACCTGCTACCTGATGAGTGACTCTATGAATCAAAAACACTCCTAACTGAAAAATTTGGCAAATTTGAAGCAGTCTTAATGATATAAAGTGAGAACTTCCAAAGCCCTTTTGGCCACCAGCAAAACTGCCTAATCAACAATGAGGACTACCCCCACAAATAAATACACACAGAGAGAGAGAGAGAGAGAGAGAGAGAGAGAGAGAGAGAGAGAGAGAGAGAGATTCTGTCCAGTCTCAAGTCTGCCTAAAGTCCTATATTTAGAAAAAAGATTAGGGTAACACTTTTGTCTTAAACTGTGTCAGGATGAATAATTGTCTAAGTTGGCCAACTAGATTTTGAATATAAAGTGCATGTATGTGGCTAAAACAATAAGCTTAGAGCTTTATTTATTCAAGAGCACCTTCTCCTTGCCAGGTATCTGGCTCTCTGTTCTGCAGATGCAAAAGGTAAAGAAGATGTGGCCTCTACCCCCCAATTGCCTGCAGTCTATTATATAAAATAGATAGCTTACCAGCCTCCTACACTAAAATTTATTATTAAAATAAATACTTATTTATTCAGCAAATTTTTTTTTTTTTCTGAATAAGTGTTTCCTATGTGCCAGACACTGTTCTAGGCGATGGGAATACAATGATGAACTAAACAGACAAGATCTTGCCCTCTTGTCTCCCTGTAAATACAGATAATATACAAGTAGTTAGTTAAGCTTGGGAGGTAAGTGGCTTTGTTTTGCTTATTGCTCTATTCTCAGCATGCAGTACAGTGTCTGGCACATAGTAGGTGCTCAATAAATATTTGAAAAATTTATTAAAATAATTATAAGTAAAATAAGAGCTACAAGTACTTTAAAAGAGGAAATATTTACATGTGAAAGTGACCAGAGAATACTGAAAGGGATAGTTCATTCTGTCTGCAGGGGCTAGAGAAGTCCAGCCTGACCTCTAATTGTATGAGAGAGAAGAATAAAAAGAAGGGAAGTAGCACTGCCAAATGGAAAGGGAAAACTCAAAAGTCCAAGTAAAGGCAGGTATGAAAAAGCAGAATACATTCTAGATTCTGAAATTCAGTGTCACCCAAGCCCAGAGACTAGACAGGTGGGTTGGAACTTGGTTGGAAAGGTATCATTTGCTAAGGGGAAGGTTTTGCTATCCCATGATGATTGGAGACATCCAAAGATTTTTCAGCAGAGTGGACCTTGAATTCATCTACATTTCAGACTTTCTCCTTTCCTGAGCTACTTTCACCACCATCATTGGTGATATTTTTTCCTTCCTGTTAATGCATTTTTTTCACCTGCCAGCCAGTCAGAAAAGTACTTTGAAGTTTTTTCAGACCAGTCTCATACATTGAACAGAGTTAAATCTTGTGTTCCCCTTACTATCCCCTAGATAGTAATTAAACAGCTTGCCTTTTTGAGACATCTAACAAGGTAGAGCCACTTTCCTGGAGCAGCTGAGGGGGTGAACCGCATAATGAGTGAGAGGCCAGCAACACTACACTATATTACTGTTACCAGCAACACAAAGTCAGCAGAAACTGACTTCTCACATTAAAAATGGTCAGTGTGCAATATACAGCAAAGCCTGCCACAGGACTCCCTTGTGAAGCTTATGATGCAAGAAAGTACCCCTCCCCAGAGTATGCAAAGAGAACATTTTCATACAGAGGTGCCAATTTAATCACCAAAAGAAAGCTCTGCATATCAAATAGATTGCAGAACTCTCAGGAAGAGGCTGGAGATTTAATTGCCCATTTGTGCGTCCTGAAATCCCCTTACAGGCTTGTATAAAGGCCAGGGGAAGTACATTAGCCACAAAGCCTTACACAGAGTAGACATGCAGTAAATATCTTCTGAATGATAAATAAGATCAAGGATGTAAACTGGCCACCTCTGGCAGATGTCTCAGCAGTAAGAATATTTTTAATATCATTTGCAGAGGCTTTCTGGTTTATAAAGGCTTTTTACTAATGCTGCCTCTTTTGTCTTCAGCATTATTCAACACAAGAAATGACTATTCACCAAGATTCAGAGGAGTTTGAGGAAAGTTAAGTGAACTACCCAATGTCAAATAGCTAGTAGTGCTGTGGTTGGGACATAAACTCAGGTCTGCTGATTCAAAAGGTAGGATGTTACTTCTATGCTCTGAGAGGATCATTCCCATACTCTCTAGTTCTCAAAGTGTGGTCTTGGATGATTGCTTCAAAATCACCTTCTAGGAGTTAGAATGCAGATTTGAGGGCCTCACCTAATCAACCTCCCTGGAAGTAGGATTCCAGGAATATGAAGTTTTGATAAGAGTACTAGAGAATTCTTACTGCACAAAGTCTGAGAACTCCTGCACTAAAGTACATATAACATAAGCTGAGATAATTAACAAACTTATCAAAATCATTCCCAAGGCAAAGCTTACAAATAAAAGAGAATCACATAAATTTTTTTTTAAGAAACTGCAAAGCCAAACTTGAAGGTAAGTCTAAAAGTCACTTTCAATTAATTGGTCAAGGAACAGTGTCCTCTATTTTTTGTTCTTTTATATATATAGTGATATTGATTAACAAAATCTAATAAGTTTCAGCTGTACATTTTAACAGTAACACACACACACACACACACACACACACACACACACACACACACACACACACTGTGTATTCTCCTCCCAAAGTTAGATTTCTTTCTGTCACCACATATTCACATATTTGACCCCCTTTAGCCCATCTGCCTTCACACTCCCACCTCCCCCCTCCCCTCTGGTAACCACTAGTCTATTATTGTCCATGTCCATAAGTTTGTTTGTTTGTCATGTTCATTTGTTGCTTTTAGGTTTATATCCCACATATAAGTGATATCATGTGATTTTCAACCTTGTCTGTCAAATTTTCCGATTTTAGGGGCAACTGATTACTATTATGAATTTAGAATTTTTGTATATTTATTGGTTCAAATAAACTTTTTTTCAGATATGAAGGAAAACAGGCTCGATTTATTTGGTTCAACAGCAAATCATAGGAACAACTATGCCTTGTTTGGGTTCCATTCCTCCTTGCATGGTGCCATTTGCTGTAACTACAGATTTTTTAAATTGAAATTTGATGAATAAGTATATGCCTATGAATCAATCTTAACAGACTTAGCATTGTTAGAGGAGATTATTCACTTAAGTGAAGTTTCAGAATGTTAAAGTAGATAATGTAGGAACCATACTTTTATTCTCTGTTGTTCATTTATATACTTGTCAGCTTCCAAAGTAAGTAGTTAGAAGTTAAGCAGCTTGACATGTCTTGAGTTTCAGATTAGATGCTGACTGGTTATAAAAGATATTTGACTAATCTCCATACCAGTCTAGGAAGACTGAAATTCAGAAGACCCTGGCTTTTCTTCAGGTCCTGGTGGCAGATTATAACTATGGTTAGTAAAGTCTGGTATAAAATATTCCTAATATTTTGAGGTTGTCTCACCCATCACAAGGTTGAAAGCCTTTTTACAAAAACCTTAGTTCAAGGAGTCTAAATTTGTGTTTGAGTTAGGCAATTTAATTATAAGCATACATACATTTCTGTCTACAAAAGAATTTATTGGGATAAATAATAAAGAAGTACAAATCTATTACTGGGCCCTCTTCCTTATTCTCTTGGATCCCTCAATGGAAAAGACATCAGCTGCTATGTTATGATAACATTCAAACAACCCTTTGATGATGCCCATGTGGAGAGGAAACTAGGCCCTTAAATAAAAGCCAGCACCAAGCTGCCAGCCTTGTAATGAATCTCCTTAGAAGCTGAATTTCCAGTCCTAGTCAACATCTGATTGCAACATGATAGAACCCAAGCTGGAATCACTCAACCAACTAGCTCCAATTTTCTTTTTCACAAAAGCCATGCAACAATAGCTGCTTGATTACATAGCTCTGAATATTTGCTTAATAGATAAGATTGTGACTAATACATGATAATCATTGCTCTAAACCAATGCATTCTCAGGTAGTTACTCAATTCACAATAAATACAGAATTGTATGTTCAAAGACAAGTAAAAGGTTCAAATTATTGGATGCATGCCAAACTCTATGATGATCATGAGTCTGTATCTCACTTACTCTATTGGTTACGTAAATATTTTTAGAGAAAAGTTAATTTTTAACTAAGTTTTAGAAAACAGATTATGTAGTTAGGTAGAGAAAAGCAACTTATATTTTTGGTAAATTTTCAAAAGATTGAAGGCTAGCTACCTTCAATGGTTGGTCTGAAAATTAATGTCCTAGTAATAATGAAGTATGTTAGCTGCACAAAAAGGTATATTTTGAAAGTTAAGAAAACTCTTCATGAGGCCTTCCAGAACAATAGAGTAAGGACCTCCAAAATCTGCTTCTCTAAAGAAGCAATGGAAACTCTTGCAAAAATTTCCTAATCAACTTTTATAGAATGTTGGAAATAACTAAAGGCTTATAACAATCCAAGCAGCACTTACTCAAGATTAACAGCTGAAAATTGGCAAGAAAAATAAGCTTGGTGACATTTCTAATTGCCTCATTCCCATCTCCCAGTCCCAGATCTGTAGTAGCCTCAGAAACCATGAATCTTGCAGCCATGATATTTGTGAAAATCAACAGTCTAGCAGCCACTAATGGGGAAAAACCAGTTGTAGGTTCCCCTGAAAAACCCCATCCCTAGAATTTTCATTATTTTTTCTTGTTCATTAGCTCCTCAGAAATCTTGTTTCTCAAGGCTAGTTTTTATATAGCCTGAGTCTTTGCACAAACAACTCTATCCCCAGGATATTTATCAAAAACATTCTTCTACAGTTGTTTAACATTGAAGCTCCATGAGGCAGGTATACAAGTAGTTGATCCAAAAACTTAAAAGGAAAAATGAGATGGCCATAGGGCATTTGAAATGACCAACATTTTAAATGTTCCAAAAAATGCCTAGAAGGCAACATACATGTGCAGGGCAGTGCTCATGTCAGAAATAAACTGAGAGACCCTTAGCTTTAATCTTTAATACTGAGGCTCAGTACAAAATAGGAAATGAGAACTAAGGCAGCATTGTAAAATGCCAGAGCACTGGAGGCATGTCCCCAAAACAAACACCCCCTTGGCAAAGACTGGAAGACTTATTAGTTTCAGTCATTTAAGTAAACCTCTGTCTAAACACTAGCTGACAACTAAGCAAGTCAAGCAAAAACTTTAGTGACTATGTGCACACACACACACACACACACACACACACACTCAAAAAATACAACCTTTACATAATCAGTCTATAGAATACTATAAACTTAACAGACATCTATAGAACACTCCTCCCAAAAACAACAGAGGACACACTATTCTCCCAAGTTTAGTTAATACATTCTTCAAGATAGACCATACATTAGACCATACAACAATCCATAATAAGTTTAAAAGGATCAAAATTACACAAAATATGTTCTCCAAATGCAACAGAATAAAATTAGAAACCAATAACAGAAGGAAATTTGGTAAATTTACAAATATGTGTAAATTAAACACTATAGTTCTAAGTAGTCAATAGATCAGAAGTGAAATTACTAATAAAGTTAGAAAATACATCGAGATAGATGAAAATAAAAATATAACAGACAAAACTATGAGATGTCATGAAAATAGTTGCTAAACTTGTAGCTATAGATGCCTATATTTTAAAAGATTTTAAATCAACATCTTAACCTTTCACCTTTAGAAACAAAAAAAAAATAAGAGCAAACTAAACCTAGAGTAAGCAGGAGAAGAACAATAATTATGGAAGAAATAATGAAGTAGAGATTAGAAAAATAAAGGGAAAAAAGTTGGTTCTTTGAAAAGTCAACAAAATAGACAAACCTTTAGCTAGATTGACCAAGAGAAAGAGAGATGGCTTAAATTGCTACAATTAGGAATCGAAAAGAGGACACCATTATCCATATGACAGAAATAAAAATAGGATAATAAGAAAATAGTACAAGTAATTGAATGAAAAAATTAGATAACCTAGATGAAATAAACAAACTCCTAGAAAGACAAAGTACTACAACTGACTAAGAAGCAATAAAAATGTGAATATACCTATAAGAAGTAAACCTATTAAATTAGTAATCAAATAACTTTCCACAAGTAAAAAGCCAGGCCAAATGGTTTTGCTACTGATTTATCAAACCTTTAACAAAAGAACACCAATCATTCACAAAGTCTTCCAAAAAAAAAAAAAAAAGATATTATTGTTTCCCAACTCAAAGATCCATATTCCTTATGAATACAGACACAAATAATCCTCAACAAAAAGACTAGTTAGCAGGATCTAGGAATGTATAAAAGTGTTATACTCATGATAGATAAGGTGAAATTTATCCCTAGAATACAAAGCTGATTTAACATAAAAATTAATCATAAACACCATATTTATAGTATAAAGGACAAAGTAATTTCAATAGATACAGAAAAAAACATTTGATAAAAGTCAATACCCTTTCATACAAAAAAAAAAAAACATTCAACAAACCAGGAATAAAAAGAAACTTTTTAATAAATTACATCTACAAAAACCCCACAGCTAACAGCACATTTGATGACCAAACACCAAATGCTGTCCCTTGAAGATCAGAAACAAAGTAAGGATGTTTGTTCTCATCACTTCTATTTAATATTATATTAGATGTTATAGCCAGAGAAATTAAGCACAAAAATGGAATAACAGGTATCCAGATTGGAAAGGAGGAAGTAAAACTATTTCTAATTGCAGATAACATGATCTTGATAAAGAAAATCCTAAGTAGTCATTAAAAACCTATTAGAACTAATAAATAACTTTGGCAAAGTTGCAGGATACATGCTCAAATTTAAAAAATCAATTTTATTTTTATATACTAGTAATGAGAACTCCCGAAATGAAATTAAAAAGCAATTCCATTTATACCACCAACAAAAAGAATAAAACATTTAGGGATAAATTTTGCTAAAAAAGTGTAAGACTTGTACACTGAAAATTACGAAATATCATTGAAAGAAATTAAATACCTAAATTAATTTAAAACATCATGTGTTTATGATTGAAATAATTAATCTTGTTAAGATAGAAACACCCTCCAAAATGATGTATAGGTTCAATGTTATCTCTGTCAAACTCTGGCAACTTTTTTTTTTTTGTAGAATTTGACAAGATAATCCCAAAATTCATATAGAAATGAAAGGACACAGAATAGCCAAAAGAAGATATTGTGTTTTTGACATAAGGATGGAAATATGTAAATATAATATAATACATAATAAACTATATAAACACACTGGTATAAGAATGGAAATATGTATATATTATATATATATATACATAAACATGTTATATGATATATAATATAATATTACACACACACACAGAAGTAATGAGAGTCCAGAAATAACTTTTACTTTATGGTCAATTGATTTTAACAAGGGTGCCAACTCAGTTCAATGAAGAAAAAACCTTTTATTCAACAACTAGAATGCCTCCTATAGTAGAATGAAGTTGGATCCTACATCATACCAGATTAAAGATTAACTCATAAAGGATTATAGAACTAAATGTAAAAGCTAAAACTATAAAACTGTTAAGGAAAAAACATAGGAGTAAACTTTTGAATCCTTATGTTAGGCAATAGTTTCTCAGATAGATATGATGTGAAAAGCACAAGCAACAAATAAAAAAAAAAAAAGATAAATTAGACATTATTCATTATTACTTATTATTGCCAATAAACATTTGTGTTTTAAGGAACACCATCAAATAAGTGAAAATACAACTCCATGATGGATGAAAAAATTTCAAATCATATACCTAATAAGTGTTTAGCATCCAGAATCTATAAAGCACTCTTACAACTCATCAATAAAAAGACAAATAATTCAATTTAAAAATGAACAAAAATTTAAATAGACATTTTTCTGAAAAGACTTATAAATGGCTGCTAAGCCCATGAAACGATGCTCAACATCATTAGTCATTAAAGAAATGGAAATCAAAATCACAATAAAATCTACTTCATACCCACTAAGATGGTTAAAATTATATATATATATATATATACATATATATGTATGTGTGTGTGTGTGTGTGTGTGTGTGTGTATGACAGTAAGTGTTAGAAAGCATGTAGAGGTACTAGAATGTTCACACACTCATACATTGCTGGTTGGATTGTAAAATGGTACAGACACGTTGGAAATAGTTGAACAGTTTCTTGAAATGTTAAACAGTTACCATGTGACCCAATAATTCCACTCCTAGGCGTGCACCCAAGAGAACAGAAAACATGCATCTATACAAAATATTGTACTCAAATATTAACAGCACATTATTCATAAGAGCAAAAAACTAGAAACATCTCAAATGTAAATCAACTACTATATAGATAAATAAAATGTGGTTTATACATAGAAGTAAATAATATTTGACCATAAAAAAGGATAAAGTTCTGCTATATGCTATAACGTGCATAAACCTTAAAAACATTGTTAAATGAAAAAAAGTCAAAATTGCCACATATTGTGTAATTCTATTTATATAAAATTTCTAGAGTAGGCAAATCAATAGGACAGAAAATAGATTAGTGGTTTTCAGGGGCTGGAGGTAGAGAGAAATAGGGAGTGACTGCTACATTAGTTAATATAGGCTTTCTTTTTGGGGGTGACAAAGCATTCTAAAATTAGATAACAGTGATGGATGCACAACTCTGAATTTAGTAAAAACCATTGAATTTTGTGCTTTATAAGGGAGAATTTCATGGTATTTAAATTATATCTCAATAAAGCTGTATTTAAAAAAAATCCCTTTCAAATTCTTAAGTAGTATGTCATTTAAGAAATAGTAATTGAGTTAAATTTAGCAGTCTGAAACGAGGAACTAGAACAAAGCTATGAAATTGTTGCCCTGGTGTGTACATTGAGAAAAACGCTTTACTTAAAATTCTCAGTAGCGATATCTAACTGTCCTATCAATGGGGCAATACCATATGACAGTGAAGCACTGCTATGGACCAAGAAGAATTCTTGTCTCAAGTTCTCACAGCAAGTACATGTGTACTTTTTACAAATTATTCCATAATTCTGGGTGGTGAATTAGACCAGTGGTGGAACAGTCTCCTCCGGGGTCTCATCTCCAGGAATTGTAGAAAGTATAGAAGATGTCATACTGTGGCGGAAGTATGGGACACCAAGGGAGAAGAGAGACTCCAACAAAAGCAAACCTGATTCCATTTGTTTTGTACATTAAACAATGTTTTGTGTGACTATGAAGTTTAAAACTCCCTAGACTAGATGATTTTTGAAAATGTTTTTTAGCATTATGGCTCAAAGTCTATATAGTACTCACTTTATTGCTGTGGTCTAGAACCGAACCTGCAGTACCTCTGAGGTGTACCTGTGTAGGACTTTTTATTTAAATACAGTTGTTTGTGTCTTAAATATTTTCCTGAAACCCATGTATTCCTCCCCTCCCCCCCCAAAATTACAGTGACCCAAAGGTAAAGTGTAAACTATCTGAATTACCACAGACTTTGCACACAATTCCACGTAGTATATATGTTGCTTTACCACTAACATTTCATTTGATATAATGGCAAAGTTGTAAATCACACAAGTCGTTCAAAAGCTACTTCACAAATACTTGAGTGGCAGTTCACATCTAGAAATATATGTGTTTTCTGACAAGTTGGAAATGTACTTCATCTCCATGTGACAGACATATAAAAAAAACGAAAAGCTAAAGGGCCTCTTCACATTCCCAGGGCAGTTGAATTTTTAATCTCTCAGTACATTTGAATAAAGGTACATATTTTGAGCAAATTCTCCTAGCCTAATTTGTGTTTACTGGTTTTTTTTTCAGACTAGAAATTAGAATCTGTAGTCACAGAATATGACCTGTGATACTTTCTCATACTGAGTTTAAGGACTGTAGCTTTTGAGCCAACCCTCTTCTTAGAAGTAATGAAATATCCTCATGTTGCAAAAAAAAACAAAACAAAAAAAAACAAAAACAAAAAAACATAGCCATCTTGACTTGTCAAACTTGAAAGGAAACAAAGAGGACCAGAGAAATAATATATTATTAGGTGGTTTGTTATACTTTTAGCTAGATTTCAAATATATAAGGTTCAGATATTTATGCAGAGGGTATATTTTGAAAACCTCAAACACTTAAGAAACTTGCAGCTTTTAAGACTCATTTTCTTATGAGGACACATTTAAAGAATGGGGGTTGTAAATCTAGAAGTGTTTGCTTTTATGATGCTTTTTCTTTTTTTAGCTTTAGCTTTGATATTTCTCAGGATCCTTTTTCTAAATTAGCAATGTGATGTATCTTACTGGTTATTTGCTTTTCTTGATGGTATGTTAAAATCATTCCCTTCATATCCAAAGCCATAGATTTTCAGAAGCTTTTCGTTTTTTAAAAAAACAGTACTAGAACCACTACTTAAAATATGTTTAGAAAACAACTTATGAGATATTTAATTTTTTAAAAAATTGTATCTCCAACTTACAAGACAATAGATAGTTCTAAGTGTGAATCTGTCACCCAAATTTGCAAAGTGATTTTTGAACATTATACAAATTTGAAATGGTAACCAAAATCTCTTGTAGCAATTCCATTTCAAGTAAACAGTAATATGGGACGGCACCTTGTGAGAAATATACAATCGAAAGCTCCACTTCAGACATACAGAATCACAATCTGAATTTTAACCTGACTGTGCTTTGTGAGCACGTTACATTTAGAGAAGCACTCTTTTGCATGGAACTGAAAAATGATGGTTGTTATTATTTCAGTTTGAAAATCAAAATATATGCCTTCATCATGGTGACATTTGCCATCTAGATTTTCGCCCTGTGGCCCATGTTACAGAAGAAGCTGAAGGCTCGCACTCCCCGCAGCTAGTGGGAGTCACGCTGCTTTTTGCGTTTTCAGCATTGGGTGGGACTGCAGTCCATTACAGCTGTGGGCACCATCCTCTTTTGCCTTTCCGCTGGTATCCATCTCCGGTCTCTGCTCTTTCTACCTCATTCGCCGCAGCTGTTCAAGGAGACCATCCATGGGCCTTGGACAAGGCTCAGATCAAAGAAGACTTGTCTCGGTTCCTCAGCTAGGTTAGGGACCTCTGTTTCCATTACTGCGGTGGCCTGGCGGTCTGGCTTCCCAGCCAGCTTAAGGTCTGAAGGCGGGTTCCAATCCGGGAGCAGCCGTCTGATGTAGGTGGGGGAACAGAGGCCGAAGGAAAAAGTGAACCAAATAGGGCGCTCATCCATGCTGTTACTGGGTGGGTGAGAGAGCTTTCTGGGGCCCTCAGGGGTGATGGCTTCCCATTTATTATTCACCTTAACAATTGAAGTGATGTGGTTTCTATTTATTAAAAAATAACAACATATTCCCCCCCCATCAAAGTATTGTTGTCAATGGCAATAGAGAAAACAATGTAAATATAACATTGTTTACAGAACATTTAGTCTCCTTTTTAATCTCCATAAGTTGAATTTATATTATTTTGTGTTTTTTTTTGTAATGGTAAATGATGTTACCATTTTTATTTTATGCTCATTAAAATTTACATAATCTATATTTGCACTATAAGCTACACACACGTACGCATGCACATTTACCAATACTCCATTCCAAATATATCCCACTAAACCCTGACTAGTGTGTTTGTACATTTAGAGAATGCTCCTTCTGGGATCCCCAGGCCACATAAAACAGCAAAGGTTCATTAGAACAATGTCACCAGCATGGCAATAATTAAAGTTGAATCAGCAATTCAGGGGCTTATAACTCTATTGTAAAGTTGTACTCTGAGATGAAACTCAGCACAAAAGCTCATGCTGGGAGTAGATTATTTGTCAGATTTGGGAGGACTGTGGGGGAAAATTTATTTGGTTGTTTATGATCTGCTGTACTGTTCAACTGATTCTTGGTGGCATTTGGGTTAAGATGTGTTATGGACTGGTGATCATTGAAAACTGGTATTTTCACTGATGTCAACATAGACCTTACTCAAATTATAAATGTTACAATAACTCAGATGGTGCCACGATTATATTATATAAATGGGGACAAATATGCATATGAATACAATTAGAAGAAAAAAGGAGTAATTCTAATTAGACAGAAAAGGTAACATATTTCATTGAAGTAGGATGCAAGGAATTTCTTAGTTGCTGGTATATTTCTGTCAGGGAAATATGAGGCTCACTCCTGTGAACTTCTCTGGGATATTTAACTGGTAAATCAGTGTTAATGATCATAAAAGAATAGACCAGCTATTCACATTTGAATTCTCTTAGGTGTAGCTACAGAGCCAATGGCTAAAGGGAAAACCTCACCAAGGGGAAAAAAAAATCCTGGGGTTCTGTGCTCCTTTACGCTTACTTGGCTCTGTTGAAGAGAGAAACTTACCATCTTGAGATTTCCAGTTGCAGTAATCAAGAATATAACAGGAGTGAATTCTTATTATAGTCAATTTGTGATTAAATACATTGTCATCTTGGGTACAAGTTTAAATGTGGTTAGGCAGTTATCTAAAATATAGTCCCACTCTAAATAATTAGGAACTTCTGATTTTCAACAAGGGACTAAATATTAATGGTGTATGTAATAGTTACAAGCTGGAATTCTTGAGTATGACAAACTAGGTTCAATCATTGTTCCTCCTCCCTTTACTATCTGTCTGAGCTTTGGGCAAATAACTTCATGTCTTTGAGCTTCATTTTTTTCTTTCTATAATATAATGTGATAATAGTAGCTACTTCAGAGGATTGCTATAAAATGTAAAAAGATAACCTTGCAAAGCACAATGCCTAATACATGGTAGTTATTATGTTAAGTTATGCAGTAGCTTAATCAAAATGGCCTTTCAATTTGTCATTTATTTATTCACTCACTCATATACTACATACTTATCAATTTTCTCCATTATACGAGACACTCTGATCAGATGCTGGATACAATGGTGAACAATGTAGGCAGTCCCCTTCTCATTTAGCTAATAATCTGTAGAAGGAAGCAATCAGAAAAATAATCATGAATTATATTAGGTGTTAGAAAGGAAGCAAGAAACAGGTTAAAAGAGAAATTAACAATGGGCAGAGGAGCATAATTAATTCAAGGCGTTCAGAGAAGGCTTCCAGGAGGCAGTATATGTAAAGTTGACAACTTAGTGACAAAGAGTGTTTAGAATTCCAGCTCAGGAAAAAAGTATCTCTGCTTAAGTACCAGCAGGTGTGTGTGCCTTGAGGCAGAAAGAGCTTGGAATGCACAAGGATCTGAAAAAGGCCAGTTGGCTAAATCATCCATAGGGAGGATGAGGTAGAATTATGAGATTAGTTTGGAGAAGGAAACAAAGGCAAAATAGCACAAGGCTTTGTTACCCTTCTTACTTACGTAGAAGTTTAGATTCAATTTAGAATGTAGTGAGAAGTCCTAGGAAAGATGATGTTATCAGGTTGACAGTTTAAGAGGGTCTTTTATGATACTTTGTGGAAAATGGCTTAAAGAAAATCAAAGTCTTCCTTGAGATTTCACCTTACTGATCAAAGGGGAATCCCCAAACTTTCATGTCTGGGGCTATTTTATTGCTGATGAATTCTGAGTTGTTAGATATATTCATTATCCACATATCAGGGAGTAGGAGAGGTGATGCTCAGAGGCACTTATTTGGAGAGTAACAGCAGTTTTTTATAGCAGAACTACTCAAGATTGCACTTACTGTTGCTTTAAAACTTGCCTCATCATTCATAATTTCATTAGGTCATAATTTTGTCATTTTTAGGAAAACTATATTTACATCTCCCCACCTTCCCTGCATAAAAGCACCACTTTTGGTATTTTTAAATTTCAAAATTCAAGGACATGTACCAGATCAGTATATTTCTCTGATTTTCTTCTCTCTGGGAAAAATGTTTTTAAGCATGATACAGTTTCTCTTTGGGCGGGAAATATTTTTATGTCATTAAAGTCCTAAATGACCTTCAGAACTTAATTTGAGTACATAAGCATCACTTTCACTATTATAGAATGAAAGTGGAAGTCTCATTAAGATTTTTTGGTTTGACCCATGTTTTTTTTCTGCTTATTTTGTTCATCTTCCCTTTTAGCTCATTTTCCTTTGGCCTGTATTTTGAGAGTAACTGAAGTTGTAAACATTGAACTGAGGGTTTTCTTTTCTTGCACTCTGAGTGTTGCTGAATTATTAAGTAATAATACAATAACAAGCACTAATCTAGTGCTTTATTCAAGGAATTATTTGCAACTCTGCCCGTGGAGAACACTAAAAATGGTTTCTCTGTAAAGTTTCCAAAGTAACGCCAGTTAATCTACCTCTTCTAGATCTACCCCCCAATGCTAGAATTTTTCATTTTATTATCAAATGAGTTGGATGATATACATCTGTGAAGGAATAATTAGCTTCTCTTGAACTGGGTTTTAAGTCAAATAAGGCAACTTTGCTTGAATGAATGCTCCTGAAATTTGGTAGGACAGCCTCCTCCATGTTCTTCATCTACATTACTCATTTGTTTGTGAAATAAATGATCAATCATGGTTAAGCACTATAACCAAGTCAACCAGTGTACATAAAATTTTGACATTCACATGAGATTTGTCCTGTGTATAACTGAGGACATATATTTCAATTATACCTGTGAGGCTCATATTGAGCTGGGCAAATCATAAGCAGGAATGGAAGAGGAGATTGTAGTAAATAAGAGATAAAAGACACTGAACAAAGACATACAGACATGTTTCATTTGGCCAGCCCATATTGTTCCAACATTTGAAATCTAGGTGATTTAACACAGAATTAAGATTTACGTCTCCCTTAAAAAATCAGTCAGTTGGCAAAAATGGGCCTTATTTCTACTTAGCCAAAATCAGCATGAGTAGTATTTGCCCCTTTTAGAGAAGGCACATATTCCCTCATTTGCCACAGTCCCTGTCACTCCTTATTTCTCTTAGCACCTGACATGCTTTATTTATTTACAATACTGACTGGGCCCCTGTAATCTTTTAAGTGCGTGATAACCAGAAATGTAACATCACCTATGGGATAGACAGCTTCTAAATGATACCCCAACGACCCTTTTCTAGTTGTCATGCCCTAGTGTAATTTAAAAAGATCAAATTTTAAAAAATAGTGATAAGATTCTGAGATTAAGATATAAAAGTCTGTGACTTCCACCTTGCTGGCATTCTCTGTTTTGACTTCTTGGCTTGCTTGCTTTTGTGAAGGAAGCTGTCAGGGTAAAAGAAACAAAGGTGAACTCTGGACAAGAGCTCAAGAACCAAGAACCCTCAGTCCAACAACCCGTAAGAAACTGAATCCTGTCAACAACCACATAAGTCAGTATGGCAGCAGATCTTGGTTGAACCTTGAAATGAAAACAGAGCCTTGACTGACACCTTGATTGTAGCCTTCTGAGAGACCCTGAAACAGAGGACCCAGATAAGCTGTACCCAGATTTCTTACCCACAGAAACTCTGTGTTGTTTTAAACTGTTAGATTTCAGAGTAATTTGTTATGCAGAAGTAAATAAATAAATACATTATTACTTCAGAGAAAAATAGTACATTGACTAATGCATACAAGAAACTTTCTTGAAATTATATAAATCAAGGCATTGAAATTTTCTATTCCCATATCTGTAGGTTTTGTACAATGGCTGATATTGGAGGCACTCAGTAACTATGAAATGAATAAAAGGTAACCAATAGTGAGTTAATTGTTAAAGAAACTGTTAAACTAAAATGTTGCTTGTACGTTAAGTATTACTTTTTCAGTAATATTTGAATTTATCTTTTTTATTAAGTCCCTTCAGATGTGTTTCCAAATATTCTTATTATCAAAAGTATGTCTTGAACACATAAAGGTTGGAAATTATTAACCTTGATAAGTTCCCAGAATACAATTTCCACAAGAGACTACCAAAATGGTACAGACATCTGGGATGGGCTTCTCTTAGTAAACATTGGGATGAGAGTGGAGGTTGCAGCTCCTTCAATCTATAAAATAGGGTAATCTAAGTTATGAAAAAAACAGATCAGGGCAAAAACAGTCTTCAAAGATCCATATGTGATTCTTTACCAATAAGCTATGTAACCCTTAGTGAATTGTTCAATATCACCTTTTCAGTTGGAAAATAGGTACTTTTCTCTGTATATGGCAAGCTTTGTAAATTATGTATTTTTACTAGTTATTGTGCTCCATTCGGAAATAAAAAAGAATTAGATGTAGAGTTCTATGCATGGCGTTTTAAACTTTGAGGTTGTGATATTTGAATTTTAAATATTATATACAATGCAGTAGGAATTTATTTTTAAAAACTTTGACAGCTTAGCATATTCAAACATCAAAACTTTAGGAATTATTAACATGAGGTTGTTGCTTCAACGTATACCTCTGTTAATTTTCTGCTTCTATAGAATATTGATTTTTTTCAGATTAACCTGAAAAAGTGCTTAATGATACTAACATATACATACTTCAATGTGTATTTAATGTAATATAGCCCTAAAACCATTTCTTTGTGTAAACTTTTTATTCCTGTAAGCCAGATAAAAATGTACTGCTTTATGTATTATATACATTTATTAGCATTTTGACAAACTCAGCTTCTCATTTAGTAATAATGTATTTTATGAAGTTTGTATTTAATGCATATGGTGGTGATAAATGTGAGTTGGACTTAGTTGAAAATAAAATATAAAATTGTATCTAGGTTCAGGCAGTTCACAGAAAACTTTTAAAAACATAAATCATCAAAATGATGTTGTTTTATCAGATATTTCCATAAACCTTCCCCAATAATTATTTCATCATCAAATTTTGCACTACATAATACATTTAACCTAGGGATTGTATGTTATTTTATCATCAATCAGTAGTATCACCTGGCCCTTGCTTCAGTAAAATGATGGTTCGAGAGGCTTTCACTCCTCAAAAAAAACCTTTGACTAATCTTGCCGAAGTTCACCTTTTAAGTTTTTCAGGACCACTTATTATCTGTTAAGCATGCAGACTAGATCAAAGGTTAATGATTTTAATTGGACTTCATTAAGTGATAATATAAATCTCAAGCTCCTTATTAGGCTCCAGATTGGACAGTAATGTCATAACATCAGGAAATAATGGACTAGAAGACATGCATTATCATTCATTAGAACACTCCAGCAACTTATTATGTTTCAGATGTATTGTCTCAAGTGAGAAATTAAGTGAGGTGCATATTAATAGCTTGGTCTAATTCCCATTTTGAAAATGAACTGTATTTTGTGTAATGAAGACTTTCTGGTTTGAGCTGTTATAGTTTGGAAGACTCTATTGCATTCTGTTTATCTTTTATTACTATTTACTAGCTGCCCTCAACCATGGGAGACAAGGTTATTTGATCGTTCCACAGCTTGTGCAGTCCAGTTGAAACATAGCTTTTTCATTGTGCATCACTTTTGAATTTTAGCACTATCCTTTCCTTCATTTCCTATGTGGTGATTTCAACCCCACTTTAGTAATACAAGGAGATTAAGAGAGCACTTTTGATACTAAGCACATTCCATTTAGATCAGAGTCAGTTCTATAGTTTTCATTTTTCTGAGAATGGGAATCCATGCATACAGAACAGTTGGAACCGTAGTTAATATGTCAGAGAAAATGAATGCACAAATGAGTAGTGTAATACCATGTGCTTTAGAGATAACCACAATGAGGGATAATGAGGTAAACTTGGTCTTCTGTAATGCAAAGCTAATATACTCAAAAAGATATTGCCCTTCATCACAGTTTAATGTAATTGCTTCTAATCTGTTACCTGAACAATAAACTCAAATATCTTATTCAAGCACTAACATTAAGCTGCTTTTCTCTGGGATGTCAATATGACATTTTACATTCATGTGCCTCCAGAGGAACTGGACAGCAAAAACAAAAACAAAAAAAAAAAAAAACTTATATGCTAAGTTCTCCCTGAATTTTTCTATAACTTCCTGTGAATAAAAAATTAAATTACTGAGTTGAAACTAACATAACTCAGATAATTCATGAAAGATGGATATGGTGATGAAATAGATTACTTCCACAAGATACATGACAGCAATCTCATTCTAAAATACACAAAAGCAAATATCAAGTTTGATGGGCCTTGCAGGGCTAGAGGCTGAAAAAATTATTAGAGTTCATATTCTGAAAACACTATAGCTAGAAGGAATACGTTTAAGATGATAAGCTCTGAGTGTGTACACATGCCTCTGTGTGTTTATGTGTTTATATGTGTTTAAGAAAAACAGAGTTAATTTTATCATTTTTAAATATAAAAAATATCTTTTACTCCAAGAAAATAATATAAAATGCTATTTAGGGAATGTCTTTTTCCTATTCCTAAATCAAAACTATTGATTAACTCCAGTGTATACTGGGAACATGGAAGTTCCATTTGCAAACAAAGCAGGTACTGAATAAACATTAGGTTTGAGTAAATGAGCAAAGATTAACTACTCACTCATGTGGAATTGTTCTGAAAAAAGAGAGATATCAGGCCCAAAGGATATTGACTGTCAGATGTATAGACTCAATATCTCTCATAGCACCGACGGACCACCATTTTATTATGAAAAACACTGAACCAAATAAAATAGATTCTCAGGGACAGAGGCCTGGGAAAGTGTGTTCTACATAAACACCTAGGGAATCATTCCCATCCTTCACTTGAACAGCCATTGGATACATTCCATTTCCTGCTTGTTTGGGATGCTGCTTTTCTCCCATTCTATTTAAATCAATAAATATGTTAACTCTGCTGTGTGACAGGAACTTTGCCCATATAGTCATCTCAAAGTCCCTGTTCTCAAGAAGCTCCTAAGCTGTTAGGGAAGACATAACTGAAAGTGCACTAAATGTACATGCACTAATCTGATCAGAAAAGCAAGAAAAACAGTTCTAAGGACGTGACATTTGAAGGGTCTTTTGACATTTGAAGAAGGAATAAGAGCCAGTTAAGTAAAAGAGAAGAGAAAGAAAGGAATCTTTCCAAATAGCAAAACTCATGTTGTGGGACCAGAGTCAATACAATGGTTTAAACTTGAAACATGAAAAACCTTAATGGCTGAGAAAAGGAGTACAAGTTTGTGGATGAAAGGGCCTAGACGGAGGTGAAAATTACAAGACATTCTAAACCTGTGTTTATCAGACTTTGGATTTTTATACCATTTTTTGGTTTTGCCCCACCTAGTACCACTTGTACTATTATTTTCTTAATATATTACCTCCCTCTATTTACTTCTTTTCTTAAATGAATTTATTTTAAAATATAACTTCATGTCACTATGTGAATATATTATAAGCATCACCTAACAAATAGGTCGCTATTTAATTGTGATATAATTGACGTATACATTATATATATTTCATGTGACATTATAATTTGTTATTTGTATACACTATATTTGTATAAAGTGATCACCACAATAAGTCTAGTTACCATCTATGTTCATACAATTGATTCCCTTTACCCATTTTGCCCTCCCCTAACCCCATTCTTCTCTAGTAACCATCAATCCGTTCCTGTGAATTTGTTTTGTTTTTTTTAGAGTCCACATGTAAATGACATCATACGGTATTTGTCTTTCTCCATCTATCTTATTTCACTTAGCATAATATCCTTATATCTTTAGGTCCATCCATGTTGTCACAAATGGCAAGATTTGATTTTTTTTTTTATGGCTGAGTAGTATTCCATTGTGTGTGTGCGTGTGTGTGTGTGTGTGTGTGTGTGTGTGTGTGAACGCACATGAGTGTGTGTGATCCTTCAGTGGGCACTTAGGTTGTTCCCATATCTTGGCCTTTGTAAATTAGTGCTTTCCTATTCTTTGGACCCAGGAGTGGAATTGCCAGGTCATATGTTAATTCTATTCTTAACTTTTTGAGGAATTTTCATACTGTTTTCCATAGAGGCTGCACCAATTTACATTTCCACGAACAAGAATGAGGGGTACCTTTTCTCCGCATTCTTTCTACAACTTATTTCTTGCTTTTTTTGATAATAGACATTTAAGTAGGTGTGAGGTGGTATCTCATTGTTTTTGATTTGCATTTCCTTGACAATTAATGATGTCGAACATCTTTGCATATGCCTTTTGGCCCTCTGTATGTATTCGTTGGGAAAATGTCTGTTCAGATTATCTGCTCATATTTTAATCTTTTGTTTATATATTGTTGAGTTATGTAAATTTTTATATGTTTTCTATATTAACTTCTTATCAAATGTATAAATTGCAAAAATTTTATCTTATTTATTAGGTTGCCTTTTCTTTTATTGATGGTTTCCTTCATGGAACAGAACCTTTTAAGGTTGATGTAGTCTCATTTGTTTATTTTTGCCTATGTTTCCCTTGCCTTTGTAGTCATATCAAATTTTTAAAAATCCTAAGACAAAAATCAAGGAGCTTACTGCCTATGATCTCTTGTAGAAATTTTATAATTTTAGGTCTTATGTTTAAATTTTTAATCTATTTTGAGTTAATTTTTGTGTTTGGCTTAAGTTAATTTTATTCTTTTGCCTGTGGCTTTCCTGTTTTCTCATCACTATTTATTAAAGAGACCATCCTTTCCCCATTGTATTTTTGGCTTCTTTATTATATAGCAATTGACTGTATATGTGTGGGTTTATTTCTGGTCTCTATGTTCTGTTTCATCGATCTGTGTCTGCTTATGCCAATACCATATTGTTTTGATTACTATGGTTTTGTATATTTTGAAATTAGTGAATATGCTACCTCCAGCTTTGTTCTTACTCAAGATTGCTTTGGGAATCCGAGGCCTTTTGTGACTTCATACAAATTTTAGAATTATTGTTTTAATTCTGTGAAAATTGACACACGAATTTTGATAAGGATTGCATTGAATCTGTAGATTACTTTGGGTGGTATGGACATTTTAACAATATTAATTCTTCCAATCCATGAACATGAACTATCTTTCCATTTGTTTGTGTCTTCTTCAATTTCTTTCATCGTATCATAGTTTTCAGTGCATACATCTTTCACCTCCTTGGTTCAATTTATTGCTAGGTAATATATTGTTTTTGTTGCAATTGTAAGTGATATTGTTGTCTTGATTTCTTTTTTTGGTAATTTGTTATTCGTGTGTAGAAATGCCACAGATATTTGTCTGTTGATTTTGTGTCCTACAACTTTAGTAAATTAATTTATTGGTTCCAACAGTTTTAGGGTGTTGTCTTTGTGGTTTCTATGTATAGTATTATGTCATCTGCAGACAGTGACAGTGTTACTCATTCCTTTCCGATTTTAATGATTTTTATTTCTTTTTCTCCCCTAATTGCTACAGCTAGAATGTCAACATTATGTTCAATGAAAGTGGTATGAGTGGGCATCCTTGACTTGTTCCAGATTATAGTGGAAAGCTTTCAGCTTTTCATCATTGAGTATGATGTTAGCTGAGGGTTTGTCATATATAATCTTTATTATGCTGAGGTACATTTTCTCTATACCCACTTTGTTGAGTTTGCTTTATCATAAATAGATGTTAGATTTTGTCAAAAGCTTTTCTTTTATCTATCGAGATGATTGTATAATTTTTATTCTTCATTTTGTTAATGTGGTGTATCCATTGTTTGATTTGCAGATGTTAGATCATCCTTGCATCCCTGGAATAAATCTCATTTGGTCACGGTGTATGATATTTTTATTATTTTGTTAAATTAGATTTTCTAATATCTTGTTGAGGATTTTTGCATCTATATTCATCAAGAATATAGGCCTCTATTTCCTCTCTCTCTCTCTCTCTCTCTCTTTATTTATTTATTTTTATTTATTTATTTATTTATTTTTTTTTTTTTTTTTTTGTGGCAACTTTGTCTGGTTTTGGTATCAGGATAAGGCCAGCCTCATAAAATAAGTTTGAAAGCTTTGCCTCCTTTTCAACTTTCAAAAGAGTTTTAGAAGATTAAATATTAATTTTTTTAAACATTTGGTAGAATTCAACTGTGAAACTGTCTGGTCCTGGACTATTGTTTGCTGGGAGATTTTTGATTATTGATTTAATATCCCCACTAATAATTAGTCTATTCACATTTTTATTTAATCATAATTTAGTCTTGGATGATTATATGTTCCTAAGATTTTACCCATTTCTATTCTGTTGTCCAATTTGTTGATGTTTAATTGTTCATAGTGGTTTCTTATAATTTTTGTATCTCTGTGGTATTAATTGTAACTTCTACTTTATTATTGATTTTATCTATTTTTATCTTTTTTCTATGAGTAAGCTAAAAACTTGTCTATTTTTCTATTGTTATGTTTAGTTTCTATTTTTATTTCCTTCTGCTCTGGTGTTTATTATTTCCTTTCTTCTATTGACTTTGGACTTTGTTTCCTTTTCTTTTTCTAGTCCCTTTAGGTGCAATGTTAGATTGTATATTTGAGGTTTTTTTTTCTTGAGGTAAGCCTATATTGCTATGAACATCCCTCTTATAACTGTTTTTGCTGAATCCCATAGATTTTGAATGTTGTATTTCCATTTTCATTTGTCTTGAGGTATTTTTTTATTCCCCCCTGATCTTTTTCATTCACCTATTGTTTGTTCAGTAGCATATTCTTTAAATATGTATATATTTGTGATTTTTCTAGTTTTCTGTGGTGATTGAGTTCCAATTTCATACCACTGTTATCTGAGAAAATACTTGATATAATTTTAGTCTTCTTAAATTTATTTAGACTTGTTTTGTGGACTAACATATCACCTGTTTTGGAGAATATTCCATGTGCTCTTGAGAAGAATATGTACTGCTGCTTTTGGATAGAATGTTTTGTACATATGTTTATGTTATGTAATGTGTCACTTAAAGCTAGTGTTTTTTTTGCTTATTTCCTGTCTGATCTATTCATTGATGTAAGTGGAGTATTAAAGTACCACACAACTATGGTATTGCCATTAATATCTCACTTTAGTTCTGTTAATATCTGCTCTCAATATTTAGGTGCTTCAAAGTTGGGGGGCATATATACTTACAAATGTTGAATTGACCTCATTATTATTATGTAATATCCATCTTTATCTTTATTAGTGTTTGTTTTAAAGTCTATTTTGTCCGATATAAGCATAGCTATTCCAGCTTTCTTTTGGTTTCCATTTGCATGAAACATCTTTTTTCTATCCTTTCACTTTAAGTCTATGTGTGACCTTATTTGTTTGTTTTTGAACCCATTCAACTACTTTATGTCTTTTGATTGGAGAATTTAGTCCATTTACATTTAACGTAATTATAGATAGGTCTGTGTTTACTACCATTTTGTTAATTGTTTTCTGGCTGTTTTGGAGTTCCTTTCTGTTTCTTTCTTCTCTTGTTCTTTTGTGGTTTTATGACTTTAGTGTTATATTGATTCCATTCTCATTATCTTTTGTGTATCTACTGTAGCCTTTTGCTTTGTGGTTTCCATAAGGCTCACATATGTCAGCAGATAAATATATATTTTGGTCTATTTTAAGTTTATGGCAAGTTACATTTCAACACATTCTAGAACAACACATTTTTATTCTCCTCTTTTCATGTTTTATGTTTTGATTTCATGTTTTTATATCTTTTTATTTTGTGTACTCCTTTATTAATTTTATATTTATAGTTATTTTTACTATTTTTGTCTTTTAACCAATAGAAGGTCACTTTTTAAATGAACTAATTTTTTTGAAGGTGATCACTTCATAAGGTATATAAACATCTCATCACTATGTTGTACAACTGAAACTAATATAATGTTGTATGTCAACAATAAGTGAAAAATAAATTTAAAAAACTTAAATAAAATAAAATGAACTAAACTTAAACAAAGTAAAGTTGTTAAATATGACTCATTGTTTTTGCCATCAGAAGATGCTGAGCATGAAGCCTTCTCTTTGTCAACAAGGGAAGCGAGCATGTGTTAGGAAGGAGATAAAGCTCTCCTAGAACCAGCATGACACTTTCTCCTTGGGAAGAAAGCTGAAAATCAAAAATATTTTCCATTCTGCAAATAATAGTTATTTAATGCCTTAGCCACCTACCATACCTTTGTAGTACTATCTAGTATCATCTTAAAGGTCTTCTATAATACATTTTCCATTATTTGAGACTAATTATTATTTTAAAAAATAAGTTTTTAATTTTGTGTAAGAGCAATTAGAAATTGTTGGGGAATTTTGAAACAATTCACAGTATACTTCCATGAAAGTACTGAGACCAGTGTGAAGCCAAAGTAGTAAGTTAGAAATATCTTTGGGTTCTTGTGATCTGTATTCAACAATGAAGTATGATTTTATATTCTAAAGCACAATACATCCACCTCTCATAATAACAATAGCCTATTGAGTAAAATCTGTTTCACTAAGATGTGAGTGCAGAGATTAGGCTTTATTTTTTTCACCATCGTACCCATCATCACTTGCAAGGAACAGGCACCTACTAGTTATACAATAAGTATATCCTAATAAGTAGACAAACTTATTGTGTTTATAGTGTGGCTCTTATTGGCCTCTAACGCATACATTTCCAAGTTTGAAAATCATAGCTTTAATGCATTTAATTCTGTCTTATACTGAAGGAAAACATGCTTTTAAATTGTCAATAAATTGATATTTTTATATTTAAAATATGCTTATATGAAGGCTTTTGGTAACATCAATTACTAAAAAGCAGGACTCTGCATTTTCATTACTCAGTTTAACCAAAGCAACTCAGCTTTTGTCTGTTTAACATGTTGTACTTGGGGGTATATTTCTATTGCTGAGAAGAAATATGTCTTATTTTCAGCTGGAGTTAGAACTAATTGTTGACTCTTTTTCAACTGTCTTTACCTCTTAATTTATTTCATCCAGGCATTCAGCTTGTCGGGGTTATTTCCTTCCTTCTCTTCTTCCTCCTCCTCCTTTGCCTCCCTTTCCCCCTCCTTCCCTTTTCCTCTGCCTCCCTCCCTGCCTTTCTCCCTGCCTCTCATTCATTCATTCACTGATCACCATTCATTCATTCATTCATTCATTCATTCAAACATTAGTGTGTACCAGACTTTACTAATGTTCAAGATGTATTGAATTGCTTTAGGCTGCCAAGGAGGCTCAAACTTTTGAGAACAGCATGTTCATTTTTCACCTTGTTAGGAGTTGACCCTTTCAGAACACAGCAGTAGGCCTACCTCATAAAATATGCTTCTAAAAATCATCTTTCCTCCTTTCTCTTTGAATAATTAGCAGATTTTAAAAATATGTAAACTTTGTATAGGCCATAGGTAAGCAAGTTTTCTATCTTTATGTCTGTAATCTCTGCTTTGGGCCAAGTGTTCCTGGAAATTAGGGGTATCTTTGCATAATGAGGCCCTGAGTCCCACGCTAAATTTATTTTGCCTACCATTATTTGGTATGAATAAAGAATAAAACATGAATATTATCTCTTTGTCTATTCCCCATATAATTTGTCATAATTTTCTGTGTAAGAAGTCCTCAAGTTATCTTTTAAATTTTAGTTCATGAAAGTGTAACACACAAAGATAGAATTGTACAAACTGTAAGTATATAGATAAATAAATTATCCCAAAGTGTACACACACAGATCAAGAATTAAAACAGTATCAGTGATTCAAAAGCCGTTTTCTTGCTTTTTTTTAATCAACACATCCCTGGCCAAAGGTAATATTCTTTTAACCCTACAGATTAGCTTTGTTTATTTTTGAACATTATATGGTGGCTAATACACTGTGGCTCCATTAGTTCAACAATATGTTTGAAATTGATTATGTTGGGTGATGTATTTAATCATTGCATGGAATAGTACATGATGGTTTTTAGAAATCCTCTGTAATACTGAATTTCTTTTTAGGGTTATTATAAATGAAAATGCATTGAACTTTATTGTATGTGTTTTGGGAACACATATTTCATGTGCAAAGCCCTTGTTTAGCTTAGTAGAAAATGCCAAGCAGTTTTCAACATGTTATGAAGCTTAAATTTATACTAAGAGCAGTATATAATGATTCTCTTGGTTTTACATTCTCGCCAGCATTTGTTCTGTCAGTCTTTGATTTTTGTCATTTTAGTGAATATTGATATGGTATTTTGTCTTTAACTTGCATTTATTTGCATTTGTTAATTACTAATGAAGTTAAGCACTTGTTCGTATAGTTTTAGGCAATTGGGATATTCTGTTTTGTGATGTTTCTTATTGAATTTCTTGCCTATTTTCTACTGCGTATGTCTAGCTTTGTCTTATTGATTTGTAGAAGTTCTTTAATATTACGGATATAATACATTTGTTAATTGCTTGGCATATTCTATTTTGTTGATTTCCTTTTCATTGTTTGCTTGCTTTTAAAATGAACAGAAATTTTAAACTTTAATGCAGTCAGATTTCTAAGTACATTTTGCATGCTAGGAAATCCTAACTTTCCTGGACATTGGTAAAAGCAATATCCTTAATGGTTAAATTAATTATTTCATAGTCATTTGGCTTTAATAAAATATTTTAAAGCAAATTATTTTTCCTTTATGCCTATTCTTCATCTTTTAAAGTTCTATCCTGTTATTAAGCAATCTCTCTAAATGTTTTTCTATATAACCATTTGAAACTAGTATCTCTTATATCTGTGCTGATATTTATAGATGCAACCCTGGCTCTTGCCAAGTAGTCATCGTGTTTCCATGACATGGGTCGTTGACAGAGAAAAACTAGTAGATTTTTTTAACTCCAAAGTCTATGCTTTTTTTTTTTTTTTTTTTTTTTTTTTTTTTTTTTTTTGCGCTGAGGACAGAACCAATGATGGTAGGGAAAAATGATACTTTAAAACTGGCCACTATTTTATGATACTTGTATTAGTTAATTTTTATTATTCATAGTAATTTTGGTCAATATTCTTTGTGATCTGCCATTTCTATTTCCTTAAGATGTGGTACTAAGTGTAAGTTATGATAAGAAGTGTTTATGAACATGATCAGGTCTTTCTAGGTCCAGGCTATCGTCATCAGTTTTAGATAGTTAGATTCTCAAGTTGGGTTACCACTATTGATTATATTCTCAGGGGCTGGTTTATACCAAATAAAATCATTGGAGAGTGATGTAAATCATGGAATGCAAATCCATAGAATAAAAGTTCTATAAAGGTGGGGTCTCTGTCATATTCATCATCATATTCACAATGGCTAGGCACAGGGTAGGGCTCAATAAAATTTAGCTCAATGACAGAAAGAAAGAATGTACTAGGTACAATAACTAGAACTGTCTGTCCCATCCTCAGCTCTTTCGACCCAGCATATTCACACACGTGCCACGGCTATCTGGCAAAAGAAATATAGCTCCAGAGAGCAACTTTTGCTTTAAAAGTTGCTTCATACTGACCTTTGATAAAACATTCGACCCTCTCCTTGTTCTTATTATCTGTTTCAAAAATTCCTGGCTCTGTACTCTCAGTTTAAGTATCAGCTCTGGGTTGACAAACCATTTCAGTTACTCTTTGCATTTATCAAATATGGTTGCCCACTCAAAGCTCTACCAACACTGATTTTATAGCCTTAGGAAGAGCTTTTCACTTCTAGCACTGGCCCTTTAGAAGTTCACAAACTGAGACAACAGGTACTATGTTAAGGGGAAGTAATAAAAGAATTATAGAAGGTATCTTCTATATTTAGATAAAAGAGCCTGAATCATGGCTTATCCCTTAATTACTATGTATCCTTCATTCAAATTATCTAATCTTTCTGAGCCTCAGTTTCTTCAACTCTAAAATGAGGATAGGGAGGCTTTGAATATGAAATGAGATAATGAAGGATAAGGGGCTGACACAAAGAGAGCTGCCATAAATATTGTTCTTGTTGCTTCTGTAATTCTGATTGGCACCACTAGCATTATTAGTCATCTGTACCAGGGAATTTCTCTGGTGTGTGAGTGAACTTTGAAAACCTAGTTACAGAGAAGAACGTTGCTTAGTGAGGATAAATTAGAATAAAGAAAGATGGTGAACTTCACAGATATTTATATCAAGCTACACTGGGTGAATGAATTGTCTTTCTCCACTTGAAAGAGATTCTGTCAAAAGAACTGCTATTAGTCATTTAGAATCAGCCTACTCTCTCTTTGAATAATGTCAGAAAAAGGTACTAACGAATGTTAACATTTTGTCATTTTTTTCCCCTTCAGTGTTCATTGTCAGTCACCAAAAGAATTCTTTTATGTCTATGTTACCCCATAGTGAAAGAAATGATTAATTAGATCACAGCTTATCTAGCATTCACTACATTACAGCCTGGCAGACTTTCTGATATGCAAAGTCTAGCTACACTTTTGGATAAGCTTCAGGTGATACCAGCATGTCATTGGGAAAACATTTTCAAATATTTCCTGAAAATGCTTCCACTAATTTATTTAAAATTGATTTTCATGAGTTTTGTTTTCTGAAGATGAAATATTGATATGAGAAAAGTGCCCTCTAAGAGTCTGTCACCCTATTGCTCTGTGTTTCTGAAAATATGTTCTTTAGACTACTTGTTTCAGGGTCTTGGGGTATGGGTAAAACATGCAAATCCAAGGCTATGCCCCAGTCTTCTTGTTTTCTTCTGAGCTGGTGGGAGCATCTACATTTTTAGCATATGCCCAAGTGATTATGCTACACATTAAATTTGATGAACCACAGCCTTAACCCTTGTCTACAGTAAATAATGTATCTGTGTTGGGGGGGTTTGGGACATTCTGAGAGCAGAATGGGGAATTCACCACTGGGCTGTTAACATTTTTCTTAATATACCTTTATGAATCAGGAAAATATAAATTTTTAATTTATTCCTAATTTAATATGTATCTGGGTCTTCCTCAAAGTAGTATGAACTTCCAATGAGACTAGAGTATGAATAAAATAAAGTTCCTGTTCCAAGATACAATTTTTACAAATATATTTCATCTTACATTGATATCCTAGTGGTTTCAGGTACTGCTTATATTGTAGTACTTGTGTTTTAGGGAAACTTAAAAACTTAAAAACTCACTTGCATAGCTGCTTGAATTCAGAGATTTTTATTCAACTAGTCTGGGGTGGGGACTTCAAATATGCCTTAAAGGTAATCCTATGTGAGTGTTCCACAAACTATATGCAGAGAAAGTAGTGAATGCTGTTTTGTAATGAATCTATGATATGCCTATTGTGTTTTTATTTTGTTTTGTTCTGTTTTTGCTTTTGTTAAATCAGTGGCAAACATAATGCAATATTTTTATCTGTATGGGTACTTTCTCTTCTAATATCCTTCAATGGAATCACCAATAACAAGGCAAAGAGATGAATGTGTACTCAGGGTAACACATATTACTAATGTGAGTTTGAAAGCACTTCTCAAAGGACATGTAACACTATCATCATGGAAGCATTTATTAAGCCTGTTTAAGCAGCAAAAAACCATGACTATAGTCAAAGTAAAGTGAATCATCTTTAAAGGTAAATTGAAGTTGAAGCTTATGGTTTCACTAAAGATACTAAGCTAAAGTTGTATCCAATAATTTTACCTTTCTTCATGTCTCTATATGTTTGGTTTTAGTATAGTTACCTGTAGAACTGATGGAGTGAACTATCCGAGGAAATGCATATGGATAGGTCAAGTTCCAACTAGTACCTTATTCTGCAGCTTAGCCTAAATCTATAGTCACCACAGATTTTTATTATTATTATTATTACAATAAGATAGTAGAATCAAGGAAAGGGAGAGAAGACTTTGGTGCAAACACTTATGAAACAATAAGCAACATGTTAATGGGCATTTGGACAATTTAAGAGGCCTGATAGAGGTAGTCATTCTCCAGGACATGAGTTGATGGTGTTTTATTAATCTCTTCAGTGTCACAATAGCTGTTGAGTGAATTGCTCACTTCCTTTGCTTCAATGATTGTCAGGTGAATTCTCATTCTAGGACCTCCTTTCTATTTGTTTCTGTGTTTTTGCTTTGGTCCCTCTTCCCTTTCCAAATTCCTGTCTAAAGGGATCATTAGCTTTAGTTCCTAAGTATTTGTATTCTGAGCTATGAGAGTTCTATTTACTCTAGCCTAACAACTATTTATTGAGTAACTACTATGTGCCATATTCAGGGGCTATAAAGGAGTAAGTGACACAACTTCTGTTATAATGGAGATCACTATGATTAAAAGTAAACTATCTTTTAGTTATAAGATGAATAAGTTCTGACCATCTAAATTAGAGCATGGTGATTATAGTTATTAATACTGTATTATATACTATAAATTTACTCAGAGAGTATATCTTAAACATTCTTATAAAAAAAGGTACTATAAATGATTATGGGAATCATTCATAATGTATACCTATATCAAATCATCACAATGTACACTTTAAATATATGACAGTTTTATTTGTCAATAATACTTCAATAATGCTTTGGGGAAAAGTAAACAAATGTGATTAAATTATAATGAATATTTTAATAAAGAAGTAAAAAGTACTCTGAAAGAATATAGCAAAAAACTTTTCTAGTCCAAGGAATTAAAAGATGGGAAAGATATGGTCTGAAGGCTGTGATGGATTATCAGAAACCTGAAGGTTTACTGGGATTTTCCTCAGAGATAGAAAGATTTGTGGTATAGTCCAGAGGAAGAAGAGTGTTTTGATGTGCCTAAGAGGTTCAGGATTGATCAAAAGCAAATAAGACAAAGTAAAATAGAGCATCTCTTAAGATGAGCCCAATGGTAGATAGAGGCACATCATGTGGGGCTTCTTAGACCTTATTCAAGATGCTGTGAAGCCATTACAGTGTTTTAAGCATGACAAATTAGTCATAGTACCTACCTCTTTCTCATAAATAAAAAAAAACTTCAATATATGTCAGAATAACAAAAGTTTAGGAAAGACTTAATTCTACATATCATGCTGTTAATTGTGGTGCTTAGGGCGATGCTATCTGATAGCCAACAGATATCTTTATTTTAGGTACTTCCCTATCATTCAAACATGTATTACATTTGTATTAAAAATGGGTAATTAAATGTCAAGTTAAAGAAATAGTAAAGCATTGTTCTCTAGTTTCAACATTTTAACCAAAAATGTCAAGAAAGGAAACAACTTAAATAGAATTTACAGAAAGAAAACTTCTTTAAAACAGTTACCTTTGTAACTTAAAATAAACAAAAAACAGAAAACAAAACAAAACAAAAAGCCAGGCTATGTCTTCTTCCAATGAGCCTTCTCCCATTGGTACATATTAATGTTCAACAATGTTGTGAAGTCAAGAATGAGAACTTGGACGGGGTTTTATTTTTGAGTCTGCTGCACTCTTGAGAGTGTGGCTTTCATTATCATTTTGAAGACAACGTTTTCTTCCAGGCAAAAACATTTCTGAAACAATTATATGAGTCACTAAGAAATATGATTTTATTTACGGAAATTCTTTTTTTTCCCCTAAGGGTCTCAGGTTACCTGGGCTTTAAAGTTGGATTGCAAAAAAAAATGAACAGGTTTCCTGTGCATCTATTGTATATGGTGGCTGTGCTGGCGAGTTTCTGCTGCTCTAATGCTATGTAACAAGCAACCCCCAAATCCCAGTTCCTAACCAATATAAACATTGATTTATAGTTTTACAGGTTTATAGTTCAATTGTAGTTCAAGCTGGTCTTAGCTAAATTTGACTGGGTTAGGCTGTATTTCAGACTTTGTGTCAGGTTTAGGTCAGTTTCAGTGTCTTTATTCTAAGACTCTGGCTGAAAGATTAATATCTATCTGGAGTATGCTCTTCCTGTGGCAAAAGGCTGGTAGAATCTTGCAATGACTCTTAAAAGTATGCCTTGGAACTGGAACACTGTCACTTCTGCCCCTTGGCTAAACAAGTAAAATCGCCAAACTCAAAGTCAATAGCACAGGGATTCACACTCTGCCTTTAGTAAAAGGAATCACTACAAAGTCATATGACAAATGATATGTACAGTTACATTACAGGAGGAAAGTTAGGCATTGGTAACAATAATGTAGTCTGCCTTGGTGGCTAAAGTATCATTTAATGGAAGTTTCCATTGACTTCTCCTCTTAGATTATACCCCAATGTAAAAATTGGAACTCTTTAACCATTGTAAAAAAATTTAAAAGATTTGACTAACCAGAGAATTACATTTATAGATATGCTAATAAAAAATCAACTAACAATTGATTAAACAGCATATTCTATGCTATCATTATCAAAGATATTCTGCACTCAAAAATTGTAACTAAATAATATGATCAAGCAATATAATTTTTTTGGCCCCATAATATCCACTTAAGAAAAGATGTTCTTTCAGGGATAAAAAAAAATGTATGCAGTAAATCAGTTAGAAATGTAAAATCAGAAATGAATTATTTTCATAAATGGTATACTATCTGTAGGCTATTTCAAGTAATAGACTTATTAGTTTTAACTAATAGGTCTTTTTTTTTTTTTTTTTTTTACCAGTATTGAGGTTGAGTTAGGCTTCCTACAGACTAATAGACAAAGTCAAGAGTATTATTTTTTGAATGGGCAAACATGGATAGACTCTAGTGGTACTCAATAAATTTACTCTTCAAATACTTTTTAAGAACATGATACTACTTTTTAAAATGGTAATGGGATGATTAGGACTAAGAGTGACTTTATAGATTAGAGGAGCTAACAAAACAGAATGAATTAACTTTTGTTGGGTGTCTTTCATGTATCTCTAGACATTCTTTTATTGCATTTTGCAGATTTATATTTTACCAGCAGTGATCTTCGATTATGGTCCAGAGGTTTCCATTGTAATCCACAATTTGGTGTGCAAATTGGGAAGTCAGTGTTGGCAGAATGGGTAAGAGCCAGATTGGGAGACATTTGTTTAAGTTTTGTAATTCTCTGTGCCTTGGGTACCTCCTATTTTCAAAGGGGATAATGATAGTAACTGGGGCTCAGGATTGCTGGGAGAATTAATAGAATGAATATTTAGACCACATAGAAAATTGCCTAGCACATAGTATTTCTTAATAAATAAGTTCTTGTCATATAATAGGGCTCATAGGTGGGAGATGCAGATGGATCCTGAGTGGGAGACCAGGTCCTGCCCTTTAGTTGCTGTAGTTGGTTAAGTATGTCCCCCCCCCCCCCCCCGCCAAAGATATGTTGAAGTCCTAACCCCTGGTACCTGTAAATGGGATCTTATTTGGAATTAAGTATTTTACAAATATTATCAAGTTCAGATGAGGTCATAAGAGATTAGGGGTAGGCCCTAAATTCTATCCCTTATAGGAGAAGAAAATTTGGAGTTAGACACACAATTTATGCATGCAGAAGAAGGCCATGTGAAGATTTTGGCAGAAATTGGAATGATGGACCTATCAGCCAAAGCATGTCAAGGATTTCTGGCAATCACTAGAAGCTAGAAAAGGCAAGAAAAATATTTTTGCTTAGATCCTTCAGGGGGAGCATGGTCTTACCAACAACTTAATTTCAGACTTTTAACCTCCAGAACTATGAGAGAAAAAAATGTGTTGTTATAGCCATCCAGTTTGTGGTAACAGCAGTCCTGGGAAACTGGTATGCTATTTCTGCAAATTGGGACAAAGTACTTCAGTGTTTGAAACTTTAATTTCCTCTTCTTTAAAATGACAGTGACACCTGTAGCTGTCCCATAGGGTGAAAGGTTTTGTACTTAAAGCGAATAGCATAGAGACTTGCATATAGGAAGTATGCATTACAAGTTTTGTCACCTTCATCAGCATATCATCAATAGTGATAAGTAACCTGGGGAAACTTCCAGTCAAGATGGAGGGGTGAATGCTATACTTGCCTCTTCTCACTACCACATCAAAATTACAACTAAATTCAGATAAAAACATCATTGAGAATCTCCTGAAATCTATCTGAACAAAAGATTTTATAACTAAAAACTTAAAATAAGAAGCCATATCAATCCAGGTAGTAGGAGCAGAGATGAAAAAACAGGTTGGTCCCACATCCCCATGTGGTAGTTAAAGATTAAGAGGAAAGAGCAAGGGTCCCAGCCTCACACCAGGCTCCCCAGACCAGGGCTCCAGTCTTGGGAAGAGACATTTCCATAACTTCTATCTGTGAAAACCAGCAGAGATTATGGCCAAGTGTGAAGGAGTGTGGCTGGAGTCCCAGGCACTCCTCTTAAAAGACCTGAGCATGGACTTTCTTGTTGACAAACTCATTCACTCTGAGCACTAACACTGGGGCAGCAGCTCCAAAGGTTCCAGAGACATATAGGGAGAACTTAGTTGTCTGGTTGTGAGGTAAGGGCAGGAGAGGTAGCTTTCTTACAGAGTGGTGGCAGAAACCATTGTTCCTTTGTAGAGCCCTCACCAGATCCAGAAGGGCACCATATCTGAGTCTCTATCAGCCTAGCTAATACCATTAGCCCTGCCCTGGTGATTCTGTGAGACCCCACCCCATCCCAACTTGTAGGCCCATCCAAGTTGCTACCAGTGGCTTATTCTTACAAATGGCTTGTCTTAGCTCATGCTTCATACTCCTAAAATTTCTCAAAGCCTCATATACTTCAAAAAAGGAGTATCTGGCCTCAGCATGCCCTGTAACACTTGCTAAAGAGCCTCAGCCTAGCACAAGTGTCAGCCAGCCTCAGTTTTCAGCTTAGCCTTTCCCAGGTATCTCCAAACCCAGCACAAGTGGCAACCATCTGCAGATTACTTTGTAGCTCATACCAAATGGTCCCAGGCAGGGCACCAGAAACAGCTCAACTTGGCCTGTAACAGAGACCCTCCCAAGAGGAACTAGAAACAACACACCTGGTGGCCAGCTTAGGACCACACCAGAACCATCCAACCAACCCCACTAAAGACACCTGCAAATGGCAGACTGGGAAAGGACCAGAACCCTGCTAAAGTGAATCCTGCTCCATAGGGTTAGCCCCTGAGCAAAAGCTACTCCACTACAGTCACCAGCCAGTCCTCAGAACCAATCGGCCTGAGGATCAATCCCTCCTATTGATGTGCAAACAGCAATCAAGTCTAAACTACAGCAGGAGAGCACACACAAAATACAGGTGGGATACACCTGGAGGACCTAGCTCAGGTGACTAGGGACACTGAGCCCTTGGTTCCTCAAAACATATACTATATATAAGGCCACTCTACCAAGTCCAGGACACATAGCAGCTCTTTCTAATGGATAATAACAAAACACAGGGAGGCAGCCAAAATGAGGAGTCAAAGAAACATGTCCCATGTGAAAGAATAGAACAAAGCTCTAGAAAAAGAACTAAACAAAATGGAGACAAGTAATCTATGAGATACAGATTTCAAAACATTGGTTATATGGATGCTCAATGATCTCAGTGAGAACTTTAATAAGCAGATATGACACACAAAAATAGAGATAGAAAACATTTAAAAACAGTCAGAAATGAAGAATATGATAACTGAAATAAAGAATATATTAGAGGGAATCAATAGTAGGTTAAATGAAACAAAATATTGAATCAGCAATTTGGAAGATAAGGTAGTAGAAAATATTCAATCAGAACAGCAAAAAAAATTTTTTTTCAAAAAATGAGGATAATTTAAAGAGCCTCTGTGACAACATCAAGCATACCAAGATTTACGTCATAGGAGTACAAGGAGGAGGAAAGAAAGAGCAAGGAACTGAAAAACCATTTGAAGAAATAATAGCAGAAAATTTTCCTAACCTGGTGAGGGAAATAAACATACAAGTCCAGGAAGTGCAGAGAGTCTCAAACAAGATGAACTCAAAGAGGCTTACACCAAGACACATCATAATTAGAATGCCAAAGGTTAAATTCAAAGAGAGAATCTTAAAAGCAACAAGAGAAAAGCAGTTACCTACCAACAAGGGAGCTCTCATAAGACTGTTAGCTGTTTCTTGACAGAAACCTTGCAGGCCAGAAGGGATTGGCACTAAATATTCAAAGTGATGAAAAGCAAGGACCTACAACCAAGATTATCCAGCAAAGTTATCATTTAGAATTGAAGGACAGATAAAAAGCTTCACGGAGAAGAAAAAGCTAAAGGTGTTTATCACCCCAAACCAGTATTATAATAAATATTAAAAGAACTTCTTTAAGAAAAAGAAAAAAAGATAAATAATGTTAATAATAAAATCACAATAACCACAGTTTTATCAACAATTACTTTCAATGTAAATGAATTAAATGCTCCAACCAAAAGATAGGGTGGCTGAATGGATAAGAAAACCAAACCTTTATATATGCTGCCTTTAAAGAGTCACTTCAGATCAAAAGACACATACAGACTCAAGGAAAAGGGATGGTAAGACGTTTTATTGAAATGGAAACAAACAAACAAACAAAAAACCCTGGGGTAACAATACTTAAATAAGACAAAATAGACTTTATTTTTTTCCCCCACTCTTTGATTCCTTCACACCACTTCCACCCCTGGCCTATGGATGTTGCTGTTTCCCCTTGAGAATTGGACTTCTGAGGGCAGAGGGTGTCCCCTCCCACATGGTCATGGCAGGCACCTGGCATGCACCCAGCATACACCCGGGGCCTGGTGCACCCAGGGTATGGTCTGTGGCTCTACTTTGGGTGCAAACCCAGGACCTTCTGCGTGTAAAGCAGATGTGCTAACCACTACACCATGGAGCTCCCTCCCCCCAAAATAGACTTTAAAATAAAGTCTATAACAAGTGAAAAAGAAGGATCCAGTTAACCCACTTCTGGGTATCTATCCAAAGAAACCCAAAACACTACTTCAAAGGAACGTCTGCATCCACATGTTCATTGTGGCATTATTTACAATAGCTAGGATATAGAGACAACTTGGGTTGCCATCAAGGGTTAAAGGGTTAAGGAAGAAATGGTACATATATAATGGAATATTACCTGGCCATAAAAAAAGAATGAAATCTTGTCATCTGCAACAACATAAATGGACTAGAGCAGCAGTTCTCAACATTTTTGGCCCCAGGGACCGGTATTCCTATGAGAATCTAATGCCTGATGATTTGAGGTAGAGCTGAGTAATAATGTTAGTGCTGAGGAGTGGCTACAAATACAGATGAAGCTTTGCTCGCTCGCCCAATGCTTACATCATGCTGTGCGTCCCTATTCTTAACAGGCCATGGATTTGTACCAGTCTTCAGTCCAGGGGTTGGGGACTTCTGGACTAGAGAGTATTATGTTAAATGAAATAAGTCAGAGAAAGACAAATACCATATGATTTCACTCATACGTGGAATCTAAAAACAACATAAACAAAACAGAAACAAACAAATAAATACAGAGAGCATTTTGAGGTTGCCAGATGGGAAGGGGTTTGGGAGACAGGTATAAAAGGGAAAGGGATTAAGAAGTACAAAGTGCTAGTTATAAAATAATCATGGGGATTAGCATAGGGAATATAGTCAATATTATTATAGCTATGTATGGTGTCAGATACTAAATCTATAGATTTATCGGGGTGAACACTTCGTCTAATCACTATGTTGTATACTTAAAACTAATATAATGTATGTCAACTAATTATAAAAATATTTTATAAAGAAGAGTGATCATTGTCTTCTCCCTATTTCTCTGTAATAGTCAGCCTTTAAGTACAGCCATATAAGTTCCCATAATCCTGTTAAATTGGATGCGTTGTTTTCTGAATGCTAATCTATGTCTGAGTCCCCATGTGCTGCTTCTTTTCTCTTGATGGAAGAGGAGGATGAATGTCTGTGTGAAGGGGTTAAGGCTATAGCCTGAAATAGCCCCAAAGCATTTGGAAATGTTCTTTCAACCTTCTGTTGAATTAAGTTTACCTTACAATATATGTTCATTTGCTTAAATATAAATATGGGTACAATTTACTACCTAAATTGTGTAGTTTTCTTCTAAGCCCTCAAAGGGAAATCTATGCTCTGGGAAGATACAACAAAAGGATGTTTGTTCCTATGTATTTTCCCTAGCCCCAGTGCACTGCTACAAACTCCTGAGCTTATCAACATCCCAGTTTAATAATTAAAATTTAAGAATTTCTTGTATATAGATGCTTATTACTGTGTCTTAGCTGGAATTACAGGTGGTTCTCAACCATGAGAGATTTGCTCCCAGGGGACATTTGGTAATGACTGAAGGCATTTTTGGTTGTTGTAACTGAGAATGCTACTAGCACCTAGTAGGTACAGACCAGGGATGTCGTACAATATCCTACAAAGCACGAGACAGTCCTACACATGAAGAAGTTATCTAACCCAATATGTCAGTAGTGCTGAGACTACAAAGCTCTATTCTAAGCTATGTTTAGGATGATAAAGTGATTTTATCAAGCCATAGAGATCTCTATTTTTCATTAGGGTCATTACCATATAATGTATGGGTTTTTTCCTTCTGTATCTCCATATCTATGTATTTTTGTGTCTTCCTTACCTTCTAGCACTATTTCTGGGAAGTAGTAGGTGCTCAGTAAGTATTTATGGATGGAATATACTGCTATGAAAATGTCCTGCACCCATGTCACTTTATTTCTCACTTCTTATGTTTCAAATATAATCAGGAGTACATAAATTTCAGAGACAACAGGGTTGTTAGAAGGTGGATCACACATCACAGAGCTGAGCTTTTAGGAAAAAATGGTCCTCCAACGAGAGCAAGGTGATGTCTGGCCAAGAGCCAGGGACCTGGTTCTGCCCTTCCTATCTGTGTGAGCAGCTCCCACCAGGCCTAGATATTCCTCTGCTTTACATAACTTGTTATTTCTCCTAAGCCCTCAAAAGGGTTAAAATGATAATAATATTCTCATATCAATAGATAACTTGTGTTCAGTTCATTGTTCTGCACTCCAGTGCCCCTGGAACCATCTCCTAATTGCCTCAGCCTCCACAAATATTCTCATTAGACCCTAAATTTTCACGTTACGTGGCATACTGCAATTAAAGCTGTCATATTATATTATAATAGCTTTTTGGTGTGTCTGCCTTTCTTTCTGAACTTCTGTGGGACTTATATCTTATTTATTTTTATTTTTCCAAATGCCTAGAACGTGGTGGGTGCTTGGCACGTGTTTGGATTGATGAATGAATCTAGTAGTCAATCAATCTGTAAATCAGTCAGTTTGGATGATACTTATGTGTGGTCTCTATTTGTACTGACTCATCTGTTTTCTAACATATAGTCACCATTCTTTCAGCTGAGAAAATGCAGTTCAAATTAGTTTAAGGAAAGAATAAACAGAGGCTTATTACCTCAAATATTTTCAAAGACCCAGGCTATAGTTGCATATGGGGAGGAAAAAAAATTCTCTTTAATTTCTCCTCCTGCATCTGTTTTCCTATGTTACATTTCATCTATGATTTGAACCAGAGGCTCGAACTGCAGTTATCCATGCTCCATGTCTCTGCCCATCTTATAGACTGGCTTTCTCAACCTGGTGTGCAAAATGGCCACTATCAGTCCTTGCTGAGTGACTATGACCCATAACTTTCTTTAGAATTGTCTTAAGAAAAACTTCAGTTTATCCAGTTTGAGTCGTTTAACAGCAACTGAAGCAATCATTTTGGCCAAGGGGATTAGGTCATTTTATCACAGCCAATCACAAGACCATCCTTCTGGCTGGGAGAGATAGAGATAGACAACTGCATAGAATGGATTTCAAAGAAGAAAGAGGTATTTCATCAATGGGAGAAAGTGTGGGAAGAACTGTTGAAAAAAGAACATAATAGATGTCCAATATATGAGCTATCCTATCATAGCTTCAACATGTGTGACTTCATCTTTCTTCTACAAGGCCCAGCTAGAATCATGGTTTATACCCCAGCTGTAATGGGGGTTGAGGGGGGGATATATATATAATTTATTATGTTAGGTATTGCCAACACACTGGTTCATTTAGAATGATATGTCAGCACAGTGCATGAAAAATTTCCTAGTACATGAATAGAATATTTATGCTCTTCTAAAATATGATTCCCCCCAGCATGCTATATTGCTTTTCTTAATAATAAAATGGTAAAATTTAAGAAAACTAAGTGGGTATGGTATGGAGTATACATTTTCTTCAGATCGAGTGTATCTTTTGTAATTACCTGATTTTTATCTGGTAGATTTTATGACAGTTAAATCAGAAAGAAGCTCCCTTGGGATTCAGGGAATGCAATGAGCATTGTATAAGGCAACAAGTGAAATTCAGGACTACCATGTCTTCAATTGCCATATGAGCAGCAACAACTAATTATAAAGAAGAAAATATCAATGCTTTTTAAAAAATTGCTGGCAGAGTGGTTGTATTAAATTTAACTTTATTTGACAGAGGCTACACAAAATTATGTACAGAAATGTATCATCAGACAAAGTATGTATATAACTTTGTTAAAATAGCAAGTGGGAGCTCTTGTTTAAAAACTTAACAAATATTGTACCTTCAGACTCTGATGATAAACTTGGTTTTAAATTTACTGGTGATAGAAAAGCATTTGGAAAACTGAGATCTGCAAGTTATATAGTATTATTTTGCATTCCAGGTTTAATTGTACCTGAATATAAGTGGATTGAAAGTTTCTGAGACTTGAATTATATGTCATTAGGTATAATGTAACTCAGGTCCTGCTAGAATGTTACCTCAGTAGCTGCAGAGATTTTTGTCCATTTTGTTCAGTACTGCACCTTCAGGGCTTAGCATGTAGAAGTTGTCCAATCAATACCCGATGAATGAATAAAGGAATAGTGATTACTCTTTAAAAATTAAAATATTGACATTTCTTAATAATGAATTTAATGCAATAATGTAAATATGTAAATGTTAATTTAATGTAAATAATATAATGTAATTTAAATATTGGATTTACATATATTTCTTAGAATTATAGAACCATATGTATTCAATTTATCGATACATATTTAATGAGCAACTACTTCATTACAGCAACATACTCACTTCTAGAGATTAAAAAACATAATTTCTGGATGTACTAATCAAAATGTAATCACTAGCAAGTGTCCAAAACCCAATTAAATTATCTCATGTAATGTAAGGTAGCTTTTTGGGTTACATTTTGGAAAGTCCACGGGAATAAATATGATCTTAGGTATATCTGGATCCAGAGTCCTAACCATATAACCTGAATTCTGCCTCTCTCTTTACATTTTTCATCTCTGCTTTTCTCTGGGTTGGCTTAATTCTTGGGCAAAATTTTTTCACCTGATAATAAAGATGGTCACGGGAAGGCACAATCTTACATTGGCCATATAGTTAGCAATTCCCCCAAATTAGTCCAATTCTTCATCACCTGTATTAATATGAATTTCCAAAAGTGACTCTGATTGGCCCTCTTTTGTGAGATTGTTCACCTCTGAATCAGTGTCCAAAGGAAGGAAACGAAAGATACTCTGATATATCAGCCTGAATCATGTCCCACCGCTGGGCCAGGGAAAGTATAATAGGAACAGAAAACCCATGGGGCTCTCATCAAAAGTGACTGATCCCCAAAAGAAGTACAAAGTAAAAGCAACATTCCAGCTGTCTACATGTTCACTGTATTCCCTCTAACAAACCTCCTGTATAGAGTTTAAGTTGATTTCAGTGGTAAACTTTTCCACCTCCCTTAGAGCAAACTGAAATTCTCAAGGCTGAAGTGATTTGCTCAAGGTCATCCAGTGAATTAATGACTAATCTATGAGATAACTAAGACCTACAGTTTTCTAGTCTAGAGCCTGTTGCCACTGTCGTTTGGCCTCCCAGATACCTTATAAATGCAATTCCTTTTTCTTCTTTACTTCAAGCATAACTATTCCCATTTAGTAAATCATATCCTAACACAGAATTATAAAGTATACTGGTTAATTGCAGTTCCACATATACTTTGAAACTGATCTTTGTATGTAATGCGTTGAAATTCTATAACCTGGGTAAGCCCAAGGAAATTAACCCTGACTTAATAATACTGCATGCAGCACAAGGATTATGTGAGGGAAAATTCTTTTAACTTATTCTATAAGATATGGGTGATTTTTAGACATAACACTTTTTCTGAGATGATTTAAATCAGTTCAATAACAGGAGTTTGTGCTTTATGAGCTGAAACTCTTAGTCGATAAACCCAATGGAAATCATTGCAAGGAACGAGGCTCCGGCTGTGTTCATTCCACAGCCTCTCTTAACACAGTCAGTACCCACTGTGATATTCTGCACTGTCCTCAAAGCCTTATGGAGAGGTAAATGACTGTGAGGAAGTATAGGGAATAGAAAAGAATATAGGGCTGGAAGTCCATCGTGACTCTGACTCTAGGCAAGGCACATAATCTCTGATGCGATGTAAAAATTGAAAATTTAGAGTACACATCTGGCCAGTTTAATCAGTATTCAGTAGTTGTTATTGCAACCAGGCAAAGGTGAAATTAGTCTGACATTAGACACATAGCAACTGCAAAGTGTCCTAAGTAATCTTTTCTTCAAACTACTGCATTTGTTTGTAATTTATGTAAATTTACACAGGAACAGATTATAAGTGAAATATAAATTATTGCAAACTGTGTCTCAGAAAAACAAAATTATTGTTAGCCTAAGGATGGATGAAGTAAAAAGAGCAATTAGTCATAGAACTATCTTCTTCACACTAATAAGAAAATATATTAGACAGCAAAATAATAACCTAGAGGAAGGGGAAAATTAAGTATTGTACAGATTTTCTTTTCAGTTAAGTTGAGCTTAACTGGTTACAATGTATTGGAATCTTTTGCAGTAGAAATGAGAATATTGTCGCCCTGACACAGCAACCATATTATTAAGGACATGGTCTAAAATTTCTTTATCATTCTCTGTTCTATATTTTATTTTAAAACTACAGGTTTACAAATAATCAGCAATCTTTGGTGAGTAGTAAAGAAATTTTATGTAGGTTTTTAACCATGTCTAATATTGTGAAGTAATAAGATACATTATGTATTTACTAAGGTAGATAGCGGCTGATTTGAATTTACTTTTCTATTAATGTAGAAAATATTATACTTTCTCAGAAAAACAATGTAATACAATAGCCAATGGCAAACAGATAATAGCTAGGTGACAGCCTTAAAATAAAATAAATGTCTTTTCCCCTTTAATATGTTTCTGTTTTGTCATGAAATGCTATAAAATATTATCCACTGTGTTGATATTAAGTTACTCAAGTTTCATGAAAATACAACAATTTTCCAAATGATATTATTCAGGAGTCTTTTAGTCACCGATAGAAAAATCAGCTTGAACTGGCTTTAAGCAAAAAAAAAAAAAAAAAGAGAGAGAGAGAGGATTTATTGACTCATATATATGAAAAAAATAATACTATGGCTTCAGGCAGCACTGAATCCAGTTGTTCAACATCATCATTAATCATGCTCTGTTTCTAAACTCTGCTATCCTCTGAGTTGGTTTTGTTGTCTGGCAAGGTCTTTCTGTGTGGAAAAAAGAGAGCTACACCTCAACTCCTGATTTATATTCATTCTATCATTTTAATTACCTTGAGCCCAAGAAAACATTATTCAAGTGATTCCAACCAAAGTGGTAGTCTTATATCTCTGTTATAGCTGCATGCCCATAACAGAACCTGTTATTGTAGTTAGGAGAATGGATTATGCTGATCGGTCAGCCCTAGGTTACACGATCTCCTAGGTCATAGAAGCTAGAAGCTGGGGTCAGTCACACCTAAACCACACTGACAAAGGGGAAATGATTTGCCCCTCAAACTTATAAGAATACTTCTTCCAAGAAGGTCGAGTAGTTTAACATCAATAAAATCCAGAAATGTTATACATGTAGTATGTAGTAAACTAAAGGTTTGAAGTCAAAGTTAATACCACATTGCCTAGTTAGGACTGCCCTGAGTGTTACCAAACTGTATGATAAATGGTTTTTAGAAAACAGATATATTCAGCCCAAATTAGCAAAAAAAAAAAAAAAAAAAAAAAAAAAGCAGATACTACCCACTATTGATAAATATGGGGTGACTTCTTGGTAACCAAGGTCTGTAAATCTGTAAAATTACTGTTGTCTGGAACTTTCCTATTATTGAAGCAGAGCTTCAAGATCCTACACATGCTTTTGTTTGTTTTCCAAATTAAATGATATTAAAATGTCACAGTTGATTAAAACTAGTGCTGTTACTGTAGGCCATCAAATAAACTCATAAAAGTAAAAAATAATATGTTACTTGGATTGACTCTTTTTCTTATTGTTTTAGTGAAATGACAAACTTCAGAGAATAGGCAGTGACCAAGAACATGCCACAGCAGTTCTCATGTCTCTACCCTAGACTTACTGAATCCAAAACTGGATGTGGATCTCAGCAGTTTGTGTTTATTAAGCTTTCAAGTGACTCTGATGCACATTAGGGTTGAAAAACCACTAATTGAGCATCAACAAGTAATTTGTTGTCAACTTCATAGCAATAAAAATTCTATCAAAAATTTTATTCTGATAGTACTAGCAGTAGCACAAAGTAGAAGGAGGAACAGTAATTACTAATATTCACTAATCTCTTACTATATGCCGGCACTATACATATCTTATTTGATAATCATGACTCTAGAAGTTAGGTACTTTTCATATTCCCATTTTACAGAAGAGGAAATTGAAGGGGGAAAATGAAGGTCACATTGCTAGCAAATAAGATTTCGTTTAGCACCCATACCATTATATAATTTAAGCACTAGGAAAGATATCTCTCTCCAGGTAGCCCACAGAATAACGATAGATTGACAAATTTTTGGAAACAAAAAGGGTCTTCATTGTTTTGCTTCATATTCACTTTAATGTAAAACATTCATTTTTATTTTATGGAAAAAGAAAAGAGTTTTTTTTTTTTCAATTCTTTCAATATTTTCCATGGTAAAATACAGTTTGCCAATCACCACTGTGTAGAGAATGCAGAGGTTGGGAGCTACCACTACCTTCTGCCTGTGACCCATGCAGACGTACAAACCTGGTCATTCTATTTCAGTAACATGCAACATCAGCAGAGCTCATCATATAGTTATAACATTAGAGCTTGTCATGTTGATTGTATCAATGATTTCAGCCTTTCTTTCAACAAGGTGGTAACAACAAATAGAATTGGTGCAGTATAGCTGGGCACAGCTTTTCTCCTGGCCCTGAGTCCTCTCTGGGGCACAAAGTTACAGAGAACCCTTTCTGAGCAGGTAGAGTCCTTCCAGATCTGAGGAAAGACCTGAATCTTCTCAGCATCACTGTCCCTTTTTTAGTCACTCTTATGTCATTATTTAGGAGAAGCTACTCATATGATTTGGATTCTTTCATAAAGAAACTTACTGATTCTTGAGCTGAAGTCAGCCCCAAGAAGGCCTAATTTTTGTTTTGAGAAGAAAGTCATTTCAGTTGTCCCTGAAAAATATTATAACCTCCATCTTTTCAGTGTTCCAGGAAGCTCATCTCCCTACAGAAAAAAAGGACCAAGCGAGGTCACCTGGTTGCATACACACGCCTGTAGCCCATGCTGCCCTTCTGCACAAAATTTTCTCCAAATTCAATGTCTATGTGGTAAGCATAATTCTAGGATGGCTCCCAAGATCTGCACTCTCTGGTATGCATGCCTTCAGTAATCCCCTTGTCTTACATGCGGGTGGGCCTTACTTTTTCAAAGAAGGCCTAATGATCAGAGGCAGACAAACCTGAGAAATTCGAAACTGTAGAGATAACTTCTGGTTTTTTAAAATATTATTTAATAGATAGGGCCACATGGAAAGGACCTGAGAGTAACCTCTAGGTTTAGAGGTCCCCAACCAACAACTAGTGAATAAATGGGAACCTGAGTCATACTGCTGCAAGAGTGATTTCTGCAAGCAACCTGAGGGAGATTGAAAGCAGATCTTTCCCTAGTCAAACTTCCAAACAAGGACAGACAACCAATACCTTGATTTCATCTGTGTGAGACCCTGAAGGGAAGACCAGCTGAAACATGCCAGATTTCTGCACAAACCGTGAGGTTATAAATTTTCATTTTAAACTGCTCAGTTTGTGGTAATTTGTTATGCAGCAGTAGAAAACTAATATAGTCTGGAACATGCTTAACTCACTATACCAAATACTATATTGCATAGACTCTTTTACAGTAATTGGATAATGTGGTTTCATAACAAACAGAAACACAGAAATGTAATTCTAACAGACAATTAAGTTTAGAGGGTGGCATATTATATCACCATTGTCCCTTCTTTCTTCTTAAACAGTTTATTTGCCATCTCCCACATGAAGCATTATGTCATTTTAGTTTGTGATTAGACATTAATTCAAAATTGCAATATTATGTTTTGTTTCTTGAATTGTTGAAATATCAATAAATATTGCAACATCCATGACTTTTTCTTTATATTGTTCATGCTTGTTCTGTTAGAGAACTTAATTTTTTATAATACAGCTATACTAAAAAGTATAAAACCAATACAATTTATATATAATTAGTTGTCTCAAATTGCAATTGAGAAATACATAGTTCAAATCATTAGACAGGAAACCTATAGTAGCTGAAATTCTCAGCCAATTTCTTAAACTCATCAACATCAGTTTTAATATTTTTCTTAAGCGTGTTTAAATATGATTCGAAAAACATCTAAGTCCATTACAAATCTATATTTTCTTTTTACTGCCGAGGATGTGTAATGAGCTTGTGTTTGAGAGAAAAAGAACAGGAAAAAATAATTGAAACTGTCTGTCCTATTACCACCAAGTTCTATTTTTGAAGATTTTTCTATTATTTAACACCTTTCATTTGTTTTACCTTAGAAGTGTGATTCAGTTATCAGAACCTGAAGAAACTGAATCTAACTTAGAAGGCTTCATCACAAATATCTCAATTCAACTCAGGAAAACCAAGCTACCACAATGGCTATTACTTAGGGTCTTTCCTCTAAAATGAAAGTTTACCTATATAGATATCAACTCAGGGGACCATCCTGAGAGTCCAGGTATTATCACTATATCAGCAACATTAATGCATATTAATTAGGCACATTTGTGATCAAGGGCTTTGCTAACTGCTCATCTATTTGTGAATTCTGATGGATCTAGACTTGGTACCTAGGTGATGGTGTCCTATGGGATAACCCAACTAACAGACTGAAACACCTGAAATTTCACTGTGTCACCTTTATTTAATTCTATTTATCCTTTGATCTGGCATAATGAAGGGATCCAATTTTGATGTCCAGTACACATTGTCTCAGTTTCTCAGCACTGAGCAGGACTATGAATGACCCAAAGTCTTTTTCTTTGCATATGTATCCCTTATTCCCCAGTCCCATTCTGTTAGCCACCCTACTGTTGCTACTACTACGAATGCAGCAGCTGTTACTACTTACCATTTTTGTAATATTTACTACATTCTATACACTATGAGGTTAGCTACTGCTGCATAACATATTACCCCTGAAATGTTGCAGCTAAAGCAGTAGGAAATATTTATAATCCCACACAGTTTCTGCGGGTCAAAAATCTGGGACTGATTGTGTGATTCCAATTTAGGGCATTTTCATGAAGTTGCAGTCAAGATAGTGCCTGAGGCTACAGTTTAATGAAAGCTTGCTGGGGGCTGGCAGATCGAGTTCTAAGATGACACACATACTTGACTGGTAAGTTGATGTTGGATATTAGAAAAAGGCCTTAGTTCCTCATCACATGGATCTCTTCAAGGGGTTCCTGGAGTCTTCTCACGACATGGCAGCTAGCTTCCCTCAAAGCACATGATCCAAGGGAGAACAAAGCATTTGTAGCTTTATATTTGATAATCTAGCCTTAGAAATCATGCATCGCCATTTCTGCAATTTCTTATTGGTTGTCCAGTTATGTCTATTCAATGTGAGAGAAGACTTTATAAGAATCAATAGGGTCATTCTGGAACATGACTACCAGACATAAGTATATTATATACTTTTTGCTTACAAGGTATATTTTCTGTATGTTATTCTCAACTATTAGATAATTTTCCTAGCTAGAAGGATATGACCATGAGAGTAGATTCTGAACTGATGTTAATCAGGTTAAATTATATTCAGATTATTCTGGTTACATATGAATCTGCTAGAATCTGTACATTTGAAAATATATACTGACATTGTACTATTTGCCAGTCACCATTCTGGGTATTAAGGATACTGCAGTGATTGAGACAGATAGAATACCAGCTCTTATGATGCTTATATTTCATAGGGAAGAGATTTAAACAAGTAACTAGATATTGCAATGAGTATCATAATGACAATGAATAATCAATGAAATGGAAAATAACTGGAAAAGTGGAGGTTACATAGAATAGGGTAGCCACAGATGAAGAGGTAACTTTTAACCCAGGACAAAAAGCATGATTACGGAACCTGTGATGTAAAGATGGGGAACTGCATGCGATGGGGCAAGTAAGAGGAAGGAGCAAAAGCATGAACCATGAGGGAAATAGTTTGGCCTATTCAAGAGCTGATAAAAAGATCATTGTGGATGAGGCACAGTGAATGGGGTCAAGAGGTTCAGGAGAGGAGACGGGAGCGAGAAAAAAATGCCAAATCATATAGAATCCTGTGAGGTACTTCTAAATGCTATGGGAGCCATTAAGAAGTTTTAGTACAGAAGCAACATGATGTTCTCTATATTTTGTGTTGATCAGTCTTGCCACTAGGTAGAAAATAGGTGGTCTGTTTCATCTGCAGTTATCTTCATTCCTAATTTTATCTTTTATGGGCCTATATACTTTTAGCTTTAGAGTGAGCCATCTTCACTTTGAAATGTACAGTCACTCTTCTTGCTTTCTACTAGTAGAACATTATAAAACCACAAATCACTTACATAACATGATAAATGTGTGTCCATTTATTCATTTCTGACATTTCTCAGACTTTACCCTTTTTCAAAATTGTTCCTGGAGTTCCTTTTCTTAGTGTTATCCATATGTTATGTCAATCACTTTTTTTAGAGTACATTTAAATGAGGCCAGCCAAAGTGAGCAGTTGAAACAATGGTGGGAGGGCCAAAGAGAGGGGATGGTTGCTATAGAGTTATTTATCCCTTACCAAGGTAAACATTTTTGCTTAGTTATGCATGTGCACACTCAGCCTGTGGCAGAGTTAGACAGTAAGCCACTAGATGGGATTATAGCACGCTATCCCCGTCAAAAGGGAGCTGTCATCTTCAGAAGCTATCAGGATATTCAGCATTTTCCTTAAACAGCCTTCCTGAAGGTTTAGCAACCTTAACTTGCAAATAGTGGTAATTATTTTTTTAAAAAACACTTTAGGCAGAAAAAATACATATAACACAAACCTAGTGAAGTTACCAGTTCGTCTGCACTTCAACACTTATATTGGTACCTGATTCTGGTGGGTGATATGATCAGTTATAAAAATTTGTTGTCAGTAAAAAAAGAAACCAACTCAGCTAATAAAATAGAAAAATGAGTTTATTGGGTGCTATCAGTGGAATCGGAAAACTTAAGGGAATATTGTAAAAAACAATTTTCAGGTAGAAAAAAAACCCAAAAACAAAAGTCAGCATCTGTCTACGATTTAAGGTGTAGCATCTAGTTTACACTCTCTCTTCAAGTTGTCATTTCTGAAATACATGGACTCCACCATTTTTTCCTTGTTCAATAATTCTTCTTATTATTAAAAATCTTAATAAGGAGTGCCTTGATCTAGCTTGTCACTATGTAGCTTGGAGAAGTGGTATGCCAGAAGGAAATCAAGGTGCCATTATCGAAAGTGGTACTTTTTCTTCAATATCCCTTCCTCTACCCTCAAACTTCTTATAAGGCCAAGTGGGTAGGTTACCGGGTATATGAAACGTTTAAATTTTAGAAGCAATGTCAGCATGCCTGTGGATTCTATCAATCCCACACCCAGCCAAGAAGATACCCAACTTACATGTTCAGGGTAAATTGATCAGAAAAGTATAAAAAGTCACATGCCTCATCTTTCTATGTAATAACCTCCATTTAGAAATTGCATCCACAATAAATGTTTGAGACTAGCGAGTATGCCCAACTTAAACTTAAACATTTTTTTTTTTTTTTTTACCATTGGCACCATCTGGAAAGTTATGCTTAAATCCAGAAGAGCCATTAGCACATTCTACAAATATTGAATCATTTCAACCTTGACATTAATGAAAATGTTTGACTTTTGCTTTCTTAACACCAGATGGGTATTATGATACATAAAACAAATGAATAGGTAAAAAAGAATTAATTTCAAAGAAGATAATGTCCCTAATATCAGTTGTTTATATATGTTTCTATTGTACATTACCACTGGGTTAAATGGAAGTTATTTCTCAATTGATTTTGACTATCCCAGTCAAACATATTAGCATTGATTTCTTGGGTTAGCTTGTTAGAAAGAATAGATCAGCTAGGCTATTGGTCTTTTTCTTGACATACATTGACAACTCAGCATTCAACATAGGCCAGATTTTTTTCCCCCTGTTCTTCTTATTCCTTCTAGTTATTTGTAAAATGCAATCATTTCTTAACCTGCCAAGCATCCTCGGAACAATGTAACTAACTCAATGAACTAATAAGGAATTGAGCTCTGTGTATAAAAACTGTGATGTTTTGTCACTCTCTTAGCCATGTAGCATAGGTAAAAATTTGGGGGTAAAAAAATTTAATCTTCCAAAATTTTCCCATCCAATTCCTTGGTAAGGTGTTATGAGGTCTTCTCTTGGCGAGAAACTTGGTGTAATGAAGTTCTAGCCTTTTAACCATATGATTTCCATTAGGCAGAAGAGCAGAGTGCTTCAGAGCACAGGTTCAGGGTTCAGGGAGACCAGAATTCAAATCTTAATGCCATTTCTTTCTCACTCTGTGACCCTGGGCAAGTTACATAATTTTTCTGGACCTCTGTTTCCTGATTTAAAATAAACATAATAATAACTGAGGTTAAGCAATGTAATATATATTAAGTTCTTGTTACTATGTCTAGCACATAGTAAAAGATCAAAAAAATGTTTTAAGTTATCATCAGCAGCTTCAGTTTGCCCTTAAAACATGCTTCACAAGATGTTCCTGGTCTGCTCTTATACAAACCGTCTTTGGTTATTTATTGCACACATAAGAGACTCCATTGCCCTTGCCTTTTAAATAATAAATGCCAAATATTTTCTTTTGAAGGTGGTAAGGAAAGAGAGGCCCCAGGGAGCACATGGGAATTCTCTACAATATTAGCTAAATGTCTTATAAAGGAAGAAAGTTATAGTTTTGTTTAGAGATTATATATACTGTTGCTGATCTGTGCAATGAAGGGCACTCAGATTTCTGCATTATTTAATCATATCAATATAAAGCTCCATAAAACTACTTTAAATTTAGTGACACATCATTAGTCCAGTATGCCAAGGAGGTTTCTCTATGAATTAGTGTCGTTATAACTGAAACCAAAACCTGAGGTAATGTGTATGCCTAAGAGCAATAAGAACAATAAAAACAAAACAATAATAATAATAAATAGAAAAATAGATTGTTCTCAATATGCCTAGAGTACTTTCCATGCATTATCTCATTTAATTCTCATACTTAACAACATGGTTCTCAAGAGACAAAAATATGTTAAGAACAGGGTTTGGAGGTTAGACAATCTGAGTTGAAATTCAGGCTATATGACCTTGACCAAGTTATTCTTCACATCCTAGTTTTTCAATCTGGAAAAAAAAGTATATAATTCTTGAAAAAGTGGATGGTTGGAGAAAATCTAAGTAGCTTTGGGTTTGGTGATAAGTTTTTAGATATAATACCAAAAGCATGATCTCTGAATGAAAATATTGATACACTAGACTTTATTAAAATTAAGACTTCTGCACTGTGAAAGACTGCTAAAAAAAAATGGAAAGACAAACCACAGACTAGGAGAAAGTATATGCAAAACAAATATTAGGTAAAAGACAACAAGTCATTAGAATGGCTAAAATCTTACAACCTTACAACAGCCATTACTAACAAGAATGTAGAGCATCCAAAATTCTCATTCATTGCTGGTGAAAATGAAAACCAGTACAGCCACTTTGGAAGACAGTTTGGCAGTTTCATATGAAGTTAAACATAACGTTACCACATGATCAAGCAATCACACTCCTAGGTATTTACCTAACTGATTTGAAAGTTAATGTTCACACAAAAACCTGCCTATGAGTGTTTATGGCAGTTTTATTCATAATCACACCAAACTGAAAGCAACCAATATATCCTTTAACAGGTGTATGTATAAACAAACTGTTTATTGTTCAACCATAAAAAATGAGCTATAAAGTTATGAAAAGACATGGAGGAAACTTAAATGCGTATTACTAAGAGAGAGAAACCAGTCTGTAAAGGCTACATACTATATGACATTTTGGAAAAGGTAAAAGTTTAGAAACGGTAAACAGTCTGTTGTCAGAGATTAGGAGCAGGGGACGGGGAGGCAAGTTGGTAGTACAGCATAGGGGACTTTTTTAAGGCAGTGAAACTATTCTGTATGCTACTATAATTGTGGATACATGACACTATGCATTGAACTTTATAGAACAAAGAGTGAACCTTAATGTAAGCGAATATAAAAAAATCATTTCAGAGTTCAGGGGTGTCCTGGATGAATGCAGAATGTGACAAAAACAAAACAAAATTTAAAAAACCATCACTAACTATATTAAAATATACGAAACAGCTTCATTGATAGGAGTGGGGAAAACAACTCTGACAAGTAATTTTTGAAATAAGTGGAGTTATAAAGCAGAAGTAAAAGAAATTGTACATAAACATTGTACTCTAGTTAATAAAGGTTATATCTCACAAGAATATGCTTTAACTGTGTATATACATGGGTTCGTATAAATATATATATTTTCTTGCAGTATCAGTGAGCTAACCTAGTGTCCAAGTCTTGGTATCTCATACCATTATTTAATGAAAAGATCCAGGGATCCTTGAAGAAATGGCTAATTCAATGACTGAGGAAGAAAATATTCAATATGAGCCTAGAACATCTTCTAGTGCAAGAAAGTAGAACATCTTCTAGTGCATAGAAAAAGAAAACACTTCACATTGATGGAGTCAAAGTAAAGGCACCAAATGAAAGAGCTCCTAATGATTAAAACTGAAAAACTTGAATAAAAAATAAGTAGTAGTTTATAGCCCAAAGTTTAAAATACATTTCCATGAGTTCATACTGATATAAACAAATAATTGAATATATAGGTAAGTGGAAGAGAATAGGCAAATCTACCATGTAGAAAAATTCCAAATAATTTTTGTAGATATTCCAGCCTCAAAAAGGTAGAGTATAACTCCCCATTCTTTAAGTGTAGGCTGTGCATAATGAATTCTTTCCAAATCAACATTGTGGAAAGGTAGCAGGGGCGGGGGGCGGGTAACTTTACCATGGAGAAAGCTGACAAACATTACCTTGACCTGGTGATTGGGGTTAACATAAATAGTGATGTCATGTTGCTATTGTGCACCTTTGATATAATGAGATTAAAATGATTTGTTCTCTGTGGCCTTTCTCTATAAAACCCATAATTTCAGTCTAATCATGAGAGAAACAACAGATAGATCTAAATTATATGACCAGTATTTCTCAAAACTGGTTAGGTCATCAAAAACAAGGAAAGTCTGAGAAACTGTCCAGCCAAGAAAACCTAAGATTTGATAACTAAATGTAATGTATCCTGGATGGAATCCTGGAACAGAAAAAGAACATTAGGAAAAAAAAAAACCTAAGAACATCTGAATAAAGCATGGGCTTTCATTAACAATGTATCAATATTGAACAATTACTTATAACAAGTATACCATACTAATGTAAGATATTTATAATAGGGGAACCTGAGTGTGGAATATGTAGGAACTCTGTACTATCTTCATAATTTTTCTATAAATCTGATATTGTTAAAAATATTTATTTTTTAAATGGAGAGTAGGTATGATCATTAAGATATCCTATATTCAAAACATCTTACATGTTTTAGTTTATTTCATCCTTATAAATCTCTGAGATAAGTGCACTTATTACTCATGAAACCTTCACAATAACTCTCTGCATTGCTGAATATGTGTTAGCTTTTATTATTATGATCACTTTTATTTTGAAAGATATTTAGATTTAAAGAAAATGAATATTTTTCAAGGGATGAGTGAACTTCCAAACTTATATGCTAAATGCTCTATACTGTATGCCTTTTCTGGGAAGAGTGTCCAAAGTGCTCCTTATGTTTTCAAGTCTTTATGGCAGATGGATGTTTACACAACACATTTTTGGGAGATTTAATTAGCATCCCACTGGATTTGATATTTCAATTTTCCAACATTAATTCAATGTAAAAAATTTCACCTTTCAGGTAACAACTGTAGAAACCCAATGAAGGCTCCCAAGATTTCCATTTCTGTGTATGTAAATAGATGTAAATAACACATTATCGTTTCAACATTGAATGACAATGGCCTTAAGGTATAAATGGTGTTCTGAAATCTTAGTTTACAGCATATTTTGATGTAATGATGTGTTTAGGAGAATCAAATGTGACTTCTGAGTATATAGGTTAATTAATTACAGTTTTAAAGTGAGAGAATTTTACTTTTAATAATCCAGGTCTCTGGTTTGTTGAGACTAATTCCCAAATTACCCTGTGTGGGTGGGGAATGAGTAGCAGCTGCTCCTTTAGATTGTTTGCCACAGTGCTCATCACTCCTGCTGTCTCATACCTTCATATCTTATGTCTTTGTTTAAATTTCATGCTTGGCCCTACAGGTATTCAGATGTTGAAAGTTAGTAATATTAACAGCTATCTTCAAATATTGGAAGTTCATCCAGGTAGAAGGCAGATAGAGCTTACTTTCTGGAGTGCCTGAGAGCAAAACTTATGTAAAGTTTAACATTCACACCGAGTCAAATTTCTGTTCAATTAACCTGAGGAGTATGTTGCCTTGTGAGATGATTAAATTTCTGTCTGAAATAGCTGGTGTAAAGGAGTACCTGAAGTGCAATTGGACTGAATGAAGGGCCCCTCTAATTCTGTCAAATTCTGAGAAGGTATAGTCGTGTTGCTCTGGTAACTTTAGTTTCTAACTCCCATGACCATCACAAATATAACTTAATTTCACCTTCTCGACTCTTACTATAAAATCCTTTTGAGTGTCCTTGATATTACTGAAGGATTTCTATATAGTACAACTCAATTCCGAAGCATTCTCCTTTTTTTGAAATTATTTTACACCAAAATATTCTCTAAAAGGATTTATAACTCACCATTAGAAATCCTTTTCATTGCATTTTAGCCCTTTAGGGCTTTGTAAGGATTACTAAAGGGATTTCTTTTTATCACTAGGGAAATGTGGCTGCAGCTATTATATCTTAAAAAAATAAATAAAATAAAAAATTGTAAAAAGCATAGCCTGACAGTAAGAAATGAATTTATATTTCTCTCCACAACAGTTTTTCTTATGACCCGAAGACATTTTTTAAAGTATTTTAATTTGAGAACTATAGTAGAATAAAACCCAGAGGCATTAAATCTGTCTGTGATTGTAGTTTACTAATATAGACATTATTGACTATCAAAATATAATTTAAAAAGCACCGTATTTAGGAAGTAGTGATATCGTAGTACTCTGTCACTCTTATTTTCAGCTCTGCTAACAGTAATTGTGCATAAATATAGGTGTCTTTATAAGCGTGCTATAGTCCCTATTCAGTCAGATCCTTTCAACCAGTTTTCTTACTGGCTGTCAGCCAGGGGTTACTCTCAGCCTTAAGGAGGCCTCCTCTTCTCTTCTTCCACATGGCAGTTTGCTTTCTTCCAGGCCGTCCAGAGAGCAGATCTCTGGTGCTTCACCTTTTAAATGGATCACCCGGTTTAATCAGGTTCATCCTAGATAATCTCCCTTTTTATTATGTCACAGTCAACTGATTAGTAACTTAATCAAAGGAATTCTATCCTACTGAATTCACTGATCCTGCTCACACTCAAAGGAGGAGATTCCACAGAATGTGGGAACCTCAGGGCCACTTTCAGTCTGCCTGTCACAGATGATTACCAGGTTTGGCTTAGCATTGGTTATGAGTCTGGGGATTACAGTTTGTTACCAGAACAAATAGGAGTTCTTGTACATAGTAGGCAAACAGAAAATAAGAGCTTCCACAGTTATCAAAGTATAAGATTTTGTCTTCTTTGATCATTTGTGGATTTAATATCAATCTGCAAGTTTTACATGGCTCATTTAATTATACAAGTCACATACTAGACCTTTGAAACAAAACATTCTTAATTTAAAAAGAATGCCATTTAGTTTCTAAATTTGGTAACTTATTAACTCAGTAACACAAAATATTATATGATAACTGGGATAGGAGCTCTCAAAGAGCTTATAATTTTGTGACATAAATATATAATCATTGTCTGCAATACAGCGCTGAATGAAGTCAGTGCTAAAGTGAGATCTTGTGAATATCAGATGAGGAAGCGATTCATTTAAACTGAGTTAATTCTCACACATGTAGGGGCATTTGTGCTGAGGCTGGGAACAGAGCAGTGTAACAAATTTAATACTCATTACAACCTGAATGTGCAGAGAAGGTGTAATTTCTTTCTTTATTTATAATTAACACAGTGCTCTTAAATCCTTTACTCACTCATTAACAAAGTGAAAAAATAACTTTAGGCAAATGTCCAATCAGATTTAGAGGTCTATCTGATCTCTTAGTTCAAACAGCTTTTTTAGAGAGAGTTCAGTGTCTTGTACAAAAATGATAAAGAAAAAAAAATGACCAGACTTTCAAAGTTCCACTAGAATCTCTGAGATATTCTCCAAGATGTGGGGGTGAAGAAGTACAGCTCTCTCAGTCTCTTCATGGAGAACATAGGTTGAGGCCTTGGGGTCATGATGTTCTCAGGCTCCTCTGTCTATTGAGTAATATTGCTTTTTCATCTCTTTCTTGCTTGTGCTGCTGGCTTCGGGGGGTGGCCTATGCTATTCTTGATTAGAATACCAACTTCACTGGACCTTGTGGTGCTCTTGGCTGACTCAGCCTTTATCTCCACTGGTACCATGGATGCCTCTGCAAACTGACTGTGACCTCCATCAAGACTCAGTTTCAATGCTTTGCTTTATAGTCACAGGTATCCCTGCTATAGCACCCTGTCGGAAGCCTGCCAGTCAGATCCTTAGCAGCTTCTTGTCCTGTCTGTACTGCCCAAGAATCCAGTGTTGCTCAGAAATGCTAAGTTTTAGGACTTCCCTCGACTGTTCTTTTGCCATCTGATGTCCTCAAACTGGTGTGGGAAATAGCCCAAAAAACTATCTTGTTCCAATACCAAATGCCAGTTTTCATTTACTCATTGGGTTATCTCCATTCATTGGGCTTTAGCCTAGAGTGAAGATAATTGGGAACCAATTTGCTCTCTTTCTCTTCCCTGTTCTCTTTCCCAGTATTTCACAGGGCCTAAAGAAAGGGTGGGTCTGCTCCTATTTCTCTTCTTGTCTGGATCTTCCTTATATAAAACCCAATACAAAGAGATTACATTGCTTGCTGATACGTTAAATAAGGAATAAAATTATTTTCAATTATGTTTTCTCAAGAAAATAGCCTGGCTTGAGGCAATTGTTTTTGCAACAATATCATTTTTTTTTTAATCTTAGAAGCAAAAAGTTACATTTCTCCCTATTTTACTTCTGTTTCTACACTCCTAATATTTCTCCTCTTCTACCTAAAAAATGGATGTATGCACTTAAATAACTGGGGTAAAGTGAAAAAGAGTCTAAGTGAAAAAAAAAAAAATATGTTTTTGAAAATTATTTCGAAAAATGTTAAATAGTGTTTCAACCAGCAGGGTATCTAATAGAATGGAATGAGCAAATGTAGAGTGGGGAGATTTTCAAGGAATATGAAACAAAATGATGTAATTTTGGTGTTTTGTTTTAATTCTTTAAGATATTTGTCATGTAATTTGAACACACACACACACACACACACACACAAATGTTATTTATATAGTAAAATGAGAATCCATGGTGTATTTTTTGAGCACCGAAATGTCATAGGGAATGACACCTGGAAGTAGCTTTGGGGAAAACTAGAGAGATTACTCCCTTAAAATGAATAACTATGGTCCTGAGCAGGCCAAAAATTCTCTAATGTTTTCATTTTACAGCCATGATTTATTGTGGATGAAAAGAATGCAAGAGAAAACCTGACTTATTTAAGTTTTTAGTTCTTATTTACAAGTAAAAAGTAATACATGCAATGCCAAGCATTTTTAGAATAAGTGCAACACAGTTAAGGAGTAAAGGCTGATGTCATTTATCTTGTCCTTTTGAGAAAACTTTATCTGATATCATTGAGAAAAAAGTCTGCCTTAAATAATTGTTCTTTTCACAAGATAAATTTCATGCCAGATAGAATAGCACTGTATTGTCCTTGCTGTCTTCTCTTCTGATGTCTCTTTATTTGCAGAGTTTAAAGTAAGGCAATTAGAGTTAGTCACTTACCTGATTGTCTCCTTCTCTGGCAGCTTCTGAGTTCTATGAAGAGAAGGTCTACTTTTCTCTGTCTTTCCATGCCCTTTCACTCTCACAGTTCCTAGCCTAGTTTCTTCCCCACCCCCACATAGAAGGTATTCAACATCCATTTGATTCATTAATTTGGTTGAATTAACTATCCAGAGTTTATTTGTACAGGATCTTTGTTCGCTCACAATGTGACAAATTAAACACTCATTTTAATGAAGGGGGTCATTGCTCTAAGTCATATCTCGATAATTTTTTTGGAGGAGTGGGGGACATTGTTTTCTAAAATATAGCTTACATTCTATTGAGCATACTTAATTTTGGCATTTTTCATCCTTCGAGGCTTGATTTCTCTTTCGGAAGACCGAAATTTTGTGACTAATGTAGCCAATCAGCATGGGTGGTCCTCTTTCCAGCTAATCAGCTCTGATTTCCCTGAGGGCTTATTAAATAATTTTTTAGGCTCTTCTAAAGTACTTAAGGGTGAGATAACTTACCGAGCGCCTCCATATTTGCACGTACACTGGAAAAAAAAATCTCTGCCAATAAGAAAACTGAAATTCCCACTCAAAGTGTTCTCTCAATAAATGAGTATTTACTATGTTCCAGACATTAGGCTAAGCACTTTATATACACTATGTTATTCCGTAGTCTCATGCAATATTTACATTTACAATGCAGGTAACTGAACTACAGAAACAAAGCAAACAAAACCATTTCTAATTTTCTTTAAGGAATGTGTGTGTGTGCACATATACATGCATGTAAGACCTATGCACATTTTATGTCACAAGCATGCCCTTGTAATAAAAATCTAAGTCTTTGTAGAATTTTACCTCTGAAGAGATAGATAATATGCAATTCTCAAGAGATCTTCCAAACTTCATAAGTAACATCTTGAACATTTAGACAGGGGGGTTTTCCCTGCAGGGAAAACCATTGATGGGATGGAGAAGTTTAGACAAATGTCAAGGTCTTATAAATAATGATTATTTAGCTGAGGCCATGATAATAATGGTCAGAGCAAATGTAATTCGTGACACACCTGAAGTTATTAGCAATCTTGGGATGAAATCTGTGATTGATCAAAGCTTTTTCATTTCACTCTGCTTTATTTTAACTTCTGTATTAAAAATTGAGTCAAGGCCATGTAAACACCTCATCATCAAATATATGTGAACACCTCAACATCAAATATATTAATTTGACTAAACCTAATCCATTGTTTTCTTTGTCCAGAATGTAGTTAATGAGAATAAAATTTATTAAGCACAAATTTCACAGTTATTAATCATGTGAGTCTTGGCAAGCTGCTAGTATTTTAGGATGTTTTATATCTCCCTCTCTGACCAATGTTTTCTGGTTTGTTGCTCACATTCAACATAAAACTGAAAATATTTTAGAAAGCTTAAATGCAAACCTGAATCACCTTTAGTAAATAAAGATGATTAGGCAAATTTAAAACTATGCAAAAGAATAAAGACTAACACTAGCATCAATGCCTCCTTCAAATAGGTTTCTTCCCTTTCCATGCTCTGACCCCCAGCTTATTTAGCTCAACTTCAAACTTAAGATATTATATGATCTACCTGCTCTTTAAGATATAGGCTGTGACAGAGGAAATCACATTATTTAAATAACATAACTTTTCAAACATTTTTGAGGGTGAAAGAGAGAAATGTGCAAAATAGTCTTGATTTAGAAAGAAACAAAACTTGACTCTCTAATGTACCTTCTCTGCAGACTCTTGTCCTATATAAGACTCTTGTCCTCCTCTCCACCCCCATCTCTACACTTCAGAGCATTGCAGGAAATTCTGTAGGATCATGTGGCATCTGTCAGAGGACACTACACTATAGGTCAGAGGGTCCAGTGCTTTTATTGTACAGATTAAATGCAATCCCCATCAAAATCTCAATGGCATTTTTTAGGAAATGGAACAAAAAATCATCATGTTTGTATGAAACCACAAAAGAACTCAAATAGTCAAAATGATCCTCAGAAAAAAAAGAACAAAGCTAGAGATATCACACTCCTTGACTTCAAATTATACTATAAAGCTACAATAATCAAAATAGCATGGTTGGCAGAAAAAAAACAAACACACAAGAATGGAATAGAATCGAGAACCCAAAAATAAACTCATGTATGTATGAGCAAATAATTTTTACCAAAGGAGCCAAAAGTGCAGTGAAGAAAAAAAGCCTTTACAATAAATAGTACTGGAAAAATTGGAAAGCCACATGCAAATTAATGAAACTAGACTGTTATTTATCACCATTCACAAAAATTAGCTCAAATGGACCAAAGGCCTGAAACAATCAATTGCATAGAAAAAAACATAGGTACTAAACTTATGGACCTTGATCTTAGAGAGAATTTTATGAATTTGACCTCAAAGGCAAGGGAAGTAAAAGCACAAATAAATGACTGGGACTATATCAAACTAATAACTTCTGCACAGAAAAGGAAACCATTGACAAAACAAAGAGGCAACTGACCAAATGAGAAGATATTTGTAAACAACACCTCTGATAAGGGGCTAATGCTTCAAATATCTAAAAAATGCATACAATTTAACAAAAACAACAAAAATAAAAACAAATAATCCAATTAAAAAGTGGTCAAAGGACATAGACAGACTCTTCTCCCAAGAGAACAAATGGCCAATAGATATATAAAAAAATGATCAACTTCACTAGTTATTAGGGTAATGTAAATCAAAACCACAATAAGATACCACTTGATGTCTGTTAGAAAGGCAATCATCAACAGGACAAGTAATAACAAGTGTTGGAGAGGTTGTGGGGGAAAATGAACCCTCATACACTGTAGATGGGAATGTAAATTAGTATAGCTGCTAAGGAAAACAGTATGGAGGTTCTTCAAAAAATTAAGAATATAATTACCATATGATTCAGCATTTCCTTTTCTGGGTATCTACCCAAAAAATCACAAAACATTTATTCATAAAGATATATGTACCTCTATGTTCATTGTAGTATTATTCAGTATGGCCAAGACATGGAAACAACCGAAGTGTCCTTTGACAGATGATTGGGTAAAGAAGATGAGGTATATATATATACAGTGGAATACTACTCAGCCATAGGAAAGGTGAAATAGTGCCATTTGTAACAGCATGGATGGATCTCGAAAATATCATGGTAAGCAAAATAAGTCAGATAGAAAATGTTGAGAACCATGTGATTTTACGCATGTGGGATATAAAACTGAAAGACAAATAAACAAATAACACTCATAGACACAGACAATAGTCTGGTAGTTACCAGAGGGACAGGGGGGAGGGGGAAAGTAGAAAAGGTAAAGGGGGTCAAATATATGGTGATGGAAGGAGATCTGACTTTGGATAGTGAACACACAATGCAGTATACAGAACGTATTATAAAATTGTGCACTTAAAACCTACATAATTTTATTAATCAATGTCACCCCAGTACATTTAATAAAATTTAAAAAATAGAATTTATCCTCTTTTTTAAAATTGTAACATAAGCTGAAAGGGGTGCTAACTGAATTTTAGATTGTGTAGTAAACCCTTTGGCATTCTAAACTGCCAGGCGTTAGAGTAATATTAAGTTTGAGACATGAGATTTTTCTCAAAAACTTTGTGGCCTATGGTCCTCATTACAAGGGACAGTACACAAAGTGGTAAAAGGATCATTGCACAGAACAACTGGCCCGTTGACTGGATCACCTTCCTGGTTGAGGTTCATAGGCTTCTTGGTAATTCCCTTCATTACTCTGGACCTCAGTTTCCCCACCTATGAAATGAGATATTCAGCCCAAATGATTTATAAAAGGCACTAGCTCACGTTAATAGTTAATAATAGACAAAGGAGATTCTAGATTTGCAGTGGGAGAAGTGGTAGACGATGGATCAGTGGGCCTGTGATTATGCTCCTTGGTGTTTGCATTTCAGAAACTGTTGAGGTGTGGCACTTCGTTAGTTATTTAGGTGGCAGTTTATTTCACTGGGTTTCACCTACTATAGTCTTATGTGCAAGAGGAGACATGAGTGGTAAATTTTCAACATGTATTATCTAATCATGATCCCGTGTCCCTATATTCCTAACAACTAATACAGGATCATCTATTTAAAATAAATTTACCCACACCAAAGGAATCCCTTGAGAGGGATAGTCAAAATAGATGGCCTTATAGTTCCTGCCTGTGGTGGCAATATAGTACCACAGAAGGAGTTTTTATCTGCCAGCCTCAAAGAGATTTCATCTTCAAGAGTGTCTGTCCTCTCTTGGGCATGGATGCCTATAGTGATAGGAAATACATATTCACTGAGCACTTACCATATTCCAGACTCTGTACCAGTTATCTACTCTGCACAGTGGATAGCAGCATGATAAGGGCAGAGCATGGAATCAGTCTCTCTGGGTTCAAGTCCTGTCTCCACCATTTACTCACTATGAGACCTTAGGCAACCTATTTCACTTTTATTCTAAACCTAACTTTTCACATCTTAAATTCTCTTTCGTCTGAGTTCTTACTTTTTAGCTTATGGAATCTTGAGCAAGTTTCCTAATGTTTAATGAGCCTAGGATAACCCATCTGTGAAAGGAAACAATAATAATACCTGTATTTCTCAGGGTTTCTGTGAGTATCAACTAAGCATAATTCATATAAAAATACTTTGAAACTATCCAATAATATGGAGAGAAAAGATATTGTTACATATAAATTTGTAGTATCTAGTGGAGACATAACTAAAAAAGTAATTTTACAGAAAAAAAAATGAGTATTTATATCAAAGTGCTCCTTTGGCATGCACTCATTAGTAGTCTTGAAATTCAGGTCTCATTTTCAAAGTTCAATTTACTTGTGTTCAAAGGAAGACTAATTGAAAAAAATGTTGTGATTTTTCTTGGTCTCAAGTGGTCTGCCTTTCCTCACTTCTTTAGTGCTTCTCAATCATTCAATTAAAAACAAGAGGTCAAGCTATAGTTCAAAATGAAATGATTTTGTGGCATATACAAATGCTTTTGGCTTGTATGCAGGGTAATATACTCAAACTTAATGTGCTTTCATGGCCATTAACAAAAAAAAGAGGATCAACCATATAATCACAATCACAGGTTTTCTGTCCCTTCATTTCATATTTAAATGAATGACTCTCATGCTTATTAGGGACAAGATTTTTATATGAGCTTATGAATGACCATTTCAAAATGTTTACTTGCCCTTTCCTCCCTCTGCCTCTATCTATTAATTCCATCTCTATTGTGCCTTTCTGTGAGTTTCCAATACAGAAGACACAAAGAGCAAACAAAAATAAAATGAGATATATTATCCTTAACCTTAAGGATCTTGGCATCTGAATGAGAGACAAGGCCTAATAGTTCTTTCTCCTCTCCCTTGACCACCTCTTCTTCATATTAACTTTCATTGTAAAGCACATTTTACAAGATAGTTTCATGTATATTATATTACTTAAGATTCTCAACTGCCTGAGATGTAGAGCATGAATTATTATCTTTCTTTTAAAGTCTGAAAAACTAAAGCTCAACATTGATTTGGCCAATTTGGCCCAAGTCGTAGAATCAATAATTCTCTGAGATTGGTTACCTCTCAGCTCAGTCCCCTCCTGATGCCAGTGTTTTTGTTTTTTTTCTGCCACACGTCTGTGCACACATTTAGGAAAACAACTCTTAGAAAAGGCAGTGGCTGCCAATGAGTGCCACCTGCCTTGTCCTAGACATTGTGTGGGACACATAAGTAAAGCTGACTTGGCCTCTGCCATTTAGAGAATGTTTATTATGATGGGGGAGACAAGGTGCATGCATAGGGAACAATAAGTGGATGCAGGCTTGGAGTCAGGTGGCCATTGTTAATGCTACAATTTAGTCTTTAAATATTTCAAGATTTTTTTTAAGAGGGGGCAAATATTTTTAACAGAAGGCAAATATTTCTAACTTATATGCAAATACTGCATATAATATATTATATAATATAATTGCATATATAATATAATATGTAACATATGCAAATTTTCCCTATTTCATATGGAAAATATATATTTTTAAAATATAGATTAGCTTGTATCCTAGTAATCTCTGTTTAGATTTAATCTAACAGGAGTAAAACTAAAAATAAATCATATGTCATTAGATAATCTCACAGTACATCCATTAATTTCTCTTCCTTCTAAAAAGCAATAAATTTGTGGTTTAAGCTGCGTTAAGAACATTACATGAAAAATGAGGAGAGGAAATAAAGACAGATTAGAATATAATTACAGGGGCTGGAATTTAGCCAGGTCTTTTTAAACCTTGCCGAGTTGGAGACAGCTTATCTCCAGGTGAACCTGGAGGATAAACACTTCAAACTCAGAATGCCACCTCCCACATAGAAAGACTCCATACGGCAATTTGTGGGATATACTGAATCACAAAAGACCACCAAATACAAGGAGAAAAATTAAGTAAATGGCTGAATGGAAAACGGAAAAATAATGCCAGTCACTACTGTGTTACAGAAGAGTGTATATTTTTTCATTTTTTTGTTTTTTCCAACTTTGGTCAGAAATATTAACTTCCTCTCTACAGATCTGACTTAAATCCTTGGTGAATTCCCAGACAGGGTGTGAATTTATCACTCAATATTGGGAGCATCTGGGATTTTTCATTTTATTAAAATGATTCTTTTTTTTCCCACCACATATGCTCCATAGAGCAAGGTCTGTATGTTATAAGTGAAAAGTGATTCCCCAGAAGGAAATCTTTTAGCCCTGGCTGTAACTTAGAGTTGAGCACGTTCTTTGTTTTGGAGGCTGCCTTGTGGAGAAAAGAGCAAAGGGTTGAACTTGGAGACAGAGGTGACAAGTGAATAACTTGCAGCTGGACCTCCAGGATGGGAAACAAGAAAACAGCCTAACTCAGTAAGTATGCGTGGGTTTGCTTACTTGTAAAAATGAAGAAAATAAAAGTAATGACCTGATAGGGTAATTGTGAAGATAAAATGAGATCATGCATATAAAGCATCATCGCATCACCCTATATGTCATAAACGTTCAATAAATAGTAACTAGTAGTCTATCAAGGTTGCCTGAAAATCAAGCTCAAAAAAAGTCCTATAGAATATAAATACATTTTACTGTATATTTTCTGTCATATGTAGAGTACCATATGGCTCTGTCCTTTTACTTGTTTCATTTGCTCTAGCTGAACAGGTTAATAATTAGTTTGCTTAGTAAAACCTGCTTTGGGAAATATGCCAAGACTGGAGTAAACCATGCAATTTGATGTCAAACTTGCAAGGGGAACAGACCAGGATGGCACCCTTCCTCCAATTACATTAAGTCTTATTCAGAGATATGAGGTTAAGTGAAGTCTGAAGGAAGGAGGAGAATTGGGAGAAAGAAAAAAGAAAAAGGGTCACTGTAGGAGTTAAAGTGAAAGAATTGCCCCAGAAAGTGCGTTTTGCCCGTAGCAGTTTTGCACTCATTTCTCCTCCTCTTAACCCATGGCCACCTACTGCCTGCCCCCTCCAAATGTGGCATCTGACTCAACTTTTAAAAAACAACTGTCTTAATATTAATTACATTCAAGAAATCTTGGCTACTTACTTTAGGTTTTTTAACCAAATGATCTCAGTGTTGGAGTAGATTTGGAAGTCAAACTGAATGTTTGCTCACTGGTTTTCTTCCTTGGCAATCAAGCAGATAAATAAGATTTCCTATTGTTCGTCTTATGTTTTTAGTGTTCAAATCAACAGTTTTACCTCTGTGAAATAAACATATATAGGAAACCCTTATATGCTAGCTGAAAAATGTAAATTTTGCTCGGCTATCTTATTCTAAAACAGAAAAAATACCTTCTGCTCTCACAGTCTGAAATACCATCTTTCAACTATTCTCATTGATGTGACTGAGACAGAGGAAAATACCTTCTACAGTAACAAACAGTAGCACAAACACCAATGAGTTTTGGTTATTTGTTTTTTGTAAATGATGTAAAATTCTTTTATAATATTGAAATGTATAAGCACAGGCTGGAACTACAGCACGGCCAAAGTAATTGTATCACAGATAGTTGAGGTTTTTTTTTTTTTTTTTCACATTTTTGAACATACTTTTTGGTGGATAGGGGTAAATACTAATAAAATTGTGATCATTGATATGTAAGCAGATCACGGTGTATATTCTTTCAAGTCAGATCTGTTTCAGATACTCACTCTTCCATCTACATGAGCATTTTAAACCCTTTAAGTGTCACTTTTTCATCTATATAATTGAGATATTTACAGTGCCTGCCTCAGACAGCCATTTGTGACAACTAAATGTGATAATGTCTATAAAGTCCTTAGAACAGAACAGGAGATATGGCAGTGGCTTAAAAAGTAACTTTTTAAAAAGTAATTGTTTAAGAATCATTCATTATTTCCTGAGTGCCATCTCTAATCATAAGTATCTTACCACATTTAGTATATTTTTCTCAGACGGTAAGGATTTGTTTGTTTACATTTTTCTTTATTTAAATATATGTATGTGTTTGTATATTTACACAGAAATGTAGAACGTATAAGGTCCAATCTTTTCCAGCAAGCCCAGAAATACCAATTTTTGTACACATATTTTGTCTGATATTTAATGAGTATTTGGAAGTAAAAATATGATCTTTAAATATCCATAAAACTACAAAAATTGTACAATGAACACCCATTACCGTGCCCATTACCAACACCTAGCTTGCACAATTAACATTTTATTGTATTTGCTTTACCACATTTCAATCCATCCATACCTCAACCCATTTTATTTTTACTAACAGCTTTATTGAGATATAATTTATATAATATAAATACACCTGTTTTCAATGTATAAGTTATTGGTTTTTAGTAAATTCAGTGTACAATCATCACCACACTTCAATTTTAGAACACTTGCATTATCCTCAAAATATTATTCGTACCCATTTTCAGTCACTCTCTGTTCTCACCCATATCACTATATAACTACTAATCTACATTCTGTCTCAATAGATTTGAAAGGCTTCAAGTTTTAAATAATATAACAAGGATTCATGGGGTGTTCCTACACTGTGACTCCCAGGATGACAAAGGTCTTTCAAAGACTACCTCAAACTAGAGAGACGTATTTGTTTTATGAAATTGTATGTCACAGATAATCTCCCTGTATTTTTTTTATCTTTATGCTCTCTCTAATTTCTTATGCCTAGACCACTAAATCATTCTAATTTTACTGACGAGAAAAAATGAAGCATGAGAGAGGAGGAGGAAAGACTGAAAGTGGCTGGAAACCCTTGATAGTGGTGACTCAAGCTGGGAGACCCTTGTCGTTAATACTTTGTTAACTGCTCTGTGGCTGGCTTTGCTGACAATAGCTGTACCTCTATGCAACATTACTGGATTAGAGAATATATTTGGATTATTCAACAGCTGAGATTTCTGTGGGTTATCAGCTGGGGTGGTGATTGCTTGAACAGATTCCTCACTATGGCATTTGAGAGTGAAATCAAAGAACAGCAGTGGCAGGTGTTTGGAAAGAGCATTTGGAATTGGCCTCCTACATAAAGGAGATAGATGCCGATTTTGTGGGTGATGAGAGAAGTCAACAGAGTTCTCAGAGGGAAGTTATTTCTATGGCAGCTTTCCAAGCAAACAGATTTAGGTTTCTTTCACATTAAAATCCCTGAAGATATATGGGAGAAAGCGATAGGAATGCCACCTTCACATGTTGAGTATCTTCGTGTGATACCCAATGTTAACTCAAATGAGTGTATTTAGGATTCATCAGCTCTGGGTGAGATTAAAGTATAAAAAAGCACCAGACTTTCCAACAGCTTAATTACCATATTTTTACTTCCAAAATGATTGGCTCCTGACTTATTGACAAGTAACACTCTTCTGGACACTCTTTTCATGACTTTCACTTGGCCCACCAAAGCTCTGCTTGCCTTTCCAAGATGAAGTCATCCCTGACTACATTTTTCACTGACAGTTTCTCCCATGTTTAACTTTCAGCCTTGGGAAGCTGAACAAACAAATAAAATAACATAATTGGTGTTTTCAGTAAATGTGCTTAGGTTTTCTCTGACTACTCAGAGAGAAAAATGCATGGTTAAAGACACAGTAGCAGAACAAGTCATTTTAATTTCAAGTGATATAGTTTTAATGTCTGGTGCAACTTGCTTTGAATTCCTGGCACATTAGCCATGCTCAGTAAATATCCTTGAATGAATGAATGAGAAGCACAGATGAACACTCTGTTGCCTTGGATAAACATTTGTAACATTCCTGTCTCCTATCCCACTTTGTGTGTGCATAACTGTGTGTGCTTGGGTACACTTGTGAGCATGTGCACAGACACATTCACACACACAAATTCTCTAAAGTTTTGAAAGTCTTGGTCTTAGTGGTCAATATACATTTTCATCTCGGTTCAAGGTAAAGGGTATTTGCCGCTTTTGTAAGGGTCGTAAGTATTTTAATGTCTCAAACATGGCAACTTTGTAGAAAGACTTTGAGTTCAGCTAGTTGGGTAGAAATTTTATTTTATTCAAATCAAGCTAAGTGAATCATTTTGAGTTAAACATCTCCTCTCCCACATTAGTCATGGAAAGCATTTTAGAGATCATCTTTACAGACCCAGGCTCTTCAGGAGTAATTAATTTGTCTCCATTATATTGATAGCAGCTAAGTGTATATTGATTGCAGCTCCAACACCTGCCAGCTATGAAATTCTAGGCATGTTATTTAATTTTTTTTTAATAAAACTTTCTCATCTATAAATCACATGTATCCTAAGAAATAGGTGGTACTATGAGAATTGAATATAGGTTAGTTCTTAGCCAAAAAAATAGCAACTACTAGAAATGGAGAATCTTTGTTTATATCTGTCCAACACCTATTTTGTTTTCCCAGAAAGTCTGGAGAGTCCTATGATCTGGTGTTGGTGACCCAACCTCATGCTTTGTAGCTAAAGCATGCCTGGCCAATCAAGCTTCCTGTGACCCATAGTACCCCAGTGAGACTCAGCTCTGAGACCCTGGCAAAGAAAAACTGTCTTAGCCAGGACTTTAAGCTGGACTTAAAGCTGGGAGTATATGAGCCTGAAGTTCTCAAGAATGACCACACACATCAAAACTTCTTGAGACTAAATATAATGCAGAGAAAAGTAGAGCTGAAATATGGCAAAGAGAAAGATGAAGTCCTTATCACATGGGTTGACTATTTTACAACTATTCCTGAAACTAGAACAATTACAGGACTTTTCCAATAAAGCACTATAAATAGTCATTATTTTTTTTAGTTGGTTTGCATTGGATTTTTGGCATCTGCAACTGAGAGACTTGATTAACAAACTGCTGTCATCTTTAATAGTAAAACTACCATATCATTCTCCTCTGTCAATCTATTCTGTTGTACGAAGTCGATGCTCAATAAAGACTGGAAACCAGAAAGATCATAGTTAAGGAGGATAAAACCAAAGTGAAAAAATCACTTTTTAAGAAAGGTGGGGATTCTGGAGCCACTTAATTATTCACACCTCTAATTCCTCAGGTCATGTGGGTAATATTCTAAGCTTTTTGTTAAAAAAAAAAAAAAGAAATATTGTTTTAATTATAAATTGATTTCACTAATTTACACTTTTAAAAGTGTATTTCTACAAACCAGCTCAATCAGAATTGAATTATAAATTACTATCATTACTGGAATTAGAAAATGGCATTCTTATAGAAACCAAAATACTGGTTTAAAATCAGTTAAACTCACTATTATTTCATTATTTGATAATGTACTTTGTGACAGAGTTAGACTAACAAAAAGATGAGCTAAAAGGAGATATTAATGGACTCAACCTACTCAGGAGACTAATATTAACTAATCAAGTACATGTGATGGGAAAAATGATAGAGTGGAGCGGAGTTGTTAAAGCATCTTTATTGAACCCAGTATTTCAATTGCAGTCTTTCATATGCAGAATAAGTTAATATTATTCATGGAAAAATGTACATCTTAAAATGGATTTTAATTATTCCCAGAACTATATGTTCAAAACGTGGCTTCATGGAAGGACATCATCTCTTAAATTGCTTCCTTGGACCTCGTTGTGGAGTTATGTTGAAAACATAACACCTTCGTATGAGATCATGATCATAAAATTTTTTGTGGAGGATCATTGACAGCACATCAAAGGGAGCTCATAAAATGTGTGTGTGTTTAATGTGGCCTTGATAGGAATCTCAGAGATGAATTAGCTACTCTAATCAAAGATAGTTATATTGCATTCATCGAACAGTAAATCATTAATAGTATCACAAGCATACTTCAGCATTGTAGGAGAGTATACATAACATAGACAATTGACTATCAGGTAGATAATAGACTCCCAGCTGATTTGTCTTAAATGTTACCCATATATCAGATACAAATGAATAACTTAGGCATATATGTACAAATCCATGTGTTCATGAATGTGACTCATGACATTCTGGTGAATGACACCTTAGAGGCAATTATCTCAGTATAATAAACAAATAATTGAAATCTGTATTTGTCCTACCTACACATTTTATTTTTTGCTTTAAAATTTTTCTTTGTTGGTTTTTTGTTCAATTGCAAAAAATATTCCTTACATATAAAAAAATTATATCCAAAGATGTTGTATTAGTCAGGTCCAATCAGAAAAGAGAAATCACACAGTAATTAGAACAGGAAGTTTAATATAAAAATTTATGAACTTCAATAGGAAATTGAAATGTCAAGAGATTGGCTACTAAGAATTAAAAAGAACTCTAAATAATACCAGCAAAGCAGATGTAAGGAGCAAGTACTACTCTTAGGGCTAAGATAGAGCACTCTCGGGAAATCTTTCTCCCTCAGGTTGAGATCTAGACTTTTGCTGGGTTTTATGGACCTTCTTAATTTGACCAACTAATTTTCCCTATTTATTACATAGACTGAATAAAGGAAATATTCAGGATTTTCTCTGAATAGAGATTAGCAATTTGATGCTAAATGTCGGGTCAGGCAGCAAGAGTCTGCCACCGGTTAAAGCATTTTCTTTAGGTGAATTGTCCGGTAATGAAACTTTAATTTTTGTATGCATAATATATTACATGACTCATTAATTCAGCTAATTTTAAAAAAAATTTTCTTTTTCTGACAATGATAACTTGGTAGGGGATGAAATGAGACTGTTTAATCAAATGCTGGCAGAAAGTGACTAACTACCAAAGGGACAAGTGGATTTGTTTTGTTAATTCTTTCCTTTGCCAAATTGATGGCTGATGAGTAAATATTTTATAATATTTCAATACAAACATGGACATTGCAGGAAGCTATAATACCAAATCCATTTTTTTGTCTCTCTTCTCTTTATTGCCCTATTCAAAACATATCTAATTTTATTAAAGGAAATTTACACTGAAGGAAAATGTCACTTTATTAATGAATACTTAAATTTATAGATTAAGGTTAATTTGCCTTAAGTAGATATTTTTAGGTTTGAAACATGGAAATTAATAGTCTAAGAAGTTCTTTTAGGTGAAAACTCTAAAATACATCCCACTTTTTCTTATTGATGAATTTGTTTGGGCTAATTTTTTTTGACATGCAAACACATTAGCTAAATGTTGCATTTTTGCTTATTAAATTTTTACCAGAGGGTGATTTTGTGAGGCACAGACTTGAATCATGGTAGGATGTGTATTTATACTTATTTGTAACAAAATTGCCTTTTATGAATACTTAAATGAGAAGTAAGGAATCATCTTAGTTTTCTATCTCTCCCTTTTATCTCACTTTCAACTGGTCAAGAATTTAGTATTAATAAATATAATAAAGAAGAAAATAAGAACCAAGAATTAGTACAGTACTGATTAAAGCTAATGTTAGAAAGTTTATCAGTAAGATATTGAGCACAGGATAATTCCTAAAACAGTTATATATAACTAAGGTGCTTAAGTTTCTATTTCTCAGTTAGTTTGGCTGAATTTCCAATTTACGGAAAAACAGGTATTATTCTTTCTTCCCTAATATTTGGTAAGAGGATTTCCCCCACCCCCCATCTTTCACTCTTTTCTCAGGAGAGGCATCTAAATTCTGTGTGCATTACACACACACCTCACCCCAGCCCCAAAGAAAAACAATAGTTATGATGATGATACTACTAGTATTTGAAAATGAGCTTGTGCCTCTTAGATAGTTTTCAAGTCACACACAGAAGAATTCAAGTAATGTTTAGTGTAGCTTCTAATCTCTCAGAAGCTTAGTTGCCAAAGCAGTTAGCAGGTTTAGTCAGGGGAAAGGAAATAGTCCATCTGCTTCTTTTGTCCCACTTAGAGCAAAAGGCCAACTGATCAACTGAATCCTTCAGACAATTAGTCAGAACCATTTGCCTCCCCCATGTCTCAGTGACAATCTCATTGGCACATTCATAAATGAAAGGACAGATGGCTTCATTGGAAATGAACTTGTCTTTTAAATATATAATAGCATCTTATAAATAAATAGTGCTAAAAGGCTTTCTTATGCATTCTGAAATTTGACACTTACAGCAGCACTTTTATAAAATGAGTGATTTTACAAATGAGGCAGAGAATATTACAGAAAAGAAGCACTTGCCCAGATTAGCATGTGAGCAGGGATTACAACCTTTCATTTTTTGACTACCAGTCTGGTGCTCTCTCTACTATGCTTTGAGAAAGGATGGAAGGAATGGGAATGCTCGTGGATATTTTATGCCAAAGGATCTAAGAATACTCATATTTTCTCTTCAACTATCCCAGCCAATTTATAGTGTCCCTTAAGAGATAGATGAACAGGGGAAGTTGCTTAAGAACACAATAGCTCTTAAAGTACAGCTGAACATGCGCAAAATAGCAAGCCAGAACTCATCAATTAGGAGCAAAGGGGATTTTCTCCTCTCTTAAACACAAAGGCAAGTCTCAGGCTATTATTATTGGCCAACTACTTGTTAGAACAGGGCAACAGAAGAAAAGAGTACCAGAAGATGCATGATTCAGAACATCACATAGCCCTTTGCTTTCACTCCAGTTGCTCAGAGAGAAGCACCATGAACATATTGTGTCCCATTTATATTATTTTTTACTACAGAGCAACCTTGCCCACTGGCAAACATTCTGTGACATAGACATATATGTCCTAAAATTTGAGCCGTCAAATGTACTTCACTTTTCTTAGGAAAGGAGCAAGATAGACAGAAAGTAAAGAGAAGAAAAGTCCTAGATGTATTTTTCCTTTAGAGTCTACATGCCTTCTGAAACTGCTGTGCATTTTTACAAGGACCATTTTCCAAAGAACTCATGTACAGTCTCTTATTAATCTGTGCTGCCAAGAAAAAAAAAAGCAGACATGCTTCTATTTTTCAGTCTAGGCTTTTTTTTTTTTTTTTTTTTTTTTGCACAGAGACAGGAAGCAACTTAGACATGAACACAGAATTGTCAGAAATATTAAATAATTATGAGTTTTAGCCATACTTATCTCTGCCAAAGAAAGCTTTGAGGCTATAAAATCAGCTCCAGTGTGGATATTCTCATAGCTTTCCTTGATTAAGAGGGAGAAAAAAGGTCTCCACAGATATAAACCTTCACAGAATATATTTGGCTCACCTGTTTAAAACCAGAGTATGAAATTTTATATCTTCATGATGGTTAGGTCAGTTATCAGAGATGTAAGGAAAATGTTAGGTCTGCAAAATAATACTTATATTTTTCATAAAATTGCCCATTAAGATAGCTATTTCATGTAAAAAGTTTTGCTACTTGATCCTATTGGAAAGAGCACAAAATAAGTAAAGTCTGTTAATTAAATCTAAATAGAAGAAAAAGAATACAGCAGTTGCTTGGTGATCTTGGTGCCATTTTTCTGGATACCCTAACATGATACAATTATCTCCTAGGGATGTTTTTGAACAAATATTATGATTTCTATGTGATTTTGCTTTTAAGGCTCTCTGAACTTAATAGGTAATGAAAGAAATTATGTTTCAAAGTTCATCTCTTCATGACTTGTACAACATTTTTTTCAATTTACAAATAAATTAGTGCAAAGAGAAATAACACTTCAGAGTGAAACACATAACATGACTCTAAATTTCAAATGAATGTGTTTTTCCATAGATGTAAAGTCTTCCCATAATTGCTTGGGCTGGATATTGTTACACATTAATTTCCTGTAAACTGATTGTTATATTTCTTTATGACTCTTTCAAAGAATGACCCAACTTTACTTTTCTTTAGAGGGCAACACCTACATGAATATGTGAATGGGCAGAGGAAAAAGTGTTGTAAGCACATGGACATCACACTGAATTCAATGCTTGATTCAAAGGTTTTATTTTCTCTTCCTCAGCAGAACCCAAACCCAAAAAGTGCAATTAATTTTGAAGCCAAAGCCAAAAGCAAGACTACCAGGAAGCATAGAGTGTGAGAAAGACATGTAAAAAGTTGTAATTGGAAAATCCTGCAGATTTGCAAATTATCTGAGTAGTGCCCCATAAAAATTTGGATCCAGAGATTTTGTTTTGACAATTGTCATGTTAACTTGTTTCTTTTTATTGTTCTCTTAGCTCTTAGAATTGGCCTGACCAACCCCTTACTCTGCCTGAATGTGCAGTAATACAGCATAAGGTCAGGTTGGCAAGCCGAAGATACTGTTCAGGGTAGCAGGGGAAAACTAGTAGGGGATTCTCTTGGCATTAAAGAGTTTAGGTGAATCTCTTGTTAAGGTTAATTTCCTGCTCCTGCACTATCCTAAGTTACCCTATGACTCAATGGATAGATAAGAAGGGTTTCCAATAAACCCCTCTATTCTTGTCCATACACGAGAACATCTAAGTATTCACTGATACTTTAAAAAAAAAACTTTTTAAGTTTGCTCTGTTTAGATAGTCTTCTTAGACACTTTGCACAATTTGTTTAGACAGTAAATCTTTTATAAAAACATTAAAATAATGATATGTAAAGAAACCCCCTTAGTTGTTACAAATTCTAAATTAGCGGAATTTAAAATAATGAGGTTTTACTATATATTAAATATAGTGCATATCTAGTACTTCTGCCTAATGAATTATCACTTTGTTATTAAGTGTTAGAGTTAGAATCTCTGGTATCATCTAGCTAAATCATCATATTAAAAAACTGTTTTGAAAGTTGAAGTAATTTTCCTAAAATCACAAATTTAGTTATAAAACTGAAAATGTGGTTCCTTTTTCATATTTCAATGTTATTGGTGAGAATTAAGTGCAGGCATATATTGTTATATAAACTGTAACTCTGATGTAGACTACATAAAATATCTCTTGCTGTATGAGTTGTATATAACACTTAGCATATGGTGGCTCTTAAGTAACGATGTGAGATGTGTGTGCATGTGTAATGAAAGAAGTGTGATGAAATAATTCCATTTCCATCTCCTATTTCCTAGAAAGCATTTAAGTTGACATTTACTCTCCTGAACAACACAGGCACAGGTGAGCTTCAGGTTTTACGCTGAAATTTTATATAAAGTAGCGGGCTTTGAAAATACATAAATACTAAAATCACCATAATTTAAAAAAAGTATTTTTAAATAATTGTAGATTACAGGAAGTCATAACAAAACGTGCAGGGGTGTTTCATGCATTCTTATCCCAGCCTCTCCCAGTGTTAACCTTGTGCAATACCAATACCAGGAAATTGAGACGAGAACAATTCAGAGTTGTGTGTATACTGATCAATGCACTTTCATCACATGTGTGGCTTCGTTAACCACCATCATAATGAAGATATTTGTACCACCCTCACAAGTTTCCCTTGTACTACCCTTTAATTGACCTACCCACCCCTCCTCTTAGTCTTGTCTATAATTATGCTATTTCAAAAATATTATATAAATGGAATCATATCATATGTAATTTTTTGAGATTGACTTTTCCCATTCAGCATAATTTTCTCCAAGTTTATCCAGGGTGTCGTATGTATCAATAGTTCATTCCTTTTTATTGCTGAGTAATATTCCATGATATGGATATACCATAGTTTAACCATTTACCTATTGAAGAACATTTTTGTAGTTTCCAGTTATTGGTTATTATAAATAAAGGTGCTATGTACATTCAAGGGAAATAATTTTTCATTTCTCTGGAAAAAATACCCAAGTGTGCAATTTATAAGTTCATTTTTAGTCTTTAAAGGAACTGACAAGCTATTTTCCAAGTGGTTGTACCATTTTACATTCCAAAAAGATGTATGAACGATCCAGTTTCTCTGAATCCTCACCAGTATTTCAGCTGATCACTACTTTTTAATTTTATCCATAATGATAGCTGTGCAGTGATATCTCATTGTGGTTTTAATTTGCATTTCCCTAATGGCTAATGACATTGAACATCTTTTAATGTGCTTATTTGCCATAGGTATATTCTTTATAGTGATGTATCTGTCATGTCATTTTCTCATTTTCTAATTAGATTGTTTTTTAATGCTGAGTTTTGAGAGATCTTCATCTATTTTAGATACAAGTTTGTTATCATATATGTGATTTGCAAATATTTTTTGTCAGTATCCAGTCTGTCTTTTCATCCTCTTAGTGGGGTATTTAGGTGTAAAAAGTTTTTAATTATATTAAAAATTTATCATTTTTTTCTAGTATTAATTGTTCTTTTGATGTCAAGTCTAAGCACTCTTTGCCTAATTCTAGTTCTTATAAATTTTCTATCTTTTTTCTAGAGATTTTAATGTTTTGTGTTTTATTTTTAGTTTTTATTAAATTTATTGAGGTAATGTTGGTTAAAAACATTATATAAATTTCAGTGTACATTATAATCCGATATCTGTATACTCTACTGTGTGTTCACCATCCAAAGTTTAGTTTTCTTTTGTTACCATATATTTGACCCCTTTTACCCGACTTGTCCCTTCACCCACTTCTCCTTTGGTCACTACAATTCTGTTGTCTGCATCTATGAAACGTTTTTTCTTTGTTTGGTTGTTACTCTTTGTTTTATATTTCACATATGAGTGAAATCATATGGTTTTCGTCCTTTTGCATCTGACTTATTTTACTTAGCATAATACACTAATGGTTTATCAATATCATCACAAATGGCAAGATTTCACCTTTTTATGGCTACATAATATTCCATTATGTATATAGATATATACCACATCTTCTTTATCCATTCATCCATCAATAGACAAATAGTTTCCATATCTTAGCTCTTGCAAATAATGCTCCAGTAAGCATAGGAATCCATATATCTTTCTAAATTATTATTTTCATATTCTTCAGATAAATACCAGAAGGGGAATTGCTGAATTATATAATAGTTCTATTCTTAATTTTTTGAGGAACCTCTCTACTGTTCTCCATAGTGGCTGCACAAATATACAATCCCATCAACAGTGTGTGAGGGTTCCCTTTTCTACACATCATCTCCAACAATTGTAACTTCTAACCTATGTGATAATAGACATTCTAACAAGTGTGAAGTGGTATCTTATTATTGTTTTGATTTGCATTTCCCTAATAACAGTGATGTTGAACATCTTTCCATATGTCTAATAGCTATCTGTATGTTTTCCTTAGAAAAATGTCTATTTAAATCCATGGCTCATTTTTTTTTTTTAATCAATTGTGTTTTGTTGTTGCGTTGCGAGAGTTCTTTATATATTTCGGATATTGATGCCTTATTGGAAGTATCATTTGTAAACATCTTCTCCCATTCAGCTGGTTTCTTTGTGTTTTGTTAATGGTTTCTTCTGCTGTGGAGATGCTTTTTAGTCTGATGTAGTTCCATTTGCTTGTTTTTGCTTTTGTTTCCCTTGCCTTTGGAGTCAAATTCCGAAAAACACCTCTGTGACTAAAGCCCAGAAGCTTAGTACCTATGTTTTCTTCTGAGTATTTTATCATTTCAGGTCTTACATTCAAGTATTTAACCTATTTTGCATTAAATCATTTTAATTTACTTTTTGTCTATGGTAAAAGATAGTGGTTTAGTTCCAAATTTTTGCATATGGCCGTCCAGTTTTCCCAACACCATTTATGGAAGAGACTTTCCTTTCTTTTTTTGTATGTTCTCTAATCGTATGTTCTTGGCTCCTCTTTGGAAAATTAATTGTCCTTAGATGCATGGGTTTGTTTCTGAGCCCGCAATATTATTTCTTGGCTGATGTGTCTGTTTTTCTGCCAACGTCATACTTTTTTGTTTACTATAACTTTGTAGTATAGTCTGAAGTCGGGAAGTATGATATCTCCAACTTTGCTCTTTTTTCCTCAGAACTGCTTTTGCAATTCAGGGTCTTTTGTGTTTCCACATACACTTAAGAATTTTTTATTCCATTTCTGTGAAAAATGCCATTGGAATTTTGATGGGGATTGAATTGGATCTTTAGATTGCTTTAGGTAATATCAACGTTTAACAACAATGTTAATTCTCCCAATCGATGAACATGGAAAAACTTTCCATTTCTATGTGTCTTCCTCAATTTCTTTCAACAATATCTTATAGTTTTTAGTGTACATGTCTTTTATCTCCTTTGTTACATTTATTTCCAAGTACTTTTTCCTTTTTGTTGCAATTGTAAATAGATTGGGTTTTTTTTTCATTTCTTTTTGATGATATTTAGTTGCGTAGTTACAGAAATACAACTATTTTTATATATTTATTTTTATCCTGTAACTTTAATGTATTAGTTTATTTTTTCTATTATTTTTTAATAGTCTTTAGGTTTTTCTATATATAAAATTATGTCATCTGCAAATAGTGACAGCTTTACATATTCCTTTCCAATCTAATGCATCTATTTCTTTTTCTTGCCTAATAGCTCTGGCCAGGACTTACAGTACTATGTTAAATAACAATGATGAGACTTGGCATCTTTGACTTGTTCCTGATCTTAGGGGGAAAGCTTTTAGTCTTTTACCATTGAGGATGATATTAGCTGAGGATTTGTCATATATGGCCTTTATTATGTTGAGGTACTTTCCTTCTGTGCCCATTTTATTGAGAGTTTTTATCATAAATGAATGTCGTGCCTTTTCAAATATTTTCTATAGCTATTGAGATGATCACATGAGTTTACATTTTATTTTTTATGTTGAGGTGTATTACATTAATTGATTTGCAGATGAATCCTTCTATACCCCTAAAATGAATCCCACTTGATTGTCGTGTATGACCCTTTTAATATATTGTATTTGATTTTCTAGTATATTGTTAAGAATCTTTACATATATGTTCATCAGAGATACTGGCCTGTAATTTTTTCTTTGTGTGTGTGTGTGATGTCTTTGCCTGGTTTTAGCATCAGAGTAATGTTGGCCTTGTAAAATGAGTTAAGAAATTTTTTAAGAATAATTTGAGAAGTATAGGTATTAATACTTTAAATGTTTGCTAGAAGTCACCAGTGAGGTCACCTAGTCCTGGACTTTTGGTTTGGGGAAGGATTTTAATTACTATTCAATATCTTACTAGTGATTAGTCTATTCAAATGTTCCGATTCTTCATGATTTTTCTAAGAAGGTTGTATGTTGCAAAGAATTTACCCTTTTCTTCTGGCTGTGCAATTTGGTGGTATATAGCCTTTCATAGAATTGTTGTTAACCCTTTGTATTTCTGTGGTATCCTTTGTAACTTCTCTTTTTCATTTCTGGTTTCATTTACCTGAGAATTCTCTCTTCTTCCTTAGTGAGTCTAGCTAGAAGTGTGTCAATTTTTTTATTTTTTCAAAGAACCAGCTCTTTGTTTCATTATTTTTTCCATTGCCTTTTCATTCTTTATTTTATTTATTGCCACTCTTTTATTTGCTTTCTTACTGACTTTGGGCTTCACTTGCTTTTCTTTTTCTAGTTCCTTAAGGAATAATGTTAGATTGTTTATTTGAGATTTTTCTTGATTCTTGAGGTAGGTCTGTACTGCTATGAACTTCCCCTCTTAAAACTGCTTTTGATGCATTCTACAAATTTTGAAGTGTTGTATTCTCATTTTCATTCGTCTCTGTATCTTTTGGTTTCTTCTTTTATTCTTCGACTCAATAGTTGTTCATAGTATGTTGATTAATATCTACATATTGTGCTTTTTTTCATTTTCTTCTTGTAATTGATTTCCAGTTTGATAACATGTGCTCACACAAGATTCTTGATACAATTTTGATTTTCTTAAATTTATTGAGATTTTTTTTTGTCCAAAAATATAATTTACCCTTTAGAATAATTCATGTATGCTTGAGGAGAATGTGTATTCTGTCGTTTGGGATAGAAAGTTTTATAAATATCTATTAAATTCATCTGATCTAATGTGTCTTTTAAGGAAGATGCTTCCTTGTTGTCTTTCTGTCTTGATGATCTATCCATTGATGTAAGCGGGGTATTAAAGTCTCTTGCTATTATTGTATATTATCAAATTCTCCCTTTAATTTTGATAATAATTATTATTGTATATTTTGATATTCTCAGATTGTGTTCATATATATCAATAAATATTATGTATTTTTGATGCTCATTATAAAATGTCTATCTTAGTCTCTTCTTGCATATTTGACTTGAAATCTGTTTTATCTGCTGTCACTGCAGCTATACCCTTTTCTCTGGATGCCAATTGCTTGGATTATCATCTTTCATTCTTTCATTTTGAGCCTATGTTTATCTTTGGAACTGAGATGGGTCTCCTCAAGGTAGCATATAGTTACGTTTCATTTTTAAATCCATTCTGCTACTCCGCCTTTTGATTGGTGAGCTTAGTCCATTTATATTTAGTGGGATTATTGACACATGAGTATTTACTGCAGCCATCTTGCTTTCTGGTTGCTCTCTAGCTCCATTGTTTTGTTTCTCTTGTTTTTCTGTTTCCTATTTTACCATGGCGGTTTTTTATAATTTTTTTTCTGTTTCCTTTTCTTTTTTTTTTTTTTTTTCATGTTTCATGTTTCAGCTCTGGATTTTTGCTTCATGGTTACCATGTTTACCTTATAGATAAAACAGTCCTTTTTCTTCTGATTGTATCTTATCTTCATTCACCTACAAAAGTTTAGTTCTTTCCTCCTCCTCTCTCATGTTTTTGTTGTTACAAATTATGCATTCATTACTAAATTGCAGTAGTTATTGTTATTTTTAAAGCTGTATTTCCTCTTTAAACTTTATGTTATAGTTAAGAGTTTAATACCCTATTCTGAAATAAAATTGCAAATATTTGCTTCAGTCTGTCTGTGACCTTATTCAAAGTTTTTAATACTTTCGTCTTTTTGTTTCAGGTGAAAGAGCTCCTTTAAATATTTTTTGTAATGTAGGTCTTATGGGGTAAATTTCCTCAGCTTTTATTTGTCTCAGAAATTCTTTATTTCTTCATATCTAATGGATGACTTGCCTGATAAATTATTCCTGGCTGGTGGTTTATTGTTTTCAATATTTTGATATATCATTCCACTTTCTTCTGTCTTATAGGGCTTCACTGGGAAATCTAATGATCATCTGATAGGGTTTCATTTGTAGATTACTGTCTTTTTTCCCTTTGGCTGCCTTAAGAATGCTTTCTTTATAATTAACTAATGACAGTTTTGATATAGTTTGTCTTGGACAAGACTTTTTTTTGCATTGTTATAACTAGGTGTTCTATCAATTTTTTGTATCTAAATGTCCAGCTTCTTTCTTAGATGGGAAGTTCTCATCATTTATTTGTTTATTTTAAAAGTTTATTTATTTTAATTAATTTCAGGTATGTAGTACATTGGTCACAATCTATATAGTTCATGAAATAATACCATCAGTTGCTCCCTCCCTCCCTGACCCTCCACCTAGCCAACATACTAATGCTAACTGCATCCCTTGTGCCATGCTCCCCATCCCATGACCATTCATCAGCTACTAATTTGTACTTCTTTAACACTTCACCCCATTCTCCAAGCCCAACATCCCCTCCCCTCTTTTCATCACCAAATTGTCCACTACATTTGTGAGTCTGTTTTTGATTAGTTTGTCCTTTTATTCCTTAGATTCTCCATATAAGTGAAATCATAAAGTGTTTATCTTTCTCTGTCTGACTTAAATAGATTCGAGGTCCATCAGAACAATATCTTTTTCCATCCCCTTCCTTTTAGTCTCTGTGTCTTTTAATCTGAAGTGAGTCTCTTGTAGGTAGCATGTAGGGGTCTTGTTTTCTTATCCATTCAGCCACTCTGTCTTTTAGTTGGAGTACTTAATTCTTTTCCATTTAAGGTACTTATTGATAGAAATGTAGTTGTTACCATTTTTTATTCCTGTTTTTGATACATGTTTTTCTTCTTAAAGAAGTCCCCTCAACATTTCCTGTAATACTGGCTTGGTGGTGATAAATTCCTTTCACTTATTTTGTCTGGAAAGTTCTTTATCTGTCCTTCAACTCAAATTATCTTTGGTGAATAAAGTATTCTTGGTTGTAGATCCTGCATTTACGTCATGCCAAATATTTTGTACCACGCCTTCTGTCCTGCATATTTATTTTTTGAGAAATCAACTGCCAGTATTATGGGCATTGCCTTGTAGGTAACTAATGCTTTTCTCTTACTGCTTTTAAGATTTTTGCTTTGTATTTAACTTTTGATGTTTTAATTATGACATGTCTTGGTGTGGGCCTCTTTGGATCCCTGTTTTTTGGATTGTCTGAGCTTCCTGGGGTTGTATGTCTATTTCCTTCACCAGGTTAGGGAAGTTTTCCATCATTATTTCTTCAAATATCTGTTCAACAGCCTGTTTTCCTTCAGGTATGCCAATCAGATGGATATTTTGACCTTTGATAGTGTCCCAGATGCTCCTTAAATTATTTTTATAGTCTTGGCTTCTTTTTTCTTGCCATTCTGGTTGGGTGTCCTTGGCTTTTCCAAATCCTCTGGATAGGTCATTTGATCTTCTTCTTTATTCACTTTGTTTATTCCTTTGTTTATTACATTTAATACTTCTCATCTCAGATAATGTGTTCTTCATTTCAGACTAGTTTCCTTTTATAATTTCTATTTCCATTTTCATGTTTTTATCTCTTTTTTGAAGTTCTCACTGAATTTATCTACCCTTCCCAAATTTCATTGAGCATCTTTATAACCAGTGTTTTGAACTCTGCCTCTGTTAGATTACTTGACTCCATTATTTCTGGATCTCTGTTCTATTCTTGTATATGGTTTCTGTGTCTTTGTCTTCCCATTTTGACTGCTTTTTTTTTTTTTTTTGCCTGTTTCTATGTAGTACACAAAGCTCCTAAGTGTCCCAGTCTTCTTAGTGTGGATTTGTGAATTAGGTGTCCAGTGGCACAGTTCTGAGTGGGGTTCAGCTGCAGGTCAAATTTAGCCTAAGCCTCTGCCCTCTGGGGTCTTCTGTTAAGATTCAGCAAGAAATCCACAAATACTGTGCTTATAGTTGTCTCAAAAGGCCACACCAGAAACCAAGACCAGCTGCCTCCGGTGTGAGTCTAGGTGCTGCTCAGCAAGGAGCGCCTGACTTGCTGAGGATACAACTGAATGTGGTTTGGGTGGGACCGCAAATTGGGGGAGGCAGAGTTTCAGGGAATCCTCTGGATGGAGCAACCTCTGTTATCCAGTTCGATGACAGCTTGGCTATGGCAGCATTGTTTTCATGCACTGGTAGAGGAGAGGGCTCAAGAATACTGCCCGCACTTCTATACAGAGGGAGTCTCACCTGGGCCCTCTCTCTAACAATCTCTTCCTGTAAGTCCCTGGTGCCTCCTGTGTGCACCCAAATTGGCTCTAGTGCTCAGAGTGAGAAGTCCATCACCTCAAAAATCCGCTTGTGAATATGACCCCTTTAAGAGGTGTCTGCCGCTGCCACTGCCACAGCTTCCGTCTTACTCAGCCACTCAGGATCAGGAAGTCCCATGTCCTCATCCCATCCTACTTTCTGATGTTGCAGGGTGTTTTCTTGGATTTCTCCCTAGTTGTATGGCTTGTTCATCTAGCTCCCAGGTGATTTTTTCCTTGCTGTTTGTTCCTTGTTTCTGTCACAACTTTGATTTGGTCACCAGAGGGATGAACAGAGCCTCCATCATCTACACCATTTTTTCCCCTCTCAGTTATTTATTTGAATAGGCTTTCTGTTCCCTTCTTCCTCTCTTCTCCTTCTGGGATATACATTAACCTTATGTTGATCTTTCTAATGTAGTCATATAGTTCTCGTAGAGTTCTTTTATTTATTCATTTATTTATTTTTTTTTTTAGTCTTAGTTCTCTCTCTTTTGTCACCTGAGTTAGTTCTAGATTTCTGTTTCGGAACTTGCTAATTCTCTCCTCCATCTGGTCTTCTCTATTGTCAGTGCTCTTTAACATATTCTTCTCAGTTATTAAATTCTTCAGCTCCAGAATTTCTCTTTGGTTCTTGTTTTGTATTTTCAATTCCTTTGGTCAAATATTCCTTTTATCATGCATAATATTCTCGAGCTCGTTGAACTGGCTTTCTGAGTTTTCTTGTATCTCACTGAATTTCTTCATAACAGCAATCTTGAATTCTCTGTCATTTAATCACAGTGTTCAATGACTTTGAGTTCAGTTTCTGGAAATTTGTCATTTTATTTTGTATTACCATGCTACCTTGGTTGTTCATGGTGCTTGATGGATTTTTTTTTTCTCTGCTTGCACATTTTGAGGTAGTGAATTCTTTTTCTTGTTTAAATACCATTTTAATCTTAACAATTGAGCAGGTTGATAATTCAGAGATCTTGTTTTTGTTTTCCAGCAGATGGTGCTCTAAAGCAATTTTCTGTTTACTCTTACCTAATTACTGTGCCTCTCGCACTGGGGTGGTATCACTTTGGTTGTAGAAATTTCCCCATAGGTTACTGGAGTGGTGGGTCTCCCCTTCTGTCCAAGTCACTTGGTCTATGGCACTACCATTGTTGTGGGGGGATGTGATGGGTTGTGTGGGAGCCAGGTTCATGACTCTGCAGCACTGCCTCCTTATTTCTAATGGTCTCTGGCACCACTGTGTTATTTGATGTTTCTCTGCTGCTACTATTGGATTCCACTGCAGTGGGGGGTGGAGCACCTTTTCACACCCACACTGCTTCTGCCCTATTATCCTTCCTTACTCTTGCTTCCCCAGCTCGTTCCAACACACCCACCTTCAGACGTACTTGATGCATGGATCTCTCAGGTGTGTTTGTGTATTGAGCAAATGAATCTTTGTTGGATTATAGATGCCCAACTTGTAAATTTAAGAGAGATACGAAGGAGTTCTCTCATTCCAAAATGATGCTGATGTCTCCTATTTTTAAATTAAAGTCCATGATCCATTTTTAGTTAATGTATATAAAAGGTATAAAGCTTATGTTCACTTGTTCGATTGCCTATGAGGTCCAATTAGTCCATCACCATTTGTTGAAAGAGTTATTTCTCTTCTATTGAATTACAGTATGGTTTTTTAAAAGGTACATATTTCTTAAATAAATTTTATATCCTACATAATAATAATTGGACATTTTTGATTACTTATTCTATGCCAGGCATATTTCTAAGTACTTTACTTGCAATATTAGCCATTTAATTGTCTTTAAAGATACGTAAACTAAAGTTTGGAAAACATTAAATGACATGCCAAGGTCATAAAGGCAGTGTTATACAAAGACAGAATTAAAATTCAGGACTGTCTGATTTGAAAACCCATGACATGTTTAATACTAAAATATTAAAAAAAAAAAAGAAAAGAAAAGAAAAAAGAAAGAAAGAAAGCTCCGAATCAAGGATATTCATCTCCCAAGTCTTTATTGTATCATCCAGTCAGGATTGATGACATCTTTCATAGATCCTTCAAATTATGTTTCTGCAGATCAAGAATTCAACTACAAATTTGGAGAATGGTCATAAAATTAGCCAGATGTTTGCCATATTATCTATAATCATTTTTTCAAATGTAGTGGTGCCTCATCCAGAATCAATTTTTAATAATACTCTGCCCTCCCAATAGTTACACCAGAACATTAAGTGTATTTTTGCCCTTTTTATTCAGTTTGCATTTAAGAAAACATTTTCCAGAGCCATGTTGATTTTTAACAAAAGTCATGTGACTAAAAGATGACTTTCCTTATTTAGTGAGTCTCTAACTCCTTTTAAAAATCTTGATAAGCTATTTTCTTGGACATTTACCCGTAGTAATGATTTTTTTGTGATTTACCTGTTACACCCTCAATTTACATATATTTCTAATGTGCTGCTTTCCACTTCATGGAGGATTGCTTAAATGTTGCAAGCTAAAGCAAAGTGAACAGGAAGGTTGCCTAGCACTTTATATTGCTTGGAAAGAATTGGTAGGGTTTTTATGTTTGTTTGTTTGTTGTTTTTACTGTAATTCTAGTTTCTTTCATAAACATTTAATCCTTGGTCACCACAAATAGAAAATCTTGTAGATAGAGCAAAAATCAGAAGATGAATTGCTTTACTTCCTCCACTGATTACTTGATGAACGACCTTGAACAACCTCCAATTCTAAACCTGCCCATTGCGAATGTAGATCACAACAGAAAATAAATGTTTTCCTCTTGAGAGTTAAAATGTATTGCTTTCTTGTTTTGTGAAGTGTATGGACTGGTCTTTTGGAAACAAAAGTAAATATGTGGGTCTTTTACAATAACAAAGAGCAGCCCCATCTAAGGTAGCAGGCAAGATATAGGAATGGATAAATCTATCATGACAGAGAATAGTCTATAGTAATGGAAGCTCTCTGAGAATGAGAAATGTGTGTGTTTAATTCCCTGCTCTATCTCCAGAGTCAACAACTGTGTCTGGCACTCTCCTCTGTCTGCTATCATAGTTCCTATTTCTACACCGCAACTTGAAGTTTGTAAGGTAACAAAATCAGCCAGGTGTGCCTTAGAACCTCACACTCCATCCTAAGGCCATTCTCCCAAATTCCAAGCATCTGTTGCCTTCATGGTATCAAAACAAACCTCTCAAGTGATCCCAACTTTCCTAAGGAAAAAAATTAAACCAAGAAAAAAAAGAGTCTTGTATAATCTTAGTCAATCTGTTTTTCCTCCCTTGGTTCCAACGTTCTTTCTGTAGAATAAGGTAATAATTTCAGACATCATTGATCTGTTGTAAATATAAAAAGATTACGCAGTGAAAGACTTTTCAAATGACAGAGCACTATCCCCAATATAATGGAGGATTGTTACTATTACATAACAGTGAACTGGTATTACAGCTTTGTTTCTGCTCAGATTGACTGTTTCAAATCTTAGCTCTAATGCCAGGATTAAAATACTTTGAAAATGGATAAAGACTCATTTTTTTCCTATATGCAAAATGGGGGTAAGTTTGGGTAAATCTGAGGATTCAGAAGATTGGAACATGGAATTAGGCTGCTTGTGTTCAAATAATGGCCCTGAGGCTTACTGAGCTTTCTGTTGTCTCAGTTTCTCTGTCAGTTAAGTGCCATATGATAATGATTTTTACTTCATGGGGTTAATGTAAGAATGAACTGAAATTACATAAAATGATTATCAAAATGCCTGGAACATAATGTTTTAATAAATATGAGTGATTACATGACATATTATTAAAACCTCCAACTACTCTATGTACCTCTCACCTGGTTCTCTCTCCTTCCTCTCTTTTTCTTCTCTGAATCTTAAAAGATAAGTGTACTTAGAAAAAAGAAAATATTGTTGTGTATCATCTTGAAGAAAGTCCACTTGGAATACTCCCTCAGATACTAACTGAATCTCGTACTTTCATATGCATTCTTTGGAGGAGATCCACTCTCTTTTGCTAGGAATCCTCCAACTCCTTCTTCTTCTTTTAGGACAAAATGAAACAACAACAAGAACAAAATGTGCAAGAATTATTATTTTTTTGTCTCAGAATGTCACCAGAACTAATACCTGTCTTAGTTCTAGATCTAGTGAACTCCAGTGAACCTCTTCAAATGGACTACATTTAGAACTTTGTTGATTTCACAGTAATTTTTGCCTCAAGCCACCTGAGGTTCTTCATGCTACAGTTTTGGCCGAGGGTCCTGGAGGTGACCAGTTGGTCAGGATTCATGCACAATGGAGCCCTGAGTTCTGTAGAACTGTAAGGGTGTTCACATTTCACTCTTAGGCTAATCAACCTTTCTCCTCATTTGTATGGAAACAGGTAGAAATTCTGTCCTTCTTAAAAGTGCAGTGTAACTTTTGAAAGATGGCAAATTCTCAGGCTATGGTTTATATTCTTTATAAACTGAAGATAATTTGAATAATTCTGCTAAAGGACAGAATTAAGACTGACCACCATCTTAAGTATGTGGTTGCAAAGCTGTTGGGGGAAAAATATCTAAATTCAATTTTAAGATATTTAAGACCTGCCTGGACATTGAGAAGAGGGTGAATGTAAGCCTTTAGAATATAACCAACTTTCAATGCATGTTTGTTAAAAGGAAAAACTAAACTAATTATAAAACTCTAAAATATTCTTCATAATATATTTCCAATAACCATTATGTAGTGTCACTTTTATATAGAGATTTATTTGTAAAGTCTGAGAGTGGGCTACTTATTTTATAAACCTAAGAAATTCCCAGTTTGGTTAATACAAAACCCTAAAAGGAACCATTAAGTAGAAATAAAATACTTGATAAAGCTATGTAATTGCAGATCATTAGTGGGAGAAGATTTCAATTTTCCTTAGGCTTGACATTTTTAGAAATAAAACTAAATTATCGAGAAAAGATTAAGTTTGAGATAAATCATTTGGAAAGAAAAAGGTTGGTAAAATGACTAAATCCAGACATCAATGTAGACATCTTATTAAAGTTGAAATGCCTAGTTAGAAGATAACTCACACACGAGCCCCTGTTTTCCAAATCCCAATTCAAATTGACTTAAGCTGTGAAAAGAGAGAGAGAGAGAGAGAGAGAGAGAGAGAGAGAGAGAGAGAGAGAGAGAGAAAGGAAGAAAGAAGGAAGGAAGGAAGGAAGGAAGGAAGGAAGGAAGGAAGGAAGGATGGAAGGAAGGAAGGAAGGAGGAAGGAAGGAAGGAAGGAAGGAGGGAGAGAGAGAGAGAGAAGAAGAAGAAAGAGAGAAGAGAGAGAGAGAGAGAGAAGAGAGAGAGAGAGAGAGAGAGAGAGAGAGAAGAAAGAAAGAAAGAAAGAAAGAAAGAAAGAAGAAAGAAAGAAAAAAAAGAAAGAAGAAGAAAGAAAGAAAGAAAAAGAAAGAAGAAAAAGAAAGAAAGAAAAGAAAGAAACTCAAGTGACTAAAATGAGTCAGAAATAAATTCAGTTCCAGAAACTCAATCATCTCCCAGTTCCTGACTGTGTGTTTCTTGTGTTTCACTACTGGCAAACCTTCTTATTAAGTCAAGATACTTTGGGAATCACAAGCTTCAGCTCCACTAGCTCAGCAAGTCTACTTGGGAGAAAATGTCTTTCCTATGTGTATCAGTTACAGTTCTGCTACTAAGTCTCAGTTACCTGGTTTAGGTCAAATGGCCATCCCTGAGAGAATTACAATTGCCAGAGCTTGATTTCAATGCTATTTGTTTCTTGCATCAAATGGCATAACAATAGAGGAGGAGTGCTTCCTCAGAGGAAATTGTGGTTCTGTCAAAAGAAAAGGGAAAATCACTGCTCAGGAGACAAAAACAAGTTGGCATCCTCCACAATCCATCTGCCAAGACTGGATTTTATAGGTTAGGACAAGGCAAGACTATGAGTAAGAAGAACCAGGAAGAAAAATAAAACTAAAAAGGAAAAAGTCTCCTGAAGTCAATTTCACCCACTCACACATAAAGGAGCAGAATTAAATTAAGGCTGCCAAAGGTAAATAAGGCACACCACTGTGCCAACATGAAGCCCTGACCAGATTTGCTGGGTATCTTATCAGTATCCTCCAAAGCCAAATGTGGAGTATCTAGTGTGGACCACTTTAGTATGATGCATGTATGTGCCTCAATCACATATCTTAGAAAGGCCACATACCTGAATAACACAAAATGAAAAATGGCTCTCTAAACATTTATTGTTCTTTCAGCTTTTCTTTACCTCCCAAATATATATTGCAACTATCTTAGTAATGTTAAAGCATAAAATAAATTCATTTAAGGAAAAGTATTTTAGTAGATAACTGTATCCTCTAATCACCTATTGTCATATTCCTGCCTCACTGTCTAGTGTAATGATTCTAATCCAAACTTCTCTACCTGCTAACTGTGTAACCCTGGGCAAAACTGGTTCTCAGTTTGCTTATTTGTCCAATACAGATAATGATAATACACCCTATAGAGGTCCGCTACCACAGTACACGATGGAAAGTAAGCATATGTGGTCTCTAAATATTGTTGGGGCATTTTGGCTCCATTTGGAAGTGGTCTTAGAACTAACAGACATACTTGCTTATAGTATTTAAGGTATAATACACCAATCAGTATTAGGGGACTGGGACCTATACCAGGAGTTATACTCAGCCTGACTCCTGGTGCATATTTTATCCCAAGTGTAGCCCTCCTTGTCTTTCCAAGTTCCTAAAAATAACCTATAACACTTACTATTCTCAAGAGACTAGCTCTTTTACCAAAAGATTGACAGATTCACTTATAAGATATCTTGCATGCTTTAAAATTCCCACCTATCATTTCTTTTTCAGGCAACTAGTCTAAGGCAAAATGAAAATTGCTTGAGTGGGGATTAAGACAGGAATTGTGAGAATAAAAGGTATTTTCTAGCCGAATTGACAAAGCTAAGTGAACCTTTGTCATTTTTCTAGCAATTTCCTTTTTCCATGGAGCCCGATCTTGTAGGATAAGGACTATTTTCAAGTCAATTACTATTAATAAAGGACATTTTTTGCATAAAAATCAGAAAAGGAACCTTATTATTTCATTATGGAATGGTAAATTTTGAAAGAAGTCCAATAAATATGATACAAATGTCATTTGCTTTTTTTCATTGCTCATTGCTTTTAGTTTAATACCATCTTGTTCCCAAAACTCCAATTTATCAGCAAGAAAGTGGCAGTTTATAGGTTATCTTTAAGCAAGAAATAAAACAAAACAAATTATTGGTTATAACACACCATCATGACTAATTAACTTCTCCTTGGATAGCATTCAAAAGTCTCGCAAGATTCAGGTGACAGACCCTTGAGAGTTTGAGAGGTGACAGATATATGTATATATGTATATATATATATATACAAGTATGTGTGTGTGTTGTATACACACACACACACACCACACACACACACACACATACATATATACACACACACATACAGATATATCTGTCCAAAATCCTATCCTCTTCACATCTCAGATTCCAAGCTTCAGGGTTCATCTCCAGTTCCCTGACCACATCTTGATATTTTCTGTCATTTCCAGCTACTTTAAAAAAAAAATGTTTGCTATGGCTACTTGCTAAGGGCTTTACAGACATTGTCTCATTTAATCTACATACCACTTTTCTGTTAGAAATTCTATTATTCTCTTCTTTTGTCATTTTTAGTTCATTCATTCATGGCTTGTAGAGACTATTCATTAAATGTACATTCTAGGCCAGGCAGCATTCTAGGTGCTATGGATATAGCAATGAATATGGATATAGCAATGAAGAAAACAAAAAGCTTGCATTCTGGTAGGAGAGAAAGGCAATAAACAAAAGGAAAAACAGGTGGTGGAGGAGAAGTCACCAGGGAGATGATATTTGAGCAGAGACCTAAATGAAGCAATGTTGTGAACTCAGGGAAAGTAGTCCAGGCATAAGAATTATCACATGCACAGGTCCTGAGGAGGAAACAGTGTTTGTGAAGAACAGAGCATGGCCTCTGTGAATGGAATTTCTGAGAGAGGTAGAAGAAACATGAGCTAGACTAAAGAAGCAGAGACTTGTAGGCCAGGTAAAGACTCTGGATTTTTTCTAAGGATAAAGGGAAGTATAAAAGGGTGACAGCAGGGGAGTGACATGATTTCACTCATTGATATAATATATTTAAGAAGCCCATAGCCAGGACAGGGGTCTATGCAATTTCAAAGTTTAATCATTTTTAATCACAGCATAGCTTTTCAGTTACTCAATAGATAATTCCATGTAGTATATGTGCTCTGTTATTGATTGCTTCTATACATAACTTTAACCCTTGAAACTAACTTCTTTTTTCTATTGAGATCTCTCACTCGAAATCTTAGTTGGCTTTATTTCTCATCTTATTCCTTCATCTAATTTTTTCTCAAATCTCCCCCTTCTGTCCACAGATCCAATTAATTATCCCTTATAAAAATCCATGGAAGGTATCAATTCTTCTCTATTGGTCATTTACTGTTTGAGCTTCTAGCTTCTAGCTGTGTATACTCCACTGGTTCCAGATTTCTGAACCCTCAATAATCTAGTACCAGCCTACATTTTCAATATCATTTCACCTTCCTCAACTTCTTCAGTTTTCTGAAAGTTACCTCCTAGAATGTTAATGTCTGACTCAATTCTACCAAGGGTCACGGTGGCCTGTAGGCAGACAGCAGTAATGAGATTGTTTGATCAGAGAATGCCCAATTAATCCTGCTAGCAGCAAGCTAAACCCACAATGCCAATCAATAAGTGAAAAAAAAATTAATTTTATTCTCTGGCTAAAACTAGTCCTAGAATTGGCAGCCTCTTGGCCCAATACAAAGGTGGGGAGGAAATGAATTTTGTAATGAATTACTTGTCACTCAAAAGATATTTGGTTTTAAGTAGGAAATAACTCCTCGAAGAGTGGCCATTTTGTCAAAAAGGAAGCAATAAATTAAATGAGTGATAGTGGAACAGATGAAAAATATTCATTCATCTTTCGATCAGCTACGACTCCAAACTATTACATTATAGTAGAATGGTTCAATCTGAGAATGTGACTGGGTAAAGAAGGAACAAAGAGAACCCATTAGATCTCAAGTGACCTCTATTAAATATTATTCTCCTTTTTTTTATAGCTGTGATTTACAAACCTATACTTTGAGAATCTTATTTCTATATAATTTAGAAAAACATAATCCATTTACATTTATTGGCTTGGTTCTGTTTGTAAGTAATCATTAAAACTGGATAGTGAAACATATTCACCAACTCTTGGGTACACTAAAGAAGTATTGCAAATTAAGGACCTCATATAAGGTCTTGATGTGCGATCAGCAATCATCAGTATTTTTCCTTAAATGTGATATTTATTGGGAAGGGACATATATATCTCTCTTTATTTATTGTGAGCTAACTATTGTCTATATGTCCATTCAGAGGATACTAGGAATGATGGCTACACCACAGGTAATTACTAAGTAAAACTAAAGCCCATGCTATAGATCTTTATAGTTTTTTTGTTTGTACGTTTGTTTGCCTGTTTTGAGAGAGATAATGATATAGTGATTTAAGAGACCTGGAGCTTATTAGAATTTTCCTTTTTTCACATGTCTTCAGAAGAGATGGTTGGAGGCAAGCTGACAGGAAGTGAAAGAGTAGTCCATTTTCTAGCTGACATGCAGTTAATACATAAAAAAACTGAGATTTCAGTTTTAATGAAAATGTTTTTAATTACCAGAAAATGAGTTAATAAATCCATTTACTAATGATTTAATTTATTAGTGAATTAATTTACTAATATTGCTTTCTTTTAGAATACTAGCTCTAACTGCTACAATATATTCCATTTATCAAAGCCAAAAAATTGCATGAAAACATTTTTCAAAATATTAGATTCTAATATTAAACCAGATGGCTTTTCCGGCTACCTTTATATTTTGGTATTATACCAGTCTTTTTAAACGTAGAGTAAAATACAAACATTTTTATTCTCACTTGGTTACAAATGACCTCTGGAAGAAATTCCTAGTGCCCAATTGCTAAAGAGTTTTCTCATTTTCTGAATACACTTCCTTTAGCCACAGGGAAAATGCCAGGCATTCTTTCAAACCAAAATTCCCTTAGCACTAAAATATGTCATACTGGTTCAGAGCAAATAGATTGATTAAGAGACCAAGACATTGATTAAGTTACCTAACATGTTTGTACCTCAGTTACTACATCTCTAAAGTGAGAATGATAACTATATCTATCTCCTTACATTGTAATATAAAGTCACATTTTAAATAGTGCTTGACCTGTGGTGTTATTTATGTGCTGCTACTGTTTTTTTGAGAGAATAATTGCTCTGTTCAGATAATTAGCAACAGTCTCTGTTAAAAGATCAGGTGTCTACCCTAAGATATAAAGATGCCGTTGAAAATATTCTGTTTGTAAAATTGGTTTTTAATGTTTTAATGTATATAGTCACATATAGTTTAATGTGCATGGCCTTGGGATTGTGAAGAATGTCATTTGGAGACTACAGACAGGAGGATGGCAAATTTGGCTATAGCATTATAAACCTGGAGAATTAATTATAATATAAATCAAGCTAAGTAATATGGAAAAAGAAGATTGGAGATTTGATGTGTGTTTATATGTTTATTGAGTGGGTACATCCACTTCCTTTCTCTATTACCCCTATCTATTCCCCAGATCTAGTATAAGCTACAATAGTCACATCTCCTGAGTCAATTTTTACCTCCTTCAATCTGTTTTCCACACTTCAGCCCGCATGATTTCTTATGATACTTCACAACCTTATGTGACTTTCACGCTTAGCATCATCCTGAGTTGGACTTTGGATAAATAGGAAGTGTCAAGCTCCTGCCTCCCTCTCTGGTTTCATCTTCCATCTCTCTTCATGCAGAACTCTCTGACTATTCTACTCTTCTCCGTGATCCTTGAATACATGAAGAATTTCCTACCCCAGCACATGTGTACATGCTGTTCTTCTATGTGAGACACCTTCCATTCACACCTTCTACCGCTCACTCCTGTTCATCTCTAAGATCTCAGCTAAATATAACTTTAGAGAGCAACTTTGTGAAGCCCAGCCACCTTACCCCAGAAGTTAAAGTTTATCTCCCCCCATTATTAATCTAATTTTCTGACATAACACACTGATTTCTTCCTTTGAATAACTTATTCCAATTTGAAGTGCTGTTTTTGTATGTGTTTGTTAAAATCTGTCTCCCCAATAGACAGTTAACTCCATAAGCACAGGGACTGTGTCTGTCTGTTGTTTGTTGGTTTGTTGTTTGTTTTTAACACTGTATCCTGATTCTCAGGATAATGCCTCAGACATGGCTAGTGCTTAATAAATAGTTGTTGAATCAATGAATGCATGGACAAATGAACACTTACTATGTTCCAAACCCTGAGCTAAGTGCACAATACTCATGATTTTATTTCATCCATGTAATAACTTTTGAGTTAATTACCATTAGAATCACCATTTTACAAATGAGGAAATAGTCTATCTTCACACACTGGGCACAAAAAGGAACTGTTAGATCACCCTAAAAAGTGGCTATTCTGCCGGAGAATGGGCTGAACTTAGTGACTTGCAGAATAGGGTAAGGAAATGAAAAAATAGTAAAAATGGTAAACTTTACAGTAGATAAACCTAGAAGACACTGCCATAACCAAGTGATCAAGGTTAATATAACCAATGATAAAATGTTGATATCATACACCCTCCAATATGCTGTGATAAGAATGACACCTCTCTTGTAGGATATTCTTCTTCAAACTTAAAACCCCAGTCTAATCATTAGAAAACATCAATTTTAGGAACATTGTATAAAATATTTCTTCTGACCTCTCCAGATCATAAAGAAAGAAAGAGAGAGAGAGAGAGAGAGAGAGAGAGAGAGAGAGAGAGAGAGAGAGACGGAGGGAGGGAGGGAGGGAGGGAGGGAGGGAGGGGAGGGAGGAAGGAAGGAAGGAAGGAAAGAAGGAAAACTGAAAAACAATAGAGATCAGAGGAAACTAAAAAGACATGAATATTAAATACAAAGTGTGATTCTGGAGAAAAAAAAAGTGAAAAAACTGATGAAAGCCAAATAAAATGTGTAGTTCAGTTAATAATAATGTATCAATGTTAATTTCTTAATTCTGATAAATGTAGCATGGTTATACAGGATATTATTATTATGGCAAACTGAGTAAAGAGTATTCAAGAGCTCTCTATAATATCTTTGCAACTTTATAAATCTAAAATCATTCCAAACTAAAACAATTTTTTTTAAGTAGCTAAATTGGTTAAGAAACCAAGAGTGACCTTTAGTTAGTATACATGGTTGTTATGGCTGCCATGATTTAAGCTGATTAAGCATATTGGTTCCAATTGGTCAGGGCTCATGCATGTCATGTTGTTGACTAGTTTGAATAATATGAGTATGCTATATTATCTCTGTCTCTTAGAAAAAAACATATAATCAACTTTGGATTTCCTTTAAAGCATTTTCTTGCAAATAATATTTTTTTCAGAAGAATAAGAAACATATTACTGGAGTCATTCCATTCAACTGAGTGATTGTCATGGTGAATCTAAGTGTTCAGTGAATATTTTCAGATCAAAAGTTCAGATAATACTATTGCCACAGTACAAGAAAAATTGGCTGTTGCTGGTGTGGTTTCAGAGTCATACAACAACTATACAAATTTATATCTTAATTTGAGGCCTTCTAGTCCGATCTCACTTGGGGCATGTTTTGCTTAGGATATTGTTAAGGGTGGAAAATTTTCAAAGTGAGCCAACTAGCTAAGTCAACTACAGGGAAGAAATATCTTTAGATACCAGAAGTTGTCCTACTTGCTTGGGTGTGGGTTTAGGAAATGTATAGTATAGGATATGAAGATGCCAGTGTCTGCTTCTGTAATCTGCTCACTTATTAACCAGAGTGCAGTACGAGGTGATGTATTTGTATTGCGTTAATGGTCAACTTCTGCTTCCGCAAACTACTTACTTGTTTAATGTAGTTTTGGGCTTTGTGAGCTGCCACTTTTGAAATTTTAAGAGTGAAGACTTCCCAGTAATCAGTAACAAGGAGGTGATTCCTCGAGGCACCAAAGTCCCAGGAAGAGGCACAACATTCCAAGATACAGATAACAAGACTGTCTACCAGGCTATGTTTGATCTAGCAATACCCCAGATACATTTATCTTTGTAAAGGACATTAACGTTAACTTCTACTTTCTGTAATTTCCTTACTCTCTCTCTCTTTGTTCTAAGATGTAGTCAGAGGCTTCATAAACTACCTCAAACAAAGACCCTGGGCTGATCTCCTCTAACCCTTCGTGGTAGGTAGAGAGTCAGTCGCTGGTGGCTAATAAAGGCTCATAATTAATCACAATTGGCTCCTTGGGTCTTAGATTTGAACACACCACAACAGTATCATCAAAGATATCCTGTGACCTTTCCACCAAAATGCAGTCCAGGGACCACAAGCAGCACCTGGGAGCTTTTTAGAAATTAAGAATTTCAGGCTCCGCCCTACATTGACTGAGTCACAATTTACAGTTTATCAATAAATTCTAAAGACCTAATGGATAACATGTTGACTATGGTTGATAACACCATAATGTATAACCATAAGTATGTGAGGTGAAGGATATATTACTTAAGTCAATGTGGGGGATTCTTCCACAATGCAGTCATGTATCAAATCACCGTGTTATACTTTTTAAATATCTTACATTTTATTTGTCAATTATACCTCAAGAAAGGTGAAAAAAGATGTTAAAAATTTACTGATAATTATTAAGATCAGCTACACTTACATAAGTCTCTATGTAAAATTAGCATGTTTAATGAAAATGTACACAAAATTAGAGTGTTTTGCTATAATAGTAAAATTGGAAATTCATATGCTGCTTAGCTAGTAATGCAAGAAGCATGTTTAATTTAGTATAATTTCCATAATTCCAATTGTTATTTTCACCTCATCATGGTTCTGTTTAACTTGGAAACTCTTTAAGAGTCTCATCAAAAACTCTTTCTGAGTCTCTGATCACTTAGATCTCAATCTCTTATTTAATTTTCCTCAGCCATTATTAACATGTGTTGATTTCATTTTCTTTTTCTTAATCATTTCTTGCTAGGAAATCTAACCACAGCATTCACCATTCTTGCTGTATATTCCAATGGGGCTCTGCTTTCAACATCAATCTAATTTGGGAGGTCCTTTCATGTGGAAATTACTCTCCATCATCAAGGGCAACTTGCCCAGCATTCTACTAAGACCATCCTACTTGACTTCTGGCAAGGTTTGGCCATGGTCGTACTTGATGTTCCCAGTGGGAATTTCTGTGAATTACAAAGTCTCAAAAAGATGTTTTGATCTGTCCCTCCAGGGAGAGGAACTTTTCTGGGGCACAGATGCAATGTGAAGCCTGAACTAACTGGGTTCATCCTCCAGTTACGAGAAAGCTCACATGAACAGAAAAGCATGGCTTTGCAGCCAGTTTGAAGGAGCTGTCTCCATGAGTCTTGTTAAAGAACTGGCCCATGACACCCAAGTCCCTTCTTCTCATGGTCTGTGATAGCTAATAAATCAGCCTCTAGAAACGTCTGGGCTGCATGGCTGTGACGAGCTAATTAACGTGGCAGGCCTGAGTAGCATCAGGCTGTTTCTCTGGGACCTTCACAGCTCTAGTGTTTCATCTTAAAGAGTTTATACCTGGAAGTGAAATTTCTGAATATTAAGAAGAAAAAATTACATAGTCCAGGGAAGGCTAACATCCTGTGTTTCTAAATTAAATGGTGCTGTTAGATTAGGCTCCCCAAACACAGTCAGCAAGTTTTTTCCTTCTTGCATTTGTCTGGCTGCTGCACTTTAGGACATAAAATGTTTTCTTTGTGAGAAAAAGAAAGCATCTATGAAAAAGAAAGTGTTAAAGAAAAGTGGTCGGTGTTGGGGCTGAATTGAGACAAAAGTGGAATGTCATCTTTTTCATGTAGTGCAATTTAACTTACAGCCAAGATGGTCATTTTAACTTTTACACCCTGTAATAAAGGTGCCCCTGCAGTTGGTGGAAAGTGAAGTTTGATCTTTAGCTTAAAAGAATGAGATTGAGATCTAAAAAATCTTTAATTGAAGAGATCCATATCACACGAGTTGTGAAGCTGAAGGTTTTATAAGCAGTAGAGCTACTGTCTTTACCTAAGAGGAGATGTGAACAGGCTGACCTATGCAAATCTTTGCTGCCCTTCAGTATTATCATTAATGATATTGATGTTTGGCTTTGTCTTTTTGTGTGTGTGGTTTGCAAAGAGACTTCAAAAACAAAAACTCATGTAATCTTTACATCTCTCTCGTATTCAGAGTATTATTATTCTCTCTTTATCAAGACTTCTTTCAGGTTTGAAAATCTGCATTTCTAGCATATAAGGCTTATGAGGTGGGAAAGGGGGACATTCCAGGAGACACATAATAAAGGGTTCCAGGCCAGAGCCTGGAAGGCTCAGTTTCCACATGCTTGGGGGCACACAGAAGGTGGGGGAAAGAATGCTAAAGAATCTGACTGCCCTTGTCTAGCAGTTTATGTCTTCTGCAGCCCTCCTCCCTAGGGGATGCTGCCCAAATCTCAGGGATAAGTATGTGGTTTTAATTGGCTTGTTTGAAGCCATGACTGGTCCTGCCTGACTGGTCTTTAATGAAGCACATCCACTCTTGGACTCAGTCAAGCAAAGGAAGCTTCTGTGAATTAATATGCTCCTTTCCCCTGTGAATACTGCCAAAGGTGCAAAAGGCTTTGGGTGCCAATAAAAACAGATTCTTCAGTGATAGACTTCCCACATGCAAATGATCCTCCTTCCCTGGGGCTACATTAACAAAAGAAAGCTGAGTTTTCCCTCACTATAATCCATTTATCCCCACCATTAATGCAAATTGGTCCATCAGAATACATCAATTAAGACTTAACTGAATCCATACTTATACACTGAGCATCGAATGAGTATTTTTTCAAATAATACAGTTCTATGCTGGGTCTATGGTAAGTATATTACAGATGAGGAAGTTGAGTTTCAAAGACTCAAGTTCAAAGACACAAGTTACACAGAAAATCAGGTGTGAAACCAAAATTTGAAATGCAGCTGCGGGATCTAGAGCCAATGTACCTAGAAGTCACAGGAATTACCTCACCTTATAGAGATGGTAAGCTTTCAATCACCTACTTGAATTAAGTGAATTTATGTAGTATATTTGTGAGGCCTTTCCTTCATGAAAGGATAATTGATTCTGTTAAGATTTCTGTGATGACTACTGGAAATTTTGTTTTACCCCTGCTCAGGTTCACAAAAGAGGGATTTGTTTTTTAATAATTTAAAAAGTGGGGGTGTGGAAAACCAAGTCCTATATTATTCTTTGTGTATGTAACTTTTTAATTCTTCCTTTTCTTTTCCTCTGAGTGCTTTTTCTAGGACTCTTCTTATTTCTACAATGGGAAGACTACTAGCATGTGATAAATCTCTGCTAGACAATTGTCAGATATTAGTAAGATTACTAGATCCTGCTATGAATATGAATTGGTGAAGATAACTTAGTTCTGGAGTTTTTCATACTCATGAACTTATTCGAAGAGCTATTAGCAGTCCAGGCAATGCATTTCACTTGTTCTTTGTGTTGAAATTTCCCGACTCTGTTTAAGAGATGTTAAGAGGTGAGGCATATTTTCAGAATGATTCTGTTGCTCTCTTTTATAACACTAACTCCAAAAATAAAGTACTGAGGTGTTTGACTGCCATTATGAGTCTCTCTTATTCTGAGAAGATGTCCAAAGTTTTGGCTCAAAAAGATAATAATATTTTTTAAAAGGACAGCCAGGTTAGAATATAAGAAAATAAAAAAGGAGAGAGCACCATTTTAGTTTCCACAAAGAAAGGTATATTTTAAGCTGTTGCCTAAACTTTAACAGTTTGAGGTTTAGCAGCTCCAAACTGGAGACCAAAAGTGCTTTGCCCCCATGACTCGACACACTGTGGGCCTGAGAAAGGGGTGGGGGAGGGTTGGCAGTTCAATTGTCAGCTAAATATTAGAGTCCTTGAGATATTTCAAGTAGCCAGTGCTACTTGACCTTTCTTTGATGGGCATTATCATCATTTTCCTCCCCCACTGAGAGAAAATATGGCAAAGGAAGTGAAAAGTGAAAGGAATAGAAAGGGAAAGAATGGATGAATAGTTGGTAGAGGCCAAACACCCTGACACTGGGAGAAGAGGGTCAAATGAAGCCCTTTGGTTCTCTTCCAGGAACCTAAAAATATCCACCTCTTGCCTGATTGACATTTCCACTCTGTTTTCCTTATGTATGTGCTGTAGGAACTGCTAATATTATTTAACTCACATGCTCCCTGCACTTTCCTGCTGTTAGAAAAAAACCAGTCAGCTGAGTAATCATGATAATTAAAAAAGATGTTAACTTTCAGAGTAGCTGACACTAACTCATTACACTAAGTTGTTTTGCCTGACTGAACTAACATTAATTCCAATACCCATTACATCAGGCATCTAAGAGGTTTTCAGCTAATGTGCCTATTTACTCCTCTTTCCTTCCTTACCCTACCCTTTCCTCCTATATTCCTCCCTCCCTCCTTCCTTCCCTCTCTCCTTCCCTCAAGGCCTTCCTTCTTTTCTTCCATATCTGGAATACAAGCTCACCTATTTATGCTAATTCTGCTGTCCAAGAACTATTTGAAAGCCTGTTCCAGACCTGTCTATTCCAAAATTGAATGTGCGTATGCATCACTTAGGGGTCTTATTGAAATGCACAGTCTGATACAGCAAGTCTAGGATGAGGCCTGAGATTCTGCTTTTCTATTAATGTTCCAGGAGGTGATGATGATAATAATCTTAGGACCACACTTTGAAAAGTCTCAAGACAACAGTCTTCTCATTTCTAGTGCTGTTAGAAATAACCAATTTTAGCAAAACCAAAGGCCCTGCTGGAACCTGTTGCTCAGATTTTCATCTGGTGAATAATCCAACCCTGGGAAGTCTGTGCCACTTTTCCCCACTACTGAAAAGCAAGCTGCAGGGAACTACATGCAGTGCATTCTTCCCTTCTGTTGTGATGCAGAACTGAAGTTGCTAAAGTCTCTAGATTTAGGCAGAAGTGAATTTCAATTTCTGCTCATCAATTTCTTACTTAACCAGTCTAAGCTCCTGTTTTAATGAGGATAAATATAACAATTACTTTGAGGTTGTGAAAGGGCCTCAGTGAAGGGTTAGCAAGCCTCAGGCACAGAAATTCAGAAATATGAGTATTAATACTTTGAGGTGATTCTTGTCACCTTTGGTAAGTTTGTGTCCAGTAAGAGTATAAAAAAACATTCCAAAATCTCTTGCATTGCCTATACTCAGAAAATGTGGAACAAATATTAGATAATTCTCAATGTATTCACAAGTCCCTTGATGTTTTTATGTAGCATTGATTCTCCTGTTAGTACAAACTTTTGGAATTTGCTTCCTTTAGATATAAAAAATTTTTCAAGAGGTCCCGGTTATCTGTGGATCAGGTACAAAAGTATAACCTGGGACTACCAAAAGGATCTCTCAACCAAAAGTATCCTTCCCCTTGGCCTGGAGTTTCTATCATTAGGGCAGATCTTTTGGATGAAGCACAAGAGGGAAGGTCAAAAGTAACTTTATTGCCTGGGAAGTGGGATAGGTGTTAACCACCAGTAGTTACAAAACATGGTATGGATTAAACAGTAGAGGAAAATCAATCCTTGATTTTATAATTTATTAGGGAAACACATAGGAGCCATGTGGAATACATGAACTTTTTAAAAAATGAGCTCACAGAGTGATGGAAAGAGAACTGAATTTATTGTTTCTGTTGAAGATTTCTTAAAAACATCGATGCTCGGTCTATATTAAACAAGAGCCTTTGTTGAAATTGATAGAAATCTAAACAAAACTGCCTAAATAAAACAAAATAGGAGAAAGAGGTGGGATTTGTTGGGTTTAAATAACTGAAATTTGTAAGGGTGCAGCTGGTTTGGACATAGCAGGATGCAAGGGATCAAACAATGTCATATTCCACCTGCCCACTCCCCTCTTAGTATCTTCTCTCTTATCTCTCTGTGGGCTGTTTATTTCTGGACTAGTTCTTAATTTCAGGAAAGAGTTCTTCATGAGGTAACAAGGATGGCCACTAGCCAATGCAACACAGAACTCCTGCTTCCAGGTGGTTTCACAGAGATCAAGTTTCTTAGGCCTAGCTTTTTTACATACTCGTCCTGAACAGTTATGTGGTCCAGGAAATTAACTTGTCTACTTCTCATTGGTCAGGCCTGACCCATGCAAACCATATTAACTGATAACACGAAAAGATGATTTCCCTGGTAGAATCAGGGCATTGTTGCAAGAAGAATAAATTTGAGTAAGAAAAACAATTGACTTTTAAGATCCAAAAGGAATAAAGGTGAAGTATTTCTTTAAAGAACTTGGACATGAGATATAAAGTCCCAGGCTTTGCAACAAGGAGGATGAGTAGCATTCCGATTGTCTTTCAGAAACAAGGTATTATTGGCAAATACTTTACACTTTCCAAAGAGTTAATAGTTCAGAAGATGGGAGCAAAAAAGCATTTAGGTAACAGCTACCTGTATCTGTCTGTCACATTCCCTATTAGATTTTATTCCCACACTTACATGTGCATGTTTCCATATACATGTACAATATATACACACATACACATATGCTTTTTTTAAACGTATAGAATAGCTTATTCACTTCAGGAGTGGGGATGCGATGCCAGCCAGAGGATTTTATTCAAATGATTGAAATGCAGTTAAGTGATTTTCAAGTACATAGTGATTTGCACTGTACAACTATAAATAGATGCTCAGGGGAAAATTCTCTTTCTTTATCCTATTGACTTATGGAGATGTATAGGACTATCCAAATTCTGAACAGAGCAAAATATGACTTTGTATCGCAATTGCTTTCTGCCAAAGATAAAATCATTTTACATAAAGAAGCCTTATTCTCACTAGGTGAAAAGATGCTTTTTTGTAGTAAAGCACAATACTCTGAAAGACCAAATGTCTCCTATGAGACGCTAAAGCACCCATTCAAGGAAGCAGGGAGTAGGGGAATTAAAACCATCTGCTTTGGCACCAAACTGCCCTCAGGTTTTTTTCCTGCTTGGTTATTTCCTATCCTGGAGAATTACTATGCTTCTAAACCTCAATTTCATCATTTATTCAGTGACTATAATAAAGTTACCTAAAGCCTGAGGAGTTATAAGGACAAAATAAGACAAAACCCATAGGACATGTAACACAGAACCTGGCATATTATGAAGGCACAAACAATTGATGATGAGTAATTATGTGGCTAATTTGTATATAGGAATACAGTGAATGCAATATAAAGAATTCAATGCAAATTGGGGAATATGGTACTTTTAATCTATTTTTTGAGAAACTGGATTTAAAAAATAGAATAGGTGTTAGGTTTATAAGGACAGCAGTTTTTGTGACACTTGTGGTAATTCATCTGTCTGAACTGTAGTTTTTTTATTGATGAAATCAGAGAATCAGATAAGATCTTCAGGATCCTCTCAGACTTTGAAACTAAGACTCTCAATAAAACATTTTGGTAGCTTCCATTTTTATGCACCGTTTTATACAATGTTTTCCAAAATAGAACTAACCTTTATGTCAGGCTAAGCAATAATTTGGTAGTGGCTGAAATTGCTGAAATATTAAAATTGCATTTCTTTCAATATATTCATCTTCATATAGTTGGACCTGCATTGGGTGGGGAGGTTGGAGCTTTGAATTCAAGACACTTATCCTTTTATTCTACAAGGATCAATTGAGTGGCTGTTCTGTCCCTCACTCTTTGTTAGACAGAGGGGTTATATTTCAACTGGGGGAAGGGAGTAAAAATATGTCACAAATAATAATTATAATATGTGACATGGTATAATATAAGAAAAAAAGAGAAACAAATAATACTAATGGGGATAATCTCATTTTCCTATAGCAAAGACTCTAAAAAAGGTAATTAATATAATTAGATACTTTAGCTTACCTGTATCTGTGATATAGACTGAAAAGAATTTGACCATGCACAGAAGACAAAGAAGAGCATTCAAAACAGAGGAGCGAGCAAGTGCAAAGGGATAGATAGGTAAGATCTGGATATAGAACTTAACAACAGTATAGCTGAAGCATAGTGAGTGGGGAGAGAGAAAGTAATTTGACATGTGATTAAAGAAAGAGGTCAGACTGTACATGACTTTTTAGTGTTCTCAAGATATTGCATTGCTTTCTTTGAGCCACTATTGCAAGGGACTGGAGTGATGTAAGTTATCATTTAAAACCACTCTTGCTACTGTAGAGAAACAGATTGGAAGAGATAAAAGTAGAAGCAGGGAGATCAGTTAGAAAGCTATTAGAGAAATCCAGAGAAGAGATGCTGGTGGGCTAAGCTAAGTGATGACAATATAATGCACATGTCTGTGTGGCTTGCTTAAATTTCTTTTCATCTCTGGGACTCAGTTTCACTGTAACATAAGCACGTAGAATGTAATCTCTAAGGATTCTCCTAGATCAACATTTTATTCTAGTTTGTAAATATCCCCAAGCCAGACCAATCCATTTGGCTTTGGTATGATGCTCTGACCAGTTTCTCAGTATTTCCTCAAGGCAGAGGTGTGTCCCGACCCGCGGGACCTAGTTATTTGGGGACGAGGAGGATCCGACCTGAAAGAAAATGGGGGCGAGAGAAGAGCGAAGGCAAGACAATACTCTGATCAAGCCTTCAAATTTTATTGTGAGACAGGGGTATATATACACTGGTGTTCAGGGGCGGAGTGGGCTATAGGATACTTGTAGGCAGGGGATTGGCCGCGTAGCAGGGGTGGCAATAAGCTACATTCTGATTGGTATAATAATGGGGAAGGAGGGGAGAGAAGAGTATCTTTTGGCGCGCGCCGGGCTTGCAGCTAATCTCCAGGAAGTGAAGCAGGAACCTCATGAACCGTGGCCATCTTTTTGTCTTTGTGTGGCTCCCGACATCTCCTCCCTTTCTATTTATTTTAGAAAGGTGGGCCTTAATCGAGTGAGGGAATAGAGGCCTGGCTCCTCCAGCAGGGTAACATCCTGCAAATGCTCTCGGTATCTTTTGGGGAGGAGAGGCAGAGCTGAAAGCCAAATTGATCTTAATATATCAAGGCTTTATGTACATATGGATACCAACCTCTATGCAAGCCAGGCGTATTCTCAGGGAGGACCAGAGAGGTTCTAGAAGAACCCTCCCTTGCAGTACTTTGTCTCGCACTCATCTCGATGCCCATACCCTCATATACTTAGGGGTATGCCTGGTTCTGGCGGACCAGCATATGAGCCATATTAAGTACGCGCCAAAATCGATGGTACCACGGTCGAGGCGCCTGTAAAGTTGAGAACCGGAGACCTGGAGCATTGGTTGGCTCGATGCAAGACTCTTCATCACAGGCTGTAAGTCTGTGATAATGAACAGCAACCGCTGGCTTGACGAGCTGGTCAACCTGCTCTCGAATAAAAACTGTCAGTTTTCTTAAGGCCCAGGGGCCAAGAGACACTAAAAGGAAGAATCCTGCCAAGGGTCCAAGGATGGCGGGGATCAGAGTAGTTAGCCAAGGGGTGGCAGAGGTCCAGTTTTTGTACCAGGCCTCATCTTTTTCTCTTTGTTTTTGCCTGGCCTCTAGGTTTTTCTTAACTTTATCGATGCTATCTTGTACTAATCCTGTTTTGTCTTTATAAAAGCAACATTCTTCTTTAAGAGCAGCGCAGAGGCCTCCTTCTTTCAAGAAGAGGAGGTCTAACCCTCGGCGATTTTGGAGCACTACCTCTGAGAGAGAGACAACAGATTCCTTCAGGCTGTCTAAACCCTCTTGCAGATTTTGTATGTCTTTATCAATAGCCTGACTAAGAGCATAATATTGTTGTTTAGAAGTAATTATGGAGGCAATGCCTGTTCCGGCCCCAGCTGCTCCCAATCCTAATAATACAGATAAGGTAATGGCGGTTACCGGCTCACGCTTAGTACGAGCAGAGCCCGAGTAATATGGAAGGAGGTCTTCGGTGGGATGTATGGAAATTTTGGGCATGAGCATGACTAAAACACAATATTCATTGTTAGATATTAGTAAGCGCGGGTTAACGGAGGGCGTTATGCCAAAGGAGCAAGCAAAATAAGTACCGTTGGGCGCGACAAGAATTCATAGGACAGCGGGGGTGAGAAGGAGCTGTTACAAATGGGTACTAGCTGAGGGGGTAGACGCAAGAGGGGGCTATGTATACAGAGGCCTATTCCCGAAAGCTGAGCCAACGTGAGACCCGGAGAGGTCTCTGAAAAACGGAAGGGATCTGACCAGCGAGTCTTGCTGGAGTCATTGGTAAGTATGAGGTCTGCTGAGGTATTGACTAAAACTGCTATCCCTTCGTAAAACGGGGGAACGGGGGAGAAACATAACCAGCACTCGCTATATCCAGTGGAGTTAAGGGATTCTGCAGTCACATTAGCCAGGCCTTTAAGGATTTCGCCTGTAGAGGGTAAAACCGGGGGGAGCAAAGCCTGGAAAACAGTACTAGCAGACAGGGGGGAAGGGTTAGAAGGTTTTGGGTCTTTTGTCTTAGGGGCAATAGGGCCAAGGATAACGTGCTTGTTGGCGTTTGGAATGGATCGAAGTAATTTGATTTTAAAAGTGAGCCCAGGGTCAGTTCCTGAATATAAAGCCTTAGCCCCCATTCATGTCCCCTGAGCCATCCATCAATAGGGGCCCTTTTTCCCTTGTCAGTAAAGGCAATGGAGAGCGGTGTACATCGTCCCCCTGTGGATCGGATGTTTTGACATTCGGGAGTGGGTACGGTTGAGTTACGCTTGGGATTCCAAGTCCTACTTACAGTTATATAATCCCAAGTGGAGCTAGGCTTCCAACTAGCGTCTCCCGTGGTCTCACACCCCCAGGAGCCACAGAAATAGGAGTCTCTGTATCCACATTTATAGTTAAGGGTTCGATCTCTATGAGCTCCAGGGCAAACATAAAACTCTGTTCTCTGAGATAGGTTCTTTACGGCGGTATTACACCCAGGGAGGTGAGTAGATTGTCAAGGGGGGGGAGCTTGGGAAGGGGAGTAAATGTCTGGGAGTCCCCAGGCCGCGGAAGCTCCGGCAGCCAGATCACAGAGATCAGGGGTAAGAACGGGCCAAGGGGGGGTACTTGCTAATGTGGAGAAATTGAAGGCGGTCTCCTGCTTCATTGGTGACTGTCCAGGTGAAATTGAGAATTTGATGGGTCCAAACGGGGCGAAGGGCCATGACGAGGATCAGTAGCGTGCATGTCTTCATTTTTGCCTCCTGAAAATAAACAAAAAGGGAAGGCTTCTCAGGGGTTAATATGCCCTGGATTGGAATTATTATTGTTTTTGCTTTTATTTGTGTCTAGGGGTTTAATGAGTCTATCTGGGAGCCATCGGGCATTTTGTACCTTAGCATCATATATACAAGCATGTCCTTTCCCCCATATGAGTACAGGGTCAGGCCCGTGCCATGTGTTGGTCATCGGATCTTTCCACATAGCCTGTGCATAGTTATCTGCCGTGGAGGGATGCCAAAGGCGATCAGCAGCGGTTTTACCCGCGGAGTCATGGGTAAGAAAATTGAGAAAAATAGTGCATGATTTAGGAGTGTCTTTGCATTACCTGTTTTCGGGTAGAGTGCTTCTCCCCCCGACTGAAGTTTGAATAACATGTTTTTAAGAGTTAAGTGGGCTCTTTCAACAATACCTTGGCCTTGGGGATTATAAGGAATTCCCGTTATGTGCTTAATACCTAACTGTGCACAGAACTGTTTAAAGCTAGAGCTGGCGTATCCAGGGCCATTGTCAGTTTTTAAAACTTTAGGTTGTGGCAGATATGCCAGGCATGAGAGAACATGGGTAATAACGTTTTTAGTTGCCTCTCCCGTTTGCAAGGATGCACATAGAAAACCACTGCAGGTGTCAATAGACACATGAATATATTTTAATTTACCAAAGGGAGGGTAATGAGTGACATCCATTTGCCATATCTCTCCTGGGACTAACCCCCGGGGGTTGATTCCGGTATGAGGCTCTGGGAGGAGAGTTAGGCATCCTTGACATTGCCGAACTATTTGGCGGGCCTGTTCTCGGGTGATTGAAAATTTGAGTCTAAGAGTGTGAGCATTGAGATGATGTAGTTCATGAGCCCGTTGGGCTGCAACCAAGGGTGAGTCTGACGTGACAGAGGCTACTAATTGAGTGCCAGATCAACCCTGTCATTGCCTTGGCAAGCGGCCCCGGAAGGCCAGAGTGAGCGCGTATGTGCCCGATGAAAAAAGGGGCACCGCGGTTTAGAATTAGTTTTTGTAATTTTGCGAATAGGGGGGAAGCATTTGTAGAGGGACGTATGTAAGGCACTGTCTCTAATAGGGGAACAGAGGTGGCTACATAGGCACTATCAGTGTAAAGGTTAAAGGGGGCATCTATTAAAAGCTCAAAAACCTTGATTATTGCAGTTAATTCAACAAGCTGTGCAGAGGAGAGATCTGTCTGTATTCGAGTAATCTGCCCATTAATGCTGAAGGCGGCTATACCGGAGGAGGACCCATCAGAGAACACCATTACGGCCCCAGCAATTGGTGTGGTTTTAGTCCTTTTGGGAAAGACAACCGGGGTCTTTTGAAGGAACTGGACTAATCTGTCCGCAGGGTAATGATTGTCTATTGTCCCCTGGAAGGAGGTGCAGCTGATTGCCCAATCATCATCATGTTGAATAAGCCATTGTAACTGAGACGTGTTGTATGGGAGGGTTATAACTTCAGGGTCTCTCCCGAACAACTTGAGGGCTGCCTCTCGGCCTAAACGTAAGAGGGCAGCAACTAATTGAGGATAGGTAGCTAAGACTCTAGGGGGGGAGGCTGGCAAATGAACCCAAAATAGTGGATGGTTTTGCCAAAGGACTCCTGTAGGGGAGAAGGGAGTGGGAAAAATGAGCAGCCACAAACTTAAATGTGGAGAGAAGTAGCTAATGGTCTGTTCAGAAATAGCCCGCTCTACAATGGTTAACGCCCTTTGTGCTTCTGGTGAAAGCGAGCGGGGGGAGGAGGGATCAGGATCTCCGCGTAGGACATCAAACAAGGGCTTTAACTCTCCGGTGGTCAGTTTTAAATAAGGTCTAAGCCAATTGATGTCTCCTAGCAGACGCTGAAAATCATTAAGAGTGTTTAAGGAGCTTCTCTTTAGCTGAATTTTTTGAGTGAGGATTTTATTAGAAAATAATTCAAAGCCTAAAAATAGTTGAGGGGGGTGGACCTGGACTTTTTCTGGGGAAATGTGTAGTCCTCGATCTCGGAGGGCAGTGACTAGTTGCTGACTGGCCGCATAGAGCTGTTGCTGGTCAGGACCGGCAAGAAGAATATCATCCATATAATGGATAATATACAAAGTGGGGAAGAGCAACCTAAAGGGGTCTATAGTCTGGGCTACAAATTTTTGGCAAAGAGTAGGGCTGTTGGCCATTCCTTGTGGGAGGACTCTCCATTGAAACCGAGGAGAAGGCCCTACACAATTGGTAATGGGTAAACTAAAGGCAAAACGTTTGCAATCATCAGGATGTAAAGGTATGGAGAAAAAGCAATCTTTTAGATCAATAACTAATTTGACATACCCTTTAGGGATGGCTATTGGAGAGGGAATTCCAGGTTGTAATGCGCCCATAGGGACCATAGTCTTATTGACCGCCCTGAGGTCTTGTAAGAGCCGCCATTTGCCTGATTTCTTTTGGATTACAAAGATTGGAGTGTTCCAAGGGGATGTAGAAGGTTCAATATGTCCAGCAGCCAGCTGTTCCTGCACTAACTCTATGGCTGCATTTAATTTTGTAGTAGTAAGGGGCCATTGATCGATCCAGACAGGAACATCACTTTTCCAAGTAATCTTGTCTGCTTGGAGTGCAGGAGGAGCAACGGCCCTTACAAAAAATGTTTTTCAAACCCTAAACCTGAGCGGTCTGTCTTAGGCGTAGCCAGTATTGGGCTGGGATCTCCCTGTTTTAGTTTGCCCAACCCTTGACCAGGGAGGTAACCTTGTGAAAGCATCTGCTGTGCTACAACTTCATTAGGGCTACACATGATGACCTTCATTTGGGAAAGGATATCTCTTCCCCAAAGATTTACCGGCAACCCAGGAACTACGAAAGGCTGAATGAATCCGGTATTTCCTACTTCATCTTCCCAGTTCAATAACTGTGAACTTTGTAAAGTGTTTCTTGACTGCCCAATTCCTTGCAAATGGGTCAAGGAGGCGTGTAAGGGCCAGCTGGGGGGCCATGAAGCCTGAGATATGACCGTAGAGTCGGCCCCCGAATCTAAAATCCCTCCAAATAATTTTCCTTGGATCTTAAGTTTAAGGGTAGGGCGTTCTTTAGTAATAGCCTGGACCCAATATAAGTCTGAAGAACCTGGGGTAGAGGGGCCTCGCTTTTTATGGATAGCAGGGTAAGATGTACTTAAAGGGAGGGGGAGCGCCTGCGCAAGGCGCTGGCCTTTCATAATACTGACAGGGCACTGAGGGGCACTAGCAAGAATTTTTATTTCTCCAGTATAGTCATTGTCAACTAAGGAAGGGTGGACAATAAGGCCGTTTATCGTGGTGGAAGCTCGCCCTAAAATTAGAAAATAGGTATCTTTTGGAGGTGGGCCATAAATTCCTGTAGAAATAATTGTAACTCCCTCTTCAGGTGTTAATATTGTTGAGGAGGAGGCACAGAGGTCAAGTCCTGCACTCCCGGGTGTGGCCCGATAGAGGGCGGGAGTGCTACAGCTTGGCTGTTCCCCGAGGCCGGCTGGAATGGAATTGGCTGGGGGGCCCGGGGCTGGCCCCTCAGCCCGTTTCCCTGAAAGGGGGGGTGAAAGGATTTGTGGTGCTGTAAAAAGGATTTGTTGGATTGCTACGGCACTCTTTGGCCCAGTGCCGCCCCTTATGGCAGCGAGGGCAAATGCCGGGGATTGACCCAACTCTAGGAGGAGGAGCCGTGGTAGGGCATTGGCGAGCGAAATGGCCTGGCTGTCCATTTAAAGCAGTTACGCATAGGCGATGCGCCCCTGGGGAAGGGAGGAGGATAAGAAGCCGGGGGAGTCTGAACAGCGGCACCTACAGCTAAAAGGGCTTGAACTTTAGATGTAAAAGGATCAACATCTCTACACATTCTCAGCATTTCATCAAGAGTTTTGTCCCGAGTCTTACCTCGGAGGACTGCTCGACATGCCGAATTGGCGTTTTCATAGGCCAACTGTTTTACAATCTTATCATTGGCAGCCTCGGAACCAAGTGTTCTTTCGGCGGCCTCTAACAGCCTGCTAACAAATTCACTGTAATCTTCTTGCGAGCCTTGAGTAATCTTAGTTAGGGGAGTATTAGCAGTCCCGGAAGCAGGGAGTGAAATCCAAGCGCCCAAGGCCGCATCTTTCACTTGAGATAAAAGACCAAGGGGGAGGCGCTGCTGCCTAGTTTCAGAGATATATCTGCCCTGTCCCGTAAGCTTATCAAAAGTCCAGGATGCTGTTGGGGAATGAGGGTCCTTTACATTGGCAGCAGCGATGGTCTGGCAGCGGTCAGCAAAATCTGCCTTCCAAGTTAAAAACTGACCACGGGTAAGCACAGCCTGGACTATACGCAGCCATTCACTTGGAAGTAAATGTCCTCCTCGAGACAGCGAATCAAGAACAGAAAGAGTAAAAGGGGCATTGGGGCCATAAGCTTTAACGGCCGCGTTCAGCTCTTTTAAGCTTTTGAAATGGATTTTATAAAATTCTCTAGGGCTATCAGCAGGCTCGGCCGGCTCCGGCTCAGTCTGCTCCTCCCTCTCACTTTCTATTTCCGGGGCTGCAGGGGCATCTTCGCCACCGCTCTCGATATCACCCTCCTCCGGACTATGTGTTGTGGAGGCGGGGTCAGAGCGGGCGGAGGCCCGGGTAAGAACAGGAAAGAGCAGTTTTTTAGGTTTTGTGGTTATAAGCGGTTTTCTAGAGGGACCCTTTTGCGAAGGTTGGGAAACAACCAATTTTTGGAGATGGCGGGTTATTCTTTGTTCTACTATCTGCGCTATGAGGTCTTCAGTACCGGTAGGGGGGCTAACAGGACCGGGAGCCGGAGGGGCAGTGGGGGGGCCGACGGGGGCAAAAAGGCCGGGGCGCAAACATTGGGAGGCCGAATAGGGGGAGTGTAAGAAGGGAGATTAAGCGACGGGGCGGCAAGGGGCCAATCTGGGTTGTGATACCTGGCCGCTTCGCCTTCCAGTTCGGCCGCGTCTCCCGGATCCAAAGGCTCGCCATTTTGGCCCTTGGACAGGACCGGAAAAACCTTTTGTGTATCAACAAGGTCCGAATCTCGAGGGAGAGGCGGATAAATGCAACATTTGGGAGGGGCATCAGGGAGGGCATTGAGCAAAGATGGCGTCGGGCTAGGGGAGGGGGACTTAGCTGATTTTGGAGCAGGGGGATCGCCCGAAAGAGACGACCTTGAGGCTGCCCGAGATAGAGGGCGAAGGCAATATTCTGCTACTGACAAGAGTTGGCGTTTATCAGGGTCAGTAGTTTCAACAATATCTCTGATAAGACCCCAGTAAGAAAATACCGAAACAGGAACAGAATCGGGACCGTTTTTGATAAGATAATCATTTAAATCTCTACCTACTTTCTGCCATTTTTTAGGGTGAATTTCGGGGCCATTAACAATAAACCACGGACAGACTTCATCAACAAAAATAAAAAACTTTACCAAGTCTTTCTTTTTAACTCGAACTCCTCTCTCCCTAAGTGAACTTTTTAGGTCTCTTATGAAGACCGCTTCTTTACTTAATCTAGTTCCCATTTTCTTGTAAGGCGGCCGGTACTCACCAGGGACGACGACCTCCGTGAGCGGCGAAAGGCGTCTCCTATTGCATCATCAAAAAAGGGGTCTGGCCAGACGATATCTTACTCGGGGGTCCGCCTGCGAAGGATCCGAGCCTCGAGCCCCACGTTGGGCGCCACTTGTCCCGACCCGCGGGACCTAGTTATTTGTGGGGACGAGGAGGATCCGACCTGAAAGAAAATGGGGGCGAGAGAAGAGCGAAGGCAAGACAATACTCTGATCAAGCCTTCAAATTTTATTGTGAGACAGGGGTATATATACACTGGTGTTCAGGGGCGGAGTGGGCTATAGGATACATGTAGGCAGGGGATTGGCCGCGTAGCAGGGGTGGCAATAAGCTACATTCTGATTGGTATAAGATAATGGGGAAGGAGGGGAGAGAAGAGTATCTTTTGGCGCGCGCGGGCTTGCAGCTAATCTCCAGGAAGTGAAGCAGGAACCTCATGAACCGTGGCCATCTTTTTGTCTTTGTGTGGCTCCCGACAGAGGTGCAGAAATATTGATGCGCCAAGAAATAAGAATCACCATAGGTCTTATTGAGAACTGTGGGAGCTGGCTGGCCTTGAAATGTTATCTTCTCTATTTTACACTTGGAATGGCTTCAAAATGGTTCATTCAGTCAGGTACGCAGAAAAATTTTCAATTCTAAATTCAGACTATAAATTTCATAAATCCATATTATAAATGGTAAATTTTACTCTGTGCAGTACAGTATGATGGTTTTCATGAAGAAGTGCAATAGATTTATAAAAAATATGATTAAAGTTTTATTAAATGAGGGATTAGAAAGAGAAAATTCTCCAAACTTTCCTCAACATTTTTTCTTTCTGGTATTTAGAATAAAAAGAGCAAATTAATAGAAGAGTGAAACAGTGTGGGATGCCAATACATTAAGAAAAAGCCAAAGTTCATTTCTGTCTGCAAATTCAAATGCTGCAGATCAATGTGAGCTTCATGGTATGGTTTGCAGAATTCATTCGACATGCAGCTAATATCCTCAGTCGCAAGACAGCCTGTTTTGGCTATTCTAGGAGTTTACCTGGATTGCTGTGGGAAGGGCTGTTTTCCACTGAGAGGACTTTGGGAAATATATAGTTACACCACCTGTAAATTATATCATCCGAACCTCACAAAAGTAGTGAGGAGCTGGTGTTTGCATTTTGTTCACATATAATTCTGTGTATGAAGGAGGTGGGGAGGTGGGTTTTTGTGTGTTTGTGTCACCAGACTTAGTCAAAAGTTTGATTGTGTGTTTTTACTTCAATTTATTAAAATTATGACCGCTGGTGCATACTCTCTCTTTTTTTTCTCCTTTACTTATAGTCTCTAGAAATGATTCTACTAGCAAAGGACCATGTTTGCATTTTTTGTTATTATCATTGCAAAATTAATATTTAGTCCTTATGCAATTCGCAGAAGCACAGAAGAGATAAACACATAAAGTTAGTAGTTCTTAAGAAAGCAGACAAAAGTGTTATATAGGTTTTATCAAATTTTAAATTTAAAAAAACCAGTTTTAGGTCTGCAGGATGAAGTAAGTTAATCAATATATATTTGTGTAACACAGCCCACAAGGAAGGAAAAATGGCAGGCACTAGGATGACACCAATAAGCCAGAAGACAAGAACCCTGCCTTCATAGGGCTTACATCCAAAAGAAAAGGTAGGCAAAAGGAAGCCAATAATTAAAAGTTAATATGGAATGTTAGAGAGAAACATGGAGAGCAATCTTGATGGATAGTGGAAGAAGTCATATTTAAAGATAAGTGCTGAGTGATGAATAGTTATTAGCCAGGAAATGGCAAGAAAGAGTTTTAGGCAGAGAAGAGAGTCTAAAGTCTCAGAGACTGCACACTCTGATGAAGGAGCAGAATGAGACCAGTGTGGCTGGAAAAGAGAAAGAAGGAAAGAAAGAGGGCTTCAAGTAAGATCACCAACATACTCAGAAGTTATATCACCCAAGGCCTTAAAGGATTATGAGACTTTTTCCCACCAGTCATAAAAAATCATTATTGTGAAAACAAACATTAAACAAGTAAACAAAATAATTTTAGATAAGCAATATGAAATAGAACAAGAGTATAGGGAAAAATTAGAGGAAACAGTAGCTAGGGAGATCAGGAATGTCCACTCTGAGGAGGTCACATATGAGCAGAGACCTGAATGGCAGAAAAGATCCAAAAGAGGAGAAATTTGAGTAAAGGTTATTTCCAGCAGAAAAACAAACAGTGCAAAACTAGGAAGCAATACTGCACCGTTTGTTTAAAGAACAGAAAAATAAAATGGTTATTTGGATTTGAACTCCAGCCTTGAGTTCAAATTAAGAGTTCTTTTCACTGCCCCCAACATGCCGTTCTCTATCTGAGCCTCCTGTGTCGCAAAGTTGAGGGACATTTTCTATTTCATTACAGCGTAAGTACCTGAGTGTAAGGACCATGTCTGTTCATTCATTTTCATGCACTCAATGCCTGGGGCAATGTCTATTACTTATTAGATGCTCAGTAAAAAAATCATTGCATGAAGGAATCTTTAAGATAAAGTAGACACATGCCCAGTGTTAAAATTCTGTGACTAGAAAAAGACACAGCTTAAATGTTGAAATTCAATTTACCTAGTTACTAATCTAATAACCCAGTAAAAATCCAAAAGTCAAAATAGTCAAATTACTCATAGGGATAGATACAGCCTAAATTACAAGACAGAGAGAAAAATAGTAAAAACCAGGTGTTTCTCAACCTCAGTACCGTTAACATTTTGGACCAAATAATTCTTCGTCATGGGGACTGCCTTGTGCATTGCTAGCCCCTGCCCACTGGATGTTGGTAATACCCCCTCAGTGGTGACAACCCAAAATGTCTCCGGATATTGCCATACGGCTCATTTTGAGACCATTGGTAAAATTGTGTTAATGCCATGACTCTCAAAAATGTTGTACCAACCAAAGGGGTTTCAGTTGATTTGTGTGCAGAATTTTCCAATGAGGTATAATAAATACGTCCCCAGAATTGAAATACTGTACATCATACATGCATTCTTAGCAGAAGCAAAACAAAGATGCTTAATTTTTTATTATTTTTATAGTTACTGTTGAAACATCCATCAATGTAAAAGAAACCACTTTCAAATTTTTCTTTATAAATATGTAATATAATTGTAGAGTAAACCTCCTTTATCATCCTGATGGGTAATCAGACTAATACTCATCTTGTATATTGAGTTTTACCAGGATTTTATTCTATTTTTTAAGTAGTTTGTGGAGGAATGAAGGAGAGGAAAAGATTTGATTTGCAATATGTCAAAATCTGTGTAATAACACAGTTCCACTTTATCATTGAGCTATAACACACAGCTTCCCTATATAGTTTTAATAGTTTTTAAAAATAGCCTTAGTTTTTGTTTTGATTTTAAATATTCAGAGAATATAGACAAATGCACAAAAGGAAATGAAAATTATCTATAATCTCACAATCTAGAAGTATGACCATGCATATTTCTCTTTCATAGATTCATTTACTCCTTTATTAAATGACATGGCAGGCACTGTGCTAAGACCAGGCATTCATGGTAGGCCAAATGCACAAAGTGCCTGTTTAGGTGAGAACTGATGTGTGTGTGTGTGTGTGTGTGTGTGTGTGTGTGTGTGTGTGTGCGCGCGCGCTGCGTGTATTACTATGTAGATCCTACCACATGTATCTGGACATCTGGATAGTTAAGTAATGCTTTGGTTATTAATTGTTTGACTATGAGTGACAGAAACCTGAAAATATTAATGTAAACAAATTAGTGACTTTAGGTTATTTATATAATAAGTTTAAAAGAGAACCACTCATGGTTGATGCAATGAGTCCACACTTCCACTGGAAACTGAAGCTCCTTCTGGCTTTCCATTGCACCATTTCTAATTATGGACCCATTGGCCCAATGCTTGCAAAACAGCTTCTTCTTTAGAAATTTATCATGCAGGTTCTGAACCGGAAGAGGGGGAAAGAGCAAACAGCAAAAGGCAGGGGCCATCTGATTCTTACCCTATAAATAAGTTTTCTTAGAACTTCGGACAGCTTTCCAAGTGACACCCATTTATAGCTCATTAACTGAAACTGTGTCAAATATACCAGTATATAAAAGTCAAAAATAGTACAAATTGTACAAAGTTAAAAATGATAGACTTCCTCCCAAAAGTAGACATACTTCTTCCCCAAGGTAGAACTATTAACCATTTAGTAATGGGCTTCCTGTTGCTTGCTTTTGTACATACAAAAAAGAGCACACATATAGGCAAAAAACTCCCAACAAACAAAAACCCAGGCCCAGACAGTTTCACAGGTGAATTCTCCCAGACATTTAAAGAAGAATTAGTACCGATCCTTCTCTTACTAGTCCAGAAAATTGAAGAGGAAGGAACACTTTCAAACTCATTTTACGAAGCCAGGATTACTCTGATACTAAAACCAAAAACACTACAAAGAAAGAGAATTACAGGCCAATATCCCTGATGAACACAAATACCAAAATTATCAACAAAATACTAGCAAACTAAATTTAACAGTACATTAAAAGTATATACTATGATCATGTGGTATTTACACAGGCATGAAAGGACCATTCAACATCCTCAAAACCATTAATGTGATTCATCACATCAACCAAACCAAGGATAAAAATTACATTATTACCTCAATAGATGCAGAAAAACATATAAGCACTAAGATTATTTTTCCCTTCCCCTTAAAAGAATATATTGATATTTTATTTTCCTTAACAATATGTCATTGACAACCTTCCAGGTCAATATTTAGATATGTCATTTAGAACTAATAAAGTGTATAATAATAAATTGTATAAATAATAATTGTGCAATAGACCACACTGTGAGCATATGATATTTATTAAATCATTTACCTTAGTAGGTACATAGACTCTCTCCAAATTGTTTTTCTTATAAATAAAGCCACAGTATACATCTTTGTACAGTATACATATATAATTGGGTGACTTCTTTTGTGGATAAGTTTTCTAGAAATGAGAACTACTATATCAATACTTTTAAACATTCTAATAGTTACTGTCATATTGCCTTTCAAAAGCTCAAAATCCCATTAACACTATATGAGAATTTTCTTTTCCCATATTTTCATCAACAATGGATATTATCCATCTTTTAATGTTTTCTAAATATGTAGCCAATAATGTACCTCTAGATAGATTTAATTTAAAACTTATCATTGTAAAGAATTTCACATAACCCAAGAGAAGAATGAATAGTGTAATAAATTCCTGTTACCTGTCATCCAGCTTTAACAGCTACCAATTGTTTTATCCACTTGGGGTTTAATCCTTTTCTTATTTTTTCTGCCATCCCCTACCTTTTTTGCTTGCTTATTTGTCTACTTCTCATTCTCATATCAATTTGATTTCTTCCAAAATCCTACGTATTTTCTATCTAGAGCAGAGATAATAAATATGTGGTATGAATCTCATCACTTTTCCCCGTCTGAACCTGGGTAGATATTAATTGATCAATACATCTTCTTGCAGCAAGCTCATGTGTGTCCTTACAACGCACAGTGCTTTAGTCCCCAACCTCTAGGCTGCAGACCAGTATTGTCAGCATCCTGTAAGGAACCAGGACGCACACCAGGAGGTGAGCAGCGGACAAGGGAGAAAAGCTTCATCTGTGTTTTCAGCCACTCCCCAGTTAGCATCGCCACCTCAGCTCCACCTCAGATCATCAGGAATTTGATTCTCATAGGAGCATTGGTCTCTGGGCCAAAAAGGTTGGGACCGCTGCTTTAGAATACTGGTTCTCAAACTTTAGCATAGCAAAACATCACCTAGAAACATTGTTGAAACACACATTCTTTGATCCCTCACCAGAGATTCTCATTCAGCGGGTCTGAGATGGCACATAAGATTCTGCATTTCTAACAACCCAACAGATGATGCTGATGGTGTCTGTCTACATGTCACACTTTGATAACATTGTACTAGACCAGTTCTTTCCAATTTTAACGTGCACATGAATAACTGGGGATCATGTTGAAATGCAGATTTTCGATTCAGTAGTTCTGCTTTAGAGCCTGGGATTCCGCTTTTCTAGCAAGCTAATAGGTGATAGTGCTAATTCATGGACCAAATTTGAGTATCTAGGCTCTCAATGGTCACTACCAGAGATGGCTTGTGAAGTGAAATGAATTGGCTATGTCTGGTCTAAAAATGAAGGCTTCCTTGCTCTCAAATATTGTTAAATATCACTCCAGAGATGAGACCTCATTGGCTGAAAAATATTCAAAAAATATCCCACACTAGAAATTCACTGAGTTTTGAGTGGGGTCTGAGAATCTATTTTTGACAACTCTGTGTCAATTCTAAGGCATAGGTAAGTGTTGGAGCCAGTAGTTTACATGCCATGAATGATACACAGTTTTGTTTTGTTTTTTTTCTTGGACTCATCTAAATATCCACCTTATTATAACACATGTATTTGCACTTACGTTTTTATGGGTATGCTGGATGCTATAGGCCATTCAGAGATGAGTTGCGAGTTTAATCAGGGACGATCCTACTTCTCTAGACATGAAAAACTGGTGAGAAATGTGCACATAATACATAATACTGTAGGAAGTAAAAAAAATTCTTCGCCTCTTTTTCCTCCTTTTAGGAAGTTAAGTTCAAAACATTACTTAAAATAAAATTTTCCGTTTCAAAAGAAAAACTCACAAAAGCATAGAAATGCCAAGGTGATGGTTTTCTAAGTAACATTAATTCATAGTATGGGATTGAACATGGGTTGTATTCCCACTTATTAGCCAGATTTGTAAGTATAACACATGTTCATTACTCAGTACATATGACAGTGGGGAAATGAACACCACCTAGAGAACCATAACTTTCTTCATTCTTTGACTGTGGGGGATTTTCTATTTGCAGTCTTAATGATATCCAACTGTAGTGTTTGCATTTTAAGTAATGTGCCAACGGCACTCTTGCACAGCATTCTTGTTTTCCCAAATTCTTATTCTATATAGTATTCTTTAATGGCTGCAAAAAAAAAAAATCACAAAATGCTAATAATGTAAGTGATATGTTTACTGTCTGCTGGATGGTGCTATTCACTGTCATTAAGATTTTGAAAGAACCATTTGGGAAAATAGAAGAATGAAGAGGAAAAAGAACTGTAATCAAGCATAAAAATACTTTTAAAAAAGGGAACTGAGACATTTTTCATCAGTGACCTTTATAACACTGATATTGAACTGAGACTGTAATTGTTCATCACTCTTTTCAATGGTCGATACTCTGCTCACCACAACTCATTCTTTCAATACCATTGATCCCTTTAACAACGCTGGCTGGCAATCACTCTTTGTAAGTTACAAAATTAGTGGCATTCCTTCCTCCCTATTTTGTGGTTCACTGTTAGGGAGTCTCAACATTCTTTGTCTGGATGAATGCAGCCTGGTAAGTGAATTAGGAAATTCCTCCAGTGGTAAAGAGTGATTTTTAAGTAGGATATCATACTGGTTAAATGGAAGTATGTGTATAAACTGGCAGCTTTTCATCAATACTAAATAACGTTTCCTGCACTTCTAAAGGAGTTGACCATACATCAAGCAGGTCCTTGATTTGGTCTTTTTCCCTTCTGCACAGTGGTATAGTTAGAAATATTTTGATACTATTATGCAACTTATTTCTTATTCTTTTGGAGTATTCTTATGGAATGAGAAACCCATACAATTTCTAATAAACATTTTATAGGATGTTAACATTTTAATGTTTATATACATTGTTCAATTCTTACAACAGCCCTATATGATAGGCATAATACATGTTTTACGTGAGGCTTTACAGATGAGAAAACTCATGCTTAAGGAGGTTCAAAAGAAGAATGGCTATAAACTTGTAGCCTTATATATTACAAAACAACTTAAACTTACACAAAAATAAAAGTTATGAGACTAAAACCCTCATTTTTTGATGTAGTGCTTCCCAACTCACTACACCATTTTGCCCTTGAGATTATTTTTATACCATATTAAGATTATATTTTTAGTCTATTTCAAATAAAAATGCTAAAAACATACTGTGACATCAAACCTAGAATCAGTTACTTCAGATGTTTTGATTTTGCTAGGCACCAATTTCCACATTAACCATTCTAATGAAGCATATAGGTACTGCTGTGAAAGGAAGGCATTCAGGATATTTAGTTTTATTTATCTTAGCACAATAGTGATATAGGTGAATTGCAACCAACTTAGAGTTTATATTCTGAATCTTCAACCATCTGGGCTATTTGCACAGAACCAGTGATCAGCTCTAAAATTCATTTAAAGACGTGGAGACTCTTTATTTGTTGTGATTCCTCTGTTGGAATAGATGAATTTGTATTTTTCCTTCCATGGGAAGTTTTTATATTGCTTGGGATATTAAAAGAATAAATACATGTGTAGCACCATTATTCTACCTCTTTGATTTCCATTAGAATAGATTATCAATATTATTTCTGATTCACACAAGAGAATTAAATCATTTTGCTTTCTTTTCTTTCCTATTCCTGACAGTGATGATCATGGACAACAGATATTGAGAATTTATTGTAAATGAGGAACTATTCTGAGTACTTTTTGTATATTTGTGCATAATCCTCTCAACACCTTATGGGATAGTTACGGTTATTAATCTCCACTTTACAGAAGAGGAAACTAAAAACAGATATAGTTCAGTGACTTACCCAAGTTTACTTAGCAGGTAAATGGTAGAACTAAGATTCGTACCCTATTTCTCAGTTCCAGCACCCATTCTCTTAGAGAATTGGTTATGCTGCCTCTCCTGATATAATACAAAGCAAAGGTGTGGGCATCTCCCACACTCATGGAAGAAATCTCTTCTGACCTTAGTATCCTGTGAAACATTATGAAGATGTCTGACATTACTTTGTTTCCTTCTCATCAAAATTATTCTAACCACCCTTTTGTGTATCAGGGTAATACAAATTATTTCAAGGGAATTTTTAATGCATAGGCTGACTCTTTAATGCTGAAATTTCTTGCTTCTTAAATATCTACATTGGCAGTTTATATTCATCTTTACTACTTACTTCCCTAACTGTTTTTGCCTATCTTCCATTTTCCTACTCATTACATTTAGCACTATGTGTTAAGTGCTCTAAGTGTGTTATGCATATTATCTTATTTAGTATTTACCACAGCTTTATGAAATAGACACAACTGTTATCCTCATTTTACAAGATGAGAAAACTATGACTTAGAAAGATTGAGTTGTCCAAGGTCTAATAGGTAATTCAAAACAGAGCTGGTATTTAAAACTTAAGAAGTCCAACTCTATTTTTCTTTTCTTTAGCTTATCCTTTGCATTCATGTTTGCCTGTTTAAAGTCCATGTAGAAATATTATTGTCACAGAAGTTAGGCATGTTTCACAGAAAAATATCAAATAGCAATTGAAAGATAGCCATTTCTTAATAAAAGATTGAGAACTTTCAAGTTTCCCTAGGTGATATTATTTTTTGACTATCTTGCGTTCTGATGTACTCTCTTGAGTATGAGAGAAAGGAATGTAGAGAAAACTTATGGCATCCACAACCCCAGTATAACCCAGTGAGAATGTCCTACTCCTTGGAGAGCACCATCAATTATGAGTATCATAGTGGAATCAAAGCTTTCTCAAAGCTTCTCGTCTGTGAATAACAGAATCGTTGATCTTTATTCTCTAGTAAGTCAAGTATTTTCCCAACATGCAGAATAATTTTATGGGTAGGCTCCCCCACAAAAATTTTTAATGAGACATTCTAATTATATCAAATTCCAGGTTTATTCCAGGTATACTGTGGCTATACCATTGGCCAGCTGATTTGCAGAAAGGGACTTCGACTTTGTGCTTATGGTAGATAAACTGGTTTCACTTCTTGTCCAAGAGGTACTAGAGCTTTGGGCACATAAATCAAATCTCTTTGAACTTCAGTTTCATTCTTAATACTGTAGGAATACAAAGAAATCATGTTGCATATACATTTTACTTTGTGGTTGGTTTTGGATGATAAACTTTTTTCCTGCAGCTGTGAGTGATATCTTTTTTGTAAAATTCTCAGAATAAAGATATATAATGTGGTTTATGATTTTAGAGAATTATTACTTGAACCAAATGAGAAAGCCATGCACACAGGCAGAAATGCTTGAGACTGTTTACCACTAGAAACTTTATAACTACCTGAAAACGCAAAGAGGCAGAGAGCCCAAAATTTGCATCTGGTATCCTTTGTTCTTTCTTGTAGTCTAACGTAATGATTCTCAAGCTTTAGTACATATAAGTATTATTGTTTAGAGTATTATACACCACTTTGCTCTACTTTGTGGGTGATGCAAAAAAATTTTTAGAATAATTTATCCGTGATTTTTATATTACCTCTAAATTTAATATATTTTCCATCACCCTTGTAAGATAAAACTCCATGGCATTACCACAGACCTGGGTGTATCCTGTTTCAGACATTTACAATGAAAGCTCTAAATGCCTTTGAGCCTCAGTTTCCTTTTCATTAAAACGGAGTAATATAACCCACTTTGAATTATTTTAATGAAGACTTAATTAAACTCAGAACTATATTTACATTAAAGATCTAGCATTAATAATGCCTGGCACACTGGAGGTACTTAACTTCTATTACTTCTCTTCCCAACTCACCCCTTCCTATAGTCCATCCCATTGGTAATCATTTCTGGGATTAAGAGCATGTAACTGTTTTCATTTGCCTTTAACTTGTTTTGTATATTGTATAGCTACATAAATTGCAAAATATTCACTGATTACATAAATCCTCTTGTAAAAATGGTTGTGCAGTTTTTCACATCTTGTTAGGTAAATGCTTTAAGGCAAAAGATGGATACATCAACCTTAACCAGAAGCCAAGACCTGAGATTTTTCTAGAAGTATACCTCCTACTTCATATGATATTATCTACAACTGCCCAGGCTGACATTCGGCTCTTGGTATTGAATCTGCATACATTGCCACTTAAGCCAAATAATTTTGAAGGAGGAATAATTAGGTGAGGTCTGAGTCTTTCTATTTCTCTTTTTTCAACTCAAACAACCTTAATTGAACTTTTACTGATAGAAGATATCACTTGAAGAAATGTATTTCTACTAAAGTCTCAACACTTGTGAAAGTTGTTGAGTTATTCTTACTTTTTTTTTTTTTCAGAGCCTTTGGAATAAAAGTAAATGCTAGCACTGTACATGCATCAAGCGCTATTCTTTGGAATGGCAAAATTTTAAAGATTGATAATATTGTGTTGGTGAGGTTGTGGAATGACTGAAATGTTTGTTCATATTTTGTTGGTAAAAATATCAAATGGTAACCGCATTAGAAAACTAACACTCTTTAACAAAACGTATGCATTCCCTATGACCCAGCATTCCTACCGCTAAGTATATCCATAGTATATTAATGTATGTCTTCAAAAAGATCATGTGTGTTTTTAACAGTCTATTCACAATAGCCAAGATTAGAAACTATCTAAATGTCATCAACAGGAAAATGGGTAAATGAATCATGTGTGTTTATATGATAGAAAACTACATAGCAATAAAAAATAACAAACTACAAATACACTCGAAAACATGGAAAAACTCAAAACCATTAAATTGAATGAAAGGAGAAAAATAAGAAGAGTTAATAATGAATAATTCCATTAACATGAAGCACAAAAATAGGCAAAAACAGTCCATGCTGATGACAGAATAGTGTTTACCTCCACAGTGGTCCCCAATCTTTAGGGCACCAAGGACCGGTGCTCTTATGAGAATCTAATGCTTGATGATCTGAGGTGGAGCTGAGGTGGTGATGCTAGCACTGGAGAGCAGCTGCAAATATAGGTGAAGCTCTCCTTGCTTGCCTACCACTCACCTGCTGGGCGGCCCGGTTCCTAACAGGCCACAGACGGTTACTGGTCCACAGCCCAGGTTCTGGGTGGCCCTGAGTCTAGGGGATAGCTGATGACTGGGAGGAGGCACAGGGATACTTCACTGGGGATAAAAATGTTGTAAATATTCATCTGGATGGTGCCAATATGCATACATATGTTAAAGTTAGCGAAGATGAGTTTAAAAGATTTGTAGATTTTACTATAGCCACAGCATACCTCAAAAAATTCTGAAAAAAAAAAAACTAATGTATTGGAAGAAATTTATTAATATAAACTTCATCACAGAGAATTAGTGACTTTATGTTAAAAACCTTCTGAAAACCCAATTTCTTCAACAAACATGTAGCATGAAAATAAGGGGTAAGAGAAAACTAATACTGATTTAAAAATATATAATAGATATGCCAATCAATTTATGTGGATTCTGTTTGGGTCCTGAATTTAAAAAAAAAAAAAAACTGTGAAGATATTTTTGAGTCGTTTGGGAATAATTAAATATGGTCTTGTTTCTAAATAATACAATGTGTTTGTTTTTAATTTTGTTGGTACGATAATGATATTGTGACTCAAGGTGATATGATAGGGTCTCTGAGAATTGCATTAAATATTTTAAGCAATAAACTGAGAGCAAAGAAATGAAACAAGAATAATCAAATGCTGAATTTTAGTAAGGAAGCCAAGTTTTATGACTTAGGCGACTGAACTAAGTAGCACAAAAATAATAAACCTATGTTAGGGTAGAGTGAGGGGTGAGTTAATGAATCAAGTTTTTAAATGAGCTTGGTGTTCCAATGAGCCATTCGAGAAGAGCTGTTAGCTATGTGGCCAAGAGCTCAACACGGAACTGAGGTCTGGGCTGGAGAGAAAGATGTGAAGCTCTCCAGTCCTACAAAAGCAGTTCCGAGTTTGAAAGAGAAGATATAGAGAGAACATTTGGAGTGACCATAAGAGCTACCAGAAGCTAAGACCTTAAACAAAGAGTGGTCAAAGGGAACAGGGTCCCTAGAGGATGCTAAGAAGGCTTAATAAGGAACAACTGGGAGGAGAAAAAAGTAGAAAGCCCAGGAAAGTTAGGAATTGCAAACAGCATCTTTTGAATTTCATTCAGCAAATATTTTCTGAAGACTTACTATCAAAGTACTAGAATTGAGCTGTTGGAAGCCATTGCTGACATCTTCCTACGGCTGTCCTAGTGGACTGTTAGGGGACCAGGGAACAAGTACATGATTGTGGTAATGTAGAGCAATCAGGACAGTGAGTATTAACTCTTACCAGAAGGGTAAGGGAAAAGGATGAGTGAGCCAGTGAGAGAAATTTGAAAGAGATTTCTACTCTTTGCACTGATATAACAAAAGGAGACTATTTTACTTAGAGAGCCAGGCATCATGTTTTTATCAGAGCCATCCTCTGAGCTCTATGATTGGAATACAGGCTCTTTGCTTTTAAGCAGGGGAAGCTCAGCAGTCACAGGACCCCACAGTCAACTACACTGCAAAGAAAAATGCCAGTCATTTCCCTGCCTAGGGTTAAAAGCGACCTTCTTTCATATTTCCTTGAGCTCTGCACACCCAAGAAGGGACCCTATTTGCCAAGTCTCAGCCCACAGTTAATTTAGCTTCATTTCTTTTTTTCCTTACTCCTGAATTGAATTATCACCTTCCTGAAAAGCGGCATGTGTAATGGAAAAGCTGACACCGGCCAAAGTGGAGTGTAGCAGTCCAAATGAGGCTCCTATTATCGTCCTATAACACGAGGCAGCTTTCTCTTTGCTCTTCATTCGTCACCTGCTAACTATGAAAACCTAATCGAGCCACTTTGTTTTAATGGCAGCTGTTCTGCCCTGACCTGTGCTGCTCCCCCAACTTGCTCCACGAGCAAACAGATGAGCTCCATTTGGAATTGAAGTTATTGTGCATGAAAATCACAGTAAGAGGCAAGGAGGTTTTTTTTGTTGTTGTTTTGTTGTTGTTGTTTTGTTTTGTTTTGTTTTGTTTTTAATGGAACAGGAGCATTAAACACTGCTTGCTGTCTGTCCCATTGAAGTCCATCACATGACACCTAGCTAATGGGCACACTCTGAAACCATTTTATTTAACACTCTTCAGACCCAAGGAGCTAAGCTTTGCATTCTCTCTCCTGCTAAAGGCTTTAAAGATCCGTCCTGATGTTTCCATATATATTTCAAGTACATTAAAAATATATTCAAGGAAATGATTTTAATAGTGGATGTTTCCAAGCCTGTGCCACACACTACATACACTTCCAGTCAGAACTATTTATTCTACCCTCCCTATGCCCTGAAGCACAGCCCATTTGTGAAATTTAAGCCTACTTGCTTACTTCTTTGGAATGAAGGACATTTTTAGATCTCTCACCAGGCACACTTCTCATGTTTGGAAGATTTTTGTTTGGTAGTAGGTTTTGGTTTTGTTTTTTTTTACAGGGGGGAGGAGGAATGTTTTTTTCTTTCTGGATTGGCGGTCTTTTATTTATTTTTTATTAAACACCAATTTTCACAGGTCACTGTATAGGAGCCACTGCAGACTCTCTGTAGTGAAAGGCTCTCCTTGGTTTCTGAAAGCTCCTTTGCTTTTAATTCCCATTTCTTTCTCTTTGGTCATGGATGATCTCCCCTCTCCTTGCAGGGTTGAAAGTTCATGGCTGTTTCTAATTCAAAATTAACAGAAATTGAAAAATATGCTCCTTGAGGTAATAATTTTCTTGCACTTACTACTGCTCACCTGTCACAGTGCAAAACGAACATGGTTCTAAGCCCATGTGTGATCCCTGACATTGCCACAGGCACAACAAGAACAATCATTTTTTTAAGCAGTATTGCTAAGATGGAGCTATCCTCGGGCTCATATTTGTGTTGAATCTAAAGGAGTTGGTGAACGAAATGAGGCAAATAGAATATAGATTGAATCTGGGAAACTTCTATTTCATTGGCTATGCTTACTGGAAAATTGGTGCATGGAAGATTATGTCACCATTTACAGAGTTAGTGTGGCTGTTTGTCAAGCAAGACAAAAATGTTTTTGTATTTGTATTCTTACCTAGCCCACATTTTAAATGATGTCTCTTCTCTATTTCTCATCCAGACATTTTTCCCTATTTGCATTCAATGCTAATATCTCCCTGTCCTGTTTTTCAAATTAAATATCATACTTAAAATATTAATGCTTCTTGTTCTTTGATTCTTTGTTTATTCATCTTATGCAAAACACAACAGCAAGCCCTCCATCTGTATTAAATGCTACTGTATGGGCAGATTCAATGACTTATTAATGACTGTTCCACGATATGGAGAGCTTGGGCTTTATATAATCAAGCAATTTTTATTCAAAAATGCTCTGCTAGTACTACCCTGTAGGGAAAAAATGAAATATGTCTATCTTTTCCAAGAAAAATGACTTGCTTTGTAAAGACCATTGTAGAGATAACTAAGTATTAAAACTAAGTTGTTATTTCAGACTCCAAGGAAGTTAACTCATGTCTTGACTTATTTGGGTATGTAAATTTTTGTCACATTTATAAAAATGGAGACCACGTACCACAAATGTATAACTCAATGAATTATCAAAAAGTATATAACCATTTCCATGGTCAAGAAATGGTATACTTTTAAGGTGTCTTGTTCATGTCTCTAGCTCATACTCTATTGGATTGTTTCCATTTTTTATATGATTATAGGTGTTGTTTATATTCATTCTTTATAAGCAGTAGATATGAATTCTTTGTCTATTGGATGTGTTAATAAAAGCCTACTATATAGGCTGCATTCTCAGTCTTTTAATGGTGTCTTGATAAATAGAAGTTCTTAATTTTAATGCAGTCCAATATATCAAACTTTTCCACTATGGTTAGCATTTTTGTTAACCCTACTTAAAAATCTCTCCCTATTCCAAAGACATGAAGTTGTATCCATTGTTACTTCCTAAAAGATTTACTGTTTGTCCTTCATAGTTAGATATACATTCATTAAAAATTTATTTTGGTGTCTGTGTGAGAGCCATGAGAAACCATTAAAAGTTCTTGGAAGAACATGGATTAGTTTATATTTTATAAAGACTTTTCTGGCTGCTATGTGGAAGATGAATAAAAGTTGAGGCGGGGAAAACATTTTGAATATTCTCCCTCAATATTTCAGGTGAGAAACGATTATGGCTAGGATCTGCGTAATAGCAGTGAAGATAGTGGGAATGGTTTGGTTTGAGACATGTTACAGAAGTTACCTTCAAATTTTACAGATGCAAGATAAGAAGAAAACAGAAATCAAGAGTATCAACTTGGTTCTTGACTTAAGCAACTATCAACCAAATGATAGTAATATTGAGCATGAGTGAGCAGACAAAAAGAGAAAAGATCTGTAGAACAAATTGAAGAATTCTGTTTTGCTCAGCTTAAGTTTGAGATAACTCACTTAAGTGGAAATGAATGGATGAACAAATGAATCAACAAGACTTATTCGTGATAAAAAAGCCAGTATTAGAATTAGAGCTCCTGGGTGTTTTCACCCTAAATTTAGGATTTTTATTCATCATACCTGCATAATCTAGAGAATATTCAAAGTATTATAGAAAAGCAAAGTAGTCAAGTAATTTGGGATATTTTATATATTAACTCCCTTGATGATATATTATATACATTACTTAAGTCTCAGATATTCTACATTAAAAGAAATATTTCCTTAGCTTTATTTAACCCATTATATCTCAAATTTATTATTCTAAGATATGTTACAATCCTGCAACACTAGTATTAGTGTCCCATGGAATAACCTTTAGGAAAAGTTGGTCTTTAATATGTTAATATATGTTAACACACATGCAGACACAGGCACACATACCCTGGAAACTATTGCCTTACTTCAGTACTCAAAAAACCTGCAACCAGTAAACATTACTTCTTGTTCAAATTTGTCTATTTCTGCAATCTTATAGGAGTGCAAAATGTCTTTTAACTGCCCTTTTTTAAGGGCAGATCCCCCATGTCATAATAATTAAAAATTAAGAAGTTATAGAGTCATAATTAAATTGTCCCCTCTGAACCTTTGTTGACTAAAGCTGCATATTAACCACATCTCATTCACACAGGAGTAGCAAGAAATATTCTGAACACCAACTGTTACAAGATAACATAACAAGCTTTGACAGCTTCCTAATTACTTGACTACCCAGCAATTAAAAACTCTTTAATACTGTAGTAATTTTCTTTTTTGCACATAAGTCAAAAGGTATACTTAATTTGCTATCTAATTGATATCCATATTACTACTTTAAGAATACACATTCCTCTAGTTTGTTTAACTATTAATTTGTAACCTTTGATCTGCATGTGAGAAATAATTATAAAAAGAAATTACACTATTAACCATGATGTCGAGAATAGATAAATCTAAAAACTGCAACTTAAAATGGATTGAATTCCATTTTTTAAAACAAACTCCCATTTTTTCTTTAGCTCTAACCTACTTCCTACACTTAATAATTGTATATTCTTGCAAACTTTATTTTTCACACCTGTAGAATGGATAAAATAATAGTCTTAGGATCATCATAAACATCATATAAAAATGATGCATGTAAAAGGATTAGAATAGGATCTAGCCTATATAAAATGTTGAAGGAATGCTAGCTCCATCCACCTCAAATCCTTGGACCTGACAGCAAATTGGGCTTAATATATATTTTAAAGACTCTTGGATCTGACAGTAAAACGGGCTTAATATATATTTATTCAATTGAAATAACATGGAACTCACATTGAAGTTTCTCTTATTATATTAGTACAGTAAGATATCTAGAACCAGAGTCATGAAACATGAGATGTTGTCTAGGCTTAGACAGAACTGGCAGTATAACTATGAAAATTAGTAGATCTAGAAGGTGCTTTAGAGAACAGTATGGTAGCTTTCACATGTAGAGTGCTTTTTAGTTACCTAGGGCTGTGCTAAGCTCTTTAATCTTCACAACAGCTCTATAAGGTGGGCAGTATTGTTGATCTCATTTTACGACAACAACAAATTAACCCTACAGACTCCAAGTAATATGTCCAACACCAAACAGCTAGTAAGCGTTGGAGGTAGATTTTTATCTAAGTCTATATGCCTGCAGAACCCATACTCTTAATCACTCTCAGTACTACTATTGAAAGAATCTTGTGAATACAAGTCATATAAAAGAAGGAGTGGAGGGAGAGGAAAATCTACACATTAAAGTAGTTCAAATTAACATAATATGCCCATTCCACACAAAAAGTATCTGAGTCATGTTACAAAATTTTTGAAGTATTATAAACCAAAATAATGTTCCTAAATTATGTTCCTAAAACCACAAATCCCACTAGATTGAATGCTTCCTTACAAGTAAGTATATGTTTATTTAGAAGATCCTGGGTCAGCTGCCATACAAGGAATAACAGAAATAGAATGCATTTCTTTACCTTAAAAGCTACTTGTCTAGTGGGAAGAAAATACAGTGTCAAGCATATAATACTTGGGAGTGGCTGCATAAATGAGATACTTTTAAACAAATGCAGAAAATACTATAACACAGGTAAAATATAAGGTAGCAAAACCATTCTTGAGGGAGGTGAACAAGGAGAATTTGGGCATTTATGGAGGTATTTTAGAAGAGATGGCTTTTTATTTGTGTGGGATTAAAATAGATAAGCTAATTGGAAAGTTTAGCTACATTTGTACACAAGAAGATGAGTACAGTATGTACTCATCATTTGTTTCTAGGGAAATCAGGGTAGTCAGTCTGCTTGGAGGTAGATCCACCAGGAAATGAGAGAACAAGTAAAATGCCCAGGACAGAGAGTTTGTACTTGATGGTAAATAAGCTCTTTGAGATTCTTAAGAAGTTACATGATTCCCTTGGCTGTAACTTTGTAAGGATTCTAACGATTTCAGCAAAATTTCAGAGAAATTTATCCTTTGAAATCTTGAGAACATTATTTCTATATTTGGGTAAGTATGGTCTCAATTCTCATTCATGTCATATATACCCTCATTTTCATTTCCTCCACCAGCCAAAATCAACCTAAGCATCTATTGTAATTTTTTCACACATATTACACCAAATGTTGTATATTCTAAATATCCAATTAAACATATTTAGACCACATTTAGTTTACCAAAGTATATATAGTTATTAGTAGCTATGTGGAGTTATTTAGTCTTGCCTACCTAGAGGCATTTCATTGAGTAATTTCCTTACCCTCTCTCATGAATTCCAAAAATCTGTATATTCAATCTTGTACTTCCTTTAAGCTGTTATTAAAAAAAAAAAAGAAAGATGACTTTTTTTAATGCCTTAGGTTGGTGCTGATAATTGTAACCTGATAGCTAGAATAGTTCACTGAAAGATTAACTTCTCAGTAGACCAAAGGTGCTTAATCTTTCCTAGTTGACTGAGTGATTTAATAGCATAATAAAAGTTATAGAACTTTTCTACAAAGGAAACAAAATGTAGCAGCAACATCAGGATCTTGTAACTATTTTGACATTCATCTGAGAACCCAGATTAAAAATTCCCATTGTAGATCACCACTTCAGTTATTTTGGTGGACTGAGGTTCAGAGTATATACTCAATATCAGGTGAACAAGGACTCAAACCCAATTTTTGCTTCTTTCCAGATATATGGTCATAGTCAATATATACATTCCCAGTCCCATGGGTAATAGTAGCATTTACATCTTTGGGTCTCTGTGAGAGTTAAACAAGATATTGCATATAACGTGACATAGCATGTTACTTGGCACATAGACTTAATCAATGTTAGCTATTATTCTCTTCAAAAAGCATTTGTATTTATTTAGTGGTTCAGGCTTTTCAGTGGGAATGGAAGACAAGGCAAAGAAGTTGGTCTTCAGAGACTTTTGGGTGGGGGGGATCTGAAGAGCAATTTTCAGGTTGAGAACTGTGGTGGGAAAAGTCTTTTTCATTTCATTTAAAGGCCCACCAAGGGACTGCTCCTTCCAGCCCTCTTATGAATGAGGTCAGGGAGAAAGCCAGACCTTGTCAAAAGAGACAAAGAAGCAGAGCTTGATCAAAGCACAGAGAATCTCTGTAAAGCTATCGATTAAGATTTAGGATTTCTGCTCATTTGCAGTGAAATACATTTAGAGGAACATTACCAAAACATGCTCTCAGCATGTTAAGAAAATTGCCTCTGATTTGATTCTTGCTTGGGACTTTCCTTATTTTAAGGAATGCTTTAGAATATCTGTAATTGTGAAAGTATGTAATAAACAACAAAAAAATTCAAATTGTAATATTTTATAGTCTCACAATGGTCAGGGAATTAGTAGGACAGTATAATTCACATAAACATTACCCAAGATAAGCCACATGTATAGTTTTAAATTTTCATGTGGTCACATTTTTAAAAGTAAAATAAAATGAAATTAATTATAATAATATATATTATTTAACCTACCATATCCAAAATATCATTTCAACCTGTACTCAATATAAAAATTTATTGAGATATCTTGCATTCTTATTTTTATACCAAGTCATGAAACCCAATGTGTCTATTATATCTACAGTGCATCTATATTCTGATGTTAAATTTTTAATGGCAAAAGTAAAATGCAGTTCTGCCAAACAATCAAGTCATGTTTAGAGGAAATATTTTCCATTTTTCCATTTTAAAATTTACATTTAAATTAAATAAAATTAGAAATTTCCCTAAGTTACACAGCCATATTTCAAGTATAGAATATCCACATGTGGCTAGTGGCTACCATAACCTTACATAGTCCAGGTTTATAGGAAAGAATGTGAATTTTAAGTCAGAATATCTAGATTTGAATCCTGTCTCTTGCATTATTTACTGTGTCTTAGTACAACTTGCTTACCTTTTCTGGGCCATAGTTTTGTCCCCTCTACCTAGCTCCTTAAACTCATAAATTTGTTGTAAGAGTCATTTAAGATAATGTAAGAGAAAGGGCTATAAAATATAATGTAAACATAAGATATTTTAAATTAAATGACATGGAGTTAATTATTGAGTGATTTTTTGAATCATATTTCACATTTATTGAGTCAGAAAAAAATCATTTCCTCTATTTCCACTGATGATTATAAATCCTAAAGTTAGAATTTAGTGGGTTGGTACTTTGTTAAAGCAATCTTTTTAATACCTTTTGTTAGGAAAATGACTGCCTTCATCATGAATATAAGATTTCAAGATTTATTTTTTTAACAAAAGAGATTTTAAAGTTTTTTTGAAGAAGAGCTTAAGTGACGACATGCTCATCATGAGAGGTGTGTGTGTGTGTCTGTGTGTGTGTTTGAAAAGATACACATCAAATTGTTAAGACTATTTATTCCCCCAGAGGGGGATGGAAAGAAGAGAAACTCTCCTGTTTTACTTCAAGGACTTCTCCAATAGTTCAGTTTTGAACAAAGAACACATATTATTTTTGGAACAAAAATCAGTACACATGAAAAAAATCATCTTATGTAAGGCAAAGCGCTCTGATTCTACATTGATAAGGAATGAAAATAATTCTAGTTTTGGAGAAAAAGCTTCATTATCTTTATGAGAATTATTATGGAGAAATCAATAAACCATAACTACTTTACATTATGGAACTCAGCTCTATACAGTGTCCTGTGCGAGCTGCATCCCTAGCACAAATCAGCACTGGCAATTTGGATCTCCCACCCTCAAAACTTGTTCTTTGGGATCATATTTGATATTTATAATTCTTGTTCCCATAAAGCCTTTTAAAACATTTGACATGTCTCTCCACAAGGATATCTTTTTAAATTTGTTTGGGCCTCTCTAGAGAATTATTGCTTACAAGAGCCCCCTAAATGAAATTTCTGTTTTATGTACTTAAAATCTCTATTTATATCACATAATTTCAAATTCCTTGGAATCTAATGAAAATTCATCTAGGTGTTTTTATGCTAAGCAGCCACAGAAAGAGTCAATTTTATGTATTCAGTTTATCTTTGAAAAGAATACAAGATAACAGTGATTTTTAAGGGCTCAGAAAGACATCTACTCAAAAATATCTCCTGCATTGGCTTTCAGCCAACCTGCTCTTAGTTTTCTGTTGAACTGACTTGCCCAGATAAAAGCACTTCCTGCTTCAAAACAAACTGCTCACTGTGTGCCTCTATATTAATATAGCTAACAGTTATTGAATGTTTGCTATCTTAATTCTGGTCGCTATAACAGAAGGCCAGAAAATGGGTAGCTTAAATCACAAAAACTTATTTCTCACAGTTTTGGAGTCTGGTTGTCTTAAGTCAGGGTACCAGCGTAGTCAGGTTCTTGGTGAAGGCCCTTTTCCTGGTTTGTGGATGGCTATATTTCATTGTATTCTCACAAGCGAAAGCAGTGAGAACAAATCTCTCTCTCATGTCTCTTCTTAAGGGTGCTATTCCCATTCATGAGGGTTCTACCCTTATGATCTAAATACTTTCCAAAGTTTCCAACTCTGAAGATATTGGAGATTTAGGTTTCAATGTACAAATTTTGAAGGGACACAAACTCTCAGTCCATAGCCTTTTCCATGCACAGACACTGTGCTAGGTGCTCAGGATATAATTATGAACAAACATACATGCTGTTGCCCTTAGGGACCTTGTTATCACTGGGGAAACTTGTTCATCAAATAACCAAATAGAAAATTTTAACCATACTAAGTAACATATAAATGCAGGAAAAGCAGTGCTATTGGAGAATTTTGAGAGGGAATGACCTAATTGGAGAGGTCAGGAAGTCTTCTACGATTGAAATAAGGTTCAAAATATTAAAAAGTGCTAACTAGGCAACAGGAGAAAGGAGGGTGGACCTTCCAGGTGGAACAGCATGTGCTGAGGCTCTGAGGTAGAGGTAGCATGGAATATGGGCACATTCAAAGAAGTCAAAGTAAGACCCCATAGCTGGAGGTTAGAGAGCGAGCAGAAAATAACACAGAAAGACACAGAAGGAGTAGGCAGGGGCCAAACCCTGTAGGACTTGGTAGGCTCTTTCACAAATGCTGATCTTTATTCTAAGTTGTAAATCTATATCTAATCTAATTTTTATTCCAATACCCATTTTCATAGGGCATTCTTTTTCAATACCTAAGGTTGTTTGAACTATTTTGACCTATAACAAGCCTATCTTCATTTTTTAAGCAGGCCAAGAATATCAAATCTTCGCCTTATGTTTTCAGAAGTCACTCTTAATTCTGAATCTTCATCCTGAACCCCTGGTGAAATTTATAACAAATTAGAAGTTCAGACCTCCTCCCCCAATTCCTGAAGATTCTGACCCCATAGACCTAGGGTGGGCCACAGCCTATTTAACTTTTACCCCATCTACTAGTTATTCTGATAGACAATAAAGGCTGGAACTGTTGCATTAGAAATTCATTTTTGTGTATCACCCTTTTACTTACAGATAATATCAACCTCAGTGGAATAGGTAATACTATCAGTAACTTTTGAAAATTATCTAATGGAAAAGAAAGTTTGCAGCAAGATCTTTCTCTCCTGATCTCAATGGGCTTTATAATATTTTATTTTTGAGGTTTCTGGGGTCTTCTACATTAAGAATATTTCTATATGTTCATATTCTTTCTTTTGCTTTCTTCCTTGAAAATTCTTTTTCATAAGTTTGTTTCTATTTACTCTGATATTTGATTGAATCAATTATTACAACAAACTCAGTGAGTCCACCATTTCAAATATTGCTATTTTTATCTTGGTTCTCATTCAGTAAGAACTTACTATAATTTAAATACTTTCTTGCAATCAATATTAATTACCCATTCTAAACACTTCAGAAGTAAGATGGAGATGTTTCGTCTCAGACTAAATTAGTTATTGGACCTGGAGATCTTCTTGCCTGTACTTTTATCTGTTAGTTCCTTTCCATCTGTTAGACTGAGGTGTCTGTTCTTGCTTCAGTCTTCCCTGGAGAGCCTGTGTTCACAGTCCCTGATAAACAAAGAATGAGACAAAAACATATCTGTCTCAGAAGCAGCCAAAGTTGGACATTAGTTTTAGCAGACCTGCTTAGATGCTTCTTGCAGAAATTCGAAATAGAATGCAACATCTCTAATTAGTGAATTTGGACAACTTGAAGGGAGAAGCCATGTAGAATTTGGACTGGAGGGGCTATCATTGGCCATGGACAAATGGTTGTGTAGGCCATACACTGAGAATCTGCTGGGAGAGGGGAAGTCAAGTGAATGGTGTGAAATGAAAAGGACTGGAAGGAATAGAAAAAAGAAATTGGAGGGAATTGTGGCAGTGATGGAAAATTTTGTAGCTGAGGTAGTGAAATGGAGAGACAGGGACAAAAACATAACAATGGAAGAAAACTAAGGAAAAAAAGAGAGATTAAAAGAAAAAAAATGACAGAGAAAGACAATGGAACAGAGGATGCCAGGAGGAAGAAATAATAATATAAAGAGAGAAGTGGGAAAGAGAAAGGGAGACCTATGGAAAGACGGGCATAGAGAGCAGTTGCTTTTATTCTAAAGAGATTTGTCTCATTATGAGCCCATTTGGTTTTCTTTCCTAGCCCTGAATTTTCTATTGGATTGATATTTAGATCCCCCCTTTTTCTTCCAAATATTAGTTATTATTTTTTCCTACATATTTCATTAGAAGTTATGTTTTATTTCCGTTTTCAATAATGCTAATTTCTTGAACTTCTGACCTAACTCTGTTAACTTCTGATCTTTTTTTACTTTTAAAATAATTTTAGGTTCACATGGTTGTAAAAATAGAATGGAGTTCTCATGTACCCCTTGCCCAACTTCTCCCGATGATGACAATAGCACAATTATCCAAACCAGAAAATTGACATTGATGTAATACTGTTAACTAAACTACAGACCTCATTTAGATTTTATCAGTTTTTACATGCACCCTTTTTTTTTTTTTTTGGTGTATAGGTCAATAGAAGTTCATCACATGCATAGATTCATGTAACCAACACCAAAATCTGTCACATCTTTTCAAAAGGTAATATATTAACAGGGTTAAAAATCAAAATACTATTAAAAGACACTCAATGAAACATTTAAATCCTAACATCACCCCCATAATTCAACTTGTTTCTTGTCCTATAAATAGTCACTTTTGCTATTTTCTTGTTTTCTTTCCATTCATTCTTCTTCAAAATACAAGCAATATCTTTATTTTTATCTTCCTTATATAAAAGTTAGCTCACTTATGTAAACTATTCTACTCCTCACTATTTTCACTTAATATATGTTGAAGATCATTTTATATCCTCACACAGAGTTCCTCATTCTTCTTAAAGGCATATAGTATTTCATCGTATAAATTCTGTATCTTTAATTTACTTAAGTAATCTTGAGCAGCTTTCTATGCAAAAACAAACAAATAAACAAAGAGTCTCAGGAAAGCTCAAGAGAAGCTGTCTAAAAGTATCACAGTAGACTAGAGTAACTCTATCAGATGATGAGGAGCAAAGTAGCCACCTGGCTGGGTGAGGAAAAGTAAAGCAGAATTAAAGGCAGATTACACCTCTGTGATGAAAAGATGTCTTTTTTAAATCAAAAAGAGCATTACCTGAACTAGTTAAGATAATGGGATCACAACTGAGTTAAAAACTGGCATTGGAGACTCAGCCAGTACTCTGAAAATTATCAGAAGTTTCTCAGACGACTGATAAATTATGCTTATTTGGGAAAACAAGAAAGAATATCACTTAAGGCCAAATTGAAAATGGGATTATGTTTCAGTATGAAAGGATTAATTAAATATACGTATTTTAGAATAGATTTCTGGGTAAGTTTATGCTTTGTATTTTTAGTTCATTTTATACTAGTTCATTTTTTGTTAATTACTCATTTTTATTTTATTATTTTATCTTTTTTAACAAAAAGTATTTAGAACTTTTTATAATTTTTCTTGAAAAAATTATATTTAACACAAACCTAAATCCATTTAAGATAGTTTTGATGACCAATAACAAAGAGCAGATGTTTTCTTTTACTCTAATTAAAAGGATGAAATAAATATTCTTTGTTGGAGTTAGAAAAGCAAGGTAATAATTATATAAAACTTCAACTTAATGAAACTATTAGACAGAGAGGTGTTTACTTCCAGTCCAGCCCAGTGATCTATTATTGCTTTAGAGATTCCAAGAAGTTCCCTAGAAAGGCAATTAAATTCAATGAATATTTTTTGAGCATCTCTTATGTGTCAGGCACTGTACTCATGTCCAAGAGGGAATTTCCTACTCAAGGTACCCCCGGGTGTCCCCATCGAAATTTATCATGCTCTTTTCATGCATAGCTTTTCCAAATAACAGTTAACTACGCTGAACAGTGAATGGAGTTTGTGTGCTTGCAGGTGACAATGGCAATAAGCTTTCTCAGCCACTTACACATCACTTTCTTTTTCATTTTCTTCTCAGCCTGGTTTTCTTTTTTCTTTTTGAATCTCTGTTCTCTTTCTCATTTGTTTACTTATCATTTACTCCCACACACGAAAATAAAAGTTTCAGAACAGAGTCCTTGTCTGTCTTGTTCACTGTCATATCCCCATGCTTAGGAAAATATCTGGCGCATAGGATGTACTCTGTAAACCCTTTTGAATGAATGGGACAGATGTGGCAGTTTAGTCTACAGGAAAGACCATGGGACCGGAAGCCAAGGAGACCTGAATTCCCATCTCTGCTTTAACATTTGCTAACTATATAAACCAACAGGGAAAATAGTATTCTCTAAGTTTTAGTTTCTGTATTTATAAAATGGGACTAATGATTCAGGGCCAAAATACAAGTTCTAGAGTCAGAATATCTAAGTTCAATTCCAGCTCTACTACTTACTAGCTGTGTATAATCTAGGTACACTACCTCAGTTTTCTCATTTTTAAAGTAACTGTTAATAATCTACCTCATAGGTTGTTGAGAGGACTGCGTATTTCCTTCTCAGTATATAGCAAGGTACCTGGGTATATAGTAAATACTCAGTAAATTTTAGCCCCTTCTGTCACAAGCATTATTGAGAATCAAATGAGACATAATGAAGAAAAGCATTTTTACTTGATAAAGAGCTACACAGGTAGATATTTCCATATTACCAAGTTACCCCTCTCAAGAACACACATTTTTCTTCTATAACAGGGGGCTTCTAGAACAACAGTGCTTTTAACTAAATTCATAGACATAATGAAAATCCTTCTCAATGCTCTACTTCTGATGAAGTAAGATTTTGGGAAAGGGGCTTTTGATTGACCCTAACATAATGCTCAAATTTAGCCATTTATTCTGTCTAAAGAGGGACGAGGAAAATGTCTTTGTTCCATGTTCCTTGGTTATGGAAATTCTTAAGAAGAATTCAAAAATGTGCAAAGAAGCAAAATTTTTATAGGAAGCTACTGGTTTGCTGACATGCATTTGAAAATCAGTTAAAGAACCACAGTCCTTCTCCTTATTAAAACATTAAAAAATAAAATAAAAGCTTTTTATGTCCTTGTGTTATCCTGGAAATATTCTTTCTAGAATTTCAAATATTAGGGCTACACTCACATAACAAAGTAGACATTACATTAGTAGAAAATTGAAGTGTATGGTAATGATTTTACCCACAGAATAAGGCAGAGCTATTTCAAAATGATAGAAATCTGAAATTGGATATTAAATATGTCAAAATGAAGGTGTCTGAAAGCAAGTGGAAGCATTCTAACTATATTCTTATCCTGTTGCATATTAAAGTAGAAATCATTCAATAGCTGAGTGATTTAAATGATATATTCCTGATGTGAGCACATGTTAAAAAGAAAGATGCATTTAGAATGAACTATCCAAAATTCAAATGAAATACTACAGTATTTTATTTGTAAAAGCCCAATTCAACACAAGCAAATATCTAACCACAGTGAAAAATCTTTTTGAGACTGCCTTATATATAAACTGAGCTTAAAGGTCTTTCTGATTATCATTTTATATTTCTATTATTACTAGTTTTTCAGTATGTAACTCTTTTAAATAATATGAATGAAGGATAGGATTTGGAACTCCAGCATATCCTGTGTTCCCTCTAGACATCAAGATGTCTATAAAGTTTGGAAATAATACCTTGTTAACAGGATTTGTACTAATAATGGAATGATAACCACTCCTGGGTACCCAGGAAGTGAGATAAATCTTGTATAATGTTGTTACAATTCATTTTTTTCAAACAGCATTGAAATATAACAGAAACTATTTAATTACTTAAAGAAGTTGATGAGTGACTTAGGAAAGTCTCAGTTTAAAAATGGGAATTAAGAACACAAAATTACTTTTGCTGCTATTGAAGTATTGGGTCTATTTATAAGAAGGCGAATAAGTGAAGTTACCAAGGAAAAAATTGCCAAAGAAGATTTATTTGGTTGTTTGGTTATATATTTTTGTTTGGTGTCAGTGACCAGGAAAAAAGTCCCTGGAGTAGACCACATAACTACATAGTAGCAAATCCCTATCGGGATGTGTCATTTCATGCAAATTTGAGTAAAAATAAAAATATGAAAGACTGTATTAGTTCCTTAGGACTGTCAAAACAAAGTACCATAAACTGAGTGGCTTATTAGAAATCCATTTTCCCACAGTTCTGAAGGCTGAAATCAATGTGTCATGGGGCCATTCTCCCTGAACTTCAGGTAGAATTCTTTCTCCTCTCTTTCTAGCATCTGATGGTAGCCATCAATTGTTGACATTCCTTGGCTTGTAGCTGCATAACTTATCCTCTTCTCTGTCATCATAGGGTGTTTCCCTGTGTGTCTGTTTCTTCTGGTGTTTTCCTCTTTTTATAAGGACACCAGTCATATTGGGTTAGAGCCCACCCTAATGACCTTATCTTCACTTCATTGTATCTACAAAGTTTATTTCCAAGTAAAGTCACATTTACAGGTGCTAGGGTTAAGAATTCAACATATCTTCAGGGAGGGGGAGGGGAAAAATTCAAACCATAAAAAAGACAGAGAAAAGAAAAATTTTTTGAATAATTTTTAAAAGGAAGTAATAGGCACTTTAGATCCCTTAGAATTATAGAAATATAGTATATTTCCTTACTAGATCAAATAATTACAATGATTCATAGTGCGGGGTGGGGAGGGAATCCAAGACTTATATACCACCCAGGTTTGCCTGAGCTTAGTTTTCAAAGTCATAGAAACAATCATTTGAACTTAGACGTTAGTTTTGTGTGTGTATGTGCGTGTGTGTGTGTGTGTGTGTTTAAATTTACATGCTACCAAAAATATATTTTGACAAAACAGTATAAACTTGGTCTCATACAAATTAATTGAGTCTCCCCACTGGATAGACCGACCCAGTTTTCAGAGGAGCTACAGAGGAGCTCTGAAACCATATTATGTGAAAATCTGTCCCAACCACTGAGTTATTTGTCTCCAGTGTCTCAACCCAATTTCAGGCCACTGTGGACAAGGCCGCCTAAGATAGTAGCTACACCACTTGGGGTGCTATCTTAGTGCTAAGTCTTTATGTACAAGAGAAGAGATTTTTCTTTAGAGTCCATATTCTAGCACTAGCCCACCTCATGCTTCCTCATGAGACCAATTACGGCTTAATTCACATATTTTCAACCACTTTCTGCCACAAATTTGCACACCTTTTCTGTAAACATTTGGTGACATTTCAAGGCAGCATTATGTAGTGGGTAAAAACAGCAAAGACTGGCTAAATGCCAGCTCCACCACATGAGTTTGTAAAGCCATTAACTTATACAGACTTCTGTTTCTAATAATAAAAGTATAATTGAGATAATATATATTAAAAGTTTAATGTGTTTCTCAGCACGTCACAATGTGCCTAATAAACATTACTAACTTTAACTATTATTTCTCATCCCACATTTTCCAGGACCAAAGTCCATTTTAGAATACAATGAGGGAAGCAAATTACTTAGTATGTTTATTTTTATCTCATTTTGCAAAAGATAAAAATTACTTGGGTTAGCTTGGATAAGAAATATTTGCCCAATTTTAAAATTCAGTATAAGAAAGAAGTTCAGTATAAGAACAGTTCAGATAACTTTTCTAGTACTCTATTATCTGTCTAGAGTAGTCTTGTAGGTAAGGTTATCTCCAGGTATATAAATTCTACAGTTTCTGCAATGTATTTGGGTCTATATCATCTACTACACTTAGCAGTAACAGTTCAATCACACATAAATAATATGACATTAATTTTCTAAAAGTTACTGGATTTATGGCTTTGTCTAGTTTTTATTTGTGGTTTTAATTAGAAATTTGCCTCCAATTTTCCTTGAATCAAATTATGTATTTTATTTTTATTATTTGATTCTCACTCTGTTTAGATGAGCAGGGAAAACATTTTAAAAGACTGGAAATTTTGAAAAGTATTTTGATTTAGCATATTAATTTTATCTGGAGAGTTTAAGAATTCATGAGAGAGTGGCTTCCCCAGGACTGGAAAGACATAAGGAGGAGATGTGAGAAGGAGAGCCTAAAGTTAAGAGTCACCAATATGTAAATATGCATAATAGCTAATCATTGCACCAGAGACTTATGAATTGCCGTTGTCACTTCATTGGTGTCTAATATGACTGACTATGTTAGCCTTCTTAAATGTTAAAAATATCTATTGTAAAGGGAAACTGCTCATTTTTAATATCATCAATGTTAAATAAATATATACAATCCTTCCCCAAAATGCCTAGTGATAAATTAGGTGATATGAATGGAAATTTCACTTCCTAACTAGAAAATGGGTCTCAAAGTGATGGAACATTCAGACTGAAAACATAGAATTTACAAACCAAAAATACCATGTGAATTCAGAGACCCAGGAAGGATTCTTAACTAAGTAAATTGTCTCACATATACTGTTTGATATCCAAAATTCTACCTTCTCTGTTGCATTCTATCCTTATTAAAATGCTGCCACCCTTCAAACTTAAATGTCTTCCCAATTTAAAGACCCCGTACCTCAGGTACTCTAAATCCCATAATCTTGTTGTCTTTATAGTGCTTATCTCTTTGAAGTTTTATTTGTTAATTTGCTTCCTCATTCATTTTTATCCACTCTAACATAAGCTCCATGAAAATGGAAAACATGCTTTATCTTTTTTATTCACCATTATATCTTCAGTCCAGGACATACCAAGCATACAGTTGGAATATTTGTCAAATGCAATAGTGAATTTATAATTTAATGGTAAAATCAGTATCAATCATAGTATGAACAAAGATATGTAGCATCTTGAAGAGGAAAGGAAGAATTAAGCTGTAATAATAATTATCATTTTCTGAGCACCTACTAAAACCAAGGTATTATAGCTAATTGTCTCATTTAATTTTCTCATGGACTCTATGCTATGGCAAGAAGGATTTGAACCTATGCCTGCCTTATAACAAAACCATATCATTAACCATTATGCACAGATGTGGAAAGAAACCCAGATTATGTATAATGAGAGACTCACAGACAAATTTACCTAACACTTTTCCCTCTAGCCATCAGAAACGGTTGTTTGTAAATGAACACTCCCCATGGGATTTGTATCATTGAGATTTTTTTTGTTAACATTGTCAAAAATTTCCACTACTTGAGCAAAAATACAAATTAAGATAAATAAATGTGTCAGCTCACTAAACTGAACAGATTGAAGGTGAGAGCATAAAGAGGATTGATCAATGCTCAAATTATATCATCAAGACCCAGTTTTTTTCTCCAGTTCCTTGGTGTTATAGCAGGTGGGTCATTCTAGCAGCTCTAGGCATTATGCATTCTCTTTCATGTCAGTGGGAAGAGGAAGTTTCCTTCCCCAGTAGTCAAGGCTGCTTCCAGCCCATATAACATATTCGTACAAATTAGAAAAAGGTACCCTTTTCTCAAGGAAATTTCAAAAGCTTATATATGATTTAGCAATAATAATTATAGGAACATACATAAAGCACTCAAAATAAAGCCCATAAATCACACTATGGAAAATAACATAGTATAATATGTAAATTTTTAATCACAAAAATTAAGAATCTGAAGACACTAGTGAATGCTAATTGGTATAAAACAATGAACCTGTCTTCCTTTCAGGAAAACAAAATATAATAGTTTCAAAGCTTATCTGTGTCAACTATCAAACCACAGACTTGACCATCTTTCTAGAGAGAATAAAGAATGCAGGTCATTCACATTTTAATTTTGAGAAATCAAGTTCTTGACTAGTGACCAATATCAACTACGTTAAATATATCCTAAATATTTTTAAATAAAAACATTGGATTTTTTTCTGGTGAATTATCACCATGAATATTTCAGTACTGCAATGAGAGACATTCTAAATATTAGAAAACTGTGTATAACTTTAGATCCTCATGTATTGATGTCCCTTCAGTATCACATTCCTCACTATGTTTCTTGGTCAATTTCAAGTTTATATTTTACATTGTTGGAATAGTTTATGTTCATTGCAATTTTTCAAATTATATCTCATCTAACAGCAAACTACTAAAAACTTGGATTTTAAAGCTGATATATGTTAAATAACTTAGAAGAAAAATAAATTTTAAAATTTAGTGGGTCATAAAGGTATAATCATTGTATTCATATTTGAAATGAATCTAATATTTTCTATGGTGGAGAAGTCAATGTTAAATGTTAAAATATTTTACATTTATGTACCTTCAATTATATATGTTTTTAAAACATTGCTATTTCTTTCAAAGAATTGTTATTTATTTTGGTGCTTTCAAGTGTTTTATGTGTGTCGGATTTTATTGGTCATAAAGTGGCTTATAATATTAATTTTGTTTTAAACATCATACTAAATTAATATTAAACAATGCATTTGGAAGTGAATATTTTTGGAAATATATCATTGTCTTGAATTTCAGAATCTACTTTTTAAGGTCCTTGCTTAGAATCACACACTATTTTTGATGATGCTAAGTTGGTACAGTCTTTTAATTCTCAAATTTGATTATTCTTCATAGGTCAAAGCATAATGATCTATATAATCTTGTTAAATCAACTGTCTAACTTTCTTCTGTTGGAAATTGTCCTAATATGTTGATAGAACAAGACATATGAACATCTACCAAAAAAATTAAGATGAGTATAAAAATTACTTATACTAGAGTTAACACAGTTATGATAAAATAAGAAAAAATCTCAAAATAATGAAGATGTATCAATAAAATGGTACCCTCTCAGATCTAGTGCCTTTCTCCAGTGTACAACTTAGACAACTGTATTGAACTACCCTGAAAATTGTGTAAGTAAAGCCCCAGTACTCTCTCTACCTGACTCTAAAGGGCCAGACTTAGGTCATTTGTCTAAATCAGTCATTGTATCTGGGGCATGGACTATTCTGATGTGCTTTGTCTCTGCTCTTAGGTCCTGGAGTTAAAATCAGTTTCAACAGAAGACCATAAGTTAGGAGTGTAGGAAGGTTTCACTTTAAGAAAGAGATATGAATATTAGCCTGCAGAAATCACAAATGTGCCCTTCGTGTTTGATTACAGAACTAAGAAATGTAGGGAGGAACATACTTTTCAACATAAAGCAAAACTACAATTTCCACTCCATTATGTCTGAGTATCCTTGCATAGGATTAAAAAGACTCCAGTCCTTCTTGTTTATTTTCTCAGGCTTTACGGTTTTGTTTAGTTCAGTGTTTGGTTGTTGTCTCTCTCATGATAACCTATGAAAAGTTCTTTAGGAAGAAACTACCCTGTAAATCGAATACCTGGTCCGATTAGAAAGGAATAGTTGACATATGGGTAAGTAGACAAGTGAATATTTCTTTATAAAATTCATATGGAACGCCTGTTTCTGTCCATAAAGGAGTTGGTCATATGTTCAGAGCTGGGCTTTATTTGGATACTGATTCATAAAGGAAATTCATATCTGCCTTTTTGCAGCAGAATTACAGCAGTCATGCTATCAAAATATAACCATTCCTGTCATTTCCTCAGTCCCTTATCTGATTCTCCTGCTATTAATGTTCTACAAATGGGTGTCTACAGATAATTCGTCCTACATCAAAACCACATACCTTCGGATAAAAGAAAAACAGTTTACAAATTTTTCTTTTGATGGGATTGATTTTTGAAAGAGAAATTATTACTCTATAATATGCATAACTGTGGGCCTGTGTGCACACACACAATAACTACGATGGCTATCAGTCAATGAACAAAAGTCACTATTTCACTGATATTAGCACTTAATTTATAAATGCATTTAGCAAGTGCTTTTATATTTAAAATCTTAAATGTTCTTTTTAAATACATGACATATGATGAGAATATGTCAGGCTGGCCTCTTCATCTTAATGAAACAGGAGAAGCTCCAGCACAGAAAAGATCACAAATAATATTTAAAGAAATACTCAAGTCCGTGGTCTGAAAGAGTTGGCTACTCTGGTTACTGTTGGATCTCAGGATAGTTATACAGATAGTGATAGTGATGGTAATAGTGATATATATACCAACATTGAAAAAGAGAATAAAATATGTTAAGAAAGTCATAAGACATTAATTTTTTTTTCTATGTTAAATAGGTCTTCAATTAGTGAGAAACCATGGAGAATTCTTCTATGTAAACCATGAAAATCAGGCTTTCCATTATCTAAAAAAGATTAGTTCTGCTCTTTTTGAAAGAAAAAATGCCAACACACATTATTTATCAGTTCCACTGAGCAATTAGATTTTATGATTTCCAATTGCACAATGATAGGTAGGAAAGTTATAGCATTATGTAATTAAATTGCATCCACAGAAAATTGTCAGAGACCAATGTAAATGGTTACCATGTTCGTGAACGTATGCTTGATTCTGTTATGTCTGTCATTGGTATGGAAGACCATCATGTCCTCTCACACTGAGTTGAGAATGGTGTAGCTGAGCCATCCTACTCCATTGAGTTGTACGAGGAAAGTACATGGTCTTTGCTGGGACAGGAAACATGGTCTACCCTGAAGCCCTTTGGAATTGAGTTAATGATGAATTCTCGTGCCTTAAAACCCTAATGATTTCTCCTGAAGACACATTACCCACTTCATTTTATTGTTCTTACGTCATATATGCACATCTCTAAAAATAAAAAAAGGTCACTAAACTTCCTTAAATAGTTTGACATACAAACTTTCAACTATCCTAGAATCTGAGAAATCAAATCATTTTAAAATGGACCACAGCAAACAGCTCATGTTGAAACAGCTGTAAGCACAGTATGCAAATAATGTTTACTGGTAGCTTATGCTCCAGAGAAATAATCTTTATATGACTGCTTTATTATTTACAGTAGTTTTGAAATTTAATTTGTGTCAACATTGACAGATGCCATCCATGTTAATACTTGGACTGCTATATATGGAAAAAGCTACACATATGCAGAGATCTCATGTTTGTGAAATGATAATTTGGTTGACAAATAGGTTGACAATGGCCAGTCATTTCTGAGCATTTGACAAAATTCACCTGAGGTCTGTGGTAACAGTGAGGGGGAAGGTCAGAGGAATATGAATGAAGAAAGAAGAAAGCAATGGCTCTGGAGAGTAGTGCACATAATGAAAGCATGACAGAGGATTATTAATTATATTTCAGAGCCAGATAATTCCCAGAGAATATGTGTGTATGATAAAAAGTTTCTAACCTTTATGGTTGTAATTAAATGAAGGATTCACTAATCTAAGCTGAGTAAAGACTATTGTTCTTTAATCATACTAATGCACATACGAAAATAGTTTGTTTTAAATATGCATTTTACTAGTTGGCTTGTAAATTTGACAAAACTGAACCATACCAGGGGTGAAGAGGTGGTTTACCCAATGGAGACTTTAGAAATGATCAAAATAGATAAATTAGAGTGATTTGGAAAATGTATACACCCTAAGATATCTCAGCATTTACCTTCAGACAAAACGGAAACAGAACTAATTCTTTACCAATACTGTTTCATGTTGCTTTATGTTTAAATGTTCCTGTGAATAATGTGTTTATAATGTTTGGGGTTTTTTACACTGTTCTGCCTTTCAGGTTGCTAACTTGCAATGGTCTTTACTTTTCCCTTCTCCTTTTTTTGGCATTGCCTTTCAGAGACAAAAAAAAAAAAAAAAAAGCAGCGGGTCTAGAAAATACATTGAAAACCTTATAGGTTTTATGAGGTTGTTTAGTGCATACTTAATTCACGAATTTCCAAATTTTTTCAACAAATATTTATTAACCACTATGTACATTTCTGAAGCTATACTAGGTACCGGGAAATTCAATGTCTATAGCAGCATCTGGCACATAGTAGGTCACAATAAGTTTTTGTAATGATTTAGTGAATATGTAAATATTTGAATTCAGTAGCTTTAGTCAGTTCTTGGTCTGCATCTCTAAGATATGGAGAAAAAGTAGAGAAAATGTAGCTAATAGATGAACATTTTCAAGTGTTTGATAAATGAAAAAAAAAGCTTTAAACCTCTAATATTTCTATATTTTTTCCATCACAATGTGATGGTGGTATGTGAGTGACTCAGAGCCAAGTTAACCTTTGAAATAGATGGTACCAGATAAGACGTAAAATTAGTCAAATTAAACGCTCATCAACTGAAGTCAATAATTTGATTATGAGTGATAGGAGATGGCTATAAAGATAATTGTGGGGAAGTTGATTATTAGGAAAAAGGATTTCAATACTCTGTTTTGAAGATTGTTTTCTGGATACAGTAGAGACATTATGTGTTTAGAGATCCCATCTCTCATGCTAAATCTCTGAGGATATTATAGAGTTTATTCTCCCCCAAGTGTAAGGGCATAAATTGGCAGATTAGTGAGTGTAGGATAGAGTATACTGCAACAACAAACAACTCCTACGTCTCAGTTATGGGCTACATCCAAGGCTTATTTCTCAATTAGGCTACATGTTAGCTGCAGCTTTACTCTACGTTGCTTACCCCCTGGGATATAGGCTAAAGGATCAACATCTATTAAGAATATTGCCAATCACTGCAGCAGAAGTGAAAGAGATCTGATGAGCTACATGCTGGCTCGTAAAGCCTCTGTCCCAAAGTGACACACAACACTTCTGCCCACATTTCATCGGTCAAAGCAAGTTGCATGGTCACTCCTATATTCACCAGGGAGAGAACGCATATCACTGCCACCAGAAGGGTTATCCAGGAATAAAAATTTGAATATTTGATAAGCTAGTAACTCAATCTACAATAACTGATTTTGCCAATTTCTCACCAGCATACAGGGAATGTCTTTATAAGGAGTCTTGACAAAGAATGTCAGGGTGGGGAGGCAAGATAATAATGACGAAGTCATTTAAAACACCCCAAGGGCTGGAGTGTGCTTTGTTTTGCTCACCATCATATCCCCTAAACATAGCACAGTGCCTGGAACATGCCAGATCCTCAGTGAACATTTATTGATTATAGGATCAGCTACATTTGTGGGACTCAGAGCAAAATGAAAATACACAGCCCTTTATTCAAAAAGCAGTGGTAAAAGTTCTATTAGAGTTACAAAAATACAAAAATATAAAATATTTTCCTCTCACTCCCCTTCAACTTTTCTCTCCATATCTCTCTGCCATGGTGTTTTTATTTGCTATTTAATTCTGAGCTTGCTCAGGCACAGAGATTCTTGCTGGTGAGTGCAGACATGTACATGTGCCTGGGAGCCTTGCTCCATGACCTACCAGCTGACTGGTTTCCCTCTTAGCAGTCTTTTAACTTGACTGTTTAATCCTACTACAGAGGAACTGAAGCCCATAGAGATAGAGTGACATATCTATGGTCATAAGGCAATGTATTGGTACAAACTTGACAAAAATCCAGCTCTCCTGACCATCTCTCTAATATAATACTGTTTTGATTTCTTATGGTTTTCTTCCTTCTGAGTATTTAAATTGCGTTTTGTTTTAAGTTTCTATTAGAAGTTCTAGGAAAGGATAAATGTTTTTCTTAAGTTTGAGAAATTTGTTTTACATGAAGCCTAGTTCTTTTCATATCTGAAGAATATATATTTCCTTGTGATTGTTTAAAAGTTCTAAGATAATCTGGTCAGAGTTGGGTATTTACCTGAGAATTAAATGAATTTAATTATTTTTAATCATGTCTTCTTCAATAAAGATGTACCATGTAATGTACCTATTAATAAAAGGAATGATCCTAATATTTAAATTCATAACCAGAAACAGAATTCATAGCATAAGTAAATGTCCACTTTTTAAAAGAATTACTCTAATGCAGATAGCACAGAAGACAGTATTTTATTTGGACATTATTCTCTCCCCCTCTACTTTTCCTTTCCTACTTACCCATCTTCAGCAAATATATTCTTTTCACAGTTTATTTGAGGCATCTTGGTCCCATTAGGCACATTGAAACTAAAAATTTGGTTCACTTTAAGGACATATAAAAGATAGTTATGGAACAATTTAATTCCACAAAGAGATTTGATCATTGAGTATTACTTCTATACTAGTACATCCAGTAAAATGTTCATGATTTTTGAAGCTAAACAGTGCACTAATTCAAGAAAACTAGCAAACGGTCACAACCAATAATAACATAAGTGAGATAACTGTAAATCTTTAGGGCAGTAATTCTCAGCTGGGGGCTATTTTGCCCCACTCCCTCCTGTCCAGGGGACATTTGGCAGTCTGGAAAAATGCTCGTCATGACTTAATGAAGAGTGCTACTGGCCTCTCATACACAGAGGCCAGAGACACTATGAAGCACCCAACATTACAAAGGACAGCACTCAATTACAACAAATAATTTTCTGAATCAAAATATTAATGCTGTGAGGTTGAGAAACCCTGACCTAGAGGCTCCAACAAAAGTATTAAGCAAGGTGGGTGGCTTATTAAAAAAAAAAAAGTGGTAAAGTCTTGTATAGTGAACAATCATTGCTGATATCTGTTCTTGTTATCATTAAGGATTTTGACTAAGTTAAATTCATTCTGGGCTTCGCCTCTTGGGTGAAAATTACTTTTCACATCCCCATCCCCAAATTAGTTTATCATCCTTGAAATAGAGTGAGAAGTATCTTTTTTCTTTATAGTTCAAAAGAGATGTTTTCATATTAGAAAAATTAAATATTTCATTCTAGTTTAGTATTCCAAAGATGGAAGGAACCAGCTAAGCCATAGTTTGGATCTAATTTATCCTACTGAGCTATTTAAAGTCTTCATTATCATAAAAATAATTGGTATTTTCATCATAACATTAGAATGGTTGTTAGCTTTGATAAAGCAAGTAATGAGGATACTACTAAAACAGTGTTTCCTCTAAAATGATGATTTTACCTGAATACTTCATGTCTAATTTGAATATATAGATGTGTGTATGTGTGTGTGTGTGTAAAGCAACACAAATCCATCAATGCTTATACTTTTTAAAATAGTATTGAAGTTTATTTATTTTTTTTAAGTTTATTTTCAATTTTTATTATGGTGATATTGGTTAACAAAATCCAGTAAGTTTCAAGTGTACAATTTAACAGCAAGGCACACAGACACACACACACACATATACACACACACACACATATATATATATATACACACATATATATATATACACACACATATATTACATTATGTGTTCACCACCCATAGTTAGATTTCTTTCTGTCACCACATATTTGACCCCTTTTACCCCATCTACTTTCCCCCTCCATGCTCCCCCGCCCTACATTTTGGTAACCGCTAGTCTATTGTCCACATTACAATTTAACCATAAGTTTTACCATTTGGGTTGGGGATGAAGGGTAATAATTGAGCACTTTCTCTTGTCCCCCAAGTTCCAAGTCAATGGAGAAAAAATATCATAAAAATAAAGATTACAATAATACCTTAGGTGTATTAATGATAAAGCCAAGAATAGGCTTAATACGTTGTCACAATCTGGCTTCTGTATATCTTTCCTTCTAAGTTGAATGTAGCCTCTATATGGGTCCTAGGTCTTTCTGCTCTCAGATCTGTCATCACCTTTCTCATGTTCTGTTCTATGTAGTGTGGCTGTTTGTGACAGCCTTCATTTCCCTACCTCAGCTGGGAGGTTGGAAGGTGATGAGAAAGGAGAATTAGGGGTGTTTTTCTTTCCTGCCTCTGTGATATCTTCTGCAGCAGTTCAATCCCCTCTATGCCTCTACGTCCTGCTGGCGAGGCCTGCCATGGTTTCACCTTCCACTGATAGACTGTAGGACCTGGGACCCAGAAAAAAAATGTCTCCTCTGACTCTCCTGACCCAGAGCCAGAGATGGCTTCTTGATACTATCATTCCCCATCTTGTTTTTGGCTTTCCACCTCTTTCATTAGCTCTGTAATTAGTTTTCCTATGAAAGTATATTCTGAAGACTCTCACACTTATACTCAGTCAGAATCCTAGATTGTTCCACGGGAGCAGGAACTTGAGAGAGCCTGAGAATAGGCTCTTTCTCTGTAGGAACTGCTAGTGCTCCTGCTCATTTCCTTTCTTCTGCCAGGTACTCCAGTCAGATAAGCCCCCCTCTTCCCATGGGTACAAAGAGAGATGGTGCTAGAAAGGAGCTGAAGAAGGTCTACTTCATTTATCTCCTCTTGGAGAGTGGAATAGAATTTTCCATGTTTCTTCTACAGTGGGGACAATGTAAACCATAGTTACAGGAATAGGCTCCAACGCAATACTAGTCTGAGTTCAAACTTCTTACATTCCTTTTGCTCTCTGTGTTATGTAGGCAAGTCAGTTAACTTCTCTTTATTTAGATATTTTTCTATAAAATAGGGGATAAAACCTACTTTATAAGATTATTATGAGGTGTATGTTGCCTAATACACAAAAGTAATTAGAGAATATTGCACAACACATGGAAAGCCTGCTATAACATTAGCTGCTTTTATTATTATTAATTATTAATTATTATTATCCTTCTTGGTGGTACTTATAAAATGGGGACATAATGGCCCTTATCTCAAAGGTTAGCAGTAAGATTTAATGGGATAATGCTTGTGAAATACGCATAATAAGTGCTTAGGAAATTAGCTGTTATTATTATCACCCCATTTGGAAATATCTTTAATCAACATTCCCCTTAATGCTGAAAAGAAAGAGGAAAGTAAAAATTTGTTAATTATTAAGTAAATTAAAATATCAAAAACATTAGAACCAAACATTAAAGATTTTTCTTTTTATTCTCTATACTTTACTGGTGTAAGAAATCAGCTCCGGTTTATCTAAGAATCCTTAGTAAAGAATGGCATATAATAAAAATAAGACAAATTAAAAAAAATGTAAGGGGATTTTCAGGAAGCTACATGCCTTCTAAGTGTTTGGCTAACAGAAGGCCATTGTAGCTCTTATTTATCTATCTTGTCTTCTTTTCTTGACCTGGTCCCTGTTTCTCTGACCCACCCCCACCCATTATTCGTCCATCTGCATGACCTTCTCCCACCTTGCCTTCCAAGTTTTATTATCTCTCAGCCCATTCCCACCTGCATCTTGACTCGGAGGCCATAAAAACCACGGGAGGACATTGTCTGCCATTTTAAAGAAAATAGCCAACTACAATCTTCAATGTTTTCTGAAAGGTACTAAATATGAATAACCATTTTTTCTCTCTCTGGTTAATGTCACTCATGAAAGATATATTTCCATCTTAAAATAAATTCCCATGCATTTCAGCTATATCCATTCGCAAAGGTAGATCTTTTTCCACAGCCATGTATACATTAGGATTGTTCTAGAACATTGTAGAGTACTTTATAAATACATAGGAATTTTACAAATTATGCCTAATGGCACTGAAGGCTAGTTTTCTAATTACATGGGCCTGGGGCCATAAGCCAAAATTGCCTACATAAGTGTAAATTTTCTATGATCTTGTATTTACAGATACCTTTATTAAAAGCATTCAGTTTGCTTCAAATTTCATAATAATTGTTTAAATACAAAAATAGTATTTTTAACATATTCACTAATTAAATTACTTAACGCTTGATCTTTAAGTAAAATTAATGCTTCAGTAAGATTTGCTTAGTGTCTACATTTTCCTGTTCTTCTCACCACCATCATATACCCTTAGAAAGATGCACAATGTTCTCAAGAAATCCAGAGAGTATTTATTCTCACAATCTTAAAACATCAGTGGAATTGTCTCTACTTTATTACAGACCGCAGGTTTGGAGGAGCCATGAAGTTAAAAACAAAGTTTGGGCAAGAGATAATTATCTGGCTCTAAGTACCAAGTCCTTCCCATCACACCACACAGCCTACTACCTTCAGGAAAACCAGGGCCAGCTGGAGTTTATAATCATATTCAAAATTTCTGGGAAGAGGTACCATTTCTTACATTAAAAGATGTGTTGAAAATAAATCTGCAAAATTCTCATGCAGTTTTGCCAACTATCATCTCACCTCAAACAGTGGCTTCAGCATGGCCAGGGCTGTCTGCCCTAGATCCAGTGGAACCAAATATACACCAGAGAGAGATTCTGTCTCCTCCAGATGAAATGAATCAGGATTTATGCAGCCACCTGTATAACACATTAGCTGCCACCTGCAGACCTACCCAGCTGTGTAAAATTCACTAAAATGAATAGATTCAAGTGGCCAGAACCTTGAAACAGGTTGAAGAGTCAGGAAACAGGAGCCAACACAAATGCAAAGGAAAACTAAGGGGAGTTAGAAACCAAACCAAACAAAATAAAACATTGAATTTTATAAAGAAAGGAAGCAAGATCTTTAGTGTTAATCATAATTAACAATGGGCAATTCTCTGGCCAAAATTTATTGAATTGCCTGTCTTTGTATGTGTAACTAGGTAATTTGGGCCATCAGAACTATCATTTTCCAAGGTTGAAACACCCATAGTTGTCTTCAGCTGAAAGGGAAAGTGGAAGAATTGCCAACTATCACATAGCGAACCAAATGATACAAATATTTGTTTATTCCTTTAACCTGTGAGATCAGTTGGAATTCAGTTCTTGAAAAATAATTATCAGGAGCAGCTTGACATAAGGAAATGTTTACCAAAATGCTAGCACTTGGTGGATTTACTATGAAACTTTAACTTTGAAATGCTCCACATGCACAGACCCCTCCATGTGGTAGTGAGAAGCCAGACTGCAATCGGAGTAATTTCAATTTAAAAAAAAAAAGGGTCTGAAAGGATATCAGAAGAAGGATACCAACATCTCCAGGACTCCAGAAATTATTGTATTTCTTTTCTTATTCTCAGTAAATATCAACTTCCCTGCCCAAATTTTGTATTTTTATTAAAGAGCTTCCCTCACCCCAAATTATACAAGCTTTAGGCTTCCTGAAACTCAGATCTTTTCCTGACAGTACTGGCTCATGGCAAAGATTTTGCTAGTCTAAAATAAAATAGAAAAAATAAGAACAATTCAAGAGACTTTTTCATAATACTAAACTAATAATACTGACCATAGTCTCATGACGCTTAATTGTCGAGAGGGAAAGAGTATTTCATCACCATTTTGCTGATAGAGGTACTTTCTTTTTTGAATTATGTCTGTAGATAAATGACAATAATTTTTTAAACTATACTCACCTAATAAAAAATGTATTTGAAATACTATATCCGTATAGCCAGAGAACACCAAAAAAAAAAAAAAAAATCAGGAACCCAACGAGAATACTAGGAATATTACAAGTCAGTAAAAGTTGGGCTTTGGGATTCTTTAAAAAAGGGAGGCAGCACATCTGGGTGAAGTGAAAAGAGTTGCAAAGAGAGTATATAAGGAAAGGCTTATCATAGGATTTGGCTTGATAAGTATTTGGGTGAGGAGCAGTTTATGGTTTTGCTCTGGACTGTGGGCTTTCAGAAAGTAAAAGCAATTCTATGACTGGATACCTTGACAATTTTTACAAGTAGGGGAGAGAAAAAAAATGGGGTTAAAGCAGTAATTAATAAAGAAAAAGCATTCATTCATATTAGGCAAAAGGAAAGTTTGGATCAGGTTCTTATTTTTGTCAGTGCTCAGATATGATTAGAGAATAGTTTCATTTTCTTTCTCTTCATCATATTCATAGAGTATCTTTATCTGATATTTGTCGATATTCCGTGAAATTATTGATATTCAGTAGGAGAACACCAGGCCCTGCTAGAGCCAGATCTGCTCCAAAGCCAACACGAGTACGCAAGTCAGGGGCCTCTCTCTCTCTCTCTCTCTCTCTCTCTCTCTCTCTGTCCCCTTTCAAATATCACAGCTATTCATGAAATTCAAACATTTGGGAATCATTACAATAAAGGATAGAGGAATAGTCTTAGAAAACATGATTTTGAGTCCTCATGTGATCCTTACTAGATGTGTGACCCTAGCAAAAATCGCTCGATGGTAACAAATGTCAACATCATCAGTTGTGGGAGGGAGATTGAGTTAAGCATGCTTCATTCCCTGGAAAGCCCTGTGGTTAAGAGAATGGGTAAGAACCCCATGGTTTAGTTTGAATCTTGGACCCCACATACTTTGTGAGATTTAGGCTAATTATTCAACCTCTTCCTCATTTCTAAACTGAGGAAAATATTAGTATCTATTTCTAAGGATTGATTTTATGTTCAATTAGGCAATATATGTAAGGATTTTAGAGTAGTGCCTAGTACTGAAGAAGTGCTCAGTGTGTATTTATATCTACTAGAATTGTGGTGATTATAAAGATCACTATCATTATTAATTGTGCACCTATTAAATTCTTATTGCTGGGCTGGGCATCCTAGCAAATTTCCTTGTAGGAGCTACAATAGTTGTGAGCTTTGAGATGAATCAGATGAGGTTTTGAGATCCATAGTTTTATGAATTATACCTAATAAATGACATGCACTAAGCTCGTCACTTTGTTGAGTTCTCATAACACTAAGGAGACTTAAAATTCTCTTTGAAGCCCCCTGTTTGAGTGAGAAAACTATGATTCAAGAAAGGTTAAATAATCTGCCCAATGGCACATATTTGGTTAGTGATAAAGCATATTTGGACCCAGATCCCAAATCTCTATCACTCTTCTGTGACTGGGGAGCTGTTATGCAAAGAGCTCATTATGGGGCAATAGATGTATTAACGTTTTTTATCTTAAGTGTTGAAAAGGTCATTTGAAATAGACTTGGAACAAGTTAAAATGTCTGAGAACCCCAGAAAATGGCAACTCCATCAAAAATATAAGTAAAGGGTTGAGTGAAATTTACTGTGCTCCCAAATTCTAAATGTTGTTTTCTTGAAACTATTTATTTTCATATGACTAACTAGAAACTGAAATTTCCAGACTGATAGAAAATACTGGGTTCCCTGTTTCCTGATGCTAGCGTTGAATAAAATCAATATGTAAAGTGTCCCTTGTATCACATGTTTGAGTTTAAAAGTATCTGCAGTTGTTTTAAATGAGCTTTGGTTCCTGTAGCCTGTGCCATTGACAATTATTGGAAATTAAGTCTGGGAAGGGGGAAATATTATAACAGAATAGAATAAGAATGATTGGGAATTTGTTGGGCTCACTAACCATATCTGAGTCATATAGATATTTCCCATTCAGATTTTCTGTATATTCACATTCAGAACACTCTTTCTGATGGCCTGCATAACCCTGTTCGGTATATGCTAACCTTTAGCTAGCTGCCTCATCTACATGGCCAGTGCATTATCAGAATCTGATATTTGAAAAAATACATATGCTTTTAATCATGAAGTTTAAAAGAGTAATTATGGTAGAAGTAAAGAAATTTGAATTTAAAGAGCTCTTATTGTACATCACAATACCAGAGATATTTATGAATATTATTCCATTTAATCCTTAGAATTCTAGGAAGTATTATTATCTCCTTTGAAAAATATGAAGAAGTGGAAGCTGAGGGATGCTATATAACAAACTCAAAACCATAAAATAGTTTGGACATATTCAAATAGAGTTCCAACTTCTAGACTCTAGACCATATTGTTGCAACTGCTACCTCTTTCTAAGGATATTTGGATAGTAACAAGGTGACTATTTCAGGACTTTAGGCCTACCATTTAAAATTTTAGTAAGAAATTTTATAAAATTTTGAAGCTAAAATGGATGTATAGCTGAACAGAGACAATATGAGTTAAATATCAGCTCTGATATTAGACCAACCTGGGTTCACCTATTGATTTCACCACTTTTTGACAACAAGAAGATGAAGCTGTGGTCAAAAAAACAACATCAGTATGCTTTCATTCTCTTAATAAAATGGAGATATTACTACTAACTTCATAGGCCTGTTGAGAGGATTAGATGAGTTGATTTATATTAATCCTTGGTACAGTGATAAACACAGAATATGCACTCAACAAATAACACTAAAAGGGAGTCATTACCACTCTGTGTACAGTTCTAATTATTTGTTTGCAGTGAACTAAAATGTATGAAAATCTCTAATTTCTCGTTAATGATAGAGATTTTTATTAAATAAGTCTTTTCGAATGAATCGTATCATTTGAAACAAGACATGGGGCTGCCTTACTACACTATTAGTATCCTTCAGGAGAAAAATAGACTAATCTATGAACTAGACACTCTCTCAATTCCTGAAAATTATTGTAATAGTTTTTTTATAATATGAGAATAGTTTTAAATTGAGGCTTCTGGGTATTGAAAAACTAATTGATTACAGTGTTATTAATTTATTTAATACATATTTTAAGGGCATATTCTTTGCTAATCTTAGTTAATATAGGTTATCAACTTATGAATCCATTGGTAAAATGAGATATTACTCTTTGATGCTGCCTAGGATCTCATTTTTCTCATCTGGTTCAACTGGAAAGCTAGCCTGAACTTTTCTATTTTCTACATGTCTAGTTTTCATGAATCAGCTGGTTGGTGACCAACTGGGATTTTGTGTTACTCTCACAAATACATTTTCGTGTCTGGCCTGGGCTGTGTGGAGTGTTGAAATTACCAATTTTATAAAATTGCTTTTGATGTTAGGTAAGATGCTATTTTTATTGAATATGGCAATTGCTGCCCCAGTTTCAGAAGGACATTTTCTTCTTCTTGATGATCCTATTTAGTTTCAGATTTGTGTTTGGGGAAAGCAGTTATTACACAGCTTTGAGCCCCTTGAGCTGAAATTGCTGGGGAAAGTATCTGCTAGTCTAAGCATTTTAGCTGTTTTCTGAGAAGTGTGAACAAACCAGTGTGGTTGCCGTGTACACATTTCAACTTCGATGGATTATCACAAATTGTTCAGGGCATTTTCCAGGGACTTGCATAAATCAGCAAGCTAACATAACTTGTAGATGCATTCCCACTTTTTATTGTGTAGTTTACTTTGGAGTTTACTCTGGCTGAGCATTAACTCACAGATAGCCCTGATTTATGTACACTTTTTATGTCTTCATTCATTTCAGAAAATAAGTTATTTATATATAATGAATGCATGCATAGTTGTACAGTTCCAGAAGGCAGAAAAAGATGAAATTGAATAAAAAATTAGAGTTTAATGATAGGAAACAATGATACAGAAGCTAAGAAGAGTTAGTGGCATACAAAGAGGGAAGACAAAATGTAAATAAATAAAAATGTAAATAAAAACCAAGTAGAAAAGCAAAAATGAAATGCAGGTTTATTTGAAGCTATGTGCAAAATAAAAAAAGTATGAGATATAATCTTGCAATGTCTTGTTTGTGACCACTGTTAATGACCAATATATCATTTTGGGTGCATCCAAAGTGTACTCGTAGATAATCTGAGTCAGCATGGTCATTCAAAGAAAGTTCTGTCACGGGATAAATCTATACTAGGTGATAACAGCTAATGATGCCTTGGAGACTGGCTTTAAAGCGCAGAAGACACAGGTCTTGACTATCAGAGCTTTTTTGCTTTAATCAGACAAAACTCCCATGTGTTTACTGTTTTGCTTTATTTTATTTTTAATACCTTCAATCTCAGAATCCATTGACCATTGACATTGGCTTTCTACAAGCTCCAGGCACATATCTTCAGTACTAGCTGCTGGTAAACCTTATATTTTGAAAGAGTTTTACATGTGTAAAGTTAGAAACAAGAGAGCCATAGACAGTGTGAGTAACCTCTGAACCACTGTGTTTATGCTTATATTCTGTGTAGAGAGATGGAGAAATAGGTTTTGCATGCCTCATAAAATGAGAATTATGTAAACAAGTTAATTTGCCTGATTCTGGGTTAAATTTTGTGTAGTCTTGGCTTTTAAATTTAAGCTGGCTTAAGCAAATCGATCAATAAATGAATACATACACATATAAACTCAAGTACTGAAGCATCCATGAGTATCTAAGTGCATCCAGAGCTCCAAAGGATTTCAACAGATTCTCTTGCTCCATCTTTCAGTACCACTCATATGCATGTATCAGGCTAATTCTTTCTTACCACAACTGGCTTTGTTCATACAACATAGGTAAAAGACACACACACACACACACACACACACACACACACACACACACACAGGTAACATGTTACATCCTCCTTACGTTTCTAGATGCTAGAGAAGTCTTTCTTTGCCAGTGTTCTCATAAAAAATAAAATCTCACATTAGACTCTAGTTCAGTTTGGGTCACATACAATTTCCTGAAGCTATCCCTTTGACTAGTTGATAGAGTCCTCAGACTGACCATGCTGGCCTAGTTACCCATCCCTATGACTGGCAATTGAGGCCAGCATCACCAAATCACATGAAATGTATTACTTATTGAATAAGAATCAGAATAATCAAGTAAGGAAGAAAGTCTAGAGAGAAATACACCAGGTCTCCTCCGTACGTTTTCGCTTTGCCTTGTTTAAGCTTCATTTTACTTTCAAAAGTATATAATGACCACTTACTGAGCTCTTATAATGCTTTATATGTATTATCACATTTAATCCTCCAAACAACCCTATGAAATAGAATATATTATCATTATGCCCAATTTACAAAGGAGGAAAGTAAAGCTTGGAAAAATTAAGTACATGGCTAGTAAGTGATAGAACTGAGATTGGAATCAAATATAACTACTAAGACTGTTAATCTTATTTTGTTTTTTGTTTGTTTTATTTAACTTTGGAGATTTTTGGCTCTGAGATATGTAACTGAAATCTTGTCTTATTGGTCTTAGTCTAAGCAGCTCTGATATATTCTGCTTTTAATAATTAAATATCTTTTCCCTTACTAGATTTAAATCCTTGAAAACGGGGAATTTCATTTTCTGCTTTTCTCACAGTTTAGAAATGGTTCCATACCCAAAAGAATTGAAAACAGGTGCTCAAACAAAAACTTGTACAGAATGTTCATAGCAGCACTGTTCAAAATAGCTAAATGGCAGAAACAACCCAAATGTTTATCAGCTGATGAATGTATTAACAAAAGTGGTATATCCATACAGTGAAATATTATTCAACCATAAAAATAAAGGACTGATACATTCGACAAGGGATATACTACTAAAAAAAGTATGCTAAGTAAGAGAAGTCAGACATGAAGGCCACACGTTGTATTACATTTACATAATATTTGAGACTAGGCAAATCCACACAGACAGAAAGTACATCAGTGGTTGCCAGGGACTGTAGGAAAAGAAGAATAGAGAATGACTGCATAAAGTGTATGGGATTTCCTTTCATAAATTGGGGAGTTGTTCTTGAATTAGATCATAGTAATTGTTACAGAACATTGTGAATGCATGAAATGCCACAGATTGAACTTTAAAGTGGCTAAAATGGTAAATTTTATGCTACATTAATTTTACCACAATAAAAAAAATAGTCTAAGCATATAGTAGGTACAAAAAAAAAAAAGCAAACAAAAAACCTGTCACAAAGAAATATGTTCTTTGTGATAACCTGAAGCCAAAATTAGTCATCTATGGGAAGTAATTAAGAAATTCGTAAGGCCATTTTTATGTTTTTCTCCCTTGATCCTTTAAGATAGGAATAGAAAACATTTATACTATTAGGTGTATTTTGGTGCAATGTTAACATGCTACATTTCACTTATTTCTTTGTTGCATTTTTCATATTTGTGGGACTGCTTTGGAACATGTTAAAGAAGATTCTTAAATAAAGAAGACTGTTTCTTAGGGAAAGCTCCATATTTCAAATGTACCTACATTGGACAAATTATGTAAGCACTGAATAAGTCAAAATAAACTCTCAGCAGTTCTCAAACTTTAACATGCATATAAATCACCTGGTGATCTTATTAATATGCAACCTCTGACTTAGTTGTTCTGGGGTAGGACTTGATATTTTGAATTTTTTTTAATTAAAGTATGGTTGACATACAATATCATGTTAGTTTCAGGTATATAATACAGTGCATAACAAAATGAGATTCTGCATTTTTAATAATTTCCCAAGTGATATCAATACTGCTAGATCATATACCACACTTTGATGTTTTGCTATAGAAAGAAATTGACTATAAAATCCTAGTGTTTGACACTCAGGTTGCATATTTTACTGTTATAAGTCTTACTCATGTTCAATGTCTTACACACATTCTATATCTAATGAAGGTTCAATGAGATACTCAGCTACTCAGCTCTACAGAGCCATTAAGGGACGCATATCAGCAGAGGTTCTACCATATCATGGTTGAAACATCTGGGGGATGGGAAATGAGAAATTGGAAAATTGTGTACCAGCAATTAAGTACTTTGATCTATAATTGTGCTGTGTCACTTTTAGTCATATTTCATTAACCAAACTCGTCTCATGAGCATACCTAACTTCAAGGGAGAGAACACACCAGTTATTCACAAGTTTCTCAAGAAACACTTTTGTCTTAAGGCTTTAGTTATATGCTTTCTATTTACAAAAGAGTACAGAAGAGATTTTTCATTCTCTTCATAGGATAAGCTAATAAATCTTATAAATTGATAAGAGTTTTGTGGATAAAAGAATTGTGGAAGTTATTTCCAACCCTCTTATTTATAGAGACATAAAAATAAAGTAATCATTTTTCTTTCCAGAACAGGAATATCAGGTCTGGAATTCAGTTATTTTGGCTTACTATGATTTCTTTCATGGTGCCACTGCCTATTTCTAACTGATAAATGGCAAACAATGAATGGATTATCTAAACAGACCAATGTTTCCATAGCTATGGTTAGTATACATAATCTTATAAAGAATTTTGTGTTCCTTTTATTTTTAAAACAGTTGAATTAGAATAGAACTTAGATGCTGAATAACTTAATTTTCCAGTCCATTGCAATAGTTTATTGGCACAATGGCACCATCTTTTTAATTGGAGAATATCCTACAAAATGTAAGACATATGGTTTTATACACACATACAAACACATAATGGTATTAGAAGACACATAATCATATTTCAAATTTCTAGGAATTTTCATTAATTCTAAAAATTACAGGATAAATAATGGATAATGTCAATAGCCAGAACAAACACCAATTTGTCTTTGATTTAGTTGCTCAAATAAAAATGTCCTTGGAAAAGCTGAAAGTCACATGGTATATTCCTGGCAACATAGAAGGTTTAGTTATGGAAAACATTTCTTAGTTGCTTCGTCAAATTTTGGTTTGTAAACCTTCAGTTCCTGAATCTCATTGCTTTCACATTTGTTCTGCACTTATCTTCCTCCTTAATATGCTGAGTGGGAAAAGCAATGAATCATTATGGAAGGGAGGCCTGAAGCCCCGCAATACCCTTTGCCATCTGTGTGGCCTTAGGTGAAACAGTCTCTCTGATCATTGGCTTTCTAATCTTACAATAAAGAACATAATGCCTACTTTGCAGGATGGGCGTAAGGAATAGAAATAATATATATAAAGCATCAGGCAGAAAGTACAGCTCATTAACGTCTTCTTTAAGTATTGACTATGATTACTATAATCCCATGTGTTCTGGGCTTCGGCCTGAAAATTTTAGCTTTGGCCTCCTGCCCTACCAGGGCAATACTTTGATATCCCTTTTCCATGATTTCAAAATCCTCTTAACAGGCCTCCTTGCCGCTACTCACCTCCAGTGTATTTTTGTTATATAGAAACCTGGCTCAGGAATTGACACTACATCTTTACTTTTAAAGAAAATGCAAAGCCTGTTTATGTGAAATATCCTGCTTTGGGTAGCCAGCAAATAAAACAATCTGTGTGCCAAAGAAAGCACATTTAGGTCCATGGACCAGTAGTTTCTGAACTCTTATTAAGCTTAGTTCAATTTTCCTCAAAGTATAATCTTCAAAACTGTCTGTTTGACAATCACCTAGTATATATGGGGGAAAACGAAAGTCCTGGTCATCAGTCTAGACCACTGAATCAGGATGCCTGATTGCTGAGCAGGATATGCATTTTAAATAAGCTTTCTAGGTGATTCTATGCCTTCTAAAGTTTGGCAAAGGAGACTAGTTGAAGTACTGCCCTTTGAAAATAATTATGAAATTGTATCTGGGAGCCAGAGGAACAGGTGACATTGTAGCTTCTGAAGGAAATCACTACTACCTGAAGTGAGGTATGCATTGACCTAAACTTTACATTCTTTACTATTTACCTATCTTCTCTCTTCCATCTGAAAAAAAGGGAATTAGGGCATGTCTGAGATGAGTCCCTAGAAATTTCATTAATTCATTGAAGACTACATGGTTGAGTTTACGAATCACTTAGGGGGTTTCTGTTAAATTAGATTAGCTTGTATTAAAGTACAAAACTTAAAGTTCTTTGGCTTGGAGGTCATTTAATGATGTATTTGTTTTTGCTGTACAAGCTTATGTTGAAAAGTCCCTGATGAGCTCTGGCTACCTGTATGGATCTTTAGAGCCTCTTGCTAATAACCCTTGGATAAGGCCATGCCTTAATTTTTACTTCTATAATAGAACTCATCCATCAAATTTTACACAGACTTTTTGATACGGTCAGTTTCAAAAAAACAAGTTTCTTTTCCAAAACTGTGTTTTATTCCGAAGCAATTGCCTTTGGCTGTGTTGTACAGTCAATATAATATGTTGCCTTGCAGGTGATTTCGTTTATTAGTGATTCTGACACTAAACCAAAAATATGCTATTTGCTTCTTTCCAAATTTCAGTTAGTGTTAGTACTTTGTCAACAGTAAATATTCAATAAATGCTATTGGATAAAAATAATACTTAGAGCTTTCAACTTTTGAGCTTTTATTATTGCCTGATTCTAGATCAAGCTCTTTGTAATGGATCATTTTATGGTGAAGATTCTCAATTCATCCTCAGCAGAAACTTATGAAATATGTATTACTGTCCTCTTTTTGTACATGACAAAATGGAAGCTAGAGGGATTGTGAATGATTGAGCCAGGATTCAAACTTTTGCTTTCTCATTCCAAGACCTGTACAAGACTGAGTTATATAAACTGTCATAAAGAAGGGTTCAAATATTTTCTATTTCCTCCTAATGTCTGGTAACTATATTAGTCAGCTATTGCTACCATACTGCTGCATAACAAATTACATCAAAACTCATAGGTTCAAAATAAGCGTTTATTGTTCACTAGTAGGTCAGTGAGTTGTCTGCAGTTTGGCTAATCTCGGCTAGGCTTGTCTGAGTTTGAATTCAGGCCACAAGTTGAATTCAAGTCTGTTCATGTTGCTCTCATTCCTCAGCTTGGGATATAATTTTCTCATGGACAGTGCAGGAACAGAAAAAAAATACACACTGGCTCTTGATGATTTGAACTAAGATATGCACTGTAGTTTCCACTAACATTCTGTATGGTCAACACCAATGTCAGTGTGATGGGAAGCATAGATATGAGTGCGAATACTGGGAAAGAGGTAGGTATTGAAGGAATCATAGCAATGATTAAATATACCAGAACAATCTTTCTTCTTTTTCTCACTGTTAAAGACAAGAGATTGGATTTAAATGAGCATAGCATTAAAAGAACTGTGTGTCTACAAAATAAAACAAGATTATATTTTGTGATTTTTATTAAACTTATTCTATTATCATTTTGTAGCATTTTTACCACAGAAAACTTAAGTTTAAAGATACAGAGGATTGTAGTATTAGAGACAAGGGCTCGATACATGCCACGATTACTGTTTTAAGAGGATTAGGACAATATGGGTGATAATAGCCAACCAAATTTGACAAAGTTGGTTCATTCATTCTTTGGAGATATCATATATACTACAAGAAGAAATTAAGCAAATTTACATATTAAAAATAAATTCTATTAAAAGCTTTTGGATGCTTTATTTTGGTAGAGCCATGACAATAATACTCTTCTAAGTAGAATCATACTCTTGAAAAGTACAAAACTCTGCTTAAACACTGCCAGTATTTTTGAATATGTGTCACTGATATTATTCTTTTAAAATAATTTTTTAATTGTACTTAAACTAATATACAATATCATATTAGTTTCAGGTGTAAACACAGTGATTATACCTTTACATAACTTACTAAGAGAATAGCATGATAAATCCAGTACCCATTTGACACTATACATAGTTATTACAATATTATTGACTATATTCCCTAGACTGCACTTTATATTCCCATGACTATTTTACAACTACCAATTTGTACTTCCCAATCCCTTCCCTCTTTTCACCTGCTTCCTCTACTTGCCTCCCATTTGACAATCATCAAATGTTCTCCATGTCTATGAATTTGTTTCTATTTCGTTTGTTCATTTACTTTGTTCTTTAGATTCCACGTAAATGAAATCAATGGCATTTGTCTTTCTCTGTCTTACTTACTCCACTTAGCACAATACCCTCTAGGTCCATCCGTGTGGTTGTATATGGGAAGATTTCATTCTTTTTATGGCTGAGTAAAATAATCCATTGTATGTATTTACTACTTCCTCTTTATTCATTCATCTGTTGAAAGACATCCAGGTTGTCTCCATATTTTGGCTACTGTCAGTAATGCTGCAATAAACATGTAGATGCACATATATATCCTTTCAAGGAGCATTTTGGGTTTCTTTAAAAAATACCCAGAAGTGTGATTACTGGGGCCCCTTTGTCTCTTGTGATAGCCATTGTTTTAAAGTCTATTTTGTCTGGTATAAATATTGCAACCCTGGATCATTTTTTTTTGTTTGTTTCCATTTTTATAAAATATCTTTTCCATGCCTTTACTTTCCATTATGCGTGTGTCTTTCAACCTAAAATGAGTCTTGTGTAGGCAGCATATGTAAGGATCTTGTTTTTTATCTAGTCAGCCACATTATGTCTTTTGGTTGGGGCATTTAATCTATTTACACTTAGTAATTATTAATAGGTATATAGTTATTGCCATTTTATTATTCATATTTTTTTTATCTTTTTCTTCTCCTTAAAGAAATCTCTTTAAAACTGTTGGTAGTACAGTGTGTTGGTGATGATCTCCTTTAGCTTTTGCATGTCTGCAAAGCTCTTTATCTGTCCTTTGATTCTCAATGATAGCTTTGCTGGGTAGAGTAATCTTGGTTGTAGGTCCTTCCTTTTCATCATTTTGAAGATTTTGTGCCAATTTTTTCTGGCCTGCAAAGTTTCTGTTGATAAATCAACTGACAGTCTTATGGGAGCTCCCTTGTAAGCAACCAACTTTTTTTCTCTTGCTGCTTTTACGATTCTCTTTGTCTTTAACCCTTGGCATTTTAATTATGATGTGTCTTGCTGTGGACCTCTTTGGGTTTATCTTGTTTAGAACTCTCTGCACTTTCTGGGGTTGTTATCTATTTTCTTCACCGGGTTAGGAAGTTATTTGTCAAAATTTCTTCAAATAGGTTTTTAATTCCTGCTCTCTCTTCTTCTGATACCCTAATGATGCCAATGTTGGTACACTTGATGTTGTCTCACAGGCCCATTAAATTATTCTCATTTTAAAAATTTTTTCCTTTCTGCTAGGATTATTTTCTGCTACTTTATCTTCCAAATCACTGATTTGATCCTCTGCTTTATCTAATCCAGGGGTCCTTAACCCCCTGGCCATAGACTGGTACCGGTCTGTGGCCTGTTAGGAACTGGGCTGCACAGCAGGAGGTGAGCGGTGGGCCAGTGAGCATAGCTTCATCTGTATTTGCAGCTACTCCCAGCACTGGTCTCACCACCTCAGCTCTACCTCTGATCACCAGGAATTAGATTCTCATAGGAGCATCAGTCCCTGATGACATAAGGGTTGAGAACCACTGAATTCTAGTTTACCATTGATTCCCTCTAATGTATTTATTATTTCAGTTATTATATTCTTTATTCTGACTGAATCTTTTTTTATGTTTTCTATCTCCATTTTTATGTTTTCTATCTCTTTGCTGAAGTTCTCACTGAGATCATTGAGCATCTCATAATCATTGATTTGAATGGAATCTGGAAGATTGCTTGTCTCCACTACTTTTAGTTCTCTTTCTAGAACTTTGTTCTGTTCTTTCATCTGGGATACATTTCTTTGTCTCCCATTTTGGCTGCCTTCCTGTTTTTTGTTTCTGTACATTAGGTAGAGCTGCTATATTTCCCAGTATAGGTGTCCTACGGAGCCCAGTGGTACAGTCTCCTTTGTTGCCTAACCCAGGTGCTCCAGGTGTGTTCCTTGTGTGAATGTGTATGTCCTCCTATTGCAGTTGAGCCTCAGTTACTGTCTACACATCAGTGAGAGAGAATAACTCTCCAGCTGATTGGTTGTGAGGAGTGGCTATGACTACAGTGGAGGAGCTATTGTGCAGTGGCCAGCCCTATGCAGCAGGATTTGCTTTAGCAGGACTCTGGTGGTGCCTAGCCTGTCTTTTGTGTGTGTTATTTGTGGAGGTGGTTGGGTTGTGCTCTTGTGTTGTCTGAAGCTGGCCACTGACATTGTTGGTTCTGAGGCTTCTTGACAGAGGCTCTGTTGTAGCCCAAAGTCAGTTGATGCCTGTGTCCTGCCTGGGGCCACTGATGTGAGCTACAAAGTTATCTGAGGATGGTTACCACTTGTGTGGTCTTGTAAGTGCCTGAGAGAGGCTAAGCTCCTCACTGAGGTCTGCTGTTTCTGGTGTTGGGTTTAGGGCTGCTTAGCAAGAGATATAAGTCATGCCAAGGTCAGATGCTGCTTTATTTGGTTTTGTAGACCTTACTAAAAGATACCCAGCACTATGTTGGGCAAAATTTACTATGAATGTTGTTTATGGTTACTTTATTTTAGGAAATGAGAAAGAAGAGCACTATTGATTAGTTTGCAAATTCCAAAAACTATGAAAAAGGAGAAGTAGGAAAGTCTGCAGCATGAGCCAGGACAAACCATTTGTATGGAAAAGCCACTGAAAGTAGTTTGGGTGGGCCCAAAATTGGGTAGGGCAGGGTCTCAGGGAATCACCAGGGCAGGAACAATGGTGTTAGCCAGATTGACAGAGATGCAGATATGGTGCCTGCCTGTGTCTGCACACCAGAATGGGGTGGGCTCAACAAAGGAACAATAATTTCTGTCAGCATTTCTGTCTGGGAGGAAGCTGCTTCTTCAGCCTTTGCCGTGAAGCCAGACAATTCAGTTCCTCCCTGTATGTCCCTGGCACCTTTCCTGCTGCAGCCCCAGTGATGGAGCTCAGAGTGAATAATAAGGGCATGGGCCCTTTAAGAGGAATGCCTGGAACTCCTGTCACCCTCTATCTCAGTCACAATCTCTGCTGGTTTTTATACCGTAAAGTTATGGGGATTTCTCTTCCTAGCACTGGAGCCCTTGTGTGGATGTCTGGTATGGAGCCGGAAGAACCCATTGCTTCTCAGGAGGGACCTCTGCAACTAAGGCGTCCCTCCCAATTTTTAACTGCCACAAGAGGGTAGGAGGCCAGCCAGTTTCACATTTCCACAACTCCCTCCAGTCTCAATGTGGCTTCTTCTGTATGTCCTTAGTTGTAGGACTTCTGTTCAGCTGGACTTCCGGTGACTCTCAATAATGGTTTTTCTGTAATTTAGTGATAATTTTGATGTTGCCAAAATTAGAGAGGAGGTGAACAAAGCATTTACCTACTTCACCATCTTGATAAGAAGCCCACTGATATTTTTAATATAGATTTTTGAAGAAACAAAACATCAATAAGAATATCTCAGTCTCTTTCTTTAATTTGTGAACTATAACTAACGTAGCCTCTTCTCAGTAGCATGTTGGTAAATCAGCTCTCAAAAAAAAAAAAGACTTTGATTTGTAGTGTTGTCTATTTCTATAGTATAAAATTCACATAATGGCTCTTTCAATTTACCAATGGCTTCACAACCAGCTCACAAAATTCTGCTGTAAGCCAGCTCTCAAAACCTATTCTAATATAAACAATACTATTTTTACTATTGATGAATCTCTTATTCCTTTTCTTTTCTTCTAATTATTCTTTAATATCTCCTGAGTTTGTTCTCATACACTATCAAAACAATACATCAAGCTTAAGTTATTTTTTAAAACCAGTATGAAAATATTGTCCTTGAAGCCTTGAAAACAAGTCACTGTGTTTCTGGTATGCATGTAAATTACATATTCTATATTACAAAGTAGTATAGAATTATAACATATCACAGCACGTCATCTGTTATATGTTCCTCGTGGTGTAAGAAAAAACTGTCTTCTTTGAACTTAAACAGCCAAGGTTTCAGGGGACCAAAAGAGTACATTTCCTTTTCTGCCTGTCAGTTCCATCTGTGAGGGGCTATGTGAAATCCAGAAAACTCATTCTGCTGATTGCATTAGGGAAAGTGTTCAATATGATACCTATTGATGACTTCTTGCCTTTTTCATGTGAATGTTCATGGATTTGAATGGAGAAAATAGTCCCTTCTTTGCCAAGTGTTAAGCAAAAAAGTTAATCTGGGTATAGTTTACCTTTAAAGAGTCTCCCTGTGCTGCTTTCCTTCTATAGCCACTGATCGCAAAGCTGAGTGATGACCTCACATGCTCTGTGTTCTCTTTCTATTCTCTTTCCATGAATATTCCCTTGCATGGAATCAGGAGATGTCAATCATTTACACCTTAGACATATTAGAGTCTTTGGAGGATTTCTAGAGTTAATTATATCAATTCTTTTCTCTAATTCATTAATTCATTTACTTCTCATTCACACTATGCAATTTGCCCTGTCTCATTTGTTGAAAAGAATGCAAAAGTGAAACCGATCTTTTGAAAAGTTAGAATGTAATAGAGCAGATATAAATCTGACCTATACCCACATTTCCATAATAACAGGAGGGAAGTAATGCATGCACTGAGATCAGTACTATAAGTCCAGATAAAAGAAAGCAGAGACATTTTCAGTGGGGATTCTAGGAGTCAGGAAGCCTTCCTCAAGAGGGAACATTAATAATGGGTAAGATGTTAACATATAGAAGTTGGCAATGAGTGAGATAGTCTTTCAGAATAGAAGAAGTCACAGAAGTAAAGGTCCGGAGACAGGGGGCTAAGCCTAACACCAAAAAATCCTGATTATTCACTTTGACTGTGGCTTTAACAGGACAAAGAAGAGACATGGAATGAAAGTTCACCTTTGATAAGAGAGTCTTTGGTACCAAGGTAGTTTGGGGAATGAATGGAGTTGAGAATTGATCGCTGAGTGAAGACATTTTAGGAAGGGAATCTTGCTAAAGAAATTGCATAATCAAATAGTTGCCACCTTCTCCTAAGGCTGGCCACTCTTAGAGACTAGCTAAACTATAGAGGGGTGGAATGTTTCCACCCTTTTAATCAATTCTTCTGGAAGCTGGATGGCCTCCCAAAACATAACAGACTCAAGCAAAAATAAAATAAAGGGAATAACCCCACAAGATAAGTGCTGCTTCTGCCCGCCAAGGCCTTGTTAATAATATGTCAGCAGAATTTGAGATCCAAGCCATTTTGGAAATAAACATAAGAAGATGCTACAAAACCTAAACTTTGTCACCTCAATCCAGAATAAGAAAGTGGTTGCCCTGTGGCTTTTGTTTGCTCTTGTCTGATTCTGCTTATAACTGATGAGAGCTTCGTCAGAGGATTCTTAATCAGCTCCAAAGTTTGTGAACTTGTTTATTTCTGTATTGCTACAGCAAGATGGATCTAGTTAAATTTAACTAAAACATTAAGTACCATTCAAATATTCTTTCTCTTTTCTTAACTATTCAAATCCCATAGAAAATAAAATTTTCATGTCTTAATTGTGATACCGAAAGAGTCTTTTATTCTCAGCATGCTTGAGATAGCAAAGTAATTTTTGAGCTGAATATGATTGTCTCAGACAGTTAGGATTCAAATATTTAATCTAAAGAGAAAATTCCCAGAGTGCTTCTCTTATCATTTCTCAGTTCTGTGGAGAATAAAATCTTCAACTTTATATGATCTGATATTATTTCCATTATTGGTATTATGCTGTAGGCAAATATCCTTCAAGAGGCAAAGTCTGCTTCCCTTGTGCTTAGCACAGCAGGCATCACAAAGGCCCAATCTGGCCTTTACAATATGAGCTGCTGCTACCTTGTAATCTATGGAGAATTTAATAACAATAATTTCACTTCATGCGTTGCAGCCTTTAAGATTTAACAGTAGATTCTTCACACTATCTGTTTTTTTCTTTCAAGGGCTTTCTTTCTTCATGGATCAAATTTTTTATAGGTTAGTTATTTTAACAAAGTGCTATCAGGTGGCCCATGTAGGAGTGGGTAAGAATCTATAGATTGATCACCTAGGGAACTATATGAAAGAAATTTAGTTAGCAAGCTACTGGAGTCATTTTGAGCTTTCTTATTACCCATTAAGAAGAAAATGTCATTACTAAACTCTCTTCTATGTATTGCTGCATTTTCATGCAACCCAAGTAAATAAATCTTAAGCCTCAAAAAATTTTACACAAGTGTAATTTTCAGAACACCTACATATAAATCTCCTGGTGAGAATTAAAATGCAGTGCCCTGGGCCATTCCCCAACCCTAACAAAACAGAATTTCTGGAGATAGGGAACTAGTAATTCACATTTGAAAAAAATTTACATGATTCTTATGCATATTAAAGGTTGAGACTACTGGCTTCTGTGTTTGGCAGTTTCACTATTTAATTTTATCCTCAACAGTGCTATATAGTAGTCTCCCCATATTTACAGGTAAAGATAGTAAGGCTAAGGGTGCTTAAGTCCATGTTTTTCAAACTGTGCTAAGGCACCCCTGGGCACTGCAGTAAGTAATCTCACAGTTTTACGAGATATTTTAAATTTCTAGGAAGATACAGTGATACTCGACATTTCTTGAACATTAAGCCAATTGCTAGCTCAAAGAAATATAATTTCAAACTAAATATCTTTTATAATTTTTGCTAAATATTTTTGATAATGTCTTTCTATAGCTGAATTTTCAGTAATTCCTGTGATAAAAAGCATATTCCATGAGAAAATCAATGTGGAGCAAGAAATGAGTGATTGTGTCTAATCTCATTCCAATGTCTAAGAAGTGCAGCAATATTATTTTGTAATATAATAGCTACATAATTATATAAACATTACATATGCATAAAATATTTTAATATATAACATTCTATATAAGCATATGTTTATAGAGTATATGAATATGTAATATTTCTATTTTATATATAAAATGATATTTTATAATATTTTATCTTTCAGATTACATATATTTTTAAATGATTGCTAAGCTATTAGGACATGAATATCTATTAGGTTGTTTGTACTAATTATTTAATAAATTGAAATGTTAAGTAGTCCTTGTGCTTAGCACACACTCTGAAGAAACCACTAAGGGTGCCACACAACCTGAAAAATTTGGAAACCTCTGGGTTAAGGCATGAATTTGTGATAGTAAAATATGAACCCAAGTCTGCCTGTCTCTCTATGCTATACCTATTCAACAATGCTACTTGGATCATAATCTCACCAAGGAATTCCAGAGTACAGGTGTGTGTGTGTGAGCCAACTTGAATGTGACATATACTTTTCAGGGCTGAGCAATTAGCATAAGAGTTCTCTTCTCACTATAAATGGTCAAATTTAACTAAATATTTAGTAACTTTGATTCTAGCCCTGACTTTGCACCTATGTAGCTGTGTAACTTGCGCTAGGTCACTTAGCTTCTCTGTGTTTCTAGGTTTTAGTGGAGTCTACCCTAAGTAGTATCAAAGATATAGAAGGCAGATATTTATTGTTGCTTGGTGGGCACCCTGTTAAGTGTTTTGCGTGATTATTTCTATTTACTTTCAAATATCCCCGAGTTAAGCTCCTTTTTTAAATCCTATTTTATAGATGTCTAAGCTCAGATATAGGGAAATGAAGGTAACACTGACTATTCAACAGCAGAACTTGTGCTCTTAGTCACCAATAAGAGTGATAAGTAGATTAAGTTCTTTTTCAGTCTTAAAAAACTAAAATCAAGTGCCTCATTTATATTTAGATCTCATAAGATTGGTGTCACATAGAGTCTAATAAAATATTAGCTTTCACTAACAGCTACACCCAGGGTCTAGAAGAGCCCATCATTTTGGGCCAGATAAACTGATGACCTCTCAAGACACTCTATGTCTTGCTAAATTCCCACAGACCTGTCATCAAGGCAGAGGCACAATGGATTATAACAAAGTAGGCAGCCAGGGCCAGTCATGATCTCTACCTAGTCCAGGCAAAGGGGCATAGAAGAAGAAATCTGAATCCCAGATGAGACAGTCGCTGCTATGTATTTCGCTATAACTGCCTGTAGTGCTCATCACTGCAGCCCTTCCTTATATACCAGAAAAAATAGAGAGCTGCTATTTTACACAGAAAAATCCTCTGACTTGAGGAAAATGGAAAAGGGATTAGCAGCACTCAGTGTAAAAAGTCAGAGAAGAGCGTGAGAAATCAGCAATACGTTGACATGAACAGTGGAGTGGCATTTGAGCTTGACAAGGAGACCCAGGAGATCATGTTCAAGCATTCGTTAAGGCAGAGAGATACTACCTCTTTCAAGTTTTCTCTTGCCTGGAAAATACTCTCATAGCTAGAAAAAATAAAAATAAAAGTAAGACCAGGCCTCAGCAAACAAAGTGTTGTGTTTACCAGATTGTAACATTAAATTTTTTAAATGACAGTTCTAGAAAACTAAGAGTGTCCAGGTGGAAATTTGTACCAATTTGGGGTATGGGGGAAGGGTAGGAAAGAGTGAGTCAGAAGATGTACTGAGGATACATGATAATGACATGTACATTCTCTTTCTTAGAGGCAATGATGGGAAAAATTGGCAAGAGAGAGCAGCTTGTTAAGTTACATTCCTGGCTCTACCAGCCAACTAAGAATCTGCTTAGAATTTTTCTAGAAGGAATGGTTGCCTGCTTAGTTGCTGTTCTTTTCCCACAGTTTCCCTGGGCACTTACTTGCTGCATACAGACCAGATTTGCCTAATTGAGAAGCTAAAATATTTAAAAGGGCTAAAGGAATGGGTGGCCAACCAAAATGAAATTAAGTTTTGTATGTCAGTTTTCAGCAGAGGTTGCTATTTACCTGGAATTTTCCTTTTCTGAGCCTCAGAATCTCAACCATCATAGTCAGAAAGAAACTCTCAGTACTTGGAGGGGTTTTTTAAGTTATGATTTTTATGAAAATAATAAAAAAAGTTGATTGAGAATGATTACTAACTTTTTGAGCCTCTATTGTCTGACCATCACTATACATAGCCCCTGATATACATTATCTCCTTTAAATGCCAAAGCAGCCTTCAGAGGTTTTAAGCCATAGAGTAATAGGCATAATTTTAAGTTTTCTGACTACAGTTATTCTGTAGTCTTAAATGAGCTACACTAGTTTCCCAACTTCTTTCCTTTAATGAGACACACACAAAATATATTTTTTAATTTTTATTTTAAATAATATATTTATGCATTTATTATATTTATTTTATTGTATGTAATATATTATATATTTTTTTTATTATAAATAACCTGTATATAATAAAAATAATATTTATTAAAATATGTAATAGAAAATAAGCTATATCTAAATTCCATATTATATCTAAAATATATATTATATCATGATTTATATTATATTCTGATATAATATAAATATATAATTCTATGTATTATTATGTATTTTATATATATATATATATTTTTAATAGTATCCTGGGGTAAAGTCATGCAATTGGTAAAGGCAGGTGGCAGGCCGATGACATTGAAATCATAATAGAGGTCTGTGTAATATAACTTCCCAAGTTCTGAGTTCAGGCTGAGAAAAAATAAAATAAATAGAAATAGACACATTTTTATGTACATACTCATGTACAAAAATGACTAGACTACAGAAAATGTGATAAATTTTAATAAAAATCTTCAGATCTTCCTCTTAGAGAACTGGAACTATCCGTTACCCAAGGAAGGGCCTTTGCATGGTTTAGTCTGTTTTCCCCACTGAGTTCTGAGATCTTACTCTTATCTCATGCCACCTCTATCAAGATATCCAATTCTTGAGTCACAGCTATTATTTTATATCATATTCATCTGGAATATTCTTAGTTCTTCTACTTTTGCAAAAAGTATGATCCTCATTGTCATGCCTTTATAAAAGGTTTTGTTTCCCATGACATACTCAGAAAATACTAGTTGTCTGCTTTGCCCTTTAATAAGGGTGACTTGAGTGATGCCACAGCTCCTGCATTTATCCTCTCTCCTCCATCTACAGAGACTGAGTACTCTCCAGGCCTCAGGGCCTAGATTAAGAGTTTTGGGTTCTGTTCTTGTTTGTAGGAAACCTCACTACCAGCTTCAAGTACAAGCTATAAATGGTTCCCCTGTGGTGCAGCACCATAACACTGACTATAGGGCAGTATTTCTCCAGGAAAAGGCTTGGTAGCCTTATTTTAAGTGGATCAGACAGTGAATATTTTAGGTTTTGTAGACCATATGGTCTCTTTTGCAATAACTACACAACTCTGTCATTGTAGCATGAAAAGCACCATAGAAAATATGTAAATGAATTACTGTGGCTGTGTTCCAATAAAAGTTTATTTACAGTAGCAGGTATTAAGATGCATTTGGCCTGTGGACACGGATTTGGCCCATGGGACCATAGTTTGATGATCCCCATTCTAAAATCATTATCTTTGGCATTGTTGTGTGTTTGTGTTTACATAAACCTTAATTTTATTCACATTATATACACTAGCAACAATTAATCATGATCTACCTTTTTTCGTGAGGTGTCTGCTTTTATCCTTCTCTGCAACTTGTTCACTGGTAACATCTCTGGATAGCTGTGCTCCTGTTTAGATTTTTCCTTTGTGTCTCTCTTTATCTGGAATGGCTGACTAGAAGATTTTCAGGTAGGGACTGACATTATGGAAAAGGCACCAAAGTCAGGAGACCTGGGTTCTAGTCCTAGTTCTAGTTCAAGTCCTAGTGCTACCATTTCCTAAGGCCATGATGTTCATGGACTCAGAGCCTTCACGTACTTTATCAGTAAAACAGACATAAATTACAAAGTTATTGGAAAAGTAAAAGTATGAACAGCAAAGGGTTTTTTTGTTGCTGTTGTTTTTAACTCTGGACTCCATGTCTTGCAAGCTGTATCATCTAGAACAAATTACTAAACTTCTCTAGAACTCAGTGTTCTTGCCTATAAGACAAGGTAATACCCCGTAAGATTTAAATGAGATAATGTATATAAAGTACTCACTGCAGATCTTTATACAAAGGAAGTTTATAGTAACTAGTATTATATTAGTATCTACCCATATACTTTTGATGATAAAATGATTCATAAATTCTAAGTGAGAGTACAGATTTAGACATGTTTAAATTTTTCTCTTGTTTAAATGTCTAATTTATTCTTGCTAGTATACTTTAAGTTGCTTATCTTATTTCTGCCATCAAATGTATTTCACTACCTGAATAATAGAGCTTATTTCATCACACACATGCTCTCTTGAGTTAGAAATTTAGGGGCTGAAATACCATCTGCAAGTTACCTGAGACCTATCTTCCGCATTTTAATACTTGAGTACATTTGAAAGGTTAAAAATGGGGTACAGGGAGAGGAAGGGGATGAGTTAGTCTGTGAGACCCAAGTCAGGCTTTTTTTCTGAGCTATTGGTTAAATTTAAGTTTGGCTCCTGAAACACCAATGAATTATAGAGGACTTCCATCTCGCTACAGTTCTGAAATATTTCCACCCAAGCTTCTTTATGACCTTTGTTCCCTTCCCTTTCTCCTCTATCCCAAAACCTCTGAAAGCAATTTTAAAAACTCAACATGAAATGTAAAAATGAATTACAACAATCCCCCAACAGCCGCAGGGATCACGTTCCTTCTTGAAAAGTGGCATGGATAAAAAAAATTGCACTAGAAAAGATCAAGGACTCATAAAATAGAGAGTTGCGGGAAAAGCAATAGGAATGACTTTTAATAATTGTAAAACACAGTTGGTAAAAGTTCTAGAAGGCTTTTGCTTCCAAAACAAACTGAATTTATGATGTTAAAACCTTATTAGAAGGCTGATGCCCACCTGCTTCTTGTTTCTTTATAAGGAACTGATATATTTTTTTCTTTCTGGAAACTTCTGAATTATTCTCTACTTATTCAAGAAATTTTGCTGATTTTCCTAGGGCATCATAAAAATTGAGGTAGATTCTCATACAGGCTGTATTATCTGGACTATACCTTTTTTTCCGAGGGATTTTTTTCTTAAATCAGTCTTTATTGTCTTCAAATTTGAAGTTATTTGTGCTTCCTTTATCTTTGTTTCTGCAAGCAAAATAATTTTCAGTTGCTAAAATTTTCTAACAAGTATCACAGTACTTATGTGGTCTTTTCTCTGGACATGGTATTCATTTGTGAAAAGGTGTTATAGAAATAAATAATCTCTCTGTTCTACCATCTAGAATCATACTCTCACCCATACAGATAAGAGGAGTACACAGTAATAACTGTTTAGTTTTTCAGCATATATGTTTTGTTTGGATGTGCAGCGTTTTTAAAATTTGAACTAGCATTTAAAAATTCATGCACAAAAATTTTAGATCAGGGACCAGAAAACTTTAACTGTGAAGGGCAAGATAGTAAATATTTTAGGCTTTGAGGGCCATAGGCCTGAGTTGCAAATAGTCAACCCAGCCATTATAGGCAGAAAGAAACCATCGGTAATATGTAAATGAAGGATGTGGCTGTGTTTCAATAAAACTTTTTTTGCAAAAACAGATTGGGGTTGGATTTGACACTCAGGCCTTAGTTTGTAGATTCCTGATTTAGATTATCATCTTCTCTTGAAATTGAGTGGGGGAGCAGGGCTAAAAGATCAGCACCCCTGGCTATACACTTCTGCATCATTATAATAGCCTTGAGCCAAATAACGACTATTCTTTTTAGACACAACATGAACTATAAATTTGCCATAGTCCTTAATACTTCTTATGAAATTCCCAATCAGTCAACTTGATTCATTAATAATGTTTCTCTGACCTCTGTAGGATTTGGATCCTGTGGCTGGTTTAAGGGATATAAACTGAACACACATATAGAAAAATATTGGTATATAAATTTAAAAAAAAATTTTTTTTTAAACTCTGGTGAGCCAAAGTATAGATGGTAAGACTGCAGTTAGGAAGAATTTATGTGTACTTAGTTGGTAATTAGACTGACTGTTTGATAGAGCATTACTTGAGAAGCTGAGAAGCTGTAGATATAATCTTTGATCTAAAAGAGCTGAGAGTTCAATGTTCTGCACAAATTGGAGAAAACAAAATATCAAGCACTATGTTATATATGCTGAGAACTATATGCTGTTTTCATTTAAATATTTTATACCAGTGTTTGGAATCAAAGATAAGATAGACCTCAAAGTCTGGTCCCTGGACTATTTGCATCAGAATTATGGGGATGGATGAGATGCATCTTTATAATTGGAAAGTAACTGTAGATTCCTAGGCTTTCCAGATTTCCTGAAACAATTTTTCAGGATTTGCATTTGTAAAAGGCCTCAAGATATTTCTTAAGTGTAATGGAATTTATAAAACTGCTCCTATTAAACAAGAACAAGAATGGTACTTTCTGTTTGTTTATTGGGTATAATTTAAACTCCTTTTAAACAAAAAAGCAGCAAGGTGCCTCTTCAGAATAGATTCAATTATATTTAAGAACATTTATTTCAGACACAATTAAGTATTGATGAAAAGGTTGTTTGTCTGTGGCAGAAAGAACTCTGTGTTATGTCTTCTAATAGCTAGCTGTGTGGCCTTGGGCCAGCCACTAACCTAAGGGCAAAAAGAGGACATGCTAGATGACCACTGAGACCCCATGTAGCTGGAACATTAACTTTAAAATTCCATAAAAGAATTCCTTGCTGGAGCATATGGTGCCTGTCATATTTTGCTAGTGAGTGGAAAGAAAATTATTCCCTTTTAATAGGTGACTCACCTTTATTTCAGTAGAGCAGAGCTTCTCACTCAGCTGCTCATTGACATCACACAGGAGCTTTTAAATCCTGATGTTCAGACCTTGATCCAGATCAACTAAATCGAAATCTCTGGTCAGGGGACCCAGGCATCAGTGTTCTTATTTGCAGTTCCTGAGGAGGTTCTAAGTTGCAGCCAAAGTTACTGGATATGCAGCAAGAAGTTACTTGATTACACGAGTCACCCAGGATGCTTATTAAAAGTTTGAGGTCTCCGGCCCCTCTCCTGCACATTCTAATCCATTGAGCCTGGGGTGGATCCTGGCTACCTATGTTTTTAATAAACAACTAAAGTGATAGTCATGATCAGATAGACTTGGGGAAACCTCACCCTGAGAATTGCTTAGTATATCAAGCGGAGTGCAATTTGAAAGGCTAACTCCTAGGAGTATTAAGGAATAAGGAATGTCTAATAGGAACAAAGCTACACAGTTGTGGAATTCTGGAGGTGTGAGAGTCTTGAAGAACTGAAAGATTTAAGAAAAGTGACTACCAGCCCTCACTAAGCTCTGGTAAAGGTGGACAGCAGGAGTTTGCATGGGAGCAGGAGAAGGCTGGTGCTGCCACCACTACAGAAGAATCCCATTGAAAGCTGTTGTCCCAAAGTGTGGTGGTGGGCCTGGGTTCACTGGTGATAAGTAGGGTCAGCAGTTGGGAAGAATCACTGGACACGGGACAGGGAAGAGTAAAGACAACCAGGAACCCACATTTGTCTTTGACCACTTCTAACTACAACAGCCTCAGAATCTCAAGCTTCCATTCTGACCAATGCTGACTAGGTCAAAAAGCAAAAGAGAATCTGTAAAATGTAGCTCCAGGTTAGCCAAATTAACCTGGCAGTAAACCACCACACTTGGAAAAATGGCTTATTTCTCCCCCTAAAATTATGCCTTTGCACAAATGGGTTACTCTTTTATCAGTCCTTGAATTCTGCCCAGTGAAGAAAAACACATATTCCAGAGGTTTATTGCTCTCTTCTGTTGGCATTAAGTCATTTATTCTAGGCTCTGATTTTTAGTTAATTATCTCCCACCTGCTTTATGAAATGTACCTAAATATTTTGGTCTGTCTTTGGACAAATAAGAAGTCTGTTGCTCTTCTTTCTTAAGTCCTCTCTGTTCCCTAAGAGTCACGTTGGCAAGATGGACTTACATGCCTCTCTTTGTTCCTTAAGTGAAGACACATATATCCTGTTTGCCATGTATAGGTGATCACACCTTATTGTTTTATGCTCAGTTGCACAAGCATATAATGTGACTAGTGTGACATGAGTACTCTAGTAATAATTCTTGTTTGGTGGTCTGAAAATTTCTTGATGCTTTAATGGAATGGGTGTTTCTGAACTAGGTTTATGGATAAGTACATTGTTTTGTATTCATAACCACTACTTACTGCATAATCTGGCTTTTCATGCAACCGTGGCTATAAGGAGATAGGAAACAATAGAAGGAAAGCTGAAAATATTCAGGAAAAAAGTGGTAAAGAGAAAAATCAAGCCTGAGGCAAAGTGCATAAGAGGAAGGGCAGTAGGGAAGAAGAGGAATCACCTTCATCAATAGTAAAGTGGCACACATTTCAGTCACAAAATGTCTTGCCACAAGTGAGCTTCACACGTGAAATCCATAAGGCTTGCTTTATTCCAATTATGGACTAGAAAAGAGAAAGTCCTGTTATAATTCCAGAATTAATCAGCCTTGGCCTAAGCAGTACGAAATGGAGTTTCTAGACGGAACACTGCAACTAATTCATATGATTTTGACCAAAGCATTTTTTATCTCTGAGCCTCAGCTTCCTCATCATTAGATATGGTAATTGAACCAGTTTAGATATGACATATTAGCAACCCATGAGCTACATATTAACTCACTCTCAAATTTTGTCCAAATAAACTCCAAACTTTATTCAGATTACATTTTTTTTTTTCTGTAGTGTCCTTTCTCTACCCCAAGATCTAATCTAGAATACCACTGTGCAGTTAGTACAGGGTGATTTTCTTATATTGAATTGTCAGTATTTAAAAAGGGAAATGTTTCACATAAAACATCTGAATTTCACACTGCCCTTAAAAACTAAGACAATAAGAGCTGTGTACATAGCTTTATAAGCTTGATCAAAGCAATGATAAGTGACAGCTGAGGCACCACTGCCCCTTTAGACAGGGGACATGCCCTCCAGATTGCCATGCTCTCCTCTACTCTGTATTGTCTCTGAAATAAAGAGGCCAAGTGAAAATAGCAATTTGTCACTTGGCACCTCCAACTGTAGCATGGTCAAGAGGCTATGGAATATTCATTGTACTTATATCTCCATGAAAAGTTAGAAATCAAAAGCTAGGCTAAAAGGACAGCATGTATCCAGAGGGGAAAAAAAATGGACAAGAGCAAATTTGAAAGAATAATGATAATAAATAACCAACCCACTTCTTTCAAGTACATGAACTTCCTGGCCTCTCTAGGTATTTTGCTTTGAAATCCCTGAACAAACAAACAAACAAACAAACAAACAAACAAACAACAACTTTTCCATTTCCTTTCACTGTGGCCATTGGAGGAAATGCTGTTTGCAATCAGACCAGGTTTCTGGGAAATTTAAGGTCCTTGCAGACTGGGTCTATAATGCTTTCTTTTTAAACCCTCTCTTACTGAATGTAGTAGTTCTGAGCCCCAAGCCTCAATCAATGTAGTGTAATTGTCACACTCTTTTACTTCCTTTAACTTGAGTCTTGAGTAGCCAGATTGCAGTGTGGTTAAGAATATGAGCTTTGAATTCAAACTACACAGTTTCAAATTCTGGCTTTATCATTTCCAAGAGTTATGACTATGGTCAATTCAGTTAATTTCCTTTTGTCTCAGTTTATTTTTCTCAAAACTGGACTAATATATAGGACCTAGTCTAGAAGGTTGTTGCAATAGATAAATAAACGAATTTATGTAAAAGATTCAAAACAATACAATAATACCTAGCCTGTAGTAAGTGCTTAGTACATGGTAATGACTATTACCATCATTACATCATCACCATCCCAGTATGCTGAATCTCACTGTAGCCTCATTAAGAAAAATAAATAAACTTTACCCCAGAATGCTTTGTCATTATGAAGATTTGTACATGGTAAAGAGTATTAGGGAATACTATTTTATGAAATTGATTAAGCATACTTTATATAGCTCTAGGGGAAAATTAGGGCCAAGTAAGTAAAAGTTAGAGGGAAACAGATGTTAGTTCAACATAATGAAGACCTTTCTTGCATTCAGAGATAGCAAGCAGTTGAATAGGCTGCTTCTTAGGTGATGAGCAACCTGTTACACTGTTCAAACAAAGACTGGAGGACTGTCCACTACGGATATTGTGTATTGGAGATTCAAACTGATAGCTGTGAGCTATGTGTATTTAAATTTTTTTTTAATTTAATAAAATTTAAAATCCAGCTCCTGAACCACGCTAGCTTCATACAAGTGCTAATAACAATAGTCATGGAGTGACTTGTGGCTACTTTACTAAACCGCATAGACATAGAACATCTTCAACATCACAGCACATTATAAAGGGATGTTCCGCACTGTATTTCTGAATCTGTTTACCTGAGAAAGGTCAGTCCAGGAAATATGGAACAGAAGTACAGAAGGATCTAAGATCCTAAGTAGTATGAAGCTTACTTACCGTGGAGTCCTCAATTTCAGATTCATGCATGGCCCCAGGCAAAGCTGTTTCTGAGTCTCAGTTTCCCTAATTGTTAATGAAAACTTTCCCCAGAGGGCGTATGAGTGTAAATGAATAAAATTCGGGTTCAGTGTCTGGCGTAAAGCAGAACACACAGATGCTCGGGTCCATTCTTTATCAGAAGGGGAGGGAACATGTATAGTCAGTAATCTCAAGTACGGCAAAACAGCCACTTTGTGTCAGCCTCCCAAACAGCAAGATTTTTCCAAAACCAATGGCTACCATCAGCAAGCATTTAACCATGTATGGAGTTCCAAGCTAAACTTGCACACATTTAATTCCCACCACCATCCTGTGAAGTGGCTACTCATATTGTCCTCATACTGAGGAAACTAAAACTTAGAGAGATTATGTGATCTGTCCAAGATTATAAAGGAGTGATACGGAATTCAAATGCAGATTCTTTTGACTCAAGTTGCTTGTAATTTATAACTCTTAATATATATGGATTATTACATATAACAGACACTATACTAAGAACATTAATGCTTCCTCTCGTTTAATTCTCACAGCTATTTTATAATTGAAAAATGTCTGAAGTTTTAAATATCTTGTTTAACAAGTCATATGTGGGAACTGGCACAGTGAGTATTTGGACCCAAGTCTCTCTAGTACTGTTTGATGACTGTGTTCCTAGCCTAACGTCCTTGTTTATAAAACCAGTGAGTGGCCTTTATTACATAGATATAAAGATACCAAGTATATCCATTCCTAATGATATTGTAAGCTTAGTAGACCATAATTGTAGCTATAAACTTTGTTTCTTCATCTCCCAGAACTGTACAGAACACACAAATAATAACTCTTTTCCTAATTAAATGAAGGTTAATCTTCAAGAAGGATAAATTGACGAAGAACTGTGTCTTGTTTAGCAACTTAGAGAGATCAAGTAACTTGCTGAAGGATGCATAGCTAATAACTGATGGACTCTCTCAAACACCACAAAATATAGCTTCATGAAGCAGAGCAAGAGTTTGTTACATACATTGGTTATCAATCTAATTATTGATAGATGTTATCACTTGAATTATTGTCACTGTGGGAAAAGTCTGTTTGTTTTTAAAAAGATAATTAGGACTATATATGTGGAAAGTGAATAGCACTTGGCTGATATAGGTACTTACAGTAATTTTTCTTATTGTAGTGTTGTTTAATTCCTTAAAAAGCTAGGATAACGTTTGTTTATTTTAGGCAATTTCCACCTCTTCTATTATGAAAGTAGATCTCCCCACACTAGTCATTGTAAGTTTCACTGGTAAGCCAGCCATGTAGAAACCTACAGTCAGCTACCAAGGGTCCCCAACACTCAGGCCACAGACCAGTATGGGTCCTTGACTTGTTAGGAACCGGGCCACACAGCAAGAGGTGAGGGTCTGGCTGGCAGGCTTGTGAGCAAAGCTTTATCTGTATTTGCAGCTACTCCCCAGCACTAGCATCACCGCCTCAGTTCCACTTCAGATCATCAGGCGTTCGATTCTCATAGGGGCACCAGTCTTTGGTGCCAAAAAAGTTTGAGGACAACTGAACTAGACAATTTGTTAGTTAAAAAAAAAAAAGTGTAACTGAGACAACACAGGGGAAGAAAATGGTTGTTGACAACTGTATTCTTTCCAAGAGTTCTGATTCTTGTTTCGTGTGCAAAAAGCAGCCTGAGAGTAGAATGATCAGGCATTTTTTATGTGCCTGCTGGAAAGGTAAATATTACTTGAGTTTGTGGGTTCCTAATAATATTTTTCAGGTTGCCAAGGAATTATGAGGAAGATTATCCATTTTATTTTAGATTTTACAGTCTTTGAAAATGGGGAGTATTTTTTCTTTTAAAAGATGCAGAACAATATCTTTATTTGAAGGCTTCAAATGTTTCACAAAATCACTGAGACACATTTACATGTTGGTTTGTGTGTTTTTTGTTTTCACAGAAGTATGTATGTTAAATGCACTGTCCTATCAGCAGGTAGTTTGGGTAATATTTTCAGAGAGTCACCATTCAATAAAGCTGTTTATTCTTACTACAGTCATAAATGTATAAGTCAAACATATCTATAGCTAATCCTACTACCAGAATTATTATTAACAGGTATGTGTATTTTCAGACATTTCCTATACTTATATGAACTCTTTGTATAGATAATTTTAAGTTGTTCTTACAAAAAAAGATGAAATTTTTCTAGTTCTATATCTTAATTTTCCTTACTTTTATATCTTGGATATCTTCTATATCTTATTGCACTAATTATGATAGTCATAATTATAATGTCAAAAACAGCCAGTAGTTATGGAGGATATAACATATTTCAGACTCTATACAAAGATATTTACATCAATTATCTCATTAACATTTTACTATATCTAAAGCATTATCTCAGTTTTACCATTATCTCCATTTCACAGACTAGGAAACTAAAGCTTAGAGAGGTCAAGTAACTTAATGAAGGTTGCATAGCTAGTAACTGAGAGACTCTCTCAAATACCACAAAATACGGCTTCATTTAGAAAATGGTTGAATGTTATTCCATTACATGGTTGTTTCATTATTTCCCCTACAACTTAGATTTATCTAGTTTCAGTCCTGATTGCCCTCATCCCCTATCCTCCTACTCAAGTCAATTCCCTGTCCTAATCACTGCAGCCACCCACAGCCCTCCACTGCAGTTATTGTTTATGAATGAATGCTGTCCTTCTGTTAAAATATGTGGCATATGTTAGTGATATGGTTATAATTTTTAGATATAGATGTAGAAAACTCACAATAGCATTATGGAGAAGACAATAATTCTTCCATGATTGTTATTTCAAGATGTTGGCACCCACTAAGTGGTCTAAATTGATTTTCAACTTCCAGACCTCAATCTACTTTTAACCCTGCCTAAAGCAAAAGTTGCTTTAACATATGGAATTAATGGGATATCCTTTCAAAGTATGGCTAATTTACCAGTAAAATATAACTGGGTCTCACCATGTTAACAAAAAGTCTTTTTCTTGCTTAGATCTGTTGACAGCATAAACTTTGTATCGAATGATCCATTGCCTTCTCTTGGACCAGATGCATATTATTATTGGACCCTTTTCCATGACATATTTCTTTTTTTATTGTTCGCACATGATTTGAGTATGTGATATTCTTCCTATATGTTCTGTGGGAAAAGGCAAAGATTCCTAAAATCATATTCATCAGCAATTGCCCAATAGTTTCCAGTAACACTTGATTTGGCTACTGTGTGAAGCAGGATAATGGCCCCCTGGAAATGTCTGCTTCCGAATCTCCAGAGCATGTTACCTTATGTGGCAAAGTGAAACGATGTTTCGGATAGAATCAAGATTGCTAATTAGCTGACTTTATTTTATTTTTTAATTACTATTTTCCACTATGATTGAAATTCAATATTATATTAGTTTCAGGTATATCGCCTAATGGTTAGACATTTATATAATTTATGAAATAACCCCTCCAATAAATCGAGTACCCATCTAGCATGATACATAGTTATTAAAATGTTATTGACTATGTTCCCTATACTGTACTTCATATCCTCATGACTATTTTGTAACTAAACAGCTGACTTTAAAATAGGGAGATTTTCCTGGATTATCTGGGTGGGCTCAGTATAATCACGTGTCCTTAAAAATTGAATAGGGAGGCAGAATAGAAGACTGTAGTGATATGTTGTGAGACTCAATCTGTCCTTGCTGGTTTCGAAGATAGAGGAAGAGGACATGAGTCAAGGAATATGGGAAGCCTCTAGAAGTTGGAAAAGACAAGGAAGTGATTTTCCCCTAGAGGCTGCAGAAAGGAATGCAGCCTGCCCATACCTTGATTTTAACCCAGTGGGACTCATCTTGGACTTCTGAACTACATAAGGGTATGAGAATGATTTTGTGTCATAAACCTCCAAGTTTGTGGTAATTTGTTACAATAACAGTAGGAAAGTAATATAACCACTAAATATTTCTTCATAATTATCAAGTGATGGCTGGAGCTAAACTTTATTTCAATTTCAAAGTAGAGGACTTTTTTTCCATTGAAGTACCATCTTTTTACTTTTATAATGAGTTATTTTGTAGACTCCATTAGTGGGTACCTTAGTATGAGACATATTAACAAAACATGGATATCTTGAACAAGAAAATTCAATTATTTGCTCCCTTTTAAAATCTTACATTAAAAGGGCTTGTGTATTCAACTTTCTTTTTGGTAGTTGTGTATATTTCTTATACCCCGATTTATATTTATCAGAATTCAATCTGTGCCTCTGTTATTCACAGCTATGATTATAATATCAGTACATATTTTCCCCTTGAACAATAAGAGTAAATAACCAACTTCAGTGGCTTTTCCATTCTATGCCTCCTAATGATAAATGTCATGGTGCTTTGGCAGAGAATGTTTATTCAACAGATATTCATAGAAGTCTACAACATCCAGAAGAGACTCCTTTGACTATACCACTAATAGTAGCCCTCTTGAAGGACCACTTTAACAAACAGAACACTTTTATGGTTAATGATTTAAATGATTAATAGAGTATAGATGCTTATCCTCTGTGAGGCCATTTGCCTAGTTATGGCCATAATATGGGATATGATACACATTATGATGTCCCAACACTGTTATTGTTACAATTAAGTTTGCCTCCCAGAGCAGGATGCCAACTCCACTTGTCACCAAACACACTTTTATAGACAAAAGGGCTGTGGGTTGAAAGAAGAGGACGAAATTCACTTAATTAGTTACTCAATGGCTATGTCTAAATATAGATATTTAAAATCACAAATGTTCACTCAGCAGGTTAAAAATTTCAAATTGGTACCACTTTTATTGTCATGGTTAGTCATTTGAAATACTGTCTGTATACTTAAGTATGGCATATGCTACTATTTACATTCACAGATTGGCCTCATATGAAGACACAACAATGCTAAAATCACTGACTCATATGGAAATTCTTTCATTTTATGCTACAACAGGAATCACTGTACCATACATTAGCATGTTGGCAACATATTGTGACCTGAAAAAAGTTTCGAAGTACTTTAATGAAAACCAAAACATAATAATATCAGTTATTATTCACTGAATATTAGAAAGAGCTGTGAGAGACTTTTAAATCAATACATTTAATGCTCACAAGAAATAAATGTTATTTCCAAACTTTTCTGTTATGATGGATAAAAGTGTGGTACAACTTTATGTTAAGGAAGTAACAAGGCAAAATACAGTTTTACTAAGAACTCAAATTAATTACTGCTATCTGAGTAATGATCTCAAAACAGTTTTCAAGTATTTCAATAATTGTAGGGGGTAATTAGAATCCTTTGGCTGCCTCCAGTAAGTGTTGAGCAAGAATAAATAAGATTAAACTGTAGCACAGCAGACTTGGTGAGACATAAGAAAGAGAGCAAGAGAACCAATATTTCACGAGTATGCACTATTTGTAACCTATTGTGTTGAGTGATTTTGCACATTATTTCATTTATTTGTGAGGCAAAAAAAATCTGTGGAGTATGCCTTACTGTTCCCATTTTACAGGTGAAACTTGCTCTCTGAGAGGGTAACACATTTGAGTTCACAGAACTAGTGAATTGCAGAGTTGTATAAATCCCAAATCAACTTAGACTAAATCTTATGAAGGAGATATTGTCCTCACTTGACAGATGAAAAAAAAGATTCTCAGAGAAACTGAGTGACTTTTCTCAGAATGGTCTCATAGCAAGGTCATGGAAACAGAGCATACTCTTGACCTCTTGGCTATGTTGTCTTACCCAGAGAAGGTCTAAAAAATACTTACCTCTTCTAAGTTTTTCCTGAGAACAGGTAATTTGAAGGAAACATAAACAATAACAACAAAAAATCAAAATCTTTTTATAATTTTTAAAGGGCCTTTACCTGATTGTCTTTAGGAGACCTATCTTAGTTCTTAATCCAGTTGTTTTTAAAGCATTGGCTCATTCTCTTGCCGGAAATAACCTAAGAAATTCTCCAATGCATCTAAACAGAAGAAAGTTTTTTTCTTATGGCTACTCAAACTAAGATATAGGCAGTCTTACTGTATTTCTCAAGGTTATAGTGATGCCAACATAAGATTTTTACCTATTTTCCTCCACTCTGCTATCTCAGGAGTCTCATTGACTCTGTCTTGTTCAGCATGCCATGAAAACTATTTCCTGCTGATGGATTTGGGGTGCTTGAACACATGAGCTACTCGAGCTTAGGAATCTCAAAAATGAAGACTTCACAGTGTGTTTGAGAGTAATTGCTCACAGGAAAAAGCTGAGAAATGTACCCATTGGGGCTGGGAGGAGTGACAACAGAAAGTGAAATGAGAATGAAGTTTAACTGGAGGCCTTATTGATATCTCCCACCTCAGCTCTGTGTCACTGGTTAGGACAAAGGGATCTAGCAGTAAGAATACTTTGTAATATTTGTTTAAATACAGATTCTTGGGCTCCAACCCTATTTGTGGGTTCAGATTTCCCAAGGAGAGGCCTGGCAATAGTATTTCGCAAGCACTTTCAGTAATTCCTAGCAGGGAACTTTAAGAAACAGTGAGTGATCCATGGCAATTAATATGCATTTTGTAGTCTAGATACTGTATCTGATTCAAGGGGCACATCTCTAAAATATCAGAAAACGAGTTACGAAATGATAAGAACACCTTAAAGAGAGATTTGGAGCAAAGATTTAATAAAGCGAGTAAAGATAGCAAAGGGAAGGATGTATTTCAGGGGATACCCATATTTCTAGGGAAATGTTTTTATCTTATAAACTGATAGGCTTGAAAGTTTATAACCTATAAACATACAGGTTTTCTAGAAAAACTTAGATATATATGTAAGAATGTCATAGACTATATGGTCTTCAACTCTGTATTGCCAGTGTGAATTTGGGGTGAAATTAAAAAATAGCAAAAATAGCCAACACTGACATACTGCTTAAACCAGGCACTATTATTCTAAGGACTTCACATGGGTTAATTTCATATTAATTTTTGTATCTTTACAACAACCTTATGATATAAATATTATTTTTATTCTCAATATGTAAAATATTGAGACACAGAAAATTTAAGTAACCTATCAAAGGTCACATAAAAAGAGCCAAAGTGGGGAATTGAACCCAAACATCTGGCTGTAAAGTTTCTGCTACATGTAAACTTTATTTTGGGTGACAACAAGCTTGTCTATAAAGGAGTGTATGCCCTTCACCTTTGCATAAAGCTGAAAGACTCCTTTATTGTGAGAAGGGGATGGAGAGTATTAATAACTGCAGTTTTTTTTCTTATAGCAGCTAACATATACTGAACAAGCACTATGCTTACAACTTCATATGCACTGTCTTATGAATTATCCAGTGAAGTAAGTATGCATCGGTCTGTTCTTTAAATGGAGAAATTGAGGTTCTTATTATTCTCATTAACTTTTCCAAGATCACAGAGATAGTAGTGATAGAATAAAATCTGCAAAGTGCAAATTGCATTTTCGGAACATTATATTGCTGCTTCTTATGGAGTCAGTGTTGGCACTCAGAAGATTTAAGACCCAAGAATTATACATGACTTTTAATGTGAGAACCATGGCTACTGAGGGGATGTCCATACCGAACGTATTTGTGAACCTTCCAAATTACAAGGCATGTAATTTGTATGCCTACACAATGAAATGTAGAAAACATTTTGACCATGGAGGGATGCCGAGGAAGGGAGAAGGGCATTGACACAGAATATCAAGGATGTGAGCTACCATGCAGGACATTGCAAATAAAGATGGTTAAGTGTTCTTTCCTGTCTCTCTCTTGCAGTGGTAGCTAAGCCTGGGAGAGAACTGTTGCAAGGGTGAGTGTGATGTAAAGTGGCTTGAATTCTCACTTCCGGAAAAGACAAGAGGCTACTACTGTCCTGGTGTAAACAGAAATTCACAATCCCTCTTTTAACATCTTTATATCAAGTCCTTGTTTTCAAACCATTACATGATGTAGTGTTGATTCTTAAACAGAAATGTTTAAAATGGAAATAGGGACTTCATTGGGTAGAAGTGTAAAGACACAGGAAGTAGTGTAATGTAAAGGATACAAATATATTTGACCCCTTCCTCTATAGCAAAGCAGTATGTGGCAGAGTTTCAAAATACAAGTTTCAAACCCAGACAGTTCAAACCCAATTTTGGACTTTGAACAAGTTACTTAACTTCTCTAAGCTTAAATTTTCTCTTCTGTAAATTGGAAAGAATAAGAGTGATTATCTAGAATTTGTGGAGATTAAATAAAATAATAAATATGAAGTCCTTAGTACAGTGTTTGATGAATAGCATAGGCTCAATAAATAGGACCCATTGTTATTATTAGAAGCAAGATTTAAAATGAAAACCTAGGAATTATTTCTGCCTCTCTGAAGCCAGATATATGCAAAGATGTTTATATTCTGACCTCTCTGTCAATTATTATGCCTCAAACATTGACCATAACTCAGCCTAATCTTCTAGAATTTACTGTCTACATCTTCCACTTCTAAATTAACCTTAGTTTCATCGCCTCTTAAACAAGCATAATGACAAGAATAATTGACCTCACAAGGTTGTTATAAATATTGAGTAAATTGTGACATATAAATTACTTCGGAAAATGCCAACACATAAATGGTCATGTTATATATTTTTAAGACCCACTTAAAGTTTAAATAGGATGCTTCTGGCACAGAAGTCTCTTTGGAAATGGAAATTCTTGTAATTGGCCACTGCCAGTCTTGAGTAATCATAATCAATTTAGCAACCTCTTGTTTTACTTGGTACAATTGTCTAAGAAAAGGTCTCTTTAAGCTTTACTGATGTTGAACTGATGGGATTAAATGGGACAAGATTAAATAAAAATTAGATTAATGAACTTCTAACTCTCTGATCAAGTAACAGCTTGCAATGTTCATCAGGGATCATAGGCCATGATTTTCTCCATCAGGAGGCAAAGGATAACTATGTCAAGAGTACCTCAAGTCACCTGTAAGCAAGGAGACAAGGATAAAATTGCTGTGTTCATTAAAGTGATGTTCCTAAAATCTGACAAAAACTCAAGTTGCAATTCTTCGATACCACTCAAACACATATTAGAATCACCTGAGAAGCTTTTAAAAAATACTGCAGCCCAACCATACCTCAGACAAAATATAAAACTCTCCATGGTAGGGCCCATGCATCAGTTTGTTTTACAGCTCTCCAGGTGGTTCCAATGTTAAGCAAAGGTTAATTTAAAAAATGGAATGTAAAAATTCTAATAAGGCAGATTCTAGGATAGAGACAGAAAAACAAAAGGCAATGGTTCTATTGTCTGTAAAACAAATGTTCAACATTAAAAGCTGCTGCGTATATTTAGTGGTGAGGTAAATTAACTCAAATGTTAATAGTTAATTTACATTTACAGTCCGATACATTTATTTGAATCCCTAGTGATGCTCTAAAAGCTAATTACAGTGAAAAATAAATCATCCCATGTGTAAATATACACGGAGTTCTGTCAGTTAATTGCCTGGAATTTTTAACTTGTCCACATTCCCTAGTCAAAAAGCTCAGTAATTTTTTCTCCCAAGTAACAGACAAGATGGGTAGTCTTTGAAAATATATTCAAACTTACCATTGTCTCTTGTAATCTCTTAACCAAATTAAACTTATTAGCTGAAACAAAGGTCATAGATAAACATTAGATGAACGTATATTTTCTCTCATCATCCATCATTCTGGGTGCACTGAGCATTACAGAATTCAGTCCAGTAAAGAGAATAGATATTTCTCAGTTCCCAGTGAGAGATAATATTTGGTGTCAATAAATATCAATGACTCCAATACTAAACCTTGAAATCATTTCTGAAGGACCTTAGAACCCTTACATCTCTACATCTCATAGTCCCATAAAGATGACATAGTCTAAAGAAAAAAAAAACTTCATTATTTGGAACATCAGTAAAAATGCCTCATAAGGATAGCTGAAACGTCAAGCTGGCAAGAAACCTAAAATTATATTAAGATTTTTAGTGTTCTTTATAACAAAAAGTGAATATTCCAGATTGTCTTCTCTGCTACCTTTTTCAATTTTTCAGCATCATTTTTATATTTACTTATTTGCACAGGCAAATGTAGGAAGGAGAACACAGAAAAATCTCTATTCCATCTTTCCCACCAACGTCTTCCCCAACAAACTCTTCACCCAGACCCAATGGAAATTGGGGACAATAAATCAGTAGAGTTAGCTACACTTTAGAAACAAGACATCATCACACATTAATACATTCTGAATTCATGGTTTACACCTATTATCTCCTATTCTTTCCTCTTCTTCTGTGCTATTTCCTCTGTAACTTTATATTAGACCCAGGGCAAGAGTGTAGTGAAAAGTTGCGAAATCACTCAAGAAAAACATTGGATGAAAATAAAATTTATTGTGTAAGAGATAGAAAAAGTACATATAAATAGTTACATTGTTACTTGATAAGAACTTCTGTTATTATCAGAATATTAATGTGTGTTTTGTTATGGCAGAGACTTCTCTGAAGCAGGTTTTATAACTCAATACCACATGCCTAGTCAGAAGAAAGATGTTCTGAGTCATCATGTTAGCATGCATGTTTGCATACAGCACACCACACACACACACACACACACACATGCACACACACACACACACACCCAAATAAAAACAGAACTAAAGAATATAGTATATAAATTGTTTTGTATATAAATTATTTTGTCATGGAAGTTGTTAGACCAATAATTGTAACAGTTGAGATGAGCTTTAGACAAATTCTTAGATCAGAATCTCTCTTGTAGTGGAGGTGAAAAAGAATGTAATGTATTGTCTTGCATTCATTACATGTCAATACTTTCATGCTGAAATTCAAATTGTACAAAAAAGAAAGTTAATTTTTTATTCTTTGAAAATAAATCATGCCTGCAATGAAGGTAATATGTATTTAAACAAATTATTAAAATTGACAGAATATTTTAGGCCCCAATTTAAATATTGGTGATGTCAACCACCTCACCCCATTAGTTTTTAACCAACTCTAGCTGCAGTTGAAAGACGATTGTCCTATATGCTTTTGGAATAATCTTTCTCCCTTTGCCAATTCTATTTTTATAGTTCTTGTTCCATTTCAATTCTGTTTCTTAGGGATTTGCCATCATTCATTTTCACTCTGTTTTCAATCTCAGTATAAATTGGCTCTGTCATTTGCATTTTTTCTCCAAATACTTTTCTTGTTAAACAAGAGCTCCCATTTCTAAATTCTTATTAAGAACAAACTTAGGTTCCTTCTCAAAATATGTGCAAGTGCCACACCTTCAAAAGACAAGAGAAATTCTCACTTAAGACAATAAGAAAATAAGGCAACCCATATACTTTTAAAACATTCGAGAAATGTAATGTCTGAAAAAATATTTGTTTTAAATTATAGAGCATCAGTTAAAAAAAAAAGTTTTGCAGTCTGAATTTGACCAAAATGAAAGAAATAGCTGAACTTTGTAAACATCTCATAGAATTATTGACCTCTTAAGGAAATACATGTTACAAATGGTATGGTGGAGTTATCTTTTTGTGTATGAGAGAAGGAAAGTATTGTCAAAAGCCTCACAAGAATTATAAGTTATCTTTAGGAAACCATATGTTCAAGCCACAAAAATATTATTGGAAAAATGGAGAATGGATGTTGTTTTTCTTAAACTTTCCTTTTGTGTGTGTGTGTGTGTGTGTGTGTGTGTGTGTGTGTGTGTGTGTGTGTGTGATTGTCTGGACTTTGTAACCACTGAATAACATTGTGGAGTTCCAGGGAGAAACTGAGGAGCACTTAAAATTAATACCTACACAATTTTTACAGAGATGCTAAGACACCTGCCAGTCAGGTCCAATTTCTAGCCAATGAAGGAACATAGTCCAGCCTGGTCCCATTGAAGAAGAAAAAAAAATCTACCAAGTTAATTGACAATCATTGTGTGGTTGAATCTTCTGGTTAAATTAAAGAAGATATTTGGGGATATAATCTTCCAGAACACCACTTTCCTTTTCCCTCCTTTAGCTTTTGGTTATTTTTCCTCTAACTAGAACAATAAAGTAGTATAATAATCTAGAAATCAATGAAGAAAAAATTAACGAGCCAAACAAGCCTTTATTTTTATTTTTTTATTCCCTCTTCTGTTAAGATAAGATTATGATGTTTTTCCCTCTCCTATTAATAAAATGTAAATAAGCATGAATTCATGCTTTTTAGAAACAAAACCTGAGTCTCTGTTTCATCATTGATAAACTACACATAATGCTTATTTCTCAGGGTTTTTATGAAGCTAACGTGTTTAAAATCACCTTATTCAAATGATGTAAACTTAAATACATACAAGATGCAAAAAATTAAGAAATAACCAAAGTAGCCAAATTGGAGACAGAAGGGAGTGGTGGAGACTGTGGCAAATGGATGAGCAAATGCTGTTTTTATTTGGTATGGAGCAACTAGTCAGCCTCAACATCAGCCTCAGTTTAGGGACCCTTTGTTGCCAAAAAAGATCTGATGTTTTTTAGAGGAGCTAGAAATTTAGATTCTTATGTAAAATTAGATTGTGACTAATTAAAACTTTGAAAACTTTGAGGCAGGCAAATATCAAACGGGCTGATGCTTTCCAGGCAATTCAAAATCTGTGGTCTAACACTTAGAAGGTATTCAACAAAAGTGTCACCTTATTTCTCTCAGTTTTATCTAGATTGCAGTATAAATATTTAAGTCATTTAAGATGCTCCATAAATTGAAGATAAGCCATCAAAGAAACACAAAAGTTAAGTTAGGTGTCTGCTGTTAGCTTTTGAAATACAATAAGGACAGTATTAACATTTTTTCTCGCTCTGAAAAACCCCAGAAGAACATAACCTTGCACTATTTGGGGCCCTTATAGACCCTGGTGGCAGCAAGATGGCTCAAGGTCAGCTGAAAATGCACATGTAAATAAAGAGCCAGAGTGTTATGGTTGCTGATCCACACTCTAATGGAGAATAATCAATCCCAGAAACTTATAGTGTAGAAGCCCAAATTCTGAGTTAATGAGCATGCTGATAAAGAGAGCCAGGTGGGTTTGGAGATAGGTTACCAATCTTTGGTGCTTCTCTGGGCCCAAAATGCCATTTTTACTAATTGCTAGTCACATGACAAATGGCCTGGTATAAAACTGGCAGGTGATACAAAATTGTAAAGAAATTTCAAGGCACAATACAGCATAACCTTGTTGTCCGATAGAAACGAATGAAAGGTGAACTGTAAAAACACAATTTGGGGAATAAACTGCAAAGTCCTGCATACAACAAAGCTTGAAATAATAAAATAAAACAGCACAACCAATCAGATGGAAAAAAATAAATCCAGCACTGAAAAAATCGCTGACTAAAAGGTAATGAAAAATGCAAAGGAATAGCCTCAGAAAGAAGCTAAATGCAGGAATCTGTTGAAAAATACAGAACTTATTTGAAAAGCTGTTGAGGTTTATAAAAGAAGCCAGTGTGCAAAGCCCCCAGTCTGTCCCAGGGCAAACTTTGCACTAGAGATGGAAATGGATTTGTTTGGCTTCAGTCTCAGTGGGAAAATTTGGTCCCTTAATATGTAAAGTTCACAGTTAATATATCTTTTCAATTTTTTTATCTTTCCAGTTTTAAATTATAAGTTTCCACTAGCATTTATTGAGCATCAGGGTGATACCTACAAAGAAGATAAAAATCAGAGCCTTGCAAACTGTGGCCAAGAAAAAATTGTCCAAATGATTAAACCCTCATATAGATAGTTGAAGAATGAACATGGAGTGGGGGAGTATTTTTATGCATATTGCATTTAAAATGATGGCAAACAGGAACCACTGGGTGCTCAGACAGGACATTGTAGGGGTTTGATCAAGAAGTTTGATCCTCCATTTTGTTTGTTTAATATCTCTAATACCAATCAAATTGTAAACACCATGAACACATGGGTGTCACTTTTTTTCACTGATGCAATTCCAGCCTTTAAGATAGAAAAAATATCTGTGGAATGAATGGATAAGTAAAAGAATTAAAAAATGAATTAAATCCAGCAGCTTGATCTGGCCTAATAATGAACGGTAACTACTGTATGATGAATAACTACGATGTGTCCAGCTTTCACAATATTATTTATGATAATTCTATATGGGAAGAAAATAGTATAATTTTTATATTATAGATGAGGAAACTGAGGTTCAGAAAATGTGAGGAATAGAATTAAAGTCACATGACTAGTAAGTAGCACAAGTGAGATTTGAACCAGTAACTAGTTAACTCTAAAAACATACTCCTTTTTATATATCATTCCGTTTAGCTTTACCAAAATAAGCTTAGTGTTAGTGGCTCAAATTATTCAAGGAAACTTAAGACTTAAATCCGGGATATCTACTCTAACCTTTATAGCACAGTCCCCATACCTGCTTTGTTTTCCTCACTGAATCTCGTTTTACACAAGCACCTACCAGCACACTTTTGACTGTGTAATAAATGTTAATGTTATCATGACCATAAGAGATGGAAATCATTTTAGTTTACATCAAGACACAAATCTCCATCTGGAAGACCAGATATGCCAATCTTAATTTGAGACCCGATTTTCAAATCTAACTCCAATGTGTGAGAAATGCCTATCAGCGTTCAAATTGAAAACGGGTCACTTTGCCTAGCAAACATTCATTTTGTTAGGACTCTCTTTCGTGAGTAAAAGAAAATGGGTTCTGCAAACAGCTAAAGCCCATTTCTGTATTATTTCAGATTCTTGTTTGACAGGGATGGAAACCCACTTGAACAAGAATAAAATACAAGAAGGAAATGTACTATAAGGTTATACAGTGTCTCCTCCAACCTGAGGGCAGGAATGTATCTAAGACTCAGAAATGGACCAAGGACAGTATTTGCTCTCCTCTCTGCATCTCTCTACCCTGCAAATTAGCTTTCTCTGCTTCTCAGTCCAAATGATAAAACATTCCATTAACAATTTCTGTGATTAAAGCTAGTGATTCAGGAGACCAATCAGGTGGATGCAGGAATTCCAAATCTCCTTTGGTCCAGCTCGGGTCAGTTGGCCAGTCGACTGAAACTAAGAAGGCAGGGGTCATAGTTGATGAATATGGTTGCTTGCAAATGAATATGAGTAGAGGAGAGCAATAGGGACTTGCCTCTGTAAAAAAAGAGGGGAGTTGAAGGAGAGCAGGTTCTTAGCAGATTAAGCACTCTCAGTTGCCCTATATACTTATAAAAAGAAAATATCTCTACTGTATGCAATCAAATACAGAGTGGAATTTGGAGTGAGAATTTACTGATTGCAAAGGTTTTAACAGACTGATATTTACTACAATATATTGGCTTTCTGAGCACTCAAGATTCAGTATGACTTTATGCATAAAATGGCTATTAAAAACTCCTGCAACCATTCCATATTATATAACTGCATCCCATCTATTTCTAAAAATCATCATGACGTGTCAGCAGCATGTTAAGCACTCACCTTATGATTTTGCATTGATGAAAATCACTTACTTTCAGGTCTCCTAGTTGTCAAGGTACTATGCTTTCTTGCAAGATAAATGTCCCTATTCCTGCTAGGAAATCCAGCTCAGCCTTTTCATATCATCTCAATGATCTCAGGAGCTCTGTCTCTATACATTCTTTATGGATCACATTACTTTCAACAACCCTTATCTCCCTGCCTGCAAAATTATCCTCCAGTGGAAAAGTAAAAGAAAAGCATTATCTCCAACCACCTTTCTCTCTCACTGATGGCATTGCCAACTCTCCATAGGCTAATCACATTTCAGAATAATTGTGTTTGGGGATAAATTTATCTGGTGCTGATCTTATCAAAACCAAATCTTTGTAGAAGAGGATCCTCTTTTGACATGACTCTACCCAATTTTTTTTCAGTGCTCCCATCTGAACTCTAATCCTCCCAAATATAAATAGCCTTCTTTTCACCTGTTTTTCACTCTGCTGACTGATCAGCCATTGTCATCAAATTCAAGAGCATCCTTTTGTTCGGAACAGGCCTGGTTTCTATTGTGTATCCTACTCTAGACAGTGACGTTATCATATGACAATGTCTATCAGGACTTTCTATTACCGTGCAAATAATTTCTACACCTATTTTGATTGAAATATAGTTCATTAAAATCATAAATTCTGGCTTACCTACACAAGGCACTTTTGGAAACAGCTTGGTGATTATATATTGTGTACTTATTCCATAAAAATCACTGAGGGAAAAAAAAAAGGAGATGAACCAGATGTTGTACCTGACATTTAAAGCAGTCCCGATCTATACATTCTGTATATAAATAAACCCAATCAGCTCTCTGGGAAAAGTCAATATCAGATTAATTTATAGACAATTTCCAAGGACCACCATGGATTATTTTTCTTTGTTTAACTCAATTCATTAAAAAGGTCTGAACTCTGCTTTATCATTTTTAACAATTTTAAGCAACAATAATAACTAATTTTTTTTAGTGTTTCTATGTATCAGGCTCTGTGCTAAGTATTTTATTTATACAATTAATTCAAATGTGTGGCCAGGTTTAAGACCTTTGCTATATCTCATTTATATATATATATACACACACACACATATACATGCACATATATAAAGATCCCCAAGGTGATTCCAATGTAAGATTGAGGGTGAAATCTCTGCTTTCAGCACCACCCCAGTCCAAAATGAATGAAAATCTCTGGACAAGCAATCTTTATCAATTATTTGACATTCCTGAGCTGAAAAGGAACATTTCTTTGCAGAGTTTAAGTGTCTCCACTTTTAACCTTGGAATCTAATATTTGGGGTGTGTCCTAGTGCTGTAATTTACTAACCATGTGAGCTTTAGGAGTTAACCTCTCTGAACCTCAAATTCCTTATTTGTTAAATGTAGGTAATAATAGAGGCTACCTGACTGGGATTTTCCCCTTGAGTATTAAATGAGGTAATAAATGTCTTGAGGTCTGTTCTGAAGAACAGGACAAAAACTACCTACCACATTGTTTCCCATAGAAAGGAAAATCTTTTTCTTGTTCTTTTGAAAACTTTTCAATGACCATAAAAACTGTGGTGTTTCCCGAGGATAAATCCTATTCAAAGAGAAAAGTCCTTAGTAAATTGTTATCGTGTGTTTTTAAATGAATCATTATTTATCAGATGTTGTTTTGTGCTTAGGTGTACTCCAAAATAAATTATTCTGAAAGTTCTCTTTGGCCTAAATAATTTAGATCAGCCCTATTTATCTTTATCAATATCATCATGAGTTAATTTTTCTTCAAATAACTTTAAAACATTGAGAGAATCTACATGATGACTTATTGGTAAAATGCATTTCCAGGAATACTAATGGTAGAAATCAAATATAAAGCTAATTGAAATTCTTTTAAATTTGCTGCTTACCTAATCTTGATCATAATTATGGATAGTGTATCTTTTCAAAATTGAAATACATTATTGTTTTATTCGAACTTCAGTTATAAACTGGCATTAACCTGACACTTAGTTGCATTATAATAGAAGGGTTACTAGGTAATAGTCAATGTTATAGTGAGTGACTAAGAGGGCATATATCAAAGCCTGAGGACCTGCATTCAAATCCTGGCTTTTCAGCTTTTTAGCTGTGTATCTTTGAATGGGTTACCTAATATCTCTAGGCCTATTTCATCTTGTTACAATGGAGACAGTATTAGTTTCTACCATATGACAACTGAATAAGTTAATCCATGCGAAGCACTTAGCATAGTATAAAGCATGTGGTAAACAAATTCAAATATTTAGTGTCATTAACGTATATTCATATATTATTATTAAGCATGTTTATAAACCATTATAAATTATAGCCTCTGAGCCAAATCCAATTCACCTCTTATTTTTGTAATAGAGTTCTATTGGAGCACAGCCTCATCCATTCATTTATATGTTGTCTCTGGTTGCTTTTGTGCTACAACGGCAGGTTGAATAGTGATAAGGGAGAACACATGGCCACTAAGCCTAAAATATTTACTATGTGGCCTGTTACAGAAAAAGTTTGCTGACTTCTGCTATAAACAAGGTGCTATGCTAAATTTAATCCCTATACATGAAAAATATTTTCTGTAAATAATAATAAGTAGTTACTATTGTTATCCCTATTTTGCATAAAAAACAGCAAAGATTCAGAGTTATTATGTAAAATTTCCAAAATCATATAACTAATAAATGACAAAGCTGAACTTCAAATCACTTTTACATGACTCCAAAGACACATTCTTAATCATATTTCTCAGATTATGTCAGGTAGTTTTTTGTTAATGTATAGTAACTATGGTGGTTACTAGTTTTGGTTGCCCTTTGTCTCTAATCTCATATGCAGATGGTGCAGAGTACATATTGGGCCAATCAGTTCCATTTCACCTTCATTGAGAACTCATGCAAGATACTGCGCACTTGACCTACCTTAATAAGCCCAGGGAAGGCTGGCCTGACTATGGATATATTTTCCTAGCTCCATCTTTATTGACAACTATCCTCCCCTTTCAGGAAAAAACCATTTCTTTACCAAGAGCATTGCCTCCAGAAGGCCAACTGTGTAGCTGATGAATTAGTGTTGCAGGGTGTGGTTTTCATTCCTACTGGCCTCTTGCATGTCTGATCCATAGTTAGTAGATACAGAGCCAGTTGAAATGCTGACTGTCTCAAGTGTGGTCTGCCAGAAGCTTATTTGTTTGAGAAGGTACTATTTCCCTTTGACTCATTTTTGAAATATATTATGTGCATAAGAATTAAGTCCTAGGAAAAAATTCCCATGAGATCAATCTGTAAGATCCTTTATTTTAAAAAAGATCATTTTCTAGTGTATATGTTGGTTTAGTATGGGAATATATACACTTGCCCTACATCTTGATTGCTAATGTGTTCAGAATTATCTTTGTAAAGTCAGAAATTAAATTCATATGCTGTGTCTTAATGTTCCTTTTTTAATATCTGCATTTAGATTGCATACACTTTTTAAAGGATGAAGCCTTATACACAAGAAAAGAGTAATGAAATGAATCTCAAACCTACAACTTCAACAACTTTGTTGTTGGCTGAAAGCAGGACTAAAAATTATGGTGGTCATAAATCTAAATATTGTTTTTCCAGTGATAATTAGTTTTTTTTAACCAATCTAATAGCATCTGTGCTAGACTCAATAGGGCAGTCTATAGTTCAGTTTGCAAAAGGGACCAATTTCAAAACACTATGAAAGACATTGTTAGATTGTCAAGTGATTTTTGGAGTTTTCCAGTTACCTAAAAGCATCTCCTTTGGATTATTTTTAAATAAAATGTTTATAAAACCTAATTCATATTTATGTATGATTTCTCATATCAAATGGTGCCAACCAGGCAGCTTTTGTGCATGATAATTTATGCCAGAGTACTATGAAAATTTTAGGTCTCAATGAAGAGTCTTGGTATGATTTTACCTTGTGTTCAACCTTCAACAAACATTTACTTAGAAATAACTCTGTGCCTGGCATTATGATGGGTGCCAGAGAAACAAAAGCATGAAGATATATTAGGCTGATCTATTTTCCCAGATTTTCTGTTTCTTTTAGTGGGTCTTCTTTCTCCTCTCACTCAGGACATCATTTGTGAGTTCTCTGCCATAATTAAGGATTCCCAGATGAGATCATCAGCAGTACATGTAGCTTCTGACAGTGACATGAAAAACATTTTTTTCTGTTCGTTTTTTAGTGGAGAGCTCATAGTCGCCTTCTGAGATCACAGCCTTGGAAGGTTATTTATAATACACACTCTATTCAGCTCTAGGTTTTCATACAAGAAAGTTATTATATTCATTAAACTGTGTAAACCCTTTCTGACTATGTAATTAAAACTAATTCCTGAGAGTCAAGCTAACATTTCCTCATTCTACCAAAGAAACTTGTGTTATTTCATGAATGAATATTAATCATTAATCATATAATAAGCATATTCTTTATAAGCTTGAAAAGGCATATTCAGTATTTCAATATAAAGTTATTTTTAGAAATCAAATAAAATTTTTGATGTCTTAGCTCACATTACAAAAGTTAAGGTCAAAGACATCTTGGCTGGAAGACATATGCAGAAAAATAATGATTCTTGTTCGAGATTTGGGAGGCAGACATGCCACTAAATGAACTGGTATTACAATCACTAGATTTAAACCTACGTTTATAAAAAGGTAGTACGGATTTTTTTTTAAGTTGGCATTATTAAACTAGGTACTAAATTTTTATTAATCAAGTATGAGCACTTTAGTAATTTTAATAAATACAACACAGAGGCCTCATTCTGAATTCATTGTAATTTAAGCTTCTCTTTTTAAAACTTTGCTGCAGCTAAACCTCTTTTCCATCTGTATTCATGAACTTTTTTGTAATATGTCATATCTTTTATCTTTATTACTTTCTTCTTGCTGTATTCAGCTCATTATCTCAACTATGAATTTCTTTGTGGATCTTACTACCAGCACCATATTTATTTGCTCTCCCTAAAAAATCCCCATCATCTTTAGATTTAGATAGCATTTCAACTGATCTTCATTGTGCCAAGTACCTTCTAATCACTTTGGGCCTATATTCCTCATGCCGAAAATTGGCAAATAACTCTACTTAATAAATCATTCTTAATAAAGATGTGCTTTTTAAAAAAAATGTATAGCCATTTGATTTCTTTTTTAAAAAAATAAATTTAAGGGGCAGAAGGAGACTTTGAAATAGTCTTTCTAAACCTTAACAGTATAGCTCCCCATGTGATTAGCCATTGATGCTTTAGCTTTACTTTAAAATCTGTTTTGTACAAAATGGCATTATAATTTTTTGCATTGTTAAGTGATATTTATCTGGGAAACTACCCTAGCAGTATCATCAAACATTGCTGGTTTGGTGAAGCTTTGATGATGATGATGATGATAATGATGATGATGATGATGATGATGATGATGATGATGATGATGAAGTTAATGACCCATGATACACAGGTCACTTTATTTGTAATTTTTGTGACAAATTTTTCCACAATGAAAATACAAAAACTATTCCTGACCATAGGTCAAAGCATACACATAATATTTTAATTAAAAATAAAATTGTTGGTCTGCCAGTTAGCACATGGTCTATGTTGATAAGGACAATTCTGTATTTTCAAAGTTTATATTTGTAGGTAACTATCCTGGAAAACCTTCCTAGACAAGCTTTATCTTGGATCAAGGAGACCCTGTGTATAGTTATAAGACTGTATTGTGCTTTGCCTTGATTTTTCAATTATTCCATCTAAACCCAAACATAGTAGGTATTTGGCAAGGCTTTTAATAAAAGACTTTAATTAAAATATAGCTAACATTCAGTATTGTATTGGTTTTGATGCAGGACAGGGAGAATCCCAGATCCTGAAAGTCTTTGGCCTCATACAGGAAAGAATTCAATTCGCCCCATCCTACAACAGTTTCAGGTTTACCTCATAATTATTCAACATTTTGTATACCTAAAGAAATGATCACTATAATATGCCCAGCAACCATCTGACACTGTACAATGGTATTTCCATATTACTATATGACAATGCTTTTTAAAGTTTATATTTTTTTACCAGAGGAAACATGTAAAATGCTTTCATCATGATGCAGATAAGGTGAACCTCCCCTCCCCAAGTGGGGACTCAAGTCCTGCACAGAAAGAAGAGGGGTCCTTGACAGCATGCAGGAAAAAATTCAAGCGTGCCAGAGTTGAAGACAAAAAAAGAGTATTTTAGAAAAGGAATAACGCTCCATAGACAGAGTGTGGTCTCCTCTAGACATAAAATGAAAGAGACAGACCTCAAGTATTCAAGAAATTCAGTTTATGTGTCTTTCTTAGTTTCTATGAATTACAGTTTAAAGACTTTGTTTACCTATTTTTCTTTGATAATATGACTATGCAGTATGAAAGGCATGCTAGCAATCTCAGTCTTTGTTTATAGGTTCCCAGAGAGAATGAATGATTGGATTTATTTTGTGCAGGGTATAACTTAAAGACTGTTTTCCTTTTATGGTGTGATAAGTAGTTTGTTAGTAATCCCAGAGGAATCTTCCTTTGTTCTGTAAGTTTCTCATGGTCATGAGCATATTACAGGCTCAGAATACAATTTACCAATTTGTATAGTTCTCAAGCCTCCTCCCTATGTCAGTCAGACTGGCTTCTTTGTAACTAAAACTATTTTATTCATTTTTATATCATCTTTAATAATTATCTCATTTTTCTATTTATTATGAATAAAACTACATTGAATGTCTTTGTGCAGACAGCTTTGTAAACTTTTGCAAAGATATCAGTAGAAGAGGCTTTTAGAATTAACATTACTGGGTCAATGGCATGTCCATTTAAATATTGGTAAATACTGTAAAATATGGTTCTATATGAAAAAACATCTAAAGTAACATTTCCCCCAATTTCTCACGGAAGTTTAAAAGCAGTTATTAATTAAAACACTGCTTCTATCATGTCATTTTATTCAATGTCCTTAGAGTAAACGGAGAACATTAAACATAGATTTTAAGGATTTTATGCCAGGTTATCTTCACCCCTTCCCTTATTCTCATCTCTAACACTGACCTCGGCACTCTTATATCTGACCATACCAATTGCTTGCCATTGTGGTCAGGACAAAACCTCTTTGAATACTCTATCTGAAAAATTCTCAACTCTCCTTTGCTCTGTCTGAGAAAATCTTGCTCACCTTTCAGGTTTTAAGAGGTTTAGAAAACTTCTTCTATCCACTAATTTGAAGCTAGGTTATCTTTCAGGTGCTTCTCAAATCACAGCATTTACATCACTGTATTGAATTTTTCTTTTTGTCTGTCTTTCTGGCTAAACTGTAAATACCTTGTAAATATTCACATTGTTGTATCCTCTTGCCTAGCTCAATGATGGCAAACTGTAGGTAATCATCACACTATTCTTGGAATGAAGGAATGATTTCGTAAAGACACAAATGGAAGTCACTATATATCTCAATACCTAAACTTCTGGATAAAATGAGGATCTATAAGATCTTGATTCTTTATTTGAATTTCTAGAAATTTCCATACAACATGCCTGTTTCCATATATTCACTTCTACCTTACTTACTCTTCATTCCAACTGCTTTACTTAGTATGTTTTGTAACCTTCAAACCTCTTCCCACTACACTACTACCACAAACATACCCTGCACGAAATAAGTGCTAAAAATTTTAGCCAAAAGTGGACAATAACTTTGCGCCACTTCACAAGCATGAATGGTTGTAATGGATTATATCTTGGTTCCAATTCTTAATAACTGTGCACTTGGGTAAGTATTGATGAGTTCTAGTTTTTCCATTTACAAGAGGGGTGATAACAGTTACTAAGTCTTAGGGGTTGTAGGATTAAAATAACTAAAGTCTAAAAGGGTAAGCCACTATGATCCACCTGTGTTAATAGTCATCACTGCTCTCATAACTTCAGGGCCACTATGTGAGACAAAGGAAGGGGGTGGTACAGATCAATCTTTTTCAGTTAGCAGTAAAAGTGCTAATTTCCCTCTGCCCATCACTTCACTCATACAGTACCTAAGGACAAAGATAGATGCTTAATTCAGTTAAAACAAAGATTGGCCAACTTTTTCCGTAAAGGGCAAGATAGTGAAAGTTTAGACTTTATGGGCCAAAAAGCAAAATTAAGGATATTATGTAGGTACTTTAAATAATACATTAGAGAGAAAATAAAGTTCCCAAAATTTTTATTGCTGAAATTTAAAATAATAATAAAGTCAAATTCTCTCTCTAATCTTCCGACACAAAGAGCAGGAATGCCTCTACGTTTCCATTGAACTAATTGAATTCAAGGGGAATGGTAGAGCCAATGGTAAATGAATAACCATTTACATACTGCTAACCTCACCGTTCTTCTGAGAAATGCCCTGGAGTGAGCAAGGGCTGGCAGTCCTGACACTACTGTTCTCCACTTAGTCTTAATTCTTTTTGCCTCCTGCACTATAAGTCCAATGAAAAAATTAATAATTTTCTAAGATAATTTTGATTACCTTTTTGGTTTCTGCCTATTCCTCTACATGCTTTTAAAAATTAACTCCATTTAGCACGTAAGGAAACTGAGGGATTGAGTAATTTACCAGGACTTTATGGTGTGAAACTGTACCCTGAATGATCAGAATCTGATCTCTTAACTGCTATTTTATATTGCTTCTGTAAGTTCCCAAAAAAATATGTGCTGGAAAAAAAAAAAAGTGAAGTGATGGGTTTAGGAGTGAGAGATTAGAAGCTGAAAAATTGTTCAGTTTCAGGCTGAAACAAAGATCTAAGCTGAACTATGGAGGAAAAAAGAAAAAAGAATTCCTTCTTTTAGACTCTTCTAATGAAGACCTTGCATTTTCACAAATCCTGTCGGAAACAGCATCCCTCCAAAAGTCTTTCATGCATTATTGACTGCAGTGGAAATTTGATATGAGCCAAGTAGGCCTCCTAGACAGTTTCAATTCCCATGTTGACCCCATAACCTAAATATAATTTGCTGTGAAGAAGAAGACTTTAGCCTTAGGTTGAAATTTATGTACTTTTTGGCCAGCTTCTCCCTAATGTTATTTCATTACAATCATTAACTTATGTGATTATTTCTTTGGGGAACTCAAAACTTCAGTAATCATATTCTACTTTTCAAATGATCACTCATAAAATGTTTGCTGGCAAACTGACATCTAACCAAGGAACAGTTCTTTTTTTTTTTTTTTTTTAAAGCTTCTCTACTGTGCGGTTACTCATTATTTATGCATGGCTTATCTAAAGAATTAAATTTAATATGTATCTTGAGAATGGCATTCTTTTACATTATGTGGAAAAATTTTTCTCAGTCTAAACAACTTAAAGTCTCAATTAATCTATTTCTACACATTACTTCTACATTTCTCAAATGACATTTAATCGATATTGTTTGGCCATGAAAATGTTAAGGTCTAAATTACATCACATTAGAGTTGAAGGAGTTTATTCATGTCAATCACATAATTAAAACATCAAAAGTGATAATGACTTCAAAGTTTTAGATGAGTCAATCTGTACTGAGCTATTCATATTATTATACCCTTTATTCTTCACAGTTATCTTATGAAGAAGGTGTTCTTCATAAAGTTTACAAAGCTCAGAAAGTTTAAGAAATGTATACATTTTACATGACTTATAAGCAATAGAGTTGGAATTTGAATCCATGTTTGGCAGATTTCTGAGCCCAGAAGATTTCACCAATTCTTTCATGGCTCTACTATATGAGATTTCTTAACAACAGAGGTACAACCATCCAGTTGACTATGAATCAGTTTAACTGATAGTTTATCCATTACTAGGAATCAATATAGTGAATTATTTGGATTTCGCCAGCAGTACACGTCTCTTAAAACCAGTATCCAATCAATTCTCTCTCCCAATTGCTGTCAGTAAATTTAGAGATATTCAACAATTCTTGCACACCCATATGCATATTAGCATCATAAAATTCCATTTGTTTCATAATAAAGGATATGATAATAATGATTATTGTTATAGTAACAGTAATAGTAACAAAAATGACTTCCTAGTTTGAGTGCTTATTATATTCTAGGTACTCTGCTAAGTGCTTTATGTGAATTTGTTTATTTAGTCCTCACAAGGACTATATTAAGTACAGTAGTACACCTTTATCCCTGGTTTTTCTTTCCATGGTTTCAGTTAACCCTAGTCAACTGAAGTCTGAAAATATTAAATGAAAAATTCCAACAATAAAAAAATGTATAAGCATTAAATCGTGCACCATTCTGAATAGCCTTATGAAATCTTGCAGTGTCTCCATCCTGAGCAGGACGTAAATCATCCCTTTGTCCAGAGTATCCATTCTGTGCATGCAGCATATACAATAAAATATTCTGAGAGATAGAAACCGTGTTCACAGAACTTTTATTGCAGTATATTGTTATTACAGTAAATTGCTCTATTTTATAATTAGTTATTATTATTAATATTTTACTCTGCCTAATTTATAAATTAAAATTTATCATAGGTATAGATGTACAGAAAAACTGTACATATAAAGTTCAGTACTAGTCATGGTTTTAGGCAACCACTGGAGGTCTTGGATCATATCTTCCATAGATAAGGGGTAAGAGGTCCTTGCCCTATGCACCTCTTCCATTTGGCTATTTAACCTTGGTTGTCCTTTATAATGAACTGGCAAACATAAGAAAAAAAAAAAAAGGTAAGGGGTCGAGGGACTACTGTGAAATGTTAGAATCCTAAAACTAAATTCCTTGGTATCTTAGGAAAATGTTTGAAACTTGTCCCTAGTTATGGCACACAGATGCTGAAACCTTTGGACTCTCTGAAGTAATAAGACTATCTTTCTTATGCTAAAGAAATTACTGATGGCTGAGGGTCTTTAAGTAGTTTCAGGATAAGGCTGGTAACCAGAAAGACCAAAGCATAATTGGAGTGTTGGAACCATCAGCCTCACCTTGCCACCTTTAGAGAGGAGTGAGTTGGAAGTTGAATTAATCACCCATGGCCGATGATTTAATCAATCATGCCTACTTAATTAAACCTCCATAAACTGACAGGATTTAGAGAACTTTTGGAATGGCGAACACATTGGGGTAGTGGGAGGGTGGCAATATCAGGGAGGATATGAAGCTAAACTTAACCTCCCACTACTACCACCACCATTCCTCATCCTATGTATCTCTTCCATTTGGCTATTCCCAAGCTGTATCCCTTAAAAAAACAGTAAGCATAAATAAACTTCTTTCCTGCTTTCTGTGAACCATTCTAGCAAATTACCAAACTTGAGGAGGGGTCATAAGAACCCCCAAGTTTATTGCCAAGTTAGAATGAAGTACAGGTGGTTTGAGCACCCCAATTGCAACTTGTATCTAAAGATGGAGCCCTAAAACCTGTGGGATCTGCACAAACTCCAGATTGTTAGTGTCAGAATTGAACTGAATTATTAAGACATCAATTGGTGTCAGATTGTTGTAAAATGGAGTGAGAAAAAAAAGCCACAGCATTCTAAATGGCTAAAGCAAATACACTAAAAAGAAGAGGATATATTGACACACTTAAATAAAAAGTTCAGAGGGAGATCCAGCAGTGTTAAATCTAACAGCTCAAACGTGTGATGAGGACTGAGTTCCTCTCTATCACGTCTCTTCACTATTTTCCAGGTGAGCTCAATCTCACACAGGATCTCTCCAAATGTCAGCTCATATCTTCAATCTAGCAGAAAGAAGATTTTTTTCCCAGTATTTCCACATAGTCCTCACGCTTAGTCTGATTGAACCAAGTTTAATCACAAGCCCATCCTCAAGCCAATATTTATGAATGGGGAAGGATTATTCTGTTTGACCAGGTCTTGGCCACAATCCCACTCTTGAAGCCTTTGTTCACCTGTACTGAATGGAGTGAAAATATGCTGGGATGGTTCCAATTCAAAGGAAAACTGACATTTTTTTATCAGAAGAAGAAAGAATAAGATATACACAAGCGAAAATGGTGGGTCTCAACTACAGAAAGCTACCACTATCCCCATTTTACAGATAAGTAAGTTAAAGGTCAGGAAGTTTAACTGACAAGTTGAAATTTTCCAGTAAGTAAAACATAAGGTCAATATTCCAGCCAAGGACTATCAGGGTAATCATAAAACCACTGTGTATCTCTGGAAATTAAGTCTACACAAGTAAGATTTTCAAAACAATATCATTGCTTCTGCTTTTTATTTCAGCCCTGAAAAGGAGCCAATAGCACTTGAACCCAAGTAATGTGACATTCCATTATTTTATTCTCATAAATCTAAAGAAAGCAAAAAATCATATTTAGATTTAGTGAAATAAAATTACTAAATTTTTCTTCCTTGATCAAATTTTTAAAGAGCAAAATCTATGTTTTTATATTTGTAAAAGATCTTATAAATACCATTGATTTTTGGAAAATGTCTTTGGTTACTGGACTCAAGCATCAAATACAGTAGAAATTTTTACCTGAAATTACTTCACTAATCCCTAAACATTTGAGGGAAAATGTGTTAGGTTGGTATGAGATGACAGATGCATAGATTGTCACCAGAGGATCCACTGAGGAAATATCCCTTTCCAAGTTTCCTTAGATTATTGGTAGAATTTATCTTCTGCAGTTGCATGACTCTTAGCCCGGGGCCACTCTCAGGTCCTTGAGTTCACCTGCAATTCATTGCCATGTGGACTTCTTCGTAGGCCCTATCACAGCTTACTTTTTCAAAGTTATTATTTGAGAGAGAGTCTCTCTAGTGCATACTAAGAATACTTTATATAGATAGAAATATAATTATGGTAGTGACATCACCTCATCCTTGCCACATAATGTAACATAATCACAGAAGTAACATTCTATCACTTTTGCTATATTCTATTCCATAGTTTATATTCTGAAAGTCCACCATAACTGAAGGGGAAGGTATTAGACAGAGAATGAACAGGGGACCTCTCTTGAGTCTGTCTATCACAGACCCTATCTTGAGCATTTAATCAACTTATTCTCTCTATTTAAAATGTCTTTTCCTCATCATCACAGAAGAAATCATCCTTGAAGGACCAAGGACCTGTATCAAATTCTTCTTCTACAACAAGTCTTACTTAATATATTGGATGAAAGTAGTATCTTCTTGTTCTTCAAAAATCTCTAATAGTGGTGAGAGTCTACAGTTTCATGACATTTATTACTTACTACTTTGAATAATTTATTTTTTTCTCTCTGTCTTAATTCTCTGACTAGACTTTTAAAGCCAAGAACCCTTCCTTCCTTTTATTCATTCATATATTTTTAAAAGTATTTATTAAAATCCTAACATGCACCAATGTATCAGGACTACATTTGGTTACAAGTAATATAAACTTCAAGTGAATGATGAGCTAAACAAAATGGCAGGCAGTTTATTTTTTCTCAAGCAATACAAAGTTTGCCAGTAGAGGTTTGGTGACTGGCTCAAAGTGGCTGAACACTCTCAAGGTCAAGGTTACTATAATTCTCTTGGTCTTTTGATCAGAGAGTGATCAAAATAATTGTTTTAGATCTATGAAAAAGAATAGAATAAGTATTAAGTTGGAAAAATTGATTCTCAAGTTAAGCATTGTGCTGGGCAGTCAGGATAACATGATTAACAAAAACAGATATGACCCCTGCTTCATAGAGCTTTTCAGTTATTAGAAGTAGAAACAATAAAAAATGTTTTACAAACACATATAAAGTTACAGATGTGAATGTGCTGAAATGCAAAAAGTTACAGGGTTCTGAGAGTCTAGCAGGAGGTAGAATACATGAATGATCTAGGATGGGAAGTTGAGAATAGTTTCCCTAAAAAGGTGGCATTTAGACAGGTAGTATTTGTTTTAGTTTTGGCACTTACCATAGGGTCCTGCATATAACAAAATTTATAGAGAAGAAAAGATAATTACAGAACATCTTATCGAAGCCTTCAGTAAAATTGTACTCCATGACTCCTTTTATTGCAAACGGTGGAAAACCTAATTCAAACTCAATTTAAAAAAAACAAACAAACATATATTGGCTAAAGTTCAGCATCTAGCTTCAGGCACCAAATAAGACTAAATGATGTCAGGAAGTGCTCCACTTCTTAACTTGGCTTTCCTCTTTGCTGAGTCTATTCATTTGTAGGCTTTTCTATCATGGTACTAAGATAGTGGTCACCTTTAAAGTTATATATTTTCAACAAAAACACTTGTAGAAAAAAATTGTATTTTCCCAAGGGAAAAAAAAAAAGTTTTACAATTAAATCTTATTGTGTATGAATTGAACCAGATATGAGCCCTTGTAGCAACCACTTGATCACTAGAGAATGCATGATCCACTTAGTCTTTTGTCTTGTGCCTTCTCATAGATCAGGGGTAGAAACAGCACCACCAAAACTCCATGAGCTAAGGATGGGGAAGAAGGCCATTGGCCCCCCAAAGCAAAACAAGAACCAGTCACCAATACAAGTGGGAAGTTAGTTAGGCAGGCAGAAAGAACAGGAGCCACTACAAAGCAGAAATGACTGATCACATTAATAATTGCCACACCCAATAACAGTAATAGTAACAATAGTAAGAACTAAGACTTATTTTATAAATATTTCTTTTTATAGTTACCCAACTCAGAAAACAAAAGTAGATCTGTGGTTTGAAATTAGTAAGTGTGAGATTCCCAAAGAGCAAGGTTTCTGCTAGGACTAAGACCCCTCCCTCAGCTCCCAAATTCCAAATAAATATCCCAAAGCTTATTTATTCACGCAAACATACCTCCATTTGTGCTGACCTACTCAGAGAAGGTCTGCTAAGTAAAGCTCATTTCAAGCACATTTGGTCCTGAGTAGCTTAATGTCTGCCTAGTGGCCAGACTAAGTGATTTCAAACGGCCTTAGACTTCTTATCGTATCCATGTAGCCAGGGAGAAAATGAAACCTTGTTTATCATCTTGATAAACAGTCCCTTTCAATGCCTCCAGACACTTTATGTAACTTGGTAGAGTAAAATACTATTAAATTGTCATCACTGTCAAAAAGTGAAGTAATAAGTTTTTTTACCTGAGTCATAGTTAATGACTTCTACAAATGTGCAACACAAATCAGAGTTTCTGTTTGCCCTCCTTTCCCCTAAATGTGTGTTTTCTGATCTTCCTGGCTATAGATGTAAGGTGCAATCTCATAATACAAATTAATATATACTTTTATTATTACCTCTTTGCCAAACCAATAAAATACTAAGATGACAAAGGCCAAATACTTGGCTTAGATGAAGTATATGCACATTGGAGAAAGCTAAGCAGCTTTTTCTCATTATAGTTCTTCATGGAAGGCGTAGATTCGAAAGACTGTATTTCAAGGGTAAAAGCTTTGAAATGACAACCTTGTTATCATTAAACATAATGAAGAAGTTATTTAAACACCTTTAATGGGGGTAATTAATATACCTCTTTTATTCTCATTATCTTAAAAATAATTAGGCTATGTTAAGCTGCAACAACAAACTACCCCAAATTTCATTGGCTTAAAACAACGAACGTTTATTTCTTGTACATGCAACATGCCCATTGTAGTTCAACAGTGGGAGTATATTTGTAGGAGTTACTCGGGGACTAGAATTGCTAGAGTGGCCACAATCTAAAATAGGGGTGGACAAACTATGGCCCATTAGACAAATCTGGATCACCATTTGTTTCGTGTGACCTATGAACTAAGAATGGTCTTTATCTTTTTCAATAGTTGAAAAAAAATCAAAAAAAAATATTTTGTGACACATAATAACTACATAAAATTCGAGTTTCAGTTTCCCTTAATAAAATTTTATTGACATACAGGCATTCTCATTTCTTTACATATTATTTATGGGTGCTTTTGTGTTACAACAGCAAAGTTGGTAGTTGCCACAGAGACCAGATAGCCAACAAAACCAAAAATATTTTTTGTCTGGACCTTTATAGAAAATGTTTGCTGATACCTGATCTAAAATATTTCTGGTTGCCACACAAGCAGGAGAAGAGCCCTTGAGGGTCTTGCACAGGGATTTAAAAGCTCACCATAGAAATGTTATGTAACATCTATTAACACAGAAATAATCACATGGCCCACACCCCACAAAAGAACGAAACTACCATTGTAATGCCCTGGTTTGGAACTCCACGAGCCAAGAAGGAAACTGACACTGATGCAAGCGCAAAAGGGAGTTTATTGACAAACTCGAGTTTGGACCCCACTCATTCACTGACGCAGCAGTGGTTGAGAGAAGCCCCAACTGAGGGGCTGGGACCTAATTTAAAGGGTAAAACCGCAAGCCTTGGGGAGATGCCTTGGCGTCACCTGATTGGGGGGTTAGGTTGACCTTTAAAGGGATTGGGTGGTAGGTTGTTAGGTCTGCGTGCAAAAGGGGGTCGTGTGCAGTTGGGGCAGCGTATAGAGGGGACCCTGCGCAGAAAGGGCCGAGTGCAGAAGGTGCCGGTCGCAGTAATCAGAATATGTGCAGGAGGAAATAAGGGTGTGGGGGGGTGCCTTAAGGGCCTACCGATTAGCTGGCTTGGCTGGTTTGGCCAGGTGGTAAGGCATTGTTCTTGACCACTGGCCTTTGGGGAACTTTTCGTACAATTCACCTTGGGATCACTCAGAAAAATGGAATCATTCCAGTCTTTCACCATAAGCCCAGAAGGAGGAGAGCCAATGGTAGTTATTTAGAACCTCTAATTGCTGCCACAGCTAAAATCAATAATAGCAAGAATATTAATAACAAACTCATTGTTTTTGTACTTCAAGAATGATAAGAGTTTTGCCAGTGTTCACTCACTGATCCTCACAACAGCTTCATCATGAAAGTACTATTATTTTCCCCATTTTACAGATGAGGAAACTAAGAATAGAAAACTTAAATGATTTTCCTGAACTTAATATAGTTTATAAAATGTGGAGGTAGTATTTAAACCCAGTCTAAAATTTTGGCTCCAAAATCCAGTCTCAAACACTATACTCAACCATCTTACTATACGTGGACTCTCTGGAACTTATAAAAGTCCCAGCTATTGACACTGTAAAAACTACCTCCTCAAAAAACACTTAATCATGAAATTCAGCAGATATAAGCAAAATATTAGTTTTAGTATTTGTGTAACAGATGTCCATAATGCTTAATAATTCACTTAGGAGTTTTTTGATAATTAGTCCATAGATGGAAGTAAACTCTAATATCTATGGATTTTCATGTGGTTCTCCTATAGTTGTCAAAGAAAAGACTTACAATTTAAGGTCAGTTTATGACTCAGCAAGAGGACCCACAGGTGGGCATCAAAGTCTACAGAGAGAGTGCTTCTTCCAGGGCATCGTATTTTGCAGCTCCTTCTCCCTTGATTACCCTAAATTATATCCTGATCTTTTTGTCTTTGCTTCTAAGCCAAAGCAGGAATGTTGTTCCATGGGTATGTTTTTTTGTTTGTTTGTTTAGCTAGAGAAAACAATGTGGTAAAATATCAAGAAATAAACCTTTTATTTATTAATTTTTATTAATTTATTTAAATTTATTAACACATATTGTATGAATTTATTAAAATCAGACATGATATATTTGGAGTCATTACATCATCAGCTTTGTACTTTTAAGTTTTCATAATGGAGTTTGTGTATTATCATTGTCCACTTTCTTTTTACCATCCATTGTACTTACCTGTGATGGATAATAAAAGAAACTCACTTTAAGAGAAAAAAATAATTTACACTTATTGTTAGAATTCCTCCTTTGAGTGTATTTATGTTTATATACATTAAATAAATGTTATCAAGAAACAGAGAACAAAAATTAATAAAGACACAGGGCAAGGATGAAATGTAGAAAGCATTTAGACCACCTACGAATAGTTTAGATATTTTACAGGACAATCCTGGGATCTTACCAGTAATTACCTCCATTTTCCAGCCTTTCAGAATTTTACTTCTAGTCAAAACTCGTCTGATTGCAACTGCCTCCAGCATTGTCTTGGAAACTGGATTTCATTTTTATGTTAATAATAAGAAAAATGTCAGCTCTTATTATAGTGTACCTACTGTGTGCTACTCGGTGTACTAATTACTTTTAATATACAATCTGTAATGCTCACAATATCCCTTAAATCAGGCATTTTACCAACAAGGGACCAGGGCCTAGAGATTACGACTTTCTCCGGGTCACCTGGTTAGCAACACAAATGATCTTGACTATTTGAAATATAATTTAAAGACTAATATATTCAACCTTTCATGTCAATATTTCAGATAATTTTAGGGAAATTAATATAGCCAGAGGAGTGGCTTATATAAAATAGAGTTGTCTGTCTTTATTCTAGAAATTATTTTCACATCTTTCCCAGCCTCGAAGGCTAGCAATGGAAAAGTAACGCCTGATAAACTATTGCCCAGCTAGACCAATGACATTGGTTGAAGCATAGAGTTGGGAGAGATCCAAGCAAGATTTAGATTGAGAATGTGACACCTTATAGGTGAACAGTAGACATAAATCTTTTTTCTAAGCCTTATTTCATTCCAACTCTTTCCCTAATCACAGTAATAAAATACAGTTTATTTATTTATTTTAGATCATAACCCAAAGAAGCTGAAGGACACTGATGCTGTGATTTTGTTTTGAGTAACTTATATCAAATATCCAGGGTAAATACTTAGAGGTAGAAGCTTCCCCTTCAATTGTTTCAGCAGCCACCCAGGTTTTGAGTGAATTTGCCTATTGCACATTAAGTCTTTTCTATGGTTGCACGAATTTATAGTATATTGAAGGCAAACCCAGACCAGGGAAGCAAATTTAGGCTCAGAAAATAGATAGTTGGAGATTGTAATGTTCTCAGCCTTATTGTAACAAAATTTTCAAGCAGATCTGAGAATAGCACAAAGGAAGTCTGGTACCCCAAACCATTACTTAGTTTCTACTCCCAAATGCTATTCTAGAAATCCTTATTGGGAAAGAGCAAACATTCAAAAGTATTTAAAGAACAGTTTAAAATCAAGAATGTTCTTCTTGTAATCTCATTGGTGCATCTTTGAGTAAAATTGATTTCTATGTTGTTAGAGCAGTTATTAAAAATGATTTCTACAGTAGAGTTTCAACATGTCCAATGTATAAATCATTTTCTTCTTTAAAAACATAAATTTAGGGGATGGGTGTTGAATTTCTTATGGTATATATTATTTTTAGCAATCTTATCTTAGTGTAATAATGAGACCTAAATATAGTTTCCTAGTCATTGGCCTGGGTTGAGAATAGAGAGATAGGTATGAGGAAAGGTCTATATTGGTAAAAGAAAATAAGGATGACTAGTCCAATTTTTTTTTCAATAAATCATGGCCTATTCAAAGATAATATTTCCAGTAGTATTACTAATAGCAGATTATCTTTTAGTGACTACTCTGAACCAGGTATTATTATAACCACTTTGTCTATATTTCTCATACCCATTTAGTCCTCAGAACAAATCTATGAAGTTAATGCTCCATGATCCACATTTTGCAGAGGAGAACTTGAGGCATACGAATGAAAAATAATAAGAAGCAGCAGATTCAGGGCATGAATCTTGGCAGCCTGGCTCTGGAAACTGTGATCTTATTCAGTATGCTATACTGCCTCAAACATGTGTGTTCAGCCCTGAATTTATTCCTTTTTCCTACATTTCTCTGTTTTCTCTATACCCCAGAGCCCTAGAAAAGAGGAGATGGTAATCTGTTTAATCTCCAGTAAAAACGAATCAAGCACTCATTTGTGCTCCTCTACCAAAACATGCTTAAAGATTCATTAGTGTCTCTCTTGTTAATGATTTACAAACACACTTGGAGCTTTTTTCCAGTCCATTGGGTCAATAAAGCTTTTTTAACACAGTCTTAAATATGTATTTCTGAAATCCCTGCAATAGATTCCAGGAGAGCTATTTATAAGGCCTTGATTGAGAAGTCCTTTAAAAGTGAATCTTAAAAAATCTGTGCTTTGTGTCATGGATAATAGCTTTTAAAGAAAGGGACCATTTACAATAAATTGGAAATGTGAGGATCCAAATAATCATGTCAGGCTTAACATTTAATTAATCACGTTTTATTCATTTCCTCCAAAAGTTGTGCTCAACTATCAACTGATATAACCTGGCTTAACTATTAATGAACATTGAAGTTTCTTATGGTTACTCTTAATTGCAATTTCATTTTCCAGTCATTTTACTTAGAATAAAGAGCTTTTATTTGTACATTTGGCTCTACCGCAAACCAATGTTCAAGCTGACTTTTTCTAGAAGGACTAGAAGGCCAATTCTTTGCAAAAGCTACATTTATTGGTCAAGTTTGTTTTCTGAGAAGACTACATAATGGATACTCAGGGAAAGTTTCACAAAGAGAATTAATTGATATTCAATCTTCTCTTCTTTTCCATTCTTATTTTCTCTTTTCTTCCTATCTTCCTTTGCACTCCTTCCCTTTCTTCTTTCTTCCTCTGCTTCTTTTCTTTCTTTCTTATTCTTTTTTATCTTCCATCAATTTGTCATTTAATCATTCAGCCATTTAGCAAATGTATGAATGCTTACTAGGGATAAAGACATAAATAGGATGTGGTCCTTGCCATCATGAAGTGTCCAGCCCAACAGGATAGATAGGCAGTGAACCAATTATTTCAATTAGGAGACACGCTGCAAAAGAAAAGTTGAGCTTGCTAAGAGAGCACATTATGGGTATTAAGAGCTAGTCTTTGGGAAATAGGTTCATTCAACAAATATTTACAGGACAAACATGAACCCAGTACTGAGGTCGAAGTGGTAAATGAAAAAAAAATTGCTGTCCTTACCCTCTATAAGAATAGTAATATATTATTTAAAATGCCAAAATAATTCATTGTGAATATTATTGTGAGGTAGCTATGAGAGCTTATAGGATTGTATAATAGGGAAATCTAACTTACAGCATGGAGACCACCCAAGGAAGACCACCCAAAGAAGACCTCAATAGTAAATACAGGGCAAAAAAAAAAAAAAAAAAAAAAAAAAAAAAAAAAAAAAAAAGACTGTACAGGGTAAACATTGTTACCTTATCTTTTTAAGATAGTTTTTTTCTATTCCAACTTTACATTCTCCATTAGTATATATTTTTTTTTCCCAGAAAACCTGAGTTTCTGATAATTTCAAGTTTCTTGGCTATGCTTGGTCATGGACATGAAACCATCAACACCAAAATATAGTACGAAATGTCAAATTCTCTGGCAGAAGAAAATGACTAGACATTAGCAATTTTCCACAAGTGTCCATTCTTAAATGGTTGACCCAGTTTGTAGCCCAGAGCAGTCCAGTTGGTAGGTATAAGCAATTTCTATTAAATGTTCATTCTGGCGGCAAATTCTGTTTTATGATGTTTTTAGCCATCTGCCTGCCAGTCATTCCTAACCTCATCTTTCTTTTCCATCATGACATGTAATTGTCATCAGTGAGGACTTTTTTTTAAAGGAAATGTTATCCTTCGTAATCCATCTTCTTTATGTTTTCTCACTTGAATAGGGCAAGACAATGATACATTGAGCTGTGAAAGAGGGATCATTGCTAAGAGCATATTGTGCTTGGCATTTTTTAACTTTTCAAGCTCCAAGAGAGTTGCTGCTGCCAGAAATAATCTTAAAATGGTGTTGTTGTTTTTTTTTCCTTTTGGATATTATAAAATTTCTATTCCTATTAAAAATAGATTTTGATAATGTATGTGGAGTTCCAACAAACACAAGAGAAAGAGAAAAGGGGAAGTGGAGAGCTGCCCTATGGAGCTACCCAGCAGGGGACCTTCCCATCACCACCTGGGGAAACATGGACAAAAGGAGGGAGAATCTGTGGTGGAGGGAGAACTTAGAAATTGATGTCCATTTAACAAGTCTAACTTTTTCAGATAGCTTGCATTAGCCAGATAATTATTGAATGTACTTCTAATCTGAAAGAACAATGGGACCCCTTATAAGGCTAGATTTGAGGTATGAGACTAATTTCTTGCATTTTATCTTAGATTTGTTTTCTATAGACAAAGAAATTTGAAGGTAGAAACAGTAAACTGGAAAATCTGAATAGTACAGACAACCTCTATACTGGCTTGTTCCTTATGCCACATTCTCTGCCATTAGCTAGTAGGTTACTTCACCTGTCTTATTTGCTGGATCTACAGATGCTGGGTGAAATCCAGAAAATAATCCATTTTATGGATAACCCACAAGCCAAAATTAAACAAAAATAAAAAGGTGGAGGGAGCTCATTTTCCTGAAGACTTAACTGACTTTGCTGTGAGATGTCATAGATCATCCTCAAATCATTTTGACTTGGATCAATGTAAAATTTAGAAATGAATTGGCATTGGTGCCAAATAAAAGTCTTAAAGGCATTTACATGACAAAATATTATTATTATGATTTTGCAATAATCTTGACAGTTGAATTTCAAAGAACAATTCACCAGGCAATCTTTAAAATGTAGATAAAACATTTTTAAACAGACAATTTTCTGGTTCCCAGAAAGGGTTATTAGAAACTTAACTTTGCTTTCACTGGGGACAAAGCTGGGGAATGTTTTGGTTTCCAGTCTCCCTTTTCAAGTAGCCAGTAAATGAAGAGAGTAGATAAGACTTCAAAGCCAGTTCCACAGGGCCCTAAAGAATTCGTCCCTGTGATTATAAGTCCAGAATTTTATGTCCTGTCACAGAATTTGATAAGTTTCTCATTGTATCTTAGGCAAACATAGTAAATGTGAGCTTTGATATAGCCAAGAAGTGAAAAACAGATAGAAATTTGAGGGGGAATATATCTTACAAGCTTACTATACACTATTTTACCAAAGACATTCATCCTTCTCAAGAAACAGTTCCACACTATTTATGGAAAAATCTATGACATATTTGTAATTCATTTTTCATCTATTCTATCAATCATTTACCCATCCATCCATCCATCCATTCATCCATTCATCCATTCATCCATCCATCCAACAAATACCTGTCATTTAATATTAGCTTTAGAAAGCTGATTATCTGCTAAGTATAGTTGTTTTTACTTTTTTATTAGCAAAGGAATCCAACCAAGATTATTATACTGAATATCAAAAAATAAAATAACTAGAGGTGCTTTCTTCTTTCCTCCAGTGCACATTACTGAATTCCCTTAGATAATGTATACAGCTTCACAAAGCAGAACTTGAAAACTTCTAAGCAAAGGACCACAGATGTGAGACTCGCTCTGTGAAAGATATAGTATTTTTGTTTTGTCAACACAAACAGTAGAACTGGGTTTTATAGTCATGATAGATCAAAAGATTAAATTTTTCTGATTGACTATGGCTAGATCAGTCACAAATGTAAACTTAAGGAATCAGGAGATTTGGGTATGATGACGCTAATCAGGCTTCCTTAATGGTAAAGTCTTGTGGGGCTCTGAGACCTAGTTCAGGCTCCATATTGGCATACCTGAACAGTAAGTATAATTGAAGCCATAGTTCAACTTGTCATGACCACATGAGCTTGTTATTCAGAACAACACTTCCCCAGCTTCCAGCGTGCAAATTCATCATCCGTGAGCCTAAGGAAGATGTGGTTTGGGGTCACCGAATTTATATATATGGTTTTAATGAAAATGGAGCACTCATCAATCCCTAGTCACTGAGCTTTCCTCCCTTTTAGAGAAATGGCAGCATGTGTGTCAGGGTAGGACTAGGGAAAGAGAACTATGTATGAGATCAGAGGATCTGGATTCTGGTCCAGATGCCACCAGGTACTTACTAGGTAAAACGTGGGCAAGTATTTAAACTGCTCTTAATCTCAGTTGCCTCCTCTGTAAAATGAGGGTGATCATAACCTCAGTGGGCTATTGTGAGCTAAAATTAAATAAAAGTTTATAATGTGTTTACCGTGATGTCAGACACATAATAAATAATAAATGGTTAGCTCCTACACTATTATTATTATCATCATTAGTTATATGACTATATTATTCAGTTGTTTTAAGTCTTCATCCTCACTAGAAAATGAGGGTAACAATAGTCCTATTTCTGTCTTTGAACTATTTTGCAGATTAAATAAAATGTTTCATTAGAAAAAAAAAACAATAATAATCTCTGTCCTTCAGGAGATTACATTACAGTGGGAAACACATAGGTAGTAAGTATAATTAATAAATAAATTATATATTATATTTGAAAGTTACAGGTACCCTGGAGGTAGGAGGGGGATATACAGCAAAGTAAGGGAGATTATGAGTGCTTGCTAATGGAATTATGATTTCAAGATTATGGTCAAATGTGTCTTTGATAAAATGACATTTGGGCAATATGTGGAGAATTGACAGAATGAGTCAGAGATTTGCTAGAAGAATGTCCCAGGTGGTGTATAGTTCAACTTGTCAAGATCAGAAAAGACTGTTATGTAGAGCAACATCTACTTGGTTACAGCAATCTTCAAAAGGGATCATGCCTGCCATGTTCAAGCCATAGCCTATAAGAAAACTAGACTCCCTGGAACAGAGGGAAGGTGAGGAGGGTGGTAGCAAATGAGGTCAAAAACTTGGTTGGAGGATTAAGAGAGACAGGTCAGATAATTAACCTTGATAACCATTCTAAGCAAAGAGTCGGACTTCCTTTTGCAAGTTTTCCATCAAAAAAGAATGACTATTTGTGGCTAGATGCAAAAAAGTATGTTTTGGAGTCCAACAAACCTCTTGTGATCCTGGGCAAGTTAGTCAACATCTCTGAGCATCAGCTTTTTACCTGTGAAATGGGACAATACCTTGTACAGTTGCTGGTAATTTTATAATCAATGTACATAAAGTACCGAACGCAGTGCTCAGCACCCAATTCAGAGCTCGCTAAATGGCAATGAGCACTGAGATGACATAGAACTGTTCCTTTGGCTCATTTACAATTGTGCTGTGAGGGACATGCTTTGGGCCTCCAGTGGCCACTTTGCTGTCCATATTTTTTAACTCGGGGCAGTAATTCAGATAATCTGGTATGTCTGTCACTGTGTCTGCTAGATTGACTGTAAATTAAATAAGACTCAAGATACATTAAAGCCAAGTGCTAACTTTAAAATTGGTGGTATTTTCTTGAAGTGTAGTACCAGCTATTACTGACTTGACTGAGGGTATTTACAACTGACAATTATAAGCTAAAGTATCCTAATTACAGGTGTCAAGGTTAAATAGTATAATGTGTGATTAGCCCTGTTGTTCCATTAACTTTAATCCCAGTGATGGGCATGTGGGGGACTAAGATGCTCTATGATCCAAGTTCAAACCTCCTTACTTCCTACTCAGGACATTGCCCTGGCCTTTTGTTCCTATATTTTGCTACCTGGCACTTCTCTAACCACTCCTGAAAACATGCCAGGGTGGTCACTCTCAAACAATATCCAGATCACATCAATAAATGGTACTTTAAAGTCCCCATTTCTGTTGCATTGCAACATAGAATAATACCAACATCTCTCCATGGAGAAGTAAGTCTTCTGTAATTAAATCTTATCTCGGGTCTTCAGTTTCATCTACTGTAATGTATTTTTTAAAATACTTGGAAAAAAATACTTAGACCAAGACTTCCAGTCACGATGGGACCTTTTACCACACCTCATTCTCCCTAACCCAAAGCACCAGAGCAGAAAAGCTGGCTGTGAAAACCAGCAAGAATTCTTTTCAGCTGTGATGAAAGGCTGCTGTAGGACAAGGCACACTCTTAAAGGGCCCAATAGACTCACTCATTGACAAACGTGTGCCCTAATCTCCAGTGATGGGATAGCAGTTCGAAAAGTATCAGGTACATATGGAGAGGGACTGAATTATCTGGCTTCGGGGCAAGAACTGTAGGGGCTACTCTCTCCTGAACTAATGTGCTGGTGGGTGCCATGATACCTTGCAGGCACAGGTGGGCGCAATATCTGAATCTCTATTAATGTGGCTAACACTGCTCAACCCCATCCTGGTGATTCTCTGAGAATTTACCTCACCCAATTCATGCATTATATAAAAACCTCTTTCAGAGGCTAATCCATACAAGTGACTGGCCTGAAACCATGCCGCAGACTTTTCTAAAATCGCTCAAAGGTCCATAAACCCCAAATAAGCAGTGGCTGACCACAGTGTTCCCCGTACCTCTTGCTAAGTGGCTTTAAGCTTGGAACTAGTGGCAGCAAGCCTTGGCACACAGCATATTCATTCCAAGGTGCCTCCCAGCCCAGCTCAGGCAGCTACCAACCACAGATCACATTTTAGCTCTTACCGGATAGCCCTGTGCCGGACACAGACAGTGGTTGACCTTGGCCTGCACCAGAACTGCTCCCAAGAGGCCCCAGAGCCAATGTGCCTAATAGCTGGCTTTGGACTACACCTAAGCACCACCTAAATAGTGCTACAAACGACACACCCAAAGAGTGGACTCAGGGGTACCAGAGACCCATTAAAGCAAATCTTGCTCCATGAGGTCAGCCCTCACTCAACAGCTTATCTGCTATAGTCATGGCCAGCCTTCACAACCTGCAATTCCACCTACTGACATAGCAACAAGAATCAAGACTCAACTACAACAGGAGAGCACATACAACCCACAAAAGGGACACCCTTGGAGTCCCTGACTCAGGTTAATAAAAATGTTGTGCCACTGGGCTCCACAGGATACCTACTACATAAGGTCACTGTGCTAAGACAAGAAGATCTACATGACACATAGTAACAAACATGGGGAGGCAGCCAAAATAAGGAGACAAAGAAGCATACACTAAATGAAAGGACAGGACAAAGGTCTAGAAAAAGAACTAAACAAAATGGAGGTAGGCAATCTACCAAACACAGAGTTAGAAACACTGGTTATAAGGCTGCTCAGTGAACTGAGGTGAGGAGGAGAAGAATAGATGATCTCAGTGAAAACTTCGAAAAAGATACAGGAAACACGAAGAAGGAGATAGAAGGCAAAACATTCAAAATAAACAGTCAGAAATGAGGACTACAGTAACTGAAATAAATACATTAGATGGAATCACAGCACATTAGGTGAATCAGAGGATCAATTCAGCAGTTTGAAAGACAAGGTAGCAGAAAACACCTAATCAGAACAGCAAAAATAAATAAATAAAATAAATAAATAAATAGAATTTTTAAAAATGAGGATAATTAAGGGATCTCTGGGTTGACAGCAAGCATACCAATATTCATATAATTATGGCACCATAGAAAAGAGAAAGCAAGGAATTAAAAACCTATTTCAAAAAAAAAAAAGAAAAAGAATGACAGAAAAGGGAAGGGAATAGACATAAAAGTATAGGAAGCACAGAGAGTTCCAAACAAGATAGACTCAAGAGGCCTATACCAAGACATATCATAATTAAAATACCAAAGTTTAAAGACAAAGCAAGAATCTTCAAGGCAGCAAGACAAAAGCAGTTAGTTACCCCCAAGGAAGCTCCCAGAAGAATATCAACTGACTTCTCAACAGAAACTTCGTAGGCCAGAGGGGATTGGCACAAAATATTCAAAGTGATGAAAAGCAAAGACCTACAACCAAGATTACTGCACCCAATAAAGTTATCATTTAGAATTGAAGGACAGAAAAGGAGATTCCCAGACAAGAAAAAGCTAAAGGCATTCATAACCAACAGACCGGTATTACAGCAAATGTTAAAAGGACTTCTTTAAGAAGAAAAAAATAAATAAATAATATAAATATGAGAATACCACAAAGCAAAAATTCTCACTGACAAAGACAAATGCATAATAAAAGCAGTAGAACAACTAATCCTAAAGCTGGCACAGAGCTTAAAAGGCAAAAATAATAAGATAATGTGTAATTACAATAGTAAATTAAGGGATACAAACAAATACACACAGACAAAAGAGGTAACAAATAATGACAAAAACATCGACATGGAAGTAAGAGTAAAAATTGTAGTAATTTTAGAATGTGTTGAAACTTAAGCAACTATCAGCTTAAAACAGACAGCTGTAAACATAACTTGGTATAAACAAAGCACATGGTATTCACAAACCAAAAATCTACATTAGATATACAGGAAATAAAGAGAAAGGAATCCAAACACAATACTACAGAAAGTCATCAACATACAAGAAAAAAAAAAGTATGAAAGGAACAGAGAACTACAAAAATGATCAGGAAACAATTAGTAAATGATAATTACGTATTATAAATAATTGCTTTAAATGTAAATGGATTAAGTGCACCAATCAAAAGATGAATGAATAAAAAGTTGTGGTACATACAAACAGTGGAATATTACTCAGCCATAAAAAATGAAATCTTTTCATTTGTAACAACATGAATGGACCTTATGTTAAGTGAAATAAGTCAGACATAGAAAAATAAACACTATATGATTTCACTTACACATGGAATCTAAAGAACAATATAAATAAACAAAACAGAAACAAATTCATAGATACAGAGAATAAACTGATGGTTGTCAGATAGGAGTAGATCTAGGGGTCTGTGTGAAAAAGGTAAAGAGATTAAGAAGTACAAATTGACAGTCACAAAACAGTGAAAGGTATGTAAAGCACAGCATAGGGAATATAGTTAATAATATTGGAATAACTGTATATAGTGTCAGGCTGGTACAAGACTTATTGGGGAGATCACTTCAAAAGTTATATGTGTCTAACCACATATAACCCTGAAAGTAATATAATATTGAATGTCAACTGTAATTGAAAAACTTCTTAAAATTATAAAACAAACAAACAAACAAATAAATAAATAACTCTGACTGACTCCTTAGAGAAATATCTGAATCTAGGACCTGGGTAGGAAATAAATAAGATAAGCCTGGTAGGACCAGAAATTAAGGAAATGCTCCCAAAAAAGAGTGAGGGAAAAGAAACGCAGAAACCAGCTGAAAGAGCTCACAAGAACCAAAGTTGGAATATTTTTAGCAACAAAATAAATAACATAGTGTTGGATTATAACCCAAAATATAAAATAAGTACTCATGAGTCCATATTAATATAAATGGATAAAAGTAAATAGATGAGAGAGATGAGACAAGTCTGTTATGCTGAGGAATTACCAATAATTTTAGTAGATACGCCACCCTCAAGGAGGTAGAGCATAACTTCCCAGTTCTTAAGTGTGGGCTGCACATGGTAATTTGCTGCAAAAAAAAAAAAAAGGAAAATGTGAGAGGGGGTAGGGTTAGGGAGAGGGAAGAGTGCAGAAATCTGACAAGCACTACCTGGGCCAAGTGATCAAGGTCAACATCAACAACAATAAATTACATTGATAGTATATACCCTTGATATACTATCAAGGGTATGCATGTGATGAGAATGGCACTTTACCCTTGTGGTCTTCCTCTAAAAACACATAAGTTCAGTCTAGTCATGAGAAAACCATCAGATAAATCTCATTTGAGAGACATTTTATAAACTACCTGACCAACACTGCTCAGAACTATCAAGGTCATTAAAAAGAAATGTCTGAGAAACTATCATAGCTAAGAGCAGCCTAAGGAGATAAGGTAATGAAATGTAATGTGGATCCTCAAAGGGATCCAGGAACAGGAAGGGACATTAAGTAAAAGCTAAGGAAATCTAAATTAAAGCATAGACTTTAGTTAGTAATTATGTATCGATATTGGTTTAAATTTAGCATATTAACATAATATAAAGGGAATAGAAATAGGAAAAATAGGGTGTGGCATATATGAGAACTTAGTACTATCTTCACAAGTTTTCCGTAAATCTAAAACTGTCCTATAGTTAAAAGTCTGTTTTAATAAAAATGCCCGTCTTTCATATTAATGAAATGCTTCCCCATCATTATCCCCTGTTGAAGCTCTGCCCTATCTTTCATAACTTAAGAAGCCTTCCTAATTCTTCAGAAATGAATGTGTCTACTCTTCCACCTATGTCCTCAGAACTTGGTACCTACATTTTTATTAATTCATTTATTCCTTCATTCATTCAACCAACAGTTATGGAGCATGTACACCAGTTGTTGACAAGAGGGCTGTGAGGAGACAAGCAAAAACCTTGACCCTGACCAAGCTTATAGTTTGCCTAGGGTCACAGACCTATAGTTAAAATCGTGCAAGGGGATGTATAGGATGCTCAGAGAATGAAAAGTGATGGAAGTGAGGGGATGTTCTCTAAGGAAGCAACCTTGGTGTTCAGTTCAAAAGAGAGTTAACTGGGTAAATGCATTTGAGTTGAGGGTGGGTTGTGGAGGAATGGAAGGTAGGAGAGAGTTTTCCAGGAGAAAACATATTTACACAGTTCCTGAGCCAGAAAGGAGGGGATATCTCCAAATGAATATACCAATGTGACTGGCTTTTATTACCGTAGGCAGCATATATGGTCACTTTACTCTGTATCAGTCTCAGTGGTAATCCCTACACATGGTATTTTGGTTTATACTCACACAACCCTATGAGGCAGGTTTATTATTGTTCTTATTTTATAGATGAAGAAACTGATGATAAGTGACAGAGAGCTAAGATTCAGACTAAACACAGATTGATTTGAAAGCCAAACTCCTCCTGTAAGTCAGAAATTCTTGTGAATGTTTCTGTCATATTAAACCAGGGTTCCTCAACCTCAGCACTGTTGACATTTTAGACCAGAATAATTATTTGTTGTGGGAGGCTCTCCTGTACTTTGTGAGACATTCAGCAGCATCCCTGACGTCTACCTATTAGACACCGTAGCACCCACCCTCCATCTGGAATGATGATTAAAAATGTCTCCAGACTTTGCCAAATGTCATTACTGGGAGGACAAATAGGAAATTAGCCACCCCCAACCCCTGCACTGAGAACGCTGGGTGAAGTTGTGTCTTAACCCTCCTCCTTCTTTCTCTCCCTACTATCTTTCCTCCCTCCTCCTTTTTATCAGTGTTCCCTAAGTGCCACCATGTATGGATGGGCTGGATTCATATTCCTTACAGTTTACAGCACAGTAACTTGTATATAGTCATTGCCTCACAAATGCTTGCTGAATTTCTGCCAAATGAAACCGAAATGCCAAGAATCATAATGTTATGGCCCATTCTTGTTAAATGAAAAACATTTTTCCTGAATGCAAAACTTGATGTTGGAAACATCAATATCTGGTTTCTGATCACTTTGAGCTTCTTTTTGTGTCCCTGGAGAAATGGCTTAACTGATGTCCTGCAGGCTAGAAGTACTACCTGAATGCTCACCAAACCTCTAGACAAATCCAGCAGTGCACTTGTTAAGAACTGGTAAAGAGTGACATACATTATTAGGATGCCAACAAATATTGATGAATGTTTGGCTGACCTGTAACAATTAAGTAAAACCATAAGCCTAGGTTTGTATTTTGAGATGCCATTTAAAGCACATACGCATTTCCTCCAGCAGTTCTATCAATCTTGCATGGTATCTAGATTTGGGAAATGACTCCCCAGTCAAATTTTCTATTTAGCCTCCTTGAGAGTAGGCAGGAAGTAGGAGGGAGAGCTAAATTCTGGGAAGTTTTCCTGCAACTGCAGGTGCTATATCACTGGAGGGTCCGTTTCTTGTCATTAGTGGAAGCTCAGAGAATTGCAAATGCAAAGAAACACAGGAGTGAACTCCAAAAATATAATGCACTTAAATCAAGTAGCGTCTTTATTTTGTTAGCTTCGGGCATTCACTACTCCACTGCCTTTCAGTACATCCAGCCTGGAATTGCTGCCTCTTGAGAGCTATTCATTTATGCTCTTTGTTGCATTTGAAGTGTAGTGCTAAAATGCCTATTCTCTTTTCCAACATTATACAGACCTGTATATAGTCTTGTCTATATGTAGTGGGAGAGAATCCCATCGTAATTTACTTCACAGAAATTATTTCTCTAATTTATCTCACTTTCCCCAACCCTTCACATATATCTCACAGGCCTACATGGATGCTGCATTATTTCTAATTGGTGTCCCTATTCTTTCTCTCTTGCCAGAAGGAGGGACATGTGAAGTGATAGCAGCACACAGATGTTGTAATAAGAATCGTATTGAGGAGCGGTCCCAAACAGTAAAGTGTTCCTGTCTACCTGGGAAAGTGGCTGGAACAACAAGAAACCGACCTTCCTGTGTCGATGGTAAGTAACTGCTTTTCCATTTATATGTTCATCCAAGCGTTCACCATGCATAATACATATTTTTTGTTTCATCTAAACATAGTTCAGGATAATGAACCAGGTATAGCCAAAGCAGAGGGAAGTTACACAAATGTCACTCCTAAGCATAGAGTTTAAATTCTTGTTTCTCTGGCTTTGGGATTTTCAAATAGCTCTATTTTAACATTTTTTTAAAGAAGAAATTTGAGGGCCCAGCTTATTGGGGAAGTGATTTTAAATTGAGGATATAGATAATGATGATGGTGATAATGATAGTAAAGATAACAATACCTAGCATTCATTTAACACGTATTTGATGAGCATTCACCATATGCCAGGTACTTCTTGAGTGTTTCACATACATTCATGACACAGGTACAAGTGTCCTGAGTATCCACCATATGCCAAGCACTGACCTAAATGCTTCTTATGCATTATTTTACTTACTCCTCTCAACAATTCTATGATGTTTATCTATTGCATGTAACAAATTACCCTCCTTTCACAAAAAGAAAAAACATAAACAAATAAAACAAAAACAAAAAAACAAAAACACGTTAGCAGATCTAAACAGCAAATAGTATCTCATAATTTCTTTGTGTCAAGAATTCATCATAGCTGGGTGGTTCTGGCTCAAGGTCTCTCATGTGACCGCAGTCAAGATCTGACTGGTACTGAAGGATGGTTTTAACATGGCTCACTACATGGCTGTTAGGAGATTGCCTTAGTTCTTGCCTCACAGACCTCTCTGTAGGAGCTTGGTGTTCAGCAACATGGCAGCTGGCTTCCTTCAATGTGAGTGATCCAAGAGAACAATACATGATATTTCTTTAATGACATAACCTCAGAAGTTATACTTCATTGCTTCCAGAATACCTTCTTGATTATACAAGTCAGCCCTACTTGTTCAGCATGGGAGTGGACTACAGGACTTAAACACTACAAGACAGGGATCATTGGAAGAGATACACTTTCTCTCCTATTTAAAAAAAAATTTTTCCCAGCTTTATTGCAATATAATAGACAATTGGTTACTTTAAATTGTACAATTCAGTGAGATTTTTATTCAGTTATAAAGACATACAATCATATATTAGTTTCAGTTGTACAGCACAGTGATTAGAGCTCAAGTGATCACCCCACTAAATTTAGTACCTCTTCCCCTTTACATATCTATTACAACATTGTTGACTATTTTCATTATGCTATACTTTATAACTTCATAACTATTTCGTAACTATCCATTTGTATTTCTTACTCTTTTCCCTTTCTTCACTGTCCCCATAACCCCTTCCTGTCTAGTAGCCCTCAAAATAGTCTCTGTATCTATAAGTTTGTTTCCATTTTTTTGTTATTGTTATTTATTTTGTTCTTGAGATTTCACATGTACGTGAAATCATGTGGTATCTGTCTTTCTCTATCTGACTTACTTTATTTACTGCAATAACCTCTAGGACCATTAAGGCAATATCTTTCCCCATCCCCTTCCTTTCAGACTGTGTGTGTCTTTTAATCTGAAGTGAATCTCTTATAGTCAGTACATGTAGGGATCTGTTTTTCTTATCTACTCACCTACTCTATCTTTTGGTTGGATTACTTAACTCCTTTCCATTTGAGGTACTTGTTAATAAGAATGTAGTTATTATCATCTCTTTATTCCTGTTTTTGGTACATGTTTTTTTTTCTTTCAAGAAGAAAAAACATTTCCTGTAAGACTGGCTTGGTGGGGATAAATTCCCTTAGCTTATTTTTGTCTGGGAAGCTCTTTATCTATCCTTCAACTCTAAATGATAGCTTTGCTGGATAAAGTATTCTTGGTTGTAGTTCCTGGATTTTCAACACGTCAAATATTTTGTGCCAAGGCCTTCTGTCTGCATAGTTTCTTTTGAGAATCAGCTGCCATTCTTATGGGAGCTCCCTTGTAGGTAAATAGCTGCTTTTTACTTGCTGCTTTTAATATTTTCTCTTTGTATTTAACCTTTGGCATTTTAATTATTAGGTGTTTTGTGTTAGCCACTTTGGGTTCTTCTTTCTTGGGACTCTCTGAGCTTCGTGGGGTTATGTCTATTTCCTTCTTTTTTTCCTATCATTATTTTTTCATATATCTTTTCCACTCTTGTACTCACTCTCCTCTATCAGATATCCCTATTACATTGATGTTTTTACACTTAATTTTGTCCCAAAGACTACTTAAATTTTTATTATATTCTTGGCTTCTTTTTTTTCTTGCCATTTTGATTGGATGACCTTGGTTTCCCCCGTCCTCTATTAGTGGTTTGATTCTCTTCTTCATTCACTCTGTTAATTCCCTCTAATACACTCTTCATCTCAGATAATGTATTCTTCATTGCTGACTGATTCCTTTATAAATTCCATTTCTAATTTGAAGATTTTTATCTCTTTGTTAAAGTTCTTCACTGAGTTCATTTATACTTCCCTAAGTTCTTTGAGCATTTTATAACCAGTGTTTTAGAATTCTGTATCCATTAGATTGCTTGACTCCATTATTCCTATATCTCTGTTCTGTTCTCTGATACTGGGTTTCTGCAATCTTTGTCTTCCCATTTGGGCTACTTTTTTTGTCTGTTTTTTTATTTATAAGCAAAGCTCCCTAAGTTCCTGGTCTTATTTTCGTGCCTTTCTGTAGTAGGCGAAGCACAGTCCCTAAGAGCGGTTTCAGCAGCAGGTCAATTTTAGCCACGAGCCTGTGTCCCTCTGGAGCTACCTGTTAAGGTTCAGTAAGCAATCCACCGATGCTGTGCTTTATAGTGGCCTCAAAAAGCCATGCCAGAAACCAAGATCGGCTGCCATGAGTGTGAGTCTTTGCGCTGCTCAGCAAGTGGCATAAGACTTGCGAAGGACACAAATGAGATGTGGCTTGGGTAGGGCTGCAAGTTGGGAGAGGTGGAAGTTTCAGTGAATCATCTGGGCAGAGTGTCCTTGTAATATATTTCGTGATGTCTCAGCTATGGCAGTGCCTGCTTCTGCACACTGGGAGTGGGGAGGGGGCTTAACAGAGGAACAATGGATCCACCAGCACTTCTACCCAGGAGAAAGCCTCACCTTCCCGCCTCACTCTGACAACTCAGAGCCCCCCTATAAGTCCCTGGGTGCACCCCAGCAGCTGGTCCTCAGAGTGAGCGAGTCCATCACCATGAAAAGTCTGGTAGCAGACACAGCTCCTGTAAGAGGCATCTGCAGCTACTGCTGCAAACTGCCATAGTTCTCTGTCCCACTCAGACACTCAGATCGGACAGCCTCGTGTCCTTGCCCTTCCTACCTCCTTCAGTTGCGACGTGATTTCTTATTTCTTATTTCTCCCTAGTTGTAGGGCTTGTGTTCATCTAACCTCAGGCAAACTCTACTTGTTGTTTGCTTGTGTTTCTGTCACAACTTTGATGTGGTCATAAGAACAGATAAATAAAGTCACTATTATGTATGAGATTTTGCCCTGTCCCCCTCTGTCTCCTACTTTTAAACATGAAGAAACTGAGGCTTAAAAGGGTTATATGTTTTGCTGGTCTTAGTGTCTGGTAGGTCATTAGCTCAACTGACCCTTGATCCCAGAGTTACTGACTCTAATAACAAGTCTTGACCAGCTCTTTAAAAGAATTTTACATGCTCTGTCAAACAGTGAGTCCTAAGTTCAAGGAAACACAAGTTGCCCTCTTCATCTTTATCTTTCATAATTTCAGAAGCCAGGTTGGAGTTGATTTTCAAAATCTTCAGTAAGAAAATCAGGCTCAGAGATGTAAATCACTTGTTCAGGATCACACAGAGCAGGAATCAGAACCTGAATCTCTTGGCTTAGGTTTCCTTCTTCTACTTCTAGATATAAATCTAGATTGGCTCATATCATTTATTTTCATTATGAATCATTAGGTGGTTAGTAAAAGAAACAACTTCAATTTAGATAAAGAGGAAGTTATTTTTTTCAAAAAAATAGAGACTCCTGGGAACCTAATTATAGGAAATTCAGCAAAACCAGATGGTATTCATAAATTCTTCAGGCAGCTGTCATCTTTATTTACTTTGCTTCCTATCTCTATTTTTCCCTCATTCTCCTCTATGTGGGCTGGTTCCCTCTTCAGGATTTTAGCTTTTGCTCCCCCAAAACTAAGGGCTGGTGTGAGGCTTTTATTTCCATGGTGCCAATTATGATCTCACTCAGCATCATAGTATTCCCAAATATATTCGACTCTATTCCTGTCTTAAACATATTCTCCAAAGACTAGACATGATTGGCCCGCTCAGGTCACATATCAATCTTTGACCAATCAGCTACAGTCAGAGGAACAAAGTAATGTAGCATGTATAGCTATCCATTCTGTTACTATGGGAAGTTCAAGTTTTGTTTTTGTTGTTGTTGTTTGTTGTTGTTGTTGTTGTTGTTGTTTGTAGTTTGTAGTTTTAAAAAAAAGGGTATTAAAAAAGCTAGTTTACGAAATACACTGTGGTCTACAGCTCTCAATCAGGGCAATTGTCAGGGGTCATTTGGTGATTTCTGGAGACATTTGGTCTAAATATTTGTTACAAATAGGGGTGCTATTGGAACCTGGAGGGTAAAGGCCAGGGATACTGCTAAATATCCTACAGTGCACAATGTAGCTGATCACAAAGAAAGTATTATTCAATCCAATATATGGTACTGAGGTAGAGAAACTTGCACTATGGTTATTTCAAGATCTCAATCAACATGATGAGGCACCTCCAGTGAAGAAAAGGCTAGCCTAGAAAAAAATTGTTTCACCTTCTTGTAGAAGGAAACTCTTGGCCATAGAAACCAATAAACATTATAAAACCATGATGATTTCTGATGTTCTCGCCAAAGAAAGCATTGAGTCTGTTAACTATAAATTTCCGTTTTGTTTCCAGTTCATTTTTATCTCTAATGATCTAGAAATAGAATTGCCTTCAGGACTTGGATGCAAGGCACAAAGAGCAATTCAATGTCTGTGCTGGCAGAGCGGGGAATGGCATCTGGCTCTAGGTTTCTCTGAGAAGTTAAGCCACAAATGGTAATATTTTGCCTCTCAGAACAAGTTTGTTTGACTTTGGAAACTCCAAACCTTATAATGTGATAGGTTCAGACAAGAGGGTTATTTGTCTCTATCTTCCAAGCAAAAGTCAATAAAGTATAGAATGTTCTATAGTCTAAATTGATTGTTAATAGTTTCCAAAGCATCCCACTCCTCCAAAATCTTTGAATTCATTGGCACATGTGGAAAAGTCTATGTGTTGCTATGATCGAAATTGATTTTATGTCCTAGATCTCTACATGCAAAATAAATATGAAGTGTATATATAAATTATTATTTCTAGTATAGTTCATGAAGATCATGAACTATGAAGTTAAACAGGCATGAGTGGGATCTCACTTGTACCGGTGACTAATAGAATGACCTTGGGAAAGTCACATTTGCTTTCTAACCTGTTTCTTATCTGTAAAATGGGGATAATAATTGTTTCTACTTCATAAAGTTGTGATGAGGATTAAGGAAATTATGGGTACAATGCACTTTGCATAACATGGTTCCCATCAAGTGTTCATTGATGGTATCTATTTCTTATCTTACTAATATGTGTTGGTAATGCTTTAGAAAGAGGCATTGTTTTACAAAGTTTTGTTTCATATTAATTCAATACAGTGGCATCTTAGCTACCAGCTTTTCTTGGAACTGCTTTTACCTAATTATCCTGGAGATAACTAATGCTGGTTGGTCCTCTTCTTCCTATAATGTATGTTCCTTATAGGTATCTTGAAAACTACAAAAATACATCCATACATTAAAATCACTGTGATATAATTTCAGAGATTATCATTGCATCGTAAGATAATATGCATATGTTTCTTCCAGGCTTAACCCCTCATTAAAGAGAAACTAACATATTTTATTTAACTAAAATGTTCTAGTACTATTTTATCAACAGCTTGTTTCATTTAATATGTGATGAACATTTCCCAACCTAATATATACTCTTTAAAATTATTGGTAATAACAACATAAGATTTCAGGGGTGGATACATCATCATTTACCTAAATATCTTCTCTACTTTGGCATATTTAAATGTTTCATGCATTTATTTTTCTCATCTTAAGAATAGATAGAAACCAGCTCCTTTCCTTACAGTAGTTGACCATCCATGCACCACGTTTGTCCTAAACATATTCTGCCCTTCATTTCCCACAGTAAGTATTCCAATTGTGCTGTTATTTATTTGCTGTCTCTGAAATTGCAGGTCAGCTGCAATTTATACAGTGTTTCAAAACAGAAATAGCAGTGATTTTAAATAAGCATATATTGTTTTAAAATTCAAAATCTGAAACAAGATTTTTAAAAATGGGACATAAATTTTGCAGTCCCATGTCAGCAACTTACTCAAAAGTATAATGTGACATTTGGAGAAATTTTAAGTAGTGGTCTTTTAGTTTTAAAATGATATTCTATTGCCTAATAACGAAAAATACCAAAATTTACACTCAACAGCTTAAATGTTGAGATATTCATTTATAAATATTTTAAAAAACATTGTACCTTTGGAGTTGTGTCTAGGGTATTTTGAAGGAATATGTCATGCATTATAATTTACACCCTGTTGTATTTTATTACTTATTCTATAGCCAAAATGGAGGGGGAACATCTTACTCATCATCTTTAGTAGGACCAATTAAACATAATGTACAGCCCTTTAGAAATCTCCAATTACAGTTGACTCTTGAGTAATGCTGGTGTAAGGGGCACACACCCCAGCCTCACCCCATCTCCACCAACACAGTTGAAAAGCTGCATATAGCTTTTGACTCAACAGACTGCTCTTTGCACCTATGAATTCTATTAATCCAAGACCAAAAAAACAGTATTTTAGATCTGCAGTTGGGAATGCAATAATACTCTTTTTTGTCTGTTGTTGGTTGAATCCACAAATAACAAAAATCTGTGGCTATAAAGTGCTGACTGTATTTACTGAAAAAAATCCACATATTAGTAGACCTGTCAATTCAAGCTCGTGTTGTTCAAGGGTCAATTGTACTTTCCAGGGAATTAAAAATTAAATAAAGACTCATTATCAAAAAATGATGAGTCAAAAAAATTATCTTTTGAATATTAGGCCCTTATCAGAGGTATTGTTTGCAAATATATTCTCCATATGTGGCCTATAAACTGAAAGCAATAAACATGAAAAACAAACAGAGACTCATGGACATAGAAAGTGGATTAATGGTTATCAGAAGGAAGGGGGAGAAGGGGGAAGATAGGAGTAAAGAGATTCAAATATTCAGTGACAGGAAGAACTTTAACTTTGGATGGTGAACACACAATGTAATATATATATATATGACATTATTTGAATTGTACACTTGAACTATTTTATTTTCTAACCAATGTCACCCCAATAATTTTAATTTAAATAAGCATAATTATCTACTTAAGGGAAGAATTTTCTAAGCAGATGATGTAAAACAAACCAAAAAATTTCTATGAGGCTTGTTAAGTTATATATTATTATTCTAATTACTGTATAATGGCATAGAAGAGTAACAATTCAGTCTTAAAAATAATAGAATATAATTAATAAAAAATGATAACAATAGTAAAAATTAGGACTAATATTTTCTTGAAGTCTTACCATTTACCACTCTTACAAGTCCTTCATGTCTGTACATTCATTTAATTATAACTTCGACCCCATACGGCAAATCCTTCTATTATTTAATTTTACTCACCAGAAAACTGAGACACAGAGATTTGGAGACTTGCTCAAAAGCATATAGCCTGAGCTATCTGACTCCAGGGCTCAACTTATCAATCATAGGAAAAACTGGCATCTAAAATAATTACATGTTGGACCATGGGGAATCTTGGGTAAGAGGAGGTAGAGACTGGGTGTGAGTTAGGGAATGGAGGAGAGCAAGGAGAAGCCGGGAGCAGGCAGCGTCATTGCAATCACCTATCTGGAGGAAGCTTAGCAGCTCCAGGACAGAGAAGAGGCCCCATTAGTAAGTGGGAATGATTTACATGCTTCCAAATTCTCTGCACTCCAGGCATTTGGGTGGGAATATTGGATTAAACATGTCAGAGTGAGAGACAATCCAGATATATCCCCTTGAAACAATAATAATCTGAAACATCCAAAACTCAACAAAAACACCTAAACTGCACGTTAGCATGTCTGAGCATGAGATCTGCACATAAGAGCTACACAGGTCAGAACCCAGGTGTCAGGCGGTGGACTGGGAGAAACCAAAAAGCTTTCTCTAGCATCCAGTGCTCCCCATAGGAGGAGGGAGAGTGGAGAAGGAGCAGCAAGATCCCTGAACAGCCCTGTCTGGGAAAGCTGTGAGCTCCACGCAGCTGGCCGGCAGCAGGCCCAGTCATCAGGGCAGAAGGTAGAGAAGTGGGATGGCAGAAAAATAACAGTGATTTTTACCAGCAGCAGTTGCAAATCCAAGGCTGAATTGCAGTTCCCAACCCCTAATTCAGAAAACCCCTACCTTATACCCTCCAAGACCAAACACCACGGAGCCTCAGGGAAATTTGAGCAAATGCTACCAAAACTGTCACTACACTAACAGGAACTGAGACAGAGGGTACTGAGCAGGATTAAACATCTATAAGGAAAAAAGAACATTATTAAGACTTTATATAAGGCAGAGATCAAGAGGCTTAGACGCCACAGTACTAGAAACCAAAATAAAAAACACCTTCTTTGCAACAGGCGCACCGACCATTATATAATTATCTTCTTTCTGTCTTCTTAAAAAAAAAAAAAAGGAAAAGGAAAAGCAGGACACACTTTCATTAATTGCCCAGGCGGAAAACATCAGAATATCCATTAAACCCATGAACAACCAAAGTGTGAAAGGCATCTCAGAAAGTCAGAAGAAAGAGAAAAAGCTCCAGAAAATAAGCTTACAGACATAGAAATATGCAACTTAAATGATGGAGAATTCAGGATGATACTTCTGAAAAAACTCAGTCAGAATCCTAAATGAATCATATCAACAATTCAGGAATTGAAAAAAAATACCTAGATGAGCAGAATGAATTCTTTAGCAAGGAGACTGAAACCTTCAAATACAAAAAACAAAAACAAACAAACAAACAAATAGAACTTCTGAAGATGAAAGAACAAGAGTTGAAAAAATGAAAGCAAGCCTGGGAAACAGAATGGACAAATGGAGGAAAAGGATCAGTGTATCAAAGACAGAAACCTAGAAATAAATCAGAAGGAAGAAGATAGAACCAAAGAATGAAAAATAATGAAAGAGAAATACAAAAACTAGCTGATACCATCAGAAAGAGGAAACACAGAGATAATGGGATTTCTCAAAAGGGAGGAAAAAAAGAGGGATTAGAAAGCATTTCAGACAAATACTGGATAAGAATTTCCCAAATCTGAGGAATGAGTTGGAGCTTGGAATTCAAGAAGTCAACAGAATGCCCAATTATCTCAACCCAAAAAGGCCTTCTCCAAGACCTATCATATTAAAACTATCAAAAATCAACAAAGCAGAAAGAATTCTCAGGGCAGCCAGGGGAAAAGAAGATGTAAGGGAACCTATAAAGGAAAATCCATTAGTTATCGTCGGACTTCTCAGCACAAACCTTACAAGCCAGAAAGGAATGGAATTAAATATTCAAAATATTAAATGAAAAGAACTACCAGCCAAGAATAATGTATCCATCTAAGCTCTCCTTTAGATATAAAAGAGAATCAAGACCTTTCCAGACATAAAAAAAAAAAAAAAAAATTGAGGGAATCTGCACTACAGTAAATACTAAAGGGGTCAGCTCACCTAAAACGAACAAACAAACAAAAAATGTAGTTAAGAGTAAAGTGGCTAGTAGGCTGATTAAAGCAGAAGAGTGCAACCCTTACTAGGAACAAGGCCATTATAAGATTGAAATAAGAAGAGATTTTGCTATAGCAAGATAGTAATGAATGTTCAGCATACATAGGGACAAATTGAGACAACAATGACTGAAAGGGAGAGGATTCAAAAATCCAAATTTGCAAAGGGGAATGGAGATAAGGTACACACAGAAGAAAAGAGACGACTGTTAATATGTATAACTATCCTTTTACATATTCATAATGGTAACCACTGGGCAAAGATTCAGAACCAAAGATATAACATAAATGAAGAAGAACCAGAAGGAAAACCCACAAAAGCCAGCCAAAATAAAGGAAACAAAAACACAAGAGAAGGAAAGTGACAACACTAAACTGCCAGAAAGCAAAAGAGATGGCTTTAAGAAGATTCTCATATTTCAATTAATCACTCTAAATGTAAATGGGCTAAACTCACCAATATAAAGGTACAGAGCTGCAGATTGTATCCAAAAAATAAATAAATAAATAAAAAGAAAAAAAAATAAAACCTCAACTATACGCTGCCTCCAGGAGATACATCTCAGATCCAAAGACAAATATAGACTCAAAGTGAAAGGGTAAAATGACATTTCAAGCAAATAAACATTTCAGAAAATGACATTAGTACCAAATGTAGTGGTACTAATAATCGGATGAAATAGACTTCAAAATTGAAAACATAAAGAAATATGCTAAGGGACACTTCACAATAATGAAGGGAAAGAGCACCAAGATAACATTTATTAATATCTATGCTTTCAATCAGGGAGCCCCGAAATATATAAAGCAATTACTAACAGAAGTAAAGGGAGAAACAGACCAAAACACTATTATAGGAGAGGACCTAAATACTCTAACTGTTAGATATGGACAGATCATCCAAACAGAGAAAATCTAATAAGGGAAATAACTTCCTTAAATGATACATTAGACCAACTAGACATAATTGACATTACAGAGCCTTTCATCCCCAAACAGCTGCTTATACATTCTTCTCTACTGCACATGGAACATTCTCAAGGATTGGCCACATACTGGGAACACAAAAATAGCCTCAACAAATAGAAGAGGGTTGAAATCATACCAACCATATTCTCTGATCATAATGCTTTGAAACTTAGATATCTACTGTAAAAAGAAAGCAAAAAGAGCCACAAATACATGGAGATTAAACAACATACTATTGAAGAAAAACTGGATCAAGAAGGAATAAAAAGAGAGATCAAGAAATACATAGAAATGAATGATAATGATAACACACATATCAGAACTTTTGGGACATGACAAAAGCAGTCATAAGAGGAAAGTTCATGTAATTACAGGCCTATTTCCAAAAACAAGAATGAACCCAAAATAAACAACCTAATGCTTCATCTTAAAAAAACTAGAAAAGGAAGAACAAATGAGGGCTAAAGTCAGCAGAAGGAAAGAAATCATCACAATTAGAGAGCAGAAATAAGTTGAAATTGAAAACAAACAAACAAAACTATATATAAAGTAAATGCAACAAAAGCTGGTTCTTTGGACTGGTTAATAAAATTGACACGCCCTGGATAGGCTCGCCAAAGAAAAAAATAGAAAGAACACAACTAAACAAAATCAGGCATGACAGAGGAGAAATTACAACTGATATCATAGAAATACAGAGGATTGTACAAGAATACTATGAAAAAGTATAGTACACCAAATGTAATAATCTAGAAGAAATGGACCAGTACTTAAAAAATACAGTCTTCTAAGACTGAATCAAGAAGAACTGGAAAATCTAAATAGACTAGTTCAGTAATATGGAAAATGGAAACAATCATCAAAAACCTACTAAAAAGGAAAAGTCCAGATTTAGGTGGCTTCACCAGTTAATTCTACCAAATGTTTAAAGAAGATTTAATACCTATTCTCACAAACTCTTCCAAAAACTAGAAGAGGAGGCAATACTTCCCAACTCATTTTATGAGGCCAGTATTACTCTGATACCAAAACCTGGTAAAGATAACACAAAAAAAGAGACTTCAGACTAATATCACGTGAGCACAGGTGCAAAAAATCCCTAAATAAGATACTAGCAAATGGAATACAAGCAACATATTAAAAAGATTATACACCACGATCAAGTGAGCTTCATTCCAGAGGCACAGGGATGATTCAACCTATACAAATAAATTAATGCGATACATCACATAAACAAATTAAAAAATAAGAATCATATGATCATATCAATAGATGCAGAAAAAGCCTTCAACAAGATACAGCATGCATTTATGATCAAAACACTTTTAAAAATTGACATGGAAGGAAATACCTTAACATAATAAAGGCCTTTTATGACAAACCCTCACCCAACATTATACTTAATGGTGAAAAACTAAAAAATATTCCCTCTAAGATCAGGAACAAGGCAAGGCTATCCACTATCGCCAATTTATATTTATTCATAACATTGGAGGTCCTAGCCAGTGCAATCAGGCAAGAGAAAGATATAAAAGGCATCCAAATAGAAAACAAAGAAGTCAAACTGTCACTATTTGTGGATGATATGATTCTCTATACAGAAAACCCTAAAGACTTCACAAGAATACTACCAGAAAAAATAAACAAATACAGTAAATTTTATGGATACAAAATCAACATACAAAACCCAGTGTTCCTATACTCTAATAATGAGGTGTCAGAAAAAGAAGTGGAAAAAAAAAGAATTCCTATTGCAATTGCCCCAAAAAGAAAAAAATACTTAGGAAGAAAACTAACAAAACATGTGATGGACCTATATCATGAAAACTATAAGACCCTATTAAAAGAAATCGAAGAAAATACAAAGAAATGGAAAGATATTCTGTGTTCTTGGATTGGAAGAACCAACATAGTTAAAATGACCTTATTACCTAAAGCATTATGCAGATTTAATACAATCTCCATCAAAATCCAATTGGCATTTTTTAAAGAAATCATCAGATTTGTATGCAAGCACAAAAGACCCCGAATTGCCAAAGCCACTTTGAGAAAAAAGAATGAGGCTAGAGACTTCACTCTGCCTGACTTCAAATTATACTACAAACCGACAGTAATAAAAACAGCATGGTATGGCAGCAAAACAGACACATGGACCAGTGGAACAGAATTATGAGTCCAGAATTAAACCCGTATTTATATGGGCAAATAATTTTGACAAAGAACCAAAAACATACAAGAGAGAGAAAGAAAAGCCTCTTCAATAAATGGTGCTGGGAAAACTGGACAGCCACCTACAAAAGAATGAAACTAGACCGTTGTCTATCATCATACACCAAAATTAAGTCAGAATGGATTAAGGACCTGAATATAAGACCTGAAACAATAAAATGAATAGAAGAAAACATAGGAACTAAACTCAAATCCCTTGGGCTTAAAGAGGATTTTATGAATTTGACCTCAAAAGTCAAGGGAGTAAAAGCAAAAATAAATGAATGGGACTACATGAAACTAAAAAACTTCTGCTCAGCAAAGAAAACTGTCAACAAAGTAAAGAGACAACCATCTCAATGGGAAAATATATTTATTTGCAAGCGATGCCTCTGATAAGGCACTAATATCCAAAATACACAAAAACTCATACGATTCAATAACAACTAAAAAACAAACTATCTAATAAAAACGTGGGCTGAGGATCTAAACAGACACTTCTCTCTAGAGGACATACAAATGGCCAGCAAATACATGAAAAGATGTTCAACATCACTAGCTATTAGGGAAATCCAAATCAAAACCACAATGAAATACCATCTCACACCTGTTAGAATAACTAATTCTACAGGACACGTAATAACAAAGGTTGGAGAGAATGTGGAGAAATAGGAACCTTCATACACTGCTGGTGGGACTGCAAATTGGTATAACCACTATGGAAAACAGTATGGAGTTTCCTCAAAAAAACTAAGAATGGATTTACCATATGATCCAGCAATCCCTCTACTGGGTATTTACCCCGAAAATTTGGAAACCCAAAATCGAAAAGATATTTGCACACCCATGTTTATACCCATTATTCACTGTGGCCAGGACATGGAAGCAACCGAAGTGTTTCCTACGATATATGATTGGCTAAAGAAGCTGTGGTACATATATAAAATGGAATATTACTCAGCCGTAAGAAGAGATGAAATACTGCCATTTGCAACAACATAGATGAACCTTGAAATAATCATACTAAGTGAAATAAGCCAGACAGAGAATGTTGAAAAATCACATGATAAACTTATATGTGGGATATAAACCTAAAAGCAAAAAAATGAACAGGACAAATAAACAGAGACTCATGGACATGGATAATGGACTAGTGGTTACCAGAGGGAAGGGGAAGGAGGAAAAAATAAAAAACATAAATTGTTAAAAAAAAATAAATAAAAATGTAATCTTGGAACAAATAAATAAATAAAAATAAAATAAAATAATCAAAAGTTATATCCCAAAGACTTTTCTTGCAAGATGCCAAAATATCTGTAAGAGAGGAGGAAGACAAGCTAACCATGTGGAAATTTACAGAAACATCCAGTTTTTTGGATAATACCTGCCCCTTCCCTTTCAGTGCCTTAGAGGTGGCTGATTGATTACCCTTCATAAGGTCATGTCATTGAGTAATTAGAAGTATCTTTAAATAATGTTCAGTTTTATAGAATGATTGAAATTTCATTACTTAAGACATGAGGATAAAACGACTATTTCATGAGGAAATTTTCACTCACTTTTCTCTATGTAGATTTTATTCTCATGTAATTTGCGTCTATTTCTAACTTAGACAAATACATGAAAAATCAGTACAAGTACTGGGTAGTAGAGATCTTTTCATTCACTGTGGATTTGAATATCAATCTAATTAAGAAAAATCTCTATGGTAAGTTCATAGGCCTTTCTTTCTCATTCAGCATAAATTATGACTATTTCAATAACTGATTGTTAGCAAATTTTACCTGGTGTTCTTGTCTTATTCTGGATTGTTACCCAGAGGAAACAGCAAAGAAATTCATGTTATATCACAGATCTTTTTAACTTTCACAACTATGGAAACCCCAGGGTTTTTTTTTTTTTTTTTGTAACTATTAGTATGCAATTACTATAATAAAAACATCATCACACTCCTGGCTATTTCCATGAAGGAAAAAACCCACAATATTGCAAGACACTTTGCTCCTTGCTCATCATATTTAGCCTCCAAGATAAGAGCAAAAAGAATCAGAAGGAAAGATACACAAGATTCAGACCCAGGGAAGACAGATTACAGAGAGGGAGACAGACATTGAGACAGAGGGACATGTGAAGAAGAGATCAAAAAGAAAGGATAATAAAAGAGAGAGGTAAGAGAATAGATGCTTAATAGCAATATTAAAAATCTATTCATAAAATGGCTACATTTTTTTCAAACAATTGTTGTATTGTCACAGTTTATAATGAATTTTAATTGAATTTTTTTTAGTAGATTGAGACTTCAAATTTTTTAAGTTGCATTATGAGTTTCCAGAACTAGAATCTGCAAAAATTGATCCTGAAATTTCCTCCCATTTGGAAAATACATGATAAAAATTTCTTAACCATATACCATCATATTCTCTAGGGACAGGTATGGTGTACAAAAAGTTTGAGAATTAAAGGAAATTGAAATTAGCAACAGTTTTCTGTGGAAGACCATAAAATGTATATGAGAAATAGTGCATATAATAGCCCTTCTTAGCCTTCCAAATATGACAGCATATTTAAAGGTTCTGAGAATTCTACAGACAAGAAACTTGATAAATTTTAATCTAGCATTTCTCAAATGTTTTTGACCATAGAACCTTTTTCCTATGTAACAATTCGTATCCTGTAGACCCAAGTGTTCTGTAAAATGGACTTTGGGACATGATGATATAACTATATAAACACATTTTAATTTTGTTTCTAAGAATGTTTTTTAGGTCTTCTGAGGCTGATAATTCCTATGCCAATAGCTCGGTGCTTTTCCTAAGACTGATTGACCAAACACGCACTACGAGTTCTGGTAATGATGTGATTTATAATATCTCAGTGACTTGTCAGGATCGACTACATTTAGAAATCATCTAGAGACATTCAGAGCAAATATAATATGAAAAAGCTTAAGCCCTTATTTTTATTCACAGATATTAAACGTTTTAGGGGACAGGGAAAATGACCTATTTTGGTTTTGCCATTTATTAACTTGTCGTCCCATACAATGAAATACCAAGATAATGAATTGCTATGGTGGATCAGGAACAGATGCCGCAGCAGTGGTCCATGGTCCGTTTATTACCATCTTTGTTGGAAACTTGCCTTGTTCTTTCAAGAAAGACTCTAGTTTGTTTATTAGACAAATGCAGAGCTCAATTGACTTTATCGGGAGACATTTCTGAAAGGAGATTCCATTGTTCTTATTAGAAGAGGGTCTTCTATAACATCATCAGTAAAACAGTGTCATTTTCAGGTGTAATTTTCTAAATTACATATATATTATATAGATATTCTTTTGTTCCCCTACTTGACACCTAATACTGCCCAGGTATGTGAGGGCTCTAAGCCTGCATTAGTAAGAGGATAAAAGGAAGGATGTACAAGAATTGAAAAAGCCTTTTATACTGTCTAATAAAAGGTCTGTCTGTGTATTTTCTCCTCATAATAAAGAGTGCAGGGATTCAGTCTTCAGATATTCTTGTACCTCTAAGGGTGAATGTCATTTTTTTAAAATTTAGAGCAGCAGTTGTTAACTGACCGCCCACTGGCAGAAATCACCCTCAGGCCTATTCCTTAGGTCAGCAGAATGATGGAAAATTAACTTTGTATGCCTTTGGATGGAACACTCTAATTTCCCACAGGCCTAACCACTCCCTGTTACCACACCTGGTTCTGGCACATTGATGTTACCTACCTGATCCCTGAAGACAGTGGAATGTATGACTTCTGGCTCACAGAGTTGTTTCCCCACTGTGCCCCTTACAAAAAATATCTATGCATATGTAGACTTATGGCTACACACACATAAAACATAGTAAATCAAAATTGTGTCATTTTATATAAAATGGTCTAAACATGTATTTTTTTCAGTTTAAGGAAATATCTTAAATAGTTCACTCTTTCAGTAAAAGAATGGCTGGCAAATATGAAAAAATGTTTAACATCAATCAATTGAAGAAATGTAAATCAAACACTAAAATGCAAAGTTTCATCAATCAAATAGGCCGAGATAAAAATTTGGTAATACCCCGTGTTAAGAAGGGAAGAGAGAAAAATTACATATAAATCATACTCAGTGATAAATGGCTTACAAACTCAATTAGTTAGCCACACTTCTTTATTTGGTACTAAAAGAGAAGAAGATAAATACAAAATTTTGTCATGAGCCTGAGTATTTGGGGAACATGATACAAATTACATGCATTTTACCTGCTTGCAGTGATTTTATTTAGCAACAGTTCTTGGACACATAATTTCCCATATTTCCTCTACAAGATCAGGTTAATGAGTCTGGATATCATCTAAATAATCTTCTAAGGATTCTGATGTCATTTCAGTGGGAAAACTATATATGAAAGTATATTTAATGCACATAACTGGATATAAATACAATAAGTCTCATTGTAAGCTCATCTTTGTAGCCACTTGGAAGGCGTAAAATTATTTCTCATGGTGTGTGTCGTGTGCGTGTGCATGTGTATGTGATCATTGTACGGCACACTCCCAATTCCTGTCAGTTATATAGCTGGAATGTATTTGCTTATAATAATTCCAAATTCATCAAAAAGAAAATTTCCCTAAAGTAGTTTCAAAGTCATTGGTTTTCATTTATCTCTAAAAGGCTCAGGTGTTTTCAAAGACCTGCTCTTGTCTGATATGAGAGTACTTTTAATCAATTTTTTTTTTTATTCAGAAAGAGGGATGAATGTTGTTCTAAATCTAAAGAGTCAGTTCCTCATCCCTCTACCTGGGATCCAGCCTAGATAAGTCGAGATTTCAGGGTCTTGTGTTATTAACGTGCTGTCCATATGAATAACGAGCAAACCTTATAAATTATTTCACACTTCTAAGAAAATCTATAGCCCTGTCTTTTTGCAACAGCCCTGGAAGCTGCTGAGGATATTAGTACATTTCTATGTGAAAAATTCTGATACTTTTGTCTAAACAGTTGGTAAAACTATGTCCCTTTTTGAGGCTTATGTAGAAACCTATACAGATTAATACTATTTTGAAAATGATGTATTCTGTCTTCCTCTCAAGTTCCTTGAGTTTTTGAGGGTTTACCTCAAGTCCAGATAAGACATGAGTCACCCACTAACCACAAAACAGAGGCCCAAATATTCAAAGTTTAAGTTCAAAAGCTATTTAGAGACTCAGATATAAAATTGAATAATTACTTTTTCCTAACCCCAGATTATTATGGATGCTGTGAGCTGAGGATGGTAAAGAAATAAAGGACCACATAGGGAGGAAAATGTGGTCCAATGGATCAAAGTCTATCTGCCACTACTACTAGAGATATGTGTCACCACGTATATACCTACCTCTCCAGCCACCAGCAAGAGAGCACTATATGTGATAGCTCAACACACTCTCTTCATATCCTTTTAGTTGCCTTCCAATAAGACCATCCATGAGCAACATCTAGAACCAACAAGTGTCTGCGAACCGTACTGGTCTGTGGCCTGTTAGGAACCAGGCTACAGAGCAGGTGATGATCTGTGGGCAAGCAAAGCTCCATAATACTAGCAGCCTCTCCCTAATACTAGCATAACCCCTCATCTCCCTCATATCATCGGGCATTAAACTCTCATAGGTGCACCAGTTCTTGGTGCCAAAAAGTTTGAGGACGCTGATCTAGCATATTGCACACTGATTGTCCAACGGAAGTTATACCCACCAGTGTCTTTAGGCCACCTTCGTGTTCCATCCTGCATATAGGACCCCAGGACACTTATGAACCCTAGGAACTGAGAGGAGGGACCTGAGCTCCTTAATGGGTAGAGTGGACGTAGAAAGGAAATTTTATGCACCAATTACACTAGAACAGATGCGGTTAAGATCTCCAACTGAGCTAGGACATTAGTGGAACACTCACTTTCCCAACTCACCTATTCAATTTATAATCCCAAATTCTATTTGGTATTTTTTATTATTACATCATTAAAAATTTTTAATCATAAAATTCAATGAACTAAATTTCCATGTTAACTAATATCACTTAGGCTGGTAAAATGACTGGGTGGTTAACCAACTACTCACTCAAAGGAAGGTCACTTTGCTTCAATTTAGAATTGCCTACATGTACCAACTTAAAAGTCATCTTTTGTCATTTCCTTTGTTACACAATAATTTTGCTTTCTATGTTAGGGTCACAGAATTCAAGAGCAGACATTGCTGATAGCAGGAACCTAGGCAGCTAAAATTGGGCTGAGTCATGTGTGTTCACCACGGTTCTGCCTCACAAACGATGTCACCTTTTACCTTGGACTATCTCTGGATCTCTGCCTCATTCTTTTTCGTCTACAAACTAGGAAGATTAAATCTATGTCACTCGGCAATGGTCTTCTCAGCTGTATAGGATACTGATTATAGTATTAGTATAAAACTGCTAATTGTACTAGTTTATATTTATTGAGCCCTTACTATATGCCAGACCAAGATCCTGTGTATTATATGTATCACTTTGGGACATTCTCACAACAGCAGTCTTATAAGATAAGTACTATTATTATCCTCATTTTGTAGAAGAGGAACTCAATGTCTTAGGGAAGTTAAATTATTTCTTCCAGAACTTGGTAGCAGTAGAGGTGTGATCCCAGATAAGTGAATGTTAGGCATGACAGGTAGGAGATAGCATCCGATGCGTGGGTAGGAAAAGTTTAGAGTACCTTTTTACTTTATGCATTTCCTTTCTTGGAGGATGACAACACCATTTTGGTATGCTAGAATCTTACTTAAGCATCCCTTTTAACACACATGCCATCATTATCCATGTCTCATATCTCAAATCCATTAAACTCTCATCATTTCCTAATTTCAACACTACCATAATCTAACTTTAATAGATTAAAATATGTTTTCAGCTCCCCTTTTAACACCCCATCTGACTCTGACTTTTTTCCAACTATACCACCAACTCCAGAAGTCTCACCTCAACCCACCATGACTAAAGTCTGAACAATTTTATCATAACTTACCATAATGTGCTATAATCTTTTGTTGACTTGTGATCTTCTCTGCTACAAGAACTTTGCGCATTTATTCATTTATTCAACAATTATTCTCAGAGCCAAAACTCATGCCAAACACTTGATCACATAATGATGAACAAAGATAGCCCCTTTCACTGATGGAGCCTACAGTTCAGCAGGAAAGACAGACCTTAATCCAATCAGACATAAAATGTACAAATAGAAAATGCATTTCAAAAGGAGAAGAATCATTCTTGGAAAAGTTTGTAATAATGAAGAATCTGAAGGAGGCTGAGACTTCTGTGAAGAAGTGGCAGGCGGTCTGAGATGTGAAGTACTCAAACTAGCTGGTGAAGAGCATTCCAGGCAAAGAGAACAGCATGGGTAAAAGCCTTGGGTTTTGTTCAAGAACTTGAGAGAAAGCTATTGTGGCTCAAATCCAAAAAACAATAAGATCATACGCAAGAGGAAGCTGAAAGGACAGTCAGGGGCCAAGCAATAGTGCTATAATTAAGTTATGTATCTCCAGTTCCTAATATAGTTTTAAAAACTGAGACGTAATAATAAAATACTTAGAAAAGCAGCAAGCAGGGATCCGCTGTGGGAAATTGGATGGTAAGTCAACTTGGAATTTTGTGAGTGAGGAAATAATATTTAGAGCTCTCTACCACGAAAAAAAAAATCTCCCTTCATGGTGTCTGAAAACATATTTCAAAACCTGTGTACTAACACTTTAGACAATGCCAAAGTAAAGCCAATTAAATTGTCTTTTTGATATCAGCACCTTCCACACATGCTGTTATACAAAGGGTTGCTGTCACCTGAACATATTATCCATTCTCTACTCCTGATCACTCACACTGCTACAAAAATCTGAACAACCACCTTCAAATCAAACAAAGAAAACCTTCTGACAGAAGTTTTAAGTTGCTATTTTTTTAAATTCTACTGTCTAACTATAGATAACATTTTAACTAACTAATAAATAGATTCTTTATAAAGGGTGGAGTGTACCGGGCTTCTTACATGAAATGTATTTAAACATAGTACATTACTAAAGACTTGTGTCGGTTAATTTTCTTCCTGATTAACATGTAACTTCTTTGACTTCAATTCATTTCTTTATGAATTGGGCATGCTGTGTTGTATGTAGTCGAGAAAGAGAAAGAGAAAGAGAGAGAGAGAAAGAGGATCTATAACACCTATACCAAAGGATGCCTGAAGCCAACCCCTTCCTGAAATCTGGGGTCATGTGTAAAATTTAAATGGGTATGTAGGCATTATATGAGTCTGTTTTTTGAAGAAGGAAATCATGGAGAAATGGTCATTTCTCACATTACCAAGTCTTGCTCCCTTTGAAACTGTCAAGTCCATGAGTTTGAGAAACCATATAACAAAGCCCCATGTACTCTGTATAAATTCTGTATTCAACTTAACAGCCCTTATAGAAAGATTATAATAATAACTACAGAAACTTCAAGTTGTTGAACACTATATGTCAGGCACCCACACTGAGAACATTACCAGCATTTTCACATCTAATCTTTACAACTACATGTGGGATGGATACTGCTATTGTTATTCCCATTTTACTGATAAGAAAATTTAGCTAAAAATGAGAAGGGGTTTGCCAAAGGTTACACAGCTATCAGATTGTAGAGCCAGGATTCAATCTCATAAATCTGATAGCAGCGCTCATGTAAGATGTTAGGATTGCATTCATTCCCAAACAGACAAATGGAAAAGTTATATGGCAATACCGAATCACTGCAGCCTGGAGCACACACAGGCCTGAATTTCAACCCTAGTTTTGCCACTGATTGGTCACTAGTCTGTCAGCATGTTATTCTCCTGAAGCTACAATTTCCTCATCTATAAAAAAGGAATAAAAAAGACTATGACATTGAAGAGTCGATGAGAATATTAAATCAGATAATTTAAATAAACCACACATTTGTAATTAACTCTGCAGGCATATAGTGAGTCCTAAATTATATTAGTCATAATAAACATATTTTGAGAAAACAATATTAAGTTTATATTTTTATTGAGTGCATGTCTAGATTTTGAAATGAGACACCATAATTCAGAACTGCAATGCAATTTTGATTGTAAAACTTACTTATGCTTACATATCTCTTCTTCATTTGATTACCTCCAACCATAAAACAAGGCTTTCAAGCTTCTAAATAAAAATGCATGCAGGGAGACAATAGCAGCCTAGATCATGATATAGAAGCCCGACTTCAGTCAGGCATGAAAAATGAATACAAGTTGAATTTGATGTGCTTGTTTTCAAATTAGAAGTGAAGATATTGAGGATATCATCTTCTAATACTAGTCCAAGTAAAAGAAGACACTCATTTTTCTAGTGCTTTATGGTGTGCATACAAACATCTCTGAGATTGAAAGATCTCATATGGATGACAGATTTTAGAAAAGAGCAAGGAGTGTGCGTTTCATTGCAGTTGGACTCATTATGTACAAATTGACTTACTTCTGGCTTTGGTCTTCTCCCAGCCTTCACATGAGGGCTGCCATTTCTCTTTTTACTATAGGCACTCTCCCTAGGTGACTTCATTCATTAGCCTCATCGCTTCAGAGACCAAAACAGCTCCTATTTTACCTGATGCGTACTTCCAAACTCCAGACTCTTTGTTTGGGTTATTATTAGACATCTCTTTTTGGATTTTTCAAAGATGTCCATAATTCAGTATCCTCAAAATGGAGCACAAATTTTATCAGTCTAGCTGCTCAAACATGGTTCCCACACCAGCAAATAATATCTGCAATACAATTAACTGAATGTTTAGTCCTCAAAATCTGTATACTGAAATTATATCCCTCATAGTAATAGTATTATGAGAGTCCTTTAGGAGATAATTAAGTCATGAGGGTGGAGCCCTCATAAATGAGATTAGTGCCCTTATAGGTGAGACCCCAGAGAGTTCTTTCCTCTTGTCTACCATTTGAGGATTCAGTGACAAGTCAGCAGTCTGCAACCCAAAAGAGGGCTTTGGTCAGAACTTGACTGTGCTGATACCTTGATCTTGGACGTCCAGCCTCCAGAACTGTGAGAAATAATTTTTTTCTGTTTGTAAGATAGTTGTGGTGTTTTTCTTATGGCAGCCTGAAAGGACTAAGACATATGTCTGCTCCTTATGCAAGTCAACCTCTTGGGGAAATATTTTTGCCTTTTCTCACTTCCTTATGGCCCACATCTATTCTATCAACAGACTTCCTTGATTCTACTGCCCAAATAGCTCTCTAATCTTTTTTCCTCTTTCCATTTTTACTTCCAACAACCAAGCTCAAGCCATTGCCATCCTTTGCCTTGATTACTGAAAGATATTCCTTCTTATTGCCTGAAGCCTTTGTCATGCATTGCCTCCAGAAACCAATACCTCCTGATATATGCTATCGGTGCCTTTTGTGCTTCCCTTTTCGTAACATAATTACCACTTTAAAGTACATTCCAATATTATCTTCACTGTTCTACAACAGATGCTACATAAAGGTCTTGATCATGGCTGTACTTTAGTGACCAATAGAATGTCTGGCACAGGCGCTCAAATAATTCATACTTTTTGCACCTAAGTGGTGGAATCAGACAAACTTGTGTCCCAATCCCAGTTCGAGTAGGATCTCAACCCTCAGTTTCCACATCTGAAAACAGGGGTTATAAGAAACCAACTTCACAGTGTGAGCTTGAAGATTATTTGAGGGAATGCAGATGCACTTACACAGAATTAGTTCTCAGTAAATATTGCCTCTGGTAATTGGAGAACTCACATGGGATAAAGATTTGGTGGACCATCTCTGGGGCTCTCTACACTTATTCCTGAATATGGAATATGTATTGTTCATGAATAAGTATCCTATAAATTCAACTACATTAGTATACTCTAATTTTTCTCCATGGTAAAAGCAAAGGAAAAATGAAGTCCTTTTATTGGGTGGGACCAATCGAAAGTTAGGCACTTTATAGCAAACATAAATTTTATGTATCACTTTTGAGGTGTTGGTGTTGTGTGCTCTGGTAACTTGTAGCTGGTGTGTACTAAGTTAGTTTTTGCAGCAATTATAAGACTATTTTATGGAAAGTTTGTCCCTTAACTATGTATTCCTGTCTCAATAAAGTCTCTTCCAGCTATTAGCTTATTACAAGCAATACTCCCTAGAAGATTATAAATATTCTCTTGGCTGCTACTTACGAAAAAAAAAAAAAAAAAGATGAAGAGATTCCACTATAGAATCTCATCAGATCCTGCCCTTAAAATGGCTGTTTCAAAGTATGTTAAAGAATTTGACATTGTTTACCCTTTTCCTTGTGTTAATATGCTGAAATTTTTGAATTTTATTTTGATGTAATCAAAAAAGAGCACTTCAGTCAGAAGTACATTCCATCCCTGCCTGTTCCTGATGTTCTGAGTAGAGACAAAACACAAATAAGGATGAGTTTATACAAAACTTTTGATCAAAGGTGTATTCTTCAATATATTCAATAATTATTAAGATAAGAAATTCTATAAATGGCCTTACCGACCTACTGATTGACAGAATTTTGGATATATCTTTCAAAGTTAACACTATTTGTCTAAAATCTGCCATTTTTGAGACTTTCATCTGCAGAATACGTAGAATTTAAGGAAAATATGTCTAATACTACCTCTTGTGTAAACCAAAAATGATACATAAAATGGCCTAAAAAATGCCCAAACCGTAAGATTCATTCCACAAATACTGACTCATCTTCTTTGATGCTGCATATTAGAGATAGAGTGACCAGTAGGATATGGTCCTTGCTTTAATAATTATAAGTCTAGGAGACACAATAAGAAAATAAGTGGTATCAGAAATGTATGATTTGTGCTGTGAGGGTGTTACTGTTGGGGCCAATTGGAGTTTAGAGTTAATCCAATGGCAGGGGGAGGGAGAGGAATAACGACACAGAAGTATAGTTAACATTTCTCCTTGGTTCTTCCTCATTGATGCAGTGAAGAATCACAAGTCAGTGAGATTTAAAAAGATATATTAAAAGTATATTTTAGAAAGACAAAGCATGCCCCAAGAAGGCACATGGTCCCAGCACTATAACCACAATAACAAAAAGGGCCACAAAAAGAGAGAGAGACCAGAAATGGGGATGTCTGCTTTATATTTGGCCTTGAAGGGTAGTTTCAAAGGCATTCTTAGGTGATTGACAAGTGAGGTTGTAATGCCCTGGTTTGGAACTCCACGAGCCAAGAAGGAAACTGACACCGATGCAACCACAAGAGGGAGTTTATTGACAAACTTGAGTTTGGACCCCACTCGTTCACTGATGCAACAGTGGTTGAGAGGAGCCCCGACCGAGGGGCTGGGACCTAATTTAAGGGCAAAACCGCAAGCCTTGGGAGACGCTTTGGCATTATCTGATTAGGGGTTTAGGTTGACCTTTAAAGGGATGGGTGGTAGGTTGTTAGGTCTGCGTGCAAAAGGGGTCGTGTGCAGTTGGGGCTGCGTATAGAGGGGGCCATGCTCAGAAAGGGCCGAATGCAGAAGGTAGGGCCGAGTGCAGAAGGTGCCGGGTGCAGTAATCAGAATATGCGCAGGAGGAAATAAGGGTGGGGTGCCTTATGGGCCCACCACCGATTAGCTGGTTTTGCTGGTTTGGCCAGGTGGTAAGGCATTGTTCTTGACCACTGGCCTTTGGGGAACTTTTCGTACAATTCATCTTGGGATCACTCAGAAAAATGGAATCATTCCAGTCTTTCAAGGTCATTTTGATTGACACTGGGCTGCTATATAACTCTACCTAGTGATCATGTGCCTACCTAGAATTCAGTCTGTTATAATTAGATTCGTGAACTCCCAGGCATAAACATAGTATTATAATGAAGCTTAAATTGTGAAAAATTAGGGTAGTACCTTCTATACTAAGATTAGGATAGTACATTCTGTAGCTAAGATTATGACCCCCCTGTCCTCCATCTCTAGGGATGCAGGACAGAATCTCTAACTACCAAAGGAGGGGTTCTTTGGGTGGTCTCTAGGCTGGGCCCCTATTCCTTTGTTCCCCCTTTCGTTCATGTCTGACTAGCTACCTAGCAAGGGGTATAGCCCAGGGTGCTCTGAGAGCAAAGGTGAGGGTGTTGACCCGTGGTGGGGAGGGTCTGGATGGCTTCCCCACAGAATTAACATCCAAACTGAAAGCCTATATAAACAGCAACAAAAATAAAGCAACAGAATGTTTAAGGCAGAAGGGAACAATATGTTCAAAAGTCCAGAGTCAAGAAGTTGCTGAAAGCAGTTCAGTGTGCTTGGGTGGAAAAGAGCATAGGATTGCTCTGGAAAAGGGAGGAGCAGAATGGTCATTTGAGAAAGTTTGAGAAATGCCCTGGTAGCCATAATAAGGCATTGGAACTCTGTCCAAGAGCAATGGAGTGAGGCACTAAAAAATTTTGTGCCAATAACTAACATTGTTTGAGTTAGAATATATCACTGCCTAGCTAAGGAATTAGAGAAATTGCTTCTACTATAATTGTTATTTACTGCACCTAGGTTATATTTCTAATCAATACAGAGAATAAACCCAAGAAATGCCAGAAAGGAATCAGGTCAATTTTGATATTTAGGTCAGTACTCAGTCAGCAAAGGTACATTATAGTTTTGCTGGCAAAAACTCAGAGTGAAGATTATGCAAAGAGGAAGTGCCTCCTAGAGGAAATCATAGCATCTAATTATCCATGTGACTAGAAAGCAAGCCCTACATTGTGCATATTCAGAAGGCCTAAGACAAAATTTCAAGGTTCTTCAGGAACCTTGGTAATGTGTCAGGATCACTATGACAAGGGGTGAGTTGATTCCACTTGAGTATGAAAAGTGAGAAGGACTTGGATTGAAAGGTTTAAACATGGAAAAAGGAGCCACTTCATGCTGGGAGGATTGAAGAGTGCAGTCGTTCTTCACCCAGATGTATATTAGAATCAACGAGGGAGATTCTTTAAAATATCAATGTCTGGACCATACCCCTAGGCATTTTTATTTAATCGGTCTAAGTTGATGCCTGGTACTTGTAGTTTTTTAAAGCTCCACAAGGAATACTAAAATGTTACCAGATTTAAGAACCAAAGGTCTAGTGATCAAGAGCATAGGCTGCGTACCATAAGCAGTGTGAGTTGGAATTCCAGCTTTCTGGAAATAGAATTATTTTTGCTCTTTTAATTTTCCATTTGTAAACTTTCCATAAAGCATTAATGGCGGCTTATATGGATATATCAACACAGCAAGATAAAGATAAAATATAATATAGACATAAAAGAAATTTAGCTCTTACATCTGGTATCCGCAGTGTTCTCATCTGTAAAATGGGAAACATAATAACATCTAGGTTATAGAATCAGAGCAAGGATTACATGAACTAACAAGCAAAAGATTTACAAACATCTGGCAAATAAGTACCCAATAAATGTAAGCTATTGTTCTTAAACCAGATGAAGTTAATAGGAGGAACAAGGATAGAGAGATGAAAATCACAATGTGAGTTTCAAAGGCACTGATTATTAGTTTGGCTAATGCCTCAGGGAATAATAGGAAAAAACATTTCAAAAGGCAAGTTGGAGCCAAATTGCTTCCTTAAGTTCCTGGCTTATGTTTAAATTTGAGCAAATGTTCATTAATTGATTAGCTAATAACATAGTCCCCAAATGAGAGGCAAGCAAACGTATATTGTATAAAATAGAATAAATTAAAGCATTGGTCAGAGTCCATTCTAAAACTTGGCCTCTGATGTGAATTTAACACAAACATGGAACCAACAGATGTCTCTGAAAAGTTGAAATTAAATAGTCATAGAGCTTTAACAATGAACAGCAAATCACTGGGTAATAATAATGCCTGATATTCAGGGGGACAGATGTTCATCTTGGTGACACTTTGGCTCTCATTCACAAATAGAGCCAAGACCACTTCTGTTGTCCAGATTTGGCCCACTTTACTAGGAACCTATAAATGGTACTGAAAATTGTTTCTGTTTTTTTTTTCATTTTTCATTTATAAATATTTTGTAAAAGATTAAAGGTAACATGTGGATGCATCCCACACAGCAGGAAAAGATAAAATGTAATATAGACATGAAAGAAGTGAGTACAAGGGAAATGAGATATAGGAGACAGGAGGCCTAGAGGGAAGCCGACACACAAAGAGAAGGCCACAGGAGCCTATTACTATGCCAGCAGTGGGACACAAATTGGTTTTAGGCCTTCTAACAGGTGATGCAAAGAGGAAACCAAGATTGGTTACAAGACTTAGAAGGTTCTCAGCTTAATCCAGGCAGTTGCTTAGGAGAGAAGCAGCTATTCCTGGTATGATTCTAGACAAAAAGTATCTCCAGGTTTAAATAAAGGGCACTGTGTAAAATAGTAATGTCTTTATATGATCCAACACTCCAATACCCCAATAGAGTGCATGACACATAGTGGCTGCTAATACATATTTAGTGAGTGAAGAGAGGAAGAAAGACAGGGACTAGGGAGACCTTTGCTATATATTGCAAAATTCATGAGATACTTTGCCAACATCCCTGGGAGTGAGCTGATAGCCTCCTACATACAGTTCAATGAAAGAAATTCTAAGTGTGCAAAATAACCCATTGCAGGCATCAGTATTCAGCTTGTCTGACTGAAACTAGAGACAGATTTTAGTGCCTAGAGAAGGAGACAGATTAAGTGTAACCACAGGCAAGATTTCCTAAGACTATTTCTTGCCAGCAGGCTTCTGATAAGGATAGAAGAGTAGTAATTAGGTGGTATGCTCTTGTATAACTCCAGCTGCTTGATTCAGTGGCTTAACATGATAGAAATGTATTCCTTATTCACTGATAAAAACTGTTTTATGTGTACCTAAATGGCAGGTGGCTCTCAGACAATGGAGAAGGCCCTACCTCTTATCCACCTTAGCCCAGAAATGGCCCACTCACTTCTACTCACATTCCATTGGTGAGTAGTCTCACCTTGTTGCATGGGAGCTAGAAAACAGTCTTCACAGGGCACCTTCTTTCCAGTCCCATCTTCCCTCTATGAAATAGCACAGAGCTTTGAAAGGCAACTAGCTCTGTCTTCCACAATACTGATCTCCAAGCACCAAATATTTTCCCATACACATAACACACACCTTTCCCCTCTCCAAAAGAGACAATCCAAATCCCAGGGTCTCCAAGTCATGAGTCATTTCTCCATCAAGTATAGATGAGACTCTTCCTCATAATCTGGCCTCCTAGAAATCATCACATGAGTGATTGTCCTTCACCCCACTCCACAGACTAAATACATAGGTGTTTGGAGCAAGGGCAGAATCAATTTTTTAAAAATCTATTCAGAGAAGCAAAGAACAAGAAAGAAACAGCAGTCACAATTTCCAACCAAATTGAAATCCTTCCTGGCAGACATTGTAGAAACCTCTACCATGATGGTGTGAGAGGAGTTCCCTGGTCCATTTTCCTCCATTCCCCTTCTTCTGCACTCTGGTAGATTTTCTTTGTCCATCACCCTCCATGGTCTCATCTGTAGGGAGTGTCAGACAATGAACCTTCCTTCAGGCTCTACAGCTTTCACAGCATACTTCTTTTTTATACTAATTTGGGAGCCCAAATGTTGTTTTAAGCTCAGACAGCTAAAAACAATGAATCTGTTTACTGAATCTGAGCTTGTTATTTGGGTGGCATAGTTTCCTCAAATACTTCAGAAGAATCCTGATCTGTTTTGTCTCCATAACATTTACCCACCAGTAATCGCTTCCAGTGTCATCTCCTAGAAACTATTCTCAAGTCTGCCTTATTTCTTTGCTCTCACCTTCATGTGGCACACACTATTTTCACACACATGCCATGCACTAGTAGGAGTCACGTGACCTCTCCTAAATGAAGAGAGCCTAGAAAATGTACTTCCTGTCTGGGCTTTCCATGCTGTGCCATGGAAGGGAGTACCAATCTTCAGTGAAGAGCTGACCATAAAAATATATTCCTTGAGAATATTTGCAGGAATATGAATATTCTGCTATGTAAAACACTACTGCTGTTAGCTCTTCTTTTTAACTAAGATGAATCTGAGTTTAAATTTCACCGTTATCATTTGCAATTCCTATAATCTCAAGTATTACTCTACCCCTTCTCAATACCAAAATTTGTTTTGTATAAGATATTGATAGAGGCAACTATTTTACAGGGTTGTTTTATTGAACGATATATTTAAATAAAATATTTATCTAACCAGTAACTGTCCAGTAATTTAAAATGAAGGTGAAAAGTTATCTTGATAATTGTAGCCATTATATGTATCTAGTTTTTCTAGTAATTCAATGATAATTAGACAAGACAATTTATGCCTTATAAACTTTGTATTTGAGCATTTTATTTCCTTTATTGCAAAACTAACTGATTTACTAAGACATCTGAATAATATATTGTCTATTTCAGCCATTTTTAATTTTGCATTTCGTGAAAGTGATATCAACTATTCCAATCTATTTGGAAGAAAATCTGAATGTGCACCATCAGTGTATAATTTGATCTAAGTTTGTGGTAGTGGGATGTGCACCTTTGTAGAATTTAGCACTAAAGGATTATCCACTTTACGAGATTATTGTTTTAATTAGTCAACAAATGAACAAATGATCTATGCAATGAAGTATGGGCAAACTAATTTTCTCTGAGGAATTATCCGTGGATAATTTATACTGAACAAATATATAAATACTGATACAGTTGAAGACATTAAAATTAGCATTCAGCATGAAAAATTTTTGAAATGAGTTCTAACTGTAAACTGGATAGAAGGGAGTTCTATTTGGATCAACATATGGTCCCTTAAGCTAAAGTAGTGGTTCTCATCCATCAGAATCACCTAGAGGACTTCTTAGAATTTAGATTGCTGGACCTTATCCTTAAGATTCCTGATGCTGTACATCTAGGCTCAGAAATGAGCATTCCTGCAAAAGTCTCTAAGTGCTGCTGATGCTGTCTTTGAAGATACACTCTGAGAACTACTAGCCTAAAGCACAGGTTGGCAAACTACATTTTGCAACTACAGTCTGACCCACCATCTGTTTTTATAAATAAAGTTTTATTGGAATACAGCCATGCTTATTTGTTTATTCATTGTCTATGGCTGCTTTCACACTACAATGGCAGAGATGAATTATCCCAACAGGGACCATATGGTGTGCAAAGCCAAAAATAGTTAATATCTGTTTCTTTACAGAAAAAGTTTGCTGATCCCTAGCTAAAGAATAGGGAAGTGAATGTGGAAGAGGACAGCAAGAGACCTGGCCCCTTCCCTTCCATCTGTACCTTATATAAGTACCATTTATTGCCTTGAGTTAAGAATTAACTATGAGCTTACCAGCAGCACAGTCAATTATAAGGATAAATCATTTATATATGCCTGTCATTAAATATTAAGATTTAAAAGGAATTGAATTACACACTTCAGTACCCAATTTCTACTAGATGGATAGAAGACTTACATCTAAAAAGAACCACAAAATTAGCTTTCATCTCAAACATTTTGCTCCTGGTAAAGGCACAATGGTTAGCTTTTCCTTTTGAGATGACAAAGGACTCCATCAATGTAATAAATGGCTCACTGCCATGTCCAGTTAATTAAGTCAATGTTCATTTGCAGCTGAAGCTTGAGAGGGAAACAAGGTGTCCACTGGACAGAACCAAATATCTGAATGCAATTGCTACTTGATGTCCTCTTCAGTGAAGTAGTCAGGAAAACAAGGTCTGTATTGTTCTGGTGACTTCTTGGCTTTGATCACTGCACTTAGGGACATCAAATATCAGTCTGCTGCATTTCCAAATTTGTCCAACGGTAAAGGATAAGGAATAAGATTCTCTTTGGTGATGATAGGCCATTTGCTGTCACTGTTTAGATGAAAACTGTTAAAAATATTTTTATGGTATTAGAATGATGTCTTATACTTTAAAAGTGAGGTAAAGAAAAGGAAACTATCATTTGTTGAATATTTCTAAATGTACCATGTACTGTTTTTATATTTATGCTTATAAGCTCCAACACACAACATGGCAGCCTTGTGACAGTAACAGCAGCATTATTTAATTCTATAGAAAGGAAAACTGAGCTTTAGAGAGCTAAAAGAATTTGCTTAAGTTCCCCCACTAGTGAATGCCAGAGCCAGGATTGAACTGTGGACTAACAACAAAACGGCTGGCTGCTCTGCTCTGCCCGCTGCAAATTCCCTCCCCTATATATTATAAGTGTGATAATTAGATTCATCCATAAGGTATCATTTGCTCTGATTCCACTCATTCCCCTAGTAAGCTTCTTGTCTACCCTATAGAAAATACTCTTGCCCCAGTTACCTGTGACCATTGCTCCTAAACTCTCTGGTTTCTGAGTTGAGCATTAACTAAAAGTCCATTTCAAAGATATAGACAATAGGTAGATGAGTACTGATGGCAGTTGAATATAAAAAGAATAAGTGTTTCCACAAAGTAATGTAATTCAAAACATGGAGAAGCAAGCCCAGGCCCATGAACTGAATAATCCCAAGACCAACAAATAATTCCCTCCTCTTCATTCACCTCTGATCAATTACTAGTGGCTGCTGCAATGCCATATTGAGAATGCTGAGGCCATGTTCTTCCTTGGAAATAAAGAATGTTATGAATTGTAATCAGAAAAATCAACACATACGGTATAACTTGCCAGGTACAGAACTAAACACTTGAAATATATTAACTTGGTCAATCCAGCAACAATCCTATAACATAGATACAAATGAGGGAACTAAAGCAACAGGGTTAAATGATTTTCCCAATCCACACATTCAGTATTATTAAGTAACAGAGCTGGGATGGGAGCCCAGGAAGTGTACTGCACAGTTTATAGATGGTATGATCATTTCTGCCAGAGAGGGAAGGGTGTATGTGACAGACCTTTGTATGACTGGGGTATCCTCCTAGTGCAGGGGCAACATAACAAGAAAGTCTCAAGACTTCTCAATCTATTTTGTGCCGTAGAGCTCTTACCAATCTTAACAGACCCCTTCTCAGGATAATATTTGTAAATGCATAAAATAAAATGCACAGGGTATCTAAGAAAGTCAAATATATTAAAATCCAGTTTTTAAAATACTTTTAGTAGTAAATTTGTGAGAGATTAATATGCATGCTCTTTTATTAATAAAGTAAATAATAAGATTCATCAGCGAATCTAATAACAGCTGTAGTTTTGAATGAATAAAGAACATAAATAATATTTCAAAGAATCTACAACAGCTTTACTGTGATATGAAAATCTTTGTGACAGTCACAAGTATTGCTATTTCTAGTGTGGTTTGTTGCCTTCTCACATAATTGAAAGAGATGTTAAATTTTAGTTAAAGGTTAATGAAAGTAAAGATGTAGTTTTTTTTCTCCTTTAAGGTCAAAGACCCTCTGAATTCTATCCACCGAAACTTTGAATTAAGAGTAGCTCTGGTGTTGTAAAAGGAAACCTGAATATGAAAGGCAGAGAAGTAGAATTTAATAACTTCTTTGTAATTGTATAACCTGAATAAGTCTTCTAACCTCTCTGAGTTTTAATTTTCTCACTTATAAGAATGATGTTAAGAAGAAAAAAAATAACATAATTGGAAATGACTCTATAAGGTATAAAACCCATTATTAATTCTAAGAGAACTTGGTTATTATTTGAGAAGCTGTAGCAAAGTAGTATAAAAATTTGAATAGCCTGTTACTCAGCTTTCATTCATATGGTTTAAAAAAATCAACCTTTTATTGACTGCCTACTATGTGTCTACACTGGAATAGTTTCCATACTAAGGTACAAATATAAATGGACAGACCCCTGCCTTCAAGAAGGTTGAAGTCTACTGTAGGAAAGACAAACACGTCACAAAATCATGAAGGAAGTACAGTAAGAGGGAAATGTACAGAAAAATGTCTGGGAAGGCTTCCTGTAGGAGCTGATGCGCCAGGTCTTAAGGATTGAATAGGAGTTAATTGGGTAGAAAAAAAAAGAAAGAAAGAAAGAAAGAAAGAAAAAGAGAGAGAGAGAGAGAGGTCAATGTTCCGGTTAGTGGAAACAGAATAACAAGTAACACATTATTTCATCTTTTTTTATGGCTGAGTAATATCCCATTGTATATATGTGCTACATCTTCTTTATCTAATTTTATCAATTATCTATCAAAAGGTACTTTGTTTCTATGTCTTAGCCACCCTGAATAATGCTGCAATGAACATTGTAGTGCATATATCTTTACAAATAAATGTTTTGAAAATTTTATGAGTAGATACCCAGATGAAATACTTCCATTTGCAACAACATGGATGGATCTTGAGATTATCATGTCAAGCAAAATAAATTGAACAGAAAAAGTTGAGAACAATATGATTTCACTTACATGCAGAATATGAAGCTGAAAGCAACAAATGAAGAAGACAAACAAAAACTCATAGACACAGACAGCAGTGTAGTGGTTACCAGAGGGAAAGCGGGGAAGAAGGAGTCAGATAAGTGTAAAGTGTCAAATATATGGTATGAAAGGAGATTTGACTTTGAGTGGTGAACACACAATGCAATATACATATGACATATTGAATTCTACACTTGAAACCTATTTGATTTTAGTAACCAATGTCACCCTAACAAATTCAATTAAAAATAATTAAAAAAAAAAAAAACAAGTGGCACAGAAGTCAGATATGGGCTTATATATACATACATGAGACTCATTTTGCTGTTGCCAGAGTACAAAATATATATTGAATTTTTAAAATTTCTTCTATACTTAAAAAGCTGGTGACTACGTTCTCTCAAAGAAAATGGAAAGAGCCAGCATTTCAGAGCTCATATTCCACAAAGCATCTTTGGGCCATAGCGGACTAGTCACTGCCCCATTTAGACTGGGCACGACCTTGTTTACACAACTCTGTTTCCTTCTCAATGCCCAATGAATGATAAGAGTGTGCCCATTTATCATCAGGCTTATAGCACACTCTTTACAATAAAGAAATACTTCTCTGTTGTCATGTCTATGTCAAAAGTAGGAAGATAAATGAGGAGTACCATGTGATTCAAAAAAATGGGAGAAACAGTACTTCATTTCATATTCTAGCCTGCTTCACTCACTCACAATACCTGCCTATAGCTTGACCTTTGAGTTTGTAGTCCCTCTTGCCTTGGAATGCATGAACTGATAGATTTAAGGAAGACAGATTCCTTTGAGCAAAACTGATGGAAGAAAGAATTGGGTAATTACTATAATCCAAGCAAGAAATAATTAGAGTGAGAGTTAAACTGTGGTGCCAAAGGTGGAAAGGAGGGGTGGATTCATACAATTCACAGATGATGTAATCACAAGGTTCATGACTCATATGTTTTGAGGGTAAGAGAGAGAAAGGATAATTTTCTTGACTTTTACTTTGTACTTGCAGATTCAATCAACTAAAGGAATAAGAAACAAAAGGCATAGTTAGGTGAAGTAGATGAGATCAGTTTTAAAAGTGTTGAATTGAAAGAAAAGTTGGGATACACAGTAGCAATATTATATAGAGAATTAAGTATGAAAGCATGAAATCAGCAGAGAGATCTGAGTTAAAAGCTTGGATTTAATGAGTCAGCAGCAGGTGGTTGGTAGGTGAAGCCAAGAGAGTAAATTCCATTACTTAGGGAGAGCCTGAGATTCAAAAATGGCTCATGAGCAAATGCCCAATGAATGGCATATTTAGAGTAGAACCCACAAAGCTGACCCAGAAAAAAATTAAACAACCAGATATAAATGAAAATAAGCCATAAATGAGAGTATTATGGAGGCCAATGAGGTCTGTTTTTAAGAAATTTCAAATGCAATAAGTAGTGAATTCAGTCCTTTCATTTTTGGAATTTGGAGTTCACTATTAATCTTGAAAGTGATTTCAGTAGTTATAAGGACCATCTCAGAAAATAAAAATAATTACACAGCACTTACTATGTGACAGAGTTTTTAGCACTTTACATTTTAATTCATTTAAAGCAAATAGGTACTAGAAATAGGTACTATGGTTTATTTCCATGTTACAGCAAAGGGACAAAGAGGTTACATAATTTTCCCAAGGAAATACAGGAAGTAAGTGACACAGCCAAATTCAGGCAGTCTAGATACAGAGTCCAGGATCTTGGTTTTATTACTATTAGACCATCATTCCATATTGCAGTGAGAAGTAAATAGGATGACCCAGTTTATGTTTGTTGTCCCAACATCCTCTCCTAGAAGCACTTTCTTTCCAGATTGTTATATAAATTATATCTGATCACTCCATTCTTACAGTGAATGCACAGTCAGGAAATAAATATTATGAGCCTAGATAGTTCCCCAGAGTCTCACAGTTTGTGAGTTTTCAAAAAACATTAGCTAAATGAATGCATAAGAAATGTTAATTATAAAGGAAGACGAGAAATTGACTGGTACCTAGAATGGTAAAAACTAGAACATATTAAGAAGACTTAAAGGAAGTTGTCAGTAGAGAAGAAACCTGAAGGAATACAGGAGAAACTAATTATTGATTCAAAAGAAGGAAAGAAAGATGATGTTGAAGGCACTCTTATACCACAAAGAAAATAAAGGCTCTGAGACCCCTAAACTCATATTCCTATTATTTTCTCTCTCATTTTACATTCGTCTGTACATTCAACAAATTATTTATTCAGCACTAATAATAAGTACAGAGTAGTGGGCTTTGAAAAAAAAAGAGCAAAACTCAGCCTCTAAAATGGGAAAAACTGAGGTGTGGATGTACACACATAAAAAGACACTGAATGGAAGTTGAAAAAGACCATACTGATAAATTAGACTCTTCACAAGACAAAGCCATCTGCCAAGAGAGTTGTCAGGGCATAAGGAGAGAGGCAGAGATATGAAATGGTCGATGGCAACTCCAAAATGACACAGAGGCAGGTAACAAATAAAAGGATTAAAGGGCAGTTCTGAAGGCCTAACTGAAGTTAGAAACCAGGCATTTATGGTGGAAAGATGAGTTTAATGATGTTTCTATACCAAGGTTTTTCTGGCCATGTGCAATTACAGAATAGAAATGTGAAGGGACCCATATAGCTTATGAAAAAGTTCAGATGGTCACCCAAGAAAAAATGAGAAGCCAGAGGAGGGAATGATGGGCTGGAAAAAAAGAGTCAAGTGCCTGAGAACCTTGATTATGATGAAGAGTTGAAATGTGAGAGAAAGAGCCTGAGAACGCCTGAAAGACAAGAGGCTATGGTCAGAGAATAGGAATTTATCTCAAGGAGCAAAGTTACTTTCTCTTTCACTCCACATTTAGTAGACTGTATCTACTACTATCTTTTCTCAGCCATGGAAGGCGTACACAACACCACACTTTTATTTAGCTCCAAAGCATATATTTTACTCTCTAGATAATGTCTCACGAGTGTGTGTGTTGAGCAGCCATGTGAGTTTAAATGTTGTACCAAAATTAAAGCTTGGGATTGATGTGCCCCAGTCAAAGAGAACATTTTTGTCTTCCATCAGGGAGACATTCCTGGGCATGTGTGAAATTGATTGTAAAGCACTTGTGTTGTTTTCTAGGTATTGAACATGCCCATTTAACATATTTAATGTGTTTCTGACATTTACAAAGTGTCTAGCAAGCTTTGGACAATCATTATTTAAAGCATTTTACTGAAAGTACCCCTACTTCCTAAACACTGCATTCTTTTTCAATCGATTATGACTATCCTTATAGCAGGAATTGTAAATGTTGAAGACTGTAGTTGTCAATCATGGACTCATCTACTTGCCTCTTTGAATAATAATATAAATTCATTTGAAACACTGCATGTAGCCAGATACTTATTTTTTTTTTCCCTGCTCCTATGGCATTGCTTTATTTCACTAAGATTGAAAAATCAGATTAATCTTTAGAGACTTAAGCACTTGCTAACCTTGAGAGTTACCTGACTCAAGATTTTGTAATTCTTTTTAAGAATGAGGTTTGAGTGGGTCAGAGGTAGTGCCCCAAACCCTCTGTCTTGACAAGAAAGCCACTGAAGACTTTTCTCACTCTCATGTAATTTGTGCTGGAGCATGAGTGACAGGTCCTATATCAGGATGTGAAAATGTCCTTAATCAGGAAATACAACATATTTCAGAAATGACAGAAATGGTGCACATTATAAATGCAATTCTTCTTCGAGCTACTCTTCACTCCTGTTCTAATCAAAATGCAAGCTGTAGGACATCAAAATGTCAGCAACTAGGACATTCTGGATGCCCCATATTGAGAGAATGGACTGGCTTAAACAGCAGGTGAATGGAGTTAGGGGAATGGGGCAACAGACATTGTAGGTATAGAGTACAAATAAAAATCTCTTTGTTCTCAATTATATTTGATATATTCTCTGCATAGACTATCACTGCTATCCAGTAAGAAAATGCACAATTAGGCCATTTGACAATGGGAAACGGATTTTATGTAAGCATCTGGCATAGGAATAATTTGAAAACAGCAATATATCATAGTCGTGTTAGATAATTTTTAAAGGACGTTTGCCAAGGTGGGATTTTATTTATTGACCCCATAATTTAAATGACAGTTAGCTACAAGGTTTATGTTGTAGTCAAGGCATTCACATTCTCCATAATCCCCTGAGTGCTTATTTTTTGATAAAGATGTAACTTCTGCAGCTTTCCACCTTGGCACTCTGTTGGAAATATAAAATTCACTCCTGGGAGCATCTGAGTTGGAAATGCTTAAGGAGAAGGACTGAAATGAAAAATTAATTCTTTGCACATCCCATAGAAGTAGAAACCAGTTCAGTACCAATAGGGCACCTATAGCAACTTGTAAATTTATATCAGTGATTGCAGTTATGCTGTTAAATGAACATTCTGCAACTTAAAAAATATGAAATCTACTATAGCTGACCCAGGAATTGCAAAAGAATATTGTCAGCTTTTCCAGGCCTCTAACATTACCTTTACAAGAAATAGGGTTGCCATATGTAATTTACCTCTTAAATATTCTTGTCTTTCTTTAAACTTTTGTTTCTTTCATCTACTCAGTTGCTTCTACTAACTTAATTTTACCACTCTTGTGACCCCTTTGGTTTCACCCTATTTACCCAGTCTATATCAGCTTCCAATTGGTCTTGTCATCCTTCCTCTGAACTTGGAGTACAGTGTCAGCTGTTTCAAACAACCTTACACCATAACTGTGAATTTGGCATCTCATATCTGTATTCCTTCACTGTATCTTATTTGATGCAGCTCCATCTCTGAATTAATAGAGGTGTTTATTACCTCCAAGCCCCTTCTGAGCTTCCAAGAAGTACTGGAGTTTTGGGGCTGTATCTATGCTATTTGACCCATCCTCACCTGAGCTCTTAGTGGCAACTCTTTGTTATTGTTGCTAGCCTATAACAGATGCTGTTTCAGATCTTCTTTTCTCTCTTTGAGTTCCCATACCCACCCTGTTCTGCAACTCTTCAATACAGGTTGGATGAGAATTAACAAGAAAGTCTACTTAATATGCTGTATCCCTAAATTCCACCTCCCAAAGATTCTGGATCAGTAAGCTGAAGGTGAGGTCCAAGAATCTGCATTTTTTTTAACAAACATGCTGGGTGATTTTGAAGTTTTCCCATGGACCATGATTTATAATAGTTTACCCTATCACTCTTAGGTAAGGAGATGAATCCATGAAGTATTTAATCAACTGGTCTTATTCTACAACAGCAGCAATTGTATGAATTAGTGGATAGATATTTGGTAAGCCAGAGTTACAGCTTTGTTTTCACAAGGATTCACTTCTGTTAACTGTGTTTATCATTTCCAAGAGGTCTCAGGAAAGTTAAGTGGTCTGTCCAAAGTCAACTCAGAATCTAACATTAGGACTCACAATTTTAATTCTAAGTTTATCATTCACCCACTCTTCCTAAGGAGCTCTATAGATTTTCAAATGGGAATAAATAACATGACGGCAACTATTATTATGAGATTTCCAGACATCTTATGTGCCAATCCTCCATACATAGGTCGGGAGCTGCTTGGGTGAGATACTATGCATTTGGAATAGAGACATTTTTGAAAAGTGTTTTTCATTTTATAAAAACTGTATCACTGTTCCTATAGGAAAAAGTAAATCATAATAGGTTTAGTAACATCTTGGGTGAGTTCTCTGAGAAACATACTCTAAGGCAGATTTGCTTTCAGAAGGTATATTGGGTGATGTCTTCAGGATAAATACCTATAGGGAAAGTGGGGCAAGAAAGCAGGGATGGAAGAGGGAGGAGTTGGGGTGTGATATAGAAAGAACAAAGCCTCAGCCATTCACAGTAGTACCTCTTCAGGGTTGTTGTCTCTTAAGCAAGGAACCAGAAACTGCTATCCTCACATTTGCCAGACACTGAATATAGGGTGCCCCCTTAGAGGAGTTATGAATTTGGGCAAGGAAGCTCTCTTCAGCTGAAGGAAATCCCCAGTGAATTCTCAATGAGCCATCAGTCATCTCAGGAGCTGGGAGAATGAATGTCTTGGTCCTGAAGAGGAACTGGCTGCAGCATCACAGTGTCCATTACCATAAGTAAATTGCCATCTTTTAGGATAATGAGCAATAACATTTACAAAGAAAAATAATAGGTTTTAGATTAAGAGCATTTGAAATTATCAAAAAATTTTGTGCATTGCTATACTTTGATCCTGGGTTCAGAATATGTATTTTAGATAGAAAAATATAAAATTTTTAAGCAAGGACTAATTTAAAAATATGACTTTTTGTTCTCTTTATCTTTGAATGCACTTAGGAAAAGTAAGCAATGATTCAGCCTTGACTGCTCATTTTTGCAAAATACAAGTTCTGAGAATTGAATAAATATAACTAAATCCTGGTTCTGGGGACAAAATAAATGGAACTAATATTAGTTTTATGGGAGCTAAATGAAAGTGTTTGAAGTTGATAGAAAGTATTATCTCATCTTTAAAATAAGTGATATGATCAACACGGAGAAACTTCATCGTTGCTTTCCTTAATTTCATATTTGCTCATATAAGACTCTCATTTTAAGTTGACACAGGCAAATTCTCATGAACTAATACTATCCCTGGTGAGATAAAAGAAAATGATAAGTAAAGGTAAACTTCTTATGTGTAATCAGAGGTACCTAAAGCCCTGGAAAAAATAATGAAGCTATGTTGCACTCATTATCTATAAATGTGGGCCATGTTTCTAATATTAGTTTGTTGATATTCAGACAATAATTGACCACTACTTTTTATTTATGTATAAACAAATGTACTTAAGGCCATTTATTTGAACTTAAGAGATGTATAATTGCTCCATCATTTCTGAAAGGATCACTTTAGGGTCATTCCCCAAATGGATTTAAGAAATAACATTTTTATCTCAGAGCGACAGGAGAACAAGGTTATTTTTTTAAAAATACCTTCTCTTCCTAAAGCAAAAATTTAGATAAATTAGTTAGAGGTTGTATTAGTGAAGTTAACAAAGAAGAGTAAATGTACATTTTCAAATCTGAGAATTCTAGATTTGGAAAAATATTATAGCATCCTGTCCCATCCTAGTCCCTCTGATGGATCAAGATTCTCCCTTCTTAACTCACAGAAGAAATCGTCCAAGGATGGCAGGATGATTTTATTTTTCCCCTCACCCTCATTTTTGGGGACTGGTTCTTCCATGAGTAAGGATTTTATTTTTTAATACTCTCACTCAGGTCCAGGGAAGAAACAGACTTTTAGCATAATAAGGAACAAAGTAGTTGCCAACAAGATCATAGTCATCCCAATTTTCAGATGTTGTATTCAAAAGTAAGCACCCTGTAGAATGTATTCCTCTTCTTCATGTTCTAGATTCAAAGCATTCCCTACCTTTTAACTAGACTAGATCCCAGAAACACAGAGAATGAATAGTCACCTACGCAGAAGGCCTGGGACAAGAGGAGGTAGGACTTTGAGTGGCTTGTGAACACACAGGATGCCGAGCCTCACTGCTAGAGTTTCCGATTCCGTAGAGACTATGCCCCCAAACTTTGCATTTCCATCAAGTTCTCAGGTGGTGTTCAAGCTACTGTTCTGGGGACTACATATTGAGAACCATTTTACTAGAAATTTTTTAAAAATTTAAGATATGTATTTTTTAAAGGAAGATATCTTAAAATGAAATATTTCTCCAAAACCCAAGACATAAAATAAATTAAGAAGAGCTGCTCTCAGGGCCCAAGATAGGGAAGGAAAAGGTACAAATAACCCAGCCAGGATGTCCCAAAGGAGCCCACACTAGTTATACTGCACATATGTATACAAACATGTAAAGATTTTTAGCTAGTTGTACCTGGCTATGTAACCAAATTTATCTTTTTTTGTCAGCATTCAATGTGGTCTCAGTTTCCCTGGCTGTTCACACTAATTCCTGAGTTATGGTGAGGGTGACAACATGAAAACAGATTGAAGCCTTATACTTTACACCTCCCTCACCTTATTTCTACATTCTTTCATAACAATGGTCTCTATGTTTTCTGCATCAACTCTAATGCTGACAGAGCATAAACCTATCACAACATATCATACCAACAAATGACATTTGTTGTTATGTTCATCTGTTCTGAAGCAGAAGACAGTAGCCCTTGTGGTCTAATTTACCTTTCTCCCACTGGAATCACAGCAGGTAATTCTAACAGCATTGTCGCGTGACTCAGACAAATAGTAGATGCATCCATTTCTGCTGGTTTTCTGGTTACTCCTCTTGTGACAGTCAGATTTTTGAGGCTACTTATGGTTGTTAATGCATGATGGATTAATACCTTTGGAAAAAAAGAAGTAATTGTTCCAAGAGCTATTTTCTGGATTGCAACAAGGAAGTTCATGATAGCAAAAGTGGGAAAATCACACTATACAGCAGGAGGAAAGTTAACAATTGTGTGGCATTGCTAAGATAGAATATATTTTGATTGTTGAAAGGCACACTTTTGAAGACTTTGAGAAAATACGCAATACAATGGTAGATAAAAAAGAGAACTTAGAAGATTTTTGATTTATTTTTTATTTTCTGTTTTGGAATATTCATGAATATATGAGATACACACACATAAACTTAATTTTAAAATAAAATATAATTTAAAAAGAAATAAAATTTAGGTCAACATAATAGATAACATTCCAGATAGAATTTGTGAAAAGCAAGACATTCTAGTTACTTACATTTACCATCTAATTGCCATTAGTTTTGCCTTAAATTAAATTATAAGAAAAGTTTATTGTCATAGAGTAAATTGTTTAAGCTTTGAACTTATCTAATATGCTAATACCTTATGGTAAATGAAATAACCTCCTTTAAAAGTAACCATGCATTTTTCATATTAAATCATGACATATACTCATAACTTCTGTTCATTGCCTGACGTGCAAATCAAAATTCCATGGCACATATGCGTTTTAGCTCTCATTGGTAGGTAAAATTTACCTTTTGTTGTGAGAGTGGTTATATACCATTTAGTGAATTCCAAAATTGGCAAGTACTAAAGTAAATAAAACAACTCAAAGGTTTGTTATTTTCAATTTAAGTGGCCTCTTTTAAAATATGTATTAAATTGTAGTCACTCTCTCACTTCTTTGTATGGTACCTGCTTCTTAGTTTTTGGTTGCTTGTGATTATTATAATTTTAGCTGAAAGGGCATCATAGAGTTTTCTAGCGCATGGAGGGGGAGCATAGATTTCTAACCAGGGTGACACATTGATCGAGTCAGCCAGTAAATTAACAGCAACAGAACACCATTAAATTTTAAACTTAATTGCCTTCTCCTCTTAATTTCTATGGATATAATCAATAGATGCCAGAGAAAAGTTAAAGGAGTTATTTAGCAAGCATCTATTTCCTGAAGCATAATGGAAAAACCACTGTTTCCTCTAGGAGTTGATGCCAACAACTTGCCTTTCAAATGCAGTCATTTACAAGGTTTTATCAAAAGGTTTCATTTTAGTTGTTTTTTTTACTAGTACTTTTTCTTGACAAGCTAATGAGAATTTTAGTTGTATAATCATTTTGGTTCTCTCCCTGGATCTGCCCCCAGCTACCCTTGCTCATTGAATTGGATTGCTTTTTTCCTCCATCTTTGTCACCTGTAAAGCCTCTTTCTATCTCCCTGTTTGAGTCTGTGTCCTGCATTCCAAATTTATATAGTAGAAACAGCTCGATATAAAATACTGGGCATATCCACATACCCAAGAACAAGCTTTGCCAGTTGATGTTGGGTATCACGATGAGTGAAATTAGAATCTAATGACATTTTTTTTTTATTTGTGAGATTGACATTCAGTTTTATTTTCCTTGAGCCATGTCTGCTGAATTATGGACCATAGTTTAAAAGGCAATTTCATAGCCTCTGGAATAGGTATCATGAGTAAGATACATATTGTTAAAAAAAAAAAAAAAAACCCGAATGGATGTAAGACAAATTCAGTGAGTTAAATGAGTTAAAAATAGTGTTATTTATTAAGTGAACAAATAGGCTGTTCTTTATTTCAGAAATAACAACTATGCTTTACCCAACCCTTTATTGATTTGAGTCAGCACACTCTTGATGAGGTCATTTCATTTTCATAACCAAAAGAAACCCGATTTCATACCATTTCCTTTCACCAGATAGAGCTGATCCGTGAATACTACTACCGTCACACAACTTTTTATTCATTTGTTGAGCAACTACCAAGCACCAGGTATTGTTCTATTTGCTAGAGCCATGCAGGTAAAAAAATGGACAACATCCTGGCCAGAGCAGTTATGAAATATCTTTTCTCTCTATCCTCTTATGTTATTGTTCTATATACAGTACATCCTCAAATAACATAGTTTTATTCAAAATCCTTTCATTATAATGTTGATGGGTTGTCGTAAGAACTTAGTTCTTGTTTATATCAATTAACCTTTGGTAAAAGTGGTTTTGTTACACATCATTTTGCTGAAGTTCTAAGGACTTATTGACAATGTTAAATGAGGACTTACTGTATTTAAAATAAACAATGAGCTATGTGACTTGTTAAGTGTAAAATTAGAGGAGAACTCGAAGAGATTCTATAACTGCTATAACTGCTGAGGCAGACACTTTCCCTTTCTTCCTTTATCTATAGAAGCTTGATTTTATTTGGGCAGCAGTCTGCTCAGGGAAGAGCAGCCTGTTCCCCAGCCCAGGGAGATGAATCATGATATCATAAGCCATATAAGTTCCAGTGCCCTTTGCTAATGATTGGATTAGAGGAGGGCATGTGGCTGATACTGAAGAAGATTCCTTTGTTGGGTGGGATGGTAAGGGAGAGGAGTAGAGAGCAGTGATGATCTGCAAAGGATATTGCTTCCTGATAAGAATAGAGATAACAGGAAGTTTATCTTCTCTTTATGCCTTTATTACTATTAGGGATAACTGGCATTGCAGCAGCCATCTTATAACCGTATAGTGACTAAATCCAAAATGCTGAGGATTACTGATCAGAAAAAAAGAGCCTGAGTCTATGGAGCATCAAAACTGTGGAACCATGGATGTCTAGACACCTCTAGGTGTCTCTTATGATTAAGCCAGTATTGATTTGGATATTCTGTTACTTGCAGCCAAATGCATTCTAATTGGTATGCCTATATATAAATTTGCTAAGCACCATCCAGTTTTTCATAATTGGCAATTAAATGAGCAGCGAAGCCTCAAAATAACAGTGATTCAAACAATTTGGTAGTTTATTCCTCATTTAAAATCTAGAGATAGCTATTCCAGGACTAAAATGGCGAGTCTCTAGTCTTGTTCTCTTATCATTAGTGAACTCTATCCTCAAGTTACCTTGTGAGACAAAGAAGCAGCTCCAGCTCCAACACCAGTCCATAATTTAACCAGCAGGAAAGAGAAAAGACAAAGAAGTGTATGACCTTTCCTTTTAAGGACAACCATTTCCAACTATAATGAATTTGCCCTGAGTCACATGAATACTCCTAGCTTCAAAGGAGACTCAAAATGTCTTTCCCAGCAAACTATGTAGCCAGTTAAGACTTGGGGAGTCAATTACCAAAGGAAGAAGAAGATAACATATTAGGGAGAGTGGAAAATAGTGGGCTGTCAGACAGCTATATCAAAAGACCAGCAATTGTTAGTGTATTGAGAACTGATTGCATTGTGTATTGCTATAATAGCTATGATTTGTTGAGTGTGTCAATCTTTCTGCTTAAACTGGCTGCCGAATATTCCACTTCTCCACTTCTTTGAACGTGGTAGATTTATGCACTACCTGGCACTTGTTGAGGTTGGGAATGGTATTAGTAAAGTAATATACTTCACTTCTCAGTAAAGTATTATTTACAGATGTGAAACTATACAGAGGGTTTCTCCTCAGTCACACTGTCACTGAGATAGTGGCTGCTTTGTTGGTCTAATTCTCAGAGTATAAAGAACAATGAGATGTAGCAAATACCCCAGCCAACCTGCAGTGGACATATGAGCGAGAAAAAAAATAAAATTAAATTTAAAAAACCCTTTGTTTTACGCTACTCAGATTTGAATATTGTTTGTTCTCATGATATAATCCAGGAATCCTGACTGACACAATACGTATATATTCTCTTAAATTACAACAATCTTGAAATGTAAATATTATAATCCCTATGTTTCATATGATCAGAGAAGGTAGTTGACACGTCAAAGAGTACACCTCTTCAAAAACTGGATCTTGTTTAGATATGAAGATTTTAGTCTTTCTAGTTCTCCACACTTCAATCCAAAATGTTGAACTACTTATTTGCCCTAATGATAAATACTATTGAACAAACTATATATTTTTTTGTCTTCCTGGACCCTCACATCCCTTGATTTTAATATTTTTATTTTAACACTAGCTTGTTGACCATGGAAATGTCACCCTAAGGTCATTGCTTATCGGTAGAGAAATATTCCAAAAACTAGATATATTCATAAACCTTTATATATACATTATCAAAGATTTAATGGATAACATCCACCTTTTGAAAATCAAAAATAACTATACACCTTTACTGTGATATCAAGAAATGATTACCCAGTCTCTAATAAATTCTCTTAAATTTTCTTCCACTGTCACAGGACATTTCCACTTTTTGATGGCCCCAACACATAAAAAGTCAAAAGATGCTAAAACAGGGGTTCAAATGTTTTGAATACTTAAAAAAAACTTATATTTAACAAACTTTAGCTTTTAACGCAAAATGAAAGAAATACTATATGTTATTCACCCAGTAATAATAGGAAATGTAAAAAATATTAATTCATGGTACCTAAACTAGGAAGGTGGTGATTTAGAAATAATATAAATAACATAAGTTTAAATATATATGAAAAACACATTTTTCTTTTAATCCTACATTGTACTTCTCTAGGTGCACAAAACTGTATTTGGAGATGTTTTCATAAGTCTAAATTGAGGGGGTTTTTTGTATTTGAGACATGAGCCAAATTGCATTCCCATGCCATCAATGACAGGCTCTATTTCCTGCATTTTGCCTTTTCCAGGCTGAGTAAATCCACTGCTAGGTTGTTTAAAACAGGAAGAGGATGAAATTCAAATTAATTACACCGACTACTAGTTATCCATTCCTATCAAGAGTTTGGCCCAAGAGGGCACTGAAACTATTGGATAAAATGAAGTTTTTTAGATTATCAGTGGTTTCAATTACAGTATTTGTGCTCTCTAGACCTCTATTACCATCAATAGTTGAGAGTTGGCAATATTGTTGAGATTTATGGTGCTTCTTCACTGATTAGCTACATCCAGCGTGGGGACCACATTATCCACTTTCTTTACTATCTTCAAATCTGATTTCTAAGAAAGACATATGTTTGCTGCCTACATAACTTTAAAAACTGCCAATTCATTAACAGCTATGTCATTTTCAGTAAGAAATGAATTCTACGAGGTCTCAAATTATTCCTTGTCGTAGCAATTAGTTAATTGGAAAATCTCAGCATAAAAAAGAAGAAAGAGGAGAAGGAGGAAGAAAAAGAAGAGGTAGGGAAGGGGAGGAAGCAGAGGAAAAATGACTAATATGCACATGGCTCATTAAAGCTCTTTTCCAAGCATTTGTTATGATCAGAGCTCACAACGGCTTAAGAAGTCAGAAAGAAGAATGCATTTGGAGTACCTTTATGTTTGTTTTGTTTTATTTTCTTTTAGTATTACAGAATGTTGAAAGAAGAAACTTGATAAGAAACAGTCAGGATATTTCATTGTTCTCCAAGTGGAAGGGAAGCATAATTCATCAATTATTTGTTGTTTACTTTCGAGGCTGATTCTCCTGTTTTCTCTTTTGAAAATTCAGTGAGATATTTGGAGCTTCACTGGCTGTTTAACAGGGGAGTTTTTGCACTCCTACTGGGTCAGATGTTAAGTAACTGGGACTCGAATTCTAGTTCTGATACTTATTAGTTACATAACCTTGTCCCATTGACTTTTTCTGTCTAAGCCTCATTTTCTTACCTGGAAGATAGATTGGATAACAGCACCTATAGGTACACTGTAAGGATCAAACATTAAAACGACATATAAAGTCCTAGTAAGGTTTCCAGTCAAGAAGGCTGAGTAGGTAAATGATGTGCTTGTCTCCTCTCACACCCATATCAAAATTACAACTAAATTACAGAACAACAATTATTAAGAATTGCCTGAAGTGTAGCTTAACAGAAGTCCTATAACTAAGGACATACAGAAAAAACCATGTGGTGACCGATAGGAGGGGCAGAGATGCAGAATAGGCTGGTCCCCGCTCCCACATTGTGCCAGTTAATAATTAGAAGGGATATCTTTGGCTGTGGAGGTCCCCCATAAGGAGCGATGGGCCTCCGACCCACACTAGGCATCCCAGTTTCAGTGTTGGAAAGAGAAGTCCCCACAACTCCTGGCTGCGAGAACCAGCAAAGATTATGGCTGAGTGAGATGAAGAGCAGCTGGAGTCTCAGCCATTCCTCTTAAAGGGCACGGACACAGACTTATTTGCTGACAGACTCACTAGCTCTGAGCTCCAGTTCTGAGGCAGTAGCTTAAAATGCACCAGGGACATACAGGGAGGAACTGAATTGTCTGGCTTGAGGGCAAGGGCGCAAGGAGCACCTTTCTCCCAGACAAAAGTACTGGCAGAAACCACTGTTTCTTTGTTGAATCCTCCCTTCACACAGCATATAGATGCAGATGGGAGCATATCTGAGTCTCCTTCAAACTAATTAAAACCATTGGCCCTACCTTGGTGATTCCCTGAGAATCCGTTTTACCCAACTGGTGGGCCCACCCAAGCCACTACCAGTGGCTTTTCTATATAAGTGGCCTGTCTTGATTCATGCTGTGCATTTTTCTAAAATCTCTCAAAGAGTTACAACCCCAAACAAGCAGCATCTTGCCTTAGCATGCCTCATACTACTTGCTAAGAAGCCTCAAGCCCAGCACTAGTGGAAGCCAGCTTCAGTTCGCATCTTAGTCTCTCCCAGGCACTTCTAAGCCCAGCATAAGTGTGGCAACTATCCACAGATTGCTTCGTAGCTCATAGCAAGTGGCCCCAGACAGGGCACAATCAGTGGCTGACCTTGGCCTATGATAGATTCCCCAGAACCAATACATTAACTGGCCGGCTCCAGATCACACCAGAGCACCGCACAACCACCTCCACAAACAACACACACAAAGGGCTGACTGGGCAGGCACAAGAACCCTACTAAAGTGAGTTCAGCTCCAAAGGGTCAGCCTCTGCACAAGAGCTACTCCACTATAGTGATAGCCAGTCTTCAAAACCAAACAGCCAGAGGGCCATTCCCTTCCACTGATGTGCAAACAGCAACTGAGGATCACCTATTACCCACACAACAGACATATCTGGAGCACCTGGCTGGGTTACCAGAGGGACTGCTCTACTGGGCCCCACAGGACACCTACTACCTAAGGACACTCTACTAAAACCGGGAGACATAGCAGTTCTACTTAATACATAGAAAAAGACAAAAGGGTAAACAAAAAATTGTGTTTCAAATGAGAGAATAGAACAAAGCTCCAGAAAAAGAACTAAAGAAAATGGAGATAAGCAATCCAGACATAGAGCTCAAAACACTGGTTATAAGGATGCTCAATGATCTCAGTGATAACTTCTGCAAAGAGATAGAAAACATAAAAATGGAGATATAAAACATAAAAAAAATAGAAATGAAGAATACAATAACTGAAATAAAGACTATATTAAAGGCAATCAACAGTGGATTCGATAAAATAGAAGTTAAAATCAGCAATTTGGAAGGCAAGGTAACAGAAAACACCCAATCAGAGCAACAAGAAAGAAAAAAGAGTCCAAGAAAATGAGGATAGTTTAAGGGGACTCTGGGACAACACCCAAGTATACCAATATTCACACCAATGGAGTATCAGAAAAAGAAGAGAGAGAGCAAAGAATTAAAAACCTGTTTCAAGAAATGATTGTAAACTTCCCTAACCTGGTGAAGGAAATAGACATATAAGCCCCAAACGCACAGAGTTCCAAATAAGATGACCCCAAAGACACCTGAGATACACCTGAGATACAAAATTTGAAGACAAAGAGAGAATCTTAAAAGCATCAAGAGAAAAGCAGTTAGTTACCTACAATGGAGCACCCATAAGACTGTCAGCTGAATTTTTAACAGAAATGTTGCAGGCCAGAATGGGTCCACAGGAAATATATTCAATGTGATGAAAAATAAGAACCTATGACCAAGATTAATCTACTTAGCAAAACTATCATTTAGAATCAAAGAACAGATAAAGAGTTTCCCAGATAAGAATAAGCTAAAGGAGTTCATCACCACCAAACCAACATGACAAGAAATGTTAAAGTGACTTATTTGAGGAGGTGGAGGAGGAGCAGGAGGAGGAGGAGGAGGAGGAAGAGACAAAGAGAGAAAGATCAAAAATAGGAATAATAAAGTGGTAATAACTACATATCATCAACAATTATTTTAAATGTAAATGGATTAAATGCTCTAATCAAAAGACATCTGGTGGCTGAATATATAGGGAAACAAGTCTGTTACATATGCTGCCTGTAAAAGATTCACTTCATATTGAAAATACACATGTATTAAAAGTAAAGAGGTGGAAAAAGATGAAAATGGAAGCAACAAAAACAAAAAGCTAAGGTAGCAATACTTATACCAGACAAAATAGACTTTAAAACAAAGTCAAAGAAGGACCCAGTAATCCTACTTTGGGTACCTATCTGAAGAAACCCAAAACACTATTTCAAAGGGACATGTGCATCCTAGGTTCATTGCAGCATTGTTTACAGTAGCCAAGATATGAAGACATATTGATATGTCTATTAATAAATAAACAAATAAAGAAGAGGTGGTACACGTATACAATGGAATATTACTTGGCCACAAAAAGAATGAAATGTTGCCTTCTGCAACAACATGGATGTACTTAGAGGGTATTATGCTAAGTGAATAAGTCAGAGAAAGAAATACTGTACGGTTTCACTTGTATGTGGAATCTAGAAAAGAGAGTGAACAAATGGGCAGGGCAGAGGCCGACTCAGATACAGAGAACATTTTGATCGTTGTCAGAGAGGTGGGGGATTGGGGGTATGGATGGAGTGGGAGAAGGGATTAAGAGGTACAAATTAGTAGTTGCAAAGTAGTCATGGTATGTAGAGTGTAGCGTGGGGAGTGTAGTCAATAAGATTATGGTGGGTATGTGTGGTGTCAGATAGGTGCTGGATTTGTTCAGATGATCACTACATAAGTTATGTGGATGGCAAGTCACTGTGTTGTATACCTAAAACTAATATAATATTGTATGTCAACTGTAATCGAAAAATTTTTTAATTATTTAAATAAAATATTTGGATTTTAAAAATCCACACATGGTGATGGAAGGAGACTAGACTCTAACTGGTAAGCAAAAATTACAATATATTATAGAATTCTGCACCTGAAACTTATATAATGTTATTAACCAATGCTACCCCAATAAATTGAATTAAATTGAAAATAAATAAATAATACCCTGTGGTGAAGAAACTAACTGTTCAGTATCCTGACTGTTGTTGTGGCTACATGAGCCTATAACATGCGCTGAAACGGTTTAGAATTAAACACACATATACAAATACAAGCAAAGCTGGAGAAATCTGAATAAGATCAGTATATTGTATCAATATCAATATCCTGATCATGATATCATACTACAATTTGGTAAAATGTTACTAATGTATAAAACTGGGTATAGGGTACATGAGATTTCTCCATTATTTTTTACAACTGCATTTGAATATGTAGTTATCCCAATTTTAAAATAATAAAATGCATGCAAAGCAATTAGCTCAAAGCCTGGGACATCATATGTCCCTAATGAATGATAGCTATTTTAAGCTAAGTGCCTACTTATCTAATAAATTACTTTCACTAATAAAATTTGCTTATTTTATGGAACATGAGAATGGTATATCAGTCAACCTTTGAACAGAAAAATAGAAGACACCCTGGATATTTTGATTAGCTACACATTTAATACCGAGATTAAAGGCTTACACAGATAAGAAGTCTAAGGATGGAGGAGTAAGAAATTGGTTAGAAGAGTACTTTCAGGAAATCTTGTAATTGCAAACAAATCAGAGCCAATGATTTCAGCTGCTTTCACGTCCAAAGTTGTTAATTTTCAGAAAAACCCACCAGTGATAAAGCAAACCACTGTCCATTATCTCAGCTGCCAGGGAATCCTTAGTAGCCCAGGAAACCTGTTAGTCTTCATTCCCTACCTGAAACTTCCATCAGAGAATGGCTCCCTTTAATCTGTCACACAAAACTCACTTAAATGTTTCTTATTCTCAGGAAACATATGGGAAATGGGATTCCAGGAATATAGTCCTAATCTTCTCCCCACTACAATGAGGAAATGTAGGATAGAATGATGATAATTGATAATTGATGATGATACTGATAACACTGAAGACTATGGTGATGATGATGATGACAATGACTGGTGAGAGTTGATGATAGATAATCTAGAACAGATAGGAAATGAAGAATTTTTTGTCACGACTCTAGTTGCATAAATTACTAAATAGATTTTTTCCTTTAACTTTCCCATCTAGTGATCTTATTAGTGGTGGTATTATTTCCATAATAAAACTTGCCACCAGACAGCATCAGCCTCACTTACTTGTTTTGCTTTCTTTTCAACTGGAAGTAGCCAACAGTACAATGGCTACCTGAGAGGAGCCTCACATCTACAAACTGTTTGCCTTGGTGAGCTAGGAGAGCAAGTAGCCCCAGGCAAAGAAAATGTCATTCTAAGTCTTGACTATTTGGCTTTCAGTTTGCCACATGCAGAGAAGACTCTAGAGAGATATTACCTACTTGAGTTAGCATATTCATTCTCCAGCTCTTACAACTCTATCAAATAGATTGTTATTGTTGTTTTTTATTTCCTTCCTTGAGTTTATCACAATCTGTAAACATTTTATTTATTTATTTGTGTGCTTATTTACTCTTTATCTCCTCTCCACTAGTATATAATCTCCACAAATGGTATAATCTTTTCTAACTTTTTCTACTCTAAATTTCCAGTGCGTAAAAGCACCTGAAACATGAAAAGTAGGGGATAAATATTTGTTGAATGAAGAGAGGCTTCCTGGGAAAGTCACCACGTGCAAGTGGATTAGTTTATAGCCTAATATAAAATAATGCATTTTCAAGAAAATGTATCGCCCTAAAGAAATAAGATGCCAACCTATTATTGTAAGTCCTGACTGCAATTTAAATGCCAAACCATTTCCTAGGCATTTTACATATGTGTGTTTTAATATAATAATAATTCTAATATGTAGGCATTATTAATCCTATATACAGACAACAAAACAAAGGTTAGGGAGATTAAGTGACAAAACCAACATTTCTAAAATTACACAGAGTACGTTCATGTTTCCAGAACCTGTATTTTCACTACAATTCCAGGCTGCTTCACTTCTCTGAAGAGGCTAGGAACACAGGTTGCAATAGGAATGAAGCACTTGTCTATTTATCGGTTTGAGAATCTGAGACTTTGCCACAGGATTTTCCACACACACCTGTTGCCTACTACTGAAAATTATGGTAGGTTTGCAGTACTAGCCATAGGATTAAGTTAGAGCTATGCAGCCATCGGAAACTTTAGAAGCCAGAAGATGCCAGACTCAGGCTTAGTAAGGTTTGAACTCATTGTGCAGATTTGGTCTCTGGTGACCAGATATAGTTAAATGCAGCTTCCAGAGAGAAGGAGTCATCAAGAGAACCAAGTTACATAAATCTATTGCAGCTTTGGCATCTTGGTTTCATAAATTTTTGAAAATTATTTCCCTAATTTTCAATTATTTCTATTGCTTTTCCATGGAAAGGAAATTTAGAGAGGGGTCATACATAGAAAGATATACAAGAAATTAAGGCAGAAGGAGCCAGATAAATCATCAGTAAGATAAAGTCTCCAGTAGAGGGGGGAAAATAGTATAAGAAAGAGAAGTAATAAAATTGGAAAAGATAACTGAGTCCTGGAACTGTTCTTGGCTTTGTTTTTTCATTATGACTGTATTTTTTCCTGTTGAATATTAGAAATGTGGAGAGTTTCTCACAGTTGGATGAAATCTGCTCTACATGTTAGCTAACGACCTATTTCCTTATCAAAGAGGCTCTGTTTCTTTGAGTTTCTTATTGATGTTAAAATTGAAAAATCCATCTTACTCAGAGTCAGACGTGGAAAGAATCTGGTCCTACTCTCTTGAGCAACTTTTTAAATGCTGGGTTCTCATTTCGAAGGGCCTAACCTTAAGCTGTTAAGTTTGAGCTAGTCATGGTCTTCAGAAACCAGCAGCCATTCAACACAGTGAGAAAGTGCTTGGAATTTTCTGTTTGGCACAAGATTGTAAAAGAGCAGCATGGAACTCAACTAGTGTCTAAAAATGCAGAGATCAGGCATGGGAGAATTTGAGATGATTTGCATACGATGTGTGAAGAATTCAGGTTTAACCATCTTAAATTTTACATCTATTTCACATTCACGACACGTCTTAAAGTATGGAGTAAGAATGAATATCTTCACATGATTGATGAAACACAATAAATATAATTTTTCTGAATTGGTTTAGGATGACTTCCTAGCTAGATAGTTGTTAGATATTCAACAGTTTAGATTACAATGTATGATATAACTTGAGGTCTCTCCTAAATTAACTTTGAGTGGATTATTTCCTAATATCTGCCTTTCAAGTTCATAGGATTTTTCTACCAGGAAAAATGTTTTGTAAAAGTGTTATAAAACACATCTTAACCTGAAAAATATGTTAGTTATATTTATTAGAATATAGTTTTTAAAATTTATAATATTGATAATATGATGAAATGAGTATATTCTATCACAATAGCTATTTTTAAAATTATTTTTTGTTGTTATCAACGTATAACATACATACTAATTAGCTACCAGAATTTATAGTAAGTGAATACACCCATGTATCCAGCACTCAGATGAAGAAACAGATCATTATCAGCATTCTAGAAACCCCATGTGTATTCTTTCAACTCCTACATATACAAAAGATATTCACTATCCTGAATTTTAATACTATATATTAACTTTTTTATATCAATGGAATTATATACTATATATTTTTATGTCTGTTTTTATAACTTAATTTGTGAGATCCATCTCCATCGTTATGTATAATAGTTGTTTTTCATTTTTGTTGCTGTATGATATTCCGCAGAATGAACATACCATATTTTATTGATTTATTATAATTTTTATGAGTACTTAAGTACCTTCTAGTTTGGGACTATTACAAATAATACATTTATAGACATTTTTATATATGTCTTTTGGCAAGTATATGTATTTCTGTTGGATATAAACCTAAGGGTAGAATTTCTAGCTAAAAGAATATGCATATTTTTAACTTTAGAAGATACTGCCAGATAGTTTTCCAAAGAGACCCCCAACCGATAATCCTACCAGCAGTATATGATAGTTCAAACTTCTTCACATATTTGCCAATACTTGGTATTACCAGGTTTGAGATTTTTTTTTTTAATCATATGTTGACGTATAATGGTATCTCATGGACATTTTAATTTGAGTTTTAGGATTTAACTTGAGAATGAGGAGCATGGACAAGCAATGACATGGAAATAGTTCTACTAATGGCTTGTAGATCATTTGTCTATTCACAAGAGATTTGGATATTGTGCTTTATTCACCAGAAAAGGGGGGGGTGGCTTTTTTTTTTTTTTTTTTAAATTACAGAATGGAATGTTAAAGCTAGAGGGTTCTCAGGGATCGAAACTGAAGTTGATCCTTGGAGGTATGAGCAGACACATTCCCTGTGATTCTTGAATTTTCATAGGCACCAACAACAGTATTTGCTGTCACATTAATAATCTCAACTTTGCTGCTTTCTTTGTTTAACAAATCAGAATATGGCATGGCAAATTGACAGAAAAGTTGAGGTGAATTCCCAGCAATGCTTATAATGTGTTCAGGACACTGTGCATATTTTTTGATCTGCTTCTGCCACTCAACAAGAAAGTCAGCAGGCCCTTCATAAATGAGAGATCTGCAAGACTTGCAGCAATCTGTTTGAGAAAAAAAAAAAATCTAGCAACTTCTATGACATGAAAGGAAAGTAAGAAGAAAGAAAAGTAAAAAATATTTTCATTAAAGCTTAGAATCTGTAAAACATGGAATTCTTTCCCAATAAATATTTATTCACCTCCTATAACATACTAAAAGCAGAAAAAAATATTCTTCCCTCAAATTCTGGAATCATCTATATACCGTGGTAGTTTATAAACCATGAGAAATGATGCCTAAATATGTTTATGTAGATTAGACCTATCAATTTTAAGACATTATTGTAAGTGGTTCTTAACTTCTGTTCCACTTTAAAGAAGCCAGCACTCTTTATTAACATAAGGACAACCTGAACCATAATGTGTAAGTTAAGTAAGGTATAAAATCTTATTTAAGTGAGTGGATGGTTTTCTGAAAAATACATACAAGTGTCATGTATGTAAATACTGAACTCTGTATTTCTATGAGAAATTCCAAAAAAATTAATTTTATGAAATATTTAAATATGTATTGCCTCAGAGTAATCACATATACATTAATATATTGTGTATGTATGTGTATATATGTATATAAATATATATAAAAATATATATTGCTATACTCTACAAATGTGCTATGCATATATTTATGTAAATACATATATTTTCATACCACATATAAATAGTAGCTCTATGCACAGTGTTATATCTTGCATTATATCTTGTGTTATATCTTGTTAGAATTTAGATGTCATAGTTCTTTCAGTGTCCTAAATGAGAATTCTGCAAGACTTTCAGGAATCAATGTCAGTACATTCTTATTTTTTGAAATGGCTGCATAAGATTCTATTACAAGCATCTACCACAATTCAGCTGAATACTGTCTTCTTGATAGACTTTTTGTTTCTTTACCTTTTTTTCCTATTAAAACAATGCTGGAATAAACATTCCTGCTTTATATCTTTATATAAGTTGAGACCGTACTTGTAGGATAGATTCTGGAAAATGTACTTGCTTAATCAGAGGGGTTACATAAATTCTAAAGATATTTTGGGGCTTTTTTAACATGCTTGTCTCTGCAGGTAAGCATGGTATTAACTAAAATCATAGGAACTAAGAAGAGAGGAGGCATTGTTATGACAAGAAAAAAGAGTAATAGATGCTTCATCGGCTGAAAAAAAAGCATGTGCATACATCATGCATAGGCATTCACACATACTCATACACATATACAAACTCATACAGACATATGTCTGCTTAAGAAGGGATCCCACAAATTATCACTTCCTTCATTTTTAGCTGTGACATTTGCTAATGTGGTTTAGGACAAGTCTTTCACTTTTCATTTGCAAAATGAGATACATAGCCTAAATCAATGGCTCTCAAACTGTGGTCTGCATACCAGTAGCATCAGTATCACCTGGAAAGTTGTTAGAAACATAAATTCTCAGGGTCTGTTCACAGCCAACTGAGTTAGAAGCTCTGGAGGAGGAATCCAGAAACCAATGTTTTTGTAAAATCCTCCAGGTCTTTCTGAAACACATTGAAGTTTGAGAACCATCAGCCAAAATGATCTTGAATGTTCCTTCTAGCCCTTATGTTGTAAGAACTTGTCAAATCCTGAAGATCCTAGCTATTTCTTTTATTCCTTTTAGATTGTCAGCTTTTTGAGACCAAGAAGTGGTCCAGAAATCCAATTAATAGACAGTAGATATTGCTTCCTATAGTGAATAATGAGGGCATAAGTATTTTAAGAATCCCTTATAAGGTTGGCTACTTCATAAACAATTATGTTCTGAACCTTCATGATTGAGTTCCAATATCTATTTGATTGTTGGATTCGATCTTAATCTCAGGTTCCATGACAGCAAAGTTTTGATCTCTTTATTCAACTCAATTATTATCTGAATTCTGGCTTTACTGGTTGCATAGTCATGGCCTTCTAGCTGCAATCTTCCCAAATTTGCCCAACAAGTCACTACCAGAGTAATCCTCCTAAAATAAAACCTTTGAACAGTTATTCCTTATTCAAGAAAAGAGTGGATAAAGTACATAGTTACAAACATTTGTTCAGCATTTATAAACATTTGTCCTCCTGTATACCAGACACTGTGTTTGTATGTTGTGGATACAAAAACAAAGTTTTGTTTCAAGAAGTTGGAAGCTTCTCCAGGAGAGAGGCAAGTTAACCAATTATTTCATGTAGTGTGAGCCGTGCTGATATACAGGAAAGCCTAGGGCCATGGGAGACCAGAATGAGATATAGAACTCAACTGGAATGGTGGTAAAAGGATCAGTGAAAAATGCCAAATGAAGACAATGACATTTCTACTAAGAGTTAAAAGGCAAGGTAGCAGACATCCAAATTTTTGCCACACAGCTTTTATTTCCTGCTTCTCCTGATTACAAAGTCCTGATTTTCCTTAGGAAGATCACTTTCCGACTCTCTCCTTCTAGTAGAACTGTCTGCAGACCACACTCAAAGGGTTAATCTAGTTCTGAGCCAGTTAAAACAATACATTCTTTGGCCAGGAAGATTGGTTTAGGCATGGGTATATGATCCAACTGGAATCAATTCAGTAACAATCACCCTGGGATTTCTGGAACCTCACAGCTTTGGGAGCTCTTGGAAGTCTTTTTACAACTCAAGTGGAAAATTCGCCTGAGAGTGGAGTCAACACAGAGGAATAAAAAGACAGCAGTGGAGAGAAAGAAACCAGATCTTGTTGGCATAGTTTAAACCACTGGTAGTGATGCCTAATCCTCCCTGCAGACTGTTGAGTCAATGGAACCACTGAATTCAATTTCTTTCTTAAACCAGTTGGGGTCATTTCTGCTGTCTCTTGCAACCAACATAAGATTTTACCAGATATAGGGAAGAAAAATTTCTCCAACCAAGGAAACAAATACAAAGATTTAACCCTGAAACGTGATGGTACATGCAGTCCTCAGCATGTGGTCTGGTTTGGCAGCAGCATAGAACATGACAGAGGAAGTGACTTAAGAAGATATTGGTGAGGCAGAGTAGGCTCAGGTCATAAAGGATCTTGTAAGAGTTTTTAAAACATATATAAGGAGTCAGCAAACTTTTTCTGTAAAGGGTCAGATAGTAAATATTTTCAGCTTTGTGGGCCAAGAAGCCATGTATGGTCACTTTAATAGTCAACTGCACCTTCACAGCATGGAAGCAGCCAAAAAAACAATATGTAAACAAATGAGTATGTCTGTTTAGGGATACCACACAAAATGGGGGCCTTGGGAACATGGGGCGGGGGAGGGGGATTAGCCTGTGGACCATAATTCGCCAACATCTGATCCTTATAATGCTTCATGGGCACAAAACACTTTCACAGATTGGCCATTAATCTATTTAGTGAGTATTTGCTGATCATTTGCAATTCAACAGGATCCGTTGTAGCCTCTAGATGTGAAGCTACATTTAGCATACTACCATGATTTTTGTCCCAGTTGAAGTAGAGTGTGGTAGAGTGGAAAAAGAGACATAATGAATGAATGAATAAATTGAACACAAATAATTTTGAGATAATGCTGATTATGATGGAGAAGGCCAAGCAGGGTGCTGTGATTGAAGGAGTCAGGGGATTATTGCAGCTAAGATGAATTGGATAAAATAAAAGTTCTTTGGGGCTAAGACAGGTGAATGCCTGGGAGAGATGCATTCTGAGAAGAAATAGCAAGAGCAAAGACTTTAAGAAAGAATGTCTTTTACATATTTAAAAAACAGGCAAAAGGCCATTGTGATTGATGCCTAGAAGTTATAGAAAAAAAACAGGAGGTTGGGGCAAGGTCACTTAGGGCTCTATAAGTCATGGTATGCAGCTTGGATTTTATGTCCTGGGAAGCCATTAAAGGACTTTAAAGGAACATGATCTGACATATTTTATAATAGTGTTGTCCAATAAAACTATGTCTGTCACACATGTCATTTTCAATTTTCAAGTCACCATAGCAATAAGTCAAAAGAAACAGGTGAAATTAACTTTAATAATATATTTTCTTTAATCCAAGTGCATCCAGAATATTGTAATTTCAATGTCATCCATACAAAAGTTATTAATAAGATATTTTACATTCTTTTTATCTTTGCATTAAATCTCTGGAATTCAGTATTTTATACTTACTACATTTTACTCTTATAGCACATCTCATTTGGAAATACTACATTTCTATGGTTTGATAGCCACTTATGTAAGTGACTACTATGGTGGAAAGCAGTTTTAGAGAGAGTAGCAAATGGGGTCTCAAGAGTAAGGGTGGAAGCAAGGGGACCAGTTCAGAGGCTGTTGCAGTGGTGTAGATGAATGAACGAATGTGGTCCCGGGTAATAGCAGCAGAGAGGGATTAATTTGGAATGTCTTATGGAGAAAAGGCTGAATGAATTAGAGTCGGGAACCGAAGTGAAGAGAGGTATTTCTAGGGGTTGGTATAAATAGCTGGGTTGTTTGTTGGTTTCATTTTCTGAGTGAGCAAAGCCTAAGAGAGAATGAAGCTGGGCAGATGCAGAATGAGAATTTTGGATTTAGATATATTAAGTTCGAGACGCCTATTAGGCATCCAGGAAAGCAGTTAAACAGAGTGGTTCTGTCCCGGAGCCATCATTAATCTTATAGACAGAGATAGTTTCTCATATTTCAAAATCTTTGAAAAAGCAAGTTTTAATCTGCATATACTTGGCCCACATTCTCCCCTTCTCCCTTCTCCTCCTCCTATTTGTAAAGAGATTGATTTCATTTTGCATGAGATGCTACAGTATTTTCAATTTAAATGGAAACCTCAAATAAATTGGATTTAAAATCTTCTTAGGGAAAAAGGAAACAATTTGTTTTCTGGGGTTTAATTTCAAGGCAAGAATTATAATCATGGCTATTTCAACCCATTCCTTGATTGCCTTCCCTGACAACACATGCTCTTGTAAAGGTAAAGGGATTATTAAAATTTATAAGGAGTGGGGGTGGCTGTACCTACACACCAAAGAAGACATGAAAGAGCTCATTGGTGGCAGTCCCCAGCCTCTAGGGCTTCTAATCCACCCAAAACAAATAACTGTCTTTTCTCTTCTTAACAATTTCCACAGCTACAGGCTACAAAACCTCTCTTGGTAGTCAACTTCAATACCATATCTCACAAACCAGCTGGGGGAGAAGGTAAATGCTGTCAACTCGCCAGCTGGCTTTACCAGATGTTTACCTTGATTCCAGCCAGTTGTTTTTGGAGTAACCATTTATCTGAATTAAGTTACTCCACCCCAAACCACACTACATATATAACATGCCCTAAGTAAATTTAAATGTTTTTTCTGCTTTGCTACTTACTTTCTTAGAGAATTAGGAAATTCAGTCAATTCATTTCCCCTCCCTACTAACAAAGTTAGGATTAAAATTATAAAATTAATATACTTGATGGAAATTTACTGAATTACTATTGGTGCAATATTGAAATCATCTATACTTACCACATTTACCAGTTAACATCTAAGATATTTTCATTCTCCTCTGCTTCTTGACACTCCGATAAATGTAGGCAAATAATAGGTATTGCAAAAGGCTTGTGTGTTTAACTAATAAAGAATTCTATACCGAGTCGATTAAATTTTAATGCCCAGTTGTTCATTCATTAGATGATTCAGGTCCCTTTATTGTCCACTTGCCTGAGGGCAGTTCACCACTAATTAGCCACTTGAACTATAATTTCCAGGAAAATTTTAATACTGAAATGTGCGTTCCTCTACACCAGAAAGCTAGTGTAAGGATTTAAGAGGAGAGCTCAGAATCAGTGACTCCACTGAAAGCCTTGCTTGAAAAGTTTAAATTATATTTCATTTAAATTCAACAATACGGAATCTTTTCCTTCCTTGTTAAGTTCTTATTAAAACAGATTTCAGCTGCCTAAACAACTAGTTGTGAAATGAAACTGTTTTTGCTTTCTTTTTATCTACATCAGAGCAGTAAAATAAAGACCTGTGAAGAACACATGATTATGTTTTGTTTTGCCTATGTAGTGCTTTTTAGAACTTTGGATTTGAAGGCCATCAGGTGAGGTATGCAATCTTCAGTTCCTTACAGGTCTGGTCATTCCCTGTGGTTTGAAATAGGACCTTGTTCACAAGTTCAAGCCATCTACTTGATTCCTGGGAGTAATCCATTTGCAGCCCTGAGCCACACCATGTTTCCACCATAAGCAAAGCTTGGGCTTTGAAATCAAGAAGACATGGGCTCACATCTCAGCTTTGCCATTTACTACTAGCTCAGGGATTTGCAGAAACTTTCTTAATCTTTGTAAACCTCAGTTTTCTCATCAATAAAATGAGGATAATAACTTTTTACAGGGTGTTGTACTGTAGTCATAAGATAATGCATTATACTTATCCACTACATGGAAGATAGCCAAGCATTTAACAATGACCTCTCAAATCCGTGAAATGAAATCTTGTTTGATGTGAACATAGTAAATCCTTATAAAAGGTATGCATTATGTTAATTACCCAGATGTCTTGACATCTGAGCATTTGGACAACTGAGTTATATATGCCTCATCTGAATGTTTGCCATTTTGTCGTCATAACCAGTGATTTATCCAGCTTTTCAGAAGTAGTTTGGCATTATTCTATGTTGGTCTTATTTATGAAACTGTTTAAAACTAAATATGAGTTTATTGAGATGCTTTATTTCCAGTAAGTTTTGATAATAAACCAAGGACAAAATACAATAAAAACTATAGCTCTTTGGGATTCAATTAACACAATCAAGTTCATTCTCAAATTTATGAAAAGATGGAAATGTTATGATCACTCCAAGAGTGTTTAAAAACTTCAGAATTTGAACGTGATTCCATAGGGTGGCGGTTAGCACATCTGCTTTACACTCAGAAGGTCCTGGGTTCATGCCCCAGTGGAGCTGGGTCCATGGTCTAAGGCTATGCCACCCTGAACAAGCTGATGTCTGATCTCAGAAGCTAAGCAGAGTTGGGGCTGGTTAGTACTTGGAAGGGAGACCACCTAGGAAAACCAGGTGCTATAGGCATAAATAATAATAATAAATGAAAACTTCAAAATTTAATTGCAAATAAAAGAGAATGTTGATAGCCCAGAAATGTGACCTAAATCCAAAATATTATAATGTCAGGAAAAGTTTTGGGAAAATTCATAGTACTATAGAGCAAAGTTCAGATGATTCTAGTTACAGTCAGAAATCAGTAAGATTTTTTTAAAACATATTATGAATTTATTTTGTAATTTAAAACCTCTAGATTTGACATAAGAAAAAATAAACATGTCCATGGTTTTAATTTTTCACAGCCAGTTAATTATGCTTTGTTATAAATGATACACAAAATGTGGCATATTTTGTGAATATGTATGTTAAAACTTCTGTCAGCATCAAACTGTTCTCTCTCTGTCTACCATAAAGGTGATGTGATAATATACAAATTTTTATCAAAACATTAAGAATCTTGCTGATAGCTCTGCTTATTTTTTCATTGTGGGTGTTGAAGAATTTCCACAGACAGAAAAACACAACTGTGTGATTTAACATCCATGGTCCTGCATAAGTAGGACAAATTTCCTCCCTGTAGACACACTCACCCACTAATAATGGGTTATCAGTAGAAATAGATACAAGCACATTTTAGTATATACAAGTGCTGTGTTTGGAAGGCAGTGTGTACCCCGGGCTTTTAAGAACAAAAATGTGGAGCTTTATCTGAGTTCGAATCCAGACTCTACTATTGATATTGCACATATGTCAAATTCCTGAGCCTCATTTTTTCCATCTATATAATGCACTAAAATACCTCTCCCACAGGGTTTTGTGAAGATTAACTGAGATGATAGATGTAAGATAATTATGCTCAGTGTGTGTGTGATATTTGTTGTTGTCTCATTGTGTTAGAGGTGGGTTAGAATAATTTCTGTTTATTGACTACCTTTATCTGCCTAATTTTTCTCATCTCTAGAATGAGATCACATACCTTATAGGGTCACTGTGAAGACAGAGTACATGGCTCTGTTAAAATTGGCATGAGTGGATGTAGTTCCATAGTGCAGCAGTTAGCACGTTCTGCTTTACACGCAGAAGGTCCTCGTTCGCACCCCAGTGGAGCCAGGGCACATGGCCTACAGCCATGCCACTCTGAACAAGCCTGATGTCTGATCTCTGAAGCTAAGCAGGGTTGGGCCTGGTTAGTACTTGGATGGGAGACCTAGGAAGACCAGGTACTGTAGGCATAAATAATAATAATAAATAATAATAATAATTGGCATTAGCAACAGAACCATTATGTATTATGCACTTGTGGATCTGATAGACTCTGAGCAAAATCCTTTACTTCTCTATTAATCTCATTTAATTCTCACAGCTTTCATATTATTATATAATTATCCCCATTTGGAAGATAAGAAAACCGAGACTAAGAAAGATTGAGCTAACTTCACAAGTCACATAGCTAGTATGTAGAAAAATTGGGATTTTAACTCTTGCATATCCCCTCAAAGCCTTTGCTTTTTACCATTTTATCATAATACCAGAATTTACAGACTCAGATTGCTTTGCACCTAGCAAGGTAAATATAATGAATGAAATAAGCTAAATGGGAACTATGACAACAGGGAAGAGCCTGCCTCGTATAAAGGGGTAGCCAACACCGTGAAGGAATGAGGTTCTAATGCTATCATGTATGTGATCTATCAAGAAAAGTCTGGAACCCAGATTTTCCTATGAAATCTCCTATTAAAAGTTTATAGCTAATTTAGTTTATTTTAAATACTATAATAGCGGAAAGAGATGTATCTGCAGGCCAAGTTCAATTTGCAATGTCAACTCTATACTATTCTCTAGAACAGGGGTTCTCAAGTATGATCTGTAGACCCCTAATGGCCCCCAAAGACCTTTTCAAGGTGACTGTATGTTCAAAACTATTTCCAAAATAATAGTTTTTCCTCATCATGTTGACATTTGCACTAGTCGCACAAAAGCAATGTTGGAAAGAATTGCTGTTGCATTGGCATGAATTAAGGCAGTTTCTCTAAACTATATCAGTAACTGTTATTTTATTCACTACCATATTCTCACAGTAAAATAAAATTATGCCAGATTTACTTAAAAATGTCATTAATAAGGCAGTAAAAATTATTCATTTAGTTAATCTAAACTTTTGAGCACACATCTTTTAAATAGTCTACAAGATGAAATGGTAACTTTATATAAAGTCCTTTTCTCTAGAAGAACTAAACTAATCAAATGACAAGCTGAAGTAACACCTTTTTTATAGAACAACATATTTACTTAAACAAAAATTTGACAAACTATGGTTATTCAGATTTGGTATTTGGCAGACAGTTTAAAAAAAAAAAGTGAGCCTAAGAAAACAACTGACAATACTTATTGCCAATGATAAAGCTCAAGTTCCAAGTTAAAAATTAACATTTTGGAAAACTTAAGCTTGACAGATTCCCAATACTTAAAATACTTTTCTGGCGTGATCGGTAATTATATTAAAAATTGTGGAGTTTTTTTTTTTTTAATATAGTATAATGACATATGTCAACATTTGGAAAATCTACTTAACTCAGTGAACCAATATTTTCCAGTGATATTACAGAAACTTGTTTAGAGTAAGATCATTCAAAGTGTAACATAGACCAACAAATTCTCATGTAATTGAAAACGAAAAAGTTCATTGATATGGTTTCAGAGCTAAACGTAACAGCCACTTCTTCAGAATAGTGCTATTCAAAGTGTTATTTTTGGATGAGCAGTGTCCATACAATCCTGGGTAATTGTTAAAAACGTAATTTTGTGAATCTCATCCTAGACCTATCAAATCAGAATCTCTGGACATGGATCCCAGAAATCTGCATTTTAACAAATCTTCCAGGTGATTTTGAAGCATTGTTCTATATCAAACTGTGTTGATCACCTACTTCATAGTTAAAAAAAAAAAATTGAGAATACACTGTCGATATATGGATACTTTTATTTAGTCTAAATACTTCTGTAGTGATATTTTATGAACATTAGGCAAAAAAAAACCCCCAAAAACCAAAAAAACTGAAGCATGCACAAAAAGTGAAAATTAGAGGATGATATGTTTTCTGTTCAATATATCGCACTTCTATCTAGAGATTGGTCCATGTGGGTCTCCAGTTATAACTGCATTGCTCCATAAAAAGGTTTTGTTAGAACCCCTTTTCCTCCAATGATTGAGCCTTGATAAATTAAGGATTGCCTCTTTCTGAACCTCTTCTATTTCAACCAGCACCCCCCTCCCTTTTTTTTTTCCTTATCAAACCTTTTCCAAGCAGCTGTCTACATCAGAGATTCTCTTCTATAAAATTTAAAGCAGTAGAGCCCAGGAAAGCAAGACTACAAAGAGAATTTCAGAATGAGCTGCTTCTCTAATAGGCTGCATTTGCTTGTTTTTCCCTGAGTTCATTTGATCTCTCCATAAATGAAAGAAGAAACAAAAGAATGAATCAGAAAGGAGTGTTTGCTCAACTTCTCTGTTGTTTCACTGTAGGCTTTCATTCTTGACTTTATTCTTGGATGACTTTTTAATCCTAAAGTTCCAAGACTTAGGAATGTGAATGATAGTTGCTTGTGATGTTTTCATCTTTATTTAACAGAAAACAAGAGATCAAGAGTAAGCAACATTTTGCTGTTTCTTTTTCTTTTTGTTGGAAGAAAGAAAGCCTTAAAGAGAAAAGAAAAAACAATACTTCAAGCTCCCTGTGAATTCATTTGATTAAACCACGTGTAAATATTTCCTGCATTAGCCTGATTATAAAGATGAGCTGGGACAATTTTTGAATACAGATATTTTTTTTTTGACTCTACACCAGATCTATTGACTATAATCTCTAGGGAAAGAACTGAGGATTTTTTTTTTAACAAATACTTTAGAAGATTCGTACGATCGGGTGAATTTGGATACTTAGTGATTAGAAAGTTTGAAAACAGATTGAAAGGTAATAAACTATATTGCTAATTACATATTGTAAATGCATAATATCTTCCTGCACCGAGCAACATTCCCTGGTGGCTTCATGGATAAAAGGATGAGGCAATATCTGAATTTGTGTCAACTCGTCCCAAAAGCACCAGGTGGAGTCAGTATAGTATGATGGTTTGGAGTTCCTGTTTGGGATCTGATAAACCAGGATTCCTTTTCAGTCTCTGATCTTACTTGCTGTGTAATTATTTTGGGCGCTTAACATCTTTAAGCTTGACTTTCCTAAAAATCTGAGCTAAAATTATCAACTTTTCAGGGTTGGTGGCAAGGGTTAAATATATCACCCCATCTTGGTCAAATTTCAGACCTGTTACTACATTGGTCATCAAGATTTTATCCTGGTTAAGCCTCAATTCCCTCCTGTATAAAACAAAGATAGTAGCAACTATCTGGGTCCTAGTCTGTTACTTGATGCACAATATCCATTCTTTTCCTTCTTTGTAGAAGAATTCAGATTTATGCTGAATATGAAATTGCACAGCTAAAAAATATACACTAATCTCCATTATAGAAGTGTGGCCTTTGCAATGTAAACTCTAGATCTTAGATAAGTCTCCTAGAGAACATTCCTCCCTTCTACCATTTGCTGCCAGAAAACGGATTTAAAGACACCAATAGTCATCACGGATCATGCAATAACCTTAAAAATGGAAGTCACACATGATGAATGAATTCCTAATGATATCACCCAAACCCTAGGCTGTTTAATTTCAAATAATTTTTCTTACAAGAAACTAAACATCTTTTTAAGCCTGTTATTTCTGCTCTAGGAGCTTAATATGATTCCTAACTGATGCACCTCCTCGTAGGGATTTTCTAAGGATACAATGAGATAAAACATATAAAACACTTATAACAGTGCATGGCACATAGAATATGCTTTTAAAAAATGAAAATTTTGTAAAAACTGGACTTGAATTCCACAGAACTTTACAAAAGAGACATGCTGATTCCCCTCTGGACCATGGACAATGTGATTTTCAATGAAGCTAAGTGACAGCCAGAGTGAAAACCAAAGGAACACAGTAGAAGCTCTGCCCACACACCCAGTGAACATAGGTCACTTTCTAACTCATCTGAGTACTTCAGACCTCACCAGTCAAATTATTTACTTAGCAAAGCTGTGCATCCAAACCTGTCTGTGCCTGATGCTGAAATACATAATATACAAAATAGATAATTTAATATATGAAAAATTCCCTTTGGCATGGGGGAAAAAATCATTTTAAAACTTGAAAGTATTCTGTGCTCTGCCTTAAATTTTCATTTTGCTTTCAAATAAACAAAACTGGGCATCAAGGATGACACATAATAAATGTGGCTTATACGAGAATGACTATTTGGAACCTCAAAATTTGGGCTCTTCATCCAAGAAAAGCCCTTGACCTTACATTAAATTTGTCAAATAAGCGGACATTTAATTGTTTTAAGTTACAATAAAATGTATATGAGGTGTATGTATCAACTATTCATTTATTGCTTTTACTAAATTTTTCGACTCACTCACCAACTATGATTCTCAATCATTTTAGATTAAGGGGCACATTTTCAATCCCATCCAGAACTCACACTGCCGCAAGCATTGCCTGAGGACAGATATCTAAAGGAACTCAGGGTTGATTGTGAGGGTGCAAAAAGACACATGCTCCCCTGTCCCATGTGGATCCAGAAAGACAGGAAACCAAGGAAGGAATTTACATCAAAGCAAGTTAGGCAACACCAAACTTTCTTTACAGGCTTAAAATGAAAAGTGTCCTCTGTGGACAGTGATTTAAGAGGCATCCTTTGAAGTGTTCCTGTTTGTTCTTCAGTATTTTCCCACTTGCCTCTTGAAGTAGAATGAGAGTGAAACTTCTTTTCTTCTAGCAGAAAAATAAGACAAATAATAGAACTTCTCAAATCAAATACTATCGTGTTGATTGTTTGTCTAAAGAGTACCTGAAATTGTTCTCCTCTGAGACCTGGAATGAGGGTAGCAAGGCCTACCTTTATACCTAACATGATCACTTTTAAAGTTTATCAGCACTTAAAGAGGGCCAAATAGAATGTTAGAGAAGTCACATTCTTAACTTCTAAGGCCTGTAGAGGTCATGTGTAGGTCCTCCAGTCAACAATCTCAAAGACCCCCCAGACAATATCAGTCTCAGCTGCCAGCCCTGTAAGTAAGCCATCTTGGACATCCAGGCCCATTGAAGCTTTAGATGACCGAAGATCCAAACTGACTACAGTCTCATGAGAAACCCCAGCAAGGGCCAAAGAGTTAAGCCCAGTTGACTCACAAATTAAGATATCATGTTGTTGTTTTCGGCTACTAAATTTTGAACAATGGATACAAGGAACGGATATTGTTAAGCAAGTGGTTAAGAGTGTGTGTTCTGAATGTCAATGTGAATTGATGCGATAGTGTCAGATGGGTACTAGACTTACAGGGGAATCATTCTGCTGTACACCTGAAACTAATATAATATTGAATGCCAACTATAATTAATTTTTTTTTAATTTTTTAATGAGTGGACTAACGTAATCCTGAATCTGTTCTTCTTATCTATGTAGGTATAAGCAGTGACTTAACTCATCTGTACCAGTTTCTTCATTTCTATGGAGTGGATAATAATATTAACAATCTCATGTCATGGTCCTTAGAACCACATATAATTATGTTGCATATAAAAAGCACAGCATACAGTACCTCACAACAACAACACTATTATCATTATCCTCCTCATCATCTTTACTATTACCACCAACAACACTACTACTACTGTTGATATTATTATTGTTTCTTACCAGGTTTTAGGAGGAGAAAGAGAAAGATCTCTTACCTGGTCTTCATGAAAAAGCCAACGAAAACCAAAAACAAAAATGGCCACTTTGTATAGTGTTTAGAATAATGCCATTTTCATAGTATATGCTTGGCATATATTAGCTGTTATTATAATACCACTTTTTCTTATTGTCAATATTCTTGGGTACACTATTCCGTTGTCTATCAACTATTCAATTTTTCAAGATATGGTTCAGACCCTTATTATCTCTAAGGTAATGATTTCTAGAAGTAATACACTTTTAATTATTTAACGTATGCCCACTAATTCATTCGATAACTATCAAGTGTCAGCAATATGACAGACCTTCTGATAAGGACTGAAGATATTGCAAGAAAGACAGACAGATATTCAGCAAACAATTAAAAGGGTAAAATTAAAATTTAAAAAAAGAGAAAGGCAAGATAAGGCTGTGCTGTATACATTAGAAAAATCTAATATGACCCGAGATTGAGATGTATCCAGAAAGTCATTTCTGGTCGAACTAAGACCAAAAGGAAGAATGAGTAGAAATGTGCTAGCAAGTCAAAGTGACACAGTTGGGTGGATGGAAGTGTGGGATGGTAGTGTATCTTGTGGAAGACTCAGCCTGAGCAAATGTCCTGAGTTAGAAAAGATCATGGATCCTCCAGGAAATGAAAGTAGACAGAGTGGCTGGATATAGGGGAAAAGCTTGAGAGGAGCCTGGAAAAGGAAACAGGGCCACTCAGAAAGTTCTTTCCACACTCAGATGAGGATTTTGACTTTTTCCTAAGGGTATGTAGAATACTGTGAAGGCCTTAAAGTAGAGAAGTGACATAGAATGGTGTGTTTATTGTTTCTTTGTTTAGATGACTGTGGCTGTTGCGTATAAAAAGGACAGAAGGGGTATGTGTGTGAGAGGAAATTGTTATAGCCAAGGAAGAAGATAAGAGTATAGACTAGGAAATGGTGGCATGGGTAGAAAGAAATATAACCTGCCATTGGATAATGATCTTCAATTGGTAGCCAACTAATTGAATTTTTCCAAAGGATCCACTTGAACCTGATGCTACTCTAGAGAGCATCACCTACTGTGACTCAGATTACCAATACCTTGCTTGGTAGTAAGAACACCCCTCACTAATAGTGGTTTGAGGTTCAGTCCTCGTTATTGTAAAATAGTTTAGAGAATATGAATCAGAATTTGAATCCTGGCTCAGCAGTTATTGTTTGTCACATGAACTTGGAAAAATAACTTCCCTGTGCCTCAGTTTTCTCATTTATAAAATGGGTATAAGAATAGTGTCTACCTCATGGATTAGTGAGGATTAAAAGTGTGGAAAGTATTCATATAGCATCTGGAATGGAATCTTCAATAATAACTCTAATTATTTTTTAATCATTTATTCCTCACATACATATTGAGCCAGGCACTGGGATTTAAAGGTGAATTAATCAATGTTATTTATAATCTCCAAGTGTTGGATTACTAATCACTGGGATAAACAGGTGCTGAGGGGCCAAGAACAGTTCTGCAACTGTGCAAAATACAAACCACCAAAATAACAACAACAAAAAAAAGCACAATGAGGATGGAGGGTCCAAGTAGCTGCATCTCAATAAAGAAGAAAAATTTCTTATTTTAAAAAAAAAAAATGGCCATGTTGACCACTGACTGTAAACATGGAGGTTTCAGAGCCCAAAATGTCACTGCAAATGCAAGACCTTTAAAAAACAAAACAAAAACAAAAACAAACAAAACAAAACAAAACAAAACAAAACAAACAGATTCAAGTGGAGGATTTTTTAAAGCTTATTTTGAATTACAAAAATGCCTCCAAAGTTATGTTGTTTGGTGGCTTACTTTATTTTTCTTCCTTTCCTTCCTTCATTCTTTTCTTTCTTTCTTTCTTTCTTTCTTTCTTTCTTTCTTCTTTCTTTCTTTTTCTTTCTTTCTTTTTCCTTTCTTTCTTTCTTTCTTTCTTTCTTTCTTTCATTCTTTCTTTCTTTCTTTTTATTTTGAGAGGCAGAGAGATGGAAATATTTTAGTAGCCACCATGTAGAAGGAAACATTTGAAATCTTGCCTTTGTCTAAGTGATCGACTGCCAGGGTGATTGACTTTGAAATAATCTTCAGAAACTTTCATGAGTATAGGAGAAATTTTTAAACACTTACTGAGAAATAGAACCTTGAAAGTTGGTCTCCAGCAAACAGGATTTTTGACATGTATTGGCCGAAGCCTAGAAGTACATTTTCTCTCTCTTACTTTTGCAAAAATCTTTCCCCTTTATCCTGATATAAACTAAAAGAGTCAACTTTATGGCATGAAAATGAAAACTGTAGAAATCTTCTAAGAGATACATTTTCTCTCAATTCTCATAAAACAGCCTGGTTATTAAAATATCTTTTGAGATCCATGCAGAATTTTCATTTATACTAAGCAACTCATTTTATTTGTCAGAGCCAAACTGATAGGAATTACAAATATTTGGGGCAGTATTTTCGATGGAAACTCTTTATACACTAATTAAAAAAAAACTGTTTGCTGAAGCATTCGTATTATTCATAATATATTTTGGCAATGACATGACTCAACCAAATTGCGAATTCTCAGGAGGAAGGGTATTTTTGCTTTTTGTTTTTCTTTATTATTTGTGATTCTTTCTTTTCTTTATTTCTTTCTCTCTCTTTCTATCTTTCTTTCTTTTTGTCTTTCTTTATTGCATAGAAACACTACAAACTAAAATTCTTCAATTAACGTCTTAATTCAATCTTCAGTTTAACCATAAAAATATAAGTATAATAATACATTTCAAAGTTCTAATAGAAAAAGGTATTTGGTAAAATCCCATTATTTTTATAGTTAGGGAGATGAATTTATGAATAAAGGAGGTGACTTTCTCAACATCTCACAGTTAATTAATGAAAGCAAAAGGTGAGAAAATTTGTATTTGTCAGGATTCTCTTGGTTTACAGTGACAGAAAACCCAATTTAAACTGTTTTTTTAAGGGATAAGAGGGATTTGATGGTTTACATACAACTAAAATCCAGTGTGATAAAACTTAGTTGAGGAAGTGGAAAAACACAAGCAACCAGTAACAAGTAAACTGCAGATTTTATCAAGATATAATCTCCATTGATGTTATGGTGCTGTTTCTAATCATCTTTTGGTTGCGCCTTCCTTCTTAGGTTCTTTTAGGTGGTCGTGGACAGGTCCAGTTTCATATTTTTCTGTGTTTCAGTAAGATAGGGGAAAATGGGTCTCTATATAATTTTTGGGATCAACTTGGTTTGGGCTGATGAATTCGGCATGTTGTGTTATTTTCTAAGCAAGTGCTTCTCAAAGTCTCCTTCATGAAAGACTTTTTTGTTATTTTTTAAATAATCTGTCATGGACCAATACTTTTGTGAAATACAATTAAAAATGAATTAGAAAAAAGGTGAAAGAAAAACAAACAAACTTACAAAATTATTATTAGATTACATAGACAAAATTACTCTGTAAAATTGGTATGAAATTTTCTAAACAATTACTCTCAATTTCTATATTTATCTTGTTGCAGGCCAGTAACAGTCACACCTTGTGGAGCAGTGCTCTCAGCCAGGGGTCAGAAAACTACAACTCACAAACCAAGTGTGGTCCATCACCAGTTGTTAGCAAAGTTGTAATGGAACAAAGCCATGTCCATTTGTTTACATAATCTAGGCTGCTTTCATGATGTAATGACAGAGTTGAATAGTTAGACAGAGACTATATAGCCTATGAGGTGGAAATATTTTCTGTCTGGTCCTTTACAGAAAAAAAGTTTGCCAGTTCCTACTCTGAGCAATCACTGTAACCTGAAGAACTTGATTTATGAGGAGGCAAGAAGTCACATGCCCACTCCTGAAACATATGGATGGAGAATAGGAATTGGATGATTCTCTGAAAAAGTTAAGATTCAGCTACCAAAAGAAAGAAATTATTTTAGGAATCTAAGGACCTTCAAGTATCTAATATAGAATTTAGATCTTTCTACTCTTAATTTTCTCTTTTATTGATTCTATTTAAAACTGAATTACTATATAAAGTAAACACTGCAAAGTCAAAACATGCCTTAAGTGATTCAGGCCATAACCAAAACTCAATAGTATTGTTATTTCAAATTACTTGAGGAATGAAAAAATAAAATAAGCAAAAGAATATATAAATATTTTTTAATGTTATAAGAGTTGATGATACCTATCATGAGAGTATATAAAACATAGTATATAATCATACTTATAAAATACTTACTGAAGTCTCCAGAATAGAGTTTATATTTATTTGGAAAATATTAATAAATATATACCATAAATATCTAAACACTGTGCTAAATATCAGTCCTTTCAAGAGACTTAGAAGGACTTAGAAGGTCAGTGGGTAATTAAATAAAATAACTGCAGGTTATAATTAAGCTATAATTTGACTATAGCAAATAGGAGTAGAAATAGAAATTCATGATGCAAGGCTCCTTTTAGCAAGCAAGGCATCTACAGGAAAGTAACACTGAAGCAAAGTTCCACAAGAAGAGGAGCAACCAGCCAAGAGAAGTATAGAATACAAACACTCCCAGCAGAGAGAGAAGCTGGTGCCAAATCCTTGAGGCAGAGAAATCTTCATCTGTTTCAGGAAAGGAAACAGCGTGGTTGCAGCAGAGTAAGCAAGAATAAAAACCATCCAAAGAACGTTGGGAAATTAGAAGCCAAATCATTTAGACAAAATTTTTACTGAGTCAGTAAAGTGGAAAGACATTGAAGGGGATGATGTGGTTTGATTTACTTTTTAAATTATCACTTTTGAATGAGTAATAAAAATGATTGACTAATATTTAGAGCAATGTTTAAAGCATTTTAAATATATTGTTACTTAGTCCTCACAGTAACCCTATTATTAACTCCATTTGACAGATAAGGATTATTATTATTATTCTTTTTATTACCTGCTACGAAAAATAAATTTTGGGCTTCTTGTGTTTTAGAACACACAGGAACAAAAATTATCATCAAACACAAAATAGTTGTTAATGCATCCTGGCCTACAGTACCTATATATCTTGATTTATGGTCATTAGATCTAATAATTTCAGACAATGGATTAAATGTTTACTGTTTAAACATATTATTAAACATCGAGTAACTGTATAGAAATAGAACTTATTCCTGAAAACATAGTTGAATATAGACAGACTAATAATCATAGGCAAGTAGAGACAATTTCAAACACTAGCAGTAAAGTAGATGATGAGAAATTGTATTTGCCTCAGAGAGGACCCATGCCCCTTGTCCTCCCCCGCATGTATTTTATCTGCCACAGTCACCTTCCTCCTCCCAAAATCAAACAGTTCCTTCTTGACTCTCTTAGAAATATAACATGCAAAAAGCTAGTGTTGTAGAAACTGGTGTTGACCAGGTTTAAAAACTCAAAATCAAACCATAAATTATTCCAACCCCAAAAGAACTGAAGACATGTATTCAAGTCAAAATTCTAACAAAAAATCTTTATAGTAGCACTATTCATAATAGCCAAAAGGTAGAAATAACCCAAATGTTCATCAATGGATATATATATATATATATATATATATATATATATATATATATATATATAGAGAGAGAGAGAGAGAGAGAGAGAGAGAGAGAGAGAGAGAGAGGGAGAGAGAGAGAGAAAATGTGATATAGCTATGCAATAGAATATTACTCAGCCATAAAAAGGAATGAAGTACTGATGCACGCCATAACATGAATGAACTTCAAAAACATTATCCTATGTGAAAGGGCCAAATGTAAAAGGCCATATATTGCGTTCTTCCATTTATTTGAAAGGCCTAGAAAAGACAAATTTCTCGAGACAGAAAGAAGCTTAGTCATTGCCAGGGGCTATAGTAAGAGGGAAGTGGTAAGTGATGCTTAACTGGTACAGGGTATTCTGCAGTCAGTGATGGTAACTGTACATTGCAAATGCACTATAATTATACACTTATACACTTTAAATGGCCAGTATGGTGTGTTTTAGTTATGTGAATTTTATCTAATAATTTTTTAATTGTTCCAAGAATTATTCCCATGGAAAGACTTTTGTGGCAAAAAGGTAATATGTGTCCATTTCCCCAGAAAGAAGCATCATTTTTCAACAATACATATTTTGGAAAGGAAGCCAGTGAAACAGCACTGATGGATTTGTTTTTGTATTTGAACTAAATGCTCAACGCTGCTAGAATGATTAAGTAAATAGTTGTTGATGATGATGATGACCTCCATGACAATGATAGCCATGGTCATAATCATTATCATTACACTATCCTAATAATGTAGTCTGGATAAACTTGATAACCACAGAAAAAAACAATAATCTAATGTACAGCAAACTGAATTTTAGTGCATATTTACTTGACTGATTTTTTTAAGGTTGTATATATAAATTTGTGGTGAACGGACAAGGAAAATATGAATAAACATATTTTAACCTCATTTATGTAAAAAGCAGAGGGTAAATCTTTCTAGCCAGTTTGTATATCCTCTTAGCCTGCTATAGATATTTTTCTATAAGGATCTTTACTATATAACCAGCTCCCCTGGCTCATGAATTTGAGCTAGAGAGAACCTGCTTCTTAGACCTTTGTTTTGAAAACCAGCAGGGCTCCTTCACTGCCATCTTAACCTGAGTTGCCTTAAGCACTAATTGCTCACAGAGCAGGCAGTATGCATTTGCCTGCCACGGCACTATGGAGACGTCCTTGGACTCAGGGAGCATTCCTGGAGCATGTTAACTAGGATTTTAACTGGGATCCAGCCATGACAAACACATTGTTCTGCAGTATCTGCCACTGGGACTTTCAGCTAACTTGATTAGTTTCACCTGGTCCACACAAGAACATAGTCACAAGAGACCTGCAGCTGTCCCTATCATGACAACATGTTTCAAGATTCCTCACAGCTGATTCTAAAAAGAAAAGAAAATCCTCTACCAAATCTAAAAATGTGGTTATCAATCCTTTTTTCATTCTTTTACTGCAAATTTACCATCTAATCTCTTAACATTTAAACTAATAAACTTTAAAATAACCCCTGTCTGCTTCAACAAATTTATCAGTGGCCATTTAAAAGTAAAAGTCTCTCCAAGGGTAGCAAATGATAGTGGTTTCAGCCTTATGCTATGCTATACAAGTGTACCACAATCCATTCAAAGGATCAAAATATAACCAACATAATAATTACTCCTGCTAAAACTGAGGATGTCTGCTCAAAAACAGAGGTTACAAGGAAAGACTTTCAGATTATAAAAATTTTGGGGGTTATGTGGCAATAAGAACAGAGTACATCTTGATGCAAAGTAAAGATAAGAAGTATTACATTCTGTTAAGCAGACACCAAAAGCCAAAAGTATGTTTAACTGAAACATGGGAGAGCTAACTCCTACACATATAAAAGAGCAGAGAGTCAAGGCAGAAAATTGTTCTACTCAAACAGTTGACAGGGTTTTGGAGGATGCTGGAGCACATAACTGCAGAGACACAGATAGTTTAATTCTTTCAAGTGTTCAACCAAAATGTATTTTGTGAACATAAAAGTAAAAAACATTGTCCAGGGTCATTAATACATACATGTTATAATTTGTATATTTCAATGTTTCCTCTACTTCTGACTTTTAACAGGTTCTTCCTCATGCTTGACATTTTGAGGATGACAAAAAACCTTGTAATTCCATTATTCCAAGTCCAAAGTTCACATTTCAAATTTCCTCCCCTGGCCTTATATTATTTTTTTTTCTATTTCGCTTTAAATAATTACATAAATTTAGCAAATTAACACACATTTATTAACTCAAAAGCTTCTGTATCAGGAGTTCAAGACATGTCTTAACTGGATCCTCAGCTCAATGACTTACCCAGACTGAAATCAAAGTGTCACCTTGGTGCTGTGTTCTCATCTGAAAGCCCAACTAGGGAAGATCCACTCTCAAGCTTATTCAGGCTGTTGGCATAATTATTTTCCTTGCAGCTGTCTGACAGAAGACTAGCTTCTTGCTGAGATGCCAGATGGAAGCCACTCTCGGGTGCTAGAAGCTGTTTGCAATTCACTACCACATAGGCCTCTCCATAGGTAGTTTACAATATGGTTGCTTTTGCTTCAAGACCAGCAGGAGAATCTCTTCTCTTTTCAGTCTACAAAGATGGAGTCTTACATAAAGAAACATAATATTGGAGAAGTAGCATCTCTAATCTCTTTTGTCATGTTCTATTTCTTAAAACCAAAGTCACAAGTTCCTGCCCACACTCAAGCAGAATGGACTGTATAAGAACGTGAGTCACTAGCAGTCACCGTAGGGTATGTTTCACACACACAACACATATAGCAAATTATGCTTTATCAATTTACACTCCAGGGTAGTTTCCAATATCTGAGAGCTGGTGTAAACTCTATGTGGCTAAAATTAGGGCAATTACTGAGTCCTTTAGGCTGTGTTTAGTTGTCTGATTGATTCCTGATTTAGTTCATTAGTGCCCAATAATTCAGGGTGAAAAATTATTGTTCTTACATGAGAAAATGTATAATTTTAAAAAAATTTTTCATGTAGGTTAATTTTTCAGATTGCTCTAACTTAGTACCTAAGAGTCACTATCTCAGAGAGTTGGCCAGTTGAAATGTTCTTAAAAATGTCTTCTTTTGAAATGATTGAAAATATATCCATTCATTTCATTTTAATCATTCTCAAAAGCAGTCATATTGCAAATGAATCAGAAACATGTATTCTTATGGAAATAGAGTACTCTAAAATTGTTCCTAAGCTAGAAGATGTTTTTTATGGCCTCATGTGAGACCTGTGATCTGGGTAGGGTTTTGTGATATTTGAAATCCTAGGCTATGCAAGCAAACCACAGTGTTTTATATTGCCATTCTGCCCTTCTCATCCATGGCAGATATTGGATAATTAATCATAGTATTCTTTCTCCTCAGGTCTAGATCCAGCTTTGAGATCTAAACACTATGCCCTTGGCAGTGCTGTATTAGAACTCGTCAAGCCTGTTTGACTATCTTCTGCACTTATCTTACCATACTTACCTAACTTACCTTACTACAGAGACCACACTGGACTTCAAAATTGAACTAAAGATGAGTAATCCACTCAAAAGCAAATAGCAACATATAGACTGATAGAGAACAATGATGAGATGAGTAGGGGAGAGATCCTGCTACTGGTGTTAACTGAGATAAAGTAGAAAAAGTTTTGTTGGAATAATATTTATATGAAAAAAATGAGATCAGTATTCTTTTTAAGTTTAATCTATGATCATCAGGTAGTCAGATCAGAGTAAACAAAGTTGGATGAAAACGAAGTCAGCTAGACATTTTTAAGCTCTTCTTCCCTTCATCATACTCTGTAAACTATGCTTAACATTCAGCTGAGCGTAGTAAGAAACACAGGATCTATAATGAGAAACAGATATTGCTTACTAAAATGATTATGGAGCCACAAGATTTTGAGTCTAAAATTGTTATATTTTCAAGAAGAGTACATTTTGGCCTTATGAAGCATTGTAGTGTAGTAAATGCGCTGTGGATTAAGACACCTAGATTAGTAGCATATTTCACTGTGACCTTATATGAATCTCTTAACCTTCCCGAGCCCATTTCTCCACTGCAAAATGACAATAAAAATAATAATTCTGTGACCTCTATAGTGCATAGAGAGATGGTGACGTTATATAAACTAAGTTGCCAAAAGTGTTTGACACCACAAGAAATGAATGTCATATTTTCAAATAATATTTATTCAGAAGCAAGCTCCCTTTACAAAATAAACAAAAATATCTAAACATGTATGTATTGTCAGCACATGGTGCTATAAAAAATACACAGACTGGGAAACTTAAACAAAATAAATTATTTTCTCACAGTTCCAGAGGCAGAAAGCCCAAAATCAAAAGTTCCAATTCTGGAAGGACTCTCTTCTTGGCTTGGAGAAGGCCTCATTCTTGAGAGATATTGAGCTCTCTGGTGTCTCTTCTTATAAAGACTAATTTCTGTAAATCATGGGCCCTCCTCTTTTGACCTTAGTTATCCTTAATTACTTACTTATTCAAAATACAGTAATATTGGGAGTTAGGGCTTCAAGCTATGGATTTTGGGGACACAAACATTCAGTCCATAACAACATGAAAAATCTCAACTGTCCAGAAAGACATCTTGGGTTTACCTTTGTATTTTTATAAACATTTTCTTGAGCTTTCACTGGGCCTCAAGTTCTTCATTATACTCATTTAATTTCATAGCTTTCAAGAACATTTTTGTTCCTCTGTGGCAGGAACAGACTTAAACACCTGAGATGCATCCATGAATGAAACAGAAAATACTTATGCCCTTGAAAAGCTTGCATTCTCAATTGGTGGAAATCAGACAAAACAAAACAAAAACAAAGAACAAGACTGATAATAATATATATTAAATTTGGAAATTATAAATCATTAAAAATAGAGTAGTGTATTTGGATCCAGAGCTGATGGAAAAAAAGGAGGTAAGTAATAATATCAAATAAAATAATACAAATAGAACTCATGGAACAAAATGAGAGATGAGAAAACACTAGAAGATAGAGAGTTGGCCAACCAAAGGCATGGAAAAACGATTAGAAGCAGCAAAAGATGCAAGGGCAGAGGCTTGAAGAGGGCAGAGTATGATGATGTGTTTGAGGGTCAGTGCTGAGGCTAAAAATCAACACTGATCTTTCTGACCCAAGAATCAACCTCCTAATCACTGTCAAGATAAATCTCTAGGTATTAATTGTTCACTATAAATCTCTATGTATAAAAGAGGAGAACTATATACTTATTGAGTAACTTGCTATGTGTCAGGTGCAGTGCTGGGTGTTTTACATATACTTTTTTGTTTAATTGTCCAAAAAAATTACTGTAGAAGCCTGGGGAAAGTTTGTGTTGTAATGGTCCCACAGGGAAAAAAAGGAATGCAAGTTAGTCAGGGAGATGTCATCAGTATATGTAGCCTTGCTAAGAGTCCATTTCATGTTCATTCTGCCCTTCATAGAGGTAGAGGCAAAGGCGGTTATGGATTTAATTGAAGGACACTAAGCCAGATTGCAGCCCTGTCTCCTGATATTCCACATTCCACTCTTCCGCTAGGTTAAGCCATCATATACAAAATGAATATGGTTCTAGTTTTATGTGAAACAACAACAAAAAGATTCCAAGTATTATCTGAATTTCAATTTTAAATCTTTGAGTAAAGCCAGTAATGACCATGAAAAATGCAAGACATTTTAAATCACTGTTATAATCCTAATTGTTTTTAAACCCCAAGCCCCTGAAAGGGTAAATTCTCTAATATTACAGGCCATTATCAACACATGAAGTAACATTTTGATCAATCACTTTTAGAAGAATGACAGAAAACTACACAAGGAAAAGCAAAAGAAGGTCCCCAGAATGTAGACACCACATGGGAAGCAAAGGACAAAAAGATACACCAAAAAGAAAAAGATCTTGAAAAGAAAATAAAATGGGGCTGAAAGGAACTGGACCCATGTTGTTTGAGGCACCTGGCTCCAGAGGGCTTTTACAACTAGTTTATGCCCTTTCTGGACTCAAGGTGGGAAAGACCTATATTATATATAAGTTGAGTGTCCATATCTCAGAATAAAGTTCAATGCCATGATCCCCTAAAATGATGCTGTCCCCATATCCTTGCTCCATGCTTCCACAGGCATTGCAAAGGTTGGTCCTCTGCCATCAATGCTCTTTCCTTTCCTGCTCTGCTTTACTATTTCCTAACAGAACTCTTTCTAAATCTTCAATAGGCCTTATAACACTAAACCACATTACTCATTAGTAGATTGTCACCCCAATAGACTCTGAGCAACTCAAAGAAGAACGAACAGTGCCTTGCCCACTTTTGCATTCCCAAAGCTTAGCACTTTGCCTGATACTAATAGACTTTCAGGCAATAAAGTGATTGAGTAGACACACACACACACAATTATATACAGAAAATACAGACATACATAGCCCTTTGTGTATATTTTCCTTTCACTCAGAAAGTAGAGTTTCCCTCAAATGAGAATTCAGACCCAGTCATACCACCTCAAGCTTTGAGGAAAGCACAATTTAACCCTCCAGTCTCTTGAAGAGCTGGCTTACATCCTTGATAACCCAGAGAGCCACCAGTGGTTGACTGGGTAAACATATAATTTCTCAGCTGCATGTCTCAGGGCATAAGCTTAGCCATCTATGCTCAGTAACTTTCCATAAAATATTAACAAATTGTATATTGCATCTAAAATTTAGAATTAATGTACTTCTTAGAATAAAGAAACTGAGACTTAAAATGTTGAGTAAGTCAAACCAGGTGACAGTTAATTAACAAGTGTGGAAACTTACACTAGGGAATTTTGATTCCCAATTCTTTCCACTGTGTCATTGGACATAGCAAAGGGAAAAATAATAAAACAAAAATAAAAAATTCAAGGTGACAGATTATTGAACTTTATCAAAGAGTAAAGAAAAGAAGTAGGCAAGTTATTATTCCCTTTGGCTATCTTTGGCTTTCTTGGTAAATATGTTAGAAATTTGCTTCATGATATGAACCAGCTCTTTACAAATCTCAAAGATTTTATACTTTTGATTTCAGTCTGTTCTTGCTTATTCAGAAGAATAAGAGGACGGTCAGGTATCTATTGTATTGGTTTTCCAGAGTGTCTGTAAAGAAGATTCAAATGCAAATGATTCTCTCCACTCTGCTAGCATATTTTCCTGACCACAAAAGGGGAAAAACTCATTAAATCTTTTGCAATCATATTTCATTTGGTTTTTTGTACATTCAAAAATTATACCATTGCTATTTTTTAAATAAACATACCAGTATAAATATCCGGATAGCAATAAATATGGAAATAAGGCTCATCTTCTTGATATGATGAATTTAAAGATGGAATAAAGGTATGAAAAAATGTGAAATAATACTACTAGCAAATGCAGTTGCCATAAATGTTACTAATGTAATTTCAAAAAATTCAATAAGTTCTAAATATTTTTACTCACAGACAAGTTGAAATAACTTGTATCTTCTAGGGCTTTGTTAGAATATACTAGATAAGGTAATCATTTTTTATATAAAATAATAAAACCTAAATTAATTGAATAGAATCAATGGGGTATGAGCTGGGTAAATATCGTGAGTTTTTCATGCTGAAAAAAAAGATTCAAGGATCTCTTACTCTAATATTAAGAATGATTTATATATATATTATATATATATATATATATATATATACACACACACACACTATATGTATTGCATAAATATCTTTTTAATTTTTTAAAAAGTATTTGTTAAAATACAGATAATAGTCATTGGACTTATAATTGTATACAGTACTTTGGTTAGACATCTATATAGTTTATAAAATAATCTTCCCAATTGCTCCCCCCTTCCCCTGGCCCTCCACCTAGCTAATGCAACTGCATTCCCTGTGCTATCCTTCCCCCCTGTGACCATCCGTTAGCTACTAATGTGTACTTCTTTAACCCTTCACTCCATTTTTCTAGCCCCTCAAGCTCTTCTCCCATGTGTTCATCACCCAATTGTCCAGTACATTTGTGAATCTGTTTTTGATTAGTTTGTTCTTTTTATTCCTTAGATTCCGCATATAAGTAAAATCATATAGTTATCTTTCTCTGTCTGACTTAAATACCTTCTAGGTCCATCAAAGCAAAAGCTTTTTCCGTCCTCTTCCTTTTCATATATTAGGGGTCTTGTTTTCTTATCCTTTCAGCCACTCTTTCTTTTGGTTGGTGCACTTAATTCTTTTCCATTTAAGATACTTATGAGAGAAATGTGGCTGTTACCATTCTTTTTTTTATTTGTTTTGTTTTGTTTTTAGGTGAGGCAACACTTGGTTGACCTCACAGACTGCAAGGACCTTGTCACCTTACAATTCCTAATTTTTTATTTTTACACCTACAGCACCTGGTCTTCCTAGGTGGTCTCCCATCCAACTACTAACCAGGCCCAACTCTGCTTAGCTTCTGAGATCAGACAGGATGGGGCTTGTTCAGGGTGACATAGCCATAGACACCATTCTTTATTCCTGTTTTGATACATGTTTTTTCTTCTTTAAGAAGTCCCTCCAACATTTCCTGTAATACTGGCTTGATGTTGATAAATTCCTTTAGCTTATTTTTGTCTGGGAAACTCTTTATCTGCCTTTCAACTCTAAGTGATAGCTTTGCTGGATAAATTATTCTTTGTTGTAGATCCTGGGTCTTCATCCTGTTGAATACTTTTTGCCAAGCCCTCTGTTCTGCGTGGCATCTTTTGAGAAATCAGCTGCCAGTCTTATGGGTGTTCCCTTATAAGTAATTATTTACTTTTCTCTTGCTGCTTTTAACATTTTCTTTGAATTTAACCTTTGACATTTTAATTATGATGTGTCTTGGTGTGGGCCTCTTTAGATCCCCAACTTTTGGGATTATCTGAGCTTCCTGGGGTTTTATGTCCATTTCCTTCACCAGGTTAGGGAAGTTTTCCATGATTATTTCTTCAATAGCTGTTAAAATCTTGATTTTCTTCAGTGACGCCAATCAGAGGATATTTAGACCCTTAATAGTGTCCCATATGGTCCTTACATTATTTTTATAGTTTTGGCATCTTATCTCTTGCCATTCTGCTTGCATGTCCTTGCCTTTCCTGTCCTTGAGATAGGGCATTTGATCCTTTTTTTACTCACTTGTTATTCCATTTAATGTACTGCTAATCTTAGATAACATGTTCTTCATTTCAGATTGGTTCCCTTTTATGATTTCCATTTCCACTTTCATGTTTTTACTCTTTGTTGGAGTCTCTACACTTCCTAAAAGTTCATTGAACATCTTTATAACCAGTGTTTTGAACTCTGCATCTGTTAGATTACTTGACTTTATTATATCTGGATCTCTGTTCTGTTCTCTCATATGATTTCTGCTTCATTGTCTTCCCATTTGGGCTGCCTTTCCATGTCTGTTTCTATATACTAAACAAAGCTCCTAAGTCTCCCAGTCTTATTAGTGTGCATTTGTGAAGTGGGTGTCCAGTGGCACAGTCCTGAAAGGGATTTAGCTGTAGACCAAATTTATCCCAGCCTCTACCCTCTGGGTAAGATTTGTTAATATTCAGCAAGCAATCCACAGGTGCTGTGCTATAGTTGCCTCAAAAGGCCACATCAGAAAACAAAGGCCACCTGCCTCCAGTGTGAACCTAGGGCTGTTCAGCAAGGAGCACTGACTCGCTGAGGATATACCTGGTTTCAGGGAATCCTCTGGGCAGAGTGACCTCTGTTATCCAGCTTAATAATGTCATGGCTATAGTGGCGCTGTGTTCCAGCGCACTGGTATGGGGGAGGCTTTAAGAGGGTACAATGGATTACCACCGGCACTTCTGTTCAGAGCAAGTCTCCCCTTCAGCCCTTACTCCAACGTCTCTCTATAGTCCCTGGTGCCTCCTGGGTGCAGCTGAATCAGCACTGGTGCTCAGAACAAGCTGGTCGGTCACCACAAAATCTGCTTGTGGATGCGGCCCCTTTAAGAGGTGTCTGCTTGCTGCTGCTGCTGCCGCAGCCTCATCTTATGCAGCCATTCAGGATGGACAGTCCCATGTCTTCACCCCGTCCTTTTTCTGATGTTTGCAGCGGTGATTTCTTGGATTCTCCCTAGTTGTATGGTTTGTTCATCGAGATCCCAGGTGATTTTTCCTTGCTACTCCTCCTCGTTTCCATCACAACCTTGATTTGGTTACCAGAGGGATGAACAGAGCCTCTATCATCTACATCATTTCTTTTCCTCCTCCAGACTTATAATTTTTTACCTTTACCTGATAGTCTTAGTTACCATAGATAACTTAATAAAATCACCTATTATCATTCTCAATATAGTTTACTTTGTTCAAATTAAAATCAAATATACCATTTTAGAATTAAAGCAGATAGTAATAAATGATATTCATATATTAATCAAGTACTTGTTACATACTAGGAAAGGTTCTAAGTGATATTAAGTAATAATGGTGGCCATCACCAATAACATACATAGCACTTACATGACAGTTTCTTTTCCAAGTTCCTTCTATATTAACAGGTTTAATATATAATCATCACAATAATACTGATATAGGAACACTATGATTATCCCTATTTGATGAAAGGACATCAAGGTTTACAAAAGTTACATAACTTAATCAAGATTATATAAACCTAGGCCTCACCGATTCCACATTTAAACACTTACAATTAAAGTTCTCAACCACTTTTCATGCTGCCACAAAGCAGCGCCTCCATACCAGACTATTAATTTGCTTACAAAATATCATTCTGTTTCCTTAATCATTTAGTGGACTTAAATATATATTTCCCACAATATAGAACTGAGATTACTTCCAATAAAACTTACTATTTAAAAAACATCTTTCATTAACTTTTTTTTACTTTTAAAAAATTATTTGTATTAAATTTATTGGGGTAACATAGCTTAATACATTATATAATTTTTCAAGTGTAATTATTAATTTGACATCTGTATATTCTATTGTGTTACCACCCAGAGTCCAGTTGCCGTCAGCTATCCTATATTTGATTCCTTTACCAACTTCACCCCTACCCCCTATGTTTGACCCCCTTTAACCAACTACCTCTCCCTTCCTCCCCACACCTTACCCTCTGGTAACATTAGTCTATAGTCCATGTCCGTGAGTCTCTGTTGTTGTCCTGTTTATTGTTGCTTTAGTTTTATATCCCACATGTAAGTGATATCATGTGATTTTCAACTTTTTCTGTGTGGCTTATTTGCTTAGTATGATTATCTTGAGGTCCATCTATGTTGTCCCAAATGGCAGTATTCCATCTCTTCTTATAGCTGAGTAATATTCCATTGTATATACGTACCACAGTTTCTTTAGCCAATCATCTATCGTAGGACACTTCAGTTGTTCCATGTCCTAGACACAGTGAATAAATAATGCTGCTATGAACATCAGTGTGCAAATATCTTTTTGGATATGGATTTTCAAATCTTTGGGGTAAATACCCAGTAGAGGGATTGCTGGGTCAATTGTAAATCAATTCTTATTTTATGAGGAAACTCCATACTGTTTTCCATAGTGACTGTACCAATTTGCAGTCTACCAACAGTGTATGTGGGTTCCTTTTTCTCTGTATCATCTCCAAAATTTGTTACTTGTCCTATTGATATATAGCTATTCTAACAGGTGTGAGATAGTATCTCATTGTGGTTTTCATTTGCATTTCCCTAATAGCTAGCGATGTTGAGTACCTTTTCAAATATTTGTTGGCCATTTGTAAGTCTTCTATGGTGAAGTGTCTATTCAGGTCCTCTGCCACTTTTTTAATAGATTATTTGTTTTTTTTAGTTATTGAGTTATATGAATTCTTTGTATATTTGGATATTAGGCCCTCTTCAGGGGCATTATTTGCAAATGTATTTTCCCATTGGATGGTTGCATCTTTATCTTGTTTATGGCTTCTTTTGCTGAACAGAAGCTTTTTAGTTTCATGTGTCCCATTCATTTATTTTAGCTTTTACTTCCCTTGTTTTAAGATCAAATTCATAAAATCCTATTAAGTCCAAGGTCCTTGAGTTTAGTTCTATGTTTCTTCTATGTATTTTATTGTTTCAGGTCTTATATTTCAGGTCCTTAATCCATTTTGAGTAATTCTGGTGTGTGGTGATAGACAACAGTCTAATTTCATTCTTTTGCAGGTGGCTTTCCAGTTTTCCCAGCACCATTTATTGAAGAGGCTTTTCTTTCTCCACTGTATGTTTTTGGCTTCTTGTCGAAAATTATTTGCCCATATAAATATTGCTTTACTTTTGGACTCTCAATTCTGTTCCACTTATCCAAGTGTCTGTTTTTGCTGCCAATGCTATGCTGTTTGATTACTGTCGTTTTGTAGTATAATTTTGAAGCTGGATAGAGTGATAACTCCAGTCTCGTTCTTTTTTCTCAGGATGGCTTGGGCAGTTTGGGGTCTTTTGTGCTTCCTTACTAATCTGATGATTTTCTTCTTCTATTTCTTTAAAAAATGCCAATGGGATTTTGAGGCCTGCTATTAAATCTGTGTAATGCTTTAGGTAATACAGTTTTAACTATGTTGATTCTTCCAATCCAAAACACGCAATATCTTTCCATTTCTTTGTATCTTCTTGATTTCTTTTAATAGGGTCTTGTAGTTTTCATTATATAGGTCCTTCACGTGTTTCATTAAATTTATTCTTAGGTATTTTATTCTTTTTGTTGAAATTGCAAAAGGAATTATTTTTTCCACTTCTTTTTCTGATGCTTCATTATTAGAGTATAGGAACTATGGATTTTTGAATGTTGATTTTGTATCCAGAGACTTTACTGTATTACTTATTGTTTCTAGTATTGTTCTTGTGGAGTCTTTAGGGTTTTCTGTATAGAGAATCATGTCATCTGCAATAGTGACAGTTTGACTTTTTCATATTTGGATACTTTTTATATCTTTCTCTTGTCTGATTGCACTTGCTAGACCTCCAATGTTATATTGAATAATAGTGACAATAGTGGACAGCCTTGCTTTATTCCTGATCTTAGAGAAGGTTTTTAGTTTTTTTCATTAAGTATAATGTTAGCTGAGGTTTTGTCATATATGGCCTCTATTATGTTAAGGTATTTTCCTTCTATACTGATTTTTTAAGTGTTTTGATCATAAATGGAGGCTGTATCTTGTCAAAGGCTTTTTCTGCATCTATTGATATAATCATATGATTCTTATTTTTAATTTATTTATGTGGTTATCACATTAATCAATTTGCATATGTTGAACCATCCATGTGCCTCCGGGATGAAGCCCTTGATCTTGGTGTATAATCTTTCTTAATATGTTATTGTATTGATTGACGAGTATCTTATTTAGGATTTTTGCATCTGTGTTCATGAAAGATATGATTGGTCTGTAGTTTTCTTTTTTTGTGTTGTATTACCAAGTTTTAGTACCAGGGTGATAGTGGTCTCATAAAATGAGTTGAGAAGTATTGCTTCCTCTTTAATTTTTGGAAGAGTTTGTGGAGAATGGGTATTAAATCTTCTTTGAATGTTTGGTTGAATTCACTGCGTGAAGCCATCTGATCCTGGACTTTTCCTTTTTGGTAGGTTTTTAATGATTGTTTCCATTTCTATACTGCTGATTAGCCTATTTAGATTTTCCAGTTCTTCTTGATTCAGTCTGGAGACTATATTTTTCTAAGTCTAGGTTATTAAATTTGGTATTACTATACTTTTTCATAGTATTCCAGTATGATCCTTTGTATTTCTGCAATATCAGTCATAATTTCCCCTCTTTCATCCCTGATTTTGTTTATTCGTCTCCTTTCTCTTTTTTCTTTAGCGAGTCTAGCCAGAGGTTTGTCAATTTTATTAACTTTCTCAAAGAACTAGCTTTTTATTGCATTTATTTTTTCTATTGTTTGTTGTTTTCAATTTCATTTATTTCTGTTCTAATTTTGATGATTTATTTTCTGTTCTAATTTTGATGATTTATTTCCTCCTGCTGACTTCCGCTTTATTTGTTCTTCCTTTTCTAGTTTTTTTAAGATAAAGCGGTTAGGTTGCTTATTTGGGCTCATTCTTTTTTATGAGATAGCCCTCTAATGATACGAACCTTTACTCTTATGATTGCTTTTGCTGTGTCCCAAAAGTTTTGATATGTTGTACTCTCATTATCATTTATTTATATGTATCTCTTAATCTTTGTTTTTATTTCTTCTCTGACCTAGTTATTCTTCAGTAGCATGTTGTTTATCTCCATATATTTGTGTTTCTTCCTGATTTCTTTTTCGCAGTTGACTTCTAGTTTCAAAGCACTATGATCAGAGAATGTGGTTGGTATGGTTTCAACTCTCTTCTATTTGTTGAGGCCATCTCTCTGTCCCAGTATGTGGTCGATTCTTGAGAATGTTCCATGTGCACTAGAGAAGAATGTATAAGCAGCTGTTTGGAGATAGAAGCTCTATAAATATCAATTGTGTCCAGTTGTCTAATGTATCATTTAAGGATGTTATTTCCTTATTTCCATTTGCTTGAAGTATCATTTTCCACCCTTTCACTTTGAGTCTATATTTGTTTTTGGAGCTGAAATATTTCTCCTGGAGGCAGCATATGGTTGGATTTTGTTTTTTGATTCATTCTGCAACTCTGTACCTTTTGTTGGTGAGTTTAGTCCATTTACATTTAGGGTAATTATTGAAATATGAGGTCTTCTTATAGCCATTTTACTTTCTGGTAACTCGTTGTTTCCATTGCTTCTTGTCCTTGTGTTTCTGTTTTCTTTATTTTGGTTGGCTTTTGTGAATTTTCCCACTGGTTCTTCTTGTTTTATGTTATATAGTTCATTTCTGAATCCTATGGTGGTCATTATTACTATTATGAATATGTAAAGGATACACACACACACACACACACACATATATGTATATATATAGTCATCCATTTTCTCCAGCATGAGCCTTATCTCCATTGCCCTTCGCTAATTTGGATCTTTAAATCCCTTTTCAGTCCTTGTTGTCTCAATTTGTCCCCTATGTTTGCTGAACGCTCATTACTATCTTGTTATAACAATTCACTTATTATTTAATCTTAAAATACCCTGTTGTTAGTAAGAGTTGCACTTCTCTGCTTTTATCTGCCTGCTAGTCACCTTACTCTTAGCTCTATTTTTTTGACATTTTATTTTAGGTGAGTTGACCCCTTTCGGTATTACCTATAATGCGGGCCTTATAGTGTAGAATTCCCTCAAATTTTTATTTTGGAAAGGTCTTAATTTCTCCTTCATATCTAAAGGAAAGCATAGCTGGATACATTTTTCTAGGCTGGTATTTCTCTTTACTTAATAGTTTAAATATTTTATTCCATTTCTTCTGGCTTGTAAGGTTGGTGCTGAGTATTTCGAAGATAATCTAATGGGGTTCCTTTATAATTACCATTTTCATTTTTCTGGCTGCCCTGTAAATTCTGTCTTTGTCATTAATTTTTGATAATTTTAATACAATGTGTCTTGGTGAAGGCCTTTTTGGGTCGAGATAATTGAGAGTTCCATTGACTTCTTGAATTCAAAGCTCCAGCTCCTTCCTTAGATTTGGGAATTCTTGTCCACTATTTGTCTGAAAATGCTTCTAATTCCTGTTTCTTTTCCTCGCATTCGATAATGCCCATTATTCCTATGTTTCTTCTCCTGATGGTATCAGCTAGTTCTTGTATTTCTCTTTCATTATTTTTCATTCTTTGGTTTCTCTCTTCTTCCTTCTGATTTATTTCTAGATTTCTGTTTTTTATAACACTGATCCTTTCCTCCATTGGTCCACTCTATTTCCCAAAACTTGATATTTCATTTTTTCAATTTTTGCAGTGTGTTCTTCAACTCCAGACGTTCTTTTGGTTTTTTTTGAGGGATTCGATCTACTTGCTCTGCTCATCTAGTTGTTTTTTCAATTCCTGAAATTGTTGATATGACTCATTTCAGAATACACTGAGTTTTTTCAGAGTACCATCCTGAATTCTCTGTCATTTAAGTCGCATATTTCTATGTCTGTAAGTTTATTTTCTGAAGATTTTTCTTTTTCTTTCAGAGATGCCTTGTCACCTTGGTTGTTTATGGTGTTTAATGGACTATTTTCTCCACCTGGGCTTTAATGGAAATGTATTCTGCTTTTTTTCCAAAAAATTTATTATATGAATGTCTTTCTTTAGCCTTCTGCAAAGAAAGTGCTTTTCTTTTGGTTTCCAGTAGGTGGTGTCTAAGCCTCTTGAATCCCTGCTTTATGTAAAGTCTTAAAAATGCCTTTTTATTTTCTGATAGATATTTAAACATGCTCGCTACCCTCAGTTTCAGTCCTTGTCGTATTAGCAACAGTTTTGGTAGTGTTTGCGCAAATTCTCCTGGGGCTCTCCCAGAGAGTATTGAGGTGGGGCCATCTGGGTTGGGTTGGAGATGGGGACTGTGACTCAGCCTTGGAATTTGCAACTACAGCTGGTTAAAATCAACTGTTATTTTCTGCCATCCTGCTTCTCTGCCTTCTGCCCTGAACAACTAGGCCCCTGCCACCAGACAGCCACATGAAGCTCACAGCTTTCCCAGGCAGGGTTGTTTAAGGATCTCGCTGCTCCTTCTCCACTCCACCTCCTCCTACAGGGAGCTCCAGCAGCTGGAGAAGCAGCTTTTTTATTACTCCCAGTCCACCACCCGACACCCGGGGTTCTGATCTGTGTAGCTCTTATGTTACAGATCCATGTTCAGATTTGCTTGTGTGCACTTTATGTGTTTTTTGTTGCATTTTTGATGTTCAGCTATTGTTTGTTTCAAAGGAGAGGTCTGGGGATGTCTCTCACTCTGCCATGATTCCGTGTTTATTAACTATTAAAAAGACTCCTTATCAACATGAAAGAATAATGAGCTTAAGAAAATGTCCTTTAAAAAATTAGATACTAGCATTATTAGCTCTCTGCACACCCTTTGAACAGTAACACAAAATGTAGTAACCTAGGTGCTTCAAATGTGTGAAACCAAGCATTGTTTTTCAAATACACTGACCAATTATTTCTCAAAACACAATTCACGTAATTCACTTTGGTCAATAAAAGCAGACGCAGTTTGGTCTCTGTTCATGTGTGAGAGTACCTCTGTGCATCTTTACAGTAACATCCTATTTCCCATTTCATCTTCAAAATTCATTTCTCTCAGAGTCCTAAACATTCAAGGCCATCAGTCTTTTAAAGAATATAGGAGGTCACTCAACCCATCTGAATAATGAAATTTAAGGCTGAATTTAGCTTTCCTCTTTTATTGTCATCACTGATAAAACTTGATTGCCTTAATATTTTTCCTGGACATTCAGGTACTGAAGGCTGTCTTCCAAATTCAGTGATTAAATGTGTCTTAAAATACCAGGAAGATGACTTCTTAGTCTGGCGCTTTTATCATAGAGTTGTGGCTAAAACTGAGCTGTCCTTCAAAAAATGTGAACTCATTTATACATTTTTTATTGTGAATGCCAGCTCTGAAAAATTAAGCTACTTATGTTGCAGCTCATTCATATTTTACAGTTTAATTTATTTATCTATTCGATTAATGTATACAGTTAATGGACATAATAAAAGCAGTCTTGAATGAAAGCCAATCAGGATATTGTGTTAGAATCTAAGAACAGCACTAGTTTTGTTTGTTTGTTTGTTTGTTTTTGCTCTCACTTCTTGTGTATAAAAAAGTACAGGGAAAGCTGTACAACCCTTTAGCCAAGTGGCCTGCAATTGGAGAAGTGATAGAAATGCTGAGCAAGCATCCTTCAAGCTACCTCTGATAAAGATCTGAACTGAAGGAAATATTCGGCAAGGACAGTGCTGCTTGTCTCTACCAAAATGAATTAATTCATCCCTAGCACCATCTACTGAATTGGACTTCCAAATGCCAAACCATGGCCCAGGAAGGGAAATTCATCTGACAGAGATATAGTTTGCTTGAGATGAGAGAAAACTTGCTCCAGATCAAAAAGTAATCTTTTCCGATATCCTCAGGCATCTTTGGTTTGCCACAGCAACTGCATTTGTGTCAAGCCTAGTTAATTAAAAAGACTATAATTCAAATTCCACAGTACTGAAAATATGTCCAGCCTCACCTGCCCTCACTAACTCACAAATACACATGCACTTTTGTTCCAGAAATGCTGAACCACTAATAGTTCCTGTAATAAACTATTCTAGTTTACATCTCTGGGTTGTGCATAGCTTTACCTCCACTAAGATTACCAATCTCGACTGTGCTTACTTTGTGCAAATTACTATTCATTCTTCAATACTTACCTTAGAACATCATTTTCCAATTTCTAATCAGCTTTGGAGACAGCTGCTTTGGCTGATTCACAAGTCTGCCCATTACTGGCTGTACAGCATGGGCAAGTTTTGTAGTTTACTTGCTTTAATTTCCTCCTCTCAAAAAATGGGGATAATAACAGTGCTTATATCTTAGGACCATTATAATAGATTAAATTATTAGGAATCAATGCAATTCATTGAGCATAGTCCTGGCCCACAGTAAGTACTCCATAAATGTTACAATTTCAAAGTGCTTATTTTATCATTGTACTGACCACATTGATTGCAATTAAATTATAATAAACCTCGATTAACCTAAGAGCTTCTTAAGGGCATGGACTGAAATTTATTCAGTTTGTCTTTAGCCCAACATAGTACCAGGAGAGCAATACATTTATGTTTAATTAAATTGCATCTACTTGAGGTCAGCTGATGCTTGTATACTAATAACAAAAGCTAAGGTTTTTGAGCACTGACTTTGTACCAGGCATTGATATGGAGCTTTATGTGTATTAAAATCCCTTCAATTCTACAAATCCTTTAAGCTAGGTACTATTATCTCCATCTCAGAGATTACAAAACTGAGGTGGAAAGAAGTTAATGCTTTTACCAAGATCACATAATAGAGCCAAGATCTGAAGCAAGGGAATTTGACTCCAGAGATTTTACTCTTAACAGCTACCACTTTAACGATTTGCTGCTCACAAAATTTATATAATAGGTATATGTCTGTGTGGTATGTGTAATAGATTGTTGTCAATATTTCAGATAATAAGCTTTCAAAATAAAGCTCGCAATGATACCTATATTGCATCAAAACTGTATATTTATATTAATCTGAATTCTTTCCACTTGTCATTTGTAGAGGCATCAGTCAAATTGAACTTAAGCAAAACAAGAATTTAGTGGCTTCCTATTGAAAAGTCCAAATATCAAGTTAATTTCAATTACACTTGGACTCAGGCTATCAAGCAGAGCTTAAGACTTTGTCTCTTGGTCACCATCTCTTGGCTGTGATTTCCTGTGTATTGTCTTTATTCTCAAGCAGGACCACTCCATGTGGAGTCCTGGACACTTCAGATTTATAACTTATCAACTTAGCAATCTCTTGTGAAAGAGAGCTTTTCTCCCCAAAGGAGCCAAAGTCCCAGAATCAACTCTTTGGCTAGTCTCATTCACATTTGAACAAATCACCAAGGCAAAGAGGTAGCAATATGCAAATATGTTGGGACTAGGTCACATGAGCACATAAATTGAAAGAAGTGTGCTTCCCAAAAAGGTAAACCCAAGAATCACCATCAGGACGAAAAAGTAAAAATTATTGCTGGGGGAGCCAAATAACAGACGAGAACAACATTGGTTTCTAATTAATTTTATTTGTCCATAAGCCTGCTCTTGGAACTTTACATGGCAATTTAGCAGTGAATATCAATGATAAGACTAAATTTAACGTTTAAATTCAATTCTTCTTCCACTCCCAAATAATAAGTTGATACATTTATCTATATTTTTTCACAAAATGGAGCTTCTTTGGTCTGAACTACAATTGTAGGAGGGGCTTATTAGAAGATGACTGATGATTACCTCATTGTTTATGCTAGCTGCTTTGCAGAGCATGACAAGTTTCAGAAATGAGTTGATATTAAGATGTGTGTTTATCATGGACTTAGATAATATTTATGATTTACCTTTCTGAATCGAGGGGAGACATTATTCATGAAAAGTTGCATAATGAGATTCATAACTGAAAGGAAGTAATTTGGTATATTCTTTTTGTACAAGCAGTATGCTTTTACTCAGAATTTCATGTTAAATCATGCTGCACTGGTGATTGTTTTTTCTGATAAAAGTTGTCATCTCAGAAAGTGAAATGAAAATGGGTTTTGAATTTGGTATTTGAGGTAGAGTCAACTTAAAAACTCAGAATATAAGAAAAATTTTTTCTTCAGGTTTGTCTTCTTTCTAAATATAATCAATTCAAAAAGACTTTCATGCGTTTACCCCATGGCTCATACTCAGGTAGAAATAGATTTCAGCCCTCTAGATGTAGGACAAGAAAAAAATATTAAATCAACATTAAATAAATATTAAAAGCCTTTTCTTTAATAGCTATTTTTCCCCTTTTCTTTTGATAGCTAATTTCCAGTTCTCTCCCAACTTCTTTCTTGTGCTATAGCAAGGCTCAAAAATATTTCACCATGAGAGCAATTCTGTATGCTCTTCTTTTCTTGTCCAGATAGTACAGGACATCGAAATAAATCTTAATAGTTAAGAAAATTGATTTAGTTTCTCTAAACCATAACAGTTAATATTACTCCATTGTGAGCATATCTGGATTGTAATTAAGAAAACTCAACAATCCCACTGACACTAAGTGCTCCAGGAAATGCCTAATTTACATACAACTATGCCAGTTCCATATCTTTTGCATTGGTATATTGTGAAGTATAATGTGATTGTGCATGCAAAGTAGAGAGACACATAATGAGGACAGAAAGCCAACTTCTTAGAACAATATATAGGCCCCCTGAATTTCTGAATTTGAATGTAAAAAAATTACTCTTCAATCATTGAGAATATTTATGCAAAATGGATAGAAATGGAAGGATCTGGCCTTGGTGCAGTCAAATATCTGGAGTCACTCATTCATTTAGTTAGTCCACAAATATTTCTTTGAGTACCTTTGTTATTACTTGGGCTTGTGTTAGGCGGCAAGTTGGGAAAGAATGTGGGAGGCCTGGACACTTCAGATTTATGACTTACCAGCTTAGCAATCTCATGGGAGAGAGAGCTTCTTTTTTCCCAAAAGAGCCAATCAAAGTCTCAGAACTAAATCATTGGCTAGTTTCATCACATCTGAACTAACCACTGAAGCAAAGTGGTAGGAATATGCAGAGGTTAAGTCTAAGTCACATGACCACATGAATTGAGAGGATGCCCAACTACAGTAGTTTGAATAATAGGAATTGATTTTTCTTGGATACAAGAAGTCCAGAGGTATTGGCTGTTGACATCGATTCAATGACTTAAGTGCCAGCATTGCATCAATTTCTCTGAATTTTTCTTTATGACACCCACCAAAAGTACAGCTGTCGTATATGTGTTTCAGACATTAATTCAGAGGATTGAGGATTAGGCCAGCAGTGACTTTGTGGAGCTGGAGCCTAGTATGCCTCAGTTACATGTCTGTGGTTGAGAGCCTCAGATGGGATAGTTACTCTCTGCTCCATGTGACCTTTCATCATGGTCAGTTTGGGGTTCCAAAAAGCAGCAAGCCCCAATCACATGTTTGGCAATACCAATTGCCCAAATGAATTACATAGCCAAACCTGGATACAAGAGTCAGGAAACAGACTCCACCTCTTGATAAGAAAAGTGGCCAAAGTCAGATTGCAAAGAGGACGAAGAAGAATTTGTGGCTATTTCTATATGGGAATCAATATCACCTGGCATAATGAGACAGTAAATACAAAAAAAAAAAAAAAAAAGAATCAGGATTAGTAAATCACTATTGCTATTACAGTAAGCCTTTCAAACCACCACAAATCTCCTCATCTCCTTCAGAGATCATCAGTCCTCAGATTGGAAAGTACTGTTCTAGGTTTCTTGGTTTTGCTGTTGAAGTTTTAGAATGTGTTGCACCCTGCTTCCAAATTAACTAAACTTACAGCTTTTCAATTCAGCCAGAAAAGTAGGTGACATGTAGCTCAAGCCAGAAAAGTAGGTGACATGTAGAGCTTTTATTCTGAACTTTTTGCAAATAGATGCATCTGAAACATTGCTGTATTTATATTCTTAGTCTCCTTTGATTTTCTAGCTTTTTTAATGCCATCTTTGACATGAACAAAAAAAGTTTCAAAGTGCAAATATGCGTGCTTTCCCATGTATGTTGGCAGTTTCTAAAGTCTCATCCTAGTTTAAATGAAGTATTTGACATTATTGAAATTGAGTATGTAAAAATAGGACCTTATATTACTTCTCTTCAACTACTTTGAAACTCATGTGAAAGTTCTGGCATGGTTTTGTATAGCTCATACTGCCTATATTAAGTGATGCTAAGCATAGAACAGATAGGCTATAAATATTTTCTAATAAGTAAAGCTAAACTCTTCTAAATCATCTAAACAACCATAAAAATAACCATGCTAATTGTATTGCATTGCATAGGGGAAAATAAAAAAGCAGTTGATTGCTATTGTCCACTTCTCAAGGTATTAATAGGCAAAGGCATATACCAAACATATCAGGTGGTTCCTACCAAATTATTTAAAAAGAACAATTATGAAATTATTTTGCTGTTTCAAAACACACACAATAAAATTAAATCCAATAATTCTGTATGATCAAGATTTACACATTTCATCCTCACATGAAAGTCAGTATGTTCTCTGAAGTTCAGTTATTATAATAAAAGGCATGAAGGCATCAAAGCCTCCCCAGACACTACATGAGCATAATGACTTTAAAGCATGTTGTTCTCTTATGAATATCTATGAGAAGGGCATATAAAGCACTGAGAGCCACAGGTTTTCACCCAAGCCTTACCCCTCCCAAGATTGCCATGTTCTCAGTTGTAATTCACTCAACCACCCATGACATCCTAATAAAATAAGAGGAACAATGTGTCTTGTTCAATTCCCCAGGATTTTGCTTCTAAGGCAATAGGTGAGTTCAGGGTTAGAGACACTTCTCTCCTACTTGCTATCAATTTTTATAGATCTGAAGTAGCCTAAGAGGTTTCACATACCCTGTTCTTTCTCCTTTGTCTAAAGTCTCCATCAGTGCCAAGAGCATCTCACTGGGAGTCTGAACTTTCCTTTAATCAAATCCATTTAGAAAATGACTCAGAATTTATTGAATAAAGTAGAGAAAAATTGATACCTTTTCATTAGACTGACAAAGTCTTTTTCACTGCTGGCATCTGAGATGTGTTTTCCATTTAAATTTTATTTATATCAATCTTCTCTAGTGGGAGTGAGATTAAAATGAAAGACTTTACAATCAGTATACAACTTTCTTATTACTGTCAAGATTGAAAGCACTAGTTTTGCAAAAGTACTTGATGCTAAGAATTTTCTGGGAATAACTTAATTTGGGATCAGGTGTAAAGAGAGATCAACCAAAAGTAATGTTTTATTATATCGATAACTATAATAATAATTACATGTGAAAAGAGGAAAGTATACTTAACCGACATTATTTGATTATGGTAAATCTGCAGCAATTCTAGAATAACTATGTTACAGAATCTAATAATAACTTCATAAAGTACTTTCTCAAATTAGGAAAATACTTGTATGCAAATATACTCCTCTAAGTTGCCTGACTAAGTTCTAGAGTTGTGAGAACACAGAGAGTTTAACATCAAAAGATATACAAATATATGTGTGGCTTTAAAATTAATTATAAATGTTATTTTTTACATCTGAACTTCCTTTTGATTTAAAATGAAGAGCCATTTTGGAGTTCTTCTCTATATCCACATTCAGATTACCACACCCCTTCTATTTTGTTGCCATGGATGTAAAGGGATCAAATAGAAGTGACAACCACAGGGATATGGAATTCCAGTGAGATAAACATAAATGCCTTTTTTTATTCTGAAATAGAAAGATTCTCCACACTGATTTGGCTAAACCTAAGAGATACTTGTACAATAGATACATGCCATTCATTAGTGACCACTAAGAATACCTACGTATACTAAGCTATCAAATATGGTATTGCTCGTTTGTTTGTTTGTTTGTTTTGGCTTGGAGCCTTCACTATGCTTGACCTCTTTATTCTCTCTTCATTCTGTGACAGATAGCTGGATTGGATTTCTTTGAGGAAAATTATTCACAAGGAAATGGAAGTTTTATTGCTCTGTTAGGTCAACTCTATAGATAGTCGAGATGGACTATGAAGGCTGGCAGCTGGCTAAGTTTGCTAGCTGACTAAGCAACATGCTTCTGTAACCCCCCAAAACAAGCAAATTCCATGCCTCACTAACATCATTAAGAATTCAGTATTGGTGAAGCTGTGCAGAGAAGTGGACACTTGTGGCAAATTGCAGTTAGAACAATTTTTCTGGAAGACAATTTGATAAGATAAATATGACTCTTTAACTTAGAAATCCCACCCTTGGAATTTATCCTAGGGAAATGATTAAATACACTTGCAAAGATATGTGTGCAAGGGTATTCATATAAACATTCTTTCTAATTACAAACCATTAATCACACACACAAAAAGATAACTTAAATCTTCAGTGGTAGGGAAGTGGTTAATAAAGATACAACTCTACTATGGGATATTACTCAGGTGTTAAAATAATGATGCATTTAATTTATTTATAGACAAAAATTTATGATTCTGTAGTTAGATTTTAAATAATAGTATAAGATAGTGTGTATGGTATGATTTTATTTCTATCAAAAATTTTTATATTATAAATTGTTAGTATATGTATTCATTCAACCATTTAAAATAAATATTAATCGCCTACTATGTGCCAGCACTGTTCTAGCCACTTGAGAATAAAAAGTTTAAACCTTCATAAAGCTCACAATCAAGTGGGAGTAAAGACAAATGCCCAGGTAAACTAAAAATGTGTGAAATCAGGTAGTAGTAAACAATATGAAGAAAATCAAAGCAGGGTATGAAAGTGGCAGGGTCACAGGTGTGGATTATTTTAGACAAGTTATCAAGAAAGGCCACTTAAAGAGACACAGCTGAATTGAGGCCAGGTTAACGTCAATTCTGGGAAACACGGTTCTGAACAGAAGGTGAGCCAAATCAGAAAAGAGATCTACAGGTTTGCAGAAGAGCTAGAGGGCTAGAGAGACTGGAACAAAATGGAGGGTAGGGTGGGGATGGTAGGAAAGGTGATTGGAAAAATGGAAGGTGTCAAAAAACATGGATCTTTGAAGGATCTAATAAAGCATTTATAATTTATTCTATGTGATGGAGACCATTGGAGATTTTTAAGCAGAGGAATGATATGAAATTATTTGCATTTTAAAAGATCACTCTGGATGTGTTGTCAAGAACAAATAAGAAAGACTGGGAAAAACATACCCAAATCCAACAGTTCACTTCTGCCTAACGTGTGTGTGTACATTTTCCTTTTTTTTACATTCAATCAAATGCTCTCATTTTAGAGAATAGTTCAATGAATATAGACAAATGTATACACTCATCCTTTTTTATTAATTTATTGGGGTGACATTGGTTAATAAAATTACATAGGTTTCAAATGTGCAATTCAATAATACATTATCTGTATATTACATTGTGTGTTCACCACCCAAAGTCAAATCTTTTTGATAATTATCTGTATGCTTTGAATTTTAGAAAAGAAGACATATTACATTTAAAATTAGAGAAGAAAAACATAATGGTTTCTGTGATTGGCAAAAATAAAAACATCAAAATATTTACACCTCTACAAAATTACAAATTACTATCTGCTATAAATGTCTGGGTCACTCAAATATTTTAAACATAGAATGTTAAATTTGAGAATACAGGGAATGTAAAGTAAGAAATTTTTTAATAAGCATAGTTCTTTGTCCTTTTTAACCATATGTTAAAAATGATGTACCTATACAAATGCCAAAAATGTGCTGAATTTAATTTCAAAATAAAACCATCAATTTAGTGAAAATAAGACCAATATCCAGTATTTGACTTATGAGCAGATGTGAGGATAGAGTTATTATGTGCAGTAGGCCCCCCTTATTTATGGGGGGTATTTTCCAAGACCTCCAATGGATTCCTGAAACCACTAATAGTAACAAATCTTATATATACTATGTTTTTTCTTATGTGTACATAGCTATAATAAAGTTTAATTTATAATTTAAGCACACTAAGAGGTTAACAAACATAACAAATAAAATATGACAATCATAGAAATATTCAGTTGGCCTTTGAACAACATAAGTTTGAACTGCACGGGTCCACTTATTTGCTTTTTTCAGTAAATACTGTATATCTATTTTCTCTTCCTTATAATTTTCTTAATAATATTTTTCTCTAGCTTACTTTAAGAATATAGTATATAATACTATAACATACAAAATATGTTGATCAACTATTTATGTTATTAGTAGACTTCCACTCAACAGTAGACTCTTAGTAGTTAAGTTTGGGGGGAGTCAAGTTACATGTGGATTTTTAACTGAGTTGGCACCCCTCACCCTTGTGTTATTAAAAGATCAATTGTAATGTAATATTAGTTATGTGAATGTGGTTTCCTTTTCTCTCTCTCTCTCTTTCTTTCTCTCTCTCTCTCTCTCTCTCTCTCTCACACACACACACACACACACACACACACACACACACACACACACACACCACACACACACATCTCTCTCTCTCCCTATCTCTCCCCCTCTGATAAACAATCTGATAACCAGACAGCTATTAAGTAACAGGCATGTAGTATATACAGCAAGGATATGCTGATTAAAGGGATGATTCATGTTCTGGGTAGGACAGAGCAAGACAGAGTGAGATTTCATCATGCTACTCAGAAAGGCTCACAATTTCAAACGTATGAGTTTATCATTTCTGGAATTTTTTATTTAATATTTTTGGACTGCAGTTGACAGTGTGCAATTGAAATTGCAGAAAGCAAAACCACTGATAAGGGGTTACAACTATATTGAAAGCGGAGAATAAGCCAGGGTTCCAGCCATGGTATCTAGCTTAAAATGAGGAATATTATTATTGGTAATAATTAGGAGCACTTCCCTGAGTTGGCAAAAAGTCTCTGAAAATTATCTCTCCCAGAGCTGATAGCTCTTTCAAAGAAGTAGGAACTATACCTCTGCCTTCCAATAAGACAGCTAGGAAGAGCCCATGACAAGTGGGAAATTTATCTTATGTTGTGTGTGGTCTCTTCAAATTCATGTGAAATTAGCCTTTTACCTTAATATACATATACTTATTTGCTCTGATATGAAAATAATTGTGCTGATAACTTAGTTGTTAAATTACTTCATCAATGATGACGTCTCTTACCGTTATCACCCAGACAATCTAAATTATATCTACCTTTTAATTTCTCTTATAGTACATTTTATCTTTTTTGTGGATCACAATTTGTCAGTATATATTATTGCATTACTATATTTAGTGTGAATCTCCCATAAGAGATTGTATGCCACTTTAGAGTAGGAGCTGTGTCTATTTTGAAAAGAGGATTGGAACAGCTGTTCCAACAACCTGTGCAAAAAGGGAGGCTAGAGAGCTGACCCCATCCTCTCATGGAGTTCCAGCCATTGCTTTAAATTGCATGATGGGTTGCACAAAAATGAGCCTGGAAATTAGTCTTGATTGATGTACTCATAACCTACTGGGAAAATGAACAAAATGGTATATTCAACCATTTAATTAATGCTCAGACTCTTATGTCATTGAAGTGAGCTGAGAGTCTGGCATTATATGGAAGAACAATGGTTTACTTTCTAACTTTGTGAAGAATTGCCTTTTCTGTTTTAGAGTGATTTTATTCCGTAAAGTAGTAAAAATGACTATGTTGCTGGTGATGATAATAGCTAAGATATATTGCACATTTACTAATGCCAGGTACTCTGCTCAGTTCTTCGGATGAATTTTTTTTTTCCTGCAACCCTCACAAATTCTTTGATGTAGGCACTATTTTTTTTCTTCTCATTTTTTTTTAATTCATTCATTTATTTATAAATTGCAAACTTGTCTTGAGCTATTCTATGCCATTCAAAGATGAATGCAGAACGCCTCTGCCCTCAGGGAGCTCACTGCCTAGTGAGTAGGCAGGCATATTAGCTAATAATTAGAGTCCAATGTTTTTAAGGTTACAGCAAATATGGTTACTGGCCATAATGTTTCTTCAGTTGCGGCTCTGCCGTTCTTCGCAGTTGGAGAGTAAGCATCCAAAATGAAGACCTATTCCTTCTCTGTTCAAATGCTGAAATGCTTAACTGGCATTTCAGTTGCTGGATTCTTTCTCCTTCCACCGGGCACATCACTGCTGAATTGATCTTTCCTGTAATCATATCGTCCCTTTGCTCACCAAATATAGAATCTATATAAAATCTTTTGTGCCTTACCATTCCTTTAAGAAAATACAAATTACTTCTTTTAAAAAGAAAAAAAAAAGCTCAGGTTCTTGTATTTCAAAAACTTCCACCTCTTATTAAGGTTTTCTCTTCCTACTCACCACTGTGAGCCTGCTCCTATGGCACAATAACAATTTACTGGTAAAGAAGCACTTTGCTCATTTATACCTCCTTATCATAATTTACTCCAAAATGCCAATAGCGCACGAATTGAGAAGCCCTGAGCTAAATTGTAAGCTCTGAGGGCAGGCGCTGTGTCATGTTCATTATTTTACCCTCTCAGTAAATCAGGTATTGAAAGTGTTGAATTGAGACTCAAACAATATCTATTGAAATTATAGAAAGGGATTACAGTTCTTAGACAATACGAAGTGTATGTGCTGTATTTATTAAACCCATTGCTTATTAGTACCTTGTTCTATTCCCATGGTAAAATACCTCAAAGTGAATAAAAAAAATAACAACAACAAAAAAGGATTTCTTCCCTATTTAAAATTTATCCCTGAAAGATGGATTGATTCTCCTTTTACAGTCTCTCTCTTCTCCACCACAAAATGACCTGGTATAAGGGCAAAATCAAGACTCATGATTAAAAGTGGCTTTTGTGATTTTAAGACTCTCCCAAGGGAAGGTGAACATTCTTGAAAAAGTTGAAGATCAGATATTTTTCTGAACATGGCACATTCATCAAGCGCATCCCAGAACCCCAGGGTTAAAGAGACCTTTAAGACCCTCTTTTGTAATCACCAAAGATAAAAGAGAGCTGGTTTTGCAGCTGTTACTTAATTAACTCAGTTCTTCTAGAAAAGTCTTTATAGCACTATGCATCTACCTCACAAGTTTCTCATGGCTTCAAAAATTGTTCACTATTGAGACTTTCTATTAAAATGCTATAACTAATGAAATCAAGCCATTTATAGCTCAGACTAGGAAGAACTAAGTATGAGATAAACTGACCATCTCCCAAATTATTTAAGTTAACTTAATTTTACAAGAACCAGATGTATTTGTTTTCCTCAAATGTTTGTGTTGACATGAAAATTATTTTCAATAATAATACAGTAGAGAGAATTCATTCATTTACTCAGCTTTGTTAGAGTTGTATGAATCCTGAACAGAAAACTAGAATGAGTTAGCATTATATAATAAAAAAAATGTGATTTTTATGATTAAGCAGAACTGGATTCTAGTGTTAATCCCTGCACTTGCTACATGTGTAAGCTTGGGGATGTTATTTAACCTCTCCAGGTTTCAGTTTTTTCATCTATAAAATTGGTTCAAAGTAATGCCTACTTTATAGGTTTGCTATGAAGATGGAGATAATACTTTTAAAGTACTTCACACAGAAACATATCAAAGCATTTTGAAATGTCAGTTATCATATTTATTATTGTACTGAGCATTATAATTCAATATATTCAAGGATTTTAATATTTAAATTTTTATTATAAATATATCCATAAGAAAAAATATAAAAGTACTTACAGAGAATTAATATTAGCTCCTCTTATTAATCTAATTGATCATTTTACTTCTAATAATCTGAAGGCTTTAAGTAGCTTCCAGTATGAGAGAAAAAGGAGTAATTTTTAAATCCCCTCTGTGAATTTTCTTAGAGATATTGCAATAAATGTAAGTTTATGAAAAAAAAGTAAGATTGAAAACTAAAGTTTGACCTAGAACATGAAGTGATAGATAGTAAGATGACCGTGTAATGCACAAATTAGAAACAAGATAAGTCTAAGAGCATCTTTAGAAGAGCAAAACCGGAAGAAAGAACGAGAGTCTAATGAGTCAGAGGGTAGTGCCAAATCATCAAACTTCATTTAAGAAAGGCAAGTATAATATGAATTTTTAGAATTTATAGACATGTCTGGGGACATCTTTTTTTTGAAAGCCTTTTCTTTTCCCTATGGGCCACTGGATATTTACAACCATGAATTAAAGGTGATATGTGGATTTTAATACGTATTCTTTTTCCTACTGTCTACATCTTCATTTAGCAGATTCTGATGCTTAGGGAAAAAAGAAATTGTTTTGTTAGCTTGCAACAAAGTCGGTCAGTTCTAAGCAGCCTAACAACAACAACAAAAAAGGATAGGGTCTTTTACAAGTGGGCAAATATACTAGAGGCTGACCTCCTCAGCAGTTCATTATTCCTGCGCTTCTGTGAGAAAAGAGTGACAAAATGGTAAATCAGAGGCTGTTGAGAAAAGCGGTTTCCCCTCAGAGCTGAGATCAGAGGGTTTCCATTCTTGGTGATATAGACTCAGGGCAAAATATCGAAACATTAGATGGGCTTTAAGGGGACAAGTATGGCAAATGTGACAGGCCTATTTCTGACTGAGCGATGGCCGAAAGGGAAGTTCAGATTGTAGGTTCTCAAAAACCATTGCCAACACTGGCTTTTGTCTTACCTTATTGGAAGCTTTGAGATTTATTTTTGTTCCCTTTTATCACTACATATGTTTTCCTTGTTGCCAAAATATATGTTTCCCTTACTTAAAATTGTCATCTGTTAATTTACATAACTAGACTAAATTCCATGACTAGAATTTTCCCTACTCCATGTTCTGGCACAGAGCCCTACTATGAAAAAGGAAAATAGTCATATAATCATTTTGTACCCTGTGGAGGATTTGTGTTTTCTGTTATTACTATGTGTTTTACCAAAATATCACATCGTATTGTATATGGATAAACTATTTAGAAGATTTTACTTCCTATACTTGCCAAATCTAATGGAGTTGCATTTTTATGGTTTGGTCTGGTCCATGTATAGGGCATAAATCAAATATAGACAATTTACCCTGAAAACATCTTTAAATGAGCTTATAATGATTTTGCATATATAATCCTACATAATAATTTTTACTCAAAGATTGAGGAAGACTAGATTCTAAAGGAGAGAAAGACTGAACTAAGAAAAGTATAGAAAGAGGAAATCTGAATGCAGATATCTGGATATTCAAGCTATTCTTCTTTTAAGTTAATAATCTCATCCCTCTGGCGAATGCAGGGGAGAGAGAATTTTAATGTGACCCTGCATCATTGCACAGTTTACTCCATTTCATTTTCAAGTTAACAAATGTTGTTTGTTGTTGTTGTCTGTGAGAATTAAGCAGTGTGGTGAAGACTCATCTTTGGGGTGTGAGTTGTTGAGAGGTGATCATGGAAAGAACTAGACTTTCAGTCCAATGCAAAAACAGCCAATCAGAAAGTAGCACAATAAAAATACTGGTGGACATTTTGAAGATCTTGACTAGAAAAGCCAACGAGGGTTTGTGAAAAAATAATATCTAAAGGAGCTTCAGAAGTGACTGATGCTTAGACAGAAATAATTTTTCACTCAAGGCATTGATAAAACTGTGGAGCTTCTTAATTTGTATTGAGTAAATCTAGTCACTGGTTTTATAAAATCTTATTATCAAAAAAAAAAGTGTTCTGTAAATATATCTACTAAATTCATTGCCTATTGTGGTCAATCTTGATATCACCTTGAAAAGTAGAGCTGTTTTATCAGGGGCTTAAATTTTGAAAATTCCACCCACATCATATCAAACATATTAAAAGGAAACCACAGCATGCATCAGATATATTGTGACCGTAAATAAATATTTTCATTTATTATTACTCTTGGTTTTTGGTGTGTGTTTGTGTGTGTGTGCAGGTTTCTTTTGTACTTTCAGTCAATTTGTTTTTTAAATTCTCAAGGGCCATAGGCTGGGGGATAAACCCTAAAGCTGGTTGGATAAACTAGCCTTTCTGAAAAGAATAGCTCAGTTATTCTGAAGAGCATTTAGCACTTTGTCCCCTTCATCAAAAAGAAATAATACACAATTTTGATTTACATAAACTAACATACAATTTCCTCCAACAAATAAGTCTTCCTGTCCATATGTTTTCATCATAGAGGGAGATTTTTTATAAAATGTAGCTTGATAAAACCAGACAGCATAATTATATTTGCATTGTAAGACTTATAAATTAAAATCTTATTCTTAATAGAGTATTCTTAGTCACAAGGTTAAAGAGAACCTATCTGCTTCAAAGAGCATCAACATCTGCAGAGGGACAGAGCACCAGTGCCCAAGTTGTTTGGACAAATTGCAAACACACTTATTTCCTGTTTTTGCATAGCCTCCATAGTGATTGGGAAATGGTGGTGTGAGATGGAGCCTTGTCTAGAGGGAGAAGAATGTAAGACACTACCCGATAATTCCGGATGGATGTGTGCTACAGGCAATAAAATTAAGACCACAAGAGTAAGTTCATTTATTTCAAATATCTTGTGCATGTTACAAACTGCATTATTTGCTTTTGTGTTATACCAACAGCACCCAAAGAAGCTTTGAATGGAAGAGAAGAAAACCTTTTCTCCAACAGAAATCATTCTTAACCATTCAGATCAGTGTCCATCCATCAACGAGAAGTTAGAGATTGAATTTAGCTTTTCCATAATGAGCAGTTTAGTGTTTCTGTTACTGGGTGATAAATGAAGCTGGGTTACAATAGCCAAAGGGAAGAGGAGCCATGAGGCAATTATTTAGATAATTCATTCAATACCTATGGTGCTCAGAATAGATAATAAATTTAGGGTCTTGCCTAATTTGTCCAGATGTTTTGTTGAAAAGTTCTGAATTTAAGTACAGCCATTTTCTAAAGGTCCTTTAAAAAGAATTCTTTGATGAACTTAGAGGGAAGTGATTTTTGTAATGTGAATAATCTTTCCTCAATTTCTTTGGTTAAATAAGGAGTTGTCCTCAAATTATATAACAACCTATCTGGTGAGGGTACCCAACCCATCAGAATTGGGGTCCTGATGCTGGAGTAGGATGGAGAGGCCCAGTTAGGCCAGCCATTGACTCTGTAGACAGTAGGCCATAAAAAAGTCTGGGAGTCCTAAAGGGAGTGGCGGGGAGGGTGGAGTGCTCAAGACACTTAAGACATTAACTGTTTATTTATTAGTACAAAGGTACGTTACTATTTTAATGACCAGTATGGTCATATATGTGCACGTCACCTGAATATCAGCCCTGTGTATGTATTTTAATATGTTGGATATTTTTTAAAGCAAACTCTACCAATTTCAAATCCCAATATGTTGAACTTATAGTCTTCCAAAAGGTGACTCAAATTGAAAAGGGCATCTCTGATTCCAACCCCTGTATTAGAGTCTTAACTTGATCTTTCTTCTCAACATTATCTTTTCAAAAAATAAAATTGGTTCTTGCAGTTTTATGAGGCAGAAAACAAAAGCAATGCTACATAATACCATATAAACACTGTTATTTTCATACATGAAATAGATGGAGATGCTTTGTGTGTTAAATTTGGTTGCCTGTACTGATCACATTAGCTGGTAAATGGCCATACCTCCCTGGCTTGCAGCCAGGAGAGATTTCTGAACGATCCTAGCCTGTTAACCTGCATTTTCGAGCACCTGAGAAGCTCAGCGTGAATTATTCTACTTCATCTCAATAAAACACCTACAGAAGAAACACCCAAAGAAATAAGCCTGATTGGTGTAAACCTGAAGAAACCATTTTAATTATCAGGTGGAGTGTAGGTTTTAGGTTTCCATTTGGTTATATTTTTCCTGAAATTTATTTTACTCTCACAAGTTAGTTTTAAGCTACTGTGAATTATGGCCAGTGTAATACCAGAATTATGAATCTAATCACCATTATTTTAAACACATTGTTGATATATTTTTCTACCAAATTTCCATTCCGTGTTCAAAATGATAACTGATCACCAGTTATTGAAATTAAGCCCTACTCTCATGGTACCTCTGGACTTGAAACTTAGTAAAAAAACAATAACGCAACTCAAATTATTTAAAGATTTAAATATGTGAAATTCCAAGAGTACCAACAAGGAGACTCTTTGGAAGCTAGACTATAAACAAACAAAACATAAAAATTGTTAATGCTACTTCCTTGTGACCTATGTAACTTTCTTTTTTTCGGCCTGCCTCTGTGGTGTATATTTCAGAAGCATTAGGCATGTTGTATATACATCCTAGACATTTTCTGACACCACAGAGGTACAGTGCAAAATCTGATCATGGTAATAGAAGCTGGAGCACACTATGTTTGCTACTACCCTAGGCAGGCTGAATTCAACCCAGTCAAGTGTACAAGAGAAATAAATTGTACCTGCAGTGAGTTTGAAAGCAGAGGATGTATGCATCCCTTTCAAGAGAGGAAATGAGAAACTGCTCTACAGCCATGTGAGCAGCACATCAGTCAACTGAGAATTCTCAACTCTGTCTTTAGAAAAGGAAAAGAAGACACTACAAAAGATGTACTTTCTAAACTTTGAGAAGACTCAGATACAACTATTGACATATGTTCTGTCCTTTCCTAACCAAGAAATTCACAGTGAAATAAACACTTTTAAACACAAAAGCACCAATTAAGTCCAAACGATACATATAGGAGCTTTCCATTCTGTATAAATGGCATGCCAACAACAGTCTTTAGATCATATGCTCTGAAAACACACTTTATATTAATTTTTCTAGTATGCTTTTCCTCTTCTTCCCCATTAGAGAATGAATATGCTTACACACCTCAAATATTAACTCTAGCAATTTAACTTTTAAAAGATTTAAATTTATAGATGTACTTTAATTTGAATCACATGTTTTCATTTTTCTGTTCTTAACTAAGAGGTCATCTTTCATTAAAAAAAAATTCAAAGTTCTTCTCAAAATGAAAAAGAAATTTTTTTCAATCATCTTTTTTGTTCTGCATAAGATTAATTCAAAGGGAGTGGCTCTTAGAAATAAAACTGAAAGAAACATACTCAGATTTTTAATGACAAGTGGAAGTTTCTTTCACATGCTATTTTAAAAAACAATCCCAATGTAAAAATACTTTCAAGAACAATTCCTAGTACACCACTGTTTTCCTCTATATAGAATTTTTCAAAACCATTTTGGTTACTTTCCAAACACTCATCTTAAGCCAAATTTCTCAGCAGTCTGAAATGCAAACAAAAGATGCTTCAAAGTGCAATGTAATTTTTTATGATGTTCCTCTTTTAAAGAGGGTAGGGTAGAAATTTGGTGTTTTAATTAAACATCCAGACACTCCAGATTGTGGGGATAGCCAGTGTAACAGATCACAGTCTAAAGAAAAACCTTGGTCAATTGGATCTCGGAGACAATATAACACAGAGAAGGAATATAAATATTATTAGAAAAAGACTTTTCTTTCAGGAGACTTGAAAGAATAAACCTTAAGGAAGAAGCAACTTCCTGAATGAATGCCACCTATAAAGAGTAAGTAGTCTTCCTTAATAAGTTCTCCAAAACCCAGCCTGGAGTAGAGTAAAGCTGGTGACAGACACTCTTTTGGGGAAAAGCTTTGTATATCTGAGTGAAGTTTCATGACTAAATTTTAACCCTGACCCTGCTTAATCATTGTTCCAATTGTTTTTTAAAAATTGCTTTGTTTGGTAGTTTATAGCAAGACTAACAAACTTGAATACTGACTAGAGATTTTTTCCTATGGCTTTAGATACCTATTAGTTTATTTCTTTTCTTTAAACTAATATATGAAAAACATAAGTTTGAAAATTGGAAAGGCAATTGATCATACATTCAGGAACAAATCTATACCCAGTGTGTTCAGCAACAATGGTTTAATTTAAACAGACAGACCTCTTCACAAAGAAAAATAAGTTGTTCGAAAATGCTGTGATAATTCACAGATAAAAAGTAAATATTGGTTGTTTGGTGATAGGAAGAGGAAGGAAATGAAATGAGAAAATCAAAGGTATTTGGGGGAAAATAAGTAGATCAAAATAACAGAACGTAATCTGATATAATACCTGCCGAAGTATCAAGTAGTTTTGGATTTCCTACAAATCACTATATTAACGTCTTTCAGACGAGTGAGAAAATCAATAGTTAGCCAGTAAATGTATTTAAGTCTCTATTACCTAAAGTTACTATATAAAGGTTTTGAGAATGTGATGGTGAACATCATAGAGCCCTTGGTCTTCCACAGAGGACAGGGCCTAAGTTTGGGTTGAGGGGGTGAGGGTAGTGGGCTGGTAGAAATAAAATTTTTAAAAAAGATATTTTTTGTAAACATCACTTTCTCCCTCCTTTTTGGGGGAAAAAAAAAAGACAGTAAAAACAGAAGGTGATAAATACCACTGAAATATAGGAAACCAAGGTTTAGAAAGACCTGTTATTTATAGAGAGAGGATAAAAAATAAATGTGTGAAGATTTCTCATATATTCTACCCCTGGCCCAACCTACTTTTGAATGCAAACATTTATTACTATTCCTACATAACCTGAAAGCTTCAAATGAATTCGCACCCCTAGACCCAGATAGTAAATTTCTAAGACTATAAAGAATTAAGAAATGATGAAAAAAATGTCTTAATTCTCAGAACTCTAAAATAGAACCTTAACTCTATTAGAATTACCATTTATGCTTTTGAATGCAGGAGTCTTTGGGACCATATTTAAATGGATTATATGGCATCATTAGTTATAGGAGTATGCTCTTGATTGCCCCTCAACTATGTCATTATTTGATAAGCAGTTCTTTGCCTTTCAAAGGAATTCTATGTTTCGAAACAAATTTGGTCTAACTTTGGCAATGACTTCACCTTATGCCAATGTGACACAGCTATGGAATGACCTATTCGTTTCAAATTCTCAATCAGACTACAGAATTGACTACACAATTTGCAGAGCCCAGTTCAAAATAGAAACATGGCCTGCCTTGTTCAAAAATTACTAATAATTTCAAGATGACAGTATCAGATCATTAAACTAAATATGGGGCATTTTTTAGCACAGGGCTCTTTGCAATTGCATAGGTGTTAGACCCATGAAGCCAGTTCTGGTTAGACATGCTTCAAGAGTCTGTCTCATCCGTCATGGCAAAATTAATTTAATGAATTGATAAAAATATGATGTCCTGTCAATGTGCTTTGATCATCATTTGACAACTACTGCTATAGATGTTAACATTTTTATTTTTACTTCAGATCACTTGAAAGAAGCAATATCCTAAAAAATCAAGATGTCTCTCCTTTTCTGCCTACTCACCTTTTCTTGTGCCTTCATTTTGTTCCTTTCTCCCTGAAATTTTTTCTTTCTTTGGTTTCAGATTCACCCAAGAACCTAACAGAAGCATTTGTTGTAGTAATAAAGGAAAACCAACCCTGCGGAAAATACATTTTAGGAATTTAAAACATCTAACACATTACAAGCCAAATGGATTTCTTATATGCACTTTGACTGGCTACCAGATAATCACAGTGTTTTTACTATGTGTCACAAAGTATCCTATAGTAGAAAAACCCAGAGTTTTTGGCAACACCATGGAAAGTGTGTTTTAAATAAAAGAGTTTTCTCAATGAAATTTTTGGGGATTATGAAGAATGATCAACTCTTCTAACGTGGATCTATAGTTACTTTGTACCATTTGAAATATATGTACATATAATATTTTGAAATATTATATATTCTCTTCAAGAAATGAACAGTACCACAATTTGAGGCGGCTGGTGTATCTCTTTGAGTTCTGGATGTTTTGTTTTGTCTCGTTTTGTTGTCATTTCTTTTGCTATCGGCAAAGAAGACATGTGCCCTTTTGAGAGTTCAACATGGCATTCACACTGGAAGGCCAGCTACAGGTGGACTCCTGGAATTTGAGGCATCATAATATTGAATCAAGAGCTTCCTTCTGTTTCTACCAGATGGTCCAAGGAAGCACAGTGTCCTGTTTTATTGCTTTCTGCCCTGTGCAATATTAGCATGCAAGCTTGGCTTATATAACCATACTTTATATTCAATTGATATATGATAACCGTTTTAACCTCTTCCAGGAAAATATTTTTAGAACTACGAGCTTTTACACAGATAAGAGTGAAGATTTTGGAGGGAGCTGCTCCACGATGCTCTTAAGACTCTGGCAGAATTATGGTAGAATATGGATCCCTGAATTAATAAGTCCTGTAAATAAAATGTCTTAAGGCTTTGTATAGCTGCCCTAGACTGCAGAAATGTCCTCTGATTAAATCCAAAGTTTGGAATCATTAAGTACATAGTGCTGTAGCCACAAGTCTCATCATGACATTTTTTTCTATGTTTGATTTGCTTTTTCCAAGAGTATTCAGATCTCTTCTGGTGAGATAGGAAAACCATTAAAACAATTAGGTTTCAGAATAATCTATGTGATCAAATGTTGGACAGCCCTATTAAAGTGGTAAATAACTTCTTTCTAAACTTGCTTGTCCTCTTTATTTGTCATATATTTTTCCTGAATCAGTTTTAGCCAAATTCATAGAACACTCAACACTCAACTTAGTCGTTCAGAATTTTTTCCATGAAATTTTTGCTGCCATAACAGCCACTATTTAAAAAAAAAATATATTTGGAAAACCAGAAATCCATTATTATAACTGCAGGGTCCAGGCACCAAGATGAAAAGTCAAATCCCATTATTGGGCTTTCATAGTGAGCACATAGATGATACATATGAGGCTCATCTCCCAAAAAAGAAATTATTGCTCACCTTCTCTTTTTGAGAGTTATTTAGCTACTACTTATGTGAAGGAAATACCCACTTAAGTACTGGTTTACCTCGGAATAGCTAATAGTTCTATACAGTACTATTCCTTATCATATTGCAAGCGTATCTGTTTTTTCTCCAAAGCCTTTTCTCTTGAACGCAAGTCGTTCGGCCCAATTATTAGCTCAGAAGCTCAGTGGGTCCCTCGTCTGGACTTTTTAAATGTTAAACCTCAGGTAAAATCCAGAAGTTCTTTCTTCTCTATCATATAGCTTGAAGTCTGATTGAATGTGTAAACACTTTAACTAGCTATATCAATTCGACATCATGAATGCTTCTAAAAGCATCCAGAAATGGAAATGGAATCCTCACATAAAATTTAGGCTTCTCAAATACTTTCAAAAATATTTGTGAGAAAATAGCATAAACTTCTACCAGAAAATAAGAATTTCATGTGAGCTTATGGTCCAAGTAATATATTAGGAATTGAATTTTCATCTGTAATCTTAGGCGTGAAAACTGAAATCAAAACCCCAACAAATAATCTAGGACAGTACATCTCAAAATGTGGGGGAAAAAGTACTTTGGAAAAAAATGTACTTTGGGAAAATTTTAAACAAAATAAAATAGAAATATTTACTGAGCGAATTTTCAGAGCCTTTAATACACCAAAAGACACTGTGTCTTCAAGAAAGATTAGAACAGGGCGAGTTAAATAAAAATCTTCTCGAATCCAGACATGTTGGGTGGTCACTTGACTAATAGAGAGCTCATTTCCTGCCTAATGAGAAGCTACAAACATTTCTGTGTGAGGATATATTCACTGTGTTATCATATCTTTAATTTTTCAAGAGAACCAGACGTGCATTTTTATAGCAACTTCTAACATTCTTAAACAAGATTAACTAAAATGAGATTATTTCCATTAAAAAAAATCTGCAAGCGTTATTATTGCCCCAAATTCTCTGACCACGTGCCCTTTTCTATGAGATTAGTGTTTCCTGAAATACTCTTTTAAAAATCTTGGTCTGAATGAAAATGAATGAGAAGCAAAAAGTATATTCTCTTTTCTATTGCCTCATACATACAGATCATTCTCATAAGTTGCAATATGTGGAGTTCACAGCTCTTTCTATTCTGTAACCAGAGTCCTATAAATCAATGAAAGAGCTAGTTTAAAGGTCCAGGTCTGTTAGTTCATTTCCTATCAGTCAGTTAATGTGACAGACCTCTTAGAAAGACCTAGAAAAAGAGCAAAGTGGAAAAAAAGACCACATCATAATAAGACAACCATCCAAAAAAACAGTTCAAATATTTGTAAATGTCATCAAATTCAATTTAGATTTATCCAAGTCCCTTACATAAATGTGTGAACCATCAACTTGTGTTTAAATTTAACATGTGACAGTTTGGGGAATTCAGTAACTACCATCTGCCTATTGAATCTGAACATTTATGGTTTAAAAACTTATAACATGTATTTCTGGTAATAAAGAGCTCAGTGTGGTATGACTAATATTGATTTTAAGCTTGTGCCTCAAGTAGGATGAATAATGTTATAACAAAATCAGAACAAATGCCAAGGGTTTCATCCAGAGGTCTTCTTTTGGTAAAAAATGAAAATATGGCTTATTTCATAAGACAAAAATTTTTAAGTAGGATAAAGCTTATTTGTTCACTTTTTTGTGTGATTAGATTTACGTATTAATGGACTTGGCAAGCACATTGAGAAGTTTTACTATTGCCTTTTTTCCTTTATAGAATGATGAAGGATGTTTTCACCAATACACAATTCAACATCTTTTTCTGATCACATCCAGTGTAACTTCACAAAGCAATATAGTGATTTTATAGTGCAGTATATTATACCACTTGCCATTGTCACCAATATAGTAAGTTATGGAGGGTATAAAATGTTTATCTGAGGAGAGCACACATTTCTCACCTGTATGAAACATTCAGTCCTTCCTGGAAGGTCAAATATCATGTCCTATTAGGAGTTTCTCTTTTAATTAAGTTTGACAGTCCCATTTCAAAATCTATTGTCTACTTGACAAAGCTCCTTTCATGAGTTATCTGTTTTCTAAATAAAAATTTAGTGTCTAGCAAATTCTAGGGCTGAAGCCACCTCCATCTAGTTTAAAAATATAAGAAAACAAGATAAAATGTACTACTAAGAATCATGGGGACTCGGAACTAGAGGAAGCAGTGATAGAATCTGATTTCCTAGTACCCATGTGTATACACAAACATGAGAAATAGAATCGTGTTCACACTTTGAAAAGGAAGTCATTAGTTGCACACAAACATACACACACACACAAACAAATCCTCTGCTATTAAACATGTAAAGATTTTAGGTGAATAGGTCAAGAATATTTGTTTTCCTTATAAAAGATCTCAGAGGTATATCATTGGATGTTGTAGCTTGCTCACATCACTGGTCCATCAGTGGCTCTCATCTATTTATTTAATTTATTTAGGTAGTTTTATTTTAAAAAATATTAACTTGTTATTTATTGATTTTGGTAGTTAATCACATCGTTAAAAAATAATAACTGATCACCAAATATGAAAGCTAGGACCTCAACCATAGCTGACTTATTTATAGACCAGGTGCTTTTTATCCAGCACTAATTCCCACCCACTTAAAGAGGCTGTAACCCAAGGCTAGCATCACATGCATACTATGAGAAAAACCTGAGGCCAGACTTTCCTTAAGACAGTCGTTCTCAACCATAGGCCATGGCACATGGATGGATATATGACCATATAGCATGGAGTGGGTTGGAAGTGGCTTCTTAATAAACTCTACAATACATTTTTGAAGGAGTTATAATTGGTTATGGGTAGTTCTCATACAGGGCCTAAGAGGCATATATGCCTACAGGAGCTAGCCAGGTACACAAGTTAGTTAACCAGGGTCACCTGTTAGTGCCTAAGCACACAGTGATGAGGGTAGTGACCTAGCTGCCTGCAGGATTCCAGCTCTCAGAATTTGGTGCCAGCCAATTGTTGCTATGCAACATTAGGGAGCCTGTGTAGCCCAATTCTTCTGTTGTTTTTTTTTTCTTTTTTAGGAAAATCTAGAAACTCAGAGATTTACGTGAAATTTTCAAATTTTACTCATTTAAAACCATTGATTGAACTTTTATTAAAAGATATGGCTGAAGACCCTATTCTGTTTACAAACACAAGTTTGCAAATCTGGCCTGAAATTCCATTATTCTTATGGATTTCATTCTCATGTGCTTCCTGTGGTAGTAGAAAAAAATGACACAGACAGAGCTAGTTTTCAGTTATTGCACATAACCTGCAGCCTATCTTTTGCCACTGAGAATACTATGGGTACAGCAACAGACATTAGTTATCCTCGATTGGGAGTATGACAGGGTTGCAAAAAGGGCTGACCACTATACTAGAGTAGGGTAAATAGATTAAACTTCCATAGATTCCAAATTTGAGATCACCAAACTAGTTTAAGAGCAAATTTTAAAGACTAAAGGAAGCAGTATAATGTCAGCAGATTCCACAGCTGGTGCTAAAAGACTTGAGAATCTTGTACATTTAGTTAGAAGAATGCTAATTAATGGCTGCTCAATCAAAGTGGCCTTTTCTCTCTGCTTCCACCTTCCATACATACCCTTCCACATGTATGAATTCTTGATTTCTTTATCCCTTGATCTGGATGCCTCTCAAGATGGCCAGACTGAGACCCTCTCAAGGTTTCTCACCCCTCACACCTCTCTCTCCCCTGCTATTCACCCTACCAGTCACAGTTCTTCTTCTTCCTTTTATACTTCAGGACTAAAAAGCCCTGTATATATTGAAAAGAGCCCTACAATTGTAACCAAAATAGCCCTCCCACCAAGAGTCAAGTCTTTGCTCTTTGCTTACAGTGTAAAAAAGCTTGTAAACTCTCTCTCTTTCTGAGTTTTCATATCTGTAAAATGGAGATCATTGTACAAAGTTTAAAGGTTATGGAGGTCTAGGAAAATAGAGAAAATGGGAATGTTTTATAAATTTAAAACAGCATGTAAGCTATTGTTATTATTATTATTCTCAGATTACTCTTACTTTGTGTCACCTAAAAGCTTTTTGTGTCAGTGCTAGCCCCATTCAAGGCAAACAAACAAACAAACAAACAACAACAAAAACAAACAGAAAAAAGCCAAAATATTATTTTACAGTCTCTTTCTAGAAAGCTCAAAGACTAGACAGACCTTTGCTCAACTTTGCAGAATTCCCTATTTGCCATTACCACAGCTAATGTTTTCAAGTCACCGGAAAATGCCTATATAACCCAGACTTGAACAATGAGTTGACACAAGCAAGTAATTGCCCATTGGAGAAGGCACCCTGCTGGTGTCCAAAATGTTAATCTAGAAACTAAATTGCTAATAGCCTGAGAAATCTGGTATGTAAGACAATTTACAGCAACTACACACAATGTCATCGCCAGGCCACTCTTTTTCCCACACTCAGTCCTCTTGTCATTCAGGCTAATTGTCCAAGCAAATCCACATGTTATCCAGTTACTACAGAGTTATGACATTTCATGCCTAGTCTTACACCCAATTTACTGGTAAAGACTGCCTTCATTCATTCATTCATACATTCATTCAATAACCAAATATCTGTTGAGCACTTACTATGTGTCAGTCACAGTACTGGATACTTGAGATAACTTCAGACCTTATATTATGCTAGGGGAAACAACAAAACACAAAAAGGAACAAATAATTATAGATCATGATAAAATAAATGCAAAAGGAGCCAAGAAAGTAAGTAATGGGAGGGAAACATGAACTTTATGTAGGATAGTCAAGGAACAGCCTTGGATGAGGTGACAGTTAGTCTGAGAACTAGAGAATAGCAGGAAACAGCCATGCAGAGAGCTAAGGGAATGGGAGTGAGGATGTGGGAGTTTTACAGTTAGAAAGATTAGATGCGCAAAGCCTAGCTAAGGAAGACTTCAACGTGTTTGCAAAACAAAAAGTGTCTCCCAGTTAGCATCAAAGCAGAGCAATTAGAACAAAGTGGCGTAATATTGGGGAAGTAACCTTGGAGTCAGATCATGAGCCCACATAGAACATGATAAAGACTTTGAGTTTTATCTGAATTATAGCATAAGCCATGAAATAAGGTTTGTAAACAAGGAATAACACAATCTCATTTGTATTTGTAAGCAGACACTGTTGGTATCCATTTATATTCTCTTCTTGGTTTCAGACATGCATAAGCCAGAACATATGTAGCAGATAATTAGGAGAGCAACCATCAACCACTGGCAGATAGAACTTGATGTATCAGTTCCCCAGGTTCCTTGCTCTGATGTGAGATAACTCCAAGGAATATTCTATACCATGGCTTCCCAGTAGAACTTTCTGCAATGTGAAAATATTCTGTATCTGAGTATGCAACATGGTAGCCACTAGCTAGATATTAATGTAGATATTGATCACTTGAAATGTGTCACCTGTGACATGGGAGGTGATTTTTACTTTTATTTAATTTTTAACTTAATAATCAGCCACAAGTGGCTAATGGCCACATTATTACACAGCACAATTCTATTCAGTCTTCAAGAGGTGCCAAGTAAGACTGAGCTTCAGTTGCCCAAAGCCATAGCTTGCTCATAAACACACTTTTTATTGGCTTCCTTTCATTTCTTGTCTCACTTTCTCACTTCCTTACCAATGTCAATGTTTTAAGATAACCATTATATTTCCCAAATAGAGAAAGATGGCAAAGGCATACAAGTGGAACTGAGTACTTAGTAAGGAGGTTTTTAGAGTATTTAGAGTAAACATATATGACGCACTTCCTTTTCAGATCCTGAAGACAGAGCAATGAATCATTCTTTTCCTTTTTTGGAAGAGTTGACAGCTTAAATTCAGGTCTCAGCAATATCAGTCAACTGTCATTTCATAGATTTAGTTATCCAAAGCCATCCTGATAAAACAGGATTAACGCTGTGCTGCATCTCTTAGCAATAAGTCATAGTGAGAAAGCTTTAGTCCCTTCTGCTGCTCTTAGAGACCTAGACTCATTGTCGATGAACAAAGTTCAAATTGAATTATTAATGAGAAAAATTTCAAATTTGTCTCTATTTCTAGTATTTTCTTTTAGCAAATGGTGAAACAAGCAAAACATCCTAGAAAATGCATGAGTTAAAAGAACCCTGGTCTCTATTCTTAACTTAGGGAATCACTTAAACATCTCAAAATGGTTCTTAGAAATGGCATTCTATACAGGCAACAGCAAACGATAACAATAGGAAACTGGTGAACTCTTTAAAGTACCAGTTTAGAATTTTAAAGGGCATAGACAAAAGATTTGGCCAAGGCAAATAATCAGGAAAAACTATATGTAAGAGTGACAGAGACCTCCAGGTATACAGTTAGGAGAATTAAATTGACTTATGACCTAAATTCATTTCCAGAAATATTAAAATCAACCTAAAAAACTTTTTATAGCTATTGTTCAAAGCAAGTAGGACAGGCCTACTACCTGAAGCCAGTAATGCACAGATGATAGAGAATTCAAGTTTTTCTCAAGCAACTATGTATGTTATTTCTATTTTTTTATTTTCTGTGTCAATAAAAATTATCTTCTGCTTAAAACGTCTGGAAGGAATATTGTTAAAACTAAACTCAAGATAAGGGAAGGATTTGTAAGACTGTATTTAGCTCTCCTTAATAATTAAAGTACTCTGGGTGTAGTGATGGGGGAAGGAGAGAAGAACTTTGTACCATTTATTGATTTTTGTGGTATAAATATTTCCACTATGGCTGATTTCAAGCTCCCAGTGAGAAGTTAGGAAGAGATGTACATGAAGTTCAGAAGAGATGGCTCTCCTAAGCCAGTAAAGTCAAATTCAGTATATTACCTAATTGCGAGAAATCATACTTCTAGTACTGAAAAAGAACTATCAAAAAAATTACCACACTAGTGTCAAGGAATTTTGAGGTATCTGGGAGAGGCATCTAAAGTCTAATATTGGCTAAAAGTAGTTACATTTTTTTTTTAAAGGATTCTGATAACTGTAGACCAGTGACCCGTGGTCAGCCCAGGACAAGACTCCAGAGTAGATAGCTTAAAAATTTTTTGTGAGTACTTAGGGAAACAGTAATCGCCAGGATCCAACTTGTGATCACAGGGAAACAAATCATGCCAGACACATTTTTCATCAGCCTCACTGTTTTCTTTAACTAGTTTTCTTGGCTATAGCTGATTTTACACTACAACAATAGTTAAATAGCTACAACAGAAATTTATGGCTCAGAAATTTATGGCTATTTCCTCTTTATAAATGTTTCTGACCCCTATTATAGAGAAGTCTAAATTATAGTAAAAAGTTATGTGAGTTGTTTGGACTCATAACCATAATAGCCATATTCTAATGTTTCTAATTCACAGAATAAATTTATTCTGGAGAAAGATTTCTAGTAGCAGAATCCTGGGTTCTGTTTTAGCCAAGTCCTGTGCTTGTTTTATTATCAACGGTGTGAAAGAGGGTATTGACATGGTATGCAGATCGATTTTGCAGATAATGTACAGTCGAAATGGTCATTGACTACCTAGCGTGGTTAAATCACGTTCAAGCAAATAGGTGAAGGAAAGCAGTTTTGATGGTTAGAAACAGTTGAAGAACATAATGTTTAGATTCATGGAAAAAAAATAAGCTGATCAACAATGAGAAGCTTCATTTAAATATTTGAAGGTCTGTCATTTAGAAGAGTGATTAAATTAGTTTCTAAAGAGTGTATAGAATTTATAACTAAACACATTTCAATTTAATATAATAACAATTTACCCAATAGACTTTCTTTAGTATTTAGTGAGCTTTTTGTTATGAATGGTGTTCAAATACAGACCAGAAAAACTCTTAGCAGTGTTGTAGAAAAAATCATGCCTAAGCAATCTTCTACTTCTCAAAATTTGTGATTACTGAGCCTGATTTCTTATCAGTACATTGAAAATAGGATTAGAGATATTCTGTAATGTCAGATTCTTTTGATAGAAGAAATTCTTAAATTCTGAAGAGCGACTCAAACTGCCTATACCAGATTGTTTGGTTCCAAGGTGCAGATGTTCTTTAACTGCCTCGGAAGCATTGCTCACCAGCAAAAACAGGTCTTCCTTCCCAGTTCAGCAGCATCTGTTTCTTGAAAGTAGTTCAGCCACACCTGGAACAAGCCAGCTCCACTGCTAATCAGTCAGTTACAGCAGCACTGGAGTGATGATGGAAATGACTTGGAGTCTTAGGAATTTTATAATAAACATGGGACTTTTGTTATGGAGACTAGTCAAAAGACTTCAGGATGTTCAGTCAGGTATATCTATAACTGCTGGAATGAACCAGCCAGAAATTTAGAAATTTGAGAATAGGTAAGCAGATCAAAAACAAATAGGTCAAAAACAAACAGGTTAAAGGCAGGAATTGATTCAAAAATGTAAAATCAAGCAAGTCACTGAGTATTTTAGCCAGAAATTCTCCATTACCTTTACATGGTTTATCAGATTATAGCTATCATCTAAATCAGTGAGATGCTCAATAAATGGAAATTCATCTAGACAAAAATCTCTCAACTCCATTTCACATTTCAGTTTTACTTGCTACTTGTGATCTCAACACTCCTTCCAGAGATGTGTAAATAAAAGATCATCAAATGGGCCTTTGCTCTGTTGCAAGTGTTGTTTTCCTTCTATGGGAGAAAATTGTTAAATGAGAGCAACCAATGCTAACACAAAAGTTCCACGTCCTTGGATAATTAATTTGCTGTTGCAGCAAATTTACCCAAAATCTGACAGCAAAATGCAGATCACTTGTCCCGAATACCCCGTGGTGCTGAACAATGCCTGCATGCAAACAAACCCCACCAAAAAAATGTATGGCCTCTGTAGAGGGACAGTGTTCCACAAGTTAATGTCTTTATAATCCTACCCTAATACAATGATTATCAGCCCTCCAAGATCTAATACCTCCTATGGACATCTTCTTATCCTTCTGAAACAAAATTTATGACTAATATAACCTCTCAATACATGAAATTCCAAAAAATGTGTATGATTCACAAGTATATAAAAGAGAAATGAAATAAAATTAATTTATAATAAAATGATATTTATATTAATTTATAAATGCTCTGGGATGTCAAAAGACAATAAAAGACTTAAAGGTTGACTGTACTTTTAAAATTAAGTTTAGATTTAACAAAAGTAAAATTTACCCAAATATCATTGACAATTATATTTTAAAATGCAGACTAAGTAAAAGAAAAGGCATGTATTTGTAAAACCAAGGAAGTAACATTTGCAAATAAAAACTAAAACACATAGCCTTATTGCTGACTCGAGTACATAATCATGTTCCTATTGGTGATGTAATTTTTCTAAAATGGTTACTAGTTCTTGATAAAGTTTGGGACAAAACAGGACAATTTCTCTTCCATTTACAGAGGCGTTACACCCCTGAGTAATTTTAGTATGTATCAAAATCATATCAACACAATCAATAAATGGATGAAACAAAATATGACTTTTCCATACAATAGAGTATTATTTAACTGTAAAAAGGAATGACATGCTGCTGTATGTTACAACATGGATGAACTTTGAAAACATGCTGAGTGAAAGAAACCAGACAAGAAAGACTAAAAATTGTATCACTCTATTGATATAAAACGTCCAGAATAGGTAAATCTATAGAGACAAGAAGTAGCTTAGTTTCCAGGGCTAGAGAGAAAAGGGAATGAAAGATTGACTGCTAATTGATTGGAACTGATGAAAATGGTCTGGAATTAGATTGTGGTGATGGTTGCACAACTTTGTGAATATACTAAAACCACTGTTTTAAAAGGGTGAATTTTATGCAATGTTAATTATACCTTAATTTTTTTAAAAAATGCTTTTTGTATCTGTGTTCAGTTCTGGGCTCAGATCATTCTAAACAGATTTTTCGCTTACTCTGATATTCAGTATTTCATTAATAATTCACTGGGAAAATAATTTTCCCTTGAGCAGAAATATCTCATGCAATTCAGGACTTACAGAACTTCTCCCTGGCCACCATAAAATGGTAGTTGCCCACACCCCCATAACAACCAAGGAATCACTGCACAAATTTTCACATGGCACTTGCGTTTAAGGTATTGCCCTTGTTGAAAACTACAGTTGTAATAGTATGCAAAAATAACCTAAATGTATAAATATTTTGCACTACAACTTTCTGGATTCCAAACTGACAATTAGCCACCACTTAAAGACCACTTGAAGGATGATTCGGCTCTATCAATTGGTCCTTTCACTTGTCTTCTCCCTCCTTTTCTATATGACTTTTAAGACAGCAAGCAGTGCAGAATGTTCTCTTGCCTAGTGGCCCATTAAATATTTGCAGGATTTTGTTTGGGTTTTTTTTCCTAAATAATATTATTAAGATGTGCAATATTTCTCAGAATTTGTAGCATCCCTTAGGGTACAATAATGATGTATTTTCAAAAAGGAGGAGTTCAACAACTTTATAGTTTAATGATACTTCGAGGTAGAGGGTGAAAAGCAAGCAAACAAAAGAACTTCCAAGCTATTTAGGATTTTGTTCGTTTGTTTTTGAAATATTTTTTTTTTTTTATTTTTACTTTTTTTCCCATTAAAAACAGCAGTTAAGGGAGCCTCAAGACATAGGAAGGGCTTCAAATGTGAAACTGGGTAGCTGACTCCTCGTAGAGTTGAAGAAGCACCACGGGCTGCTGGCATCACCAAAAAATAGCAAAGAATCTTTTCAGTTTTTCTTTTCATGAATTGGCCCTTTCCAACTTCTGAAGGCTTATAACCAGGATCCAAGTTAGGTGTCTAGAATGATTTCAAGGTAAGTCTAAAATTCTCAAAATATTACACTTTTTTTGGTAATATTTTTTCAAAATAAAACATGCCCCCACAGTAATGTAGAAGAGATAGGCAATACAACCTGGTCTTTCTCAAAAGTAATATTCTAGCCAGTATCACTGTGAGAATGTTTTTCGCAGTCTCCTCTGAACCACTTCCACTTGTGAAATGGATTTGATAAAACAATTATTTAGATCAAATACTGACTATAATCCTAAATCAAGGAAAAATGTAGGCATTTTACTTAAAAATGTTATTCTCTTCTTAAAACACCATAGAAATTTTTAAATCCCATGGTAAGATTAGAGACCTGTCTTGTATTTCAATGATAATTCCATTTGGACTCCTAACATAAACCTTGCAAATTCTGCATCTGAAATAAAAACTCTCTTTATTAAATTTTTAATGTGAACATACAGTTAATTATTTGTTTGAATAAAGTGAAATCTACCTTTGAAACTGACCACTCACCATTTCGCTTTTGTTCAAGATCATATCTCTACAGAATAATAGATTTGGGTCAGATCAAATACATTATTAGGAGAACTCAAGATAGGCTAAATGTCCATTGGGAAGAATTTTTTTAGTTTGCATAATGACAGTGGTCATTATGATGGTGTGTGTATGTGAGACATATAGATTTTACAGAGGGGACTTTGAAGTTATGTGGGTTTTAGAGCTGGCTTCTCAAAACCTAATATAAGCATTTTATAAAGTGACTCTTTTAGGCCCTCACCATGTCCGGTCTACTCTTAGAGCTGCCAGCTCTACAGCCAAAGCCCCTAAATATGCCTAAGATTCCTAGGTTATATGCCTGTTCCATGATGGAGTTCTTTTCTGCTTTATTTTTTAACTTTTTGGTACAGAAAATTTCAACCATAAACAAAAGTAAATAGAATAGTATAACGAAACCTTGTTTACCCATCACCCAGTTTTAACAAATAGTTACATGGCACATCTTGTTTTCATCCACATCCCTATCATCCCCTACTCCAGTTCATTTGGAAGCAAATCATATCATTTTGTCTGTAAATATATCAGACTGAAAAAGATAAAGCATCTTTTCAAAAAATAATCATAATATGATTATCAAAACTAATAAACAATTACCAATAATTCATTGATATCATCAAATATCAAGTTGGTGATATTTGTGCTCTTCTGATCACCCTATAAGTTTTCAGCAAATTGCTTGAGTCAAGATATAAAAAAGTTCCATACATTACAATTAATTGCTATGTCTCCTAAGTCTCTTTTAATTTGTAGGTTTTCCTTCTGTCTTGCTTTTGTTCCTTGAAAAAACTTTTTGAAGAAATGAATGTTTCTCATCCTTTAGAATTTTCCCAAAGTCTTCATTTTGTGGATTATATCTCCCTGGTATTGTTTAAAGTATTCCTCTGTCTCATGAATTTCCTGTAAGTTAGTAGTTAGATCAAGAAGCTAACTCAGATTCATGCTGTATTTTGCCATCAGGAGGCATATAATGTCTGTTTGTCTCTTTTTGTAATGTCATTGATCATCAATGATTATCAATCATTGGTGATCACTGCTCGGATCCACTAATTTCTTAGCAGTTACAAATGGCTATATTTTTAATTCTAGCATTCCTTCTTTGTTTATTAACTGGAATATTTCTTTAAAGAGAAATTTTCCTCATCATCTAGGGGAATAGATTTTATAAGAAGACATGATAAATGTTTAATTCCCTTAGTTTATCAGCTTTCATCATACTGAGGTTTTTAACCAGCATCCTCCAAAGTGACCAATGAATGTGTTGGTTATCATGACTTTATGGAAGTAAACATATGTGATGTGTTTTAACTCTTTGCATATATTATACTGATTGAAGCTCGAATTGTCCCATCTTAATCGATTGAAAGTTATTGAAGTCTTGCCAGGGATTTTTAAAGGCAAACCAGAAAAGCATTTTAGTAGAAATTCCAAGGGCTTACTGAGCAGCAAATTAAAAAACTCCTTTCCTTTATAGAGTACTTTACCAAGTGCTTACACTCTTTCATCCCATTTGGATTCATCCAAAGTCACATAATATTGGAGTTGAGCTCTCAGCCCACACATGTGGTGTCCATGTTGAACAGCAGAAGAACATAGCCCATGTGAACGAACAATTCTGCCAGGTCACCAGGACTTCTTGATGTAGAGCCTTGATGAGCATCAGGTCTTCTGATTTCAGGGTTCTTAATACTGGATCTTAATAAAGTTAAGTATTATTTTATTATTTTATTATTATTATTATTCCTATCAGTCTTTGAGAACAATCTTAGGTCCATTAGGTGCTTGAAAACACAAATGTGGGATTGAATCACACTGTTCTCCCTCACAAAATACTTTCATAGTATGACCAACATGGTGGATTGTAGTATGTTATATTTTCTCATAATTAGAACAGTTCATGAAGTGCATTAAAGAGTCCATTCCCCGGATAGAAAAAGGTGCAAAGGCATTGCAGAGGAACACTTTGGAGGGAAATCTTATTTTAACAAGTTTTTTTTTGGTTAAACAGAGGTAAGGAGAAGGTGGAGGTAAAATAGGAGAATTTAGAAAAAAAATTTCAGTCAGACTAGCTTTTTCTGGAAAGTGATTAAGCCTGTGATAGGTACCTCAACACTGTCAAGCATTTTGCTCTAACCCAATAAACTAGATTTTTACTGCCAAATGGAGACATAAAATAAGCATAATATCTTAAGCATGTTTCAAGCAAATTGGCTGCAATTGTACTGTTTAAAATGGTCTAATACTCTTCAGTCATAGCTGTTTTCATCCATCACAGTTCCTATTACACAGTATGTTGATAAGGTTTAGAATAAGTGGGAATTTGCTGAAAAATCAAACAATGATTTTGTTCTTAAAAACAAGGTAACATTTACATAATAAGATGAAATAAAATGTTTCTCTTAATGACTTTAAGAAACAATTGACTAAAGAAATGACTGTGACTCCAAATTAATTGAAGGGAAGTATTTCAGTAAAAGAATGGCAGTGAATGCTAGTAACATCTCTCACATTGTTCCTGCATTACAGTTGCTATCTACTAATAAATGGGCAAGCACCTCTGGGTCACTAATGGCCTACGTAGAAATAAGTGGATGTCAAAACAACATGAACCATCTGAATGAAAAGCTAAAAGTGAAATTAGTGAAGTTTTAATAGATGTCTAGATATACAAGTTTCTAACATCAATAGGCATATCGTAGGCTAGCAAACTTTTTTTCTGTAAATGGCCATAAAGTATTTATTTTAGACTTTGTGGACAACTACTAACTCATTTGTCACAGTATGAAAGGAGGCATAGAATACACAGACAAAAGGACAAGGCTGTAACAATATAATTTACTTATAAAATTATTTATAAAAGAAGCAGTAGGCTAGATTTGGTATGTGAGCCATAGTTTACTGACCTCTGATATAGATGACAGATTATTTTGCTTTCATATGAGAAGTTGGCATTTAGTTGCATGTGTGAGAAAAGATGCATATTATAGATATTTTCTAAAAAAGTGGCTCAGGTTAAGAGGTCACAACTCAAATGTCTACAGAATGAAATTTCAGATCACATGAGAGAAATGAATGTGATAGATGTTTAGAAGGTGGTGAGAATGTAGCTAAGCAGAAAGAACTGTCCCATATGAAGGGACACTGTTACTCAGCTGTACCTGATTCTCACCATGTGAATGTCCAGTCTCCACCTCTTCTAAGAGTATAGTAAAATTTCTCTATTTTTAAACAGTGAAGTATTTAAAAACTTTGAGAAACATTAGACAAATAGAACAAAACTCAAGACATCCAGAAAAGTATTAGTAGCGATAGTAGATCTCATTTATGTATCTAAGGAAAGAGGAAAGGGAAATGAGGAAGGAGGAAGGAATGGACACAGAGAAACTGAGAGAAAGGAGAGGGAAAGCAGGAAAAATTAAAAAGAGACAAGTGACCAAACCATTTCCTTAACTACAGTTTCAACTCTGGGCAAGTGGCTACATCCCAGTCATTCATTTTTGATCCAGCACTGGCCTGATGACATGATGTGTATTAGAAGAGAGATGTTTATATTTATTTAACCAAAATAGTGTTATTTTCAATGTAATAGAATGAAGTACAGTGAAAACCAAAACCCTAAAGGGAGAAATCTCCATTTTTGTTTATGCCCGCATTGTGGGACCACCACAATGTTCAACTTTAATTTCATCATGTGTAGTAAGCATTATCTCCCTCAGAATACAGGGATCATTCAGGAGCTTTGTGAAAATGCCAGTACACAGTTCAGAGCCAGAGATTCTGATTTAATGGGTCAATGTGAAGCCCAGCCTTGAAAAATTTTTAATGCACCATGTTTTTCTATAGCACAGCCAGTGCAGAGAACACTAATCTAAACTTAAGAACATATGTGGTGTTAGGATGGTATTTAGATTTATGAAAAGTAAACAGTGTAGAATTGCTTCTTCAGATTGTCGTTCACTGATGTCTCCAGTAAGGTATACATTGTTGAATTGAGTCATCCAGGAAGGTCAACAGTTAATACTTCCAGACAGTTTTCCCAAAGTCTTAGCTCAAGGGTTGGCAAACTATAGCCCACTGCCTGCTTTTTATGGCCAGTGAGCTGAGAATGGGTTTTACATATTTAAATGGTTGGAAAAAGTGTTTAAAAAATGTTAGTGATATGTCAAAATTATAAGAAATTTGACTTCTAATGTCTAGAAATAAAGTTTTAGTGGAACTCTGCCATGCCCATTCATTTACACATAGTGTGTGATTATATCCATCCTGTAATGGCAAAGTTGAACAATTGCAACAGAGACTGTGTGTCTTGCAAAACCCAGAATATTTATTATCTGACCATTTATAGAAAACCTTTGCCACCCATGTCTTGAAGAGTGTAGGCCCTTTTATTTGCAAAAACTAAATAAATATAAACAACTTCAGAGTCTCAATAGGTTATCCCAACAAATATTTATTTTCTCCTCACATCATAGACTCCTTTCATGTAGCACTGAGATTCTTAACCCTACTGTGCCTTAAACCCTTTGGGCAGTCTGGTGAAACGTGTCGACACTTTTCCAGGATAATAAAATACATAGGATTTATAGACAATTATATTCAAATTCTGTAATAAAAATATTTTTAAATGTGACATAGTAATATATGTGCTCTTTATTAAAGCATTAAATAACAAATTCTAGCAGCAGGTTTAATAACTACCATCATTTTAAAGCAGTGTTGACTGTAAATTTTTTTTTAAATATATGCAACAACTGTAATGTGATTTGAAAGATCTGTGATTTCTCTAGGTGACAAAGTCATAGGTAGTGCTTTTATCATTGTGGTCATTTGCCTACATTTGCAATAGAGTAGGATGCTAAATTTAAGTTAGAGTTTCATGAAAAATAGAGATGTAATGTTTTTCTAACCAAGCTCATGGACTCCTTGAATTTATCCACAGACCAAGAGCCCATGGACTCAAGGCTAAAAATACTTGAGAGGCTCTGCCATTTCTAGACCCTTAGAACCTTCCATTTTAGCCTCTGCTTCCCAGCAGGCAGGGAAGAGAGGACAAACACAAGGTCTGTTCTGGAAGTGTTAAGGAAAGTGATATAAAATACAACGGTTACATTCCATTGAGCAAAACTCTGTTTACGTACCCACCTAACTGAAGGGAGGCTGAGAAATGCAGTTCAGCTGTGTGCCCAGAAAAAAAGAAGAGATCCACTTAGAGAACCCTCAGCTAGTCTCCACCACAGCCTCCTCTCCAAAGCACTACAGAGAACACTTTTGGAAGCCTATGAGTCAGCTCAGGCTGCCATAACAAAACACACAGACTAGGTGGCTTAAATAACAGAAATTTATTCTCACATTTCTGGAGGCTGGAGTCCAAGATCAAGATACTGTTAATTTGATTTCGGGTGAGAGTCCACCTCCTAGCTTGTAGACAGTCACCATCTCACTGTGTCCCTCACATGACAAACAGAGAGAGTGAGCTCTCTGGTGTCTCTTCTTCTAAGGATGCAAATCCTATAAGATCAGAGCCCCACTCTTATGATTTTATATAAATTTAATTATCCCTTATAGCCCCTGTCTCCAAATTGAGTCACACCGGGCATTAGTCCTTTAACAAATGAATTTTGGAAGAACACATTTTAGTCCAAAGCAGAAGCCATATTGAATTCTTCTTTAGAACTCAACTTAGAGAAAAGAGGATGTTTTGTTCAGAATCTTCCTGGTTGCTTGATCCCAATATGGTAAACAGCTCCACATTTTTCCATTTTCATGTTTTATCCTGAAGCAACAGAGCATTACATTAATTGACTTGTCTTATTAATTCAATAAGCTGCTTCCAGAATGAAATGCTTAGCTTGTTTTGGGTCCTTTTAGGTTGTTGGGAGAAAGCTTCAAGGTTCAAATGGCTCTGTGGTTTTTCACAGTCACTAAAAATTTTTATGCACTGCTGAAGATATGCCACATTTAGAATTACTATAAACTGCTAGTTTCTCATTACATTATAATTTAATTCACACTTTTTAGTATGATAAGAAAATATTGGGTAGTTCACATATTGTAGTAGGATATTTGCTCACAGATAGTTAATACTGTGTTTTAGCATTTATTTTAAATAACATTGAATACAGTAAATTTGACAGCTCCATTAAAGCCAAAGGAAATTCTCATATAACAATCATAACTCTAGCCTAAAACAGTAAAATGTGGACTTTAATCAAGTACTTTTTGAAAATAAAATTGGAAACCACTGAGTTATCAAGTAAAATCTTTCTACAAACATAGGGAAAATGTAGATATTTAATTATCAAATCATTACATCACATGCCTTAAATTAACATAATGTTATATGTAATTATATCTCAATAAGGAGGGGGAGGAATCTAAGGTGTTTAAGAAAATAAAATCTTCAGGAATTAAAATAAATCTTGATGGTGACTTTTAAAGGACTTTCCAGACTTATACTACTGGTTTTGTTTTACCCAAAGTCCTTTGGTACAGCACTAGAACAGTAGATAGATGCTTAATATGTTTTTTTTAATGAGATTTATATTGATGATGACGAATATATTTTGAAACCACCTGGGATAGTTATTAAAGCATGATAAGGGAGTGTTTTAAACAGTTATTAGCAATTTAGGCACTAATCTCTAAGATAATTTGAAATTTACATTATTATCACATATGTGGCATTTTAAAGTAAAAGTAAAGATAGTCTGCTCTCTCCACAAGGGCACAGGTGAACATGTGTTTGGTTTTGTTTCTTTGCAAAGACATCATTGAACAATAGGTTTTTTTTCAAAAATTCAAGAAGGTTTGAAATGCTTATTCTACAATATGTTTGATATATTGAGCCTGTAAGGAAGTTCATACCTAGACAAGTGGGTTTAATATGATAAGTATTTGTGCCCCAATGCCCACTGAAGCCTAGAACAAGATGTGGCAGTAACCAAATATTATTTGAAGCTTTCCCTTGGTGTATTGTACCAAAGTCTGATGCAATTCAAAGATTAATGCAGTAGGTAAATGAGTTTATATTGAAAATATTACTTTTTAATAGGCTTTCCAGTACTAATATAATAATAATTAATAATAGTGAAAAATCTTAAGTTAGTCACTAGGACTGTGACTCTTGTATGACCTTTCTTAGGGCATGCTCTGTTAACCTTAGAACTTAAGAGCCCACTTCCTTGCTTCCACACAAAACAGAGCAAAAGGACTGGAAACATATGAACCCATCCACTCATTTGTTTATTGGAATATTTATTTATTTATTTATTTATTTATTTATTTATTTAAAATGTTTATTTTAAGATTTATTCAACAAGTATTTCTTGAAAACTGACTATGTGCCAGGTTTTCGTCCACTCATCTATTTTATCACACATTTTTCCCCATACATTTCAGGAATTACATTCCCTGAAAAATATAATTCGAACAATAGAGAGTACGCAAAGAAAAAAAAATTAGTCTCCCTTCACTCTTCCCAATGCCACTACCTTTACCATAAGCGGCAAAACCCTAGATCAAGAGTCAACAATTATGGGCTTAGATTTATTTTTGCACATTCCATGAGCTAATATTTTCATTTTACATTTTGAAAGAGTTGTTTAAAAATAACATTAAGAATATACAACAGAAATGGTTATACTGCCTGCAAAATCTAAAATATTTACAGTCTTATAATAATGTTTAACTACTGGCTTAGATTTCCAAACCTTTTTCTAGGTATCTATCTATGTGTGTACATACATGAACACACAAAGAGACATATAGAAATCTATAGTTTTTTTTTGTTTGATAGTAGAAATAAGGTTGTGTTTGTTCATTGCTCTGTAACTTGCTTTTTTTCTTAAGAGTATATTTTGAAGATTGTTCTATATCAGTATATTAATTTTAACTTATTTTAAATTCCTAAATATCATTTCATACATAGTTCATGTTTCCTTCCTCTATAAATTTATTGTTCCCTCTTTAATTTGGAGCAATACCTTCTCTGAAGAATCTCCTAAACACATCCTCAGTTTGATTCTCAACCACGTGTCCCATCTTCCATTTTAAACAACCATTCAATCATTTATTCATTCTACAAATATTTTTTTTGACACATACTATGTATCAAGTACTCTTCCAACCCTTAAGGATTCAATAGTGAAAAAAACAGACCAAAATTCCTGCCTTATAGAACTTAAATTCTAGTGGGGGGGGGGGAAAAAAACAGAACCAATAAGTGAAATATAATATGAAGCCAGTACAAACAATATAAAATATCAGATGGCAGGGCCTGAAATTTAAATTGGGTGGTCATAGGTGACCTCAGCAAGAAAGAATACCCTTAGAAATGAGAATATCTGAAGGGAGGAAATATTTTGGCTAGAGGAAACAGCAAGTGGAAAGTCCCTGAAGTGAGTGCGTATCAGGTAAATCTGAGGACTATCAAAGATAGTAGGAAGAGCAATATGGCAGAAGCAAAATGAATGAGGAAAAAGTAATGGAGATGAGGTTAGAAAATTAATGAGGACCCATAACATGCGGACCTGTGGGTCATAGTAAGGACATCAGTTTTTACTCCAAGTGAGATGAGAGGATATTGAGCAGAAGAATGATGGGGTCTGACTTCCTCTTAACAAAATCTCTCTGTGTTGTTGTTGTTGTCATCGTCGTCGTTGTTGTTGTTGAATGAAGACTGTAGAAACATAAGCAAAAGAATAGGAACAATTAAATCAATTAGGAAATGTGAACACAACTCAGGTGAAATATGATGGCGGTCCAGAATAGTGAGTAGCAATGAGGTATGTTATGGTCTAAATGTTTGACTCTCTCAAAATGTATATGTTAAAATCACCCAGTGTGATGCTATTTGGAAGTAAATTTGGGGGAGGTAATTTGAGGTTAGATTAAGTAATGAGGGTAGTGACCTCATGATGGATTGCTCTCTCTCTTCTTTTCTTTACCATGTGAGATACAATAAGACAGCCATCAGCAAACCAGGAACCAAGCTTTCACCAATCACCAGCTGTGCCAGCATCTTGATCTTGTACATCCAGCCTCTAGAACTCTGAGAAATAAATGTTTGTTATTTAAGCTATCCAGTCTATGGTAATGTGTTATAGCAGCCTAAAGTGATTAAGACAGGATGTTAAGAAATGGATGCTATGAAAGGCCAAAAGAAGGAAAACCACTTTGAGACTCTGACACACTAATCAATAAGTTACTCCCCCTCATTCCAAAATGACAAAAATAAGTTACAAGAATAATCTTCGGATATCAGGGAAAGGCCGAAGTCAGCCTACAACATAAATCTTAATGTCTGAGATTATATCACATCAGGGGTAAACACCTTTAAGACAAGGGTTTCTTTGTTGTTTTAAAATGAAGGCCATATTTACTCATTAAGTGTCATCTTAGAAGTTAGTTTTAGGCCTGTGGTAAAATCGGTCAAACTGAGAAAAGAAAGTAATGTTTCTCTTTGCAACTATTCCAAGAGAGAGTTCAACCATATGTGCAATTTTTTAAACAGAAAAATAAAGATAGTCTGAGTCTAAGTCAAAGACTAAGAAAGTTTCCATAAAGTAGGGCTTTTGGCAACAGGCACAAAGTGAGTGAGAGTAGATTCTAAGCCAGCTGTGGTCAGGGCAAGCTTTTGGCCAGCTCCCTGGGGTTGATTTTCAGCAGGTTGGGACAGCTCTGCTGGTCACTCAGGAGTTTCCTCTTCATGGAGGACTTGACTGCCTAAGTTGAAGCCATACATCGGTATTCCTCTGAATCTTCAACACACAAAACATGTTAAAAGTTGGAGGAATTATCCCCAAAGAAAGTGGAATTGAGGAGACAAAAATATGTGTCCCCTATAACCATTTTTTTCATTCTATCAGGAACACATCCACTTTATTAACCATGTTAAAATACCAACATTGCAATGTTTTAAAACAATGTATGCATATATTTTATGTGGAAACATCACTTTTTTCAAGTTAACACTTTTAACTTTTTATTGAAGTGTAATGTGCATACATACATCATGCATACAAAAAAGATGCGTATTTCATATGTATAGCTTAGTGAATTATGTAGTTGTATTTTATTTCTTCTCATAAGGTTCAAAAGTGTTTTCTCTGTTCAAAAACAGCTATACAGTTTAGCCTAAAGGAGACAATAATTTGGTAGAAATATGTTGAGGAACTCTCCAAGGAGGTAGAGCTGAGGGGAGATAGAAGTAGAGATTAAATGTCTGCAGCTCATGAACTATAAACTCTTGAAGGCGAGCAGGCTCTGTAATTTATTCAGCATGATTTTCCATCATCTGGGTCTGACTTTGGACTTAGGTCATGCATAATAGTGAATCTTAGTCACCAAGTATTTATTAAGATGAACCATTGGCTTAGTAAGAGCAAAGCTACAGACTGTGACCTGATTTTTTATAAGTGAGGAGGGAGGTGTACCAAGAAGCTAAACATCTGTCCTGGTATACCAGCCTATGTATCTGGGGCACATAGACCATCAGACAACTTCACCTAGTCTTTTTCTTACCCTAGAGACTAAGGACCCTTCCTGTTTATTAGACTAGAGATTAGTTTCCCACTGCAATGTTATAGATATCTCACTTTTTCTTCTTTGTGTTTACTCTCCAACCTATCTCTGGCTCAAGGCTGACCTGTATGTATGAAAGCAGCAGGTTTCTATATTTCCTGGCTAACATTTGGTTCAGCCAACAGAGAGCATGAACAGAGAATTGAAAGGATAAAACCAAGGTCAGAGTATTAATTCCCAGATCCCTGCCTGCAGGGTTGCATGGGATATAATGGATCACAGATATCTCTTTGCTAACTCTAGACTAGATGGGCTAAAATTTCACAGTGCTTCAAGTTCATGATTTTATATATTTTCTTTTTTTCTATTTCTCTTTTTTTCAACTTAGCCTACTTATTTCAGTATTAGGAACCATAAGTGTCCTCTCTTCTTTGAAGTCACTCTTCAATTTCTTTTGGCCTTAAGTTTATAACCTCAGATCCCAGACTGTCCTTTTTCATTCTGATTACCTGGAGTTTGGTACATTTGCTGTTTAAGAAAATATGACTAAAGGTGACAAGTTCTCCTTAATAATCCCTAATAAAAGATATCTCATAGGATTCCTACAACTGAAGTGTCTTCCATATCTTATCTCACTCATTCCACATAAGGGAAGATCCCAAAACACTATCACAATACCTTGTGCACCCAGCAAGGCAGACACCATCTCTGATGCACTTTAAGAAAGCAAGTTACGTTTATTACATAAAAGCTGATTACATTTATTTCCTTTACCAAGACAAACAGCAGTCTCTGTAACTAGCAACAGTTAAGATAGAGTTTATCTCTACCTAATGAATTTAATTGGCTATATTTCTAGAGTGCAACATCCGTGGTGATTTGCTGATTCATCAATGGATGTTATTTCATCTGAAGAATTCAGAAGAGGGTTTAAATCCATAGCAATAAAGACATTCGATGGTTATTGTCTCTACCATATATGACTTCTAGATTGAAGGATAAGCTCATAGAGAAAAAGGCTCAACCTTTTATACTGGAAACTGGTTCTTGTGTAGACTTAGAAAGAATGGAATTGAATAGATAAAGCGAGCGTCCTTCATGGGAACATAATTTCATTCTTAAGGACCCAAGGACTTCACCCAAAGATGGCTTCGTTCATGAGATTGTTCCACAGAGATAGAGTAAAATTTTTCACAGGTAAAACAATAACCCTTGGGTGATCTTGGACAAGTCACATAACCATTTTAAGTATACTTCTGTGCATTGATGGTAATGATATACCAACTTATTAGTTGTGGTATCATTAAATTAGATAACCTTTGGAAAGCAATTAACACAATGCCTAGCACAAAGTAAGCACCCAAGGAATACTTACATTATGATGACGACAATACCGGTGATGATTTGTAAGACTTTAGGGCGCTCTACTTTCTTACTTCTCTCAAACAAATCTTCTCCATTCCTGTACTCCACTGACAAAAGAACCATCTGTCTAAATACTCAAATTTATCATAGACTTCACTTCCTTAAAAATTACTCCTGGTTTCATAGTCAATTAGGTCAATGAAAACTTTTTAAGATACCATACAAGGCATTAACAATCTGTTTCATTCTCACCCCTTCAGCCTCATAACTAGCTTTTCCCAACCTGCATATTTTATAACAGCCATAGCAAAGTTTTACCTGCTCATAATGTGTCACCTTCATACACTCTTCCTTTTGCCCAGAATGTTCCTGTGGAAGCCTCAAGACTTTACTCAAAGAATCAGCTTATTAGCTCATATTAAGGGCATGTTGCATGTCCAGCATTATAATGATCTTATAATGTTGTACTATTATTGGTATAAGAATGAACCCAAGGCTTGGCAAAGTGGAGCTCAGCCAAATGGTATACATCCAGGAAGTGGTAGAGTGAGACTTTAGATAAAGGCATTCTGACTCCAAAGTACTGTACCAGTTTCCTATTGCTGCTATGACAATTGCCACATATTTAATAGCTTTAAACAACATAAACTTATCACCTTATGGGTTCTGGAGATCAGAAATCTGAAATGAATTTTACTAGGATGAATCAAGGTGTTAACAGGGCTACATTCCTTTTGGAGGCTTTAGGGAGAAACCTGTTTCCTTGAATTTTCTAGCTTCTAGAGACCACCTGCATCTCTTGGCTTATGGTCGCTTCCTCTATCTTTAGAGCCAGCAATGTCGCATCTTCAGATCTCAATCTGTCTCTCTCACTCTCGCTGTCCCTCTTTCTCTCTCTGACTCTGTTTCCATAGTTACATCTTCATCTCTAGTTTCAACCTACTTGCTTCCCTCTTATAATGACACTTGTTATGACACTGAGCCACTTGGATAATCCAGATAATCTTCCCATCCTCTTCCTTTTCATATGTAGGGATCTTGTTTCTTATCCATTCAGCTACTCTATCTTTTGGTTGGAGCACTTAATTCTTTTCCATTCAAGGTACTTATTGATAGGAATGCAGTTGTTACCATTCTTTATTTCTGGTTTTGATACATGTGTTTTCATCTTAAAGAAGTCCCTCCAACATTTCCTGTAATGCTGGCTTGGTTGTGATCAATTCCTTTAGCTTATTTTTGTCTGGGAAGCTCTTTACCTGTCCTTCAACTCTAAATGATAGCTTTGTTGGATAAAGTATTCTTGGTTGTAGATCCTTGGTCTTCATCATGTCAAATATTTTTTGCCAAGCCCTTCTGTCCTGCATAGTTTCTTTTGAGAAATCAGCTGCCAGGCTTATAGGTGTTCCCTTATAAGTAATTATCTATTTTTCTTTAGCTGCTTTTTAATATTCTTTTTTTGTATTTAACATTTGGCATTTAACTATGAAGTGTCTTGGTGTGGGCCTGATTTATGGAATTCTCTGAGCTTCCTGGAGTTTTATGTCCATTTCCTTCACCAGGTTAGGAAAGTTTTCCATCTTTCTTCAAACAGCTATTCATCTTTTTATTGTTTTCAGTTACACCAATTAGAAGACATTTGGACCCTTAATAGTGTCTTATATGCTCTTAAATTACTTTTTATAGTCTTGACATCTTATTCTTGCCATTCTGATTGAGTGCCCTTGGCTTTCCCATCCTCTAGATAGGGCATTGATTCTTTTCTTTATTCACTCTGTTTATTCCTTGTTTATTCCATTTAAATACTTCTCATCAGATAATGTGTTCTTCATTTCAGATGGTTCCCTTTTATAATTTCCATTTCCATTTTATGTTTTTTATCTCTTGTTGAAGGTCTCACTGAATTTGACCAAAAGATCATTGAGCATCTTTATAACCAGTGTTTTGAACTCTACATCTGTTAGATTCCTTGATTCTATTATATCTGGATCTCTGTTCTGTTCTCCAATATGGTTTCTGCTTTTTGTCTTCCCATTTTGGCTGCCTTTGTCTGTTTCTATGTACTAAGCAAAGCTCTTAAGTCTCCCAGTCTTAGTGTGGATTTGCGAAGTAGGTGTCCAGTGGCACAGTCCTGAGAGGGGTTCAGCTGCAGGCCAAATTTAACCCCAGCCTGTGCCCCTCTGGGGCCACCTGTTAAGATTCATCAATCCACAGATGCTGTGCTTATAGTCGCCTCAAAAGGCCACACCAGAAACCACTGCAGCTGCTTCCAGTGTGAGACTAGGTGCTGCTCAGCAAGGAGCACCTAACTCACTGAGGATGGACCTGGATGTGGCTTGAGTGGACCATGAGTTCAGGGAGGTGGAGTTTCAGGAAATTCTCTGGATGGAGTGATCTCTGTTATTCAGTTTGATGATGTCATGGCTGTGTCCTATGCATTGGCAAGGGGGAGGGCTCAACAGGGAACAATGGATACCACCAGCACTTCTGTACAGAGTAAGTCTCACCTCTGCCCTCATTCTGACAATGTCTCACTGTAAGTCACGGGTGACCCCTGTGCGCAGCCGAATCAGCACTATTGTTCAGTGCAAGCAAGGCCATCACCATGAAAATCTGCTCGCTGAAGTAGCCCCTTTAAGAGTTAGTTGCTGCTGCTGCTGCTGCTGCTGCTGCTGCTGCTGCTGCACAGACTCTGTCTCATTCAGCTGCTCAAGACCGGGCAGCCGCACATCCTCACTCCATCTTACCTTCTGCCGTTGCAGGGTTCTTTCTTAGATATCTCCCTAGATGTATGGCTTGTTCATCTAGATCTCAGGTGATTTTTCTTTGCTGTTGCTCCCTGTTTCTGTCACAACTTTGATTCGATAGCCAGAGGGATGAACAGAACCTCTATCATCTACGTCATATCAGTTTTCTTTTCCTAAATTTTTTATATAGCAGTAGAGAACATAGTTCTGTAAGACTTGAGGATGCCTGCAGCTCATAGAGCTCTTTCTATTGGCATTTGATTTCTTCAGTCATGCTGTGTTCGAGAGCTATCTACCTACTAAACGGCAGGCCTCAGGTACATCAAGATAAATTACATTGTTGCCACAGAGGAACTGACAATCCAAAGAGCAGACATATATGAACCCAACAGTTGATCAGTAGTAATGGATGTTATTCTCACATCTGAAAGAGCCATGTGTTGTGTCTTACTGGAATCCACAAAGGCTCTTCACAAATTCATACTTCTATTAAGAGGGGAAACATGGACTGTTAGTGTCTGAGGAGCCAATGTCATTTTGTGGTTAAGGACACTCAATAGAAAGCCAGAAATTTGGAATTAAGCACTATCTCTATCACACAGAGGTCATGTGGTCTTGTTTAAATGACCTAACCAAATTTTCTCAAACACCTCTCTCCTTACCCAAAGGAAATAAAATCAGTATCTCAAAGAGATTTCTGCACTTTGATGTTCATTTGAGCATTATTTACATTTGAGCTAAAATATGGAAACAACCTAAATGTCCATGAACAGATGAATGGATTTTAAAAATGTGATGTGTGCATGTGTGTATCTCACACATACATACACATACAAACACAAGAATATTATTCAACCTTAAAAAAAAAGATAACCCTGACATTTATGACAACCTGGATAAACTTGGAGTTCATTATACTAAGTAAAATAAGTCAAACATGAAAAAACAAATACTGCATGATATCGCTTAAATGTGGAATTTAAAATCACCAAACTCATAGAAGCAGAGAGCAGAATGATGGTTACCAGGAGGCGGAGGAGGAGAAAATAGGGAGATGTCGGTTAAGGGGTACAAAGTATCAATTATGCAGGATAAGTTCTGGAGATCTAATGTACAGCAAAATGACTAGAGTTAACAATAATTTATTATATACTTGCAGTTTGCTAAAAGGGAAAATCCTTTTTTTAATTTTAATTTTTCAATTAGAGTTGACATTCAATATTATTTATATTAGTTTTAGGTTTACAGCATAGTGGTTAGACATTGATATAATTTACAAAGTGATACCCAATTATTCTACATAAGTGTAAATCTTAAAATGTTCTTATCACAAAAGAAGGAAATGAAGAAGAAGGAGGAGAAAGAGAAGAGGTGAATGAGAAAAAAAAATGACAACTGCATCAGGTGATGAATATACTAATGAGATTGATGGTAGTGATGATTTTCCAATGTATATGGATATGACACCAAGTGTACACTTTAAATACATATAATTCTTATTTGTCAGTTAATAAACTGGTAAAGATATTTTGAAATGTATTAAAAGATTTTGTAAGCAAATACTAATTATTTCTGTGATGGGGAGGAAAACAAAAATATCAACTGAGATTATTATGTTCTACATTATATCTACTCATGATAATCTGTTTTAGCCATTTATTAAGCTATAAATACATTTTTATAAATCTGGGTGACATTTAAACATTTTATTAAACATAATAAATGCCAAAGAGAAATGAATTAGAACAAAACTCCTCTCCCTAAAAATTATAATTATGATCACACATATCCCATAGGGATTTGTGAGATAGTATTAATGAAAAGCTTGGCTTATGGTCTAGCAGATTCTTTGCACAAGAAATGCTAACTATCTATCTGTAATTATCATTTAAGATAATCCTTTACCTTTTCTGGATGTCAAAAACAACCCATTGCTCACTATAACAGAATAATATTTCAAAGTGTTAGCTGAAGTATACTTACTACCTTTCAATGTAGTTGTTGACTATCCACCTTTGGCAGCCAAATGGATAAACACCCATTACAGAAGAGACAGCCTAGTGCTGAGATCAAAGGTGTCATCGTTAGCTTCCAAATGGAGGAGGGAGCAAGAAAAGATGTTTTTGTCTTGTACTCAGATCCTATAAAGACCCTCTGTCAGGTGGGGAAAAAAAATTGGATGAGAAGAGAGAAGAGACATTGCACGGGCCATTTGCTCTTCCTCCCCTACCTGAAATAAACCTTAGTGATGGAGAGGGAAACCACTTCACAATTGATTTTAATTTGGCAGTCTGGGAATGGAGAGGATTGTCACTCTGCGTGATCTGTCTCAAACTCTGGTCATTAGCAGTATCAAAGAGGTGAGAGTAAGTGTTAGGAAAAGAATAATTCTATATCTGTGAACCTCTAAAAGGTGAGGGACAGCAATCAAACTTATATGAGGGATCCAAAAGACTTTGATTAGGCAGAAAAATCTGAATGAACCTTGGAGGCAGGGACAGAAAAGACAGAGAAATACCTAAGGGTATAAGGGTCAGAGCTAGGGCAAAACCTCAGGGACAGAGTAGCTAGAAGCCAATGACCACCAACAAACTGTGATGTCAGAGTCAGAGAGGGAGATGTGACTGTGGAAGCAGTTAGAGAAACAAAGGAGAGAGAGGCAGTGTGGCATGGGATATGGGAGGTGGAGGGAGAGAGAGAGACTCAGAGAGAGAGAAAAAATGAGAGAGAGAGAGACTGAGAGAGAGATTGGTTTGACGATGCAATGCTACTAAGTAAACCAAGCAAGACAAGTTTTGCATATTGAAAAGCTCCAACAAAGTGCCCAGACAGAATAAGACCTTGATTGAAATTGGCTCCTCAGCAGACTCTTGCAGCAATTGTCTTAGCCCAGGGCATTTAAAATCAGGACTGATTTAAGGAGAAAGAACTAACTTCAAGATGATTGTGTGAGTTCTTCTAAATAGCACAGTTTTAACTCAGAAGTAACTTAAATAAAAATCTCTGAACTGGACTGCGAAAATCCTGGAAAAGACTGACTTAACTTTTCTCTCTGGGAGAGTCTTCAGTCAGAAAATCAAAGTTTTCTTAGAAATAAAGTTAATTTTTATACACCTACAATTATCTCTTTATGTTCATAAGCCACCAACATTTCCCTTTCAATAACTCATTCTCCCAGGTTGAATTTGGGCAATTTCATTAAATTAATCATATTCTTGATAACTGTTTAGAAGAGCTTGTGCTGCATTTTACATTAAGTGTATTCCATTAGCAGTACCATGAGTACTGAGTTACTGAAAAAATTTGCTGGAGGGTTGTATGATTTAATGTATAGTTCTTGCTTAAGTATGACAAGTTGAATCTGCTAAATTAATCACCATTTGTTCAGGTGCTACTCCTCGGATGAAGTTAAAGAGAGGTAAAGTGGTAGGAGAGTGAAGAGCTGAGAATAACAATTCTTCATTGGAACTTACAAGATAACTTTTAGAAATCAAGGTGGTTACTGTGTTGCTCAAGGGTTGGGAAGTTTATTCTGCAAAGGGTCATATCAGTCAGCAGGAGCTGGTATAACAAAAAACCACAGACTGGGTGGCTTATAAACAGAAATTTATTTCTCACAGTTCTGGAGGCTGAAAGTCCAAGATCAGGGTACCAACATAGTTGAGCAATTGTGAGGGCTCTCTTTCAGGTTGAAGACTTCTCTTTGTATCCTCACATGGCAGAAGAAGCTAAGGAACTCTTTTTTAAGGGGCTTAGGATTTCAACAGATGGATTTTGGGGTACACATTCAGACTATAGCACACCAGGTAGTAAATATTTAAGGCTTTGTGAGTCATAAAATCTTTGTTACAACTCTCCAACCCCAACACTAAAGTATGAAAGCAGCCACAGACAATATATAGACATGGCTGGGAGTGCAGTTGGGTTTCAATAAAACATTGTTTGCAAAAAGCCGTCAGCAGCTGGATTTTGCCCAAAGGCCTTAAGTTTGCTGACCTCTAGTCTAGTTTATCTGCACTAAAGGCGCTCCATCTTGCCATTAGACATGGCACCTGGGGCCTAAAATGTGAACATAAAAACTACCTGCTTGGTGGATATCACAGGCATAGGTAAGAGTGGACACTGTTGGTTTTGTTTTATGGGCTCCTTAGGATCCATTTCTCTTGATATCCTTTGGGAACCATTTATCACCCCCAACTTCAGTTCACATACTTTTGCTTGTGCTGGACTCTTGGCCCCATGGGGAGGGAATGTGATCCAAATTTACCTGCTGAGCCTACCAATCCCCCTTGCCACAGTAGATAGTGCAGGATTGGGGAAGTGGTTCCAACTTGTCCAGTCAGAATAAGATGTGATGTGTTCAACCAAGAAAAATCCCTCAGAACCAGAACAACAAAGATTTGAGTGTAAATTGTGTTTTCGAGAAGTGATCCTAGGAAATACTGGTTGATTACATCAAGCAAGTTGCAACGGAGGAGAATTAGAGCTTCATCCTGCTAGGATCTCTGGGACTCAGTGTTAAACAGAAACCTCAGAGTTAACCCACCAGAGGAGTATACACCCACCTCTATTAGTCACTGGTGGAGGGCTTCTTCTGGGGTGTTCATCTCAGCTACTTCTGGCCTGTCCTAGCAGAGTGGATGTTTCAGCCACAAAAGGATGACCTCAGGCAAAGAAGCGTGGTTGCTAAAATTTAGAAGTCAGAACCTGCTACTAAAATAGGATCCCATGGGGATGTGGGTGAGATACCTACAACTTTTGCTACCACAGAATTTGGTTGGTCTCTCTACTAGGGCTCTGAAGAAGCTGGAGGCTTATTTGACTCAGTCTGAGCTTTCGAATCAAGCTGCATGTGAAGTCATCGCATAAACATTTTAGTTATGTGAGCCAAAAAATTTTCTTTTTGCTTAAATTAGTTTAAGTAACATTTCTTACCATATAAATCAACAGGACTAGATAAAGCACATAGGAAGTTGAAATTTATTTTCTACTGGTACTGATTCATCATATAATATAATAATTATTTTGGGGCATATAGAATTCTTAAAATTATAGGTGTAGATATACAGATATATATTCACATATATTATCTATATTAAATATAAATATAATTTACGTCTGTCTCTACCTATATTTACATAGAGGGGTATGGCATTCAGGAAATTAATATATAAATATGTTGGTTTTTAATAGCACACAAAGAATTAAATAATAGAATGAAAATTCTTAGAGAAAGGTAACCAAATCCTCACAATTCTTCCATAAATCTACAATATGTAAATCTATGAATATCTGCTTCCATGAAGAGAAGCAACTGTCTAAAGTTTCCCAGCAGACTCCCAGGAGTAGTTTAATAAAAGAGACAAATTCCTATTTCTCATGAGAATTCATTGTTGTCCACGATCTCTATACTGGAAGTTTATTTCTCTTTCTCATTTTTCCACTTCTATTTGCTAAATGTAATTAAAAGATTAGAGTTAAGATGGTCTGAACAAATATAAGAAGGTAATAAGACCAGGGAAACCAAATACAGTCATTTCACGGAAAGTCAGAGTCAAGGGAGTAAAGAAAAGATGGCACGTGCTATGAGAGCAAAGGATCAAAAAAAGATTAAAAGAAAAATTTTTGAAATGCTTAAAACATACACTACTCCTTTTTTGTGTCCTCTGAGGAAATGGAATATATATATATATATATATATATATATATATATATATATATAAATATACGTATAAATATAAATATATAAATATAAATAAATAAATATAAATATATAAATATAAATAAATATAAATATATAAATATAAATATATATAAATATATAAATATAAATATATATAGTCCATTTCTTCAGAGAAAATATAAATAAATATATATATTCCATTTATATATATGTATTTATATATAAATATATATTTTTATATTTATATACATAAATATATTAAAATATATATATAAATATATATATTACATTTCCTCAGAGGAAATATAAATATATATAATATATTCCATTTCCTCAGAGGAAATATATATAAATATATATAAACATATTTAAATATAAATATATATGTGTGTAGATAGATAGATAGATAGATAGATAATTTGTTCAGACCTCTATTTCATTCAATGTTATTCTGTGTGATCTGCACCTACATGGGCTACATAAGCAGATGAAGCCCTATTGAATCTGTGACCTGTGTAGTTCAATCTATGGCTTTCTATTGAAAAGGCAAAGTTCAACACCATAGAAACAAGTTAAGATGGATTCCATTCACTCATTCAACATTTCTAATGGACATCTTCCTATACCAGCCACTATCTATGGCACTAGTGATTCAACAGTGCGGGGGGGGGGGGGGGGGACTAAACAAAAAGCACACTCTCATAAAGTATGTACTTACATTGAATGGAGAAAAATAGATAAGAATCAAAATGAATAAAATGTTTAATAAGTTAGATGATGATAATCATATGGAAGTTAGATTCTAATAATCATTTGGGGAAAACACAGCAGGAAAGTGAACTTGGGAGCACTCAGAGGAGAAGGATTCTTTGAGATGACGACTTTTGACCAAAAACCTGAAGAAGGTAAGTAGAGAGTCATGCAGATATCTGAAGGGAGAGCATTCCAGGCAGAGGGAACAGCAAGCGCAGAAGCCCTGAAGGAGTAGAGTGTTGGGCCTTTCTTAGAACTACAAGGAGGCCATTATGAGACTAGGGCAAGGGTTGACACATTTTTTTTTTTTCTGAAAAGGACCACATAGTAAAAGACTTTCATCTTTGAGGGCCATAGAGTCTTTATAACAACCACTCGACTCTGCCACTGTGTATGAAAGCTGCCATAGAAAACAACGCAAAGGTCGCTGACCCCTGGTCTGAAGAAATGAGCATTTAGTAATGAGGGTGGGTGGTACAGCACCTTATGCATCATTGTAACAACTTTGAATTTTACTTTGTGTATTAGTCAGGGTTCTACAGAGAAATAGAACCAACAGAACCTATAGAGTGTGTGTGTGTGTGTGTGTGTGTGTGTGTGTGTGTGTGGAGAGAGAGAGAGAGAGAGAGAGAGAGATTGTAAGATATTGGCTCATATGATTATAAAGGCTGACAAATGCCAAAATCTTCAGTTGACAAGCTGGAGACCCAGCAGAACCAATTGTGTACTTCCAGTCTGAAGACCAGCAGGCTCAAGACCCAGGAAGAGTCAATATTTCAGTCTGCACCTGAAGGCAGAAAAAAAAAAACGATGTCTCACCCAGTTCAAAGGCAGTCGAGCAAGAGGAATTCTCTTTTATTTAAGGGAAATTCAACTTTTTTGTTCTATTCAGGCTTTTAACTGATTGAATGAGGCCCACTCCCATAAAGGATGAAAATTCGCTTTCCCCAATCTACCAATTTTAATGTTAAACCCATCCAAAATATATCATCACAGAAATACCAAGATTTATGTTTGACCAAATATCTGAATACCCTGTGGACCAGTCAAATTGACATATAAAATTAACCATAATGTTTTGCATGGGATAGAGAGCTATTGAGGGTTTTGAGCAGTTACATGACATAATCTGATTTACATGTTAACCATATCTCTCCAGTACATATGTTAGGGAAGACATAGGGAAAACAACTAAGAAGCTATTTTGATATTCCAGTCAAGAGATTGTGATGGTTCAAACAAAGTTGGTAATAGTGGAGGTGGTGTGAAATAATCAGATTCTGATTATTTTGAAAAATAATCAGATTGGTTTCTGATAGTAGCACTGACTGAATTTTCCGATTATGTGAGATTGGTGTGGAAGAAAGACTACAGTAAGCTGGACTCCAAAACTTTGTCCTGGGCTATTTAAAGGATCAGGTTGCTAACTACTGAGATAGGAAAGATGGTGAGAAAAGCTTATTTGGGGAAAGATTAGGAAATCAGTTTTAGACAGGTGATATTGAAATGCTTATTAGATATTTGAGTGGCAAAGCGGATGCTATGGTCTGAATGTTTGTGCCCCCCATATTCCTGTGTTAAGATCCTAAGCCCCAGTGTGATGGTATTAGAACATAAGGCCTCTGTGTGGTGCTTAGGTGACAAGGGTAGAGCCCTCCAGAATAGGATGAATGCTGCTATAAAGAGACTCCACAGATATCTCTTGTCCCTTCCACCATGTGAGGATATAGCAAGAAGGCACCAGCTAGGAAGAGAGTCTCACGCAAAAGCAAATAATGCTGGCACCTTGATCTTGGAATTCCAGTCTCCAGAATTGCAAAAACTATTGCTGTTTATAATCAATCCAGTCTGTAGTATCTTGGTATAGCAGCCCAAATGGACAAATACAGTAAAGCGAGAAGTTGCATATTCTTGTTTGAAATCAAAGGAAATGGTGAATCTTTTACCTAAATTCATAAGACAATTTAAGATCTATGTAAATTTTCAATTGTCTTTAAAGCATTTATCTTATATTTGGCTATTTTCCTCTTCCCTCCACACATGAAATTTTTTTGGCCTCTCATTTGCCTACTGTCTATCCTCTCCCCACTCTGAAAACCCAGCCTTCCCTCTTCCCCATGATTTCATTGTGGAAATTCACTGAGCCTCTCACCCATGCCCTTCTGGGTCTGCCCTTTTCTACCTTTTACTGGATCTGTATCCCCAGGTCTCTTGGCTGAGGACAGGCAAAAAGTAAATTACAAATTATGCATTCTCTTTGGGGGGCTATGAGAATAGATAAGCTCTATGGACAGCCCTAAGATAAATAATAGTAATAATACAGATGGATGGATGGATGGATGATGGATGGATGGATGGATGGTTGGATGGATATCAGTCATAAGTGGCTAATGTTCATTATTTCAATGCATGTTAAAAGAATCAAAGAATTTTAGGATTTTAGCAACTCAAAATTTTAAAGATTATCTTTTAAAGATACATATTTTATATAAATCAAGATCAATAACTGTGAATTAACTTGTCTGAGCTTTACTTTACCTCAGAAATTATTCTTCTATTAATAATATGTGTATAGAGGTATGAGTAATCAGTGTAATTTATAGATCATCTACAACATGTAGTATTATGAAAAGTGTTCTATATTTACCATTTCACTGAATAGCCACAAATCTAAGGTATAGCTAAATTAGCCCAGTTTTACAAATGAGTATCAGAGGGCTCAGAAAGGTTAATCGACTGGCCCTGGGTTACCTAGCTAGGTAGTGATCGAGCCAAAACTAGAAATGTGTCTAAGTCCAAGCCCTTTCCCTGCACATAGCTGCATTTCAATCATGAATAATTGTGTGTATTGGGGTGAGGGTGAGGGTGAGGGTGAGGGGTAAGAATAATACACATTAGATGATAACTTGTCCTCTCTGAATTTGTTTCAATCTGCTAAGGACACATTCGGGTGTTTCAAAGATTGAATTGTCATACTTTGAAAGATCTAATGTTTTATGAATGACCTGGCTTTGTCTTCATCTATAGTTTTATTCCTTTATTCTTTTGTTTGCAAGAATTTGCATGTCCCGTAATGGAGGTGGGAAGATGGATAAAGTAACCATCCTATTCTACAAAGAGAAAGAGTGCACATAAGAGAGAATGTACAAGCTCTATTAGCCAAAAGTATTATGACACGAAAATCAATTACAGTCATAAATTTGACATGAACAAGTGTTAGGAACTTATGAGAACCAAATGAGGCAGTAATGTTGCTCACTCTAAACTAACTGTACTTAATCAAGAGAAGGCGCAAACAAGCCATAGGTCTATCCCTCTTATTATGTATTGTGTTGTACTTTCCAGACATATCATTTCTCCAGAGTGAATTCTAAAATATCCTAGTACACAGGAGGATTGGAAAGGAGTCTTACTTCTCTCTACTAAAGAGAATTTGCTAGAAGGAATAGAGGGAAAAGTAATAGAGCTGTCTGGACACAAATTTTATTTTTAATTTAGCAGATGTCAAATTCATATTTTTATCCATTCCTTTTTCTGTCTTATATGCTCCACTTTTAAAATCCTTCCCCTTGTTTTCAAACATATTTTATTCTTCTAGGCATGTAGAAAAGCAATTAAAATTTGTGTAAATACAAAATCATTTTTGCATCAACCTGATGTTTTCATTTTGGTTGGAACAGTGTATAGTGCCCATGGATTGTGCCCCACGTTTCCTACATTTTCATTCAGAAAGTTTGGGTCAAGAAGCAAGCAGCAATTGTCAAGCTGACACGTTTTCAATTCCAGAAATAGACCAGGGTTTCTCAAACTTAACACTGTTGACATTTACAACCAGATAATTCTATGCGAGAGGGGCTGTCCTGTTCATTGCAAGATATTTAGCAGCATCCCTAGCTTTTACCCAAGAGATGACAGTCACACGATTTTTGATTGTCATGACTGAGGCAAAGGGATATATATAAGACTAGTCTAGTACACCTCTTAGTGTCGTAAAAAAAATGGAAGTTAACAAAACACACAAATTAATAATGGTAGTTGGGGCAGGGTATAGCAAAAGCACCAGGAGCCAACCAAAGAGGTTTCAATGTCCAAAGTTGTAACAATTTGACCAAAAAAAATAGTATTGGTTTACAACTCAAAGTACAAAATAAATATTCGTGACTCCAAATTGATGTAAAAATAATTAAATTATTAAATAAATAGGGATAATAGATAAATTTCCTTTGCAGAAAAACTCTAAGTAATTTACGTAGCTACTCAGCCCTCAAGGCAGTGGCATGTTACTCTCCACTCTATAAATATAGGCTACATATAGTGATTTCCTCGCCAATAGTATAGTATGGGAAGGGAGGACAAAAAGGGTAATTTCACAGTGAAGAGACTTGAAAAACGTTGTAGCTAAGTGATCAAGGTCAACATCAAAAGTAATAAGTCATGTTGACAGTATATACTCCTGACATAATGAGATGAAAATGGCATTTTACCCTTTTGGTTTTCCTCCCCAAACCTGTATCCCCCGTCTAATCATGAGAAAACCATAGATAAATCCAAAATGAGGAATGTTCTACAAAATATCTGACCAGTACTCCTCAAAACTATGAAGGTCATCAGATACAAAGTATGAGACAGTGTCACAGCTGAGAAGAGCTTAAGGAGATAGATGGCTAAATGTAATATGGTATTTTGAATAGGATACTGGAACAGAAAAGGAGCATCGTACAAAAAATAAGGAAATCTGAGAGACAGGAAAAAATGGCCTAGATGATAGAGGCTTTTTTCATCCCTCTTGCAACCAAAGCAAAGTTGTGATGGAAACGGAGCAAATGGTAAGCTAGTTTGCCTGGAATCTAGATAAACAGAAGCACTACAACTAAGGAGAGAAATAATTAATCAACCTGCAATGGTAGAAGGTAGGAGGAGGCAAAGACGCAAGGCTACTCAGTCCCAATGACTGATTGAAACAGAGGCTACAACCACGGCAGCCAGCAGATGCAGTTGCCTCTTAAGGGGTCATGTCTGCCAGTGGATGTTACAGTGACGGAACTGCTTGCTCTGAGCACCAGCACCCCCCGACTGCAGTAAAGCGGACCTACATGAGGCGACAGTCGGCTACATAGGGGGTAAAGGGACTTAAAGAAGGACACTGAGTTTTCATAGTGAGGGCTGAAAGGTGAAGCTCTTTCCCAGGCAGAAGTACAAGCAGTATCCATTGCTCCTCTGTTGAGCCCTTTCCTCTTCCAGTGTGCAGATGCAGCACTGCCATAGCTGAGACATCGTCCAACTGGAAACAGAGGTCTCTCCACCCAGAGGATTTTCTGAAACTTCGCCTCCCCCAACTCGTGGCCCTATCCAAGCCACATCCAGTCGTGTCCTTGGGTAGTCTGGTGTTCCTTGCTGAGCAGTACCAAGACTCACACTGGTGACAGCTGGCCTCAGTATCTGGTGTGGTTTCTTGAGGCAACTATAAGCACAGTATCTGTGGATTGCTTGCTGAATCTTAACAAGTGGCACAGGTTGGGGCTAAACTTGGCCTGCAGCTGAACCCCTCTCAGGACTGTACCACTGGACATTCACTACACAAAGTCATGCTAATCAGACCGGGAGACTTAGGAGCTTTGCTTAGTCCATAGAAACAGACATGAAAAGGCAGCCAAAATGGAAAGACAAAGAAGCAGAAGCCATATGAGAGAACAGAACAGAGATCCAGGAATAATGGAGTTAAGCAATCTAACAGATGCAGAGTTCAAAACACTGGTTATAAAAATGCTCAATGAACTTGTGAGAAGTGTACATGAATCCAGCAAGAACTTTAACAATGAGATTAAAAAAAAATAATGGAAATGGAAATATAAAAGGGAACCAGTCTGAAATGCAGAACACATTATCTGAGATGAAGAGTTATTATGGTGACAGAAAGAAATCTAACTATGGGCAGTGAACGTACAAGGCAATATATATATATATATATGCCTGTGAATTATACACTTGAAACTTATTAGATTTCGTTAACCAATGTCACCATAAAAATAATAAAAAGAGTATATTAGAAGAAATAAATAGAGTGGATAAAGAAGATTGAACCACCAATATAGAGAATGGGGAAGCAAGGACACTCAATCAGAACGGCAAGAAAAAACAAAACAAAACAACAAGACTATAGTAATATCTTAAATATCCTATGGGACACAATTAAATGTAAAAATATCCATGTTGTAGGGGTACTGGAAGGAAAACAAGAAGTTGAAGAGTACATGAAGAAATAATGATGGAAAACTTCCCTAATCTGGTGAAGGAAATAGACATACAACCCAGGAAGCTCAGAGACTTCTAAAAAAGATGAACCCAAAGTGGCCCACATCAAGACACATCATCATTAAAATGCTGAAGGTTAAATACAAAGAGAAAACCTTAAAAGCAGCAAGAGAAAAGCAGTTACATACAAGAAAGCACACACAAGACTGGCAGCTAATTTCTCAAAAGAAATTATGCAAGACAGAAGTGCTTGGCATAAAATATCCAATGTGATAAAAACCCAGGATCTACAATCAAGAATACTTTATCCAGCAAAGCTATCACTTAGAGCTGAAGAACAGATAAAGTTTCCCAGACAAAAATAAGCTAAAGGAATTTATCACAACCAAGTCAGTATTACAGGAAATGTTGAAAAGACTTCTTTAAGAAGAAAAAACAAGTATCAAAAACAGGAATAAAGAATGTAATAACTACATTCCTATCAACAAGTACCTCAAATGGAAAAGAATTAAGTGCTCCAACCAAAAGATAGAGTGGCTGAAGAAAACAAGACCTCTACGTATGCTGCCTACAAGAGAGTACTTCATTAAAAGACACACACAGACTAAAAAGAAGGGGATGGAAAAAGATATCGCCTTGATGGACGTAGAGGGTATTGCGCTGAATGATATGTCAGATAAAGACAAATATCACATGATTTCATGTACATGTGGAATTTAAAAAACAACAGTAACAACAAAAATGGAAATAAACTCATATATACAGAGAATATTTTGAGGGCTACTAGATGATAAGGGGTTTGGTTGGGATGACAAAAAAGGTCAAAGGTATTAAAAAGTACTAATGGATAGTTACAAAATAGGGAGATTAAAGTACAGCATAAGCAAAATAGTTAATAAAGAAATAAGTATGTAAGGGAGAAGAGACGTACTAGATTTAGTGGGGTAATCACTTTGTAGGTTATATAAATCTAATCACTATGCTGTACAATTGAAACTAACATATTAATGTATGCCAACTATAATTTTTAAAAAACTTATTGAATTATACAATGTAAATACGAGCAACTAATTGTCTATTATATTTCAATAAAGCGGGAAAAAGTAAGGAAGTCTGAATAAAGTATATTATTTAATAATGTATTATTATTGGTTTGTTAATTGTTATCAGTGTACATGACAGTTGTTATTAATAGAAGAAACTGGGGATGAGATATATGAGAACTCTCTTACTATCTTGGAAACTTTCTGTAAATTTTCTAAAGTAAAACAAATTTTAAAAAATTTCTTTAGATATTGCCAAATGTCCCCAGGGAAGTAAAATCATCCCCAGCTAAGAACCATTGGAAAATAACAGACCGTCCCTGAACAGACAAAATCTCTCAGCAAAAGCCCAGCAATGATGGACAATCACATTTCCTGCCCTAATACTGAGTGGCTAGCCAGCCCACCTCAGATTTACTTTGGTTAGGTTCATTTATTGAATCCTGGGGAGAAAGGCACACAATGGCAGAAGTGGAAGATGAGGAGGGAATAGCGGGGGGAAAGTGAGAAGAGTGAGCTCCACTGAGTGAGGAACTAGCCAGCTTTGCATGCTGGATCTGTTTAGTTGAACCATTCCTGGGGAACATTTCCAAACTACCATTTGACTATTCAATACTGGGACTTTTTAGTCATCTACCCCTCTCCCCAACTTTAGAGTGTCCTGGCCTCAAAACTAATTAGATATTATGATCTGTGCTGTTAGGAAGCTTATGGCAAAAGGAGAAAGTGGAAAGGCATACAATGACAGTTTTTAACAGACACAGATCGAAGCAAGCTAAAGGTTACCACTTCAGTTCCTTGTTGTACTGTGTCTGAAATGAAAGATCAAGCATCAGACTGTTGTGCAGCTTTTCATTAACATGTCTCTATAGAAAAGTTTGATCCTCGAAGTCAGATTAACTTGGATTCGAATTCCTCCAGTGTCACTTTCTAGTTGGATGACTGTGAGCCAGGCTCTCCTATCTCTCTGAGGTTTTTTTTTCTTCCTTTATAAAATAGGGATAATTGTGAGGAATATTTGAGAAAATTTCAATAAAAGAAAACCAAAAGGACCAAAATGGTAACAATGGTCAGAGAGATGATAATGATCCTAGGTGAACTGATCCTGAAGAATGAATTCTTCCTGGAGTTCAAAGACACAAAAACAACACATTGTATCTTCTAAGAGATTCTTAGTTATCTCCAGTCAGGAACTGGTTGGATACCTTTTCTCCTTTGAATTGAGATCAGGAGAGGTTGATGCCATAGAAGGAATCTATGCTATCACACCCCTTTTTTCAGTTATAGAGAAATAATTTGAAAGGTTAAGTGATGAAAACAGTTCAGTCCAAGCAGTCTTTGTGGGGAGGAGCTGCTAGAGAGCAGGCGAACTTCAAGAGAAAATTTGGGATGAGGTATAGGTCCCCAAGCTCCAAGATGGACAGGTTTCGGGGGATCAGCTATGTGCTATTACATTAATTTAACTTCAGCTTCTTAGACCTTGACCCTTCTCCTAAACCTCAACCTCTGAAATGCTGATTTAAGCTCATTTTTCCAGGATTTGGCTTCATTAACTATCAAGATATGAGTAAGTGCCTACTATGTGCTTAAGCACTAGAGACAGTGATAAAAAGAAGTAGGATGCCAGCCGGCTTTTTAAAGGTGAGAAACAAGCAATACACAGATAGAAGCAAATGAATGATTAATCAGGATAGCCTAGATGGTGAACTCTAGAAAAAATAAATCAGGATCAAGAGACAAAATGTGACTAGATTTGAGATAAACTCTAGACTCTTGAAGAAAGTATCTCTGAGGAGATGGCAGTGGAGATGAACTCTAAAAAGAGAAAATGAGCCAAATATGCAAAGATTTCTTTAATTATCTAAGCAGAGACAATAGCCTGAACTAAGGATACTCCTTGTTGCTTCTTGTTTTTGACCTTTGCATGGCTTACCCAGATCTGATCATTTAACTTCTTTCTACTTAGAAAAGTATTTTAGACTCTGCTTATGTGGGCCATTTGCTTATTTGTTCATTCATTCACTCATGCACCCAATTATTTATTAAACATCTACTAGTTGTCAAATGCTAGAAATAAAATAGTGTGTAAACCAGACATAAGTGCCCATCAACATGAACATTAAGAAAATACAAAGATAATTCTCAAAGTATTTCATTGCCTAATGCACCAAATAGTAGGACCTCAGAACGATGCTTCAGAGCCCCTACCTCAGAAATAGCTTATCTATTTAGGGAGTTAGTCCATTGCTGGTAGATAATACCCCCCAAAATAATTGCAAATGGATGTTGGGAAACACTGGATTTTAGACTCAGAAATAATTTGGCCTCAAATTCTAGTGCTGTCACTGACCAGCTGTGAGCTTGGCAAAAATATTTAATTCCTCTAAGCCTCAATTATCTTCTCTCTAAAATGACTTGATTTTATGATATTTTGCTATAATAGCTAATGTAGGACCCAACACATAGCAGACTCTTCATAAGTGATGAGAGTGACATTTTGGCCCATGTTTGTTGTATTTTTGAGTAAGTAAACTACAGTTGTTTCCCTGAGAGAGTAAAACTATGTAACCTACATCAGGAAGAAACAGAGGTTTTATGTTGTTGTTGTTTTTTTAATTAATCTAGTTCATATCCTATTAAAATCCAAAGAGGATATTTTGCCCAAAGTGACCCATTCCAACTTCTAGATTGACACATTCATTCCTAACAGAGCTTAAATAAAATAAATAAGCAGCCCCTTTCCTAAGACCTGGACTCTCTGGATGCCTATGCAATAACGCAAGTTAAATAATTACCTAATATTTACTTGGATGGGGTGTAGAAAAAAGCTATTCTTTGGATGGGAACTGCAATGGGTTATTGAAGTAAATCCAAGCAAATATCCTGAAAAACTAAATTCATGTCTTATCCTCTGGCAGTAACCAGCTCATCTAAGAAAATGGAATTGATCACATTGAATTATGCCTCATGTTCTATGCTCTACTGAATACAGAACCCAGAAACTACAGCATAATGTTATCCCACAGCATTAAACTACTTTTCAAAGCAGTTTGTCTCTAGTTATGAAGGAAACAGATGTTACCAGTTCCCATTTCTCACATAGCCTACATCTGCCAACACCCTCCATGGGCTACTGGGGAGAATTAACGTTGGGCTTCTCAATCACTTCTAGAATAAGGATTAGTGGTAGAAATAGAGAGGTGTTGTATGAAGGTCAATTTCTAGTTATGTCATGTGCCAGCCCATAACTGGCAGCAGGGAGCAATACTGCTGATTTGTACCAAAGCTCCAGCAGGAGTTACTTGGCTGTATCAAACTATTAGGAAGAAGAATGAAAATCGAAATAGATTGCGTCCATTTGAGGTGGGCTGCTCTAAATGCATTAACTGGGAATGTTAAATTCAATATAAATGGCAAGGTCAGACAAGATCCACTGCCTTATTCTAAGTAGATTAACGTTCAGGTGCTCACCATAGGATATTATTGCACACTTTATTAGATTATGCTTCTAACTCGAAACAATAACTGTTAAATTTCAAACTACATCTGGGTCTTGGAGATTGTGCCACAGAGATGCCTTAACTTTCGGACAAGTAGCTGAATGGGAATTGATTTGTTATCTTTTAAAACTTCCTAGAACTAAGAGTTTGCAAATTGACACCCAGATGACATATTCTGAATACCGCAGGGGTTTAAGCTTAGCCTGAGACTTGTCTAGTTCATGTCTCACCATAATTGGCTGCAACTTTTTAAAATATTCCACTGGAATCACACTCCCAAATAAGACATGTCCTCACTATGGAGGACATTAAAATTATATCTTGTGACTCTAAGGCCAAATTTGTCATTAGCTACCTTTGGCCAAAATTCATTTTACCTGTACCATTTTGAGGTCATAAAGTTTAACCTGACCAGTGAGAATATAACCACAAATTTTCAGCCTTTTCAATTCTGTTTAAACTTCATCTTTTTGCTGCCTTATTCTTACAGGCTGGGATGTTATGTTCCTTGATCAATCTTGTGCTTTCATAAAGTGACAACATTTTACCCAGACATTAGTTTTCACCTCCCTAACCCTCCAAGGTGTAATCTATCTTCCAGACAAAAGAAATGTTTTTATAATTATAACTAGCGAGTATAAGCACATTCTTTGCTTCAGAGGATGAATTTGTTCATTCATTTAAAAAATAATAATTAAATACCTACTGTGTGTCAGGCATTATTTGCACCCTTGAGCTACAGTGATAATACTGAGAGAATTTTTGGAACTCACATACTACTGGAATGAGAAACAATAAGCAAGTAAACAAAACACCTAATTTCCGATGGTGAAAACACAATATAGTAAGGAAAGAAAAAATGCAATTAGACAAGGTGACCATTAAATCCCTTTCCAAGAGGTTGCATTTGTGCAGAGATCTGAAAAGATTTTGAGGAAGAATATTCCAGACAGGTAGCATAGCAAATACAAGCTTCAAAAGGTAGAAATAAGCTTGGTTGGTTAGAAAAACAGGAAGAGTCCAATGCAAAAAACAATGAGGAGGGCAAAGGCCAGATCATGTGGAACCTCCTCAGCTCTGTTGAGGAGTTTGAGTTTTATTCTGAGTGATAAGAAAACCATCATAGGAGCTTTAGCAGGAGAGGGACATGACCAAGTTTGACCTTGCTAAAGGCTAAATTTGAGTTGATCTGTAGTAAACAAACCTATAGGGTTTTGCTTAATAATAATAGCTGATGGAATAGGTTTCAGTGATTAGGTAAGTCTGAGTTTAAGTCCCAGCCCTACCATTCGCTATCACCTTGATGAAGTTATTTAATTTCTTGCTTTAAACCTTTAATGACATAATAAGAATAATAATATCTGTCTTCTTAAGTAAGATCATACACACATATGATGCAGAGTAAATCCACACTATGTGGTAAGGTTTATTTATTCATTGACTAATTCATCCATTTGTCTATTCAACAAATATGTATTCAAACACTGGTATTCTACCTCTTCAAAATACTTCATGTAGCAATTTTTTTATGAGCTACATATTATTCTTTGTTATTTTTGAGAGCATTTTGTGTCCTATCATCACTCTTCTCAACTTCTTAACATGATGAAGTTTCCAATTTGCCATTCCTCAGATATTTTTGTGCTTTCTCAAGTCCCAAATCCTTCTGAGAATGTGGAACATTCCATACATAAATACATAGACCCTAAGTCCCCACTCACTGGGTAAGTGCTGAGTTTCTCTCCCTACAGCATTTGAAGGACAAGGTTTTGTGGTGCTAGCTTAGCAATTCTCAACTTTTAAAATACCAGCAAATTTGGACACACATTAAAGCAATTAAGAGATTAAAAGCAACAATAAGACTATAATAACTAAAACAATTTTATGGAAATAGTATAATGCTTCACAGAGTCTACCAAAATAACCATCAGTTTATCCTCTTTGTTGATTGTTCTTCAACCCAATGCAGACTGTTTTAGAAGAACAATTTACTTCCCTGACTGAGAGTTCCCTAGTATACCTACCAATGGGACAAATTTCTTGAGTATTCCAAGAAACCCAAGCTTTTTTTCTTGATGCTGACTTGATAGCATGATTAGCTTCTTACTGTCAGCAAATTTTCTCTACTCAATAGGGTTTTCTTTAAGTTTCAGTCAGCATAATCTTACATCTCTGATAGAACTTACAATAATCAGTGCCCATGGTTGCAGCAAAAATTAATCACACACATTGATCAAAATTTTGAAAGTGAACATTTGAAGGATCTATCCTTCATAATGTTACATGGTACACTAGTAATATTATGACATCCTTTTTGAGAACCACTAAAAAAATTTCTAATTTCTAATTCAAACAGGAATAATTGCTCCCGGGACAGTACTATGTGAACTGTGATACTGTCAGTGCACAAAACTCAGCCTGCCATTTGATCAAAATTTTACAAAGTCAAAGAAAGCTCTGATATTTCCTGAGAGCTATCTAAGTCCTAAGAATAGTATCTAGACAGATTTGTGACTTACAAAAGAATTTCCCGGAATGATACTTCTTCCAAATTCAGACTAATGAACACATTCCAAAGGTCTAATGCTTGGAGCATGGCAAAGTAAAGCATGAGGTTGAAAAATCCTATGAACAGTGTTTCCAGATATCACTTTGTTCTTCCAGTGAAAACTGTGACAGCTTGTTCAAGAAATGTTTTCTGAAGTGACCATGAAATGAATCAGGTAAAATAACAGTGCAATGCAAAAATGAGAAGCTACTATTTTTAGCAGCCACATTGAACTGAGCCCCTGTATTTTGATATCCATTTTTGTTCTGTTTTCAAGCAATATCATTTAAAATACCATTCAAGTATTTTTCCTTCGTCCATCTTGTGAACTTGACATAACGTGTTTGAGTGAATATAAAGTAATATCTTTTGCCCTTCTGCAGGATACAATTCCTGAGAGTTGTTCTGATATTATTAACAAAGAAAGTGTTTATTGAGAAATTATTGTAACAAGTGCTTTACCTGCATTATCTTACTATTTCCTCTCAACAATCCTATGACATAGGTACCATTATTAGACCTGTTCAATCAATACAGAAACTGAAGCATAAGGAGGTTAAGTAACTTGTCTCAGGTTATCAATGCTCTATTTTAGAGCTAGAATTTAGATTGCAAAATTTTCAAAAGATCGTATTTTCTAGTTTGACTGGTGACACTTTATTCTATGTTCACCTATATGCTATGTGTTAGCTCTGGGGAAATCAATCATGGCCACCAGGGCCCCCAGATGTGGCAGCAAAACTAAACCTAATAGAAAAAATCAAGTCACTATTTTGAGAAAGGATACTTACTTAACAGTCTGAAGGAGAACTTAACTCGTCAAGAAGGATTGAGTCCTTTTGGCCTCCAAAACTCTTCCTTTCATGGTGTGTGCGGACTTCCTCACCTATGGTATAAATTACTGATCACAATTCTTTAACATCCTATATTAGAACAACTCTAAAATACTCCTGTTTGTTCAGAGTTTGAGCCATTTTCCCATTAAGATTCCTTAACATTAACCTATTTGAAGAGATGATAAAGTAGTATCTGGATGGGGGGCGGGGGTAGGAAGGGCTGGGAAAATGTTAGGTCTAAATTCAGTTTAAATGCATATATGCTACATCTCCACTATAATTTCTATTTTAACCGCTAAACCCATAAAAACTTCAAACAATAAATAAAATAATTCTCTTTCATATTCCTTCTGCCCTGCACTGTCTTCAGTGTTCCATCCCAAGTGCTATGCTGGGGACTAGGAATGTAGGCACATTAAAAAGATACTTCAAGAGTCTTAAACTTTGCCTCAACCTACAAAGGAACAATACCTAGAAATCATATCGTCAAGCCTATGGAATGACCACCAGAATAAATTAATAAATAAAATAAACTGTTTCTACCAAACATCTGTGGGAAGTTTGGAACTGGGCCACATGTGACCTGATGTTGTCATAGTATGATGCTTTTACCTTCTATGGCAGAGCAACAATACACTGATTTTCTCATAAAGCCACACTTATTCTATTTAAAGGACTGATATTTTACTAAGGTTGTATTCTTACTACCTTTTTGGCATGATAAAATGGAAAGACCCTGGGCTGTAGACGAAGACAGACCTTGGTTTGAATTCTAGTTCTATGTCATTCTAGTTGCATAACTTTGGGTAAATCACTTTGCCTCTCTTCGCCTCTATTTTCTTATCTGTGAAAATCTCCCATGATTTTTAAAAGAGATAAACAAATTGATGTATATAATGGACTGTGTGCAGTACCTGATCCATAGTAGGCACTTTGTTAAATGGTAGTTGCTTTGTTGGTGGTGTTGTTGCTTCTATTTTTATTGCTGCTATTTTTAATAAAATATCTGGCTCATTCTACCCCCAGAGAAAACATTAGTTCTTATTTACCATGCCCTTTTTACACACAGCCATTACTGCCTTCTCTCCTTTCCAGCCCACTCATCATGAGGCCACAAGCAGGTTTCCTGGTGCAATATTTATATAGTGAATATTGGAACTAGAGTCTTAATTTAGCTTAATCTTTTTTCCAGCTTTCCCACTGGTCTGCATTCTAGGTATTTGAACTGGAGTAAAAATAAGGAGGCAATGTTCCTTCTTTATATTATATGCCTAAGGAATTTTTTTAATCTTTTGAGAACATTGAAATTTACCTCAAGCTCAAATATCTGTCAATAAGAGCAATCATTCATGTGAAACATGATCTACTGCTCATCAAAGCCTGACCAAACTATAGCTGCACCCCCCCCCCACACACACACACAATGGGAAAGCAACAATTGAAATAGGGTGTGGGAAGCAGGGTGAACAGCCACCCTGGCATTTAAATAACATTGACATGTTAAAATCAAACCATTGTCTTACAGAAACCCTAACCTAAGACAAATACTCTGCAGCAGAGGCAACTTTTCATACTTTAAACTACTTGTCATTCTCATATAAAACCTGCAAGTCCATATTAAGAGGCTGTTGCCTAGAAATTAGAAATGTTAAAGATGATAAATAAACTTACCTTACAGGGAAGCTTGAAACAAAGCTAGTTTTTTCTGTTTAGTTTATCTTGTAGGTATGTTAAGAATAGATTGCTGGCTCTTAACTGTAGCTTATTATTTGGCTGGTTATGCCGAAGTTGCTATTTTAGACTCTCTCTGAGATTCTGACTTTCTGATGGGAAGTTTAATAGCTCATTAAATGGCATACTCACAGTTTTTTCAGCCTTACTTTCTGCTGTTTTAATCTGTGCTGAGGAATTTGGAGATGTACTCTCATTTTAACAAATAACGCTATGATCAGCCCAGAACACAAGAAAATTTTTTGTAATGTAAGTTGAGTTCGTATTAAGTATATGAACTATTACTGAAAAAGTGTTATACAGTCTCCAAATTTATTTTACATGCGAGATCTCATTTAATTTTCACAAAACAAAAACTATTCACCCATTGAAAAATAGCTTTTTATTTCTTAAGTGCCAGGCATGATGCCGAAATACTAAGACTACAATTCTAGATAGCATCATTTCTATCTTTGCTTCCAGGTGAGGAACTTGGCTTCAGGAACATCAAGTGACTTTGCCAAAGACACAAGATATTTTTCACTATCTGATTCCAAGCCCCATGTTGATGTCCACAGAAGAAAGTTATAGATGATTGAGGCTTTGGAAATTACACAATCACACAATGTTTTTACTTTATATGTGAGAAAATAAGCATTCTGACCAAAGTAACCATTTACAAATAGTTGAATAGAAATGGGGATTCCAGTCCCCCAACACCTAGCATGTTGCTCTTACACAAAATGATAACTTAAGACTTATTGCATACTTCAGTCATTTTTATAATCCATGTTCTTCACTGGAGGACATACTCAAAAACCTTTCTCCAACTCACAGCCTGATCTTAGAATATAGAGGAAAACAGGATTAATGATGATTAATAATAATAAATATTTTATAGAAAGTACCCTCTCCTTATACCCCAATATAGACATTAATGACCAATGGATTTGATCCATACATGGGTATATGTAGTTAAAGGTCCTCCATATAATGAAGTATTTCAAGCTCTTAACAGAATGTGTGGCTCACAAAAACCACTTACTCAACATTTTAGAGAGGGAGGTAGAGAAAGAGGGAGAAAGGGAAGGAAGGAAGGGAAGGAGGAAGGGAGGGAGGAAGGGAGGGTGGGAGGGACGGAGGGAGGGAGGGAGGAAGGAAGGAAGGAAGGAAGGAAGGAAGGAAGGAAGGAAGGAAAGAAGGAAGGGATGCAGTGAGGGAAGAAGCTAGGAAAAAATGTTTTATTCACTTAAGAAATACTTAGTAAATAAGTATTAAGAAATACTTAGTAAATAATTATCAGTGAATGAATGAAAATTCTAACCACACTGTTTCCAGGATAACTTCAAGTACTTTAGTCCATGCTGAAATTTCTTGAAGATGAGCATAACCAAGCTGACTTCTACTGGTCCCTAAGCTATGCCTTTTGCCTCTCTTGTCTGTAGTCAGTCAGCTTCTTAAAATGCAAATTATTATGGGGATTCCCACTGCATTTGGAAGAAAGTTCAGACTCCATAAAGGTCCTATACAGGGTGCTGTAACATGAACTTCTTCTGCTTATTTGTCCAGCCCCATCTTATTATTCTCTCCCTCTCCCTCACAGCCATCTGGCCTACTTTTAGTTCTAAATGTATCAAGTTTTCTTGCCTCAGGGCCTCATTACATACCATTCTTTCTTCCTAGACTATTCTTCCTGTCTCTTTAGCTAGCACACCCCACATCCTTCAGAGTCTCAGAAAAAAAGTCCCTTCTTCATGGAGGCACCTTATTCTAAACCAGGTCCCTCTCTTTTCTTCTTTAGAGCCTATCTACTCTTCATGGCACTTATATCGATTTTCCATCACATATTTATTAGTGCGATTGGCTATTTAATAAGCTCAATTGAAGGAAGGACTATACTTTTTCACCATTGTGGCCTGGTACATGATAATGGCTTAATAAATATCTATTAGGTGAATACATTAACAGCCTACTAATCCTTTAAAATCTCATGGTATTAATGTGTTAGTTCTGGTCTGCATTAGATCTCTGGAAAGTAGGCACTTGTTTTATTTGTCTTTGTTACTCCCACAGTATCTCACATGGTCCCTGACACATAGCAAATGTTCAGTAACATGTATAGAAAAACCATCCAGTAAAGGAATAGAATTCAGTATTATTACTGATACCAAAGAACAGGTACTCAAAAGAAGCTGCTAACATCCTCAGTCCAAGAGAAATAATTATCTATCTCCCTGTCTGCCATGTTAAGCAAGCTAATGTACTTCTTCTGTAGCTTTCCTGAGTTTCCATTTGTGCTTAAAGCTGTGTTTATAAATGGTATTTTAATTCAGGTGTGATTAGTTTGAAAAAGCTCTTACCAGCCTCTGCACAGGAGTCACCAAAATTTCAGCAATCTGTTGATAATGACTTCCATGGAGACTGGATCTCTTAAGAAACTTCAATTAAACATATGAAGGAAAAAAGAATAAAAGTGACAGTGACATTCTTCTAGCCACTGGCCATCATCCTCTGGATAGTAAATACTTCACTCTTGTAGTTTTAAATCTAGAATTTTAAATGGAATAGTGGAACACAGGAATTGTGGTAACATCCTAAGGTATCAATGTAGTGTTTGCACCTGGAGGCTTTCCCTACCTTCCCAATCATCCCCAAATAAGGGGACTGTATATACAAGGAATAGAAGCAAAAGAAAGCAAAATGCCAATTGACTATTAGGTGGATTTGCGCCTGCTGCCCTAGCAGAGGATTACACCTTCTGGTAAGCTGAGCTGAAACTTAGGGCTGTCCTGTGTGTGGTTCACAGATAAGTAGCATCTGCATCACCTGAGATCTTGTGAGAATGCAGAATCTCTGCCCTCCCCCACAAAAGCTACTGAATGAGAATTGACATTTAGCAAATGTCTCCAATGATTATATGCACATTTATCTGGAAAGTCAGATAATGGAAAAAGAAAAGCATAGAGAGAACTCCATCAAACTAGGTCTAATGAAATGCATGTACCACCCTCTTCCTCTAGTCAGTGACCTTAAGAAAGAGGCCATTAGGGTTGATAGACCTTGGGATTTGCTCTTCCCATGTGGCGTATTCCATGTCATAGTAGTCAAGGAAAGTTCCAATTCCTGGCCAACTCAGAGAGAAGAGCTTTCACAAAAATTTTATAAACTCCAAAATGATAATAAATAACAGACTTGCTCACACTAATTCCTTCAGCTAGGAAATATAAATGCCCATATCTCTATGACTCATGGGGGGTGAGAGAGGGAGAGCCCTGGAGAAGTTAACATTTCAAAGATACAAGAATAAGTTCCTGGAATCCAATAATAAAACTTTAAAAATGTAAATTCTTAGACAAGAAAACATTTTTATTCACTTTTCATGCCTATACCCTTGCTTACAGTAAGCTATAACTGGTTTTCAGAATCGAAAATATAAATAATGAAAAAATCAAACTCAGTTATCTGAGAAGGAAAAAAAAATCATTATGCCATATCTGACTCTTAAAAGGGATCTAGTTTTGTAGACATGAGACACATATTAGGAGAAAATTCTAGATTAAGAATCTGCTTTAGTTTATTAATGTCTATTTTAACACTAAACTTTCTTAAGAATTTGATACTATGCATCAACACCATATGCATAACCTCTTAATTTGCAGTGACTTCATCCATTAGTAAATGGATGTCTTAAAGTATCCTAGAAACTAACCAATAAAATGAGTATTTCTTTTTCTTAGGAAGAGCAACAAAAAGGGTAATAAAGAGGGCCGATAAGCTCTGTATGACATGCAGGGCAAGCCTCATGTAAGCATGCTTAAAGGGTAAAATGACTCCCAACGGACCTTGCAGAGGGGCGCGTGTATGTGTGCATGTGTGAGTGCATGTGTTTGTGTGAAAAAGAAGAATTACACAGGAGACTGAGGTATAGTTGAGTATCTACTGATTTCAGACCCCTAATAAATCCTTCAGAGTCCTCATCACAGCTTTAAATTTTTCTCAAGCAGAGAAGAAAAATAATTCCTTCCAAATATATTTTCATTGAGTGATATACCTTTATCAATGTCTCAGCGCATTTTCTCACTCGCAACTGAGTGAGGAGCTGCCCAGGGAAGAATCTCCTCTTCCCCCAGGATTCTTACACTTAGATACATAAATTCCTGTGATCCTAATTAGCATAGTTTCTATCAAAACTTTCTATTAAGGTTTTCGAGACAGAGTCTTAAATGCTGACTTGGAAGCTTGTGAAGCAGTGGACACATTAAACATGGAGTTGCTGTTTTTCCTCTCAATTCACCTGTGAGATATTTAAACCCTAAACAAAGGAAAAAAGAACTTTTGCAAATTTTAATCTCATGTTATTACTAGCAGATAGCAACTCCAGAAATAAAACAATGACTTCTTTTTTTTAATCTGGTTGTGTGAGATTTAAATATCCTCTGCTCACACAATCTAATGGGCTGGTTGGTTAGTCCAGTTGGAGTTTATGGAATAAAATTGTTGTAAAAAAAAAAAAAGCTACAAGATTTTGTTCTCTAGTGAAAAAAATTAAAACTATGCTTATACAGTAGTCACATAATATGTTATTATGTGATTGCCAATCACACTCCAAAGTAGGTAAAGAAAATATAATTAATTTTCCTTACACATGAGAAAATTGAGTTTAGTGAGATTATGTGATTGTCCAGAGTAGCATCTCTGGGATTACAACCCGGATCTCCTACGTGATTCCTACACCTGAGCTATTTCTCTTCTACAAAGTTGCCTCACCTGCTTCCAGGAGAAGAGCATTTCTTTGAATTCCATATCGTGTGTTGATGTGAGCCATAACAGTCAAAGCATTGCTCAATGCATGTGGCATTCTGCAATGGGTGAAAATTTTCAGTTTTGTAAATTTTTCATAATTTACCCGTGCATCCTTAAACACAAGTTAAATAGTTTTAGAAGGATACACAGTTATCAAAAAGGATAAGGCCAGGTTTTTAGTAGCCTTGGGTGCTCTCCAAAGTGCTGATCTGGAATTCTTGGTGATGTCCACAAAGCAACTCTGGTTCCTATTCCTTATGGAGATGAGGGTTGTAATTTATTTTTATAGATACATTTTATAACCTTGTTCTGGGTGTCTGCTGTGCATCATAGCAATAAATCAGAAATAAACCTGGCTCCCAGTGAGTTATATAAATAGGTAAGTACCTAAGTTCCTGAATAAATATAGAATGGATTCAAAGAAAAGAGGTGTTTTACCTAGGTTTTGGAAAATATATAGCTTTTGAATTGAAGGTTGAAGCATACTGTGTGAAAGAACAATGTTCATGCAAAGGCATGGAGATGAGAGATCTTGTGAAGAATAAGATTCACTGGAGAGTTAAATAAAATATAATACATAGTCAAAGATATGGGTAAGAGTTGAATTTATCCAGAACCTTTTTTAAAACTGAGATTTCCAGTAATGACATTTTTGGAAAATGAGTTTTACAATGGACTATATTCTATGTAATACTGTATTTCTTTGAGGTGCTATAAATTAAATCCTTTCATGCTAACAGTGAAGTAGTGAGGCATAGCAATAAGGATTTGTGAAGAGAAAAACCTAGGTTTACATTATGGCTCTTTCACTCCCAATTGTTTGACTTTGAACAAGTTATCTAACTTTACTATAAGTGTTTCCTAACTGTTAAAAATAAGATTATAATAATTCAGTCAAGTTATATTAACTTACTGATACTCATTAATAAATTAGAATGATATTACCTGCTTAATACAGTTGTAGTGAGAATTATGCTATACATTGTGCCAAAGGCATCTCGCTTCCGTGGATTCCAGAGAAACCCCCTATCTATGACCCAGGATTTGATAGATTAGAATTTTCCCTTTGTGTATTACATCCCTAATAATTTTATACACCACCATTTGGACTATTTCAAAATGACTTTAGTTTACATAGTGAGTGTTCTTTAGCGCACCATATTGGTTTACCAAATTTAAATATTCTTTAAACTCAATATCTAACACAGTTTATGCAAGGAATATGTAGATGTGTATATAACAGGCAAAGATAAAAGATGAAACTGACATTTCAGCCCACTCCTCACTTCTTCTACCTTGAATCCAAGATAGGAGACACTCATGGTAGACAAAACTTGGGGGATTCTTCCCATATGGTTTGGTTTGACTTATGGAGAATACTATATTAATTGGACTTTCTGACACATTTACTTGGGCCCCCACATTTCCCATGTAAGGAGAGCCAGAGGGGTAACATTGGTTCTTAGAGCCTTGTTCTAATGCTGGTTAGAATGGCAAAGATGCAGCCATAATCTCTTCTAGAGCCGAGAAATTTTAATGTGTCTCTTCCTACTTCTTTTCATCAGAAAAGAACCAGATTTCATAAGTCTCTTTTCCAAAGCAATCATCAGAATTGGGGGTTGTGGGGTGGGAGGAGACTATCTCTCACTGAATTTCTTCTTGAGACTCAAGCAACAGACAAGGAAAATACTAATGCATCAACTCTTCTGCCTTAATTAGGGAGACATGTGGTAAATCACAAAATTAATCTGGCTGTTTCCTATTGCCCAGTACGAAGTGGTAGACTGGTTTGTAATATTGAGATAAAACACACTTGCTACCTCTACACTACACATGAGCACAAAGTGTGTTTATTATTCCAGCTGTCCAAATTAGATAATCACAAACTACTTGAGGAATTGTCTCTTATACACCTTTAACCTGTTTTAAGATGAGCATTCCTTTCAAGTGAGTTTTGCAGAGACAATCCTTGTCCCAAATAGGGACAACAGAACTCATTGCCAAGGCACATTTCTTTGTTCATAGAATCACCCAAAGTGTAGCACAAACTGCCACTCTATTACTCATTTAACAAATATGTGTTGAATTACTGTTCTGTGCCAGGGACTGTTTTAGGGTACAGCAATAAAAAATATGTAAAAATATCTTTATTGGGGAAGCTTACAGCCTAGCTAGAGAGAGAGATAAATATATTAAAACCATTGTTATATTGGGTAAACACAAACAAACAAACAAACAAACAAACAAACAAATGAAGCAGTAAATAGTAGTATTGCCAAGTGAGGAAGGGTTTTACAATTTAATATTTAGTAGCTGTAGAAGACTGAATGAATAGGGAAACATTTGAATAATGACTTCAAGGGAGAGGGGAAGTGAACTATCCAAGGAAGAGCAATAAAAGCAGAGGAGTTGGGAAGTATAAAGGTCCTGAGGCCGAAGCAAGTTTGGTGAGTTTGAAACAGGAAAGACTGTGTAGCTAGTGAAAAATGAATGAGTTTTAGAGTAAAGAAGATAGATAATGTTAGAGTGGGTTTTGAGGATCAGACCATGTAGGCCTTTGAAAATCGTCATAGAGACTTTGAGTTCAACTCTGAATGAGATGGGAGCCACTAAAATATTTTGAGCAAAAGTGTGATATGATCTGTCTTACATTTTAAGAAGTTAACTGTCTCCTGTGTGTTCATTTAACACTTAGCATATATTTAGTGTCAGGATTGAGACCAGGTATTGGGGACACAAAATTGAACAAAATCTGGTCCCTTATTTCAGTTCAAGACTCTGCAGTGGCTGTTTATACAGGTTGCTGTGAAAATGAGTAAATGTCTTATTTAATTCAGTCCATGGGCAACAACCATGGGTGGTAAGCGAGACCATAATTTTATTCCACTGCTGAGTGCCTCTACCATTCCTGTATATTATTGCCTTCTGTTCGCTTGGTGGCAAACACATTTTTCACAGTCTCATCCATTACTTTCCTTAATCTGACTAATAATTATTTTCTTATGGCTGAACCAGGGCTGGTATATATTCAGCTAAAAGTGTGCCTGAGCAAGAAACATTTAATCAAATTTCAAGAAGTCAGTTTCTCTCTGTAAAGAAAAAAGCAAATTATCCAAAGGTCCCTTATTACTCCTTGCAACTATAGATTGATTTATTGAGAAACGAGTAAGTAAGGAGAGCTAAAATCATTTCCTCTACCCCGCCCCATCTAAATTGGCAGTTATATCATTGTACATGAGTCCTGAGGCAGATGTTCGGCCGATTTGGGGGTAAATTACCTAGCACAAGAGCCAAAAACAAGCTTTCTTAATGACTTCCATGATACAAAGCCACTTCTTACTGTTACTGTGTCTATGACATAGTTTACAAATTCCCTTTCACCAAGAGAAAAATATGTGGGTATGTTTTTCATACCTGGTATATTAGTCAGTTTTTGTGGCATAACAAATTACCATAAAGTCTCGGTGGCACAGAAGAATCAGCATTATCTCTTATTCAAGTTTTAGTGGATCAGCTGGTATACTCTTATTCAAGCTGTGGGTTGGGTTCAAGTCTGATGAGGCCCAGACTAGAGAACTGGGTATGTTCTTCTTGTTATACAAGTTAGAAGCTCCCAAAATGTAGCAAGTTGAATGTGGCCATGTCTCAACTCTTGAACCTATAAATTTGATCTCCTTCGAAAAAAAAGTCTTTGCTAATATGATTAAAAGAGGTCAAGATGAGGTTATGACTTGAAATCCAGAAGGGCCTTAAATCCAATGACCAAAATTCCTGATAAAAGAAGAGAGAAATATGCAGATGTAGAGGAGAAGACCATGTGAAGATGAGAGAGATTAGAGTAATGCAGCTACAAGTCAAGGAACACCTGGCACCACAAGAAGCTAGAAGAGGCAAAGAAGGATTCTCCCTAGACACTTGAAAAGGAGTACAGCCTTACACCTTGATTCCAGATTTCTGACCTCCAGAACAGTTAAAGAAAATGCTTTTGTTTTAAGCCCCTCGATTTGTGGTAATTTGTTACAGCAATCACAGAAAACTAATCATAGAGTGATAACTAAAACATAGAATCTTACATTATAGGCTTAGAATTCATACACTGTCATATCTATCCACCTTGCATTAGCCAAAGCAAGTCACCAGGTCAAATCTAATATTAACAGGGCTGAGAAATATACTTTTCCCAGAGAAGAATGAAAGTAAATGATTTTGTGCTGAATGATAATTTAATCTGCCACACTTTATTTCATTTCTTTTGTAGCACTTGCACACTAGAATGCATAATTAAAATCCTTCTCTATCCAAGATTCCAAGAGACAATTCAGCACTTACTTGTGTATTACTGATCAGAGCAAAATGTATGCCAGGATAAAAAGGACTATGAACGAATCATTGAAAATGCAGTAAATATGAGATAGGTCCCCAAGGAGGAGATGGTAAAGATCTCTAAGCCTCAATTAGCCTCTCATTACTGTGAAGGTTTTCAAAACTATAGCTACAAAAGATATTCCACATAACTGCATCTCTTTATTTATGCTCTATGGTCCTGGTAAGCTGGGCTGAGATATTATGAGAGGTCTGCTTTTTAACCTCTTTTCTTCCAATCCATCTTTTTTAACAGTGAGCCTTGGGCCACCTATATCAGAATTCCTTAGTGTCTTTATTACAAATGCACGTTCTTAGGTCTCACATCTCACCCACTGAATAAATCTCTGGGCATTCTAGCACACATTGAAGAGAATTTTGATGCATAGGAAAATGTAAGCACCAATGTTACAGACCCCCTCATCCCCAAATTTTGCCCATCATAGAGGACCAGCTCTGAGTGGTCCTCTCCACTCTGTAGAAATGGGGGCATCATCCTAAGCCTTCACATAGGAAATTTCTTTGAACTCTAGTGTTTTAATTCTAAATTTCATGAATATTTAGTCTTATAGTCCATAATATATTTGTTTCAATGAAGATAAATATTTCCCCTTAGTCTTAGTTAAATTGACATTATCTGCTATGTTGAGCCAACAGCTTTGTGCATCCCTTAGCATGTAATTCCTTACACCCTCTTCTTGTCTCCACCTTGATAAGTGATGAAGATGGAATGGGAGAGAAAAGGGGCTTATCACATTGTCTTTTCTAGAGAAATCTAGATATGTTCATGCTGAAAGTATTTGGCATTCACAACACCCTGTGAAGCCTTTTGCAGGCTTCTAGGCGAAGGAGTTAGGTCTGAAACTTTAAGCATAATAGATAAATGATTCATTTCTATAATAAAAACAATGAAAGTGGCAACAACTAACATTTTTATGAGTACTTGCCATGTGCCAGGCACTAGGCTAAACTTCTTACCTGTCTTATTTCATTTTACTCTTGAACTGCCTGCCTTAAGAATCAGGTAGTGTTTTTGTCCCCACTTTGCAGCTAGGAAACATGGGTCTTTGACAGGTTATGTAGCCCCAGTTAAATAACTTTAGGTCTCAAACTCCCAGGCCACCTGTCATTTGTCTCAGACCTCCCAGAATTCTCTTTGCTGAGGACCAAGGTAAACCTACATGGCCTATTGTCAGACATGAAGATCACTTAAGTTTTCCCAATGGAAGAAGAGACTCTGGAAACAGAGCAAGACTCATTGCCTTGGCCCTTGGGCATCCCATTGCTTTGTCTTACCTGTACATTACTTACCTGCTCATTTTCCTTACATTATTTACCTGTTCATTATACTGACACAAATTTGAGTCCCTGTAGTCCAGTTGGAGAGGCTAACAGTATACAGTATGTTGGTGGTGATAAAAAAAATTAGTAAAGTTAAGCAAGACAAGGAGTGGTGCATGCTAACTATAATTGAAAAATAATATATACATGTTAAAAATAAAAAAAAAATAATTTTTAAAAATAGAGGCGTAGGGTTGGAGATGCTACGTTAAACACAGTAGGTCTCTGTGATGAAGACACACACACATTTGAGCAGTGACTTGAAAGAAATAGGGAAGATAACCAGGGGGCAAAGTTTCCACCATGAGGGAAAGAGTAAATACAAAGGAAAAACAAAAAGGTCAATGTGGAGATCTCAAGTGGAGTGGTCAGTGGGAACAAAAGATGAGGGATGTAACAGATAAGATCTGAGAAGATGGGGAAGTTGGAGTTGTTCACATAGGTTTCTGTCTAGACAATGGCAAGGATTTCAGGTTTTCATTCTGAGGAGGGAAGCCAGTGGAATATATAAGCAGGAGGGAGACATGTTGTAGATAATTTTTGACATGAATCATTGAGATTGCAGCATGAAGAATAAATTACAGAGAATGCAGATGAAAACAGAAAACCGGTAAGAACAGTATTTAAACTTTTTATGTCCCTTTGGCATGCCCTCCTCAGAAAAATGTTTTCAAATGTTTGTAAATACATAGAATTACAAAGAAAGTAGTTCTATAAAATGAAGTTAGCAAACTATTAAAAGAAAACTGCTCTTGAGGAATATATATATATATATATATATATATATATATATATATATATACACACATATATATATATTTTAAGGGAGACATTAAATATCTGAATCTAGTGGTGATCTACCATAATTTCAGAGACATGATGAACACAAAGATTATTTCAAGATATTTTCAACATCTATAACATATGAAAATTTCTATGATTTTTATTATAAAGTCACAGATTCTACCTATAGTACTATGATTTGCTACATATAGATATAATTAAAGGAAATGCTCAGTTTCAATTACAGATTAGTAAAAATGAAGATGTATTTACTTCCATAGAAGTTTACAGACCCCCTAATCCCCAAATTCTATGTGTGGAACCAGGTTAAAAATTCATGAGTTAGTATATGTGCTGCCAAAGAGAACACAAGAACCCATGAGTTAGGATGCTATTACATTATTCTAGGTAGGAGATAATGATAGCTATATTACAGTAGGCTTGGTGTATTTAGGGGAGCAATGAGGAAAACCCAATTAATTCTAATGTACTGTAGTTACTTTTTAAAGCCAAAATCCCAGGGCATGGCCTGTCTGCAAATTCTATTCCTTTCTATTATATACTGAGCATCTGTAGTTTTAAAGTCATAAATTGGCACTTTATTCTAAAAAGGTAGAAGATTAGATAGATAGATAAATAGATGATAGATAGATAGATAGATAGATAGATAGATAGATAGATAGATAATTGATAAATAAAGATAGATGACTTATGATGATGAGAGAGAGTCTAGTGAACTAATTGAGCACTGGGATATCTTGTTCTCCTCGCATTACTTTTTACAGTGTCTGGAACCGTTGTGAAACTGATTTAAAGTAGGATTTAGACTTTGCCTCCAGGCTTGGTTATGTAACTTTAAAAAGTTTGTTTGCCCTTCCTATAAAATAGGAATAGTTGAGTACATCTTCAGCAAATACCAGTGTATAGACAACCAATAAAGATTACGTTTTGGCCAAGCCAAGTTCAGCAGCAAAAAGGGGTATTGCAATTTATTAGCATTGTCTGTCATGGCCATGAGCACCACACTTTCCCCATTCTAATGATGAGCAGTTCAAAGTGTTTAGAAAGGGGGATGTTAAGAAATTCTGCTTTGAGAGCATTTAATAGAGTAGATCTGATTCTGAATGATCCCCATAAATGTGAAAAGGGTAGTGTGAGAGTGAGCTTGCTCAGGATTTTATTTGTATCTGCACCTTACCTTAAATTTTAAATAAAAACATAATGTATCATTCTCCCTGATGAAAAATCTCAGTTTTATTTTGAAAAAAATATGCTTATTCCAACTCCTTTGCCTCCTAACTTTATATGCCTGAAATGTGGCTGGGGAGGGGGAAATTTTCTTTACTATCTACTGAGCCATCAGTAATTTTTGTTATGAAACACCATTCTCAGCACCAAGTTTCCACTTGTTATAATTTAAAATGGGCAAGTGATCCACACTCAGGGAGGAAAAAGAAGGCCACAATCTACTGGAATGGCATATAGACCCTTAACAATACCATTGCTACCAGCTGTTAGTACTGTAGTTTATAAATTATTCATCAATCACATAGCTTTGAATAGTTCTATCAAATTCCACTTGAAGAGGTAACAAATTATTCATCAACACAGTCATTTGCTTTCATCTATGAAAAATAGTATGCATTAATAACAGGGCAGAAAAAAATTGAAACTACAGCCAGACAATCTGGTAGAAGAGTTTTGTTGATCAAAATCTGTGGCATACTTTGTGAAATTGCTTCTCTTGTGCCACCACTGCATGTAGTCACTGTATTTGTTCATTTTATTAATTTGTGATTTTGGCATCAACCTCAGAAGTTGTTCTGAAATTCTTAAACAAATTCAATGAAATGATTAGCAAAAGCCTAGCAAAAACATAGTTGAATCATAGTACAAAAAAAAGTCAACTAATAACTCTATGAAACAAATAGTCATTTTACCATACTTGGTTTGATGTATAAATCTGTTTCCTCATCTGGTCATTATAGAAATAAATATATAATTATAGACAGATGATGATAGATAGATAATGACAATGATAAAGATAGATGATTGATAGAGAGAGAGAGAAAGAGAGAGAGAGAAAGACAGAGAGATATAGAGATAGAGATAGATGATAGATAGACAAACACTGGATAGAGAAGTGATGAAGCTTGGATAGAGAAAATGTACATATTTTAGAAAAACTAGCACAAAGATGCAGCATGTAAATATCTCAAGAATTCATTTTAGTAACTATTAGTCCCACTTTGTAAATAAGCATGATGAGTGAAGTTAGAGAAAGTCCTAGAAGATGAGATGAGTAAAAAAGATTTTATCCTAGGCATATCCAAACATCCACATAGTTAGACACCAAATCAATGAGAGAACTTTATGTAGGTATCACTGAAGTTTACCAATTTAGCGTGATAACAATGAATAAAAAGAAGCTGAAAAGTAACTCGAACAAAACAGTCACTACTTTCTCTCCTAAGTGTCTCTCTATGTATAATAACTCTACTACAATTTCAATTCAGTTTTTGTTGAGTAAAAAGCCATTGTGAGCGATGAGTTTCCTATTTCCTGGAATCCTAATTATGTTGGAGGCAGCATTATATTTTATCTGGACCATCGAACTTAAATGAGAAAGACCTACCCTATGATCTTGTTCAACTATTGTGTAACCTCAAATGAGTCACTCTAGCTCCCTGGGCATCCATTTTGCTGTTCTGAAAATGAGGCCACCGCAATAGCAAATCTGCTGGGTGTATTTTAGCTCTGAGCATGGAGCAATATGCAGAGGTTAAGAGCGTGGGCACATAGGCTAAGCCTTCCACTTAAATAGTTTTGTTTATGAAGTTTCTTAACTTTTTAAAGCATCAGTTTTCTTATCTGGAAAATGGGCTTAATAATAATATATGGTTTAGATAAAGTATCCTAAAATGTAATATATAATCAATAAATAATAGCTGATGTCCTTTGAGTTGGTTGTAATAATGACTTGGGTTTTAATTAATTTTAAGCAAAAGGTGTGGTGGGAGAGAAATAAAGTAAAGAAGCAAGTCATATGAAAAGGAGGCTATGTTGCAGTAGTTACCCCAGTCATGCCAGTAGTGGTCCATGAGGTGGTCCATGAGGTGGTCCATATGATTCAGGCCATCTTGGGATAAAGTTAAACCATATTACCAATTCCTATTTGTGATATTACTTTTTCAGTGTTTAGTAATAGCGACAGAGTGAAGCTGGGGAAAGATCAGGAATGAAAACATAGAAAACAATATCTCTTTTGATAGGAAGTTTAACAAGTATCAACAGCTTAAAAGTTTTCATTTGTCAAACTTTTTAAAAATAAAACTTACTAATTGTGTCTGAGGTCCTAATAAATTGTGAGATAACAGAATGAGGTTGCAGAAATATCTATAAATTCCACTGGAATGCAAATATACATGTGTGGGCTTCAGAGTCCTATGAAGGGCAACAGAAGTCCATCCAGGCACTCTCATTATTATTTCTTGACTTCAGAAGACTACTAGAAGTTCAGCTAAGGAAACCAATCCCAGTAGAGAAGCAGACAAGTAAGTTTCTAAAAAGCAGGTTAATAAGATATAAAATTGGTTTTTGGGCCCATTGTATTGTGGAATATTAAGATCTGCACCTTGAATTAAGGGTCTGTCACTTGTTCCATGACGTGCTTATGTTTTCAAGAGGAAGCTTTATGTAGAAAATGAAAATAGAGGTGAAACAGGAATGCAAGGATTTTCTCAAGACGTGTTGTTTTGAAAAAAAGTGGTTTGTTGTTTGGGCTGCGAGGAATCGACTTCAATATATAGAGTAAGGTTACCTCAACAGTTGTGACAGATATATCTATCTGGTTTTTATGTAGTCTTAAATAACATATGTGTCTGAATATAGGCAAGATATTTCCTCAAAATCCACCATTCAGAAAACAAGGAATCTCTTTATATACATGTCTTTACAAAGTTTCTTAATAATTTTATTTTGAACAACCAAGTATGATTCGGGGGAAAGCTGGCCTGAATGACCATCGATCAATTCCAGTTTAAGATACTTGTAGAGGACCCCTATACAAAATTAATTTCTTACATTTAATGTCCACTTGTCTTTCTTATAGATTGAGCATTTATTTATGAAGTATGACCCTTATCATTGCAAATATTCAATCTCATAAATGAGCCTTTTATAAATATCTTTAGGGATTCTGGGTGAGATGGCGGCAGTAGGTAAAGGCTGTGCTTGCCTGCTCTTACAACCACATCAGAATCACAACTAAACTACAGAATACACATTCTTGGGGGTCACCTGGAGTCTAGCTGGACAGAAATTTCACCATGAGACTAGTAGGAGGGGCAGAGATGTGGAACAGGCTGGTTCCATACCTAATGTGAGGCAGATGAGAATCAGGAGAAATATCTCGGCTACAGAGGTCCCCCAGAAGAGCAAGGGATCCCAGCCCCACACAGGGCTCCCCAGCCCAAGGTTCTAGTGCTGAAAGAGAAGTTCCCACATATTTGGATGCGAAAACCAGCAGAGATTGTGGCTGGGTGAGGTGAGGAATTGAGGGAGTTACAGACTTTTCTGTTAAAGGGCCCATGCACAAATTTACTCAGTGACAGGCTCACTTGCTCTGAGCTCCAGAATTGGGGCAGCAACTCAAAGGTGCACGGGAGGTGCACGAAGAAGTGAGTTGTCTGGCTTCAGGGCGAAGGCTGGAGGAGCAGCTTTCAACCAGACAGAAGTGCTAGCAAGAGGACACTATTTTTGTTGAGTCCTCCCCCATCCAGTTTGCAAACCCAGGCAGGCACCATATCTAAATCTCCATCAACATAGCTAACACTGGTCGCCCTGACCTGGTATCCCCTGAAAATCCACTCCTCCCAACATGCAGACCAGCTGCCTCCAGTGGATTTTGCATACAAATGGCCTGTCCTGGCTCCTGCTGTGGACTTTCCTAAAATCTCTCAAAGGTTCACAAAACCTAAACAAGCAGCATCTGGCTTTGCCATGCCTCATGCCACTTTCTGAGCAGCCCCAAGCTCAGCACTAGCAGCAGCCAGCCTCAGTTTATGGCTTGGCCTCTTGAGGCACTTTCAAGCCCAGCATGGGTGTCAGCCATCTTTAGATTGCTTGGTAGCTCATGTTAGGTGGTCCCAGGTAGGGCACAAGATGCAGCAGAACTTGCCTCCTACAGGGCCTCTCCCAGGAGGTCTTGGCCAGCAGGCCCAGTGGCTGGCTTCAATCTGAGCTAGAACACCACCTGGGGCCACATCCGAAGATGACACATCCAAAGGACAGACTGAGAAGACACCAGAGCCCTGCTAAAGTGAATCATGCTCTGTAGGGTCAGCCACTGCAAACAGCTTCTCCACTGACCAGGCCAGTCATCACAACCAATAAGCTCAGGGTCAATCCCACCACTGAGGAGCAAACAGCAAAGAAAGCTCAACTATACCAGGAAGGCACATACAACCCATACAAGGGATATACCTGAATCACTTGGTTCAGGTGACCAGGGAAGACTGTGCCACTGGAACCCACAGTAAACCTACTATGTAAGGTCACTCTACTAAGACCGGAGACATAGCAGCCTTACCTAATACACAGAAACAAACATAAGAAGGTAGCCAAACTGGGAAGACAGAGAAATATATCCCAAAAAATAACAGAACAAAGCTCTAAAAAAATAACTAAACAAAAATGGAGATAAGCAATCTACCAGATGCAGAGTTCAAAATACTTGTTATAAAGATGCACAATGAACTTAGGGAATAGTAGAGGAACTGAGTGAGAACTTTTACAAAGAGATAGAAAACGTAAAAATGGAGATAGAAAAAAAAACTGGTCAGAAATGAAGAATACCTTAGGAGTAATTAACAGAGGATTGAATCAGCAATTTCAAAAATAAAGTAGCAGAAAACACCCAATCAGAAGTGCAACAAGAAAAGTGAACCCAATTAGAAGTGCAACAAGAAAAAGCAATAAAAAAAATGAAGATAGTTTTAGGGGCCTCTGGGACAACATCAAGCATACCAACATTGGCATCATTACAGTATCAGAAGAAGAGAGAGACCAGGAATTGGAAAAAACTATTTGAAGAAATTATAACTTCTCTAACCTGGCAAAGAAAATATACATATAACCCAAGGAAGCACAGAGAGTTCCAAACAAGATGAACACAAAGAGGCCCACACCAAGGCACATCATAAATTAAAATGCCAATATTTAAAGATGAAGAGAGAATCTTAAAAGTAGCAAGAGGAAAATAGTTAGTTACTTACAAGGGAACTCCCATAAGACTGCCAGCTGATTTCTCAACAAAAACTTTGCAGCCTAAGACAGACTGGCACAAAATATTCAAAGTGATGGAAATCAAGTACCTACAACCAAGATTACCATACCCAGCAAAGCTATTATTGAGAATCGAAGGACAGATAAAGAGCTTCCCAGACAAGAAAAAGCTAAAAAAGTTCATCACCACCAAAGAAATATTGCAAGAAATGTTAAAGGGATGAAGAAGAAAGAAGGAGGAGGAGGAAGAGGAAGAGCAGGAGCAGGAGCAGTAAAAACAGAAGCAAAAGCAGAAACAGAAGCAGAAGAAGTGAAAGAAGCAGAAGCAGAAGAAGCAGAAGGAGGAGGAGGAGGAGGAGAAGAGGAGGAGGAGGAGAAGGAGGGAGAGGAGAAGATAAAAATATGACTAAAAAATAGCAATAACTATAAATCTATTAACAATTGCTTTAAATGTAAATGGATTAAATGCTCCAATCAAAAGACATAGTGTGGCTGAAGATGTATGAAAACAAGACCCTTACATATGCTGCCTACAGGGAACTCACTTCAAATTGAAAGACAAACACATACAGAAAGTAAAGAGATAGAAAGGATATTTCATAAAAATGGAAACAAAAGCTGGGGTCCCAAAGCTTATACCAGACAGAATAGACTTTAAAACAAAGGCTATAACAAGACAAAAAAGTACCCAGTTATTCCACTTCTGGGTATATTATCTGAAAAAACTCAAAACACTACTTTGAAGGGAACATGTGCATCTATATGTTCATTGCAGCATTGTTACAATAGTCAAGATATGAGGGATCTTGAGTGTCCCTCAGTGGATGAATGAATAAAGAAAAGGTAGGACATACATACAATAGAATATTACCAAGCCATAAAAAAGAATAAAATCTTGCCATCTGCAACAAAATGGATAGACCTAGAGGGTATTGTGCTGAGTGAAGTAACTCAGACAGAGAAAGACAAATATCATCTGTGGAATCTAGAGAAAAGAATAAACAAACAAATAATAGAAACAAGCTCATAGATACAGAGACAATTTTTATAGTTGTCAAATTGGGAATGGGAGGATGAGTGAAGAGGGAAGGGGATTAAGAGGTACAAATTGATGATTACTAAAGAGTTTGAGGATGTAGAGAATAGCACAAGGAATACAGTCAGTAGTACTGTAATAACTATGTATGATGTCAGATGAGTACTGGATTTATCAATGTGATCACTTCATAAGTTATATAAATGTCTAATCACTGTGTTGTATACCAAAAAACTAATATAATATTGTATGTCAACTATAATTAAAGAAAATAAAAGTATAAAAATTAATTTTATATATATATATATATATATATTTAGAATAAAATAGAGTAAGTAGTGGCATTGGGTAATCATAAATGTAATCTTTGAAGAATGAGTGGAGGAAATAGTCTCCTAAAATTATGCAAAGGATACTTGTATCCTAGGTTAAAATATCTCAAATTAGCAAAATGACTGGATTCACAATGATGAGCTGCATATAAAACTAAGGCACAAAGATGACATGCTCTAGAAAATTGTTAGGTGACCCAAAGTGGTTCTAGTGATGACAAAGACACTAAGTCAAAGATATGGTACCACATTTATGCTTTGCTCAGTTACAAAGAGCTGGCTCATCTGGCTCATCCAAAAGTACACACCCTTCTGAGGACAGTACACATTCAGTGATTGATGAAGTGGAAGTATAAAGCCTGGCTCAGGCTGGGACAACACTAATGGGTATATGAACCCTTTGTTGGGCCTGCATCATAACAAAATTTTCTCTTTTTTCAATCCTGATTCTCATTTCATCTCCTCTTCACCTTCCCATCAACAGATGTCGATCATGATAAACACCTTGCTCACAAAACTCTATCTCAACATTTACTTCCAGAGGACTCAACCTGCATGAGGAGGTTTGAGGCAGAGAGGGAGAGAAAAGCTGAGTTCTATATGAGATCTCATGTGCAGGGTATCTATTAGATAGCTAAAAGGAGATGTCAAGGAAGCAATTCTACACATGAGCCTGAAGCTCAAAGGAAATCTCAACACTAGATATATAAATTTGGGAGGCAACAATTTACAGATGGTATTCAAAGCCATGGTACTAGATGAGAGCCCTTAGGAAGCAAGTGTAGAAGAGAAGAGAAGAGTTTCTAGGACTGAACCCTAACATCTAGAGGACAGAAGGAATAGAAACCCAATAAAAGAGGTTGAAAAGAAGCAGCTGACAAAACAGAGGAAAAACCAGGTGAGTTCAGTATTCTGGAAACCTAGCAGAGAGTTTCAAAGATGTAATCTGTCATATCGACGTGCTGAGAGGTTGAGTAAGATAAGGAGAGAGAGATATTTGTTAGATTTGGCAAGACAGAGTCATTGCTAGCTTGACAAGATTCATTTGGTGGAAGGGTCTGGAAAAAACCTTGATTGGAGTGTTTTCAAGATAGATTAGATGTAAAGAAATGGAAAAGGGAAGTATGAAGAATTCTTCAGGTGTGCTAAAAGGGAAGAAGAGAAATGGGGTTCTGACTGAAAGGGAGAAACAGGGTCAAAGGAAAGCATTTTAAGGGGGAAAATAATTTATCTCATTAGTATGATCCTGCAGAGAGTGAAGATAATGATATGAAAAAGGAAGGAGGAGGGTAACAGGAGGAAAGTCCTACAGTGAGTGAGAGAGAATAGTCTCTACTGCATAGGTGGAGGCACCAGTTATATGATAGAACAGTTCATCCCCTGTATCAGGAGAGAAGAAAAGAAATGGGTGCAGATGCCGGTGGATTTGGGGAGAAAATATGAGGGAACTGTCTTCTGGTTGCTCCTTTATTCACAATGAAATAAGAAGCAAGGTCATCTGAGAGTCGGAAAATAGATCTTGACTTTCAAACACCAACAGTGTTATCTTTTACTCCTTTGTAGTCGTCCTCCACTTTATTTCTTTCTGAATGTGTGTATTTTAAAATGCTTCCCACTCTCTTTCCCTTTTCCAACAGGATACCCCCCTGGTTCCAAGTCAGGTCTCCCTGATTCCTTTTGTATTGTTCATTTTTTTAAATGAGCTCATCCTCTTGCCAACATGGCATGACTCACAGTCATGCCATTTCTTCACACCTGAGTCAGTTTCTCTTCAATTCTCATGGCCCATTGATTTAGCTTCTTCTTCCATTTACTGAAGCAGGTTTCTTTCCTATGATTTTTTCAGGCTGCATTTGTCACTAACCAATGTGTGCCTTTCTGTTCAAACCTCAAAGCCAACAGAAAAAGAGTTGATTTCAAATGGGAATATTTAGGATTGTATGAAATGGTGGACTAGGTAAAAGCAGGGTTTACCTCCTCCCAGGTACACACTGAAATTACAATCAAATTATAAAATAATCAACATGGAGAATCACCTAAAGTCCAGCGGATCATAACACCTATGTCTATATAAAGGAGCCACATCCAAGCCAAAAGGAGGGGCAAAGTGCAAATAGATGATGGAGGAACACCAGGAGGGAGAGTAAGGCTGCAGAGGCTCTTTTGAAGAAAAGGGGAGTCTTGGTCTTATTTGGGGACTCCCCTGCCAGGGTCCAGCCCAGGGAAGAGGAGTTCCAGTAACTCTGACTGTAAGAATCAAGGTGGTTCTGGCCATTTGCATGAGACAGAAGGAGACTGAACCCCTAGATGCCCCCTTTGAAAGACCCAAGCGCAGGCTTTCTGACCTGTGGACACAATGCAATATAGATAGATAGATAAATAGATAGATAGATAGAAAGATAGATAGATAGATATAGACATATAGATATATATGTATATATGTCTACATATATATCTATATGTCTTACTGTTAAATTGTACACCCGAAACTTACTAGATTTTGTTAACTAATGTCACCAAAAAATAAATTAAATTAAATTAAAAGAAAGAGCCAAAATGTATAAAATGTTTTTAAAAAATGCCTCTCACATAGTGAGCACCCCAAAATATTAAATATTATTGTTGCTGTTGTTATATTTATTGTACTGAATTTTAATCTCACCAGTTTGTGTTCTAAAATGAGGTCATAACTTTTAATATGTAAATGGAATGCCTCTGACACACAGTGCTTCCTACTGAGGGAATATCTTTTTTTCCTCCCTGGGGCCACTACAACCAGTCCAAGGTCCTAAGAATGCTTTCTAAATTCTGGTGGTCAATTACTCCAACAGCAGCCAAACAGACTAACTGAACACTTCATGTATAGAAATGAATGAATAATAAGACTACAAAAGTATCAACCAGAAACCCAAGTCTAGCCAAAATGGCCAAACATCCTAAAAAGTTTTTCATTTTGAATTTATAAAGCATATGTTAGGTGTTGGGGAATCAGGAATGATATCAAGAATTCCTAGTACTAACATGGGTATACCTAAGAGACCTTGAAAATAGACAAGTTAGGGAGCAGGATTCTCTGTCCCTCTGTGAAGACATATGTATAACCCCTCAAGGCCGTATCCGAAGAGGCTAACCTCAGCTGCAATGAACAGAAAAGGAGGCTGAAATCCTATCCTTTGCCAAAAACACCGTCTGCAGTGAAATATTTGTCCTCCTTACTGACAGTGGATTAGAAGTCTGGACTCTCCTGAGCTGCATGATAAGAATGTCTGTTGCCTAAATCATTACCTGGAATTGAGAAATGGGTTCTTTTTACACCAGTCATTATCGGGGCTATAGTTACTGCTTTAAGACTGAGTTTTCCATTAGCTTAAAGACTGGTTGCACTGTTAGTTGTTAGTCTTTTATTTTCTTTTTAATTGAGATAAATATATTCATTTTAGGTGTACAACATAACATTATATCCATCACTACACAGTTATAATTTTTTCTTTTTTTCTTGTGATGAGAACCTTTAAGATACACTCTCTTAGCAACTTTCAGATATATAGCACAGTATTATTAACTACAGTCACCATGCTGTACATCACATCCCCAGGACTTACAACTGAAAGTTTATACCTTTTGACCATAAGACCTCTTACTGTCTTAGTGCTATGGAGCCATGTAAGCAGGAAGAGATTAAAAGTATCTTGAGCACATGATAACCACTTAATAAATGATGAAAATAGAGCAGAACCCCACACAAGCAGGTGTGTCTCCTACAGGAATTCCTATTCCAAAATAACCTGTATGGCAAGGGTAGCTCTGGATTCAGCACTAGCTTTATCGTGTTATACAATTCTGGGAATATATTGTTGTTTCCAATATCTATCCCCACTCACACCCCCCAAAATCAAGTCTCTGATTTTTCTTTGGGGAATTTATCCCTCAGCCCTTCTCAGCCATGTATTTCAGGTGGGGTTCACTCACACCATTATTACAGTTAGAATCTCTGATTGGCCTAAGTCAACCCTCCTCCCTAAGAGACTGGCTCAAGGATAGCACCTTACCAGATCAGAGCTAATAACATACAGGAAACATTTTAGAGAAAGAGGGAGTGTTTCTGGGAATGAGTAACCCTTGTTTTCTCAGCCCCTATATTGTGAGGTGTGAAAAATGAAATCTGGCACTGCTACCAAAATACTGCTGCCATTAGAGAGAAAGGAGTTGCTAAAGACAAATGTAGATCACAAAGAAGAATTTCTGCAGATGGCAGAACAGAGGCAAGTTATTTTGGTATCGGTGACATTGTGTGTCACTTTGAATGAAGCTTCACTTGAAATATACTACAGCCTCGAGACCAGTGGTTTCCAATGTGTAGACTCTGGACCAGCAGAGTCAGTATTAACTGGAAAGTTGTTAGAAATGCAAACAGTTGGGTCCCCACACTAAACGTTTTAAATTAGAACTCTATGCATGGGGCCTAACAATCTACATTTTAGCAAGGCCTCTGGGTGATATGCATGAACACTAAAGTTTAAAAGGACTGCTCTTGACAGATACAGTAAGCTGATAGAAAATCAGCTAACTATTATAACTCAAGTACAATTAGTCTAAAATTTTTAGTGCCACACAGCTAATCTATACCTTTCTTGGTAAAGATGGTCTGAATTTGAATTTTATGTTTCTTATCCCAGCTTTAATCTTTTCTATAGAGGAAGAATCAGATAAATTGCCTTAATTAGAATTTTTGTTACATTTCCAAAGCATATCTACTCACATGATGAATCTGTTCTTCAGGACATCTCTGTGAAGGACAAAGAGACTGAACAAGGATGTTTATAATAGGACAAACTCCTCATTATTAGGGATGATAAAACCAGAGAGCTATTCCTTAAGCAACCCTGGCTAGATAAATCTTCTGATTTTGTTCTTTCCAGCATACTTAGCTGCTTGTGTGTCTGAGTAATTAGACCAGAGGTGATCAAGTTGGGCCATTCTGGCTTTGCTAAATCCTGACTATTACATGGAAGCTTTCAAGCTTTTGTGTCTCTATTTCCTCATCTGTGAAATGGTGAAAACTGTTCTATTTCCTTTAGGTGGCTGATATGAGTATTCAGTGAGAATTAGTATGGAAAGGGACAAGCACTTAGTAATGGTACCCATTAAGAATAATCATACTAAGCAAAATAAGCCAGATAGAAAAAACTGAAAACCACATGGTATCACTTATATGTGGTATATAAACCTAAAAGCAACAAAACAGGACAAACAAACAGAGACTCATGGTTATGGGCAATAGACTACTGGTTACCAGAGGATGGGGGGGGAGGGGGGAAGGTAGATAGAGTAAAAGGTTTTAAATATGCGTGACAGAAAGAAATCAAACTATGAGAGGGGAACACACAATGCAATACATATAAAAGGCATATATAAGGCAAAATCCATATTGGATTTTGTTAACCAATGTCATGAAAGATAAATAGATAGATAGATAGATAGATAGATAGATAGATAGATAGATAGATAGATAGAATAATATTGTCAAGTTCATTATTGCTCCTACAGTATAACATGCAGTGGCTATATGCATACTAGATTGCTTAGAGCCAAGGAGTGATCTAGGAAAGCACAGTATCAATTGTGCATTGAATAATCCAGGAACCCCTTCAATTCTCTCACCAATCATCCTAACTAAAGTTGCTCCAACCATCATTGTAATGTAATCTCTCACTTCAGTTTCATAGCAGAAGCTGTGTTCCTGAACCACATCCTACTCTTTAAGGCGTTCCTTCTTCTTAAGGGAGTGAGGCTGCTGATGATTAAAAGTTGTTTAAATTGCCATCAAAACAATTCAAGTTTTAGTCATTCTTACTAAAGAACCAGTCTGCTTGAATCAGTGGGTGTCTCACTCATTTCCATTGATGCTTAATTCATGGCTATTCTACACTGAGGGAGCCAGTTTGTTAAGAATTTTGACTGCCTATCCTCTCTTGGCCACCCAGGTGGTGTGCTTCCCTGACAGGAGAGGGGTCATACTAAGCATGTAAGTGAAATCATATGGTATTTATCTTTTTCTGTCTGAATTATTTCACTCAGCGTAATACTCTCTAGGTTCATCCATGTTGTTGCAACTGGTAAGATTTCATTTTTTAATAGCTGAGAATATTCCAATATATATATGTTTATCCATCTTTGAAACGGGTATTATTGAACCTACACATAGGTTAATAATTAAATAAGTTAATGTGTGTGTGCATGTGTGCAGGTGTGAGTGAGCAGGTGTGAGTGAGCACGTGCGTTCATAGGCCAACTCTGTAGAGGTGGTAAAGTAGAGTAGTATGATAACAATAAGAAATAATAATAAATAATAATGATAATATTATTGGTAATAATAGTAGGAACAATAATGATATATACACTAAGCACTATATAGTACTATGTCTAATCTCATAAAACCCTATTAATGAGGTTCTATTATAATCTTCATTTCACAATGGGTACACAGAAAAGGTACGTAACCTGCCCAAAGCCACACAACTAGTAAGCAGCAGAGTTGTAATCCAAATTCCATCCTCCCTGACTCCAGATTTCAACCTTTCAATTGTCCACTTACTCAAAACCACATAAACATTGCATCATAAAATGAAAATGTGATCTTTCAAATTTTCCAGAAGCATAGGATGGATCAAGAATATGGATATCATTTTTTTCTCTAGGCAAAATAATACCAAATGGGAGATGCATAAGTGGCATGGAGAGTGGTAAAAGCTCCCAAATGGCTGTGTGGTCAGCCCTTGTGTGCTCCATGAAAATGAGGGATTATTTCTAAAGTGAAAAATGACTCCATTGGTAATAGGTTTTAAAACGTAGAGTCAGCACCTTCCAAAAGATACTCAGTTGGGTAATAAATTTTTTTAAGAAGTAGAGGATTTTATAGCCCTCAATTATGTGACAAGTGAGTTACCTTTAAAGATATTGAAAAAAAATATTCCAAATGTGAACTGAGGAATTCAAGCAATTATAACTGGTCTTCACATTAAGCTCTTTCCAAGCTCATGGGAGAGGTAAAAAAGCCATAAAGATAAGCATGCAAGGTGACTTAAACTTGTAAGTCTACATGTAAAATAGTGTGTCTAATGACTAGAGCAGAAGGCGAGGAGAAGGATAATAGTCATCACTAATCTGATACCTGCTATGTGCCTGCTCCTGTGTAAAGTCCTTCCCAACATTTTTTCTAGACCTTACTAAAGTACTTTAGTTGGAAACCGTGAAATATGTAAAGCAATTACTAACAGAACTAAAGGGAAAACAGACCAAAACACTATCATAGTAGAGAACCTAAATACCCTACTGTCGGATATGGACAGATCATGCAAACAGAAAATCTATAAGGAAATAGCATCCTTAAATGACACATTAGACCAACTCAACATAATTGACATTTACAGAGCCCTCCATCCCAAAACAGCTTTCTACACATTCTTTGCTAGTGCACATGGAACATTCTCAAGGATTGACCACATACTGGGACACAGAGATCTCCTCAACAATAGAAGAGGGTTGAAATCATAACAACTATTTTCTCTGATCATAATGCTTTGAAGCTTGGAGATTGAACCATAAAAAAAAGTGGGAAGAACCACAATTCATGGAGATTAAACAACATGTTCCTAAGAATGACTTGGTCAGAGAAGAAATAAAGAGAGAATCAAGAGGTACATAGAAAAGAATGATAATACTAGTACAACATATGAAAACTTTTGGGACATGGCAAAAGTGGTCATAAGAGGAAAGTTAAATTATTACAGACCTATCTCCAAAAACAAGAATGAGCCCCGAATAAACAATTTAATGCTCCTATACTCTAATAATGAAGTGTCAGAAAAAAGAAGTAGGAGAATAATTTCTTTTCAATTGCAACAAAAATAATAAAGTACCTATGAATAAATCTAATGAAACATGTAGAGAATCTGTATAATGAAAACCATAAGACCTTATTAAAAGAAAGTAAAGAAGATACAAAGAAATGGAAAGATATTCTGTGTTCTTGGATTGGAAGAATCAACATAGTTAAAATGACCTTATTACTCAAAGCATTATAGAGATTTAATGCCCATCAAAATCTCATTGGCATTTTTAAAAGAAATAGAAAGAAAGATAATCAGATTTGTATGGAAGCACAGAAGACCCTGAATCACCAAAACCATCCTGAGAAAAAAGAACAAGGCTAGAGGCATCACTCTGCCTGACTTCAAATTATACTACAAACTGACAATAATCAAAATGGCATGGTATTGACAGAAAAACAGACACATGGAATGGTAGAACAGAATTGAGAGTCCAGAAATAAAACCCATATTTTTTGACCGAAGAACCAAAAACATACAGTGGAGAAAGGAAAGCCTCCTCAATTAATGGTGCTGGGAAAACTGGAAACCCACCTGCAAAAGAATGAAACTAGACTGTTGTTTATCACCACACATCAAAATTAACTCAAGTGGATTAAGGACCTGAATATAAGAACTGAAACAAATTACATAGAAGAAGTATAAGGAGGAGTGATATCAGAAACACGACAGAGTGTGAGACATCTTCATATCTCTCCCCTTGAAACAACAATGAGCTGAAAATCTAAAACTCAACAAAAAACATACAAACTGCATATCAACAAGTCTGAGAGTGGTATCTGCACATAAGAGCTACCACAGGGAACCCCAGGAGTCGGGTGGTGGGGCTGGGAGAAATAAAGAAGCTGCCTCTTGCAGCAGGAGCTCCATGTAGGAGGAAGGGAAGGGGAGAAGGCATGGCAGATCCCTGAACAACCTGCCTGAGAGAGCTGTGAGCTCCACATGGCTGGTGGCAGTGCCCACACATCAGTGCAGAAAAAGAAGTGGGGACGGCAGAGGAGTGAGAACAGCAGAGAAACAACAGTTGATTACCAGCCATGGTTGTAAAATGTGAGACTGAGCTGCAACCCCTGTCCCCCAACCCAGAGGGCCCCTCCCCGATATTCTCTGAAACCAAACACCACTGAGCCCCAGGGGAATCTGAGCAAATGCTACCAAAATTATTGCTAACACTGACAGGACTGAGATGGAGGGTAGCGAGTGTGATTGAATATCTATAAGAAAAAAAAAAAGGTATTATTAAGACTATATAAAGCAGGGAACCAAGAGGCTTAGAAATCACTCACTGGAAACAAACAAACAAAAAAAACAAAAAACCCAGAAACACAAGAACAAGTAAGCAATGAAAACACCTTGTTACCATAAAGCAAAAGATAAAATGTCTAAAGGAAAAACCTCATATTTCAATAATCACCCTAAATGTAAATGAACTGAACTCACTAATAAAAAGGCACAGAGTTGCAGATTGGATCAAAAACAAAACACACCATACACTGCCTCCTGGAAACAAATCTCAGTTTAAAAGACAAATATAGACTAGAATAGAAAGGGTGGAAAATGACATTTCAAGCAAATCACATTCAGAGAGAGGAGGGAGTAGCGGTACTGATATTGGATAAAATAGACTTCAAAATAAAAAGATAAAAAAAGATACTGATGGACACTTCATAGTGATAAAGGGAATGATGCAACAAGAAGACATAACATTTATTAAATTCATAATTATATTTTTCTTCCCTTCTTCTTCTTAAAAGAAGTTCCTTTAATATTTCTGGTAGCACTGGTTTGGTAGTGAATTCCTTTAACTTTTTCTTGTCTGGGAAGCTCTTTATTTCTCCTTCAATTTTAAATAATAGCTGTGATAGGTAATCTTGGTTATAAGTCTTTGCTTTTTTAATATTTTATGCCAATCCCTTCTGGCTTGCAAATTTTCTATTGAGAAATCAGCTGATAGTCTTATGGGAGTCCCTTGAAAGTAACTAACTGCCTTTCTCTTTCTTCTTTTAAGATTCTCTCTTTGTCTTTAACCTTTGACATTTTAATTTTGAAGTGTCTTGCTGTGGGCCTGTTTGGGTTCATCTTGTTGGTGCTCTCTGCAGTTCCTGGACTTGTATGTCCATATCCTTCAGCAGCTTAGGGACGTTTTTAGTCATTATTTCTTCAAATAGGTTCTCACTCCCTTGCTTGTTCTCTGCTCCTTCTGTACCCCATGATGAGAATGTTGTTATGCTTCATGACATCCCAGAGATCCTTTAAACTCACTTCTTTATTTTCATGCTTTTTGCGTTTTGCTGTTCTAATTGTGTGTTTCCTGCTTCCTTGCTATTTAATTCTCTTCTTCATCTGATCTGCTGTTAATTCCTTCTAGTGTGTTCTTCATTTCAGTTATTGTATTCTTCATTCTGGCTAGCTCTTTTCTATAGTTTCTATGTCCTTTTTTATTTGTTAAAGTCTTCACTAAGTTCCTTAAGCATCCTTATCACCAATGTTTTGAATGTTGTATCTAGTAGATTTCTTGCCTCCGCTTTGTTTAGTTCTTTTTCTGGGATTTTCTTTATTTTTTTCCTTTGAAACATTTTTTGTCTCCTAGTTTTGGTAGCCTCTCTGTTTTTGAGTCTATGTATTAGATAGATCTGCTATGTCCTTCTGTCTTGTCTGGGTTGCCTTATGTAGTAGATGTCTTGTAGAGTCCAATGGCACAGTCTTCCTGATCACCTGAGCTGGGTGCACAGTAGTGTCCCTTGTGTGGGTTGTGTGTGCCTTGTATTGTCATTGAGCTTTGATTGCTACGGCACATCAGTGGATAGGAATTGACCCTCAGGCCAACTAGCTGTGACCATAGCATATGAGCTGCTGACCCCACAGAGTGGGATTTGCCCTAATGAGCTCTGGTGCCTACTGAGACACCTTTTGAGTGTGAAGCTAATAGGTGGTATTCCGTTTTGGTCTGAAGCTGGACACTGGATATGTTGGTGTTGGGGTTTCTTAGGAGAAGCTCCCATGCAGGCCAAAGTCAGCTTCTATCTGTGACCAGCCTGGGGCTATGTGGTGGAGATACAAAGCAATTCACAGTTGGTCACTGCCTGTGTTGGACCCGGAGGTATGTGAAAGAAGCTGTGATACAACCGAGGCTGGCTGCCACCATTACTGGACCTGAGGAAGCTTCGCAAAAAGCCTAGGGCACACTGAGCTTGCCACCACATGACAGCTGCTCATATGGCTCAGCCACTGAATCTCAGGTGGTAAGTAATTACGGTGAGGTCAGGTCTCAGAGATCCACCAGGGTGGGGCAAGTGGTATTCACCCAATTAGTGCAGATTCAGATCTGGTGTCAGTGCTGATCCTGGGCCATTCAAAGGCTCAGAGTACACCTGAGGCCAGCCACCACCTGCCTGACGCCTGCAAGACCCCATGAGTTGTCCATGTAAGTCTGCAATATGGGCCAATTCCAGCTGTCTGTTAGCACCGACCACCAAAAATGTCTTGCAGGAATTGCAAGGGTGGAGTTAGCGGAGCTCACCAGGCCAGTACAGATTCAGATTTGGCCATGTTGGGGATGATTCAACACAGGAAGAATTGCACCCTCCAGCTGGCTACACAGGAAGAAGGGCTCAACACAGGATCACTGTGGCTGTCCCTCCAGCTCCCACCCTGAAGCCACTCCACTCAGTCTCCCCCTATGTCTCTGGCACCTCCAAGTTGCTGTTCCTCCACCAGAGCCAAAGAGAATGCCTGGTAGTGAGGAAGTCTGGGTGTGAGCTCTTTAAGAGGAACATTTGGGTTTCCTTGCAGCCTTCTGTCTCATCCAGAGGGATGGAATCTCTGCTGATTTTCACGACTGGATGTTGTGGGGGTTCCTTTTCCCACCACTGGTTCTCTGGGCTGGGGAGTCCGGTATGGGGCTGCAACCCCTTGCTCTGCAGGGAGAATCTCTGTAGATGAGATAACCCTCCTAATTCCCATGTGGGTGTGGAACTAGCCTTTTTTGCATCTCCACTCTTCCTAACAAGTCTCGACGTGGCTTCTTCTCTATAGTTTGCAGTAGGTCTGTACAGCTAGTCTTCACATTGTTCTCCAGATTGATTATTTTGTATTTAGTTGTAATTTTAATGTAGTCATGGGAGGAGGAAAGCACGGTGTTTACTTACTCCCCATCTTGACCATAACTTCTTGGTTTATTAAGTCAAAAACTTTGAATTACTTAAGCATGAAAATAACATGCTAGATTTGAAAAGAAGAGCTAGATTCTCACTAGCTGTATGCATCATGAACAGGTCCCTTTGTTGCTTTGCTTTTTTTTTTTTTTTTATTAAAGTGGGAATAATTACCCTGCCTGGAAAGGACAATCATAAGAAGAGAATTAAATCATATATGTGAAGTGTTAGGTATATAGGTAGGTACTCAGTAAAAAATAAGTAGGCTCCCTTACCATTTAAACCTCATCCTGGTAATTCAATTTAACAGGTCAAACCTAAATGAGCCAGGTTTAGCTAACCTGTGGAGTGTGAATGAGAGTATGTGAATGTTTATGCCTGATCTGGATAATTACTAACCCTCTGTACTCAAGATGAAGGGCAGTCCTCGTACGGCGTCTCCTCATTGTAAACACTTGCAAATACTGATTTTAAAACCCATCTTCTAGCCCCCATTCTTCTGGTTATTGCACCTTGGTTCTCCTTCAAGAAGTCACCTCTTTCTCACTCTGTCTATGTGTTTTTTTTTCAATGGGAGTTGACAATAACCTTTCTCTCATACACATGCACACACACACACCACACACACACACACAACACACACGCACACACCTGACTCCAGGGGAAAAAAGACACTTCCTTCGGTCTGTCAATGAACTTATTAACTATTATCCAAACCAGTATAGATTAACTCAATCTCAAGAATGCTGTTAAAACTATTAGGAAAGAGGAAGACCTTTTTCTGCTGGGATTGCTGATTTCAATGTCGTGAAGTATGGAGCTGTCAGAACCACCATAATGAGAAGGCCTATATGAAACTTTAAAAAAAATTAGTTGCAGAAGAAAGCAGAGCTGAGAGTTGGAGAGTGACTGATGAAATAGGTCCCCTGAATCCAGCTATTCCCTTGAGGCTAGTTGGCCCCTTGCCTTCCTGGGGGTCTGATCTAATCACTCCCTACAGAAAGACTCCTAATGAATAAATGCCCCCAAACAGATCAGGATTTCACTTGAGTGAAATACCTGTATTCATAATTTAGTTTCCCCAGCCAAACAGAGGCTCTGCAGCTGCTGTTCGAATGCTGTTGAAACCACCACAGGGTTAATTGGGAATGTGTACTGATGGCCAAGTTGCCAACACTTTCACATGACTAAGAGACTGACTACAGCCACTGTCTCAGTGCTAGTTGTAAGGAAGTTTTACTATAAGCCAAAAATGTTCCAGTCTTCCTGGAACTATAAAGGCTAAGCCATCCTTTCTAATAGAGAAGGAAAATTCTCCTTCCTTCCATGTAACACTGAGTAAGGAATGCAGAAATAACCTAATTTTATTCAGCTGCAATATTTCAATGATACTTGCTGCCTGAAGTCCCCCAAAATAAAAAACATAGGAGCTCATTGTCTCTCTTAAACCCCAGCTGTGTTCTCTTCAGAAGCCCAGCCAGCACTTTTACTAAAATGGAATTTGAGAGGTTTTTTCTCATCATGAATGTAAGAAGAGCACAGATAACAATAATAAGTAAAGAAAGCAAGAGAAGCTGAAGTATAAGGGCAAATGATGTGCTGTCATGGTTTGTGATAAACATGGCAACATAGCATTTAGAAAGGAAAGTCACTAATGAGAGATTTCATTTATTCACAAATTTTCCTGATGTGAAAAATGTAACTTTCTCTTGCTACTTAACTGCCAAATAAGCTTTGAGGAACATGTTCATAAAATTAATGAATCACTCAGAAACTGACCCAGCCTATGAGATGAAGATGAGTGCAGATATTCAAGGACTAAGTGATATTTGGGGACATGATTGACATACAAAGCTAGCTTTTTTGTATCTGCAATCAATGTCTACCTCTTTGTGAGCAAACATCCTTCTCTATAAATTAATGTAAAGTAAAGTCTACTGCACTGTTTTGACAATATTCTTACTTAAGTACAACTTTTGTAAATCTCTACATTTCAATTCAGAAAATCTGTCCTGAGTGACTATCATTTGAAAAGGTCTAGACTGGAAAAAGGAAAGAATTTCAAGATGGGTAAGACTAAGATGCTTCAGTCCTTCTCTGTTTAAATAACTCCAGCAACATTTCACCCTTTCACCTTTATCCAGCAGGAACTCAAAAAAAAAAAAAAAAGAAAAGAAAGAAAAAGAGTTTGGAATGCTACTTTTTGAAAGGAAAATATAAAGTAGATCAGATAATTGAAATATCTATTTTCCCTTAATACTGACTAGTCATGAAATCACTAACCTGTAAGAAATCTGTCATGTATAGAAACCAGAGGACTAAACTAAGCGCGCTGATCCCTCTCTCTAGATCTCTTTCTGCTTTTCCTAAGGCTTTTCTCAAAGTCTTCAAGCTAACTAACTCTTCCTTCCCAAGCTGAATAAAAATGTAGGATGGAGGCTCTATCAGCCTGTCTCTTGAAATGTATATATCAAGTTCAAAGAAAAATAACCACAGTAGATTAAACACAAACAGCGTGTCATTTCCAAATCTAAGAAAAATTTCATGGCCAAAATTAGGCCAGGTGTCTAGCTCTAGTTCGATCATTCATCTAGAGAGGTGGGCACCATAAAATCCAAACTACATCATTAATAACCACAGGGTTATTTTGGAAATAACTTAAGATCACAGATGGTAGCTTTTTAAAAAACTGTATCTGTCATTCCAAATTCAAAACTAAAGCTCACCCCTTTCTCTACTACGCTCGGTTTGCCATCATTAGCTAATTATAGCTATGGCCTGCCCTCCGAACCCTAGACCTGGAGGAAGCTTGTTTCCCTTTAAGTGGAGCTCCGCCAACAGTTGCTTTTTCCAATGCAAATTTCATACTAAAAGGCTCTAAAACTTAAAATGAATCTTTAAACCCATTAAACAACACAGTTCCCTAGCAGGAATATCTCCTGGGAAGGGATGTCTTCTATTCAAATGCCATATTATGACGAGCATGACAGACTTGATGGGGATCTGTTCTGACTCATGACATTGCTTAAATTAGGTTGGTGGAATGTGTGTAGGCTTCTAAGAAAAGCTCCTCGGGGTCCTGTCCTATTATTTTTGTTAATAGCTCTGAATTATGATTGTCTTCTCTTAAGGGTGATAAACCCTGTTTCCACACTGGCTACATCATGGAGTGCATGTAATACATGATTCCTATAATACATAATCAACAAGCCAGTTGTCCTGCACACTTTACACACTAATTTAATGTTGTATTTTTCTCCTCTCTTCTTCCACTAGGCCAGAGTCAGCTTGCCTCACAATCTGAACCTTAATTTTCTCACAATGTTACAAGGGCCCCTCTTGTTTCCAATTTAGCTTTCACTAGAGGGAAGAGTCTTGGGATGTCTCTAATCCCCACCATATGCTCAAACTTGATTCATAGTCCACGTTTCTTTTGGGGGCAAAGGTTCAACTTGCATGTGATCATTATTGGTTATTATCAGGGATATAAAAAAATGAACTCTTCAATCCAATTTAGTGTATCCTATCAAATTCTAGCTGTAAGGTAAATCTACCTTCTTATTTTATATTCCAAGGAAATTTGAGGCAAGATTTAATTGGTTGAAAATCTTAGAACTCAGTTTCTCTCTGTCTCTTGGTTCTACTTTCCAATCAGATAGCCTTGTGAGATGCCTGGCAGCTGCAGTAACACCATGCTCCCACTTCAAACCAGCAGAGAAGGCAAGACCCAGTTTTCCAATAGATCCAACAAAAAATCTCAAGAATTTCTACTGGCTTAATTTCAGTCATTGTAGTCAACAGAAAAAGATGCTCTGATTGGCAAACGCTAGTTCATAGTTCTATCCTTGGAACCAGGGAATGCTTCAACTCTACTTGAACTGGGAGTAACAATAAGAGTTGAGATGGTTCTCCAAAGGAAAATCATCATGCCACCATGAAAAGGAAGTGGAGAGTATGCTATGTAGCATAAACACAAATCCATTTGCATCTACATTTGTCATCTCTGGCTGCCATAACAAAATATCAACAGACAATGGCTTAAACAACAGAAATTTATTTTTATTTTCTCATAGTTCTGGAGACTGAAAGTCTAAGATCAAGATACAAGCAGGGTTGGTTTCTAGTAAGGCCTCTCCTCCTAACTTGCAGAAGGCCACTTTTCCCTATTTCTTACATGGTCCTTTCCTTGGTGCTCACACATTTGTATTGTTCTTCCTCTTCTTACAAGGGCACCAGCCCTATTGGATCAGAGTCCATTCTTATGACTATATTTACCTTAATTACCCCCTTAAAGGTCCTATCTTCAATACTGCCGCATTGAAGGTTAAGACACCAATATATGATATTAAGGGGGACATGATCCAAATAGAATAAATAGGTGAGATAATTAAGGACATCAGTTAAAAGTAGGGGTGAGATGGGAAGTCAGTATAATTATTCCTAAAACAATGTTATCTTTGCCTTATCTTTTGGTTTCCCTCTGCAAATCTTTTGCCAAGCTTCTCCTTTGGATCTAGGATTAGAAATTGTCTAAGTAAAGAGCCCAAGATATGAAATTTGCTTAGTCCAAGGCAATCGTTGTGGTTATTCACCACAATTAACACTTTGTTCCAGATAATTATAGATTTTGTAAGCCTTTCTGTGCATTGCAGGTATTTGCAAGCATCCCTAGCTTTACTTACTGATACCAGTAACATGCCTTCCCCCCACACCCCTACCTCAGTTTGAAAATAAAACATCTCCAGAATTGCCAAATGCCCCAAGGGTGCAAAATCACCCTGGTTTGGAATCATTGGCCTAGTCAACCTACTTCAGTGGCCTACCTGTCCTTGGTTTACTGCCAAGTAGTCATTCAGAATTGTGTAGTTCTGGCTCTGTAACCTTCAGAGGCAGCACTGTAAAGAATCATTGTATATAAGAATGAAATTCTCAGGGCCTACCTCAAAGACTATATGTAATTAAGTCATTATGTATGGAGCCAAAGACTTTACTTTTTTTAAGAAAAATTGTATCTTTTATTTTTTATGGTGACACTGGTTAACGGAATCTGATGTTTCCACTATACATTTTAACAGTAAGGCATATATATATATATATATATATTTACTTTAATGTGTTCACCTTCCATAGTTAGATTTCAAGTGTGTCACTAGTATATTTGACCCCTTTTCCTCATCTACCTCTCGCCCCCACATTCTGGTCACCACTAGTTTATTGTCCATGTCCATGAGTCTCTGTTTGTCCTGTTCATTTGTTGCTTTTTAGGTTTATATCCCACATGTAAGTGATAGCATGTGATTTTCAGCTTTTTCTGTCTGACTTATTTCACTTAGCATGATTATCTAGGGCTTCATCCACATTGTTGAAATGGCAGTAATTTCATCTATTAATGGTTGAGTAATATTCCATTATATATATGTACCACAACTTGTTTAGCCAATCATTTATCATAGGACACTTCAGTTGCTTCAATGTCCTGGCCGCTGTGAAATTATGCTGCTATGATATCATGTGCAAATATCTTTTCGGATATGGGTTTTCAAGTCTTTGGGTAAGATACCAGTAGAGAGGTTGTGGGATCATATGCTAGATCAATTCTTAGTTTTTTGAGGAACTGTTTTCCATAGTTTTTTCCATAGTGGCTGTACCAATTTGCATTCCCACCATCAGTGTATGAGGGTTCCTTTTTCTCCATATCTTCTCCAACATTTGTTATTACTTGTCTGGTTTGATTATAGCTACTCTAATGGGTATGAGATAGTATTTCATTGTTGTTTTGGTTTGCATTTCCTAATAGCTAGCAATGATGAGAGCACTTTTCATATGTTTGTTGGCCATTTGTGTTTTCTTGGAGAAGTGTCTGTTAAGGTCTTCACCCATTTTTTGATTGGATTGGAGTTTTGTTTTGTTGTTGTTGTTGTTGTTGTTGTTATTGAGTTGTATGAGTTCTTTATGTATTTGGATATTAGGCCTTTATCAGAGGCATTGCTTCCAAATATGTTTTTCCAGTTTGGATGTTGTCTTTACTTTGTCAGTGGTTTTTTGCTGCAGAAGCCTTTTAGTTTTAATATAGTCCCATTCATTTATTTTTGCTTTTACTTCCCTTGCCTTTGAGGTCAAATTCATAAAAACCCTCTTTAAGTCTAAGGTCTTTAAGTTTCACTTCTGTGTTTTTCTTCTATGCATTTTTTGCTTCTTGCCTTATGTTCAGGTCCTTAATCCATTTGAGTTAATTTGGTGTGTGGTGATAGACAACAGTCTAGTTTCATTCTTTTGCAGATGGGTTTCCAGTTTTCCCAGAACCATTAATTAAAGAGGCTTCCTTTCTCCACTATATGATTTTTTGGTTCTTTGGTCAAAATTATTTGCCCATATAATATGGGTTTATTTCTGGACTCTCAATTCTGTTCCACTGGTTCACGTATCTGTTTTTCTGTCAATTCCATGCCATTGTTAATTATCGTCAGTTTGTAGTATAATTTGAAGTCAGGCAGAGTGATGCCTCTAGCCTTGTTCTTTTATCTCAGGATGGTTTTGGTGATTCAGGTCTTCTGTGCTTCCATATAAATCTTTCATTCTTTTTCTTTAAACATGTGATGGGATTTTAGATGGGCATTAAATCTCTATAATGCTTTGAGTAATAAGGTCATTTTAACTATGTTGATTCTTCCAATCCAAGAACACAGAATATCTTTCCATTTCTTGTGTATCATCATCAATTTCTTTTAATAGCTCTTATAGTTTTCATTATACTAGGTCCTTCATATGTTACATTAGATTTATTCGTAGGTATTTTATTATTTTTGTTTCAATTGAAAAGGAATTATTCTCTTTATTTCTTTTTCTGACACTTGATTATTAGAATATAGGAGCATGATGGGTTTTTTAACATTGATTCTGTATCCAGAAACTTTACTTTATCTGCTTATTATTTTGAGTGGTGTTCTTGTGGAGTCTTTACAGTTTTCTATATAGTAGAATCATGCATATGCAAATAGTGACAGTCTGACTTCTTTGTTTCTTATTTGGATGCCTTTTTTATATCTTTCTCTTGCCTGATTGCACTCGCTAGGACCTCCAATGTTATAATGGAATGACAATGGTGATAGCAGACAGCCTTGCCTTGTTCCTGATCTTAGAGGCAAGGTTTTAGTTTTTCACCATTAAGTATAATGTTGGCTTTAGGGCTTGTCATATATGGCTATTATTATATTAAGATATTTCCTTCTATACTAATTGTGTTAAGTGTTTTGATCATAATTGGTGCTGTATCTTGCTGAAGTCTGTTTTTGCATCTATTGAGATGATCACATGATTCTTATTTTTTAACTTGTTTGTGTGGTGCATCACATCAATCTATTTGCGTATGTTAAACCATCCCTGGTGTCTCTGGGATTAAGCTCACTTGATCATGGTGTATAATCTTTTTAATATGTTGCTGTATTGGTTCACTAGTATCTTATTTAGGATTTTTGCATCTATTGTTCATGAGAGATAATGGTTAGTGTTTCTTTTTTGTGTTCTCTTTACCAGGTTTTGGTATCAGGGTGCTTTTGGCCTCAAAAGTGAGTTGGAAGTATTGCCTCCTCTTCAATTTTTTGGAAAAGTTTGAGAATAGGTATTAAATCCTTCTTTTAATGTTTGGTAGCATTCACCTGTGAAGCCATCTAGTCCTGGACTTTTACCTTTTGGTAGGTTTTGAGGATTGTTTCCTTTTTATATTGCTGATCAGTCTATTTAGGTTTTCCCCAGTTCTTGATTCAGTCTATATAGACTATATTTTTCTAAGTACTGGTCATTTCTTCTAGGTTATTAAATTTGGTGTTATATACTTTTCATAGTATTCTGTATGATCCTTTGTATTTCTGTGATATCAGTCATAATTTCCCCTCTTTCATCCTGATTTTTATTTGTGTCCTTTCCTTTTTTCTATAGTGAGTCTAGCCGGGGATTTGTCAATTTTATTAATCTCTTTGTTGCATTTATTTTTTCAATTGATTTTTGTTTGTTTGTTTGTTTTCGATTTCATTTATTTCTGCTCTATTTTATTATTTCTTTCTTTCTGCTGACTTTGGCTTCATTTGTTCTTCCTTTTTTAGTTTTCCTTAAGATGAAGTGTTAGGTTGTTTATTTGGGCTCATTGTTGTCCTGTGAGGTAGGCCAGTAATGATATGACTTTCCCCTTATGATCACTTTTGACGTATCCAAAAGTTTTGATATGTTTACTATCATTACCATTCTTTTCTATGTATTTCTTGAACTTTATTCTTATTTCTCTGACTGAGTCATTCTTCAGTAGCATGTTTTTTTAAATATCCATGTATTCTTCATGATTTTTTTTTCTTTTTGCAGCTGATGTCTAGTTCCAAGGCATTATGACCAAAGAATATGGTTGGTATGATTTCAATCCTCTTCTATTTGTTGAGGAGATCTCTGTGTCCCAGTCTGTGGTCAATCCTTGAGAATGTTCCATGTGCACTAGCAAAGAATGTGTAAAAAGCTGTTTTGGGATGGAAGGCTCCGTAAATGTCAATTATGTTGAGTTGGTCTAATGTGTCATTTAAGGATGTTATTTCTTTATTGATTTTCTGTTTGGATGATCTGTCCATATATGACAGTATTATGATAGTGTTTTGACTGTTTCTCCCTTTAGTTCTATTAGTATTTGGTTTATATATTTCAGGCTTTCTCATTTGGAGCATAGATATTAATAAATGTTATGTCTTCTTGGTGCATCATTCCCTATATTGTTATGAAGTCTCCATCAGTATCTTTATCTTTTTATTTTGAAGTCTATGTTGTCCAATATTAGTACTGCTACTCTCTTCACTGAATGCCATTTGCTTGAAATATCATTTTCCACCCTTTCGCTTCTAGTCTATATTTGTCTTTGAAACTAAGATGTGTCTCCTGGAGGCAGCGTGTGATTGGTTTTTTTTTTGATCCAATCTGCAACTCTGTGCCTTTTTATTGGTAAGTTCAGTCCATTTACGTTTAGGGTGATTATTGAAATATGAGGTCTTATAGGCATTTTATCTTTTGCTTTCTGGTAGTAGTTAGGTGTTTCCAATGCTTCCTTGTCCTTGTGTGTTTTTTTTCTTTTTTCATTTTGTTGCTTTGGCGGATTTTCCCTCTGACTCTTTTTGTTTTATCTTATATACTTCAGTTCTGAATCTTTGGCCTGTGGTTAACATTATGAATATGTAGAGGATATATATATATATATATATATATATATATATATATATATACACACAGTTGTCCATTTTCTTCTGCGTGTACCTTATCTCCATTCCCCTTTACAAATTTAGATCTTTTAATTCTCCCCTTTTCCGTCATTGATGTCTCAGTTTGTGCCTATGAATGCTAAACATTCATTACTATCTAGCAATTCTCTTCATATTGTTTAAGTTTATAATGCCCTTCATAAGAGTTGCACTCCTTTGTTTCTATCTGTCTGCTAGTCATCTTACTCCTAATTATGGGTTTGTTGTTGTTGTTGTTGTTGTTGTTGTTGTTGTTGTTGTTGTTTTGTCATTTGTTTTAAGTGAGCTGACTCCTTTCAGTATATCCTGCAGTGCAGGCCTTGTAGTGGAGAATTCCCTCAATTTTTGTATGTCTGGAAAGGTCTTTATTTCTCCTTCATATCTAAAGGAGAGCTTTGCCTGATACATTATTTTTGGCTGGTAGTTCCTTTATTTAATGGTTTGAATATTCAATTCCACTCCTTTCTGGCTTGTAAGATTTGTGCTGAGATGTCTGACAATAATCTCATGAGTTTTCCTTTATACATTACTGTCTTCTTTTCCCTGGCTGCCTTGAGAATTCTGTCCTTGTCATTGATTTTTGATAGTTTTAATACTATGTGTCTTGGAGAAGGCCTTTTTGGGTTGAGATAATTGGGTGTTCTGATCACTTCTTGAATTCCAAGCTCCAGCTCATTCCTTAGATTTGGGAAATCCTTGTCAACTATTTGTCTGAAAATGCTTTCTAACCCCTGTTCCTTTTCCTCGTCTTTGATAATGCCCATTATTCTTATGTTTCCTCTCCTGATGATATCAGCTAGTTCTTGACTTTCTTTCATTATTTTTCATTCTTCGGTTTCTCTTATTCCTTCTGATTTATTCTAGATTTCTGTCTGCAATATCACTGATCCTTTCCTCTATTTGATCAATTCTATTTCTCAAGGTTGTTATTTCATTTTTCAACTCTTGCACTGTATTCTTCATCTCCAGGTTATTCAGTTCTTTTCAAGGGTTTCAGTTTCCTTGCTTATCCTCATCCTGCTTATCTAGTGTTTTTTTCAGTTTCTGAAATTGTTGATATGAATTGTTTGGATCCCATTAAGTTTTTTCAGAAGTACATCCTGAATTCTCTGTCATTTAAGTCACATATCTATAAGCTTATTTTTCTGGAGATTTTTCTCTTTCTTTCTTTCTGAGATGCCTTTGTCACCTATGGTTGTTCATGGTGTTTAATGGACTGTTTATCTGCCTGGGCATTAATGGAAGTGTATTCTGCTTTTTTTCCAGAGAAAGAAGGTTACTATATAAAGGCCTCTGAAAAGAAGACATTTTTCTTTTGGTTTCTAGTAGGTGGCATCTAAGACTCTTGGGTCCCTGCTTTTTATAAAGTCTTAATTATGCCTTTTTTTCTTATAGATAGTTGATCGCACTTGCTATCCACATCTCAATCCATGTCAGTGTTTAGTAACAGTTTTGGTAGCATTTGCTCAGATTTCCCTGGGGCTCCACAGTGTTTGGTATCAGAGCATATAGGGGAAGGGACACTTCAGGTTGGAGAATGAGGCTGTGGCTCTGCCTCATGTTTTGTAAGTGCAGCTGGTACAAATCAACTGTTTTTTCTCTGCTGTCCCCACTTCTCTGCTTTTCTGCTCCGATGCCTAGACACTGCTGCAGGCCATGGAGCTCACAGGTCTCCCAAGCAGGGTTGTTCAGGGAACTTGCCACACCTTCTTCCCGCCTTCTCCTCCTACAGGGAGTTTCAGCTGTGAGAGGCAGCTTCTTTTTTCTCCCAGTCCTCACCCAACACCTGAGATTCTGACCCATGATAGCTCTTATGATCAGGTCCCAACACTCAGACATGCTGGTGTGCAGTTAGGATGTTTTTTGTTTAGTTTTAAATGTTCAGTTTTATTGTTGTTATTGTTGTTGTTGTTTCAAGGGGAGAAATCTGGGGACGTCTCTCACTCCACCACGTTTTCTGATATCTCCGTGTACATCGTACTTTGAGATACCGTGCCATTGGTCATTTTGCCCCAGTTGCTTCTTTCAAAATCTATTTACTGAGCATGTACTATGCCAAGAATTGTTCTAAAGTTGGAAGACAAATTTTGCTTTCTTCAAAAGATCTCTCATTCTGATGGAGAAGACAGGCAATGAACATAATAAACATGTAAATCAATCATATTGTGTGATAAAATGTGGTAGTTGATATGGGGAAGAATAATTAAACCTAATTGAAAGGATAGTAGAGGGAGATCCCAGGAGTGGATATAAAGTAAGTTTGTAAATAGGGTAGACAGAATGAACTTAGTGAGAGAGTAACATTTGAGCAGGCATGTAGAAGATTTGAAGAATTATGCCAGCATGTAACTGAGGGAAGAGCATATCAGAGAGAGAACAGCCCATGCAAAGGTCCTGACATGGCTGAGACAGAAGAAAAAGGAAGAGTAAGAGAGATTGAGGGTTGAGAGTTAATTGTAAGTAGGGGGATATTTCATAGAACCTTGTATAAAATATAAGAACTTCATAAAATGAGAAACCTTAAACATGTTTTGAGAAGAGGTATGACATAATTTTATTTATTACTTATTACTGGATTCAAAATAGTTTATGGAAGATGGAGATGGGTAAAGGAAGACTAGTTAGGAGATTATTCAGAAACAACTACAAGGAATTTATTGGAGACATTACTGAGAGTGCTTTCAGTGCAGTGATCTGAATGAAATCTTGGAAAAACTGGTTGAATGAGGTCAGGGGGAAAGTGACAAGAAGGAAGATGGTGTATATGGAAATGTGAATCAATGTGGAGGTGTAAGTTTGTAGGAGTTCTATTGTTGCTTTAATTTCTCAAAGAAGGAAACACCGAGTTCATTAGTTAGGAATAATGAGCAGGAGATATTATCATTTTGAGAAAGAAGGAATTGAGAGTATACAACTAGAAGAGTGCACTGATGTGGTACTTATGCCAGGCAGCATGGTTTAATTCCAGAAGATATGTCAAGGAATAAGAAAAATGATCAATAACTTTCTTCTGTATTATGTTGGGAGGATGTGACAGGGCAGGGTAAATAAAGTCTCCAACATTGGACTTTCTTCTGAGGAATGCATTCAGGATGTACCAAGAAATTCATTGCGTCTCGGCATACTAAGGGACTAGGGGAGAGGACAAACTCTGGCAGACAGAATTGGAATTGGGAGCAACCTGAGAAAAACACTTTGCCTTACTGTTCAGTTTAAGTTTGATATTGGCCCTGGGCTAGTTTTTAATCATTTAATTTTTTTTCATTTTGTCCTCACACTACCAGGCTTTCTAAGGGAAAACTGTGGAAAGGTACAGGTGTATCTCAGATAAACTGTGGATTTGGTTCCAACCACTGCATAAAGTGAGTATTGCAATGAAGTGAGTCATGATATTTTTGCTGGTGGAGGGTCTTGCCTTCAATTTATAAACACTGTACCTGGAAGCACAATAAATGAAACACAATAAAGAAAATGAGATCTATGCGTATTTGAAAGCCTTTAACCTCTTTGGAGAACAGCTACTGTAAATCACCAAGTGGTGTAAAATTAATATCAACAATGTTTGGAAAAATGTGTCTTTTAAAGTGAGAATGCTTATATATAGTGGTCAATATGTTGTTGAGTAATAGGTGACTGACTATCCCTTCAGCAAATGAAATTCGATGGAAATGCATTTTTCCAAATTTATAATTTTCAGAGGAAGAATGAGCCAGCAGCTCCTCACCATCTTTGTACAAAGGCCCAACAAGATCAATTAAGCTCATTTGTTGATTTATCCCATTCAAACACCTCCAGGCCTTCAGAAAAGATAAGCCCAAAATGCACCATAGTTATGGAGAAAATCGATGGATGAAAATAGATCAGCAAATGAAACTGGATCTGAGAGGCAAGAGTAGAAATCGAAAGAACTTAATTTGGAAATCATATAAAACTTATAGTAAAGAGGAGAGGTTGTCCAAAATAGCAGTATTGGAGGATGCTGAGCTTTTCCCCTCCCAAGAACACATTGAATATACATTTATATTTAGAGTAATTTTTCCCAAGAAACAACTGAGGGCCAATGGAACAGCTTCTCCACGGGGGGCGGGGGGGGGCGGGGAATCTCACAAGAGAGAGACTGCATAGAGAACCACAAGAGCTCTCTAGGAGCTGAGGAAATTCTTCAGGACTAGACAAACTTGTGAGTGCTATTGCTTATATTTCTCCTGCACCTGGATAGCAGGCAGGAGCTCTATCCAGGTTCTCTGGTCAACCTGCAGGGCCACTGTAATGCATCTCAGTTAACCCTCCTAGAGCTAGATGAAGCAGGAACAGGAGGGTGTTATAGCACTTGCACATGGTGCCCCTCCACCCGGAGATGATCCAGTAGGTATGGCCTGGCACTAATACATGTACACATAAGGATACACACTCATGTGAGGCTCTGCCACCTGGAGATAGTGTGGAACTAGCAAAATACTGTGATATCCACACTGGGAGATGCCCTGCCTAGAGAAAGTATGAAACTAGTAAGGTTCTATGACATGTGCACTCAGCAGCTCTGCCCAGATCTGGCTCAGAAAACAGACAATTAAAGAATTAAAGAAATGGTGGCATGCTGTGCACACAACAGACAGCTCCACCAAGATCAGGGTCAAGGAAGCACACTTACACTAAACTGCCCACCCAAAAGCCATTCTTTCTGGCCAGACAGCACACCAGGCACTGCATATGCCTGCCCTGACTATAGTCAGCCTGCCAAAACCATCCAGTACAGTCTACACAGAGACCACTTTTTCAAAATTGGGAAGATAGCTTTTATTTAACTCTTAGGAACAAACACAGAAAATCAAAAAACTGATAGAAAAATATGCCTCAAATGAAGGAATGAGGGGAAAGGAGATAAATTTTAATAGAATGGAGATAAGTAATTTTTCTAATAAGGAATTCAACGAAACAGTCATAACAGTGCTCAACAAACTTGAAATGAAATAGGGTAACTCAGAGAGAACGCGAACAAACAGAAAATACAATAAAGAACCAAATGGAGGTGAAGAATGTAATAACTGAAATGAAGAATACAGTAGAAGAAAGTGACAGCAGATTAATTAAAACAGAAGAACTGATTAGCAATCTGGAAATCAGAATACTGGAAATCACCTAGTCAGAATAGCAAAATGTAAAAAGTACTTAAAAAAAAAATAGTATAAGAAATCTCTGGTATGACATTAAGCACGCTAATATTCTCATTATAGAGATTCCAGAAGGAGAAGACAGAGAGAAAGGGGCAGAAAATATATTCAAAGAAATAATGGTTCAAAACTTTCATAATCTGGGAAAGGAAACAGACTTCCAGATACAGGGAGTACAGAAAATTCCAAACAAGATAAACCCAAAGAGACCCACACCAAGATATTGAATTAAAATGGCAAAAGTTAAGGATAAAGAGATAATCTTGAAGGCAGCAATAAGGAAACAAATCACATATAAGTAAAATCCCTTAAGGCTACCAGCTGATTTCTCAGCAGCAACTTTACAGGACAGAAGGCAGTGGCAGGAAATATTTTAAGTGCTGAAAGAAAGGCAAGGTTATCATTCAGATATGAAGGAGAGATAAAAAGTTTCCCAGACAAGCAAAAATTATAGGAGGCTGTCACCATTAAGCTGGCTTTATAAGAAATGTTAAAGAATTGTCTTTCAATAGTAACCAAAAAAAAAAGAAAGAAAAAAATGGCAAGAAGCACATACCTATCAATAATTACTCAAAATGTAATGGACTAAATGTAATGTCAAAAGACAGAGGGTACCAAAATGGATTTAAAAAAAAATAGGACCTATCTATATGTTGCCTACAAGAGATTCACTTTAGATCAAAAGACACACAGAGACTAAAAGTGAAGAAACGGAAAAAAAATATTCCATGCAAATAGAAACAAAAAGAAAGCTAGGGTGGCAATACTCATATCAAACAAAATAGACTTCAAAACAAATAATGTAAGAGACAAAACAAATGTTACATAGTGATTAAAAGGTTAATTCAATGAGAGGATATAACAAATGAAAATATGCACCCAATATAGGAGCACCTCAGTATATAAAGGAAATGTTAATAGACATAAAGTCATAAAGTAATAGTAATAATTAATACGATAATAATTGGGAACTGTAATACCCACTAAACTCAATGGATAGATGATCAAGACATAAAATTTTTTAAGGAAATAATAACTGTAAATGTCACATTAGACCAGATTAATTTAATAGACCTTTATAGAACATTTCAATTCAAATTTAAGATTATATATTTTTCTCAAAGTGTACATGGACCATTTCCCAGTATAGACCACATATTAGGCCACAAAACAACCCTCAGTAAATTCAAGAAGATTTAGGTAGGTAGATGCTATGCTTGCCTCCTCTCACAACCACATCAAAATTACAACTAAACTACAGAACAACCACCATTGAGAATCACCTGAAATCTAGCTGAACAGAAGTCCTATAACTGAGCACATACAGGAAAAGCCATATGAGGCTGGTAGAAGTGAAGTTTCCAAAATGGCTGATATCCACGTGTGGTGGCTAAATGCTGGGAGGGATATAGCAACTGCAGAGGGTCCCCGTACACCCCACACCAAGGAGCATTTTTCAAATGCTTTTTCTGTATTTATTGAAATGAGCATATAAATTTTATTCTTGGTTTTGATGATGTGATATATCACATTAATTAAGTTGTGAACACTGAACCATCCTTGAATCCTCATATAAATCCCAAATGATCATGATATATAATCTTTTTAGCTTATATGGTTGAATTTGGTTTGCTAGTATTTTGTTGAGAGTTTTGCTCCTATGTTCATCAGGGATATTGCTCTGTAATTCTCTCTTCTTTTTATTTTCAGTATCTTTGTTTAGTTTTGGAATCAGGGTAATGCTGGTATCATGAATGAGTTTGTAAGCTTTTCTTCCTCTTTAATTTCTTGGAATAGTTTAAGAAGAATAAGTGTTAATTTTTCTTTAAAAGTTTATTATAATTCACCTGTGAAGCTATCTGGTCCTGGGTTTGTCGTTGTTTTTGTTGTGAGCAAGATGATTTTTACCCAGCAAGTCTAGCATTAGAATTAAAAGAGAGATAAAGAGCTTCCAAGATAAGAAAAATTTAAGGAATTCATCACCACCAAATTGGTATTACATAAATATTAAAAGGATTTCTTTAAAAAGAAGAAAAAAAACAAAAATATGAATAATAAAATGACAATATCTAAATATATATCAATAATTACTTTATTTTTTTTATTATGGTAACATTGGTTAACAAAATCCAGTAAGTTTTAGGTGTACAATTCAACAGTAAGCATATATATATATATATATATAATATATATATATATATATATAATATAATTATAAAATTGTCTGTTCACCACCCATAGTTAGATTTCTTTCTGTCACCATAACTTGACCCTTCCCTTTTACCCCATCTACCTCTCCTCTCCCTACTCACCCTCACCCTCTGGTAACCACTAGTCTATAGATTAAATTACATAGGGTGGCTGAAAAAAATAAGAAAACAAGACCCTTATAGATGTTGCCTACATGATGCTCACTTCAGATCAGAACACACACACAACTTGAAAGTAAAGGGATTAAAAAAGATAGTTCATGAAAAAGGAAACTGAAAAAAGCTGGAGTAGCAATACTTATACCAGACAAAATGGACTTTAAAACAAAAGTTATAACATAGTTAGCAAACTATTTGACATCAGTTTTAGTAATATCTTTTTGGATATGTCCCTCAAGTGAGGGAAACAAAAGTGGGAAAAAAAATGGGACTTTAGCAAACTAACTTTTGTACAGCAAAGAAAATCATCAACAAAAATCAAAAGACAGTCTACTGAATGAGAGAATATATTCAAATTAGGTATCTGATAAAGAGTCAACATCCAAAATATATAAGGAACTCTTATAACACAACAAAAAAAAATAATAAATAATCAGATCAAAAAATAGGCAGAGGATATTGAGACAAGCATATGAAAAGACGTCACTAATCATCAAGGGAAATGCAAATTATAACGACAATGAAATACACCATTCAACATGGCTGTTATCGAAAATTTAACAAGGAAAAAGTGTTGACAAAGGTGTGGAGAAAAGGGAATCCGTGCACACTATTGGTGGGATTGAAAATTAGTGCAGCCACTATGAAAAACAGTATAAAGATGTCTAAAAAAACTAAAATAGATCTGTCACATGATCAAGCAATTTCACTCTGGGTATTTATCCAAAGAAAACAAAAATACTAATTCAAAAAGATACATGATTCCTATGTTCATTGCAGCATTACCTGTTATAGCCAGGGTATGGAAGCAATCTAAATGTTTGTTGATAGATGAATGAATAAAGAAGATAGGGTACATGTATACAATGAAATATTATTCAATAATAAAAAAGAATGAAATCTTGCCATTTGTGACAACATGGATGAAAGTAGAGGGTATTATGCTAAGCGAAATAAGTCAAAGACCAATATTACATGTTTTCACTTATATGTGGAATTATTAAGAAAATCAAAACAAACAAAATAAAATAAAAACAGACTCATAGAAACAAAGAACAAACTAATGGTTGCCAGAGAGAAGGGGAATCGAGGGATGGGTGAAAAAAGCGAAGGGGATCATAGTCAATAATATAATGATAACTTCACAAAGAAACAGATGGTTATTAGACAGTGCACACTGGTGGTCACACTGTAAGATATATAAATGTGAAATTACTTTTGTACACCTGAAGCTAATATGATATTGTATACCAACTATAAATTTATAATCTAAAGGGAGCTGACTCTATTTCCCCATGTGTTCACTTACATGTTTTTTTTTTAAGTGCCTTCTTACTGCAAACCTTATAATGCATGTGTCCAAATATGTTCTATTTCCTCCCAAGTAGTTCCCTTGAGCTGAGGTTATAAACTATGGGGCATCTTTTTTCACCTCTCAGCATTAGTACATCTCCTAGGGGGGTTGATTTTAACATGAAGCTACCAGTTGTTCAAAGTCAAAGCTAACAAAGAACATGGCTGATCAGATAGGAGATTTCGGTTGTTAAAAAGAATAGGCTTGATTTTCCAAAACAGTGTGTAAATTAAATCTACAATTTGCAGTTGAAATGAGATGGAAACTCATCACTAGAATATAATTGTAGCCTCCTATAACTAGATTTCTCCCTAATTAGAAATAACCTTGAGTCATTTTTTTCTATTTACTATTTTAAAATGTATTCAGACAAACATAAAGATCAGGTTTAATTCCACTGCCAAGAGGTAATTTATATTTGTATGTATATATTTTTAAATTTTCTTTGTTCATATAAAGTTTGGAACGAAGAATTTTCTTTTGTAAACTGATTATTATAATAATTTATCTTGTCATTTACATAAAATGAGTGTCCGTCTGTGTCAAATGTTGAATTAGACATCATTTTTAATGCTTGCGCAGCATTATGTTGTATAGAGGTTTCATAATTTATTTAACCAGTCACATCCTGATGGGCATAATCGTGGTATCCACTACCTGGAATATTGCTGTCATTCACAATTTTGTTTTTTACAAACAGGCCAGAACTTATTCTTCCTATTCTCTAAACCTCCTTCAGGCTTTCTTCTTGAGGGTACATGTTTTTGAACGATGTCCAACTTATAGGGTTTCCACAGCCATCATTTTTTGAACCATGAAGTTCAGATAACAACTGCACTTCATGGTCAGCCTTGGTGTAGATACTAGGGATTCTGAGCTCAACATTGTCCTGTTGGCTAGGAGAAAACAAATCTAATTATCATTGGTGGCTTGAGTCACAACTCTGGACAGCTGTCCCTATGGGAACCCAGAGGACACATCTGAACATTCAGTAATATGTCACTGTGAAATGCCATGCCGCTCTCGGCTCACACAATACCGTGATTCAGTAAGTCTGAGGAAAAAATAGAAGGAACTGTGTATACATTATCTGATTATCTTTTGTACTCAGTAAACAAGATGACCAAGTTCCGGGAAGGTGAAACCACAGTTTATAGTATCACATCATTGAGTGGGAGATCAAGAATCACACTTCGGATGGATTTCTTAGGACATTCAATAAGCAGATTAGTCAAACTCTAAACCTCAGTTTTGGAAAATGAAGTTTTAAAACCTACCTCAGAGGATTGTTGAAGTCCATGGAATGTAGTGAGTTCTCAAATCAGTTATTTTCCAGTAGTAGTGGACAAATGGTAATAATAGTAGCAGAATTGTATTGCCATTGTTCCAAATGCATCTAAGCAGTAGAAATAGCGTTTGTGTCTGTGTGGTAATAGCAGCTGTAGAGCTGAAGTTTGTGGTGCTAGTAGTACCTATACTAGAAATAGTTGTTGTTCTGTGGTCTTGTGGCTACTGTTGCAACTGCTGTTAATTTTACAGTAATAGCTGCTGTGGTAGTAGAATTTTGGTTGGGACTCAAGCTAGATTCCCTATTTTTTTTTTTTTCATTTTAAACTATCTAACTAAAGTCCCCAGTTCATTATTTTAAACCTCAAGTAAAAGGCAGAATTCTGTTTTAGAAATGTATCCATTTGTGCTTCTATGACTATTAATCCTCATTTTTTTCCTATGATGGAAGAGAGCACAAAGTCACACTTACTTACAGTTCAAATCAAAGCCTCAGCTGTCAGTTGCCCCTAACCCCAGGGAAAGTAACATGTTTGGTTAAAACTATAGGAGTGGTCAAATGTTTAAAGAACAAAGTGAAAATGAAGTCAATGGCACTATTTTCTTCTATTTTATTTTTCTATTTGCTTTTTGGACAAAGTGATTTCCTTTTGAAAAGTGTGTGCAACTTTTAAATTTTTCAAGAGGGGGGAGGAGAAGAAAATGTGTGCATATACAGGTAATCAATTATAATTCTCATGTATATAACAAGTGGATCACAACCGAGGTTAGGTTTTAAATATTGTGTATGGATTTATTCATTGACTCCCCACTGACTTAATAGGAAGCACACTGAAAAAAATTACAACACATAACATTTCTTTATAATTAAGGGCCAGACATCCACGAAGGGATGCTCAAAATCAAATTAATTTTTGTTCTTATGATCATACTGGAGAAGAAAATAATTATTCAACATTACAAGAAGGTTTGCAGAATTACCATATAACCCTTTCATTCAGAAAGTTTGAATTTGATCTACCTATTTATCTGCAGTGATTAAACATTCAAAATGTTTTAAACAATAATCCATAGCTGGCACAAGGCTGAGAACAATGGTATTTTAAACAATGGCACCAGTATTTGTTTAATGCTTAGGTGGCACACATTGTGCTAGGGGTTTTCTCTTATACTATTGCATCAGTCTAGGAGTGGTTTTAACTTAGGGCGATTTGGCCCTCAGAGAGATACCTGGTAATGTCTGTGACATTTTTGGTTGTCACAGCTGAAGGGAGTGCTACTGCTATCTAGTGGGTAGAGGTCAGCAATGATCCTAAGCATCTTACCATGCTCAGGACAGCCTCCACTACAAAGAATTATGTACTCCAAAATGTCAATAGCATTGAGGTCGAAAAAACTCTGGTTTGGATTAGTATTCTTTTTCATGCGCCTGTTTATTCTTTAGTCATTCCTCAAATATTTATTGAGCAACTACTATGTGGCATGCTCTATACTAGCCTCTGAGGATATCCAGAAGAGTGAGGGACTTGTCTTTGAAGTAAAAAATTTGGAATATATGCACTGTTTTTCAAAAGGTAGCTCAAGTATCATCTGTTTATAAAGTGCCCAGAGTACTTCCAAAATGCAGGTTCCTGGGGCACACGCTGCAGCACCTGAACTAGAATCTCTCAGGATAAGACACAAGAAATTACATTCATTTTCATTTTTTAAATTTTAATTATTGAAAATGCAACATTTGTACTGCATCCCATATAAGCATTTTAGATGAAACAATGAAATATAGACAATAATATGGAATATTTGAAAATATAAAAATAAACCAAATACACAAAAATCTAATTGATTTTCATTCCACAAAGCTTCATAGATGTTAAATTATTTAACATATATAACAACCCTTTTAAGTAAATGTTGTTCATATATAATACCAATTTCAGATAAGCAGCACTGATATCCAGTTACTGAAGACACTGACCTCCAGAAGAGCTGAGGACCAAGCACAGGACACAGCAAGAATGTGGCAGAGTTCAGACTTAAACCCCACAGGGACTGCAGTATTCATACTTCCCAATGTAAATTTTGTCCCACCAAGTTTCCCTGGTCCCTCCTTCTCTCCCTGATCCAGCCTGTCCGCAGTTAATGATACACCTCGCGTCTTCTCTCACTTTCAGCAACAACCCATCAAGAGACCCCTTCTCAGCCTAATGCCAGCTATTCAAGATGGACAACACAGAGTTGGGACCTTTATAATAATAGATTTCCAGTTAATTTGTTGTAAGTGAAGATAAGCTAATATTTTCTAAATATTTGTAAGAGGAAAAATTGCTACTATTCATAATTCTTGACTATCTTCTTAAGAGGATATAATACAAGGAGAGGCTAAGACCTGGTTCTGAGTGTGAGAAGTCACATAGATACTTGAGAGAGTACCTCAAACTGTACTTCTAGTACATTGCCCTAGATGATGCTGTACTCACAAAATTTAAGAACCTATTTTTCCAGGAGGAGAGAGGAACATGTAACCAAGTAAATTAAGGTATAACCAGACAAATGTTAAAATTGGTAGGTAAATAAAATGCCTTTCTAAATTCTATTTAGCTTTCAAAGCTCAATTCCTTGCATTCCATGAAATAGTTTTTGGCTGCCCTAAAATACAATGATCTTCTAAAACATTCAAAACATAATTTTTCTCTAATTGTTGTTTAGTATAAGATTATTCCTTTTCTATTTAGATAGAATCCCTTTGAGGATATGGTTTTGTATTCCTTGCAGTGACCGGGCTTGTCTACTGGAGGCTCAGTCAGCCAGTAATTGTGGACCAACTGACCCTTGAAAAAAATAAGTTTTATGTTCCTGTCAAGGTACAGGGAGGAAAAAAATAGAGATATTTTCTAAACATCAAGATAAGTAGTAGGTAGGTGTCTGAAACATGAGTCCACCTGGCCTAATCTCCTCAATGTGTTTAAAAGTCTCTTTTATTAGGGTGGATTTTTTTTCCTTTGAGCACTGAGAATTTGCCAAACGTGAAAATGGTAGAATCAAACACCAATTTCTTCAATAGGAAGTTATTACAATCTATCAATCTTGTTTTCTCATCTGTCATGGTTGAATATCAGCTGTTCAAAGTCCCCCCTTTCTGAAAGAGAGGTGGCTAGGAGACATATTAGTGCTTGCCCAGGTAACTCTAGTCGTTTCTTTGTGTAAGTCAATTCTGAGAATTGGTTCTGGTGCTCAAGGAATATCTCTCAAACTCCCAGAGCTAACCTTCCCCCAACCTTTGACAATGGAGGTCTGGGAACTTGCAATGCAGTTTCTTCTTCATTCACCTTTAAGTGAAAGGTTAGTGGTTGAAGTTAATCTTCAATGGAGCAATTAGAGATCTGGACGGCAGGTTAAAGCTGACTCAAGCCCTTGAGAGCTTGCTTTTAACGATTGAACAAGACAATCAACTTAGAGACACTAAGAGGTGCCATGAGTACAAGGCTAAGAGGAAGAAACAGGAGAAGACCAACAGAAGGAATCTGTCAATGTCCTGAGACCTGCTTGCCATAATTACTTGGAATTTATCATAGAGATTGTTCTGGATACAGGTCCAGTTAGTGTACAAATCAGGGTGGCTCCATCCTGGGCCTTCAGGATAGCTATGTCCAAAGCTCATGTTTGCATATGTGTGCATTTGTCATTTTAGTAAGTCTGTAGAACTTCTCTCACATAGAAGATAGTGTTAGATATAAAGATGTGTCACCTCTGCCACCCTACAGAAAAACCGTTTGTCAAAAAAGAGAGGAATGCCTAGTGCTAAGAGAGAGTTGTGCAGGGCCCTTGTGGCCCCTACCATCTGGCTGGATCTCTCACACAGGAGAAAAAACTGAGTCGTTTGGAGTGCCACCATGATTTGCAAGATCCATTTCACCTTGATAGATCAATTTGCTTCTCACATAAAACTACTATGTCAAATTAGTGATTAGGCAATGATTCTATCTGATCTATACTAGGAGATAATTCACCCAATACAGCCCTATAATGAACTTTAGAATGTTGAATATAAATATTCGTGGTATCAGAAGAGGTCACTGTGTATATCACAGAAAAAAAAATGTTTTGTAACTATATTTGATGATAGATGTTAACTAGGAGCAGCGGTGGTCAATTTTTACTAATATATAATATATTATAAAATCATTATATTGTTTACACCTGAAACTAATACATATGTTATGTTTGCAATTATACTCTCAATTTTTAAAAAAGGAGAGGATATGTAAGATAGAGTTTTAAAATATTAATATATTTTGCAATGCTTTAGTTTTTATTATCTATTGCATAAACAACCCCAAATCAGCTCTCAAACTATGATAAAACAACTCTTCCACCACCATCAACCAACCCCCCACACCTCTATTCTCAGCCCATTGTACGCAAATAAGATTTTAAGCACAAAGTATACAAATTCAGTGGCAAATTAAACAAATGTGTGGTACACATGCAAAATAAAGGAATCCAATCAGTTACAATTTCCATTTTAGGAACATGCCTACAGCTCTCAGAACTGATGAGATGTTCAGACACTAGTATCCTTTTCTCATAGTGATAAGGTAAAAAAATAAGGAATACGAAAGGCAAGCTTTTTATTACAAATTTCTTTCCAGAAATTGGTCAGATTTAGAAATGTTTTATTAAGAGATATGCATCCAGCGTCCATAATTTGGAAAATTGTCAGTAAATTTTCAAAGCAAATACTATATGCTACTATTTTCCTTCATTGTTCACCATAGCAGCTACAAATCCAACACTTACGTCAGTATGTATGTGGCTGGTGAATACAATGGAAATGACGATTCGAAAATACTGCATTTACTATTTTGTTATTGATAGTGATCCATAGAATCAAATAAGCGGTGTTAAGAGTAATTCTTTAGATAAATGTTAACTCAGGTGAACAAGTTAGGAGAAGGCATGACACATGATATATCAGTCAAAGCCACAAGAGAGATATCAACTTGCACCTTATCTAGGGCCTCCCACAATAGAGATTTTTTAGAAATGAGATAACACTAAGAAAAAATGTAGTACTTTAAAAGCAAACTTTCGGCTTTGTTGACAAATGTTTATTTTAATTTTTTCCAAGTACTACTCAGATGTCTGTGTTGTTATATTGAGTAAAAATCTTGCTTGAAACTATCAGGTAGATATATATATCTTCTTGAGTCCCTTCCAGGCCAGTGAGAGCTCAAGCTGACATAACAAAGCCAGAGAAGGACTTAGGGGTGGCTCTTGGTCTTTCAATGCAACAAGAAGAATTAAATAACCATTTCTCTCAAGCTATAAAGAAAAATTCCTTACTTCATCTTTGACATCCTGATATTTCTCAGTTTTACCACATTTCCTTATTTGCTGTTGATACTCATGAGATTCCAAGCAATCACTGAATAACTGTCACATGAGAGATGATGAAACCATAGAAATCATCATCTAGGGGCTAGAAATATAAGAATGGTATTTCTGAGCAAAAATGTGGAAAACTTGCATACAGATGGAACATTACTTTTTATGCATCAAGATGTCAACCAAATCAGATCAAGTGAAAGGAAATGTCTTTGAAATAACAGTATTTGTGATTTATTCTCATCTCCTGTATTTCAAGCTAATTATCTTTGTTTGAGATGAAAAACTAAAAAGACTTAATCTGTTTTTTGAAGTTCAACCCTATCAAATTAGGCAGAATATATATGTAGCTTCTTGCTGATGGAACTAGGATCCAGCAATTATTTAAAAATTAATAGCAACTGCCTTTGTAATATTTCACTTTTTGACAAACTTCACACCATTTACTGATTCCTTAGAGGCTTATAATTGATCTCTCTACGGAACTAGTTTTGCGTGTCACTGAACTAGTCGCCTCAATTTAAGATCAGGAAGGGAAAATTGAGACTTTAATGGTGTCATTTCTAGGTAAAAAGTGTAATGTATGCAAAACATCTTACATATGTAGATAATTACTAAGTCATTAAATGGTAGTGACTAAAAGTTTGAGCTCTGGAATAAGTTAAATGTGGAATGTAATAGAAGCTCTATACTTCTGTTTAATATTTGAACAAGTTTCTTATCCCTCCAGCCTATTTTCTGATCAGTAAAATTGGAATAATAAAACCTTTCTCATGGGTTATTATAGGTAGTAATTAAGTGCCTGACATACATACAAATCAGCAAGCATTTGTTGGTATTGTTCCCTTATTTCGAGCATATTTTCTTTCTGACAAAGAAGAAGGAGACTACATTACTGAACACTTAACTTACAGATGATGCAATGTGTAATGTTATCTATTTATTTCATATGTACTTATAAAATAGAGGTTGTGGCCCTCTTTGCAGATGAGAACAGTGAAAAGCAAAGAGATCAGTTACATGACTGCACATGGCCTCACAGCTACTCTGTGGTCAAATGGGGATATGAACAAAGTCGTTGAACATTTAATCCCCCAGGCTCTTTCCCAGCACTGTGCACTGATGTGCGCTCAGTGTCCTTTCCTGGAGTATCTGGAAACTAGGCAGTGACAGAAACTAGTGCAGAAACCAGAGCCCTGAGAGGCTATTTAACTTCATAGGCCCATCCAGTGACAACACCAAAACTGAGGTTTATTATCGGCTGCCCAGTTTTAATGATGTATCTTAAACCTTAAACTGGATTGATTTTTAAAGTATTATAATCTGCTCTTTCAAGATTTATGATGTTTTCATTGTTTCATGACCATATTAACAATTATTATGTAGAATTCCTGTTTTATTTATTTCAGTGCTAATGCTAATAATGCTTATACTATAACTAATTCATTTTAAGGTTTTACATATATATGTAAATTTTGCATAGATATGTAAATTTAAATGTGTATGTGTGTGTTTATATATATTCATGTATATGTACACATGTAATTGTTTTCAAGAAGAATATAAGTGTGATATACTTTCTGAGCCACTAAATGTCTAAGAATATCTTGCTATTTATCCTCAGAGATGAAAATTTTTTAACCAGATATAGATTTCTTGAATTAACTGTTTTTCTCAAATGTTATAGGTGATTCACTTTTTTTCTAGTTTTCTAGTATTATAGAGTCTACACATGGCAAGAATTTTGTTCCTTTGTAAGTGACATCTTTCCTAGTTACTTATAAATGATTTTTTAAATCCATAAAATTCAAAACATATCACAAAGTAAGCCTAGACATTTAGCTCTTGTCATTAATTTTTCTTCAGGCTTTCATCAAAGACAGAGGAATTGCACACTCTTGTTTTCTTTGTTACTCATTCTCCTTCAACAAATCTGTTGGCTTTCAGAGATTCCTCATTTGTATTTCTTTATGTTTCTAACCTTTATATTAGGAAAATTATCCATGTTTAACCATTCTTGCATTAATTTAATATAAACACTGCAGTGTCATAATGTTAATTCATTGAATATTTTGCTGAATTCACATGCTAATATTTAGTTCTTGTAAACTTTTGTAATTTTTTTTAATTTTTAAAATTTTAATTAGTTTCAAGTATACAGTACATTGCTTAGACATCTATATAGTTTGTAAAATGATCCCCCCAATTGCTCTCTCCCTCCCCTGACCCTCCCCTAGCCAATGTATTAATGCTAACTGCATTTCTTAAGCCCTGCCTTCCATCCCCTTGACCAACCATCAGCTTCTAATTTGTACTTCTTTAACCCTTCACCCCATTCTCCCTGCTCCCCAAACCCCCCACTCCTCTGTCCATCACCAAATTGTCCACTATATTTGTGAGTCTGTTTTTGATTAGTTTTTTCCTTTTATTCTTTAAATTCCGCATATAAGTGAAATCATATAGTGTTTATCTTTCTCTGTCTGAATTAAATGCCTTCTAGATTCATAACGGCAATATCTTTTTCCATCTCCTTCCTTTTCATAAGTAGGGGTCTTATTTTCTTATCCTTTCAGCCACTCTATCCTTTGGTTGGAGCACTTAATTCTTTTCCATTTAAGGTACTTATTGATAGAAATGTAGTTGTTACCATTCTTTGTTTCTGTTTTTGATACATGTTTTTTCTTCTTAAAGAAGTCCCTCCAACATTTCCTGTAATTCTGGCTTGGTGTTGATAAATTCCCTTAGTTTATTTTGTCTGAGAAGCTCTTTATCTGTCCTTCAAATCTAAATGATAGCTTTGCTAGATAAATTATTCTTGGTTGTATATTCTGGGTTTTCACCCCGTCAAATATCTTTCGCCAAGCCCTTCTGTCCTGCATAGTCTTCTTGAGAAATCAGCTGCCAGTTGTATAGGTGTTCCCTTATATATAATTATTTGTTTTTCTCTAGCTGCTTTTAATATTCTTTCTTTGTATTTAAACTTTGGCATTTTAATTATGATGTGTCTTGATGTGGACCTCTTTGGATCCTTGATTTTTGGAATCTTCTGAGCTTCCTGGGGTTTTATGTCCATTTCCTTTACCAGTTAGGGAAGTTTTACATCATTATTTCTTCAAACAGCTGTTCGTCTTGATTTTCTTCACTTACACCAATCAGATGACTATTTGGAGCCTTAATAGTGTCCCATATGCTCCTTAAATCATCTTTATAGTCTTGGCCTCTTTTTTTCTTGCCATTCTGTTTGAGTGTCCTAATCGGCTTTCCTGTCCTCTAGATAGGGCATGTGATCCTCTTCTTTATTCACTTTGTTTATTCCTTTGTTTATTCCATTTAATATACTACTCATCTCAGATAATGTGTTCTTCATTTCAGACTGGTTCTCTTTTATAATCTCCATTTCCATTTTTATGTTTTTACCACTTTGTTGAAGTTCTCTATACTTTCCAAAAGTTCATTGAGCACCTTTATAACCAGTGTTTTGAACTCTGCATCTGTTAGATTACTTGACTTTATTATATCTGGATCTTTGTTCTGTTCTGTCATATAGATTCTACTTCTTTGTCTTCCCATTTCGGCTGCCTTTTCATGTGTTTTGACTTACTAAGCAAAGATCCTTAGTCTCCCAGTCTTATTAATGTGGATTTGTGAAGTAGGTGTCCAGTGGCACAGTCCTGAGAGGAGTTCAGCTGCAGGCCATATTTAACCCTAGCTTCTACCCCTCCGGGGTAGCACTGCTCTGAAGATGCAGCTTTTCAGCACATTGGCCATCCCCAGTGTACACTCATGATTGATTTGTGATGTCTGCCATGGGCAGAGGAAGAGGTAGAAATGCACTTGCAGCACGAACTTTCCAGTCCTGCTCAGTGCACCTATTCTGAAACTTGTGCTATAATTGTCCATCTTTAAGTTAAAGCCTTTACACTAAGAATCATGGAATTTGGCCTGCCAGTTTTTTGGATAAAATTTTATTGAATGCAGCCACACTCATTCATATACATACTGTCTATGGCTGCTTTTATACCACAAAGGCAGAGCTGAGGGCTTGCCATTGGGACTGTGTAGCCCATAAAGCCAAAAAATATAAATAAAATAAAATAAAATAAAATAAAATAAAATAAAATAAAAAGATAAGATAAAATAAAATAAAATAAAATAAAATAAAAAATAAAATAAAATAAAATAAATTAAATTAAATTAAATTAAATTAAATTAAATTAAAATTAAAGATACTATGTGGCCCTTTACAGAAAATGTTTACTGATCATTGCTGTATATGGTTCCAGTCCAGAGTGAATGTCATTCTCGGATCTGTTAAAATTCAAGTTCAGTCAATCATTTTATCTATAAATACTTTCATAAAAACAAAGCCATAATTTCCTATCCTATTGCTTTTTGTTTATTAAACATAATAGTGTTTCAAGACATGCCCCTTTGATTTACAAAATCTATTCACTTACAAATGAATTTGGGCCACCTCTTTCCACCTATCTAAGTACCCCACCTGTCAAGATTTAGCAAGCAATCCACAGATGCTGTGCTTATAGTTGGCTCAAAAAGCTACACCAGAAGCTGGGGCCAGCTGCCTCCAGTGTGAGTCTAGGAGCTGCTCAGCAAGGAGCACCTGACTCGCTGAGGATATACCTGGATGTGGCTTGGGTGGGGGCCCAAGTTGGGGGAGGCAGGGTTTCAGGGAATTCTCTGGGCAAAGCAACCTCTGTTATCCAGTTTGATGACATAACAGCTATGGTGACACTGTGTCCGGCTCACTGGTAGTCGGGAGGGCTCAACGGGAACAATGGATATTCCCAGCACTTCTGTACTAAGCAAGTCTCTCCTCGTCCTTACTCCAATAATATTTCCCTGTAAGTCTCTCATGCCCACTGCGCATAGCTGAACAGGCACTGGTGCTCAGAGTGAGCAGGTCCATCAGGGCAAAAATCTGATCGCAGATGTGGCCCCTTTAAGAAGTTTTTGCTGCTGCCACAGCCCCTGTCTCAGCCGCTGGGGACTGGGCAGCCCGGTGTCCTCGCCCTGTTCTACCATCTGCCATTGCAGAGTGATTCTTTGGATTTCTCCATAGTAATATGGCTTATTCATCTAGATCCCAGGTGATTTTTCCTTGCTTCTGCTTCTGTTTCTATCACAATTTGATTTGGTTGCTGGAGGAATGAATAGAGCCTCTATCATCTATACCATTTTTTTCTCTCTCCTAATTTTAGTTCTTTTAAACTTTAATGAGATTGGTCTATCAGGTTTTTGGTACTATTGTCAAGTTTTACAATAAGTATTATATAAACATGAATTGGGAAGGTTTCCATCTGTATTAGGTTGCCATAACAAAATACCACAAACTGACTAAAACAATAAAAATTTTTTTTTTAAAGTCTTGGAGGCCAAAATCAAGGTGCAGGCCATTTAGGTTTCTAGTAAGGAATTCTCTTCCTGACTTAAAGACAGCCAACTTCTGAGTGAAGGGTTAAAGAAGTACAAATTAGTATTTGATAGATGGTCACTGGGATGGGGAGCACAGCATAGGGAATGCAGTTAGCGTTAATGTAATGACTAGATGGGGAGCCAGAGGAGAGAAAGAGCAATTAGGGGGATGTTTTACAAACTATATAAATGTCTAACCAATGTACTGTATACTTGAAACTATTAAAATAAATTTAAAAATAAAAAAAATTTTAAATTAAATTAAAAAAATAAAAAGACAGCCACCTTCTGAGAGCTGCCTGGTGTCTCTAATCCTATCAAATTATAGCCCTAATCTTATGATCTCATTTAACCTTAATTATATCTTAAAGGTCCTGTCTTCAAATACAGTCACACTGGAGGTTAGGGTTTCAACATATGAATGGAGTGAGGTAGGAGGGACACAATTTAGTCCATAGCTCCATCATTTCCTGTGTTCTGGAAATTATTAAATAATTTATAGACTCATTAACAAAATATTTTTTGCTTGTTTCCTTTGTAAGACATAGATCTTGGGTACCTTTTCCACTTATTTTGTGAATATACTGATTTTAAATTAATTTTGTTATATGACATTTCTCTAATCAGCCATTTAACCTAGATTTCCAAATAGATATGAACTTTAGACAGCATTTTTTTTGTAATTTAAAAATCTCTCCAGATGTGGCTATTAGATCTTTCTCATTCCATGATTGTTTTTTCTTTTTTCTTTTGTTTTTAATTCAAACTAGTGAAAAATCTGATCTATTTTATTGATCCTTTCATATATATGTGTGTGTGTGTGTGTGTGTGTGTGTGTGTGTGTGTGTGTGTGTGTGTAGCTCTAGAAGATTTCTCTTGTCTCCTTTTTTCTTTCTAATTGATTAAGTTCTACTTTAATCGTAATTCTTTTAAACTTGTTTTTTACATTATTGAACTGAAAGTTTATTTGGTGCTGTTTTTTCAGTCTAGATGGAACTATTGAAGACTAGATGTGATATTTCACTGGTGACTTCTTTTTCAACTTAAGAATTATAACAGGGTTTCATTTCCAATGTGTTAAACTTTTACTGTATTCTACTTAGATGTGCCTTGTCCTGCCTCTACTTTAAGAATATTTTTGAGTGTTCCAGTGATCGACTTTTTTTTATTCCAGTATCCCTCTCTTTCTCTGGCCAGGCTTAAGGTATGGGTCTGTATAAGTCACTAGGAGAATGAGTCTTCCCACCTTCAGTCCCAGTATTTTCATTTCTTGTAGTGATGGCTATTAGTAGATTTGTGACAGAATGGGTTTATTGCTGCTTAATTTTTGTCTCTGATTGTAATGGAACCAGTGAGGAAAGTGGATAGATGAAATAACCAGAAATATTCAGGCTTACAGTCTGAATAAAATCTATTAATCTCCAGTTCTTCCTTTGTATTCAGTTCTAAGGCCTCCTCCATTCATCCTAAATGTGACATTACATGAGTTGGTTACTCCACCTCCAGTTACTAGCAATGATAATTACTGGAAATAAGAATCTGACTCTTGCTGATTTTAATTTCTTTTCTACCTAACTCGCCCTACGGCTTTTCTTTTTATGATATCACTATCATAAAGTATGAGCCATTTCAAGGGCAACCTAGAATGTAATATGCACTCTTTAATCTTTGGAGAAACTCCTTATTAGGAGCCGTGCTCCTGGCTTCTCTCTTTAACATCACTGAAAATATATGGCAGTTTTCTTGGCATTAGCTCCATATTTTCTCTCCTCCATTATGTCTCATCTTTTTTGAAATTTGCCACTAATTTTAAATTAGGCTTTGTAGTTGGGGATAATTATAAATTCACGTGCGGTAAGAAATAATACATAGAGCTTCCATGTACGCTTTGCCCAGTTTCTCTCTTTGGTAGCATCTCGCCAACTCATTTTTTTCTACTAAAAATTGTCCTTCCAAAAGGACAATAAATTTATACTTTTTTAATCAAGATTTTACACATAACATCCCTCATTTTTACTAATTTCTCAATTTTTATATCCCTTTTCTAAAAGTAGGCATTGTACATTAACATCAGCTATTTTTTCAGAGCTAATAAAAACAACACAACATTTTAATTATAATTTTCACTGAGATGAATGTAGATTCACATGCAGATGTAAGAATTATTCTCATGTACCCTTTAGTCAGTTTTTTCCAATGGTAATAGTGCAAAATTATAGCATAATTTTATGACCAGCACACTGACATTAACACAATTCACTGGTCTTATTTAGATTTCACTGGTTTTACAGGTATTTACTTGTTCGTATGTCTGTGTTTAGTTCCATACAATTTTATCAAATGTGTAGGTTTGTGTGTCCTCCACCACCACAGTCAAGACAATGAACAGTTCCAACATCACAAGAATCACCCAGGTCACCCTTCCCCACACTTCACCATCCCTAACATCAGGAAACCTCTACTCTGTTCTCCAATTCTAAAGTTTTATTATTAAAATAAACTATCTAAACAACATCACATACTCTGTGATATTTTAGAGTTGGATTTTTTTTTTTATTCAGCATAATTCAATCCAATTGTTTACTTGTATCAATAGTTTGTTTCTTTTTATTGTTGAGTCTTATTCCACAGTGTTTTTGTACCACAATTTGTTTAACCATTCATCTGTCAAAGGTCATCTGGGCTGTATCCAGTTTGGGATCATTGAGAAAAAAGCTATGAATATTCATGTATAGGTTTTTATGTGAACCTAAGTTTTGTTTCTCTGGGATAAATCTTCAAGAGTGCAATTGCTGAGTCATACTGTAATTGAATGTTTAATTTTATTAGAAATTGCCTAAATGTTTCCTAAAGTGGCTACACCATTTTACAATTTTACCCATATGTATGAGTGGTCCAGTTTTTTCTTCACCATCAGTTATAGTTGGCACACAATAATATACTAGTTTCAGTTGTACAGCAAATAATCAGAGTCACATAACTCTCAAAGCAATTACTCCACTAAATCTACTACCTCTTTTCCCCCTTAAATAATTATTACATTGTTAACCATCTTTGCCATGCTACACTCTACATCTTCATGTCTATTTTGCAACTATCCATTTGTAACTCTTAATCCCCTTGCCTTTTTTTGCCATCTCCCCAACTCCCCTCCCAGCTAGTAGCCCTCAAAATATTCTCTGTATCTATGAGTTTATTTCTGCTTTTCTCATTGTTGTTGTTGTTGATTTTGTTCTTTAGATTCCACATGTATGTGAAATCACGCAATATTTGTCTTTCTCTATCTGACCCATTTCATTCAGTACAATATTCTCTATGTCCATTAATATCTTTTTCCATCCCCTTCCTTTTAGTCTATATGTGTCTTTTAATCTGAAATGAGTCTCTTGTAGACAGCATATTTAGGGATCTTGGTTTTTTATACATTCATCCATTCTGTCTTTTGGAGCACTTAACTCTTTTCCATTTGAGGTATTTTTTGATAAGAATATAGTTGTTACCATTCTTTATTCCTATTTTTGATACATGTTTTTTCTTCTTAAATAAGTCCCTCCAACATTGCCTGTAATACTGGCTTGGTATTGATAAATTTCTTTAGCTTATTTTTGTCTGGAAAGCTCTTTATCTGCCCTTTGACTCTAAATGATAGCTTTGCTGGATAAAGTGTTCTTGGTTGTAGACCCTGGGTTTTCATCACGTCAAATATTTTGCACCAAGCCCTTTCTGTCCTGCATAATTACAGCTGCCAGTCTTACGGGTCCTCACTTGTAGGTAACTAACTGCTTTTCTTTTGCTTTTAAGATTCTCTCTTTGTATTTAACCTCTGGCATTTTAATTATGATGTGTCTTAGTGTGGGCCTCTTTGGGTTCCTGGTTTTGGAGACTCTGAGATTCCTGGGATTTTATGTCTATTTTCTTCATGAGGTTAGGGAAGTTTTCCATCATTATTTCTTCAAATAGTTCTTTAACGGCTTGTTTTTTTTTCCAGTACTCCTATGATATGAATATTTTTACATTTAATAGTGTCCCATAGGTTCCTTAAATTATTATTATAGTCTCGACTTCTGTTTTCTGATTGAGTGTCATTGGCTTTCCCATCCTCTACATCAGTCATTCGATTCTCTTCTTTATTCACTCTGTTTATTCCATTTAATACACTTTTCATCTCAGATACTATGTTTTTCATTTCTGACTGGTTCCATTTTATAATTTTCATTTCCATTTTTATGCTTTTTATCTCCTGTTGAAGTTCTGACTGATTTTATCTACACTTCTCATAAGTTCATTGAGCATCTTTATAACCAGTGTTTTGAACTCTGCATCTGTTAGATTTCTTGACTCCATTATTCCTGGATCTATGTTCTGTTCTCTCATATGGTTTCTGCTTCTTTGTCTTCCATTTTCCTGCCTTTCTGTGTCTTTTTCTATGTACTAAGCAAAGCTCTTAAGTCTCCTGGCCTTATTAGTAAGGCTTTGTGTGGTAGGTGTCCAGTGGTACAGTTCTGAGAAGGGTTCAGCTGCAGGCCAAATTTATCCCCAGCCTGTGTTCCTCCAGGCTCACCTATTAAAATTCAGTAAGCAATGCTGTGCTTATAATTGCCTCAAAAGGCCACACCAGAAACAAAGCCAGCTGCCACCAGTGTGAGTCTAGGCGCTGCTCAGCAAGGGGCACCTGACTGGCCGAGGATGTGGCTTGAGTGGGGCTGCGAGTTGAGGGAGGTAGAGTTTCAGGGAATCCTCTTGGTGGAGCGACCTCTGTTATCCAGTTTGATGATGTCTCTGCTATGGTGGCTCTGTGTCCTCACACTGGAAAGAGAGAAGGCTCAACAGAGGAACAATGGATACCACCATCACTTCTGTACAGAGTAAGTCTCACCTTAGCCCTCACTCCGACAACTCAGTGTCCCCTGTAAATCCTTGGTGCCCTTAAGCAGCCAACCCAGCACTGGTGATCAAAGTGAGCAAGTCTGTCACCGCAAAGGTTTGCTCACAGCCCCTTTAAGAGGCTTCTGCCACTACTGGCTGCTGCTGCCATAGCCTCTGTTCCACTCAGCCACTTGAGACCGGGGCAGCCTCACATCCTCGCTCCATCCTACTTTCTGCCATTGCAGGGTGATTTCTTATTTCCCTCCCTAGTTGTATGGCTTGTTCATCTAGATCTCGGGTGATTTTCCTTGCTGTCTGTTCCTTGTTTCTGTCACAACTTTGATTTGGTCACCAGAGGAATGAACAGAGCCTCTATCATCTATGCTTTTTTTTTTTTTCTCCCAAGTGAGTTTCTTATAAACAGCATACAGGTGAATTGTGTATTTTTAAAATGCACTCTGCCATTCTGTATTTTGATTGGTATAGTTATTCTATTTACATTTAAGGTAATTATTAATATACTAGCATTTAAATCTGCCATTTTATTATTTCTTTTATATTTGTCCCCCTGACTTTTATTCCTTTGTTTCTTTTTTCTTGCCTTCCTATGGGTTACTTGAACTTTTTTTCATATTTCATCTTGATTTGTTTATAGTGTTTTGAGTATATCTCCTAGTATTTTTTTGTAACGGTTATGCTTAGTATTATAATTTCAATATATTTAGTTACAAAGTCTACTAAGTAAGAACATTTTACCATTCAAGCAGATCATGGAAAGCTCATTTTCATTTAAATTCCTTTATCTTTCCATTTTTAATATCATTGCTATGACTATCAAATGCTATTATAGTTTTTGTTAAAATCTTTAAATATCATTTCTACCACTCATAAGGAAAAGAATAGCCTACTGTATGTACATTTATTTCTGCTCTCCTCTGTTCTTCCTTCCTTATTTTCTAAGATTTATTTTTATAAATTTTCTTTCTGTTTGAAGAACTTTCTTTAGCCTTCCTTTAAAGGCACTTATTCTGGTAGAATCTTCCTTGCCTGTGTGGGATGGAGAGTGCTTCCCAAGATGAATGCTATGGTGGCTGAAATCCTCTTGCCAGTCTGCCTGGGTGTCTCTTAGCAAGGGAAGGAAGTCTCCAGCCCATGAAAAAAGGAGGCAATTCCCCTGGCCCCTTGTTGATAGGGATCCCAATCAATCTACCTTATCAGTGGTATTAGGATCCCCTGTTGTTATTAGAGGTATTTCCTTTGACTCAGGAGAAAATGAGCCTACCTAACTGCTTTCAGTTGCTAGGTTGTTTGTCACACAAAGATTCCAGTGCTTCCAATGCCAGGTACAGACACTATGATTTGCACTATTAACCAAATCTGTGCCAGACACTGAGAGCTACTGAGTCTATAGCTCTTCCTGCCAAAACCTCTCACGTCAGGGTTTCTGCACTGTTTTGTCTTCATCATATGACTAAATTCTAATTCAAAGTTAGAGGAGTATGGTTAGGGAATCCATGTGCTGGGCCAAACCTAGATTATACTCCATTCCCTAGCAGCAAGGGAGAATTTTCCATAGTAAGAAAGAAACTCTGTTTTACCAGGTGAAGAAATTATTAGCTTAGGAAAGGGGTAGATTCACTATGGCCAAAATGACTCACAATTGTCTATTACAATGATGACTTGTTCTGGAACACAGTACCTGAGTAAGAACAAAAACAAAAACAAAAACATTCTTTGAGTTCTTTTTATTGAGTTGTTTTTAAACAACTGTGTTCAAGTAAATTCCACACAACACACGCATTTTAAGTGTATACTTTGGTGAGATTTGACAACTGCATAACCCACGTAACTACCACCACAATAAAGACAGAAATTATGTCTTTTACCCCAAATGTCCTTTGTGTCCTTTTGCAACCTCCACCACCTCAAGCAAACATTCTGTCACCACTAAATTTACCTTCTCAAGAATTTTCCTACAAAGAAATCTTCAAAAAATATCAACTGTTGACAAAAATACAGAGCAATTAGAAGTCTGAAATATTTCTGATAGAAGACAAAATAGTAAAACCACTTGGAAAACAGTTTAGCAGTGTCTCCTTATAAAGATAAGTATACACATATGATATGATGTGGCAACTCCATTCCTACTTTTTTACCCAAGAAAATGAAAATATCCAGTCACATACTTATACATTAATATTAATAGTAGCTTTATTTACTATTACTCTCAAATTTTGAAATAACTGTGAACATCTAACAATAGAAGAATGAATCCAAATTGTGGGATCGATGGATAGACAGACACACATAGTGGAATATTGCTCAATACCAAAAAGTTACAAAGTATCAACACATGACTACCACATGGAGGAATCTCATAAATGTTGCACTGAGTAAAGGAATCTAGACTCAGAGGAGTACATTTTTATTGAGAGTGACTGAATCTATTGATCTGTTTAAATGAGAATTAATATCTTAAAGTATATATTTTTTACTTTCTCCTTTTTAATATCTATGCTTATTCCTATTTTCTAGTTTTATCAAAATGGTTAGGACCTCTACTACATTGTTTAATAGAATGGTGAGAGATAATATCCTTTTCCCAAATTTAGGTGGTCAGCATTGATTCTTTTCACCTTTAGATATGATGATTTTCTAGGGATTTTATATTTTTATGTGTACAAATTTTATGTATACAAAATTTATCGTTTAACCATTTAGGTATATAATTCAGTGGCAATTAAATATTTCACAATGTTGTGTAATCATCACTACTCCCTATATCTAGAATTTTTCATCATCCCAAACAGAAACTCTGTACCTATCAAACAACATATTCCCCATTTTCACCTCTCCCAGACCCTGGTGTCCCTATTCTACTTTGTCTTTCGAGTTTGCTTATGCTACGTATCTCACAGACGTGGAACCAACCTACAATACTGTCCCTTTGTGTCTAGTTTATTTCAGTTAGCATAATGTTTTCCAGGTTCATCTGTGTGTATATATCTGAATTTCATTTCTTTTTTTGGCTGAATATTCCATTGTATGGATATTCCACATGTTCATTTATCCATTTTCTAGTGTCAAACATTTGGGTTGTTTACCATTTCGGCTATTGAAAAAAGGTTGCTATGAACATAGCATGTACAAATATCTGTTCAAATGTCTGCTTTCAAGTCTTAAACATACATGGGAAGTAAAATTGCTAGATCATTTGGTAATTCTATAGTAATAGAATGTTTTAACTTTTGCAGAACCACCAAACTATTTTCTACAACAGCTACATGATTTACATTCCTACCAGCCAATGCAAAATGGTTCCAATTTCTCTACATGCTCACCAACATTTATTTTCTAATTTTTAAATAATAGCCATCCTAATGTAGTATCTCATTGTGGCTTCAATTTACAATTCCTTATGATCAATATTTCATGTGCCTAGTGGCCTTTGCTATCTTCTTTGAAGATATATCTCAAAAGTAATTCCTTTTGTCCATTTTTTAATTGGATCACTTGGATTTTTATTGTTGAGTTTGTAGTCATTCTTTATATATTCTTGAATATTAACTCTCTTCTTATCAGATCCATGATTTTCAAGTCATTTTCTTCCATTCTCTTTGGGTTGCCTTTTCACTCCCTTGAATAGTGCCTTCTATGCACAGAAGTTTCATTTTGATATAGTCTAATTTATTTCTTGTTCTTTTGTTGCTACTTGTTTATCTATTTGTACTTCTGGTGTCATATCCGAAAAATCAATTCCAAATCTGATGTCATGAAGATTTCTCCCACGTTTTCTTCTAAGAGTTTCATAGTTTTAGTTATTATCTTTAGGTCTATATTCATTTTGAGTTAATTTTTTATATTGTAAGATACAGATCCAACTTCATTCTTTTCTATATGGATATCCAGTTTTCTACCCTCATTTGTTGAAAAGACTCTTTCTCCAGTAAATTATGCTGGCATTCTTGTTAAAAATCCAATTGACCATATATGTGAAGATTTACTTATGAGCTCTCTATTCTATTCCATTGGTCTCAATCTGTTCTTATGCCACTACCACACTGTTTTGATGACTATTGCTTTGTAGTAAGTTTTGAAATCAGGAAATGTGAGTCCTACAACACTCTTCTTTTTCAAGATTATTTTTGGCTATTTGGAGTCTCCTGAGATTCCGTAAAAATTGTAGAATGGGTTTTTCCTTTTCAAAAAACAAACAAACAAAAAACTTCATTGTAATTCTGATAGAGATTTCATTGAACTGATACATTGCTTCTGATAGAATCATCTTAGCAATATTAGTCTTCCAAACATGAACATGGAATGTCTTTTCCATTTATCTATAGCTTCTCAATCTCTTTCAGTCCTGTTTTATAGTTTTCAGCACACAAATTTTTCATTCTTTTTGGTGTTAAATTATTTCCTAAATATTTTATTCTTTTTGATGATATTGTGAAGGAATCGTTAATATCTTATTTTGAATTGTTTATTGCTAATGTGTAGAAATGCAACCAATTATGTCGGTAACTTACTATCCTGCTAATTTGAGCATGTATTTGTTAGCACTCAAATGATTTTTTGTGGAATCTTTGGATTTTCTGTGTGTAAATTCATGTTATCTGAGAGCAGAGATAATTTTACTTTTCCTTTTTTTATTTGAACGCCTTTTTTTTTTGTGCCTAATTATTTTGGCTAAAACTTCTAGTACTATGATTAATAGAAATGGCAAAATCAGGCATCCTTGTCTTATTCCTGATCTTGGAGAGAAAACTTAATTTTTCTATCACCGAAATTGGAGTCCTTAGTAATTTTTCACTGGAGGGCCATTGTCTCAGAGATATCTGTGGCCCTTTTATTCCCCTTCTTCTCATATTCTATCAGAATCTTATTATTGTACTAGTTTCAGGACACATTAAATCCATTCGTTTCTATCTGGCATGTTCATTTACTCCTTTTTATAATATTAGTATTTCCTGAGAGACTATAAGTAAAGACTGTAAACTGTTTCTTGATACTAAATGTAATAACTCCTGAACACTTTTTTAAAAAGATGAAAAAAATGCCTACATCTGTTCAGCTTAACAATGACTGCAATGACTATATTAATGCATTTCATGCCAACAATTTTCTTATGCAGATAAATAAATGCACTGACCAATGGACTATGTTTGATAGGAATCATACTATTATAACTGCACTGTCCAATACAGTAGCCACTAGCAACAGGTGTATAGAGCATTTGAAAATGCGGATAGTCTTTTTTTGAAAGGTGCTATGTGTAGAAGATATACTCCAGATTTAAAAGACTTATTATGAAAAATATGTAAAATATCTCATTTATAATTTTCATGTTGGTTACACATTTGAAATGACAATATTTGGGGTTAAATAAAATAAGTTATTAAAATTCATCCATTTTTTAGAAGTTTTTTTTCTTAAACATGGCTTCCAGCAAATTTAAAATTAATTATGTAACTCATACCTGTGTCTCATATTTCTATGGAACAGAGCTGATATATAATGTTTAACATTCTTTTTTTACTTAACATTATAGCACAGTTACTTTTGCATGCCATAAAGAATTCTTCAAGGTTATCATTTTTAATAGCAATTCAATATTTTATTATTTGGATACTATACATTATTTATACAATTTTAAAAAACCTTTTCATTTTACATTTTTGCGACACTTAGTTTTTTGCTTTTTGTTTGTTTGTTTTTGTTTGTGGCAATTAAACTCTACTATTCATTTACTGGTACTTGGAATAGAGCATGGGAGATACTTCAACAAACAACGGATTTTCTTTCACAACACAAGTGTGAACAGAGACCAATTTAATGCAAAATTATTTCTTCTATTTCAGATGCCTAGTTATCAAGCAAAATAACAAAATTCATTAAAATAAAATACCACATTTTATCAAATGAAGTGGAAAACCTTTCCTTTACAAAAAAGAACTAAATTTTTCAATTTTATGAGTACAGAGCTTTCATGAGCTTGAGATACACTTAACTTGGAGAAAAAAAATGTCTTTGCTTTAGAATGGGAAAGAAGAGTGTAATGATGAATTTGATAAAATTACTACTTACTCAGTTAAATTATCCAATCTAAGTATAATATTGAGGTGACTTTGTATGTTTCTAACTCTTTTTTTCTAGTGATAAGAATTATATTTTTTAAAAACCTTTATTCAAGCTTTGGATCTGCCAAATGAACAGTCAATTTACTTGACAAAAACAATTTGACTAAATGCTTGTCTTTGTACCGGAAAAAAACACATCAGTGAACTGGAAAGTTTCCTTTAAGTCATCTGCCTATCTTTGTCCTCTTTTCACATCAAGTCTAGCTAATAACTTAATTAGTAGTAGCCAACTCTGAAACAAACAGAAGAAATGCTAGTAGTAAAAGTATAAAGATTTTAATTGAAAGCTTGTGATAGAGTGTGTCTTTAACAATGCTTTACCTTTCAGTTAATGATGATAAGAATTTCATTTATTTTTCCTCAGTTTTTCATTGGGAAGTCAAGATGTTTGTAAATCCAGATTAATGATAACAGCAGTTAGCTACACATGCTCATAAATTTATTTGTGCTAGTGTATTTTGACATGTGGAACATAATGTATATCTAACTCAACACTGTATGCATTTCTCTTTTCTTTCTAATTAATAACAATCACCAAAAATGAAGTAGTAAGGAACTTACTTATTCTATAATTTTTATATGTTTGCATTTATTTTATAGACTCATTTCCTATTTAGTTATACTACTAGCTTTGCCATGATTTTGGTTATTAACTTCTTCGTGTTTGGATATATATTTCTATCTCCATGAAAATACTCCAATTAATGTAAGCTGATCTGTTTCAAAATTAAAACCTATGTTATTTGCAAGTATTTAATACACTAAAGACATTTTAACACAATTGTTGCTTGGGACAGATAAGAATTTCTCTTAAGGTAAATGCTGAATGATAAAATGCAAGATACATGTATACATTTGTTAAACTATGTCACCAAGAGGTCTCGTATTGATTTGATAACCCTCTCACCCTTAGATAACTTAAAGAGGCAGGTCAGGTCCAGTGGTTCTCAACAGGGGGGTGATTCTCCCCGCCCTACCCCCCGGGGACATTTAGCGATATCTGAAGATACTTTTATCACAACTAACATTCGGTACTACTAGCATCTGGTGGCTAGAGAGGCCAGGGATGCTGCTGAGCCTTCTATAATGCACAAGGAAGTTCCACTCAAAGAATTACCTGGGTTAAATTGTTAATAGTGCAGGGATGGTCTAATCTGAAGAATGTAAATGCCTTTCATATGCTTTAAGTGTGGACGTTCATAGCTATTAGCCTTTGTTGGAGCTATCCAAGCTACATCTGTTGTTTTTTTTTTTGATGAATGCATACCTTTCTTGCGTGATCTAAATTAGCAAGAGTATTGAGAAATTGAGATGACTATGCTGATCCCATCTGCACCGTCACTGGTACACATACATATGCACATGCACATACACACACTCGCACTCACTCACTTTGTGAACCTAAGAGCCTGTCTCTCTCTCACTCTCTCACCTATATCTAGGCAGCCCAAAAGCTGCCATAATTATTCTGACTTGTTGACAGCATGCCTCTGTCATGTTGGTTCATTGTAGCTTTTTATTGTACCCAATGAGAGAAGCAGTGGGAACAGGAAAAGTTAAATGGCACTATTGTGAGTAGCCACTTGCTTTCCAAGCTAGCTGTGATTCTTGCCAAGCCTAAGCTCTTGTGTACACTGGTTTTGAACACCCTTTTCAGTGTGGTTCCTGTGGAGATGAGTGGATGTGAATTCCCTTTCAAAAGGTCGCTTTTTCTAGCCTGCCATTCCCAATGGCTTGCAGGACAGAGAAAAAAATACTAAACTGTTCAGAGTCAGTAACTCTGTGTCCAAAAACTAATTCTGCAGATTGTGGCAGACATGTGTTCCTTTCCACTTATGGGGTATATATGAGTATCTTCTTTGAAAAGCACCAAGGGAACTGGTAAGATATCATAGCCTGGCGGTGTTAAGAGAAAAAAAAATTCTAGAAGAAAGAAAGAGATGTCTTGTAGCTGCCTAGAGTCACTCAAACATCTTTAATTTCTACCCCTGGATGTCAATCACTCAACATATAATTAACAAGTTTTTACATCATGCAAGACATTCATGTGCAACTGTTAATAAAAGAGAGGAAAATACTCTTGTTCTCTGGATTCCTCAAAAAAATTGGGGATAGGTGGAATAATTTTACAAAAGAGTGAAACCAAGGAAGGACAGGATTTGTAACCAATTAAAATTATGAAGTTGATGATAAAGGTCACAAGAAGGACAGCAATACATGACAATCTCATCTCCACTCCCCACCCCCAGCTTAAAACAGACATAATGTGAGTCATGTCACTCTTTGCTTCTGTGCCCAGGCATGGACTCAGAAAATCTTCTCAACATTGAAATTCAAGTGACCATAGCTACTCAATGGGAGATAGTATCTTAGTCGAATTCTATTTTTCCATCCTTGGGCTGTGGACTCTAGGTAGTCACAGTGGTTTGAAAAGCATAGACTAATTGGTAGATAGGATTTGGATAGTGAAAAAGATATTTCAGGGCTGGCAGTGACACTGTTAAAATTATAGTGATAGAAAAGTATTTTTGAGAAGATTTCAAAAATATACGAGCAGGAATCTGGGGCCTGCTTAAAATTTAAGTGGAACAGTCAGAGAAGCTATGGTTTGAGGAAAATATAAGAATGTAGTTTTAGAACTATGTATCCCACTTTTTTTCTTATTTCCTACACTCTGAAATTTTACCCCTCTATTTCATCTTCTCACTTTTTCACCTTTCTACCATTCCTCCCATTTTTCTTACCCTCTTTTTCTAACATCGCCCATTCCCCAACGACTAAGACTATTGAAAAGAGGAGTATAATACAAAGATAGAGGCCTTTCCTTGTCTTCCTGAAAGATTTTTGTAATTTATTACCATAAGATTAGTTTCTGCAAAATGGTAATTTTTATTAAGCTTGAGTGATTTCAAAGATCTTAGTTTCCTTGATAATTATAATGATAGCAAATATTTTATAGCTGACATTTGGTGGGAGGCATGCCCTATGCTAGATATGCATGTGTAAACTTCATTTCATCTTCAGAACCACTCCTTAAGTAGATGCTATTGCATCTCCCTTTTGCAAAAGAGATTTCAGTATATAATTGCCCAGGATCACCTAGCTAGGAAACCACGGTGCTTCCTGGCTCAGAAGTGTATGCTATTCCTAATAATGCTATTCATTCTAGTCGAGAAAAGTAATTAATACAAATGATTTATTAGGATGAGAAATACAGATATATTTAAGAACAGTGAGGAAGTAAAGTCTGCTGCCTGTGTGTGTATGGGAACAGGAGGAAATAGTGTAAAGAGTATGTGTGTTTTCCTAACCATGTCCTCTCAGAATTCTGAAGGGGGAAAAAGAAAGCTGTTAATCTGGCTGGATGAAGGATCAGCTGTCCCCATATGGATCAGTTGGAAGACCTGACTATTAGGAAGTGAACGAAACATCTGAGACAAGTGAGCTTGTTTTAGCTGCAGAGTCAATTATTTGAGCACATTACTGTTTCTGCAAAACTCTGTTCTGAACATGATCCACTTGACATGGCCGCCTATTCTTTCTCTTCTGAAGGATTTGAAAAATATTCTCATTCTGTACTTTTTCATAGTTGTGGCTCATTTTAATACTTCCTTTAGGAGACATAAACATACCTTCATTTCCTTCTGTGCAGGAATGAAGGTTCAGATAAAGTACAGCTGACCCCTGAGCAACACAGGTTTGAACTACACAGGTCCACTTATAGGCAGATTTTTTTCTTTGATAAATACACACAGGACTGTAAATGTATTTCCTCTTCCTTAGGATTTTAATAACATTTTCTTTTCTCTGGGTTACTTTATCGTAAGAATACAATATACAATACATATAACATACAAAACATGTGTTAACCAACTGTTTATGCTTTAGTAAAACTTCCAGTAAACAGTCAGCTATTAGTAGTTAAGTTTGGGGATAGTCAAAAGTTATGTGTGAATTTTCAACTGTGTGGGAGGTTGGCGCTCCAAACCTGCATGTTGTTCAAGTATCAACTGTAAAGTCATTCCACACGCTCCCGCAACAATCATGACTCGTTAATAGATGGTGCTTCTCATAGTTCACTGCTAACACATGCCATGTCATGGTTGGCATTACTCTGTGAGCCTTCCCAATGTCTGAGAGCAGCATGGCCATTACTGTTAAGAGTATTTACTCTACAGAACTTCTGCATTCCAAAGTCTAATGAAACACATAGAAAACAAGAAAATGTCCACACATCAAGCTGGAAATATAAGTCAAAGTATAACAGAAAAGAGAGGCTTTTAATTAAATAATGTGTTACCTTTCACTGTCAGTTCATAGTTTAATTCAGGCACTCTCATCGTGAGAACACTGGGTCAGAATCCTTCCTCTGGAGACCTGTGGAAATGCAATCATTCTTGTCCAGCTCCAGTCAGGTTTTGTTTGGAGGCCATTTTCATTGCTTTAATTAGGACAAAAAAATTAATATTGTAAATTCAAAGAGAGTTGCTCTTATTTTCTGTATAATCCATCACGCTCTGAACCTGTGTGTGGCAGCTTTTTTAATAAGAATTTTGCAGAGCACCTTCTGTGGCTAAAACATTTTATCATCTTAGCTAGCTCCAGGATTCTAGCATTATATCATTTTACTCCAAAAAATATATATTATAAGTCCTGGAATTAGAAACCCAACAATGGAAACTAGCTGATTTCAATTGCCCATGAAACTATCATATTTTGGGGAATAAAACTTGGTAAGTTTTCATTTTAATCAAAAACTATAACAGGACCAAGGGTGCTTGTCTGAAACGAATAATTTCCATATTTCTGGATGGTATTGGATAATGGCTCTCTCATCCATGAATTAATTATAAAAAACTAGAAATACTCTAAGAATATCAAATTGTATCACCCACACTTTCTTTAATAACTTTATGTTTCATCAACTCTGAGCTTAAAGGATAGAAGTGAAGAGCATTCAAAGTCTAATTTTTAAACATCTCTCTGGCTGCAGTACCCGAGAAGATCATCAAGGGCTTGCTATGTCCCAACCATCATCCAGTGTAATTGGCTCATTAAAGAGTCTCAAGCTGCTGGAATGACTTCTATGGTAAAACTTTTTGCTAATACTACTTTTTTCAAGGAGTTTCTGTAAATCATCCCCACTCCTTCCCAGTTGAGTAATATCTTGGGTCTCTCAGCCCAGTTCCACATTTTTTAGGTATTTTCTACTTAATCCAATGGTCTCTTCTGGATTTGTATTGAGATTCAGTCTGGTTGTTTTTAACTGTCATTCTGACCTTTATTTCTCTTTGCCCAATTAGTGTCCACTCCTGAATCTCACCAACATTAAGAGAATATCCTGTCTCATTCTGTCTCCATACTCATAAGCAGAGTAGTTCTGTCACTCACAAGCTTTGAGGTGACTTTCTTGGAGGACAGTCTCTTGATTCAAAGGAGAGGAAATACCTCTCACCACAAACCCCTGGAGAGAAGTAGAGGCAAGAACCCTTCTTGCTGTACTTCTCTTATTAATGGATGGCAAGGCTGAGTCAGGGAGGAAGGGCTAGTTCTTCTACAATGGTGTTACAGGGAGACAGCTGCATTTACCAGTTAGAATAGGCTGTATATTGCTGCAGTAACAAATATCGCTGGGCCTTCACACTCAGATTAAATGACACTACCAGCTTTCCTAGTTCTCCAGCTGACAGAAAACAGATTGTGGGACTTTCCCTAGAAAACCCCGACTATTACATCTCTTTGGCACCAGACCTGGCTGGTCCAAGGTCTGGCTGTTATCCAAGGCCTATCTGATCCAAGGCCTGACTGGCCCAATATCTGGTTGGTGTCGAGGTCTGGCTGTGATCCAGGCCTGCAGCTAGAAATAGGACCCCAGATTTAGAACGTTATGAAAAACATACTTTAACTATTGTATCATGCATGTGTGGCTGAAGGACACTATTGTACTCTGATCTGTGAGGAGCCATGCAGTCTGCTGGAGATCAGAAGGGGAGCACAAGAAAGGGGAAGAAGCAAAGCGCGCGCAATACCGTGCTCCCCCACAATAGATTGCACTTCCCCCAACAGAAGTTTCTTCATACAATAAAGTTGGTGCCTGCCACTTCATTCTCACGTCTGCTTCTTGTGCATTCTTCTATTTGGGAGACTCAACATTGAACCTTCTCTTCTCGATCAGCAATACCACTGACATGATCAGTAGTAGCAGCCATGATCATCTCGGCCTTGACAATCTATCGAGAAAGCTTCTGTATTAGTTATTGGCTACTGTGTAACAACGTGATACAAATTTAGTGGCTTTAAATAGCACTTCTTTATAATCTCACAGTTTTAGTAGGTCCAGAGTCCTTGCATGGCTTAGCTGGGTCCTCTGCTCAGTCTAACTGGCTGTAATCCACAAACTGCATTTTTTTTCTAGAACTCAGGATCCTCTACCAATCTCATGTAGTTTTGACAGAATTCGGTTCTTTGTGATCGAGGACTGAGCTCCCATTTTCTTAATATATGTCAGCTGGAGGTCATTCTCAATGACTGAAGTTCCTTGCTATGTAGCCCTCCTCATAACACACATTATTTCTTCAAGGCAGCCTGAAAATCAGTCTCTTCGAAAGAATCCAGTCTTTTATCTGATTAAGTCAGGCCCATTCAGGATAACATCCCTTTTAATTAACTCAAAATCAAATTGAATTTGTGTCTTAATTACATCTGTGAAGTCCTTTCACCTTTGACATATAACCTAATACAGGGGTGATATCTCACCCTATTCACAGATCCTATCTATATACAAGGGGAGGGAATTATACAAGTGTTGCGCACCAGAGAGCAAGTATCTAGGGGTTTTGGAGGACGTTTTTAGAAATTCCACCCAACACAACTGTTTTGATTTTCCAAAGCTCATATAGCATTTAGCATCCCACCTCCCACAGCAGTTATAGTGTGTACTCAAGAGAAAAGTAGGAAGCTATTGCTCCTGCCTCCAAGAACCAGTTCATTCATGTGGTCATAAGAAAGCCACAGTCTGTTGTTTTTTGGCAACTCTAATTTAATCATCTATTCAGTTTCCAAGAGCTTAAGTTAGGCTTCCATATTGGACGAGAAACTGGTCGATAAGCTCAGATTGACATCACTATCATTTAACACAAAGTATAACTTCCAAGCAGACCAAACAATTGTGTTTGTCGAGGAACTGTAGAAAGTATTTAAAGAAGAGTTTTGGAATCAGAGAGAAAAGGTTCAATATGGTCAAGTCTTTTAAATGCTTAAAGCCTCAGTCTTCATCTTTAAACAGGGATAATTATTTTAATCACTATCCAGCATCTTTATGAGGAATAAATGAAATCACATATGTCAAAAACTTTAACACAGGACCTGGTGTAATGGCTGGAAAATTACTGCTAGAAATTTATTACTTGCAGGAAAATTACCGCTTGGCTATGTCCATGAGAACATGGCTATGTCCATAGAATATAGGCTGTTACCCATAGGAACATAACATTCTAAACAAGCTTTCTGCTTCTGTAACCCCACTTATACACCTGACCTGTGAGTTGACAGGTAATGAATAGAGAAAGATAGCCCTTTGTGTTTAGACAGAATGAAGAATGGGATTTTGGGCTTAAAACCCTGTACCTCTACATTTCGGGGCTGCTTAATTTGGGGTCTACGTACCCCTGGCAGATCCAGCTGGCTGAATAAAGAGTGTTTCCTATAACTCATTCACTGAGTTCTGGTGGTCCATGTGTCTTTCGGGGGCTGGCGGCCACAACACTGGCACCAGATAAACTTATAACAACCAGTGGCTTCTATTATCCTCCTCTTCCTCATGAGGCACAGCCAAAGCCAAAGCCAAATAAATACTTGTTGCAGTAACACAGTGGAAGACAGCAGGTTGGGAAACTGTCCAGGTTTTGTCCCAGGAAGGGTTACAGAGCTGAAGCAAACAAGCTCACCAATATGTCACTATGTCACTCTGGGCCATCATTTCCAAGTCTGTTAAACTGAGATAACCTCTTTCTCTGTCTCTTCTCACTGAGGAAAGAATTCAAGGCTCTCAGAAGAAACGTGCTATAAAATAATCATATGATATAAATACCTTGCTTCCATTTCTCTTGTTTACTCCCAGAGCACAAAGGAAATCTTGCAGCTCTAACTAACATGTCTTCGTAATAGAATCTTCCTGTAGAATCTATCATTCTATTACTTTGTATCTGGGATTTGATTATATATTCATTTGGACTCTGCTGCAGACTGCTTCATGCCACTGAGCAGCAAGTAATCAATTAACACTCATTTTCCCTGTTGTTACACCTGTGTGTTGGAATGGGCACAATTTCCCTGCCCTGCACTCTGAAACCTCAGGAGTATACTTAGAATCTTGAATGTTTCAATACTCGCCAGATATTTTCTAACACATAGTTTCGTGCCTTCTCAGCTAAATACAATACATCTTAGGATGCTCTTTTGTAATTGATTTGCAGGGATTTACTCTGAACACAAATGTAACTCATTCAAACCCACTCATAAAGATGTTTTGATTTGGGATGAGAATATTATCTTGTCTTAGATTTATTATTTGTCAAATGTCAATATTCAAGTTTCCAGTAACATAGACATGGCTGGTAAGAAAACAATGGGAATCACATCCATGTTTCACAACTGTGAAGACATTAAAGAAGAAATAATTGTTACTTACAAATAAGATCATCACAAATTGGTAGATAATTTGAGTAAAGTTTATAGAATCAAATTACTTGCAGGAATTATGCAGTGGAAATAGCCCAAGGGCACAGAGAATAATATTGATAAAAGAACACTGTTAATAAATCACACTGCCAAAAAACATTCATCTAAACCAGGAGATGGTAAATATGGTCCAGCCCACTGCCTGTTTTTGTACATAAAGTTTTACTGGAACATAGTCACGCTCATTTACTTTCATGTTGTCTATGGCTGTCTTCTACCTTCAAAGGCAAAACTGAGGAGTTATGACAGAGATTAAATGGCCTGCAGAAATATGAAATATTATTTGGTCTTTTATGGAAAAATTTTCTGGCCCCAATTTAGAGCATTAGTTATTAAATTACAAAATATATTTAGAATAGTGCTATATCTACATTTAAGTCACATCACAGTCAATTAAGACAGAAAATATGTCAACAGGTGCTCCTAACAACAAGGTCGCAAAATACATGGAGTGAAATTGACAAAATTGAAGAAATAAATAGACCATTCAACAATAAATATTGGAGACCTCAATACCTTCCTTTCAATGGATAAAACTGGACAGAAAGTGATGAAGGAAATAGAAGACTGGAATAACCTATGAACCAATTAAGATGACAGACATCTATAGAACACTCCATCCAACAACAGCAGAATACACACTTTTAAGTGCATATGAAATATTCTCCAGTATAGACCATATGTTAAGTAATAAAACAACTTTAAATTTTTTAAAGAATTGAAATCATATAAAATACATTCTCCAACCATAATGGAATGAAATTAGAAATCATGAAAAGAAGGAAATTTGGGGAATTCACAATTATGTGGATATTAAACAGCATACTCCTAAACAGCAAGATATCAAGATATCAGTTGAAAGACTGGAATGATTCCATTTTTCTGAGTGATCCCAAGATGAATTGTACGAAAAGTTCCCCAAAGGCCAGTGGTCAAGAACAATGCCTTACCACCTGGCCAAACCAGCCAAGCCAGCTAATCGGTGGGCCCATAAGGCACCCCACCCTTATTTCCTCCTGCACATATTCTGATTACTGCACCCGGCACCTTCTGCACTCGGCCCTACCTTCTGCACTCGGCCCTTTCTGCGCACGGCCCCCTCTATACGCAGCCCCAACTGCACACGACCCCCTTTTGCACGCGGACCCAACAACCTACCACCCAATCCCTTTAAAGGTCAACCTAACCCCCAATCAGGTAACGCCAAGGCATCTCCCCAAGGCTTGCGGTTTTGCCCTTTAAATTAGGTCCCAGCCCCTCGGTCGGGGCTCCTCTCAACCACTGCTGCGTCAGTGAACGAGTGGGTCCAAACTCGAGTTTGTCAATAAACTCCCTTTTGCGCTTGCATCGGTGTCAGTTTCCTTCTTGGCTCGTGGAGTTCCAAACCAGGGCATTACATTTTGGGGGCTCGTCCGGGATCTCCACAGCCTTGAAGGGACACACCGGAGGGAACCTCCCGGCCTGGCCACCCGGTAAGTGTTTCTTTGTATTTGTGTGTTACTTCTCCAGGAGATTCCGACCCGGGTATTATTCTAAACCTGTAAACTCTGAAAAACTCTGACATTCTGTGCAGCATAAGTGGTATTGGGTGGACGCACCCACGGGCCACGGCTGCAGGGGCTTAGGAGATCCTAAACCCCATCGGGGTTCCACTACTAGGTAGAGGAACCATCTGGGTCTTTGGACCGCCTGAACAGAGTCTTTGAAATTTTGTTGTGTCCTGTCTGTCCAGTCTTGCGTCAGTCCGGACCTCTCTGATGTACTGCTATCCTGTCTTGGCTATAATTTTCTTTTGCTTTTTAGCCTCGCTCTTTGCTCTGGACTAGCAGCAGCTGCACCTTCTGAGTGGACTCTTGGTCAACGACTCATCCTGGCTCTCGCCTATCTTGCCTTTGTCGGCCTATTTTCCATTTTTCTTTGTGTCTAACATGGGTCAGACTACTTCTTCTCCCCTAGATCTCCTGACCAGCCACTTCAAAGATGTTCGCAGCGTGCTCATAGGCTCTCAGTAGAGATCCGGAAGAACAAATTAGTCACTTTTTGCAGTGCGGAATGGCCATCCTTCAACGTCGGATGGCCCCCTGAAGGTTCCTTTGACCTGTCCCTCGTTTCAGCCATAGAAAACATCATCTTTTGAGGCTGCCTTTCCAGTAACCCGGCCTGACTGGGACTATAACACAGCAGGAGGTAAGGAGAGACTCCAAGTGTACCGCCAGGCTCTATTGGCAGGTCTCAAAGTGGCCGCTAGAAGGCCCACTAATTTGACTAAGGTATATGATCTAAGACAGGGACAAGACGAGAGTCCGGCTGCCTTTCTAGAGAAAATGATGGATGCTTTCCCAATATACCCCTATTGATCCTGAGAAGCCTGAAAACTTGGGGACGGTGGCGTTAGCATACATCAATCAGTCGGCACCAGACATTAAGAAAAAGTTACAAAAGATAGAGAGATTAGGTGAAAAGCAGCTTAGGGACCTAGTTGAGGCAGCAGAAAAAGTTTATAATAATAGAGATACTCCTGAGGAAAAACAGATCAAGGCAGAGAAGAGACAGAATCGTGACCTGGCCCGGATCCTGTTAGCTGCCACGGCTGAACCCAGGGAATGCCAACGACAGCTCAAACAACTGACATCAGAAGAAAAACCGGCAGGTAAAGGTAGGCCGCCCCTGGGCAAAAACCAATGTGCCTATTGCAAGGAAGAAGGACACTGGGATTCTGTGGCAGCAGGATGGCCTGCTTGCCTCCGCATCATAGCGGCAACCGCCTTGCTAGTCAAGGATGCAGATAAAATAACTCTGGGACAGTCCCTTTACATCACCACCCCTCATGCCATTGAGGGAATCCTTAAACAACCCCCTGACCGGTGGTTAAGCAATGCCAGACTCACTCATTACCAAAGCCTACTTCTCAACCCCACCAGGATTGTTTTTCAGCCGCCTACAGCTCTCAACCCAGCTACTTTGCTGCCTAACCCGGATCTAGACGCCCCACTCCATGACTGTGCAGACATCTTGGCCCAGGTCCACGGAGTACGAGCAGACTTAAAGGACCAACCCATACCTGGAGCCTGCACCTGGTACACTGACGGAGCAGCTTCGTCCGGAACGGCCAAAGGTATGCGGGAGCGGCTGTAGTCTCAGAAACAGAAGTTATATGGGCGGAGCCCTTGCCGCCCGGACTTCGGCCCAACGGGCTGAACTCATTGCCCTGACTAAGGCATTAACTCTAGGAAAGGACAAAACTTTGAACATTTATACTGACAGCAGATATGCCTTTGCTACTGTTCATATTCACGGAGCTATATACAGAGAACGGGGCATGTTAACTGCTGAAGGAAAAGCCATTAAGAACAAAGATGAAATCCTGGCCTTGCTCGCCGCCCTCTGGCTGCCAAAGAAACTAGCTATTATACATTGTCCGGGACATCAGAAAGCCAACGACCCAGTGTCCAGGGGAAACTCGTTAGCAGACCAAGCGCTAGAGAAGTAGCCCAATCTGAAGTTATCTTAACTGCCAACCTCCCAGACTCAGGGGCCCTACCTTGCCTGACAATCCCACATATACCCAAAAGACTTAAATTGGATATCAAAACAGCCCACAGCTACAGAACACCTAGGCTGGTGGCACACCGAAACAGGACAAATAATTCTCCCTAAAAAGCTAGGGGAACAACTCTTGTACAAGGTTCATCGGACTACCCACATGGGTGTACGGAAAATGCAAGACCTCATCAGGTGGGCTAATATCAGGTTCCAAGGTGCCAACACTAAAATTGAAGACATTGTAGCCCAGTGCCGAGCATGCCGGATGACAAACGCCAAGCGGAACACGGCACAACCCGGTTCCAGGTTACGAGGAACCAGACCAGGTGCTTATTGGGAAACTGATTTCACAGAACTTAAAAAGGGGACTTTTGGCTATAAGTACTTACTGTTTTTATAGACACTTTTTCAGGTTGGGTAGAAGCCTTCCCTACCAAACATGAGACTGCCAACATAGTAGCTAAGAAGATTCTGGAAGACATCCTACCCAGGTACGGTTTTCCTGCTATGATAGGATCAGACAATGGACCAGCCTTTACTCCAAGGTAATTCAAGGGTTAGCATCTATAATTGGGGCAAATTGGAAATTACATTGTGCATATAGACCCCAAAGTTCAGGTCAGGTAGAAAGAATGAATAGAACCCTAAAAGAGACCTTAACTAAATTAGCCCAGGAGACTGGCGGGACTGGGTGACTCTCCTACCTTATGCCCTCTACAGGGTGCGTAACACCCCCTATAGACTTGGTCTGACCCCCTTCAAAATAATGTTCGGGAGACCTCCCCCAATAATCCCTGCTCTCCAGACTGAAATAATTAATAATCTTGATATTGATGACAATCTGCTTATTCGATCTCTCCAAACCCTACAACGTGCTCATAGGGACACCTGGACCAGATTAAAAAGTCTGTACGAGGCTGAACCCCTCCACAGCCTCATACTTTTCAGCCGGGCGACTGGGTTTTCATCAGAAGACATACGAGACCCTTGAACCTCGCTGGAAAGGACCTTACCTATCATCCTGACAACACCCACCGCTCTCAAGGTTGACGGCCTCACCGCTTGGATTCATCACGCCCACGCCCAGCCTGCAGACCTCCACGCTCTCCAGGACCAAATCCACCCCCCGTCACAATGGACAGTCTCCAGAGACTCTGGCAACCCTCTAAAAATCTGCATACAAAAACTGTAAGACTATTAATTTTTCTTTTACATATGCTCTGTCACTGCCGAGTACAACGCCACCAACCTAAGGTATGGAGCTTATAGCAACTGAGACAGGCAAAGTTGTTGCCAAAAATACTACCAGTCACAGTGCTCCAGAGATCAGGGTTGACTTATGCCGGCTTGCCAAAGACCCACTCAATGTAGTATTACCGTCCAGCCCCATGACCGGACGTTATAAGGGGACCCGGCTGTGGCACATTATCAGCTGAAAAGAACCTCTTAAGGCTAGGACTCTATGTCTGTCCTAATGGAAAATCTAGAAAATGCAAGGGCAATAGACAATTTTCTTGTGCTAATTGGGGATGTGAAACTATCTCCACTATAGATAACTATAAAAAACAAAATGACAATCATATCAAGCTAATAAGGGGACCAAAACCCTCTACCTGTTCTCCAGGGTCATGCAATCCCCTTATAATTACCATCAAGACAGGAAACCCTGCGGGACAACACTATTGGTTGACAGGACAGACGTGGGGTATTAGATTATACCAGACTAGATACGATTTAGGATTATATTTTACTGTCCAGGCTAAAGATCTTCCTAGAAAGCCTCACCCTATAGGACCCAACAGCCCCCTCCAAATTCCGGGGCCACCTCAAATTCCTCCGGCCCACAAACCCGAGGTAACTGTTTCTACAAACACCGGTCCTGCTCCAACTCTAGCTTCCCTAATACCACAGGACATTTGAACAGCAGCCAGAACCGGAAGAAGAATTAATAACTATGTTAACAAAGGTACATAAGGTCCTAAATAAGACCTCCCCAGATATAGGACAAGATTGTTGGTTATGCCTAAACCCTAAACCCCGGTAGGAGCTCCCCTTAACCTGTTCCAACTTAACAATGAAAAGGAATGTAAATGGGAATCCCCTCGACTCACTTTAGGGGATATACAAGAAAGTGGAACATGTCTTATTTAATTAGTCCCCCTGGCTAACCACCCTACTCTCGGCCTTGGCGGGACCACTTATCCTCTTCCTCCTAATAATTACATTTAGGCCTTGTATCCTAAATCGTCTTTTAAGCCTTATCTGGGATAAATTTAACACCATCAAGCTATTTGTACTCCATCAACAGGGATATAATCTCTCTCAAAATAAAAATGAAACCCCTTTTTTTAACCTGCTAATTTTTTGCTTCTGTATATACACTTGCTTGCTTAAGATTAAGCACTTTTAGTATCTTAAGAAGGGGGGAATGAAAGACTGGAATGATTCCATTTTTCTGAGTGATCCCAAGATGAATTGTACGAAAAGTTCCCCAAAGGCCAGTGGTCAAGAACAATGCCTTACCACCTGGCCAAACCAGCCAAGCCAGCTAATCGTGGGCCCATAAGGCACCCCCACCCTTATTTCCTCCTGCACATATTCTGATTACTGCACCCGGCACCTTCTGCACTCGGCCCTACCTTCTGCACTCGGCCCTTTCTGCGCACGGCCCCCTCTATACGCAGCCCCAACTGCACACGACCCCCTTTTGCACGCGGACCCAACAACCTACCACCCAATCCCTTTAAAGGTCAACCTAACCCCCCAATCAGGTAACGCCAAGGCATCTCCCCAAGGCTTGCGGTTTTGCCCTTTAAATTAGGTCCCAGCCCCTCGGTCGGGGCTCCTCTCAACCACTGCTGCGTCAGTGAACGAGTGGGTCCAAACTCGAGTTTGTCAATAAACTCCCTTTTGTGCTTGCATCGGTGTCAGTTTCCTTCTTGGCTCGTGGAGTTCCAAACCAGGGCATTACGCAGTAAATTTGGTAAAACCAAATCCAGTAATATATAAAAAGCAATGTATACCAGACCAGTAGGATTAATCTCAGGAATGTAAAGTGGGTTCAGCATATGATGAATCAATGTAATTCATCATATTAATATAATGAAGGACAAAAAACACATCATCTCTGAATCAACCACAGAGCAAGCATTTGATGAACTCCAATATCCTTTCATAATAAAAAAATAATAATAAATTACCAAACTAGAACTATAAGGAAACTTCCTCAAACTGTTTAAGGGCATTATGAAAAACCCACAAGCTAGCAATCAGATTCAATGTTGAAACTCTGAAAACATTTTTTTCTAAGAATCAGGAACAAGAAAATAGATGTTCATTTTTGTCACTTCTATTAAACATTGTCCTGTAGGTTCTATCCAGAACAATAAGGCAAGAAAATAAAATAAAAGGTATCCATATTGGAAAAGAGGAAGTGAAACTATCTCTGATTACAAGTAACATAATCTTAATATAATGAATAGCCTAAAGAACATACACACACATGTGCACACACACACACACACAGAGTATTACAGCTAATAAGCAAGTACAGCAAGATTGTAGAATACAAGATCAACATTCAAAATTCAGTTGTATTTCTATACTTAGCAATGAATAATAAAAGAATAAAATTAAGACAATTCTATTTGTAACAGTATCAAATGGATAATGCTTGGAGTAAATTTAGCAAAAAAGTAAGATTTTTACACTGAAAACTATAAAAAGTGATTGAAATAAATTTTTAAAAGACTTAAGTGAAAACTTAAAGAAAGAAGAACAAAATTGGAAAACTCACACTTATTTCAAAGCTACGATAATCAAAACACTGTAGTACTGACATAAGGATACTGTTGTACTAATATAGATCAATAAAATAGAATTGAAAGGACAGAAAACAATATATTATGGTCAACTAATTTTCAACAGTGTGACAAAACAATTCAATGAGGAAATATAGGCCTTTTCAAAAAAATAGTGCTGAGGCAACTAGATATACACATACAAAAAAACACATGAAGTTGTATCCCTACTGTGGTAGATTAAATAATGTCCCCAGAAATATCTGGTTCTGTTTTCTAGAAAAATATTAAATGTCATTTTAATTGGAAAAAGGGATTCTTTGCAGATGTGATTAAATTAAGGATTTGATATTAGATATTATTTTGGATATCAGGGTGGGCCCCAAAAGTAATCACAAGTATCCTTTTTAAGGAAAAGGTAGTTATAGAACTTTTGAATATACTAAAAATCCACTGAATATAGTACACTTTAAAAAGGTGAATTTATGATGTCAATTATAACCTCAATAGAAAAGAAAATAAAGAGGCAAAGCAGGTCATTTGTTACTGTACTCAAAGCCACATCTCTCCATTTATTTTCTAAAATTGCCATCTTTTCCTTTTTTTTTTTTTTTTTTTTTTTTTTTCTTCTTGGCTACCCATCAGGTTAAATTCCTTTGGGAGATGTCCACCTTCTGAGAAAAATGGAATATATGTACTTTTCCTATTTCTCCCAAATAAAACTAGACAGACATAAGTTATGGTAGAAAAAAGAAGGCAGACTAGCTAGAAAGATTGGAATCCAGGGAACAACAGGGAGGTGAGTTCCCTAGATTTCTTTTTGTCTTGTCCAATCTCATACAAGGTACTGGAGAAGTCAGTGACCCAGAAACACCAGTGGGCACAGACCAAGAAATGCCCAGGCCCACATGATTTTACCAGTGAGGGCTACCAAGCATTTAAAGAATTAACACTAACTCTAAACAATCTCTCCCAGAACACAGAAGAGAAAGGGAACACTTCCCCAATTTATTTTGTGAAGGTAGCACTAATCTAATACCAGCCAGACAAAGCTGACACACAAAAAAGGAACCTATATAACAACATCTTTCATGAATATAAACATGTAAATCTTTAAAAAAATATATTTACAAATAGAATTCAGTAATACATAAATATATATATATACACCATGACTAAATGGGGTTTATTCCAGGGATGGAAAGTTGTAAATATTCAAATATTCAATCAAATACAATTCACCCAATTACAAGTTAAAGAAGAAAACAAGATGAGAGCGTATCAATTGATGCTGGAAAAGCTTTTGACAATATTCAATACCTATTTTAATAAAAGCCCTTAGGAAAAAAATAGAAGAGAAACCACCTCAACTTATGCAGAGCATCTACAAAAAAAAAAAAAAAAGTGTAGTGAACAAACTTTATGATGAAAGACTAAAAGCTTGTCCCTTACATCAAGAACAAAGCAAGTGGATAACTGCTCTCACCACTTTTATTCAACATGGTCCTGGGAAATTTAGCCAGCACAGTGAGGAGAAAGAGCAAAGGCACACATATCAGAAATAAATTGCTTCTTTTTGCAGATGACATAATGTTCTACATAGAAATCCCAAAGAATCTACAAAAAAAAAAAAAATTCCTAGAATTAGAACTTCTGAGTTCAGTAAGGTCTCAAGACAAAATCAACATATAAAAATCAATTGTATTTCTATATAATAGCAATGGACACATGGAAAATGAAATTTAAAATGCAATACCATTTACAATTCCGCCCAACACATGAAATACTTAGTGTGACTCTATCAAAACCTGTATAGGACCTGTATGATTAAAACTACAGAATGTGACGTAAGAAATAAAAAAGCTCTAAATAAAAGGAGAGATATTTCATGTTCATAAATTGGAAGACACCAATTAGTAAAAGCCAATTTCCTAAAATTAATGTATAGGGTTAAATGCAATCATATTTCTGTATATACATAAACAAAACTACTGTAAAATGGAACCAGAATAACTTAAAAATAATTCTAAAAAGTAACAATAAAGTAGAGAAAATCACTTCATCGATTTTAAGATTTATTAATAGTAATGATGAGTATATGTTTGGTGGGAGGGACAGACACCTAGATAAATGGAACAGAATAGAGAATCAGAAATATACCCACACGAGTACAGCTAAATGATTTTTGACAATGGTGCAAAAGCAAGTCAATGGAGGTGGAGTATAGTCTTTTCAACACATGGTGCTGGAGAAACCGTACATCCCTAGGCAAAAAAAAAAAAAAAAAAAAAAATGAACCTTGACTTAAACCTCGCCTGTTATAGAAAAAAATGCAAAATGAATCGTAGATTTAAATGTAAAATGAAAAACTGTATAACTTACAGAAACGGACAAACATGGGAGAAATCTTCAGGACCTATGATTTAATGAAAGGTTGTCGGACATGACACAAAAGCATGATCTAGTAAAGAAAAAATTGTTAATTGGACCTCTTCAAAATTTAAAACTTTTAGTCTGTGAAAGATCAAGTTAAGAAAAACTAGCTATAGCCTGAGAGAAAATATTTGCAAACCATATATATGACAAAGGATCATTATATAGAATACGTAAAGGACTCTAAAAACTCAGCATTAAAATCAAAACGCTGAGGATTTGGTGGAAACATGCAGAGCAAGAGACATCCCTAAATTTCTCCCCTTGAAACAACAATAAGCTGAACATCTAAAACTCAACAACAACAAAAAAACACCAAAACCGCACACCAGCATGTCTGAATGGGGATCTGCACATAAGAGCTACCACAGGTCAGAACCCAGGACTGGGAGTAATGAAGAGGCTGCTTCTCAAAGCCTGTAGGAGGAGGGTAGGGGTGAAGGTGCAGCGACTTTCCTGAACAACCTTACCTGGAAGTCTCGGGCTTGTATGTAGCCAACTAAATGGCCCAGTCATCGGGCGAAAGTGGAGGAAGCAGGGTGGGTTTGCAAAACCAAGCCTGAGCTGCACCCCCAACTCCTGACCCAGAGGGCCCTCCCGCATACATCCTAGACCCATCACTGCAGAGCCCCAGGGGAATCTGAGAAAACCCTACAGAAACTGCTAGGGATCCAAGAGGCTTAGATGCCACTTACTGGAAACCAAAGAAAGAGTGCCTTCTTTGCACCAGGCTAAAGAGAGACCTTTATTTAATAAATCTTCTTTCTGGAAAAATAACAGAATGCACTTCCATTAATGCCCAGGTGGAGAAATAATGCATTAAACACTAATGAATAACCAAGGCGACAAGGCATCTCAGAAAGAGAGAGAAAAATCTCCAGAAAATAAGCTTACAGACATAGAAAATATGTGACTTGAATGACACAGACTTCAGTATGGTACTTCTGAAAAAAATTCAGTGAGATCCAAACAAATCATATCAACAATTTCAGGAATTAAAAAAAAATGACTAGATAAGCAAGAGCAAGAACATTAAAACCTTCAAGAAGAACAGAACAGATATTCTGGAGATGAAGTACACACTACAAGAGTTGAAAAATGAAATAGGCAAGCCTGGGAAATAGAGTCGACCAAATGGAGGAAAGGATCAGTGATACAAAAACAGAATCTAAAATAAATCAGAAGGAAGAAGAGAGAAATGAAGAATGAAAAACAATGAAGAGAAATATAAAAGAACTAGCTAATACCATCAGGAGAGGAACATAAGAATAAGGGCATTACCAAAGGCGAGGAAAAGGAGCAAGGACTAGAAAGATTTTCAGACAAATACGGACGAGAATTTCCCAAATCTAAGGAATGAGCTAGAGCTTGGAATTCAAGAAATCAACAGAACACTCAGGCCTTCACCAAGACATATTGCATTATAGTTATCAAAAATCAATGACAAAGATAAGAATTCTCAAGGCAGCTAGGAAAAAGAATACATTAATGTATAAAGGAAAACCCATTACATTATCACCAAACTTCTCAGCACAGACCTACAAGCCAGAAATAATGGAATCAAATATTTAAACTATAAGTGACAGGAAACTATCAGCCTAGAGTAATGTATCCAGTTAAGTTTTCCTTCAGATATGAAAGAGAAATAGAGATTCGTTCCAGACATACAAAAATTGAGAGAATCTCCCACTATGAGGCCTGCACTACAGGAAATACTGAAATGGTCAGCTCACCTAAAACAAAATAAACAACAAAAATACCAGTGGGACCAGTACTTAGAAAATACAACCTTCCTAGACTGAATAAGAACTGGAAAATCTAAATAGACCAATCAGCAGTATGGAAATCAAAACAATCATCAAAAACCTACCAAAAGGAAAAGCCCAGGACCAGATGGCTTCACCAGTGAATTCTATCTAGCATTCAAAGAAGATTTAATGCCTATTCCCCTCAAACTCTTCCAAAAAATAGAAGAGGAGGCCACTTGTTTACTGTGATACCCAAAACCTGGTAAGGATAACACAAAAAAGAAAACTACAGACCAATATCTCTCATGAACACAGGTGAAAAAATCCTAAGACCCTAGCAGACCAATACAGCAACATATTAAAAAATTATACACCACAATCAAGTGAGTTTCATCCCAGGGCACAAGGATGGTTCAACATATGCAAATGATTAATGTGATACACCACATAAACAAAGTAAAAAAGTAAGAATTATATGATCATATCAATAGATGCAGAAAAAGCCTTCAACAAGACACAGCACCCATTTATATCAAAACACTTAACTCAATTCGGTATAAAAGGAAAGTACCTTAATATAATAAGGCCATCTATGACAAACCCTCAAACCCTCAGTCAATATTATACTTAATGGTGAAAAACTAAAACCTTCCCTCTAAGATCAGGAACAAGCAAGGCTGTCCACTATTGCCACTGTTATTCAATATAACATTGGAGGTTCTAGCAAGTGCAATCACAAGAGAAAGATATAAAAGGCATCCAAATAGGAAAAAAGAAGTCAAACTGTCACTATTGTGGATGACATGATTCTCTATATAGAAAACCCTAAAGACCACAAGAACACTACTAGAAACAATAAGCAAATACAGTAAAGTTCTGGATACAAAATCAATGTTCAAAAATCCATAGCATTCCTTTCTTATAATGAAGTGTCAGAAAAAGAAGTGAAAAAATAATTTTTTTGCAATTGCAACAAAAAGAATAAAATACCTAGGAATAAATCTAACAAACATGTGAAGGACCTATATAATGAAAAACTATAAGACCCTATTAAAAGAAATCGAAGAAGATACAAAGAAATGGAAAGATATTCAGTTCTTGGATTGGAAGAATCAACATAGTTAAAATGACCTTATTACCTAAAGCATTATACAGATTTAATGCAATCCCATCAAAATCCATTGCATTTTTTAAAGAAATAGAACAAAAAATCATCAGATTTGTATGGAAGCACAAAAGACCCCGAATTGCCAAAGCCATCCTGAGAAAAAAGAATGAGGCTGGAGGCATCACTCTGCCTGACTTCAAATTATACTACAAAGTGACAGTAATCAAAACAGCATGGTATGGGCAGGAAAACAGACACATGGACCAGTGGAACAGAATTGAGAGTCCAGAAGTAAACCCATATTTATATGGGCAAGTAATTTTCGACAAAAACAAAAACATACAGTGGAGAAAGGAAAGCCTCTTCAATAAATGGTGCTGGGAAAACTAGGAAAGCCACTGCAAAAGAATGAAACTAGACTGTTGTCTATCACCACACACCAAAATTAACTCAAAATGGATTAAGGACCTGAATAAAGACCTGAAACAATAAAATGCATAGAAGAAAACAGGAAACTAAACTCAAGGACCTTGGACTTAAAGAGGATTTTATGAATTTGACCTCAAAGGCAAGGGAAGTAAAAGCAAAAATAAATGAATGGACTACATCAAACTAAAAGCTTCTGCTCAGCAAAAGAAATCCATCAACAAGGTAAAGAGACAACCATCTGAATGGGAAAATATATTTGCAAGCAACACCTCTGATAAGGGCCTAATATCCAAAATATACAAAGAACTCATACAACTCAATAACAACAAAAACAAATGATCCAATCAAAAAATGGGCAGAGGACTGAACAGACACTTCTCCCAGAGGACATACAAATGGCCAACAAATATATGAAAAGATGCTCAACATTGCTAGCTATTAGGGAAATGCAAATCAAAACCACAATGAGATACCATCTCACATGTTAGAATAGCTATAATCAACAGGACAAGTAATAACAAATGTTGGAGAGGATGTGGAGAAAAAGGAACCCTCATACACTGTTGGTGGGACTGCAAATTGGTACAGCCACTATGGAAAACAGTATGGAGGTCCTCAAAAAACTAAGAATTGATCTACCATATGATCCAGCAATCCCTTTGCTAGGTATGTACCCAAAGACTCGAAAACTCATATCCGAAAAGACATTTGCACACCAATGTTCATAGTAACATTATTCACAATGGCCAGGACATGGAAGCAACCTAAGTGCTCTATAATAGATGATTGGCTAAAGAAGCTGTGGTACATAATACAATGGAATATGACTCAGTCATAAAAGAGATGAACACTGCCATTTGCGACAACATGGATGGACCTCGAGGTAATCATGCTAAGTGACATAAGCCAGACAGAAAAAGTTGAAAATCACATGATATCATTTATATGTGGGATATAATCCTAAAAGCAACAAATGAGCAAGACAAACAAACAGAGACATGGATATGGGCAATAGACTAGTGGTTACCAGAGGACTATAGAGTAGTGGTTACTAGTGAGGTGGTTGAGGAGGGGGAAGGTAGACAGTGTAAAGTGGGTTAAATATAGGGGCGTAGGGGAGGGTGAAGTGAGTAAAGGGGATCAAATATATGGTAGCTGAAGGAAACTGGATTTTGGGTGGTAAACACACAACAGAATATACAGATGTCGAATGATAATGTACACCTGAAAATTATATGATTGTATTAACCAATGTTACCCAATAAACTTAATTAAAAAAAAAAAAACAGTGGTAAAGTACTGGTGAGGGTGTGGAGAAACTACATATATATATATACCAGTAAAATGTAAAATGTTACAGCCGCTCTCAAAAATAATTTGGCAGCTTCTAAAAAAAATGCATATACATTTATCATATGTCCCAGTAATTTTATTTATAATAGCCCAAAACCTGGAAACAATCAAAATATTCCTTAATAGTTGAATGGCTAAACACACTGTGACCCGTCCATACTGGGGAATACTACTTAGCAATAAAAAAGGAACAAACTATTGACATTTAACTTAGATGGATCTGGGACATCCTGCTGAATTTTATAGAGATGGTATATAGATTTATGGTTGTCAAGGGTTAAGAGAGATGGGCGCAGCAATAGTGGTGTGACTAAAAATGGGTAACATGAGGAAGATCTTTGTGGTAATGGAATTTTTACATCTAAAACTATACACAGACATACAAATGTCAAATTCTTGGTTTTGATATTGTACTGTAGTTATGTAAAATAGAACCAGTGGGTGATCTGAGAGAAAGGGACAAGGGACCCTTCTCTCTGTGTTATATTTGCAAGTCTTGTGATTATTTCTAAATAAAGCTTTAAAAGGCAAATTCACTGTTAAATTGTATACCTGAAACTTACTGGATTTTGTTAACCAATGTCATCATCATCAATCAATCAATAAATAATCAATTAATCAATTCATCAATCAAATAGAAAATTAAAAGCAAATACAAGGGAAACCATTCATCCTGGTGGGGCTAAATTTTCAACATACCATTTTACTACAACTCTCACTATAGAGAGTCAAGTTCTGTGAGAATGATCTGCCTGCCCTTCAAAACAGCTTAAATTCTAATGGGCAAATTAACTGCACATTTTCTTTGGTATCTTGGGACTGTTTGGACAACTAAATTTCAAATACAATTGGAGGGTAAAAACTGAAAAAAATTGAAGCTGGTGTACCACATGTACTATAATATCTCAATCTCCAAACAGATGAGCACAGAATTATTCTGAATGACTGAATTGATGTACCTATTGAATATATCTGATGTATAAAGGTATCTTTAGCAATGATCTGTACCACTACAGATACAACAAAGATCAGAAGAAAACAAGAGTAAATGAAAATTTGTTTCTTCACTCTTTCTGTTTTTTAACTGTGAACCGGAGTTATTATTGCTTTCACATATTCATTGAAAAACCGAAATAAGGCTCAGACATTATGTATCATCAAATGTCTAATTTTATCATTAGGTACTTTTATCAACAAAAGATTTACATTGATTCAGTAAATCAACATCTACTGGGGCCCCTCCATGGAGATGCCATAAAACAGAACTTGGTTTTATAATTTGTCCTTCTGATACCTATGTTTCATTCCAAATGTAGTAATTAGAATTGATATGATATTACTCATAACAAAATATTTACTATCTTCCTGCAAAATAGCTTAGGAGACCTTTTCAGACAGAAACTTGAAAATTCTCCTTAGAGAAAAACTGTGAGAAAGTAGAACAAGGGTATTTATTGAAAATATGTATGGATTTCAGTCTCCATTAGAGATCAAATGAAGATATGCCTTTTCTTTTCATCTCGGGCCATTGCTTCTCTGAACCATTCCATGGAGCAATGGCTCTGCTTTAAAGTAACCTTCTCTAACCTGGAGAAACCTCGAATTGGCCAAGGAAATCCTGTTTGGCAGTCAGATCAGAAGACAATTGGGCATCACTTGCATAGGTGCAAAACCAGAAGAGACTTTTCCCCAGGCTCTGCGCATTTCTTCTTTTAGCCATGAAAAACAAACTCTTTTGTCTAATAGCATCCATTGGCTTCTATTTTCTGCTGAGACTCTGTCTTGGCAATTGGGATGATGTTCCATTAAACTCCGACATGCATTTCTTGTTTCATCAGTCTTGCTGACTATACTTCTCATAATGTATTTTTACTAAAACCATGTATTTATTAGTATCTTATCAAATTTTTAGTTAAGTGACTTTCATTTAATTTTTTTTAATTTCTAAGAACTCAAATTCCTAGTTCTGGATAGTCTTATGTAATTACAGAATTAATTATAACATTAGGCTCCAAATCACTCTCATTTTGACTTTAATATCACCACCAAATATGGCTTTATTTTTACAATGCTTTCTTTAGGGAGTTTGCTCAAGCTTTAAGGACTTGAGAATGACTTGTGGCTTATACATTATATTTACTAACACTCACTCTAAAATTGCAAACCTCTGTGACTGGAGAGGTGTGACAGGAGGTGTGACTCTCAGCTCTGATACTATATGTGATTCATAAGGATGGCTTTTCAATTTTCCTAAGACCCAGACTTTTCATCTGGAAAATACTAACAAACTACTATGTTGTTCCTTACACATAGTGGGTGTTCAGTAAACATCAGTTCCTTTATCTCTCTAGCAATTTCTACACAGTGGAGTCATAGATGCCTCAGGCTTGCATCAAAACCTAGATTGTGGGGGATCAGACAGAAAGGTAATAGATCAATTCTGATGGCTATATAAATCTTTCCAAAAATTCTGATATGTGACACCTCTGGATTGGTGGGGCTTCTATTTGAGAGACCAAGTTTAAAGAGTGATCATCTTGGAGAGTTTGACAGTCAAACAGAATGTCATTTCTAGCTATTTGGATTGTCCTCCCTGCCCTGGAATAATAATTCAGTTTAAGTTAGAATGACTAAGTAAGCCAAAGGAATATCTGAAAGGAGCCCAGTTAGAGATTAAATATATTAGTAAATCTGTCTCAAATAAAGACAATGTAAAGAAGGAAGTTAAAATCACACATTGTCCTCCCCCTTTACATTTCATATATGAGATCTATATGTGTACTTTAATAAAATGGGAGTGTACTAGATAGTTGCGATATAAATCAATACCATTTTGGGGGTGGTTCCATAGTGTAGTGGTTAGCATGTCTGCTTTACACGCCCCAGGTGGAGCCACGGACCATACCCAGGTGCACCAGGCCCCAGGTGCATGCCACGAGTGTGTGGGAGATGTCCCACCTTCAGAGATCCAGTTCTTAAGGGGAAATGGCAACATCCATAGGTCAGGGGTGGAAGTGGGGGTGAGAGTGAAAATTAAAGAAGAGGAAAATACTACATACATAAATACATACATACATAAATACATACATACATAAATACATACATACATACATACCATTTTAATGTCTCTATAATAATCCATTGCTTGGAGAGACCATAATATATTTAACATCCCCTTTATAATTTTTTATTTTGAAATAGTTTGACTCACAAGAAGTTACAAAAATAGTAGTTGATATGTACCTTTTGCCCATATCCTTCCAATAGTATCTACATCACTGTGATACATTGTCAAAACCAGAAAACTGATGGTGGTATAATCAGTCCTCATTATTTATGGGCTCTGTGTTTGTAGATTTGTCTACTTGCTAAAATTTACTTGTAACCCCCAAATCAATATTCACAGTGCTTTCACAGTCATTTGGACATGTGCCTGCACAGAGCGGTGAAAAATTTGAGTCACCTAATGTAAATGTTCTCAGCAGAGGTTTAACATGGTGACACTGCCTTCTTGTTTAAAGTTTCATACTGTAAAGAGGTATCCTTTATATATACATATTTAGCACCACATTTTCTTGCAGTTTTGTGCTTTTTGTAGTGATTTCACTGTTTAAGATGGTCCCCAGCATAGTACTGAAGTGCTGGCTAGTGCTTCTGAGCAAAGGAAGGCTGTGATATGCCTTATGGAGAAAATACATGTGTTTAATAAGCTTTGTTCCAGCATGAGTTATAGTGCTGTTGGCCATATGTTACATGTTACTCAATCAATATTAATACAGGAAACAATGTGTCTTTAAACAGAAACATACATTTAAAAAAGGTAATATGTTGGTCAGTTGGTGAAAATGTGATCAGGGGCTCATAAGAACATAGCCCTGTATTTCCCATAGCAACAATGACTCAGTGTTCATCAGTTCAATGTTTTGGCAACTTTATAGATAATAGCTACAATGAATAACAAGAATCACCTGTACAACACGGCAAGGCTGATGAGTAACTGATCTCTCATACATTGCTTGTGGGAACATAGAATGGTACCGCAACTCCGAAAAAGTTTGGCAACTTTTCTTATAAAGTGAAACATACATTTATCACACGGTAATTGTTTTCCTGAGTATTCATCCCAGAGAAATAAAAATTTATGTTCACACATGCACCTGTGAATCTGTAGGTTTATGTCTTTTGCCAAATTTGAGAAGTTTTTAGCTATTTTTTTCAAGTACATGTCAAGCTCCATATTTTTCCCCCCTCCTTGTCAGAGTCTAAGGACATGAATCTTAGATCTCTTATTATTATTGTATGACGAGTTTCTGAGGCTAAGTTTATGTTATTTCAATCTATTTTTTCTCTATCATTCAGTTTGGGTGATTTCTATTGGTCTATCTTCAAGTTCACTGATTCCTAGCTCATTTTGATTCTGCTGTGAAATCCATCCAGTGAGGGCTTTTTAAAATTTTCAGTTATTGTATTTTTTTCAGTTCTAACATTTTAGTTTGGATCTTCTTTTTATCTTCTATTTCATTGTTAAGATAGCTTATTTTTTAATTTGTTTCAATGGTGTTTAAAATGGTCCGTTGAAGGATTTTTATGGCAGCTGCTTGAAAATCTGTCTGAAAATTGCAACATCGGGTGTCATCTTAGTGTTGGCATCTGTTAATCCTATTTTCTCATTTGAGCTAAGATTTTCTTTTTTCTTGATATGGTGAGTAATTTTGGACTCAAAATTTTGATAACATTTTGCATATGTTATCAGACTCTGGTTCCTATTTAAATCTATTTTGGCAGCTAGTCAACCTATTAGATTCAAAATGCAGTGTTGTACATCATAGTTCAAAAGTCAGCTTATAAAGCCTCTGCAGTACTATTCTTTTCTATCCCACTTGTGTGTTGCCTAGATGACAGGAGTCAACCCTACAGTATCCTCAGTGGTGCCAGGCATGGAAGAGAGTGGATTACGGGTGAAGACATGCCTCATTACTGCAGAGTGAGGACAGAAGATAGGGTTTTGTATGTCAACACACCTAGGGGTGTCATCCTAGTTCCTAGATAAGGGGTGGAATAAAAATTCTGCCCATAGGCTCCACCGCTATGTTGTGGTGGGGTGAGGGTAGAAGTCAGAATTTTTCCCACAGGGGAGACATATCACCTTATTACTTTAGATGGGAAACACAGAACTCAGAGTTCTGCCCACAAGCTCTGTGAGGAAGGGGTGCTGCCTCATTAATGTAGGGGATATGGAAGACAGGGCTCAACCCATAAGCCACATGGGAGGGACACATCTCTTTGCCGTTTCAAGAGGATAGGGGAAATCCAAGTTCATCCATAGACCCTGAAAAGGACAGACCGAACACTGTGGAAGAGAGACATAGAGCATGGGGTCCCCTTTGCAGACCCCCCTGCTGCAGGGGGCCTAAGAAGATGGGTATAGATGGTTTTCGTGGTGTTCACACAAAAACAGGCAGATATGGTTAAAGCTTTCCGCAGTGCTGGATTGCCCCTTTCCCAGTACTTTGTGTGAAAGCAAGCAGGTTTGGGGGGGGGGAGCTATTTTTGTCTGCACCCTCTGACATTTCTGTGTTGCAGCCTTCTCCAACATCCAGTTGGTGTGCACAGGATACACACACACCACCACCACCACTAATAACAACAACAACAAACAAAAAGAAAACTACCACCACCGCAATAGCAACAACAAAAAACAGGAGCGTATGCTGGGTTGTTTCTTAAATCCTAATGTCCCTAGCTAGTCTATCTGTCAGCACATGATAGGTGACTTAGGTGTTTTGTCCAAGCATTTTCCCTGTGATTAGCAGAAGGAATCAAATGGGATGCACCTTGCTCAGAACCAGAAGTACAGCCCCTTTTGATGGCTATTTTGGATTTCTGATTTTACACTCTTGTGAACAATTCTGTGATTCATTCTTGCTCACGCCACTGTTCAACTCAACTGTTCATCAAAAACTGCCAGCCATTTTCCTTTTTTGATTTCTTCTTTTATGAATTATTGTGCTTTTTTCCCCACTTTTTTATTGGGGTGTTCAACTTTTAACCAGTTTGTAAGACCTTTGTTTATATGGACAATAATGTATATCTGACATAAATGCTATAAATATGATTCCAGTTTTACTTTTAGTTTGGTTTATGTGATTTTGCCATGTACAGATCTTGCTTTTTATGTAGTCAAATCTATTAATTTTTACAAATATCTTTCTGTTGAGTAGATCTGCCTTCCAGGCCCTGCTCGGAGCCTGAACAGCCTCTTCCCACTTCTGACCTCTTTTTGCATTTGAAATGTCAGGAGGAAAATGAGAAACCAACGCAGCTCCCTTTACACCATAGGAAGATGAATGGAATAACAAATGGAGAAGACCATCTAAGCTAGCCTATTGTCTAATCAGAAGTGAGATAAGAGCCATCCAAAACCACACTTAAATCTCTTTCTACTATACAATCTGTGACCACAGCCCAAGTGCCTACATCACCAAATCAGAGCCATTTACACTGATTTTCTGCAGGCAAAGTCCATTCCCTTGAGGATGTCAGACACAGCATCCTTTAAAGACACCCTCCACTATTCCCACTCGTCACCGGTGCTCAAGCAGTGAATCAGGAAAGACAGTGATTGAAATAGGATATGGCAGCATCAAATACAAAATTTCCAACTTTCAGAGTTTTAAGAGTTGTCACTAACTTTTTCTCAAGCTCAGACTTAGTGGTTTTACTCCGGCTTCTTTACTGTGGCATTAAGTGTCAGTTGAGTCCTCTGTTAGATATATAGCACTCATAAATATTTAAATATTCCAAAGTATTGTCCCGATTCCTGTTTCAACCCATGCCCCTACTGAGCTGACCTAAGCAGTCTGTTCTATTGATTTGTGTGTGAGAGTGTTTGAGAAACTATGGATTATTTTTTGTCTTCTTTTCTGTTATTGCAATCCTAAAATAACAAGGGCACGATTTTATTTTCTATGATGTCCATGAATGGTTTATAAAATACTGAATGTTGAATTTAATACATGTATCATAGCAAGTGTGAAGATGAAATTTAAGAAGGTAAGGAAGTTCAGAGACCCAAACTAACGAACTATTGAGAATAGGATTTCAGATTTGGAAGAAGAGGACCGAAGTTCATTTGATTGCTTCCATTCCCTGACCATAAATTATTCAATTAATTTACAGTTATTCAATTAATAATTCAATGTCCTAAACTATTTTGATAACTACTCATTAAAAGAATCAGAGCTGATAATTAAAGGATGGGTCAGGGACCCTATCAACAGAGAGCAAAGACCCACATAAACAACATGAAGAAAGTACCATTTTGCATTTCTAATAGACTATGAATATTCATAGCACCAAACAGGAAAGGACAAAAGCATAGGCTTGTAGAGCCCTGCTTTGTTCACAGTCCCAAATCAATACTATGAAGACTGCCCAACATGCTTCAGTAACTGTTCTTCTTAATTATTTAAGAGGCTCTTTTGTTCAAAGTTTGTTTACAAGATTACTTTGTAACTTGAAATGATTGTTTCCTTTCATGTGACTGCTGGATGGGGCTTGAGTTTTTTACAATATGAACTTGAAATAAAGGTGGTTTTGCGTGTATGTTGTATTTGTCATCTCTGGTTGCAGATTCAAATCGGGATATCTGTGCGTCATCTTTCTCTCCAGTGGGACTCTGACTTCTACCAGACCGGTATTACAAGCCCAAGAATTTACCCATCCATGAAGACAAAAGAAGCATTTTCAACATTCTGCCAAATTGCTTGCCAAGGCCAAGGGGAAATTGTTTTCCAAGTCTGTCCTTGCTGCTGTCTCAAAGTTCTCACTCGGAAACAAGAAGAAAACACTTTAAGGTCTAGTCCTATAGATGGTTGATTTTCTGTCAGTTACATCCGAAACTCAACCTTATGTCTGAGTTTTGAGGCGAGGGCCTGCTCTGTGGTTCTCTTTCCGTGTAAGGTGACTCCTTGGACTACAAAATATTCATAAAAGAGGTATAACTTTATCAAGAGCTTGTTATGCTAAGTTTTTTGATACAATTTTTTAAAAAAACTTCTTCAAGGTATATGTAATATTAAGCCCATTTTATAAAGCTGTGAAAGGTGTGCAGAGCTGATATTTAAACTTCAATTTATTTGCTTCCCGTACCTGAACTCTTTAACATTATTTTCAGTATTCCAATCAACTCTTAAAAAACATCCTCTTCCTCCATTGTGTAGAACAGGAATGGCAAAATTTTCTGTAAAGTATGAAACTGTAAATACTTTAGGCTTTGCAGACCACATGGGCTCTGTCACAAGGAACTCACTCTGCTGTGTTGCAAAAGCAGCCAGAGATGACACACACACAAATGCCATGGCTGTGTTCCCATACGTCTTTATTGACAAAACAGGTCGGGTGGTTTTGGCCTATAGGCTGCAGTGTGGCAACCTGTAATGTAGAAGAATTCATGTGCTTTAGGTGTAACGCTTACAAACGTTTAACTATTTCAGAGAGACCCTAAATGGCAAAGTTGGTTAGCACTGGATTCATCCTTGGTCAGCAGGTTCCTCATAGCCCATCACAAAAGTTTGTACAGAAACTTTTTCCAATCTTGGAGAGTTTATCTATGAAGCAGGCATTTTGGTCAGGTTGTTTCCATTGACACTTTCAGGAGATGATTCCCAACCTTGTGCAATACATTCTTTCCAAAAATTCCATAGTATGGGAAATTTTTCACATAAAGGTAGCTGGCCACGTAGTCATGGTTTTGTACTGGAGAGTGCACACCCGTCAAAGGGGGCGCTGTCTGCTCTCCATCTAATAGTGGTGACATGGGAGAATAGGGGCTCAATTTTGCTGAGCAAGGCCTTGGAAAGCCACATAACATGCATGTGCCCTCATGCAGTCTCTGAGCAAAGACTACACAGAGAGGGGTTGGTATGATGCCAATGTACACAGTGGTGTACATAACAGAGATGCTTATAGTCCAAGTCCAAGTATTGAGCAGGTCAATGTATTTTTTTTTTCATTTTACCCCACTTCAATAGTCTCCTTTAAACAAATGAAAAAGAATCTAGTTACTCTTTTTAAATTCAGGTAGAAATTCAGTAGTGACTATTTTTCCCAATTTTAAAATATTAGCAGCATGACATTTTTTCATGAGTGTACTGGCATGGTATAAGATAGTGGCAAAGAGTACAGGTGCTGGATGAAAACAAATCAGACCCTGAAAAAGCAGAGCAGATACCAGCTGGATCCTAAGACTAGCCCATCTTCCCAACAAATGAACACAGGACAGTATATATTATTTTTAAAGTGCTCAAAGGAAAATAAGTCAGTAATTTCCTGTCTTATTTCATGATTCTTCATTGTATAATTTTCAGTAGTAACTACCTGTGTGAGTATAGACAAGTTTAATTTTATTGGGTCTTAAATTCTTTTACAAAATGGAAATATTCATAAGCCCTCCCAGGTTGAGAAGAAAAATGAATTTGTATGTATAGGGGTAGATAATTTCCCCAATAATTCAGGGAGGTCTTGGGAAGGTTCATTAAGAGTTTGCTGAACTTAATGTATGAACAGAGTTCAACTTTTCCAAAGGCAGGCACTAAAAAGGTTTATATGATTTAAAGCAGTAAGTCTGGACCTGAGGGGGAGCTATAAAACCTAGGAGGCTGTGGTTCCTTTGGTGAGACCCAGGCTGAGTCCACAGCCCTCGCTGGGCAGCTCCATGCTCCGAGGTACAAGAACGGAAGGAGTCTCAGATGCTGAGGCCACACATGCCAAAATTAGAGGGCCTAATGCTGGCATGACTGATACCCTCATAACTCCCTCAGTATATTTGCTGTAAATTCTGGAAAGTATAGAAAAATGTCCTGCCTACTTCCCTACAGAAGAGGATGAGGAATGGTAACATTAAAATGCTTCTCATGAAAACCCCATTTCAGGGCTAACTTCTGAAAGAAGTAAAAAGTATACTTTGAAGCAATAATGGAGGAAACAGCAGCTTTGATACCTACCATTTTCCTAAATGGACTGTTTATTTCTTGGAAGTAGTTTGTACCTTAGAAGTGTATCTCAAGGTGAAGCAGTGTCTTTTCACTTGATTTAATTTGGGGTACAAGATCAGATGTGTGGGCAAAGACTAGGACATGTACTATAAAATCTACCTACTTTTTTAAAAAAAATTCTCTTTTTACAATGGAAAATCTTCCACTAAAGGCAGCAAAGTATGCATAAAACATCATGAATATGCCTAAACTTAATTAAACCTCCCTGGATTTTATCTCCTTAATGCTACATAGGTTTGAGAGAAAAAATAAAGTAGCAATCTATATTTAAGCTCAAGTTTTCAATATAGTTCACATCCCCCAAAGTAATTGTTATTTTTTTAAGTTATTTTTCACTTTTGCATTTAAAATTTGGGGTTCTAAGATGTTAACATATAATAATTAAATAATCACAAAAACTTATATGTCATAGCCATCAGCAGAATAAATTTTTTACTCACTAATATGAGAGTAACAAATCTGATAAGTATCCAGTCAGTCAAATCCAAATAAAATTTAGCAAACAAATGTGTATCACATATTTCCATTTTTTGTGCAAGAATATAATCAAATAGATATAATTGTTACAACTATAACATTATAGTAATACTTTCCCCGTAACTGTGAGAAAACAGGATAATTAACAGTACAAAAGTATGTTTTGGGCTTTTCTTAATATATAAAACCTATCCCATATTATTATAGTAGTATATATTAATAACATAATGCTTTTAAAATCTGGGTCAGTTGCTTTTCATTTGTAATATACTTCTGCATGACAGCATTTTGAGAATATGTAGAGACATGTCTGCTGCTAAAGTCATTAAAACAAGAAAAAAATGACTCAGATTTTATTTACATTTAAAGAAATAAGATGCCTAACAAATAGTAGATAAGAGCTGAGTTAAGAATAATCACAATCTAAAAATTCAGCATTTCAAGACTTCTGTATAGGAGTTAACAAAATATTTTAATAAATTGACACAAACTGGATCTAAGAAATCACCTTTGATCTACACAGAGACTATTTTATATTTTAAATGATTTACCTCTATGACTGTACATTAGCCATAAAAATCCCAACAGGTTTTATTTCTTTTGTGACTATGTCATGATAGAGCTTTGGTTATAAAATATTAAAGTTGATATGCTTCCTTAGCACTCAGTAAAATGGTGCACTGAAGTTAAATGCTCACATTTTATTTCAGCTAACCTGACAATGGAACTTAAAACACACACACACACAAAATAAAAATAAGAAAAATAAAAAATAAATAATTAAATCATCAAAAGTGAAAATAAAATGCACACACAATAGCTCCAATAAGTCCTGCTATTCTCAAGGTTTATAAAATAAATTTTCATCACCAATTAATCAGAGTTCATTAATTTACATTTGCAAATATGTTTTGCCAAAATATTTTGTTATTTAGACCCCTTTCAAACCACTTTAATGAAAGGGCTAAAGGAAAAGTTTAAAAGAGGAAAGAATGAGGACCCTGTGAAACCTAGGTCCGCATTCCTTTGTAAACAATAAAAGAAATTGAAGACCCAATGTACTTCAGTGGCAACCCATTCTGAAGTCTGTGGTTTGTTCCTCCAGGGTTTCTTGGAGGTATGTTCCTTGGGATCCAGATACGATGACAATTGTGTGGCAGCTCATGATTATAATTCAATGTGACAAAACCATGAAGCACAGAGGGCTGGGACAGTTAAGTGAATGCCACTCCTCATGGCACACATATGCATGTATGATGTTGCTGAAATCCAAGACAATTTCCCACAAAGTGGCTAGGATGAAAATCCAAATAAGAAAGTTCTTCATCCTGTCGCTCCTCCAGGATTGAAGTACACCTCTCTTTGCTACCGTGTTACCTAAAACAAATAAATAAGTGAGTATTCAATACCCCATAACCAAAGATTATCCTTCCTGCCACCAACCTGTATGTCTGTGTCGTTGTGTACAGTTTAGCAATTTTCACCTTTGTCCATAACCAGCCTCACTAAATCAACTGTTCAAATTCTCTACATTTCTTACTTTTAGGTTGCAAAGAAATCATGCACTGATGGGACTGGCAAATTGGTGCAGCCACTCTGGAAAATAGTATGGAAGCTTCTCAAAAAATTAAAACTAGAAGTCCATATGACCCAAGAATCCACTTCTGGATATTTATCTGAAGAAATACAAAACACTATTTTGAAGATGTATATACATCCCTATGTTCATCACAGCATTATTTACAATAATAAAGATACAGAAGCAACCTAAATGTCCATTAATATATGAATAAAGAAGATATGTTGTACGTATATGTATACACATACACACACACACACACACACAATGGAATATTACTCAGCCATGAAAAATATGAATGAAATCTTACCATGGATAGGCCTAGAGGGTATTATGCTAAGTGAAATAAGTGACACAAAGAAAGACCATGTGATTTCACTTATATGTGGAATCTAAAAAAAAACAAACAAAACAGAAACAGACTCATAGATACAGAGGACAAACTGATAGATGACAGATGGGGGGGGCGTGATTGTAAGCCTGGGTGAAAACAGGATTAAGAAGTGCAAATTGGAATTTGGCGTGATTCAACTGGGTGTAAAGTACAGCATATGAAATATAGTCAATGATATTGATTAAATACATATGGTGTCAGTGGGTACGAGACTTATTAGGAAGATCACTTCATAAGTTACATAAATGTCTAACTACTATGCTGTATATCTGAAACTAATATAATATTAAATGACAACTGTAATTGAAAAAAATTATTTTTAATTTATAAAGAGAAAAAAAAAGAGAAGAAAACATGCACAAAGGCTTCCGCAATGTGTTGTTATGTGTCCTAGCTTTCTATTTCATGGCGTTATAAAACTCCCATCAGATTAGGTACATTCATTGCCTAACAGGTCAACTCACACTTGCTGAACATTCTTTGTTAATGGTGCTAAGATTTTTTCAAGTCAATGCTGATTAAAATCAGCAAATGTCAAGATTAAAATGTTGCCTTTGTTACTTTTTTAATGTAGCTAATTTGCATTTCAAAAAATAGATTATTTTATAAAACTGCCGTATTTACTCAAAATGTACATCCATTTAAAAGTTTGAGGTTTTTCCTCCATTTTTAAACACCTCAAGGTCATTACTTATAATCTCAGAAAAGATCAGCAGTTTCCATAGTTTGACTTCTTCGTGTAAGGAATTTTACAGGTTAGATAATCTCTACAACAACTAGTAGAAAAAAACATAAAAGCTTAAGACTTTAACATGTCTACACCATGAAAATATTTTCACAGTAAATTATATTATTTGATAGCATAGTCATCATGCCGGTCTTTAGATCCAATGACGTATTTATTCAAACCTCAGATTCTCTATTAATTGATATAATGGCCTTTATTAATGTGTTCTACAACATAACTGCTCTTTTGTTTGTGCTAGAATACTACAGCAAAAACAAACAAACAAACAAACAAACAAAACCTGTTCTCATGGAGCTTACCTCGAGTAGGGGCTGGCACATCTTTTCTATACTGGACCAGACAGTAAATATGTTCACCTTTGCGGACTATACAGCCACTGTCACAACTACTCGATTCTGCCTTTGTACAATGAAAGCAGCTTCGACAATATAATATATAAACTAAAAACATGGCTTTGTTCCGATAAAACTTTATTTATGGACACAGAAATGGGATTTCATATAATTTTCACATGTTATAAATAATATTTTCTTTTTTACTTTTTCCAACCATTTAGAATTGTATAATCCATTCTTAGCTTACAGGTCATACAAAAAGAGGCCAAGGGCTGAATTTAGCTAGCAAGCCATAGCTTCCAGACTCCTATCTAGAAAAAAGGATTGGATAAACTGGTAAATAAATAGTATGTCAGAGGTGACATGTTGTATGAAGAAAAGTAAATCATTATAATGGAGAAAAGAGATATTGGCACAAGGAAGGTAGAAGGCTACAATTTATAGATTGTCAGAGAAGCTGATAATGGAGGAAACATTTGAAAGGAGGGAGGGAGCCCCAACTCTGAGAGAAGAGCTTTCAAGGTGGAGAAAGGGGTGAATACGAGGGGTACCTCAGGTCAGTGCAAAGCATTTGGCCTTTCTCTGACTAAGGAACAGGGTGCGACAAGGAATGCATGGCCAAATTACAACTTAGAAGACTTAAAGGGATCAATTGGCTAAAGTAATGAAAGGGGAAGCCAGTAGGACCTGTGACAAATAGGGTGAAGGATGTGACAGAAAGAGAAATGGTCTTTGGCTTAAAAAACCTAATAATTAAGTTGGTCATTTTCTGGATGGGGAAGACTGTCTTTCTTTGCCTTAGGTTCTTCATCTGCTAAATGTGAAAATAGTACCTGCTCCTTCAGCTGCAGTGAAGACTGAACGACATATGTGAACTGAATCACATAGCCCAGTCTCTGTCGTGTAGTTAACACTCAGGAATTGGTGGCTACTGCCATGTTAGCTCTTTCCAGATTTACCATATGACCTAAGTGTTTACAACCAAGTATTGATCTACATCTAGGATGTAATTCTCAAAAGCAACTTTTTTGAGGAAGCTCATTCTCCATGCCCAGCTCATTTCAGAGCTTATCTATACTGAAAGTTGAATAAGATACTTTAGAATTATTTTCCTGTAAAAATTTTACTTTCCTAATTGTATAAGAAAAGTTCATTGTTATGTTGGAGTTTTGGTAGATAGTTTGCTAACATGCCAATAGTAGCTCCACTCTCATGTGACAGAGTATCCTAAGTATTTAAGCTCTGGCTGTAGGAATCAGGGAAGACAAGACTTCAGAGTAAAAAAGCCATCTCAAAGCCATCTCAGCTGGACCTGGAAAGACAAGTGGAATTCTAGAAGAGAGGAGGTTAAGAAGAAAGCAATGGGGTTTGGAAACACATGGCCTACTGGGTGAGTGGCAATGAAAGCTCATCATAAAATGGATATATTCTCTATAGTTACCAATGAGCATCCATTAATGGTCTCTCATCAGAAAGGAACTTGGGCAGGGAGTTGATTCTGCTGGCACAGAAAGCAGAGTATAAGCCAAATAATGGTGAGAACAGTGAGCGGGTGGGAAACTCGGTTATACCAGTGGTTTGCACATACAGGTTGTTCATTGAAATCACCCTAACAACAACTTTTTTAAAGTATGGTTTTCTAAGCCTCATCCAGACTTACTATAACAGAATGTCCTAGACGTGGGGCCCATGACGATTTTTCTGTAGCCACTGACACCTGTCAATTATAATATTGTAGCAAATGAGGATGAAGATGACAGTAGCCCAAGAGACAGAGAGAAAGGGATCAATTAGAGAGCTACTTGAGGACAATACCAGAAGGACTGGGTCATCGTATGTATTGTATTATAAATAAAGGCCATTATGTCAGTTAATCACAAACCTGATGTGTGGATAAATACCTGATTGGGGATCTAAAGAAAGGCATAATGACTATGCTTTCCAATAATATCATTTACTTTGAAGATATTTTCATGATGTAGACATGTTAAAGTCTTAAGCTTTTATGCTTTTTTCTCCTAGTGGCTATATTGATGTAAAAATGAGAACATTAACAAATCTTAAAGTTCTTGATATTAAATATGATTTACTTCTATTTTCAAACAACAGAAAATCCTGGCAAATAATTGGCTTTGGTGCTAAGACATCGTCGTGTGATTGGTAGGAGTCTTAATACTGACAACTTAGGTTTTAAAATAAAACTATTAGCACAGAAAATGCAGTAAAACTCAGAAATAAGGAAATGAAAATTGAGGCAGGTCAACAAAGAGATATATTTTCCCACAAGAATAGCTGCTCCCTCTCTGGGGACTCTGAAAACTACACAGGCAGAAAAAATGCCAGCCTTTCATACTTGGGAAAGACAAGATGACTGGTTAGGGAATTGTCCTCTCTCATTTTCATATCTTCATCTAAGGCTATTAATATCCCAAGTTAACTGCTAACACTTTTCATATTTGCATTTAAATGGGAAAAATTCTGACATAGCTGACTTACTGTAGACAATCTTACTTTTTAGTCTCTCCATGTTTTGTTGTGCATGAACTATTAAAGGAAAATGGAAACTATTATGTGATATAGTTAATATCTTCTCCTCTAGGGAGGAAATTGCTTTACATTTATAAGACTGATGTCTCACCTGTGGTGTAAGGTTAGCATTGATTTTAAGAAAAAGATATAGTTTCTTTGGGTGCTGAGCTCTTCACCGAAGCCAGTCACAGCCCCACAAATGAATTTACTGTATGTGCATAATGTTTTATGCAGTTCAAGTCACACTGACTTGGATTAATAAAGGAAACAAAGTTTTACAACTTCGAGATTATTCTCAGGTGGCATATCACTAAAAAAAGAGCTAAGTATCATGATAGCTTAGGGAACTATATTATGTTTCTACAACTTTTTGAAGTGCCAAATGAAATGTCACTACCATTGAGGATTTAGCTAGAGAAAACTGATATTCCCAGCACACAGAGCCAAAATGCCCCTAAAGGTTTGCTTCCTGCAAATGTCCTCTCTAACTGCACATAAACAGAGAGGGACTCACTGTAGCAAGAGGCTACTTAGTCACATCCTTTTCTAGAACATAGCTGGCTTGCACTTGTGGTCTTGTTTCATATTTAAATGTAAAAATCAACACAAATATAATCTTCCAAAATGTTACTTCTTACTCTACAAGAATTACAGTGAAAGAAAGTTTTATTATTGATGGATGTAAGTGAGATCCTCACTCACAGGTAACTCCAAAATTTTTATTTAGGAAGTGGTTAGGGGGAAATGGCTGATAGAGGCCAGTGGCAGAATAATAGGGAAATTATGTTAAGGCAAGGTTTGCTTAGCAAGCACGTTGGCTTTATAAAGATTGAAAGTTAACTGGAATTGCCTTAGTAGAGGCACTGATAGAAGTGATGGGAGTGTTAACCTTCTTCTTCCACCAACAAATGACTTCATGAACATCCACTGCCCTAGATATAAAAGCGTATATCAGATCTTTATCCTAGTCATCTGGTATAACTAACAACGGCAAGTTAGTTGATAATTGCAATTAATATTGAAAAGTCTTTATTTTAAAATTACATTTTAAACAGATAATAAGGAACTTAAGTGACTTAGTATAATATGAATAATTTAGGTTATGATATCAATATCAATAAAAATTTACATTTACTTTTAAATTTATTATAAAATATTATTTCATTTTTATGTATTGATTACCTTTTATTATCTTAATGGCATTATATTTAAATATTCATTTTATAAAATCTTACTATAATATCTCATGCACATACTTAGAAGGAGAACTCTGGTTAGTGATTCAAAATAACCATAAAGGTAAAAATGTAAGCAAGCTGAGAAGCCATTCAAGAGTTATTATACCTCCATAAGGGACCAATGCTCAGATAGCAACAAGAACTAAAGAGTCACTCCACCCCAGCGTTGTCTAATTCTAATAATCCCAGAATGTCCTGTGTTATTAATTTCCATTCAAAAATAGTTGAGACATTCACAGCAGGCTCTGAGACTATCAGGGTAAGTAAAAAACAGAAAAGGGCCCTGACTTCACAGCTCTGCCTTAAACAGAAAGCTTTAGGCATTAAGCAAATAAATATAGCAGACCCTTGAACAACACGAGTTTGAACTACATGAGTCTATTTGTATGCAGATTTTTTTCAATAAATAACCTGTACTGCTTTCTATCCACAGGTAGAAGTCCACAGATGCAAAGGGTCGACTGTATGCATCTCCTTATACCATTTTATATAGGGGACTTGAACATCAGCAGATGTTGGTATCTATGGGGTCTCCTGGAACCGATCTCCCACAGATACCAAGGGATTACAAATTTGGGGGGAGTCAACGTTTATATGTGGATTTTTGACTGCAGGGGTAGGTGGTGGGTCAAGCTGTTCAAGGGTCAACTATATACCAAACAACATAAAATATGACCATAGTAAATGCTCAGAGATAATGGGGACAAGAATCCAATCAGGGCAACATTCTCTGAAAAAATAATGGTAAACTAGAAAAGAAAGGAGGGCAACACATTCCATGAACACACTCCTTTGCAACTGCAAAGGCACAGCTGTAAGAGGGACTAACAGCCAGCAGAGATGGTGAGAGCAAAACGAATGAAGGGAGGCAGATTGTCAGCTTAAATTTAAGGGCCAGATAGGCAGAGGCTAATGGCCTGAGGAGACAGGGGAAGCCATTAGAAAATCTGGGGTTGGACTAGCTTAGAAGCTTTGCATTTTACAAAAATGAATGTATTAATTGTTTGGAGAATAGACTGAAAGGAAGCAAGAGCAGATGTAAGGTAGCAACTCAGTAGTCCAGATGAGACACAAAGGTAGACTGGACAGGGATTGTAAGTACAGTGATACAGAGTCACGGAGGGATTTAGGAGGGACAAAATAACAGGTTGAATATGGGGAGATAAGGAGAGGTTAATTTCTGGCTCAAGAACTGGGTGTCCTTCAGAGGGAGAACTGGAAAGAGAACAGTTTGGGGAGAAAACTTTTGACTTGTAAGACTTGAACTAGAGTCTTCAACATTAATCTCCTTATAGGCATATATTTATTTCTACTTTAGAAAATCATTTGTATGTAGATTCTTGCCATGCCATTATAATATGCTGGCTTCTAGATTCTTAGAAACCTTCACTTTAAATCAAGCTCATGAAGGACCTGGAATGAATTTAGTGGTCCTGTTTAAATAGAGAGTTCACTCACCAAATCACTGCTCAATAAAATCTGACATAAAGGGTGATGCTGGGAAGAGGACTTTTCAAAAAGGTCAAATAGGGTGGCACTGCCCAAATAGGTTTACCAGTTATCCTCTTGGAGGAAGGCTAAAATGAAGAGGGAAACTCCATAGTTAATAATGCTGAAGTTGTACTTTAGAATTGTGTTCTTTCTATACTTGCCTTTGTCGTTTTGACTTTATTGCCACTGCTACAGGACCAACCTGAGTAGTCAGGCAGCACTTTACAATCCTCTCCTTCCAAACAAGGATCCATGTGACACCACCACTTCTGGATCACAATAGAAGCTGGAAAACAAAGGCCAAGTAATGTTTGCGATACTCTTCATCCTCCAAACGTGGGCAACATAAAGCTCAATACAGATTAGTATAGTATGCTGACTTCAAAGATTGCTCATAAGAATTATTTTACCATGAGTAAATTTAAACAATCCAATTAGCCATACATTCTACACTAAAAGAAAATGATTCTTTTCTTGCAGTTGACTGATTATAACATGGTTAGTGCGATCTCAAGCTTCAGGGTAGGCATGACTGGATTTCAACTGGCTGTGCTACTTTTTACGAATGACCTTGGACTAGTTTGTTAACTCCTCTCAGCCTCTGTCTCAGTTTCTTCATTTGTAAAACAGGAATGAAAATAGAACCTCACCACAGGATATTGAGAATAAAGCTAATCTGTGTGAAAGTCTTGGCTGACTTTGGGCCCGTCACTATGTTCTCAGAAAATGTTAGCTATTATTGTGGCCATCATCTTTGATTGTAGGCTGTGTGTTAATAATGCAAAGTGGTTAAGTGTCTGATGCTTTTTGTTGTCAATAGCAAAGACTAAAAGTGGAAAACATTTCCATCACACATGGTGCTCATCTCTCCATGCCATTCCAGGAAGTGGTGAGTCACTTGAAGTCAATTACTAGGTGTAAAATGAGGATGGGAGGGCCTGACATCTCCTCACATGCCTACACTCTAGTTAGCTCGCCTGTGAACTCACTTTCCTTCTCACTGCACCATGCCCACAGCAGTGGGCCAAAAAAATGATTTGTGTTTTAAGTCCATGAAGCAGAAACCAGCACCCCAGGCTTTGGGTTTGGGAGCAGAAAAGTAGAAGTGAAAGAAGCACCATCAAGTTGATTCAAAGGACAAAAAGGATAGTGACTGATTTTAAAGGTGAGCCCAGCTAACAGGCTGGTATAGGACAGAATGCTGGTGGACTGGCGGAGGGGTTAGGGCGGGTGGGTAGCTTATCCCTGTTTTTCTTGTTGAAACAGCAACATTTGATAGAAAATATCCCCCAATAGATTTGACTCAAACTACTACTGCATGAGAAGTTTGAAACTCAAGTTTAAGCAAATCTCGATAAACTCTGCTAATTGACTTCCCTGCATTTTCTAATTTCAATTTCACTGAAACCCTGAGGTTAAAAGTTGTTATTTTCTTGCATCTTATACAGAAGAGAAAATCAAGGCCCAGAGGTATTGAATGACTTGCCAGAAGTCACATCGTTCAAAAACAGTCAAGGAGCATTTGAAGGGACACAGTGTAACATTGGAGTCCATGCTCTAACTATTAAATATACACCCCCTCCCTCGCACCAGATTATCTGGAGCAGAAGCAGCTCCTTGTATAGAATCGGCAACTAAAGTAGGTAACATAGCAAGCCAGTATATTCAAAATCCTTCTCCTGTCGGGCAAATGCAATGTGGCGTGATGAGGGCACAGGAAGGGTTCATAATCAGCTAAAGTGGTCAGACACTGTGTCTACCCCAATGCAGAAAAGTGGCCACTTTTCCAGATTCTGGCAAAATACTGAGCTACTATCCAATTAGTCCCATTAAAACCAATAGTGCCTGAGTAAAACAGATTTGTGGTCTAGGATAACCGTTGGCTACTTAAATCATAAGGTGCCAACTCTTAGAAAGGAGTGTAGCTAATTGGGTTATTGATTTTGTCAGAGGCTGCCATTGAACTCAAGTGGATGGACACATGGGGGTGAAGCCTGAGAAAGCTATATTCTTATTCTTTTCAGCCCCCCAAAGCACAACAATCTCATCTTAAAACTAGATGGAGTCTTGTTACTTTCAAAGAACTTTTACCTACTGTTCTTCTTTTGATTGTTCCAACAACCTTCAGAAGCAAGAAGGGAAGCAGATAGTTCCAGAAATAAACACCAGAGCTTTCCATAAAGTGAGTAAAGTAAGAGAGGAGGTATTAGAATCTAGATTTTAATGCTCTTTAGCCACCAGTCTTTCTACTATGCCACAATTTACAATAATTTAAATTAATAAGTGCTACATCATAGCATCTGATCATATTAATAGTGCTGACCAATCATTCATTATTTTCTGAATACCTTGGGTTGGTCCAGGTAGATATAAGGATAAATGAGAGAGGGTTCCCAAGCCTCAATTTAAAATACCATCTGCAGAACTGGAAAAGTTATATAAATGTTGACAGAGCTTAGTTATATTTACACAGAGTTAAAGCTGAATTTAAAATACTTTTATTTATTATTTTAAAACTGTTCTTTAGACACTTTCTTTTACTCAGCAGGGGAAACTACTCTTGAGAGGCATTAGAGCTACATGAAAGAGTCGAAAGAAACCTTGACAGAGACAGTTAATTGGCCTACCTAGAAGCCCCCAGACCCAAAGGATTGAAGTTAGGTGTTAGCAAGGAAGCACCAGATGTTCAGCTGAGGAGGATGATCTAGAAAGCGATCTTTAGGGGCTCTCAAGGCCAATTTAAGATTAGTCTTGATTCTCTAAGCAGTAGGAAACCATGGAAAGTTACAGAGCAAGGTAGTGCGGTAAGGCAGGGAAACCTGTGTACCTAGAAGCATTAGCCTGGCAGGGGATTATAAAAGAATATGGGACAGAAAGGAGTCCAAAAGAGAGGACCAACTAAGGCGAGTGAGGTGAAAAATCTGGGAATAAATTCCCTACAGAGGAAATAGAATAAATCAGATAATCTAAATTTCACAGCAGAGAAAATTTGTACTTCCTTACTTGACTCATGGAGATCCAAGATAATTTTGATGCCAAGCCCTAGAAAAAGAGCTTGAGAGGGAAAAAATGATTCAGGTACTCATCACAGAAAAATATGTCAATTCTTAAGTACAGAAAAGAATATTATTTGTCTCGTATTTTAAGGATTTGACATCAATTTACTTAAATAAATGATAGAAGAAAGCATATACAATAAAGCTCTTATTGAAATCATTTACCAGTTTTCTTTCATTTAATTGAAAAATATGAAGTGATCCTTCTAAAGACAGATTCGCAATAGGCTCCTTAAAATAGCAAGCTGCCTTGGAATTTAAAATATTTCTATTTAGGGAGAAAAAAAACATTTTGGTTCCTTATAGAAGAACACATTGAGTAAGGAGCTCCTATAAGTACTTTATCCATGATGAAGTTTCATAGTGAAAGACTTAATAGCAAATGTTCTTTCAGAAAAGACTGACATAATAAAAGCCATCATAGAGCTAAAATAAAAGTTTCAATTCTTTTATGAGTTAAAGATTGACTAAGGAACTCACAGCTAAGGTGAGAACCAACCAAAGCTTTGACCTGGCAGTGAATAAGGTAATTAAAGGGCCTGGAAGTTTAAGCTTTCAGTACATACTGAGCTGGGCTAAAGCTGAGACAAAGGATCCAGAAGTAGGATTTTATTAAAATAACTCAAGAAAACATCTGCCCACTTAACAGAGTCTTGTCTCCATAAGAAACTAAGTTGGTAGGAGGCATATTTTTTCCCTGTTACAAAATACCCTAATATACTTAAATGAGAAAGTATCAAGTCACTTCTATTTTTAAAATAAAATTCTTTTAAAAACCTCATGCCTTCCTAACTTATGAAAACATAAAACATCCCTATCTTCAAGACGTCAATCTGCAATAAATTTCTAGTTTTATGTAGAAAAAAAGAAAAAAAGACAGTGAAGCCCTGGCTTTGTGTAGTGACTAGTGCTTTCTATAACGTTCTAGGTGAAAACATAACATGGTTAATTAGCTATTTTACTTCTGATGGATTTTTTTTTTTTTACTTTCTGTTGTATAAAATAGACTGAGGGATTTTCTATCCCTTATTCTAAACAAATATCACTCCATGAAATAAAACACCTTATGTATTTATATAGCTATTTAAATAAGCCCACCTTTGAATAAGACTAACAACAAACAGGTTCACTTCTCAAGTTGGTCTCTCATTTGTTGACTTAGTTTATTTAGTTGTATTTGCAAACAGATGCTATGGACAGAAAGATTAAGAAAGAACATACGTTGTCTAAAAAATAGAGACAATTACCAGAATATGCTCTGAGATTTTAAAGTATTTTATCTTTAGCTATTTTGCTCTTATCATTTTTATTTCAAGATGTTCATTGTGTTCTTTAAAAATTAATCCATTTATTAATTGTTTCACTAGGTGGAAAGTCTTGCTAATTTATATTTCTTGTTCTTTAAGAAGCCGTTCCATCCTGACTCAGGTAACATGCATAAAAGTGGTAGTTAGAGCACTACGATTTTTTAAAAGAAATCTTTTACTTGTTCCACAAATAACACAGTATTGTTATTTTCACAGAGCACTGAGGAAGTGGACCAATATACAGACTGATCCTTTGTGGTCTAGGTTTATCTTTTCAGCTAAATGCCATGTGACACAAGTAAATATACCTACAGTGGGGACCACTAAGGCAGGGTTCCTTGACCTTGGCACTATTTGGGGCCCGATAATTCCTTATTGTGGGAGTCTATCTTGTGCATTGTAAGATATTTAGCAGCATGCCTGGCCTCTACCCACTAGATGATAGTAGGATTCTCTACTCCAGTGTAACAACCAAAAGTATCTCTGGGCATTGCCAAATGTCCCCATGGGGCCAAATTGACCCTGGTTGAGAAACACTGAATTATGGTTATGTAGATGTACTCAGACGAAAATAGGAGGCTAAGCTAGCTCAGTAGAGCGATCAATGCTTTGGTTTGTGAAAACAATCCTAATCCATGGTAAACACTATGCCACCACTGTTCCATTATCTTCTTCCATTCTCCTACTATGGGCAATTCCACAAGCCTAAAGTTTGCATTCATTCATATAGTCTCTCTCTCTCTCTCTCTCTCTCTCTCTCTCTCTCTCTCTCTCTCTCTCTCTCTCACACACACACACACACCACACACACACACACACCAGCTAATTTTGTACTAGGCATGAAACCTATGCTGACAAGATGACCTGTCAAATTCAGGGACGACATTTTTCCTTCTCAGAAATCTTAGGGCATTTTATATGAACTTTGTTCATAGCACTTCATCCCCCTTTCTTACTGGCATACTGTTTCATCCAAGCTCCCTGAATACAAATTCCCAGAAGGCAGAAATTAATCCTAAAATCTGATTTCATCTAAGGTCTAATAACAACAGCTCTGTTTATATCTCCAGGTTTGTCATCTACCATTTCCCAGCCAGACTGAGCTATTTCCAGCTCCCAAGTTTACCCCATTCATTCCTGCATGCTTTATGCTACTGTGCTCCCTAGTTCCCTCTTACTTGGTAAAGCTACATCCATTGCTTCCCATGGTGCACCAACCTTGACCCCTTCTCTGCTTTCCCTGGACTCCTTCATTTACTAGAGTTTAATTGTCTATCTTTCCTAGTAAATTGTAAGTTTCCTGAAAGCAGGACCTGAGTCTAATTATCATCCTACCCCCAGCATCTAAAACATGCCAGGCACTAACAGGCTAAATTAAAACTTGATAAATGACCATATGCAAGATACCTATCTTTCCAACTCTCAAAGTGCTTTTGCAAAGAGCACCTTGTTGTCACTTACCTGCTGCCACCGTAAAAACTCATAAAACTCATAAATCTTTAAGTAGCAGAGAAAACATATCCAGCAAGAAAACCTTGTGAAATCATATCTTTAAGACAGACCCTGTATCTCATCATAAAGTCCATAAAGCCATGAAAGTTGTCTACAGTCCAAACAGTAAGTCTCATCCTTAACTAAGCAAATTCTGACATCTGAGAAAAGAAATTCAGGTATCATCAAAAGTGGGGGAAAAAGTCTTTAAAAAGTAACCATCTCCTATTCCTAAGCTTTTGTCTTATTAATCTTTTTTAAAGCCAATGTTTAGAAAGCATTCACTTTAACAAAATAAATTAAGCTTCATTGTACTACACATTTATCTCATTTTATCATAAAACCATTCAGCATTATCTCTATAGACCTGTATTTTGATAAATGTACAGAATATATTTCCCACCACAAAACAGCCTTGTATCTGTCAGTAGAAGATTCGAAAAGAAAAATGCTTACCAGCTAAATAGTTGTTTGTTTTAGGACCCAAGTAACCATAGCCTTGACAATCAAATAATTCCCCATCCCTTCTCGCAAATCCCAAATGTGTATTAAAGACACATTTCAATAACTCAGGGGATTCATCAGTTAATTATAACAACAACAACAACAAAAAGGTTGATGGGGGAAAAGAGCTAAATTTTCTCCCTGTTTAACTAATAAAAACTACATTTTATGGAAAAGCAATGAAAACACCAGATAAGTATCGGGCGGTGTGAATTAACAAAAATGCGTGAGGATCTTCCAATTTCTATGCCAACTTTAATTAATCCCCCTTACAATGTCTTCTTGCCTTTGTTTAATTTAAATGTAATTCAAATGAATTTTGTATTTTAGATCCTTTCTTTTCTTATTGACAAATAAGATAAAAGGAACATATCAGCAGAGACTAGGTCTTCCCACAAGCCAATTAGCAGCATGATACTGCATAGTTATTATAGGATAAAGATTAAGCAGGTAAAGCTAAAAAGCCCTCATGAAAACATATTCAGATAAGGACTAGAAGATCAGGGGGATAAGAAAACAGACATACATCCTAACTAGATTTTAAACTACAACTTCCTATACCTCATCAGTGACTTTGATCCAATAAACATTTATTGAACACCAATTGTTTGCCAGGCAATGGTAGGTGCAAGGGACATGAACATGAAAACAAAATCACGGTCTCATTTTTCAGGCCACAAAAAATGGTATTCTCTGGCCACAAAAGTTGTTCTAAAGTTATATATTTATATAAAGTTTATCCTGTACTATCCAATATAGCACTCCTAGCCACAAGTTCCCATTTAAATTTAAATTTGCACATCTCAAATACTCAATTTGAACTAGGAGGGGAGATGGAGGGGAGCGGAGATGGAAATAAGGGACCTATCCCCTGTCCTCAAGCAACTATAGACTGCCAAGAACACACATGATCAGAAAGTTTTTACAACAAATTGGGATGCATGTTATGAATTAGAATTAAGAGGAGACAAAAGAACATTTAGGAAATTTGAAAGTAGGAATTAAATAGAAAAAAAATGTGTGTTGTGAGGAAGAGGGCAATAATTCAGGCAAAAGATAATCACAGGTGGAGTGCAGAGCTGAAAGGGAATGGAAAGGAGTCCAGCTGAGATGAAGCAGAGCAGGTGAAAGAGAGAAGTGAAACAAAGTCAGATTACGTAGGGCTTCATAAACCACGGTAAAGACTTGGGATTTTATTTTAAAGACAGGTGGAAGTCACTGAAGTGTGGTTTCAAGAATGAGAAAAACATGATCAGTTCTGTTTGTGTAGAAGCATCTTTCTTGCTACAAGGTTGAAAACCGAACACAGGCGTAGTAAACTCAGGAAGAGGTAATGTAGACCCCTAGGCTGTGGAGATAACAGTGGGGTAGAGACAAGTGGACTGAGTTTAGAGAGAGCAAAGAAACAGAAGGGGTATGATTTGGATTCAATTGATGGAGAAAATAAATAAAATAAACTGTCCTACCTGGAAGTATAAGAACTTAGCAAATTTCTTTTAAATGCCTTTTTTAATGTTAAAAATCTTCATTTTTTTACAGGTAGACAATCCTTTACCTATAATCCCCAAATCCAAAAAGCTCTGAGAATGAAAAGGATTTCTGTAAGATGGCAGCAAAACCTGACTTGAATTAACACGAGGTTCTTCACCCTGCCTTATCCCATTCTGCATGAATATTTACATATCTCACTGTAGAAATATTAATATCTGTGATTATGGGGTATAACAGGAAAAGACATAGGTTTGTTAAGTAATAGATGATATATGCACTATGTTACCTTTATAATATAAAAGATGACAAAATCTGAATTCAGCAACACATTTGGTCCCAAAGTTTTCTGATAGGGAATTATGGATGAGAAATTTTCCACATTCACTTTCTAGCTGCGATCATGCCATATTACAACACTACTGATGATCATACAGCCCATAAATATGTGTCGGTTTTTAATAGGAGAGGTAAGATGTGGGTAATTCACCTATTATTTTTGATTATGCAATAAGATCTGGAGTTAAGGATGTGTATGTATATATTTTAACTGCTGTCCTTTAGATATGCATCCGATAAGACTGAAAGTCTTCATTTTCAGGAAAATTTTATGTCACTGTAGAGAAACTGCTACAAGGCTTAACTTCATATACCTGTTCTCCTGGGGACTAATACTTGTTCCTAACAAGGTATCTGCCTGAAAAAGCCAGGGACGTCAAAAGGAATCAATCCCAGGCCTCCACCTACAACCATCAACATTCACTCTCTTTTTTTAAGCATTGGCATAGTACTCTGCTAGAAGATTTGGAGACAACAAATAAATAATACATGATCCCAAAGTATTCTCAAGGAAGTTATTCCAAAGAAGATGTTTTATAAATGTCTGTTAAAATACTAAACTAGAAATTAAGAGAATGTTTATTTATCTATAACATTAAACATAAGGTGAGAAAAGCAGGCTGAGTACAGAGTTTGAGGATAGGAAGAAGAGCATGTCTAAGGAAGCAACTGCTCTGGTGGGTGAGACCTGGAGAGGCAGTTGGGCCAGAAAAAATCAAAGCACATTTTCCTGATTGTCTGGTAATGGAACTCCCCCACTGGTATGTCTTAGGAGACAGCATTAATAACTTACCTTACTTATCATAAAATTAGGGGATTTATATTGGTGTTCATTTTTAAAAGTGACACAAACCTAGAAGCAACCTAGTTTTCTCTGCATTGCAAAGACAGTAAAGTTGGAAGATTCTTCAATATTGAATTAACTGACCAAAAAAGTCTTACCTTCAACACAAGAAGGCTGAGCCCGAGTTGTGCCTGCAACCTGTCCCGGGAAGCAAGAACACTTGACTGTTTGTGATCGCTCTTCTATGCGGTTCTTGTTACAGCACCTGTGTACAGCAACCACCTCACAGGTACCCTGCTTGATTTGCTGGTGACCTGGTAGGTAATGAGGGAGAAAAAGAGTGCTGTTAGGAGGAAATGACATCACCAAGAACATGAATGATACTATGACTATGTTTTCCAATTTCCAAGTCTTTGGAACTTCTTGTTTTGATATAATTTGTGAGGGGTGGGATCAAGATGGCAGATAGGAATATCCTGGGCTGACCTCCTCCTAAAACACACCAAAATTATGATTAAATATTAAGCAACTATGTCTGAAAACAACCTGAATATTTACAGAACAGATTCTCTACAACTGAGAATATGAAGAAAAAGCGATATTGAGATAAGTAAAGGGCCAACAGAGAGGTGTACCACAATGGCAGGGACATCATGATCCCAGAAGCCCCCTTGATGATCAAGGCATCTGAGACCCATCTTGGGCTCCCTGCGCCAGAAAGTGGAGCACCACAACATCAACATCTGCTTGTGAGAACCAGCAAGGTTTACGTCACAGAAACTGAGTGGCCATGGGAAAGAGAATCTTCCATTAAAGGGTTCATATACAAACTCACATATTCTGAATCAAAATGAAGAGACAGAAGTTGAAAGGTGCCTGGATCATAAATGAAAGCGATATATTGACAAGTTTTAGGGTGTCTGCCAGAGGCATTTGTTGGGGCTCTCTCTGGGACTAGAGGCACTAGCAGATATCATTCATTCCTAGTTTAGCTGTGTTTGCTCTCCTATCTGACCAGCCAGTGCTACTAACTGTTCCACCCACCTAGCATTCCCAAGGACTCATCCAGCCCAACCACCTTCCAAAGTAACACCTTGCTTCCCCCTCAGCACCCAGGGGCACTGAGTGGACCTCAAAGCTGATGGTCCTAATGACACTAAAGAAGCACCCCATGCCATGGCACCTGTAGGTGGCACAGAAGCACCCCCAAAGTGGGTTTGAGGGGCCAGACCCCACACCAACATACCCACAACATGACTTGAGCAGAGCCTTACAGAGAGGCCTATGAGGCAAGAAAACTGAAGTCTCCTGCCCATAGTGAGCATATAAATGAACTTGTAAGTAGATTCTCTCCCATGCTAAGCTACTGTTAGTCTGTATGCCAACAGAATACAGCATATAGAAGTGATGGTTTGTCACTTCCACAATTAGGTTATAAAAGACAGTAGAGCACTGGCTTTTTTGCTCATCACTCACTCTGAGGAAAACCGTGTTGTATACAGCTCTATGAAGATGCCGCATAGCTAGGAACTGAAGTCTACTGCCATCAGTCACATGAGTGAGTTTGGAAATAGATCCTAGAGTCAAAGTCAAATCTTCAAAGACTGCAACCCTAGCCAACAGCTTATTTGTAATCTGACAATTCTGAGCAGGACCACTGGCTAAATCACTTCCAGATTCCTGATGCTCAGAGTCCATATAAAATAATACACATCAATTGTTTTAAGCTTCTATGATTTCAGCTAGTTTGTTACACAGGAACAAATAACTAATACACCAACCCTGGCTGTACTTTGCTCTGATAAAAACAATGTAAAGAAGATTGTGGAGGAAGCAATGTTTAGAAATTATTTATGAAAGACAACCTTTTTGAGCACCCTCATGATTTTCAGATACACCTTTTACAAGTAATCTCATTTACTCATTAAAACAGTTTTTCCCCAAGAATTCTCATATTTAAATGCTTTGCTTGGCTTCTGTTGTTTGATATATGTACTTCAAATAACAAAACTAATTTTAAAATAGTTGATAATTCAGATTTTAATTCATAAAAATAGGCCTTTCACAAAATAACCTCTATGTTATTTTAATTTTTTTCTGGCCCTTCCCTGTCATACTATCTTAAATGTTGGTGGGAACAAAATTCCATTAGTAGTGAGAACAAACACTAAGGCAAAGTTCCACTTGTAAAACACATAAAAGACCTAGTCAGTAGCCAGAGAATCTAACCACCAGCATGAGAGATGGTTTTCAAGTACTGCAAAAGAAAGCATGAAATGAAAGAATTAAAACTATAAACCTAATTAAATGTTCACAACAAGAGTGTTGATTTCCCATAGTGGTGTACAATTATAAAAAAAAATAAAAATTAATAGTATTGCAATATTAGTAATGTAACATAGGGCTTTAGCACTGAGTAAGCAGAGAAGTGAGGACTGGGAAGACCCTTTTTTGGTCTCCAATTGCAAATAAGCACCTTTGGGTCAAATATTTCCTGACAGCTAATGACTAGCCATGTGGGGGGGGCAGCATAAATTCTTCCTCAGCCCTTTCTCACTGACTGCCCTCCCCATTAGCCACTGTCTCTGTTTGTGCAGACTGCCATAAAAAAATACCACAGACTTGGTGACTTAAACAACAGATATTTCTCAAATTCTGCAGTCTGGAAGTCCAAAGTCAAGGTGCTGGCTAATTCAGTACCTGGGGAGAGCACTCTTTCTGGCTCGCAACCACTATCTTCTAACTATGTCTTCACATGGAAGAGAAAGAGTGCTCTGATTTCTCTTCCCTTTGGTTTCTAAGGACACCAGCCCTATAAGATTAGGTCCCACTCTTATGAACTCACCGAACCTTTAATACCTCCTCACAAATATAGTCACATTGGAGGCTATGGTTTTGACATATAAATAAATCTCAGAGGAGGGAGGGACACGAACATTGTGTCTGTAACAGCCATCATGCCTTAATTAGATTTTAAATGACCCTAGGGAGTCTATAATGAAGGCAGCTTTAAACCTCATTAAGAAAATAAAAGAAATATGCTTTAGTAACTACTTAGGGGAGTCAAGAAGAGATCAGGACATTCATTAATAACATAGTTTACTTAGAATTTTGTAGTTATTTAGATAACCATCTATAAATGCAAATGAATTGTCTTTTTTTTTTCTATTTAAAACTTGTCTCTGAATAATCAGCTTGCTTGGTCTAGAATTGTATTCATTTACATAGTATTAACTACTGCACTTTATTGATTTTAAGATATATGTTTTTTTCATCTTTTAACTTGTCAGGAGATGTCACAACTGATAGTATCTTACCATTATAATTGGTATTGCTTTTCTTTCTTAGAAATACACAAAATAGCAGTGTATCTCACAACTGACAGCATCTTAGATTTAATAAAATATGGTAGGTTGTAGGCACTGTTCTAAATTCTTTACAAATATCCTGTGTAATCTTATTAAAGTGCTATATGTGAGGGCACTTTTCTACATTTCAGTTTTAAATTTAGCAAAATGTTCAAAAATTAATTTGCCCAAGGTCACACAATTAGAAATTGAGTAAATGTGAGATCTGAATTTAAGACAGTGTCTATGCTCTCATAGCATGAGACAAAAGAACTAGCTGTAGTAGCTAATATCGTCCCCGAGTACAGCCAAAAGGGCACCTCCACCTCAGCAAGTCACAAGTTTTTCTGTTTCAGTTTCCCACTGAAACATCTTTCTTACTTGATGACATTGTTTATGGGGCTCAATATAGACAGCCTTTCCAGAATTTGTTGACACTGGACTATAATCTTGAATAAGAATGTACCTTGTTTCTTGGTCATCTACAACTCCTAAGACATAGGTCCTCAGAAACAGGTCTTAAAATTGCTCAAAGTATAACAGCAGATGATAAGGATCCAGTACAGTATACACACAGAAAGCACTGATTATACTCATTTGAGTAGCTTGTTTTATGAGAATGTATTGGTCAGGGTTCTCCAGAGAACCAGAACAAATAGGCTATGAGTATATATAAAGAGAGGATGGAGAGATGGAGAGGGGGAGGGGAAGGAGGAGGAGCAATGGGAGGAGGAGGAAAGAAAGGGAAAGGAAGTGATCGAGATTGATTATGGAGCTGGCAAGTCCCAAGATCTGCAGAGTAAGTTGACCACCTGGAGACCTAGAAGAGCTGACTGTTTAGCTCCAGTCTGAGTCCAAAGGCCTGAGACCCAAGGGAGCTGATGGTGTCATCCAGTTAAAAGGTGTTAGGCTCAAAAACCAGCAAGAGCCAATGCTTCAGTTTATGTCCAAAGGCAGAAAATGACCAATGTATCAGTTCTAAAGCAGGAAGGATTCTCCTACTCATAGGAAGGTCCAGGTTTTTGTTCTATTCAGGCCTTCAACTGATTTGATGAGGGCCGCCCACATTTGGGAGGCAATCTGCTTTACTCAAAACACCCTCACAGAAACACCCCAAATAATATCTGACCAAATATATCTGGGCACCCCATGGCCCAGTCAAGTTGACATATAAAATTAACCACAAACATCATACAACTATATAGTATAGTATTGCTAAATGACAGAAAAAAAAAAAATGAAAGCTGAGAACAGGCAAAAAAAACTAGTGGCTTTGTGGTAAATTTACTTCTTTAAAGAGGTACAGGAGGGACTCCTTGTTCAATAAGCTTAGTACCAGAGAGTGGCCACTACAAGTAAATTCACTTAAAACAAAGACACATTTTCCATCTTTTTTTTTTTTACAGAGAAATCCCATTTATTTCTATAATAAAAGGTTTAGGTTTTAATGTCACCATACCTCCTTTGTATTTCTAATTTGTCTCATTCAAATTTGTTATCTTTTATTATTATTAAATTTATTGGGGTGACATTGGTTAATAATATATAGGTTTCAAGTGTACAATTCCATAACATATTAATCTGTATATTGCATTGTGTGTTCACCACCCAAAGTAATATCTCCTTCCATCACCATATATTTGACCCCATTTACCCTTAAACTACTTCCCCACCCCCTCCCTCTGGTAACCACTAAACTATTGTCTGGTAACCGCTAAACAAAACCTCCTATGAGGTTTTTAGGAGGTTTTGTTTTTTTGTTTTGTTTTTTTGTTTGTCCGTAGCTTTCAGTTTTATATCCCACATATAAGTGAAATCATATGACTCTCAATTCATCTAACTTATTTTGATTAGCATAATATTCTCAAGATCTATCCATGTTGTTGCAAACGGCAATATTCATCTTTTCTATGGCTGTGTAATATTCTACTGTGTGTGTGTGTGCGTGTGTGTGTGTGTGTGTATTGCAGCTTCTTTATCCAGTCATCTATCAAAGGACACTTTGGTCGTTTCCATGCCTTGGCCACCATGAATAATGCTTTGAATCTTTGAATAAAAATGTGCCTTGTAATGAACATAGTGGTACATATATCTTTACAGATGTTCTCAATTTTAGGGGGTAGATACCCAGAAGAGGGTTGCTGGGTAATAGGGTAATTCTATTCTTAATTTTCTGAGGAACCTCCATACTATTTTCCTTAGTAGCTGTACAATTTACATTCCAACCAGTAGTGTATGATGGTTCCCTACAACCTCTCCGACATTTGTTATTACTTGTCCTGTTGATGACAGCCATTCTAACAGGTGTGAGGTGGTATCTCATTGTGGTTTTGATTTGCATTTCCCTAATAGCTTGTGAAGTTGAGCATCTTATTATCATATATTTGTTGGCCATTTGTATAGTGGGGAATATTTTGGTTGGGGATCCATCTTGAAAACTAAAAATATACACATAAAACTCATGCAATAAATAAGAGGTTGTACCTGAAATTTCTCATACAGGGTTTCCTTTAGATTTGCAAGGTATGTATTGGAGTAGGTAAGACTGAGTTACCCAGAAGTAAAGCTGCACTCTGGAGAGAAATGGGCCAAAGAGAAAGCAAAACATTATCTCCTTTGTGCTGGCTGTTAACCTTGTTAGGTGCTGGGCCATTTCCCTCCTCATTTTGTCTGGGTAGTGAGATGGGAGGGTATTCATTTCTATTTATTTAATCAACACTTAGATACAGTATACTATGTGCCAGACACTGTTCTCAGTGCTCTTAGAAACATTTTATAAGCAGGGAAATTGAAAAAGTTCTTTCATTCCTTTCTGTACTTCTGAACTTGCAATCAGGTTGCATATTTTCTTTTCAAAAAGATGACAAAATATGGCAGCACTGTAAAATATAAGATGCCTTGCCTTGGTTCCTCACTTACTCGATTAGTTAATGGAGGCACCATTAAAAGCATTATGATAATCTTTTTTTAAAAAAATGATTGCTTTGGGATTGCCATGGAGGATGGTTTAACTTTCATACATTGCTCAAATGTATAACTTTTTATTCATAATAAATAAGCTTTTAAGAGAGGTTGTAAACAACAGAGGAAATACATATTTGTCCCAGTGCAGCCAGAGCCTTTTCCATTATAAAAGGGATAAAATACAAAACCACATTTACAGTAGAACTTCTGCAGTTGAAACTACTTGAAAGCTGATAGAGACATCAGGTTAGAGTGACTTTCTTCATGCTATTATTTTCCTTGGATCCTTTTCCTTTTGTTCAAATCCTTTTTCCCTTCCTACACCAGCATGCGCATACACACACACACACACACACACACACACACACACACACACACACACACACACTTTATGGCATTCTCAGTCTTTCTCTCCATGAGAGAAGAAAGAGAAGCTGAAAACAAGATTTTATGAAATAAAGCAGAGAATGAGACCATAGCTAGCCACTCCCTTGAAAAAATATGCCCAGAATTCCTAGCATTTCCCTTAAAATTCTCAGTGTTCTTTCCTTATCCCTGCTTCAACTTGGATTTTACACAAAACGGAGATATCTCAGGATAGAAGTTAAGACTATGGTAGTCATGGGACCATCAGCTGTACAAACTTGGTAACTTAATTGTGGAGACAACTATCTTGAGTCCCTGCCAGGCCCTCTGCTGGGGTTAAGGATAAAGCATGAAAAAAAGAGATGCTGCTGGTCCCAACAAGTAGAGATACTAAACAGAAATATTTGATGATTCTCCTAAGGAGGAAATGGACTCTCCTGACAGGATGACAAAGGAGAAAGCACTGGCCATGGAGTAAGAATTGCTGAGCTAGAATGCCAGCTTCCAGACTTGAGTAATTTGACTGAGCCTCTCAATCTCATTTTTCTCATATATAAGTAGCATATTTCTACCTCACATGATGGTTATAACATTTAAATTGAAGTACTTAATGGACATAGTAAGCTACTTGAAATACCATAAATGTTGAAATGAGTTTTTTGTTTACATATTCATTCAATAAATATTTGTTGAACATTTACTCTGTGCCAGGCATGTAGAAGCATAACACTGAACAAAATAGGTGAAAAACTCCTCTTCCTCAAGGATCTTTCATATATTAGTGATAAAAGAAACAAAAAATAGGAAAGATGCAATTTAAAATAGGGAGGGCCTAAGAAACTAATGCTTGAGTAAGGAATTAAAGCAAGTAAGAGAACAAGCCTTGTGGATATCTGAGGAAATGAGGCCCTTATAACTGGAACTATGTGAGAGAGGGGAGATTAGTCATAGATGATTCCAGAAAGATATCAAAGGGTGAATGGGCTCATTAATGGGGCCTCATGGGTCACTGTGGGAGCTTGGGCTTTTACTCACAATGGGATGGGGAGCCCTTGGAAATTTTGAACTTAGAATGACATGATCTTACATATATATATTTTTTTTATCAGAACAGGCTAAAGAGAAATAGGATGGAAGCAGGGACACAGCTCCTGTCACAATCCAGGAAGTGGTTACAATGACTTGGACCAAAGTCACAGCAGTGGAGATAGTAAGAAAGGCTGAATCTGGATATAATCAGAAGGTAGAGGAGACAGGATTTGTTAATGGGTTAAATGTAAGATGTGAGAAGAAGAGAGGAGTCAATACTGATTCCAAAGTTGTTGCCTTAAACAGCAAGAAGGCTGGAATCCCTTAAATAAATGAGGAAAAACTCAGAACTTGGTTGTGAAATTTTAGATGTCAATCAGATATCTAATTAAGAAGGTCAGATAGACAATTAGACATTTGAGTCTGGAATTTAAGAGAGATGTCTAGTTTTAAGATGGACATTTACTCATCATTGGAATATTTGGATGGTCATTAAAGCCATGGGACTGAATAAAATCCCCAAAGAAATGACTGTAGCCAGAGGATAAAGAAAAGATCATTTCAATGGTAAGAGTGTGAGAGATGAGGAGTGGCCAGTGGCCCAAAAAGAGAAACAAGAAATTTTTAAATATCTCAAAAACTAAGAGTAGAGTGTGTTAGGTTAAAACATATTGTTTTGTTTTGACTTTTAATCAATTGTAGAACAATTTTATTTGTAGTTTCTATTAGAACAGGACAATCAGAGTTATTCCCACAGAGATAAAGTGCTCCAGGCAGAAGAACAATTTTCCTTGAGTAAGGTTGGGAACTTATAGAAACAGGAAAAGATAGCCAGGATATAATACATCTTACAGTGGATTTTCCTGCATGACTTTTCAGGGGAAAATTTTTCAGGGAAAAATATGTTGTCCTGGAAGCCCAGTGACAAAGGTATCAAGGATGAGGAGTAATTATGTTAAACACTGCTATGAACTCAAGTAAGATGTGAAACACTAGACGTTGCAATATTAAGGTCATTGTACCGTAACAAGAAAAGTATCAGTAGAAAAATGATGTAGGTAGGTAAATGATGATTGGAATGGGTTTCAGAGAAAGCAAAGGGTGAGAAATTGGAGACAATAATTATAGCTAGAAATTAAAGGAAGGAGAGAAATGAGAATTTAACTGATTGGAATATAGATGTTAGAAATTTTTTTTAAGGTGTGAGAAATTACAGCATATGTGTATTCTGGAAGAGAAAAATCTAATAGAGAAAACTGCTAGAGAAATGTCTGAGTAGGTAGGAGGAGAAGGGTGAAGCACAAATGAAGAGGCAGGTATTTATTTGATAGGAGCAATGAGAGTTACTTTATAGTCTTTATATTCCCAATTTTCTATATATTACCCTTGTGGAGAATGGGAGGTATGTTTCTTGCTATGTGGGTATTCATTAAAATCACCACAATAAAAAAATACACCTAGCCACACATAAAACTAGTCCCGACTCAAAACCAGATTCTGTTCCATCAAGTCTGTCAGCCTATCAGTGATGGTCTAAAACATCCTATGATGCAAATATACAAATCATGAAGAATCTCATAACATCAATGAAAGTGACATTAGAGAGTATTGAAATAGCACTCGAAGCCATTCATTGAGAATTTGGCAGATTTAAGTCAACGATTGAAGATGAGAACGACAAATGCATAGGCTGATCAAAAAAGAGTGATTGAAGTGGTAAAAGGCTAAAGAGAAGTCCTTGAGGAAACTGGTGAAGCTCCTGAATGCTCTTGTAGATACTATGATCATGAGCAAAGGGCAATTACAAAATTAAAGGTAATACATTATACTACATTGCATACAATTTTTCCCCTGAAACCTATGCAGGATAATCCAGTCTTATTAAGACTCATTTTATCCTGGCTATCTTTTCCTGTTTCTATAAGTTCCCAACCTTACTCAAGGAAAATTGTTCTTCTGCCTGGAACACTTATCTCTGTGGGAATAACTCTGATTGTCCTGTTCTAATAGAAACTACAAATAAAATTGTTCTACAATTGATTAAAAGTCAAAACAAAACAATATGTTTTAACCTAACACACTCTACTCTCTTAATTTTTGAGATATTTAAATTTCCCATGCTCAGCAGTTCTAATTAGTATTAACTAAATTTTTCTTCCCTCTCTACACAAAATACCTATTCTAAGGACTTTCCCTCCACATTTTTCTTAATCAGAATCCACTATCTGTTTATCATTCTTTACCAAGAGTACCACCAATAGCAGATATATAGCTTGAGATGATAAGCACCATGTAATAAATTCTCTAAGAAAATCTCATCAATAAATGAACCTTGGTCTATTGGATGCATGACATATATGAATAGAAGCGCGCACGCGCACACACACACACAATAGCTCCCACTTAAATTATAATATAAGAGCTGGCTTTAGTTAACAGCATACACTTTCAAAGGTGACACTGAGGTACCACTTACATTTTAGTGGACTGAATTTTTGCATATTTCAGAGGTATTCCCAAACTGTCTGTTAATGGACTGAATTTTGTCCCCTACTCTACAAAATTTATATGTTGAAGCACTAAACTTCAATGTGAATATATGTAGAGATAGGGCCTTTAGCAAGGTAATTAAATAAAGTCTTAAGTGCAGAGCCCTTATTCAATGAACTGATATCCCTATAACCAGAGAGTTCCTTCTTTCTCCACTCATGCACAAAGGAAAGGCCATATGAGGTCATAGTGAGAAGATGGCCAACTGCGAGTCACCAGAAACTTGCTGGCACCTTGATCTTGTACTTATAGCTTCTAAAACTTTGAGAAAATTAATTTCTGTTGTGTAAGCCACCAGTCTGTGGTATTTCATTATGGCAGCCCGGGCTGATTAATATAGTCCCTTATTAATTCTAACTTCATAGGCTGAAAAAAGGTGAAATGTTTCACATTAAGGAGTATCACACTGAAAATGTGATGGGGCAAAATAAATCTTCTGAGATCACTCATGTTTCTGGAAATTTCTCTGTGTGTGTGTGTTCAGTACATTGGATTTTTAAGGCAAATTTATTATTTGCTTTAGTTTATATCAACATAATTATAATACTGTTTTATTGAAGACAGTCTTGTTTCAAAGGAATACATAGTTTTTCCACTACTTTCGAACAATTCAGAAAAAAAAGAATAGCTAGTACCTAGAGATATGTAAGTGGTGTTCTATATGGTAGGATATTAACAGGTTTTGTAAATCTAGTAAGAGATATAAAGATGTTCATTGTACTTTTCTTTCAATGTTTCATTAGGTTTAAAAAGTTTCTAAATAAGAAGTTAGGGGGACTACATCAAACTTAAAAGCTTCTGCAGAGAAGAAAACCATCTATAAGGTAAAAAAAGCAGCCATCCAAATGGCAATTATATTTGTAAGCAATGCCTCCGATAAGGTCCTTAATAGCCAAAGTATGCAAAGAACTCATACAAATCAATAACAACAACCAATCCAATCAAAAATGGGCAGAGGACCTGAACAGACACTTCTCCCAAGAAGACATATAAATGGCCAAAACATATGAAAGATGCTCAACATTGCTAGCTATTAGGAAATGCAAATCAAAACCACAATGAGATACCATCTTACACCTGTTAGAGTAGCTGTTATCAACAGGACAACTAATAACAAGTGTAGGAGAGAATGCAGACCAAAAGGAACACTCATACACTACTGGTGGAACTGCAAATTGGTACAGCCACTATGGAAAACAGTATGGAGGTTCCTCAAAAAACTAAGAATTGATTTACCATATGATCCAGCAATTCCTCTACTGGGTATTTACCCCAAAGACTTAAAACATATCTGAAAAGACAGTTGCACACCGATGCTCATAGCAGCAATATTCACGGTGGCCAGGACATGGAAGCAACCAAAGTGTCCTACAACAGATGACTGGATAAAGAGCTGTGGTACATATTACAATGGAATATTACTCCCATAAAAGAAATGAAATATTGCCATTTGTGACAACATGGACCTTGAGATAATCATGCTAAGTGAAATAAGCCAGACAGAAAAGTTGAAAATCATGTGATATCCTTATACGTGAGCTAAAAACCTAAAAGCAACAAATGAACAGAACAAACAGAGACTCATGGACATGGACAGGACTAGTCGTTACCAGGGGGGGTTGCGGGAGGAGGTAATAGAGCAAAAGGGGTCAAATATGTGGTGACAGAAAGAAATCTAACTTTGGGTGGTGAACACAATGTAACATATACGCCTTACTGTTGAATTGTTACACCTGAAACTTACTGGATTTCGTTAACCAATATCACCATAATAAAATAAATTAATTAAAAAGAAAAAGAAGTTTGGGAGTAAAAGCTAACATTACAAGAAATAACTGGAAAGCATATAGGTAAAGACCCTGGGCTCTTCTGTTTAAATACTCTGCCATCTCTAATTCTGGGAGGTTTTCAACGAGTGGCTTATCTTTGCTTGGGTTTCCATGCCTGCAAAAAAATAAACCTTCAGAGGTCCGATGTTAGGTTCTATGTACAGGTAAAGTACTGAGAATGGTGCCTGACATATAGTAAGTGCTTAATAAGTGTTAGTAGTAGTAATATAATTAGTAATAGTGAGTATGGTCATAACTATTAGTACTACTACTACTACTACTACTACTACTACTACTACTTATTATTATAGACTATTTTAAACAACTAATCTGAGGAAATTTGAAAGGAAATGCAATAATCAGATTAGTTCATTTTAAAAAAACAATTATATTTCTCAGAATAAGGAAAAAATCAATGTCTTCTAAGAGTAAAAAAATCAACATTACCATGGCCCCTTAGCCAACAGATATTCATTGATTTTGAAATCTGAGAAAGTCAGCAATCTTTGTTTTAATTTTTTTCCCACCTGGCACATAAATCCCTTTATTTCCCTAAAAATATTCATCCAGTGCTTACTTAAACCCTGAGCTCTCCCATCAGAAGCCAGCTGATGCCAAATTTAGGGTTTTTCCAACAATGTGTTATGACTCCCATCCATACTGCATTAGATTATACTGGGTACTCTAGTTTATTTCTCCAGTTTTTGGTTTTACTATCCTACTGCACTTTTAAAGGTTTCAAATTTAGCATAACCAATAGGGGATAGGAAGTCAAATGAAATGGGTCCCCCTGCTCAGTTGATCAGACTGAGCATCTTTCTTCAAAAAAGGGGAGCATATTTGCAGAGACAGAAGAGATTGCAAAAAGCCTCTCCATTTAAAGGTATATGATGAAGCAGAGAGCTGTCATTATGTTTCACTGGAACCTCCCTCTCAGCCCCAGTCATCCTTCCCCCATTTCCTAGCACTCCAGGGGAACAGCTAAGTTTATGGTTTATCAAAAGAAAAAGAGGACAGAAGGAGAAGTAAAACTGCTTGGTTCAGTTTCAAAGAATCTGTTACAAAATTACATATATACTAAAGTTTAAATAATGCCAAATGAAGAATTAAAAGATAAAAATAAACAAAAGGATTTGCAGGTTTAGCCCCTTCTGATTTCAACATTTCATGTACAGTTGGATAGATTTCCTATTCGTTCTTCTACTAAATTTGTATGCAAAACCATCTCACTGAACAAAAATAAATACTAGATCTATGCACATATTGTGTAGAAATTGGTGAAAAGCTTCCATTTGTACATTTAAAATATAAAAAGTACATATGTATTTTTAACATTTTCCCTTAGGAAATTTTGTTCTGTTTTACTTCTAACTAAAATAGGGTTCAGCAAGAAACTGCATAATGTATTTTATCATAACCTAGACATTATTTTAGGCATTAAATTCTCTCTTATAGACATTATTTTTGTTGACACATTATACATATCATTAAGTATCTAGACCCAGAATTAAATATCAGAATACTACCCTATTGTGTGTGGCACCACAGACTTTTCTCCTTAACAGTACTTAGCAGAGCCAGTTTTCAGTAGATATTTTAATATTTTAATTCTACTAAAAGATGGTAAATTACCTACCTAGACTGATCTTCCCTCTTTTCTAAAACACAACTAAAAGTATGGTAAAGGAAGACAAAAAGTACAAATCAACAAGAGCAAAGAACAGAAGTAGAGATATCAGCAGTTGAGAGACATTCAATAGTGTTTGGGAATATGGAAAGCAAGACTACTTGGAGTGACTGACTGAGACAGGAAGAAGTGAGAGGATGAGACTGATACACTTCAAAGGACCTCACTAGGTCCCTCAAGGCAGGAGGCTGAAAGCCAGACACCTGGCTGACCATCAATATACTCAATAAACTAAGTCCACTGGTCACCAAGTTCTTTCTATAGATAGAGATTTAATTCTTCCATAAGGAGGTACAACATTTGGAGAAAATCTCCAATATGAAAAAGACCAAATTAAATAAACAGAAAAAAAAAACCAGAGGATAGAGAGTTAATGCAAGGAACAGACAAGGATCTAAGAGTATTAATTATAGTATGACTCTAGAAGAAAAGAGAGATGAGGAGAAGAGATGATTAACACTTCCCATGTGCCAGATATGCTAAGTGTCATTAATATTTAACCTATATAAAATATAATAAACACTTATATAATATATATCCTTATGAATTTTATATGTAATTATAATATATAAAACCTCTGTCATAGATACAGAATTAATATATATACATAGTCTCATTAAGTCTTTGACAATAAGGAAGGGAAGGGAACAAGACAAAATTTCACAAGGTCATCTATCATCCATCAGATATTTAAAAATTCAGGTAATTCAGTTAATTGGATACTACAAAGTGCTATGATAAAATAAATTAAACAATAAAAAAGCACTCTTGAAAAATTTCAAAAGCTAAAAACAATAATTTTCCCAAAGGAAATCTCCCAGAAAATTCAAAAGAACAAAGTTAAATAGATCGAAATTTTAATCACAAACAAGAAATATTTAGAGAAACAATCCAGATGGTCTAATATCTAATCTAGAGAGAGAAAACAATAAACATAGTGAGTATATAATCAAAGAAATACTAATGGCCAAGTCAGAAAGACCTGAATCCAGTTAGTGCCCAGAAACACAGAATGAAGAGTGGACCTACACCATGACACACATCATCATGAAATTTAAACGTCTTAGGATAATAACAGCAACAAAAACAAAATAAAACAAAAAAAATGGTAAGGATTTTGAAAAATCAGGGGAAGAAAATATTAATATGGGGAAAAAGGAATAAAACAATTTTATCAAACTTCTCGAAAGCAAATTGTATGTTAAAAACATGTGGAGGCATACTTTTGAAATTCGAAAGGGAAATATTTCTATACCCAACAAAACTATCAAAGTATGAAGTGTCTCAAAACTTTTATTTCCATGAACTCAGTTGTTTAGAAACTGACTAAAGATATGCTGTAGCAAAAATAAAAAGAAGAAAGGGAGGAGCAGGTGAGAGGTGGAAGGGGAGAAGAAAAAGGAAAGAAAATGAAGAAAAAGGAAGGAGAAGGAGGAGAAGAAAAAGAAGGAAGAAGATAGAAACAAAGAATCCATTCTCAAAGCTTGTTGAAACAAAGCCCCAGGATCAGTTTTTCAGCTAGCCAGAATAAAAGAAGCCACAACAGAGATGTCTGGAACAAAATGGAATCTGATAAGAAGCATAAGCTCAAAGCACATATGTGTAAATAAACAAAACAGTTAGAAACAGTAAAACTGTCCAAGAAAGGAAAGGTACATTTTAGCTATCAGTAGAAGGTTAATACGGAAAATCTAAAATGGATGAATCAAGAAGTCATGGTATATGCATATTATATAGAAATAGGGTGTTAATAGAAAATCTAAAATGTAAAAAAAGAATAGTTGCAGCTGAATGTGGGACTAGTGATATTAAGAGATTAGGCAGTTGATTTTTGAAATATATATCAGTATTATTTGATAAATTTAATCATCTATTTTGAAATCCTAACCAGCCAGATGATTTGCAAAGCCATCGAATCTTATATTCACAGCTAAGTCCTAAGTGCATGCACCATATACACAAACACACACTGAATTGTTCCTTTGGTATCCCAGAGGATTGATTCCAGGACTCTCTGTGGATACCCAAATCCTTGGATGCTCAGTCCCTTAGATAAAATGGTACAGTATTTCCATATAACCTATATTTGAACATAGGCTATAACAGTACAACACTATCTATACATCACTTCATTTGTGTGTATTCAGCATAGTGCTTGGCATGTGGAGAATTCAAGTTTTTGTTTTTTGGAACTTTCTGGGACTTAAAAAAACACAACACTTACAGCACCTGGTATTCCTAGGTAGTCTTCCATCCAAGTACTAACCAGGCCTGACTCTGCTTAGCTTCCAAGATCAGACGAGATTGGGCTTGCTCAGGATGGTATGGCCATAGACTCTGGGACTTTTTTTTCCCCAAATTTTTTTTATCCACAGTTGGCTGAATCTGTGAATGCAAAACCTGTGGATACAGGGGGCTGACTGTATATACAGTACATGTGAGTGTGTATGTGTGTATAGATATATGTACATACATATATGCATAAACATATAAAAACTGACTCCTTCACATTTGATAATTATATCTCAACGTCTGTAAGTTTTCTATTTTTAGCAAATTGTTTCTATAATGATAAGGTTACTTTCAGGTAAAAAAAAATTGTGTATCTATATGTGCTGCAATTTTCAGATTTACTTAGCAGTCACACAGCCACATGCGCACGGTTCCTTATGAGAATACAGGCAAAAAAAAATCTTCTTAAAACCTCTAAAACAAAAGTGGAAATCCTAATAATTACATTGACATAATTGACATTAACAATCTTTTCTGAGCACCACCTTTTAGACTACAAGCTTTTAAAGGGTAGGGAACACAACTCCCTTTTTCATGATTGGATCCCCACAGTAAACAGTCAGTAAATTCTTTTTAATCCTCTTTTCATACATGGCTTACACTAATACTAGAAGACAATTACTACATCAAAGTTGCTTAAATGGCAAGTCAGTAGTATCTTTATATCATGATAACCCAGAGAAAACTTCCCTGCATAAGACTGTGTGCCTATCCTCTAGGCTAATCATAAATTCAGATTAATTTTTTAATTCGAATATAATCTTATTTGAAGGCCAAACCTTTGTTAACTTAAAAATAAAAGGGCCTTTCAAAATGAGAGGCAAAAAAATATTTGAGATCAATAAAAATAGGTATTTGGAATGCAGTGATTCAGGCAAGAGCCCAAATAGTGTTGCAATTAGGAAGCAAATGTAATGAGTATTTATGATAAATGGAAATGGAACAATTACATCAATAGAAAGAAGGTGTTTCAATTGTGCAGAAAAGCTAATATAGTGACCTAATTTTAATATTTTTAATTTTCAGCATTGTGGTCATCAGTCCTCTAGTCATAATTGCTTTCTTGTTATCTTTACAAACATTTCTTTGGGACACAATGTTGCTCTAGGCCCAGTCCAATGTTACTTTGCCCTGTTTATACCTTTTACATCATTTATTTTCAATGTTAGTTTAAAAATTTTTTTTTATTTTGTTTTGTTTGCTTTTAATTAAACTTGAGAAAAACTTTGTCAAAGTGCCTCCTCCTAAAAACACAATGGTTTGGGGAATGATGCCCAAATAGAGGTCAAAATAGAATTGCTTATGGAGGTTTTAATTTTAAATGCTGTAAAGGGTAAAAGTTTGTCACCACCAAGAACAAGTTAGTAACAAAATGTTCTAAAATGGCCAGGAAAAATCTAATACAATATTCCATTACTGATAACAGTGATTATTTCTGAGGGACGAGACCAAGAAAGGAAATTTTTAGAATAATAAAGAATTTATTTTAAAATTAAAAAAATAAAGCAATCATAAAACACAAGTAAATAAAGCAGAATCCTCTTTACAAATGTACTAAAAACAGTAGTTTTCAAACTAGGTATGTGGACCCCTGAAAATAGACAAGACTTACCAAGAGGTGCAGACACAGACAGCTTAAAGGGAATCAAATGCCAGATTATCCTCCATATATTTTTTTTCACCTAAACACACAGGATGTGCCTATGACAGAAGCAATACATGACCACTCTCCAAACCCAGCTTACCTTCACCACTTTATAAAGAAAGAATAACTTTTGCGCAGCCTGTATCTCATTATGGTGCTAGGAGTAAACATGTCTAGATTAACACCCAACAAAGGGAGAGGTTTGAAATTGGCATCACTGAAAGTTCCCTCTCCAATATTCATCTCATTAAGAAATGAAATTCCAATAGAACTTTACTCATAAGGAAGAATTTCAAATTTAACTAAATAAAATCAAAATTATTACAATAAATAGTCACAGTTAACTTCAGCCCAGTCATTACCCAAGAGCACACAGTATCCCTATTACAGGAAGAGCCCTCTAAAACCAGTACACCCCAACTGGGGTGTACTAAAACACAATTCTGGAGTTAGTGCAGTCTCCAGGTTAAGGGTTAAATCCTCCACAAGACTTCCCCTATTTCAGATGCCAAGGCACCCACACTTCTGATTAGCTTGGCTAAAAATTTAGGGATTATCATGAACCACCCGCTCTCCAAGCTTTAATAATCACTAGAACAACTCCACAGATAGATAGAAACAAAGCATTTGGAGGGAGAAAGCAAATAGAAATGGACTTTGCTGCTTCATCTAGAAGATGAACCAGAATGTTCACACTAGACCTCAAGGTAGGTGTAGGAAAGCCTAACAATAAAAACAGGGATCCCTTTACCAAGCTCCAGTCTAGAAGAGGTAGCAATCCTTGGAAAGGAAGCTTCTGGAAGAGGAGTTTACTTTCTAGAAATAACTGATAAAGTCAATCAGCAACAGAACATTGAAATTCACAAACTATGCTAAATGTTTACAGTAAAGTTAATACTTCGGTATTATCAGTACTATAGTATTTTTAGTTACGATGGTACTGTGACCATTAACGGAGAGGCATTTCTTGTGGAAAGGAACACTCTTTCCATTCTCTGTACTCTCAAGAAGTAACACCAGAAAGTAAATCAAGACAATGTTATTAAATGGAATAACCAGTAAAGGTTAAGTAATGCAACCCAAATCTTGCCTTCTGCCTATTAATAGCAGAAGAGAAAAGCAATAAAGCAAAGATGAATTAATCAACAAATGGCATTGAGTCAAGTCAACAGCCACCTGAAAAGAAATAAATCTGAATTAATATATACTGCTATACATCAATATAATCTAGGTATATTTAAACATAAAAATACAAAAATTTAACATAAAATAATAAAACATAAATACACTATGAGAAAAATGACAGCTTTTTTTTTCATTTTGTGGTAAGGAAGCCCCTTTCTAATCAAAACAGAAAATTCAGAAGCAAAGAGGAAAAAAAATACATATTTGTGTGAAAAGAATTACACAGCAAAAATGTTTTTTAAAAATGAATATAGTTAAAGCATAGGAGGTGGCTCCACTTGTGCTTTAGGATACAGAAAACTGCAAAAGAAATCCCCACAGTAATAAACAAACAAAAAGCCAGATAAACTACAAAATCATAACGTTTTTTGAGCCTATCAGAGAGTCACAAAAAATTCAGGTGAACTGAATTCCAAAGGATGGCAATGCTCTCCGAGGACATGAACTTCTTCACTTTTGTCAGAAGCAGAGAGAAAAGGTGGCTGACATAAAAGCAGGTAATAAGAAAACAACTAAAATTTTACCATTTTTAAGGATCAAAATGTAAGCTGAGAGCCCAAGACACAATAAAAATTTTGCACTCACTATCTTTCAAGGTCCTCCACTGAGGAGAAGTTAAAATAGAGACTCTCTAGGCAATACAGTTGTGAGACTGGTGATCAGCTGTCACTAGGGAACAACACATGACTCATTGTCATACAACTTTCTCACATACTATGCAAAAGTCATCTTTGGTCTCACACAAAGTTAGGTGATCACTGTCAAGGAGGTAGAAAAGCTGAGTGCCTTTGCCCACACTGCTACCAGACAAAAGCCATCAGCCACTAGAGAAAAAGTAAGAAAAACCTACTTACTTCCAGATCCTACAATGACAAAACAAAAACAAAAAACAAAACAACAACAACAACAAAAAGGCAGAGGTCTGCTGATACTGGTGAAAAGGGGAGAGAAGGGCAAGAAACCTGCTCTCTCCCAAACTGTCTCTGCCCTACAGATACAAGCAAAAGTTCAGCCATCATGGAGGGAGGCACAGAGCAAGAACGCTGAGAAAGTCCCAACTTTGAAGCTCAGGCATACAAAACCTGCCTAAGTCTGATGCTGACGTTGAAGAGCCATAAAAATCCCTGCTCCTGACACAAAACTTGCACTGAGTAATGAGCAGCATCAATCTGCTACTGGTGAGAGGACAAGAAGCAGGGAGGGAGACCTCCTCCATACGGTCCACACTAAGCACAAGGTCAACCGTTCACTGCTGAAAGAATGGAAGGCTGCGGGGCATTGAGGGTAATAAAAGCAACAACAAAAAACAAATCCAGCTGAACTACAGACTACACTGACTCAGTTCAGGCCTGATGGAAGATGAGTTGGGCCTATTTCTGGTCAAAAAACATTATCTCGATCTCCTGTTCGATACACACTGTTGCATTTCATAAAAAATTAGAAAACACAAAATAAATCAAGAAAAATAATCCAGAAGACAGTGGAGCAACATCTTTAAAATAGTACTGAAAAAACCTGCCAAACCAGAATATCACGTTCACAAATGGAGTCAAAATACAACAGAAAAATTAAAGTAGAATTCCAAAAATTATTTGGAAATAGCAGGAATGGAGGGAAGGAGGAACAGGAAAAGAGAAGCAGCAAGCATAAAACAAAATAAAACTGGTAGACTCAAACTCAAACATATCAGAAATTACAACAAATAGAAATGGGACTATAAAATTCCGTTAAAAGGCAGAGATTGTCAGAATGGACAAAATAAAAACAAAAGTCTGCATAAAAAGATTGTACAGCTTTATTAAGAGTAGATATAATATATTCCAAAATAAAATGTATTACATGGGTAAAGAGGGACATTTCATTATAATAGAAAGGTCAATTTAACAGAAAGATAAAGACATCTTTAATGTGTACACAATGGAGCTTGAAAACACAGGAAGCAAAAGTGATGGAATTAAAAAGAAAAAATATACAATTCTACACTCATAACCAGAGACTTTACCCCTTCTTTCACCAACTAATAGAATAACTAGACAAAATCAACAGACATAGAAAATCAGAATACATCATCAACCAACTTGAATTATTAATATTATAGAACACTAAATCCAATAATGGCAGAATATATATTATTTTAGGTGTATATGGTAAGTCTATCAGAATAGACCATATTGTGTGCCTTATAACAAGTATCAGTAAATTTAAAATTATTAACATGATAAGAAGCATTGATATCCAAATACAATGAAGTTAAATTAGAAACCAATATTATTAAGATAATTAGAACACATTGGAAATTAAGCCAGATACTACTAAATTATCATTGAGTCAAAGAAAAAAAATCACAAAAAGAAATAGAATTATATTTTAACCTGAATGATAATTTTAAAAGGAGGTAAAATAAAGACTTTCTCAAACAAAAGCTAATGGAGTACTAGAAATGGTAGAAATGTGGGTAAATAATGAGACATTTTTTCAATCTCTTAAATTATAACTGATGGTATAAGCAAACTAGTAATATATTAAAGGTTTAAACTGTAACACAAAGGATAGAGGGACGAAATGGGAAGCACACTTCTGTAAGGCTCTTAGACTACATTATTAAAGTGATACATTATTTGAAAGTAGCTGTGAAAAGTTAAAGTTATGATTACATTAAACTCCAGAGAAGCACCATTCAATAATGGTAGCCACTAGCCACATTGTATACTTCAAACTTGAGAGTAGGGTGAGCTCACCTAAGGATTGAAACTTAATTGTATTTAATTTTAATGAATTAACCCATTTCCCATTTGCCCGGAGAATACTTCACTGGTAGCACTTGCAGCTGTAGTGTTTACCCCTAGATAACTCACAGAGTACAGTCCTAATCTTATCCACAAAGTTTACCATGAAATATCTCGCTTTTATTATTATTTTCGCATCACTCTAGCATAAAAAGTCATTGGAAACAAAAACATCATTCTATTTACAGCATTCTGTTTTTAGTGGTGTGTTTTCCTTACAAACTATAGAATTCTCGATCGCTGAAATGCCAAATCCTAGATATTCCACTATGTGTTGTTCCATGCTTTAAAATTTACCACATGGAAAAAATTATTAAATACTAATCATCAATATACATTCCGATACATTAGGATTATAGACAAGTTCTATTCAATTATTAAACATAATAACTCTATGAACAGTTTTTATGTTTTTTATTTCCACATTAAAATCCATCAGATTTGCTTCACCCTCAAGAATATGTTTATGTAAAATTAAGACTGGCAGTGAGCTGCGCTATTTTTTTCCTAAACGGGAAATGGTTTAAAGATTCAACTTTAAATAGCAATATATAGATAGTACTACCACATTCAGTGGTGTAGGCCAAGAAAAACAATTAAAAACTTGTAAAAAAAAAAAAAAGGAAAAAAACAGAGGCCTCTATATAATTAGTAATAATGGAGGAAAACAGAATCATGAATATTACTCAATTGAAAGAATGCCAAGATTGTTAGATTGAATAAAAACAAATCCAACTAGAACCACTTTAAGTATAAACAAATAGATTAGTTAAAAGCAAAAAGATGGAAAAGATATAGAAAACAAGCACTAATAAGGAAAGCTGGTGGTATATCTATATTAATATTAGATAAACTTAAAAAAAGGAATATTACTGGAAGTTAAATAGTAGAATGTAATGATAATAAAAGGGTCAGTAACAATCAAGAGAACATAATAACCCTAAATGTATATGCATCTTACACCAGAGCTTCAAAACACAAAGCAAAATTTCATGGAACCAAAAGAATTTTTAAAAATACACAATTATTACTTGGAGACTTCAAAACTCTATTATCATGGAATTAATAAGTCCAATAAACAAATAACAGCAACTGATTGGCATTTATGAAGCAACTCTCTCCAACATCAGAATACACATTTTAGTGCACATGGGGACACCAAAATAGATTATATTCTAGACCGTTTAAATAAAAAAAAAAAAAATTTTAATAAAAAAAACCATACGAAGTATATTCTCTGAACATAAAAGAAAAAAAACCTAGAAATAAAAAAGATATTTGGGGAAGAAACAACTAATTGGTATTTAAAAAACAACATTATTTCTAAATAACCATGAATCACAGAAGCATTATAAGAGTAATTAAGAAAATATTTTGAATGGATGAAAAACAATATATCAAAAATCTGTGGGGACATAGCTGACTCAGTGTTAAAGAGAAATTTATAGAATTGAGTGCTTGTGTTAAAAAGGATTGGGTCTCAAGTCTAAAGTTTTAAGATTTCTAAAGTTTAAAATTTATAAGAAACTATAAAAAGGAAACAAAACTAAACTCAAAGCAAGCAAAAGATGAAAATAACAATTAAGCACACAGCAACAAAAGAGAATATAGAAAATGATAAATAATAAAACAAAAAAATTGTATATGACACTAAAAGCATAAATGAGGAAAACAAAAACAGATAAATTGGACTTCATTAGAATTAAAAACTTCAGATCATCAAGACATTAAAAAAAAAAGGACTTTTATCCAGAACATAATAAGGAACGCTTGCAAATCAATAAGGGACTGAAAAAAAAAAAAACTGCCCCCCCCGAATCCACAATATTTTGAAGAGACACCACAAAGAAAATTTATGAACAGCCAATATGCACATGAAAGTATGTATATACTCAACAATCAACAGAGAAAAATGCAAATGAAACGTTTGATAAGGATGTTACTAGGTACCTACTAGAGTGGTTAAAACAAAGAAGTGACAAAATGAACTGCTGGTGGGAATCAGAGCTAACTGGAATTCTTATACACTATTGGTGGGAATGTAAAATGCATAGCTACTTTGAAAAGCAAGTTTGCAGTTTATTACAAAAATTAAACAATACAATATAGATCCAACGCAATCCAATTTCCTAGGTATTACCCAATAGAATGAAAGCATAATTCCACACAAAGACCTGCATGTGAATGGTTTAGCATTTTTTTCCCTTAATAATCAAAAACTGTAACTATCCCCAAATGTCCCTGGTGAACAGATAAGCAAATTATGGTATGTCCGTACAATAGAATACTATTCAACAATAAAAAAGAGTAAAATCACTGACTACACAACAACAATGATGAATCCCTAAATGTATTATGCTAACTAAAAGAAGACAGACAGAAGTCTACACATTGAAAAATTCCATTTACATGTCAATTAGAAACAGCAAAATTACAAGGGCAGAAATTCAGACCAGCAGTTGCCAGGAGCTGGGGGTTAAGGGAGAGAGTAAGTTGAAAATGTGTCCCAGGAAACATCTGAAAGTGTTGGAAATTTTATTTTTTTCATTCAATGATTACACTTACTGTTATACATTTATTCAAAAAATCAATCAAATGTAATTTTAAAGGTGACTGTATATGTGTATACTGTCTTAATAAAGCTGACTTAAAAAGTATAAGCTGAGAGACACTCTTCAATTGATCCTAAAATCCAGTAATTACATCCCAATAACAACCAAGACAAAGGCAGACGGTCTCTGAATCAAATAGACAAAACACAGATAAAGGAGCACCATTCAGCATGGAGCTTCAAAGTTGTGACCAAAGACTAAACAGGAAGAGGCCCATTTGCCACCTTCAGTAGTAACTTAGGGAAAGAAGAAAAGGATCCTTACAAGCACTGAAGATTTTTCTTTTTAAAAAAAATGAAAAAAGGGGTGATGATACAAACAAGTGGATAAATCTCTTTCAGAGCTTCCCACCTAGTTTTTTGACACTTTAGGTGGCTCCAGAAATTGGAACACATAAAATTTTGAAAAACAAATATCATTCCGCCCCCCCCTCTCTCTCTCTCTCACACACACACACACACACACACACACACACACACACACACACACCACACGAAAAAGATGAAAAGAATATACCAAAATAAAAGTGGTAGTCACTAAAGAACAGAATTTTGAAGAATTTCTTTTTCTTCTTTTCACTTTTTCAGATTTTCCAAAGTTTACTCTTACAATAAAATGTTTTTTAATGAAAAAAAAAAAAAGTCAAAACACAAATGATAAATTGGGAAAATATCTGTAACAGGACAGATGTTCTTCAGTATATAAGAATTTTTAAAATTAATAAGAAAAGATTATTAAAAATCCAAAGGATCATGAATAAGTGAACTGGGAAATGAAATACGACATTGCTTATTATAACCATATGAAAAGATGTTTAATCTCATTAATAATTAAAGAAATGCAAATTAGAACTACTCAGACTGGCAATAAAAAAAGCTTTATGATTTAAAAGTATTTATGCAATTGTCAGGGAAGGCCACAATATTTTACGTAATTTGTTATACTCTGTAAAGATTATAATTATTAGAACACTTTTAGAAATAAGCATTCAAAATTTTAAATGCACATTCCCAATGATTCAACAATACTACTTCTAGGAATTTGTATATTTGTCTAAGATCAAGCATATTTGCAATATATACACAGTCATGTATAAGGCTGTTCAGACTAGTATTCTTCCACAGCACCAAAAAACTGGAAACAACCTAACTGTCCATCAACAGGGAACTGGTTAAATAATCTATGATAAATCCTCATAATGTAGGAGAGAGATCTGCAGGACTTGATATCATGTATGTTCCATTTCCATCCACATAATTAAATAAATAAAACAAGTTGCAAGACAGTCCAGAGAGCCTCTCTGCCTGGATGTTTTTGTTTTTGTTTTTGTTTTTTAAGTGTAGATAAATTTAAATGTGCATGGAAACTACTGGAAGAAATGAAGGAAACGGTTAACTATGGTTAACCCCAAGGTAGGGAAACTTTTGTGTATCCTTTGTACTGTTCAAATTTTACAATGTACATGTATTAGCTTTTATAAACACTTAACCTTGACTAATAATGTACTGTACCTTGGTTTTCTACTTTATAAAGTGGTTAATACTACTTGTCCAGCTCATCTCAGAAGGTAATTGTGAACATTAAATGAAAATACAGATGCATGAAAGTGATTTGTAAGCTTTACAGAGTGATACATAAACTGCATAAAAGTTAGGGTATTGTTGCTAATCATGATAATTTGTTTAGCTATAGAAAATCACTTTATGACCCAGAATTTATAACTAATAGATCTGAGGAAAATATAATTTAGGGAGAAAAGACAAATGAGAAAATAAAGGTTAAGGACATTGCTATAAAATGTATTAGTGGAGAAAGGCTTAACTAAAATATAGTCTATTTTTTTAGTTAATAGACTATTATATGACTATTGAAAGCAAAAGTTATAACATTATCTTGTGGGTTTTCAATGTATGTTACGTAACATATTTGACAATAAGGTAAAGGAAGGAGGATAAGGGGAATTACATGCTTGTAAGCCTTCCACAGTTTGCCCAATGTGTCAAAAATATTAACTCTAGATTGTGGAAAAATTAGATGAGTACATTTACATTTTAAGTCTTAGAGCAACCACTAAAATATAATACAAGGAGATATAGCTCAAAAAACCAATAGATAAATTAAAATAGAACATTAAAATGTATTCAAATAACCCAAAAGAAGGCAAAAAGGAGGAACATAGGAACAAAAAGTAGAATGGAACAAGAAGTATAAGTGATAAACAGAAAACAAGGAATAAAATGGTAGACTTAAGTTAAAATATATCAATAATTATATTAAATTTAAATTATCTAAACATGCCAAGTAAGACATATTATCAGATTTGATAACATGAGAACACTCATAATTTAACAAAATAATAACACTTCATATGTTGAGGAAAAAGCATTGTGCTGAGTATATTCAGATGACTCAGTTTACACAATAAAATTCTCAGGCAGAAGGTCGTGTCACATTCACAGAGGTGGGAATCCCCTGCATTAATTGTGCAAGTGACCTCAAATTAGACATAAGTTAGGAACATCATAACCAGGGGAAAAACTGTTATAATGTCACAGCAATAAACAAAATGACTTCAACCATTGGATCTGCAAACTAGGGGCAAAGTGGAGAGAGCATTACACAGAAGCAGTGGAAAACTGAGAGGCTCTCTCTCACCTTTGGTATCACCTCTGCACTAATGAAGGCAGGAAGTGAGCCTCAGGAACCCTACTTTGGTAATTTTTGATTCTCTGGCATCTATGCCTACTACCAACCAGCATAATAATTTCCTTCTAAGTACTTTTGGCAATCTTTAATATGTGTAGTGGTTGAGTGGGAGGAAACGGCGGATGTGTATAGATGGAAGCTCATAGAGACTGTGACTTGAAAGAGGAAAGAAACAGGTAAGGAACTAAAAACAAGGTCACTGGGCTGGCGTCATCTCCTTAATATGAAATGATGTCAGGCCACGCAGTCCACAAAAGGGCTCCACCCTAACCACTTGACTACAATGGTCGAGGGACGATGGTCACACTGGTCCTGCTTAAGGTTCAATGCAACTATTATGCATTGAATTGTGTCCCCTAAAAAAGATATATTGAAGTCTTAACCCACAGTACCTATGAATTGTGACCTTGTTTGGAAATAAGGTCTTTGCAGATCAAGTTAAAATAAAGTCTAGTATAGTATGACTGGTATCCTTATAAATAAGAAGAGGAAAATGCCATGTGAATACAGAGACACAGAGTATAACAATGGAAGCAGAGACTGAAGTGCTGAAGCTACAAGCCAAGAAACATTTGGGACTACCAGAAGCTAGAAGAGGCAAAGAAGGATCCTCCCCTAGAGCCTTCAGGGAGAGCATGGCCCTTCAACACCTTAATTTTGGACTTCTAGACTCCAAAACTGAGAGACAATAAATTTCTGCTGTTTTAAGCCACCTAGTTTGTGGTGCTTTGTGACAGCAGCCCCAGTAAACTAATACAGCAAAGGACAATATTTCTCTTTGGAACACACCATCATTTAAATTTGGGTAGGGAGCAAAGAAAAGAAAAGGCTTTATTTCCATCAGAAAAACCAGGCACCCAAGAAAATGAACCATGTCCTGCCTTACTCCCTTGTATGAAGCAGGGATCTTCAGCTTCAGAGACTACAAAGTAAATGAGAAAAGTGGCCATGTAACCTAATCGGGCACAGAAACAAATGAGAACTTATCTCTAGGAAAGCAACAGCTTCTCACTTCTAGTTACACTAAACTTTTGTTAGAAACCAAATCAAGAATTTTCGACATGATTTTCAAGCACTGAAACACTGTGCTGGCTGTACACAGCCCATATTTGGGTCAAATATGAACCATGGCCACCAGCTTATAATCCCTCCTATCAATCACACCCCAGCACCCCAAAACAGAGATTCAGATTCTAACAAAACCCTGCAACTGGAGAAAAGTCATAGTACTTACTATGCCTGCCAATGAATTTTACTAGTTGTCTGGATTGTCTGAAGTTTTTTAAACAATCTTAATTTTTCTTAGAAACATGCCATCACCATTCGTCCTTGCAAGTTCGTTTTACTCATAAAATGAAATGCTGGACTGATACCACATTATTAAATAGTATTTATCAAAGATAAGAGGTTAATGGACCAAAAAAATCATTACTTCATCATCATTAGTGGAAGGAAGTTATCAATATTAATCTTATTTCTACTTTTTAGTTGAGAACATAAGCTATGATTACACAAATGACTCACCTATTGATAATCATTTCTTTTATCAATGAATCAAGGAAAGAGAAAGAATTAAAATCTCAAACTTGGTGGCACATACCCAAATTCATGCTCTGGGATGGTCTTAGACATCAGGATTTTTAAAAGCCACCCTAATGATCCTAGCATGCAGCAAAGTTTGCAAACCTCTACAAAATTAAGGACTTTTTTCTAACACTAGTAAAACTCTATTTCAAATTCAAAATATCATACATTTATATCCAAAGATAATCCCCTCAAAGCTTTCACAGTTTCAGAAAAAACAAATCAGACTGATTTATGCTGTCTCTTACCCTATTTTTAGTTGATGACAATCTTCTAGGTTCCTAAATTTGGTCTAAAGTTGCCCATGTCATTTTGTAATTATTTTCCTTTGTGTGGCAATAATTTTTCATCTAAGATGTTTTCAAATTAACTGGATTAACAGAATGCCACTTATTGGGAACAAAAATGTTTTCTGAAGATAGATACAACTTTGCTTCCATTCCTAATGAAACTCAGACCTTTCATCTTAAATTCAAGCAGAATCTCAAAACACTAAAATGAAATGAGTTTGATACTTTATATATTTCTATTAAATTGATGGTCATCTACACACAGGTGAAAAGCCTCCTCCATTCTCTTCATTATCCCTGTACAGCTGCACAACTGCATCTGTGAGATCAAGGGCTATATTTTCTCTTAATAGTGGGATTACATTTTTTTCTATATTTCTGCTTTTATTATTCTTGACTTCGCAAAGCATCTAAACTTTGGCAGCAAATACAGGCAGTTAATCGCTCTCTGATTTCAGGGAAGTAGAAACCGACTTATCCAAATCCCATACTGGGAGTAAATCTTTGAATGAGATTGTCTGATTCAATTCAAAAAAAAAAAAAAAAAGAAGATGGCATGACCCCAACATTGACTAAATAGAAAAGGAGACTGGACTATTGTTTTTAAATTCCACTAAGCAGATTGCACATTTAAGAGAATATAGGACCAATAACTGTATTCAGATGATCATTCATTCTCTACTAAAAAATGCTCTGTTTTCATTGCTTGCTTGTAATTCGTTTAAGGTTTGGTTTGCAGCAAACTGTTTCAGATAAGCAATCCCATTGGTGGTTCATAGTTAAGCAGTCCAATTAGGAAATCCAATTGCCACTTATGCAATGATTAGTCATAAAGCTAAATGGCAAAAAATGGCATTTTTAATTTTGAGCTTATTTATGAGCAAAGAACATTAAAAACATTTAGCATGAACCAATTCTCTCTCCTGTAACAGTTAGCAGAACTTCATGGAGAGTAACAATTATGATCTTTCACAAAGAAACGAGTGAGACTTTGAGTCAGTTCTATAAAAGAGGGAGCTGCCATTTTTATTGCTGTGCTTGAGTTACAGATTTTAAAAACTGCATCACACATGCAAGTTTAATTCACTCTGTAGCAATGTATCAAATGTGGGCATATAAAAGAGGTATTCCAAATCAGATAAATGAATTTCAGGAAATGCCATCTCTTCATCTGCCAATCTATAAAATAACTCAAGATGTAGCCTTACTGTGTTTAATGGCAGAATCAAAAAATGTGTCAAGACACTGGAATTGCAAAGCTGTTCCACTTATACCTCTTCCAGATGACTCATTTAAAAGTGAGCAGGTTGTCAGAAACAATGAGACTTAAACACCTTTTATTCCATGAGGAGCTGCTAGGATCCTGACCTGTGCAACCCCTTATCTTTTCAAATGCCTCTCTTTGGAATAAACTGTTTTCTTGAAAATTCTAGTCACTTTTACCAAATTCTAGTCACTTTTACCAAAATCATCAATGCCAATGATTTTGGCATTGATGAAAATATGGAACTCATGTTATAAGATCACTGTCCATGAACAAAAGCTAAAAAAGATGGCACCAATTAATTTATGTTATCCCTTATCCCTTCCTAGAACTAATCATTAACAAGAGGAATAGGTGTATTCTATCCTAGCTATTTTCACTTTTTCTCATGTAATATTAAAAATAATAGGGTATATAAAGATTGCTGTATTTTATTCATGTTGAATGTGCATATGCTGCATTATTACAAAGTAACCCAAGATAACTTTAAAGACCCTCACTCTCAATGAAATAAAAATAACAGGGATAGCTCTGGCCTTCAGATAACTTTCCCTTCAGCAAGATTGACCACTAGTCTCCCTTCCCACCTTCTTAACACTTTCATATCACTTCTTCCTGCTTTCAATGGATCCCTCCATTCCTCACATTGCTTTCAGAATTCCACATTATGCATTGCTCTCACTAGTGAACAGCTTAGGCATACCTGCAGGTATCAGTGCTAGCAACTGATAGCCTAGAAGATATCTTTGTCAATCATTTGCAGGGATAGGGGGAATACACACTCCACACCTCAGAAAGCATGACATAACCCTATTCTTGAATGTGACCCAATGATTTCTGATTCTCTTCATTATAATTTTTAATAATCATCACTTAACACCACTAAAGAGTAGTATGAACTGACCCCATCAAAGAGATGAAAATAAATGCAGCTATTACAGAACCAAGTGAAAAAAACCTACTCTACCAAGAGTTACAAACTCTAAACTAAGCCTCTGCTTTTGAATCAATTTATGCTTCAATAGCAAAAATTATAATTAACTTTGAAAAATTAAATTCATACTGCTGTCATTGCTTCACTAGCATTTAAAAAAATTCTTGGATTTTTTTTAGTGATTTGAACAAGAACTGCAGGTGGCAGAAAGAATAAGCACAAGACACACATTTCTGGCAGAAATATTTCTCCAGTTTATTTAAGGAAATAGAGCAAAGAGCTCAAGAAAGTGGACTTAGGGTGGAAGCTGGTTTCCGACATGCTATTGCATCTCTTGTTTAGAGAAGAAAGTCAGATATGAGTCCATGAACTACAAATAAATTCCAAGGGCTCCCTCTTTCTACAAATAGATATTTGGAGCCTACTTGCATCAGATGGTGTGCTAGCACCAGGGATATAGCTAAGAGCACCAAGACTTGGTCTGTATCCCCTTAAAGCATACAATCTTTTCTAGTACAGTCAGTGGGTAAATCTTAGAGTGACAATGGACATCATAACAAATTCTTAGTAGAATTAGAAACCATTTTCACACAGTGAGAGAGAGAGACGAGACAGAGACAGAGAGACAGAGAGAGAGAGACAGGACAGAGAAACGAGGTCAAAGTGCCTAAGAAGTAGAAATCACTGTCTGAGGCGTCAGGCAACAGTTTTTCTTACACTTTATTACACTCTAGTTAGAAGAAGATGATATACATACATAACGAGTTAACTAATTACGCTTCACTATTACTTCTTCCAGATACATAGAAACAAACACAGAGAGGCAACTGAAATGAGAAAAAAAAAAAATGCTCCAAATGAAACAACAAAAAACTCCAGGAAATAAACAAATAAAGGCAAGTATATTTTTCCCATTTGGATGGTTGTCTCTTTACCTTGTTGATGTATTCTTTTGCTCTGCAGAAGATTTTTGGTTTGATATAATCCCATTCATTTATTTTAATTTTTACTTCCCTCACCTTTGAGGTCAAATTCATAAATCCTCTTTAAGTCCACGGTCTGTAGATTAGTTCCTAAGTTTTCTTCTATGCATTATATTGTTTCAGGTCTTATATTCAGGTCCTTAATCCATTTTGAGTTAATTTTGGTGAGTGGTGGTAGACAACAGTCTAGTTTCATTCTTTTGCAGATGGGTTTCCAGTTTTACACTGAACCATTTATGAAGAGCTTTTCTTTCTCCACTGGTTTTTGGCTCTTTTGTTGAAAATTATTTGCCCAAATAAACATGGATTTACTTCTAGATTCTTGATTCTGTTCCACTGGTCCATGTATATGTTTTGCTGTCAATATCATGCCATTTTGATTACTGTTGCTTTGTAGTATAATTTGAAGTTGGGCAGAGTGATGCCTCCAGCCTCATTTTTTTTCTCAGGATGGCTTTGGCAATTGGGGTTTGTGCTTCCATACAAATCTGAAGATGTTTGTTTTCTTTCTTTAAAAAAAATGTTGATGAGATTTTGTTGGAAATTGCATTAAATTTGTATAATGCTTTAAGTAATAAGGTCCTTTTAACTATTTATTTTTTTCAATCCAAAAACACTGAATATCTTTCCATTTCTTTGTACCTTCTTTGATTTCTTTTAATGGGGTCTTCTACTTTTCATCATATAGGTCCTTCACATATTTCATTAGATTTTATTCCTAAGTATTTTATTTTTTTTGTTGCAATTGCAAAAAGGAATTATCTTTCCACTTCTTTTTCTGACAATTCATTATTAAAGTATAAGAACACTATGAATTTTGAACATTGCTTTTGTTTCCAGAGACTTTACTGCATTTGCTTATTATTTCTAGTTGTATTCTTGTGGAGACTTTGAGGTTTCTACATATAGAATCATTTCATCCTCAAATAGTGACAGCTTGACTTCTTCATTTCCAATTTGGGTAGTTCTATTTCTTTCTCTTGCCTGACTGCACTCACTAGGACCTCTGATGTAATACTGAATAACAGTGTTGATAGTGGACAGCCTTGTCTTGTTCCTGATCTTAGAGGAAAGACTCTTAGTTTTTCACCACTAAGTATAATGTTGGCTGAGGGTTTGTCATAGAAGACCTTTATTATGTTATAGTACATTCATTCTATTCCAATTTTAAGTGTTTTGATCATAAATGGATGTCGTGTCTTTGTCGAAGGCTTTTTTCTGCATCTATTGATATGACCATATCATTCTTATACTTTAATTTATTTATGTGATGTATCACATTAATCTATTTGCCTATGTTGAACCATCCCTGTGCCTGTGGGATGAAGCCCACTTGCTTACAGTGTATAATTTTTTAATGTGTTATTGCATTCCGTTCACTGGTATCTTATTCAGATATTTTGTTTCTATGTTCATGATAGATATTAGTAAGTAGATTCTTTTTTTTCTGTTAACTTTACCAAGTTTTGCTATCAAGGTAACATTGCCCTTATAAAATGAGTTAGGAAGTATTGCCTCCTTTTCGATTTTTTTTTTTTTGGTAGAGTTTGAAGGAATAGATATTAAATTGTCTTTGAATGTTTGATAGAATTCACTGGTGAAGCCATCTGATCCTTTATTGTACTGTTGGTAGGTTTTTGATGATTGTTTCAATTTCCATAATGATGATCAGTCTATTTAGATTTTCCAGTTGTTCTAGTTTCAGTCAAGGAAAGTTGTATCTTTCTAAGTACTGGCCCATTCCTTCTAGGTTATTAAATTTGGTATTATGTACTTTTTTATAGTATTCTTGTATAATCCTTTGTAATTCTGCGGTGTCTGTCATAATTTCTCCTCTTTCATCCCTGATTTTGTTTATTTGTGTCCTTTCTATTTTTCTTTGTGAGCCTAGTCAGGGGTTTGTCAATTTTATTAATCTTCTCAAAGAACCAGTTCTTTATTGCATTTATTTTTCTATTTTTGTTGTTTGTTTGTTTTCAATTTTATTTAATTCTGCTCTAATTTTGATAATTATTTTCCTTTCTGCTGACTTTAGGCTTCATTTGTTCTTGTCTATTTTTTTTTTAAATGAAGCAGTAAGTTGTTTATGTGGGCTCGATCTTGTTTTTTGAGATAGGCCTGTAATGATATGAACTTTCCTCTTATGACTATTTTGCCGTGTCCCTAAAACTTTGATATGTTGTACTATCATTTCTATGTATCTCTTGATCTCTCTTTTTTTCTTGTCTAACCCAGCCATTATTTGGTAGCATGTTGTTTAATCTCCATGTATTTGTGGTTCTTCCCACTTCTTTTTACAGTTGACTTCCAGTTTCAAAGCATTATGATCAGAAAAATGGTTGTATGCTGTTAATCCTCTTATTTTTGTTGAAGGTATTTCTGTGTCACAATATGTAGTCAATCCTTGGAATGTTCCATGCGCACTAGAGAAGAATGTATAAGCAGCTGTTTTGGGAAGGAAGGCTCCGTAAATGTCAATCATGTCCAGTTGGTCTAATGTATCATTTAAAGATGTTGCTTCCTTATTTATTTTCTATTTGGATGATCTGTCCATATCCAACAGTGGGGTATTTAGGTCCCCTACCATGATAGTGTTTTGGTCTGTTTGTCCTTTTAGTTCTGTTAGTAACTGCTTTACGTATTTCGAGGCTCCCTGATTGGAAGCATAGATATTAATGTGTTATGTCTTCTTAGTGCATGATTCTCTTTATCATGATGAAGTGTCCCTCAGTATCCTTCTTTACCTTTTTGATTTTGAAGTTTAGTTTATTTCATCTATTAGTACTACTATTCCTGCTTTTCTCTGAATGCCATTTGCTTGAAATGTCATTTTCCACCCTTTTATTTTGAGCCCATTTTTGTCTTTGGAACTGAGATGTGTCTCTTGCAGGCAGCATATGGTTGGGTTTTGTTTTTTGATCCAATCTGCAACTCTGTGCCTTTTTTATTGGTGAGTTCAGTCCATTTACTTTTAGGGTGATTAATGAAATATGAGGTTTTCTTATAGCCATTTTACCTTCTGCTTTCTGTTAGCTCAGTAATTCCATTGCTTCCTTGTACTTGTGATCTGGTTGTTGTTGTTGTTTTTTTTAAATTTTTATTGAATTTTGTGGTTTTTCCCTCTGGTCCTTCTTGTTTTATGTTATATACTTCAGTTCTAAATCTTTGGTGAGTGGTTACCATTACAAATGAGTAGAAGATTGTTATACACACGCGCACACACACTAGTCCATTTTCTTCTGCATGTGTCTTGTCTTCATTCCCTTTTGTGAAATTTGATCTTTAAATCCTCTTCTTTTCTGTTATTGTTGTCTCTATTTGTCCCTACTTATGCTAAACATTCATTACTATCTTGCAATAACAAATCCCTTATTGTTTAAGCCTCTAGTGGACTATTCCCTCAATTTTTGTATGTCTGGAAAGGTCTTTATTTCTCCTTCATACCTAAAGAAGAGCTTTGCTGGATACATATTCTTGGCTGATTTTCCCTTTCATTTAGTAGTTTAATATTTGATTCCACTCCTTTGGGCTTGTAAGGTTTGTGCTGTAAGTCCAACAATAAGCTAATGAGTTTTTCCTGTATAGGTTATCATTTTCTTTTCCCTGGCTGTCCTGAAAGTTCTTTCTTTGTCATTGATTTTGATCATTTTAATACAAGGTGTCTTGGCAAAGGCCTTTTGGGTTGAGATAATTGGGTGTTCATTTGATTTTTGAATTTCCAAGCTCCAGTTCATTCTGAGATTTTGGAAATTCTCATCAACTATTTGTCTGAAAATGCTTTCTATCATTATTCCTTCCTCACCTTCAATAATGCCCATTATTCTTATGTTTCCTCTCCTGATGGTATCAGCTAGTTTTGTATTTCTATTTTATTATTTTTCATTCTTTGGTTTCTCTCTTCTTCCTTCTGATTTATTTCTAGATTTCTGTCTTCAATATCACTACTCCTTTCCTCCATTTGGTTGACTATTTCCCAAGAAAACTAACATTTCATTTTTCTTTTAGTTTGTTCTTCATCTCCAGAAGTTCTATTTTGTTCTTTAAGGGTTTCAATATCCTTGCTAAAAATCTCATTCTGCTCATCTAGTTGTTTTTCAATTCCTAATTTTGATGTGAATTCTTTTGGTCCCACTAAGTTTTTCAGAATACCATCCTGAATTCTTTGTCATTTAAGTGTATATTTCTATGTATTTAAGCTTATCTTCTGGAGATTTCTCTCTTTCTTTCTCAGCTACCTTGTCACCTTGGTTGTTCATGGTGTATAATGGACTATTTCTCTGCGTGGGCACTGATGACAGTATATTCTGCTCACCCCCCACCAAGAAAAATTTATTATACAAAGGTCTGTCTTTAGCCTGTTATTAAAAAGGCATTTTTCTTTTGGTTTCCAATAGAAACCAAGTATCCCTGCTTTACATAAAGCCTTAATAATGTCTTTTATTCTTATAAATATTAATCGCACTTACTACCCTCAATCTCAGTCCCTGTCAGTGTTAGCAACAATTTCAGTATGATTTGCTCAGATTCCCATGGGCTCCATGGTGTTCGGTCATAGAGGATATGGGGGGATGTACCTTATGGGTTGGAGGATAGGGGCTGTGGCTCAGCCTAACGTTTTGCAACTGCAGCTAATAAAATCAGCTGTCGCTTCTCTACCATCCCTCTTCTCAGCTTTATAACCTGATTCCTGGGCACTGACACTGAGTGGAGCTCAGGCAGGGCTGTTCAGGGAACCCACTGCACCTTCACCCCACCCCCTTCTCCTTCAGGGAGCTCTGGCTGCAAAAGGCAGATTTTTTGTTTCTCCCAGTCTACCACCCAACTCCCGTGTTCTAACCTATGGTAGCTCTTATTCGCAGATCCTTCACTCCGAAGTGCGTGCATGAAGGTTGGGTGTTTTTTGTTGAGTTTTTAAATGTTCAGTTTATTGTTATTTCAAGGGGAAAGATCTAGGTGCATCTCTCATTCTTCCATGTTTCTGATGTTACCGAACTAGTATGTACTTTTAATAGTTACTTTTAATATAAATAGATTAAATGTTCCAATCAAAAGATATAGGGTAGCTGAACAGATAAGAAACAAGGCCATACTTATACTGTCTACAAGAGACCCACTTCAGATCAAATGACACACACAAAATGAAGTAAATCAATGGGAAAAAATGATTCATACTAATGGAAATGAAACAAAAAGCTGGGATAGCAATACTTATATCAGACAAAATAGAATGTAAAAACAAAGGCTACAATAAGAGACAAATAAGGGCATTATGTAATGTTAAAGGGATCAATACAATAAGAAGACATAACCCTAGTAAACACATATGCACCCAACATGGAAGCACCTACAAATATAAAGCAATTATTGACCGACATAAATGGAAGATGAACAGTAGTACACTCATAGTCGGAGACTCTAACACCCCACTGACATCAATGAACAGATCTTCCAACAGAAATTCAACAAGGAAACAGCAGCCTTAAATGACACACTAAACCAGATGGATTTAATTGATATTTTCAGAGTGTTTCACCCCAAAGCAGCAGAATATACATTCTTCTGTAGTGAACATGGCACATTTTCCAAAACAGACCACATGCTAGGCCACAAAATAAGTCTTAATACATTTAAAAAGACTGAAATCGTATCAAATGTTCTCCAACCACAATGGTATGAAACAAGAAATCAACTAAAAGAAAAATATTGGAAAATACACAAACACATGGAGGCTAAACAACATGCTACTAAGTGATTAATGGGTTAACAATGAAATCGAGGGAGAAAGCAAAGATACCTAGTGAAAAATGAAAGTGAAATCATAACAACACAAAAATCTATGTGACACAGTGAAAGCAGTCCTAAGAGGGAAATTCAGAGCAATATGGGCCTACCTCAAGAAATAAAAAAAAATCTCAAATTAAAAAATCTAACCTTACACTTAAAAAGAACTAGAAGAATAAAAGCAAACAAATCTCAAAGTGAGAAGAAGGAAATAATATAAAGAAGGAAGGAAATAATAAAGATTGGAGCAGAAATAAATGAAATAGAGTCTAGAAAAACAATATGAAAGATATATGAAACCAAAAGCTGGTTCTTTGAAAGGATAAACTAAATTGATAAACCCTTAACCAGAGTCATCAGAAAAAAAGAGTGAGAACCCAAATAATTAAAATCAGAATGAAAAAGGAGAAGTAACCACGGACTCCACAGAAATACAAAAGATTATAAGAAAATACAACAAGCAATTATATGCTAACAAACTGAATAATCTGGAAGGAATGAACACATTCCTACAAACATATAATCTCACAAGACTGAGTCAAGAAGAAACAGAAAATCTGAACCAACCAATGACTACCAACAAAATCAAATCAGTAATCAAAAAACTTCCAAAAGACAAAAGTCCTGGACCAGAGGGAGAGGGCTTCATTCATAGGTGAATTTTACCAAACATTCAAAGAAGAATATATTACCTATTCTTCTCAAACTATTCCAAGAAATTCAAGAGGAGAGACGGCTCCTTAACTTTTTATGAGGCCACCATTATTTGATTCCATAACCAAAGATACTAAAAAAACAAACAAACAAACAAACAAAAAAAAAAACTATAGGCTGATATCTCTGATGAACACTGATGAAAAAAATCCTCAACAAAATATTAGCAAACCGAATTCAGCAATACATTGAAAATATCATACACCATGATCAAATTGTATTTATTCCTGGGACACAGGTTGGTACGATATCTGCAAATCAATTAATATACCACACCACATTAACAAATCGAAAAATAAAATCATATGACCATATCAATAGATACAGAAAAAGCATTCAACAAAATCCAGCATCAATTCCTGATAAAAACTCTCAGCAATGTGGGAATGGAGGGAACATACCTCAACATAATAAAGACCATATATGACAAACCTACAGGTAACATCATTGTGGGTCCCAGGTCTGGCTGTGATCCAGGCTCACGATTAGGGATCAGGCTTCAGATTTAGAATGTTATGGTAATATGGCAGAGCCCTGAACCTCTTATGTAAATATGATTCAGCTTACTGTGTCACATATGTGTGGCAGAATGCCACTATTGTTCTCTGGCATATATAAAATCCATGCAGTCCCCTAGCGCAGAAGCGCATGCTCCTTGCAATAAAGCAGGTGCCTGCCATTTCATTCTCATGTCGGCCCCTCATGCGTTCTTTCAACTGGGCATCTCAACACCAAAACCTTTCCCTTCTTGATCAGCTCGGCACTGAAATGTGGAGTAGTCAGCAGAATGAGGTGAATATGGCCTCCAGCACTCTGGACAGTCCCTGGGTGGAGGATACCCAGGTGGAGTACATGTTGTACCCCATCTCCTAGTGGTATCTCCTGGCCACATATCTGGCCATGTGGATGGCCTCAGAGAATTGGGATGGAGTGAAGCTGCATCCAGAGGACGGGAGAAAGCCCTGGAGATGCTGGAAGCCAACTGCTCAAACTGCTCACTGGGAGGCAGCGGGTCGGTGCCCTGGATGTTCCTGACGGTGCTGTGGCAGGCTAGCCTGAAGGTTCAGGACCATACTGTGACTTGCTTTGGAGCACTTTGCAGCTGCCTATGACTGGCTCTTATTAATCTCCAGTGGACAGAGGCACTCACTTTATAAGGCAGGAGGTGCGGACCTGGGCCCATACCAGTGATGTGCAGTGGCAGTTACATGTTCTTTATTGCCCATAGGCAGATGGAATGGTAGAGCAGTTCAAAAGCTTGCTTGCTGAAAGACAAAACGTGCACCTTGGGCCTGGGCTTATGCCATTGGTACATTAACCTCCCACAGGCTATATGCCTTCTGAATGAGCAGCCCCAGCAAATGGGGTTGTCTCCCCTTGACAAGGTTGTAGCAGGCTTGACACAGGCTATCAAAGTGTACCCAGAAACCGCTGCTAAACAGTTCTTCCCTAGGCCTAACATGGATCTTTGCTCTCCCGGCCCCAGAACCTTTGGCAGCAGGTAAACTGGCCACCTGGCCGTGCCCTGGACTATACAGGTAACATAAGAGCCATGGGTGGCTCTGGTAGAGCCCTGGGGACAGGGTTTATGCAATGGGTTGTGGGTAGAACTCTGGATTTGCATTTGGTCCATGTACTTGCAAGTGTCACTCTCAGTGACTGCGGAGGATCCACCGTTAACAGGGAGTTTTGTCCTTAGCCTCTGGCCATTCCTCTCTATACTGTAACACCAATGGAAACCCCTGGCCTGCTGCTCTCGGAGAAACTGTCTGGTACCACAGGCCAGGGGCAGCTCCTCTACAAGCCACCTTTCTATCTCAAGATGGGCAGGTGGCCTGTGTCATCTGGGAAGGACAGGACTTCCCCTTAATGGTCCCTTTGTCAGTGCTCTATCCTATCACTCAGGCTGAAAACAGGGAACAGTGTCATGTCCTGGGTTCATGTGTTTGCTGCTGTCCACAATGTTTCCCGTTCCTGAATGTGTACTGAACTACCAATGCAAGCAGCCGAGGGACTGCCGCAGCACATTACGCTGGCTATTGCTGAGAATTGGACATGTGCGCACACCTGAAACACCACACTTGAATGGGATCAGTGATGGCAGGCCATGGAAGCACTGCTCCACCGTGATCATCGCAATGCCCCGCCCTTCATAGGCTATGCCATTTCCAGTGGTGGGGATGGCTGGCGGGAGAACATGTGGAACTGCAGGAGCAGATCCCTTACTGGATAGAACAAGTAAGATCTGTGCCCAACCATATCATGGGGTGGCTACCCCCGAGCTGTTGTGATAACACCACCATTGCTAATGTTCCCAAGTTCTGGTGGAATGGGAAACATTATGCTGGTACAGAGTCTACTGACTGGCTACCTGCAGGGTATCTCTGGGTCTGTGGGCACTACAGCTGGCCCTACTTGCCCGCTGACTGAACCAGCCATTGTACCTGGGGACATCTATATTTAGCTGGACACAAATTACTCACTTTGCCCCAATTGCTTCACATTTGGGATCCCATATATCACCACTGGAACCAGCAGAAACAGGCAGCATGTGGTTCCACCCACTGGCGATATTCATTCCAGGGATGGAATCCATAGATGTAGAACGCAGGTAGAAGTTTAGCCCAGCACACCACACAGGTATTGAACGCTACCCTTTAATGGATGAAACCATGCAAATGAGGAAAGCACTGCAAAAACCACATGGCTCATGACCTCTAACTGCTGCCCAGGCGGCACCTGTGCCCTGCTCCATGTAGAATGTTGTGTTTACATTCCTGATCATGCCAAGTAGGCACAGGCAGCCCTCCAAGAAATGGATGCTGAAGTCCAAGCCATCCATGCCCTGGGAAAAGACCCTTGACAACTTGGTGGAATTCCTTGGGTCCTCCTGGTGGTGAAAGTAGCTATCCTAACTCTTATAGCATGTAGCCTGGTAGTCTTTTGTTGTTCTTTATATTTTATTGTGGATAGTGGGCCAAGGCTGCGCCCTCCAGGCCAGATCCGTGTTTGCAACCCTGTAGGGGTGGAGTGTGGGTCCCAGCTCTGGCTGTGATCCAGGCTCAGGGCTAGGGATAGGACTCCAGATTTAAAATGTTACATTAATGAAGTAGGGCACCTGCACCTAACTTATGTAAGTATGATTCCGCTTACTGTATCACATATGTGTGGCAGAATGCCACTATTATTCTCTGACACATTTAAAGCTCATGCAGTCCCCTAGCTCAGAAGCGCACTCCCCAAAATAGATGGTACCTGCCATTTCATTCTCATGTTAGCTCCTCATGCATTCTTTCCACTGGGTGTCTCACCACCAAAACCTTCCCTTCTTGATCAGCTTGGTGCTGGCAATCATTACTTAATGGGGAAAGGCTAAAAGTGTTTTTCCTTAAGATCAAGAACAAGATAAGGATGCCCACTTTCAGAACTTCTATTCAACATAGTATTGGAAGTCCTAGCAACAGTAATCAGACAAGAAAGAGAAATTAAAAGCATCCAAACTGGAAAAGAAGTAAAACTATCATTATTTGCAGATGATATAACAGTATAGAGAAACCTAAAGATTCCACTAAAAATACTGTTAGAACTGAACAATGAATTTAGTAAAGTAGCAGGATACAAAATAATATTCAAAAGTTGGTTGCATTTTTATACAATGATGAACAATCGGAAAGAGAAATTAAGAAAACAACCCCATTTATAATTACATCAAAAATAATAAAATATCTAGGAATCAAATTAACCAAGAGGTAAAAGATCTGTTCTTGGAAAATGATAAATCATTGAAAAAGAAGCCATAGAAGATACAAAGAAATGGAAGCATATCCCATGCTCATGGGTAGGAAGAATCAACATCGTTAATATGGCCATACTACCCAAAGCAATCTATAGATTCAATGCAATGTCTATCAAAAACAAATAGCATTTTTCAGACAACTAGAACAAATAATGCAAAAATTTATATGGAACTATAAAAGATCCCAAATGGCCATGGCAATCTTGAGAAAGAAGAACAAAGTTAGAGATATCTCACTATCTGATATCAAACTATATTACAAGGCCATAGTAATCAAAACAGCATGGTATTGGCATAAAAACAGACACATCAATCAGTGGAACAGAATAGAGAGACCAGAAATAAATCCATGCTTATATGGTCATTTAATCTATAACCAAGGAGATAAGAATATACAATGAGATAAAGACAATCTCTTCAACAAATTATGTTGGGAAAACTGGACAGATACATGCAAAAAAAATGAAACTGGACCACCTTCTTATACCAAGAATAAACTCAAAATGAATTAAAGACTTAAATGTAAGACCCAAAACCACAAAATTACTAGAAGAAAACATAGTAAACTTGCTCATATTGCTATTGGTACATTTTTTTTCTGATATATTTCCTTAAATAAGGGAAACAAAAGAAAAAATAAACATATGGGACTACATCATACTACAATGTTTTTGCATAGCAAAGGAAAACATCAACAAAAGGCAATCCATAATTTCCAGATGACATGATTCTCTATATATATATAAAAAAAAAACCCTAAAGACTCTACAAAAATACTACTAGAAACAATAAGCAAATACAGTAAAGCTTCTGGATACAAAATCAATGTTCAAGAATCCACAGGGTTCCTATACTCTAATAATGAAGTGTCAGAAAAAGAAGTAGAAAAAATAATTCCTTTTGCAATGGCAACAAAAAGAATAAAATAGGAATAAATTTAACAAAACATGTGAAGGACCTATATAATGAAAACTACAAGACCTTATTAAAAGAAATCAAAGAAGATACAAAGAAATGGAAGGATATTCAATGTTTTTGGATTGGAAGAATCTACATAGTTAAAATAACCATATTATCTAAAGCATTATACAGATTTAATGCAATCCCCATCAAAATCCCATCGGTATATTTTTTAAATAGAACAAAAATTCATCAGACTGTATAAAAGCCCCAATTGGCTTCCAAATTGCCAAATTGCCAAAGCCATCCTGAGAAAAAAGAATGAGGCTGGAGGCATCACTCTGCCAACTTCAAATTATACTACAAAGAGAGAGTAATCAAAGCGGCATGGTATTGGCAGCAAAACAGACACATGCATCAGTGAAACAGAATCAAGAATCCAGAAGTAAATCCATGTTTATGGGCAAATAATTTTTGAAAAAAAAAATCACAAAATGGAGAAAGGAAAGCCTCTTCGATAAATAGTGCAGGGAAAACTGGAAACCTACCTGCAAAAAAAAATGAAACTAAACTGTTATCTACCACCACTCACAAAAATTAACTCAAAATGAATTAAGGGTCTAAATATAAAACCTGAAACAATAAAATATATCGAAGAAAACATAGGAACAAAACTCATGGACCTTGGTCTTAAAGAGGATTTCATAAATTTGACCTTAAAGGCAAAGGACGTAAAAGTGAAAATAAATGAATGCAACTACATCAAATTAAAAAATCTTCTGCACAGCAAAAGAAACAGTCAACAGGTAAAAAGACAACCATCCAAATGGGAAAATATACTTGCAAGCAATGCCTCCAATAAAGGTCTAATATCCAAAATACAAAGAATGCATTCAACAAAAAGACAAATGATCCAGTCAAAAAATGGGCAGAGGACCTGAACAGACACTTCTTCCAAGAAGACATATAAATGGCCAACAAACATATGAAAAGATACTCAATATTGCTAGCTATTAGGGGAATGCAAATTAAAACCACAATGAGATACCATCTCACACCAGTTAGAACAGCTGTTATCAACAGGACAAGTAACAAGAGTTGGAGAGGATGTGGAGGGAAAAAAACCCTCATACACTACTAGTGGGACTACAAATTGGTACAACCAGTAGGGAAAACAGTATGGAGGTTCCTCAAGAAACTAAGAATTGATCTACCATATGATCCAGCAATCCCTCTACTGGGTATTTACCCCAAAGACTTGAAAACTCATATTCGAAAAGGTATTTGCACACTGATGTCCATAGCAGCACTATTCACAGTGGCCAGGACATGGAAGCCACTGGAGTGTCCTATGATAAATGATTGGCTAAAGAAGCTGTAGTACATATATACAAAGGAAAATTACTCAGCCATAAGAAGAGATGAAATACTGCCATTTGCAACAACATGGATGGACCTTGAGATAATCATGCTAAGCGACATAAGCCAATAGAAAAAGTTAAAAGTCACATGATATCACTTTTATGTGGGATATAAACCTAAAAGCAAAAAAATGAACAGGATAAAAAAAGAGACTCGTGGACATGGACAATGGACTAGTGGTTACCAGAGGGTCGGAAGTGGGAGAGGAAAGAGGAGACAGACAGAGTAAAGGGGGTCAAATAGAGTCAGGTAGAGGGAGGGTGAAGTGGGTAATGGATCAAATATATGGTCGCTGAAGGAAACTGGACTTTGTGTGGTAAATACACAATAGAATATACAGATGTCAAATTATAATGTATACCTGAAAATTATGTAATTGTATTAACCAACATTACCTCAATAAACAATTAAAAATAAAGAAAAAACAAAATAAAACCTACTGAAGGGGAGAAGCTATTTGCCTATGATATATCTGACAAGGGGCTAATTTATAAAGAACTCATACGACTTAATAACAAAAACTAAAACTAAAACAAAAAAAAAACGACAAAAAAAAATCTAGTTTAAAAAATGGGCACAAGGTCTGACTAGGTATTTCTCCAAAAAGGAAATACAGATAGCCAATAGACGTATGAAAAGATGCTCAAGGTCACTAATCATCAGAGAAATGCACATTAAAACCACAATAAGATATCACTTCACAATAAATCAAAAAAACGACAAGTGCTGGAGAGAATGTAGAGAAAAGGGAATCCTCGTACACTGTTGGTGGGACTGCAAACTGGTACAGCCACTATGGAGAACAGTCTGGTGGTTCCTCAAGAAATTAAAAACAGAGCTACCTTTTGACCCAGCAAATTGCACTTCTGGGTATTTAGCCAAAGAAAACCAAAACACTAGTTTGTCAAGATCTATGCACCCCTACATTCATGGCAGGGCTATTCACAATAGCCAAGATATGGGAAGCAACCTAAGTGCTCATCTATAGATGATTAGATAAAGAAATTATGGTATATAATATGCAATGGAATATATTCAGCCATAAAAAAAATGAAATCTTACCATTTACAATGATATGGATGGACTTAGAGGGTATTATGCTGAGTGAAATAAGTCAGACAGAGAAAGATAAATACCATATGATTTCACTTACATGCAGATCTAAGGGAAAAAATAAATTAAAAACTAAATGAAAACAGACTCACAGATACAAAGAACAAAATGGTGATTGTCAGAGGAGGGGTTTGGGGGGGCTGGGTGAAAAGATGAAGATAAAGTACAAATTTGTAGTTACAAAAACAGTCACAGGGATGTAGAGTACAACATAGGAAATATAGCCAATGATTTAATGACTGTGTGTAGTGCCAGATGAGTGCTAGAGTAATCGGAGGGATTACTTCATAAATTATAAAAATGTCTAACCATTCTACTCTATACCTAAAACTAATGTAAAATTTAAAAAACAATTTAAAGAACTATGAGCAAATTTATAAGCACGTAGGCTAAGTTCTTAAGACCCTATATAAACCACATGCTGGTTGTAGTAGAGTATATAAGTCAGTGATTATAGGATGAAGCTGAAAAAAAAAGAAATTAGCCTAAATATAGAGGCTCAATGCCTGAGTTAAGCATTCCGATTCCTTACTACTTCTAAAAAGAATATAGGGATGCCACTCAATATTTTTAATATCTATACACAGAATAAAATTGTAAACTGTCTTTTTCAGAGAAGAAAACTAATAAAATTAAGTTATACAAAAAATAAAATAAGACCAAGTAAGATAAAATATGCACACTTAAATAATATGGTTAAAATAATTAAGTTTAAATATATTTCCTGAGTTTCCTCATAATCAGGGGAAAAAAGGAAGCTGCAATCTGTTTTATTGTAGTCTTTTTTTTTAAGAAAAAATAAATCTTGAAAATATTTTCTTGGCAACAGGGAACCATCCATGTCTGTTTTTGAACAGAGACATATTAGGAAGGCATGATAGATGGAATAAGCTACCTACTCCCCACCCCTCCCCGAATGTCCACATCCTAATTCTCAGAATCTATGAATACATGACCTTAGCTGGCAAAGGAACTTTGTAGGTGTGATTAAGTTAAGGATCCTGAAATAGGGAGATTATTCTGGATATTCTGCTGGGCTCAATGTAATCACAAGGGTCCTTATAAGAGAGAAACAGTAGGCTCAGAGGCAGAGAGAAGGCAATGTGACAAGGGAAGCTGAGGAGAAAAGGCAAAGCTATGAGAGGTCACATGCCAAGAATGAGGACAGACAGCCTCAAGAAGCTGGAAAGGGCAAAGAAATGAATTTTCTCCTAAAACATACAGAAGAACTGGCCCTGTAGATACCTGGTCTTAGGACTTCTCGCCTCCTGAACTGTCAAATGATAAATCTATATTGTTTTAAGCAATTAAGTTTGTGGTATAAAGCCAAATTTTTTAATAGATATATCCTAGTGTCACTTACAGAATCAAACTTTTCAAAACAGATGGAAACATGGAGTAGATCTTTTGCTTATATGAAAAAACTGAGCCACAGAAGTGGCTAGGCAACCTGCCCAAACTCAAAAAGTGTGAGTTTTCTGCCTCCCCCTCCACAATCACCTCTCTAATAGGCTCGCTCCACACTTGCTTCTCAGCTCTCCAGGGCCCGGAGCCAGAAAGGGGAGGCTGCTTTTGAAGAATTTCATCAACGCACATGTTTGAAAGCTTGTCAAAATCGAAAGGGAGAAAGAAAAGCACGTTCTTCTGCCAGGTGCATATTCCACAAATGTAATGAGAACCAAAGCAAGCGAAGAAATGGGTTGGAATCATTAGCAAGATGTGGACTTGAAAATAAGGCTAAGGAGAAGGCAAAGCTGTGACATCAAAATGATGGGACATCAGCTTTGTCACCAAAGAGAAGAGAGCGGATGCCACCCCTACACAGCTGCAAAGGTAACTGGGCTTTCCAGTGTTTAATGGCCCCGGTTGTCTGCTACCAAAAAAAGCCCCATTACCTTTCATGACCACTCCCTAAGACCCCAGATTTTCACAGCCAGATCTGCTCTGGACGTAAATTCCAGAAAGGTCACCCACCATGCCAGGGTCATTATTTTAATTTTTATGGAGCTTGGAAATTTAATAAATATTGTTTTATGTACATATTTAACATCATAGATAGGTTCTCTGACTTTAAGAGAAACAAAATATAATGAAACTAATTTTACCACAGGTGAATTGATATAAACAAGAGTTAATTTCCTAAGCCATCTCATTAACATTATAAAACAAAATGATATTGAACAAAAAACATTATTGACATTATTCAAAGACCTGCTATATTGTCATTGGCATGCAGATTTCCATGTGAAACTCTAATCCGTGTCTCCAACTGGCCAAAATATTTGGAAGAATTACTGTTTTGCTGATGTATCCCTGTTTTATTTTATCTTTGCCTAATTGGCCATAACCTTGTATCTCTGGGTAAGCTCTGGAATCCCTGTGTGTGTTTGGTGGGGCGGGTTGGGGGGGGTTTGAGGTCGGGAGGGGAGGCAGGTTGGGAATCGTTCATATCTCTTCTCAGTGGCTTCTGTGAAAGGTGAGATTAAGAAGCTTCTTATTTCTTAAAGCTTCTCCACTTACGGATTAACTGAGGTGGTGCCTTACTATAAATATCTGTTGACCACAAGTGTGGCACGGCAGGCATTTTTTTACTTACCACATATCTATCAGGGCAATTCAATTAGGCAAAGTCTTATCACCATGATCTAGATCAAAGGTGGGCAAACTTCTTCTTAAAAGACCAAACAGAAATATGTTAGGCTTTGAGGCCCAAGCAGCAGAATCAAGGCTATTATATCAATGCCCAAACAATCATTAAAAAGTGTGACTATGTAAAAGTATAAAATTCCTCTCATCATTCAAATTCTTTATAAAAAATGTCATGTACAGTCATGCACTGCATAATGACATTTTGGTCAACAAGGAACCTCAAATACAATGGTGGTCCATAAGATTATAATGGAACTGAAAAATTCCTATCACCTAGTGTTGTCATAACATCATAGTGCAACACATTATGCATTGTTTGTGGTGATACTGTGTAAACAACCTGCTGTGCTGCTGGTCATATAAAAGTGTCGCACATTACAATTATATATGGCACATACTACCTGATAATGAAAAGAAATTACTATGTTACTGGTTTATGTATTACTATACTATACTTTTATCATTATTTTACAGTTCCCTCTACTTATAAAAAAAAAGTATGCTGTAAAACAGCATGCCATGATACGCTGGCAGCTGCCTCATACATTTCATGCTCATATCTCCCGATTGCATCATTTTCTCTTGTGCTTGACTTAATCTTGCATTGTTTTTGTAACATGCAGTACAGGCTTATAGCTAGAAGCAATAGGCTATACCATATAGTCTAGGAGTGCAGCAGGCTATGCCATCCAGGCTTGGGTAAGTACAGACTACAATGTTCACACAATAATAAAATCGCCTAACAATGCATTTCTCAGGAAGTATCCCTGTTGTTAAGTGGCACACAACTGTGGTTGTTTTCCAGGAGCCCCAGAATCTATAGTGTGTATCAGTACAAGATGCAAACCGGCCACCGGATCTTCAGGGTAAATGCAATTAAAGAATACTGATATGCACCTATGTTCACAAGGTTTTTCAAAATAATGGGATGGAGATGACATTATAGTTTTACTCTAGTGTAAAATGATAATAGTGGTATTAAACAATAGTGAAACTATTCTAGCTGATATCACTAATTAGCTAACTTTTATATGCAGTTTTACCTTCTCTAATTGACATTTTATAAATGCTATCCGCTTCTAAGTGTTCCATTTTGATTCATACCAATCTGTTGGCATTACACATGAACTGGAAGAAAATATGAAGCCTTCTGCTTCAAGTATCCTAATTTGCATGCTAAATCAGAAGGTCAAAATAAATCTTTGTCATGTTTAGAGCCCTACACATTGGCCCAGAAATAAAAGGCAGCATGTAGGCATGTAGATTTGTGTTGTGTGTGTGTGTGTGTGTGTGTGTGTGTGTGTGTGTGAGAGAGTGAGAATGGATATATTTTTTAAAAACAGCAAATAATAACTCAATGTGTGTTTAGAACAACAAAACCTAGTGTGTTTGAAGTACTGTGAAAATGCTTTCATGTGATAGTATAGCTTTGTTTAAATTAAAAATTCTTCATTCTGATAGTAGTCGAACAGCAGATGGCCGAAGTTCCATAAATATGTAAGCCCCAGAAGTACTCTGCATTGAAGAGCAGCCAAACCTCAACAGTGTTGAACAACACAGACCAGAGAACCTTCTGACATATATAGAAGAATGAGAATCCTTCTCCATACAGTAATTCTAAACATAGTGGAACATCACCTAGCTTTTCCAAGCACATATAGTAACCCATTTCTTAAAGGTTACATGGCAAGGAAGTTAGCCTTTCCTTCAATTAAATTACCACATTTTCACAATATAGAACATAAAATAGAATTGAAAGCGCTTTCTTCTTTGGAAACTTGCTGTCAAAAACCAAGCTTACTTTTAAGATAAAGAGCTATACAATGAAAGGCAGAACAGAACTCTAACAGAATGGTTTACTTTAGCTTAAGTATAACTTTCCATCATTCTCTAGATACTGAGACTTTTTCCTTGCTCCCTGGCACCTAATTCAGTACTTGAAATAACATTTAAAAAAGATTTTCGTGAAATGTCCCTTCATTGCTGAATTATAAAGGTAGTTTGTTTTGTATCTACTGAGGCTAATCATAATAATTTGTACTTACTAAGTTTCAAAAAATAATTACATGTGAGATCCACTCATCTATTTGTTATTGTCTATTATATCCTATGCTAGATAATTAGAAATAGACATGAATAATTTAGAGAGGACAATACTCCTGTTTCTGTGTGTCTACAGAATTGGTTTAAAATTGCTGCCTTCTCACAGTTACTTCTTCCAAATGAGAGGAAAAGGAGTTGATTTGATTGGTGAAATGATGAGAGTACACATCCCTGGTCCATAACTCATAACTCCGTTCTGAACAACCTGTTTTAGTCAAATTGTGGTGACCTTCCTGCATTCAAGGGGTATGACAAGGCCACGATCTGCCATATTGGTTCATGTGAATTACTGAGCAACTATCTGTTCTGCTATGTGTGAGTCACAAAAAAGAAACTTGGGGTGGAAAGGAAACTACCGACAAGTCCATCTGGGCTGAAGGTCTGAGACTCGTTCTCTTCTACACCGACTTTAAGTTGTCTGATTATGTTGTGACCTCTAGTGTTAGCATGCCTGAATATTTACATATTGAACTACAGAATATTTTCTTACTTCCTTTTAGTTCTTCCTTTATCGTAAAGGAAGGGATCATGTTGGAGGGTTTTCTTAAATTATGTGTATAAGTAGATTATATTATTTGTGAATTTTGGCTTAGAAGAGTAAAGGAAGTGCTGTAAAGTATTTACTAGGAAAAAGGGGGTTGGCTCTAGGGTAGAAAATAAAGGGGTTAAGGAACCAGTCATGATACAGAGAAGAAGGAACATACATACAAGAGAAGCAGAAAAAAGAATCGTTCATATCCATGAGCAAGTCCCTAAGAATGGCCTTTCCATCGTTTCAAAACCCTCTATCCATCCTGCTGCCATAGCAATCACCCAAAAATGCAACATTACTAATGTCTTCATCTTATTCAAAAGCACTCCAAAGTTCCAAGCTGTCTTCAAGTGCTCATAACCTAGACCAACCTATCTCCCCACAAATAATTTATTGCTTATTCAACCCTGTGAATGAGCCACCCCATCTACTTTTTTATTTTATTTTGCTAAATAGATCACAGTCTTCAATCTTATCTTCACACCTCTCACCTCTCTGATTTCCCTATGACAAAGCTCATTCTCACCTATATTTCCAAACTTTACATTTTCCCATATGGTTCAAATCAAGTCCCATATGCACAAAACCAAAATGATCATTTGTTCCTCTAAAAACCTAGAAGGAGTAATTAAGTATGATAAGTATGGCATGGCAGTCAGAATAGGGTAAATTACACCACAGATTACAAACAGCATTAAAATCTGAGTGGTTTACAAGGGTTTACATCTAACCTATGTCAAATGTCCAGCGAAGATGAACAATGCTTCTGGCTCCAGGTCACTCTCTTTCTAGGACACAAAGCAAGGGAGCAGGCTTTATCTGGAATATTGATCCTCATCATGACAGAAGGAATAGAGAACATGGGAAACCCAACCACCTCAAACATTTGCTCAGGAGGTACAGTCACTTTACTCAGATAGCATTGGCCAAAGCAAACTATATGATCAAACATAATGTCAGTGAGGCAGGAAGTGGAGGGGCAACAAATATTTTCAAATAGTATTAAAATCTAGAATAATTGAATAAGCCTGCATAGTTAGTGATCACTTCCTACGAATGCCCTCATACCCCTAGAGTACAGTACTAAGTTTTATGGTCAGCAATAAGCCATTTATAGGTATTCTACTTTAATATGATGGTCACAGTGGATTTGAACATTTTAAAGTGCAAATTAAAACACTGAAAGCACATCTGATCAGTATGAATCAGAACCAATGTCTCTTTTGAATCACCAGTTTTTAAATCTAGTTTACTAATGCAGTGGAATTCCAGTAAAACAAAATAATTTTGACAGGAACTTAAAGTTTCCTATAACAGTATGCAGCTTAGAGTTATTTTATAAAAATATAATGTTTCCAATGTAATATGGTTGCTTTTTTTGCAGTTTGAAATACATAAATTTGAAATGAGATATGAAGTATTAAAGTTCATTTTATATACAAAATTAGAGACAATGTAAGCCCTCCACGATTAAGCAAAATGTGAAGAATTTCATTTCCAAGTCCATGAGCCATGGGAATTAACAACTGTACTATATAACACATGAAGGTGCCAATTTAGCTGGTTTGCAGATATCTACAGACTTTGATAATATTACAGAAACTTATTCTGCAAACTATTTGACTCACTGTTGTGCCGTCATTTTAACAGTCAATACTTACAAATAAATTATTTTTTAAGTTCTGAAATAATGCATTCATACACACACTGATGGTGAAAAATGTAGCAAAAATCAATAACTTTTGAACTACTGCCAAAATACCATGCTGTTAATTTAGGTGTAAACTCAGAGCAATGAAAATAAAACAGGATATACAGCATCAAAGCAACATGCAGATATAATAGTTGCAGATTTATGAACCATGAAAACAACCCCATTTGATTTCTTTTCCAGGGGGAAAAATGTCTTGGATGATGTGCATTATGAATTATACAAGTTCTTCAGGTACCCCTTAAAATCCATGCCACTGCACCCGAATTTTAACTCTTGCCGCAAGAGCAAAGCCATGAGTGCACACTCCAATAACTATGCTTCATTCAGGTGTTTCACCTATATGTAATTTTTATCCAAAAGAAAATATTGACATGTTGAAACTATGGTAAGTACCTAACAGCTCTCTGTCTTCTATTTAAAGATATGGCTGTCAAATCCATCACTTACAAAGATATTTGCGAGTGCTTTTCCAGTAAATCTGTGATAGAAACCGCCTGTAGAAAGCTCTACTGGTATTAATTTTGCAATCCTATTGAGCCTCATGTTAACAAAATAAAAATGTATTATGTTCACTCTTTTTATATGGCAGGTGTGGACAGTTTTGAAAAGCTACTTACTTACTTGTGGCTGTCATCCCTGTCTTTCTAAATTATCCAGTGAAAACAAATATTGACTTTTTAAAATAATATAACCCAAAAGGTAAGTAGGATGTAAAATGTTATTGAGTCAGACCAATAAAACAAACACTTGCATGCCTACTGTGTGCAAAGCAATATGCCGGATTTAAGCCTAAAACTCTCACCAAATAAACCATTTGATATGTCATCAAATAAGTTGTCTTATGAATTCTGATTGAAGCTTAGTTGTTATACTGCTCAGTGACAGCGATCAGCACTATTTACTGGACCTTCTTTCATATTCTTGATCAAGAAAATTTTTCTAACCACTGTTACCAATCCAAAATTATCTCCAAGAAGCAACTTCACTGAAATTCTTACAACACTATTTATTCCTTTCATTGTGTTTTATGCTTTGCTTATATGGAATTAATTTCATTCTTACCACTCTACCCTACTCTAAATCATTTATTTGCTACCTCCTCTCTCCTGGTCAGTTATCATTATAAATAACATTAAAAACCATGAGGCCCAAATAAACTTAGCTGGGTTTACAAGAAGGGCTTTGGTCTTTCACAAAAGAATCAGAGTAGTCACTTCCTTGTCTAAACAGACATATCATCCCTTCAAACCTAAGGATTTACAGAATGTATACACTGTCTCTTAATATAAGTATTAAGATCTTGAAGTGTCACCATTCTTCCCTGTGGTTTTCACAATGTCCCTCCCCAGGCATCATACCTGAGGCCCTGGGGCCCCAAGGGGTCCACAGTTGGTGGGGCAGGGGAAGAGCGGGCATGATGAGTGGAACTTGAATGAGGAGAGAAAAAGTTACATCTTTATTCTACTAACTTCCAACTGAAATCTAGTATTCCTTTCAATGATGAATACAGGAAATGAAATGCAATAGTATCAGCAATATCTGTGATTTTGTCACAAAGGAAAAAAAACGGGTATTTCCTCTTATATTTTAGTTTTTGTAGTATTTATGCTCATTACTACTTCAAAACTGCAGTAGTTTTAGGCCTGCCACAAGATCTTTTTTAATGTGTTTCTAAGGTTCAAATATCACTTTAGTGCATATTTAAAAATGTTTGATAACTATTATTTCAATATAATGGGTTTCCTTTGTTGCAATACTAATTTTATTTTATGAATTAAAAACGTAGTTATGAGAACAGTGTATAGACATTATGTTAACACCCTTTCAAAGGAGCCTATGGCTCAGGTAGGGAACCCAGTGGAGTGGGGCATTGATTGCACCCAGTATGAGTGAGGCAACTAAAGCTTAGACAGGATAAGCGGCTACTCTAAGTTATTCAAAATATAATAGTAACAGCGACAATACAGATTATTTTGTAATACTTACTGTATTTGTTTCCTATTAGTGCTATAACAAATTACCTCAGATTTGGCGGCCTAGAACATCACAAATATTATCTTACTGTTGTGGATGGCAGAAGTCCGAAATGGGTTTCGCTAGGTTAAAATCTAAGTATCCACAGGGCTGTGTTCCTTTCTCCTTGTCTTCTCCAGCTTCTACCAGCTGACTACATTGCTTGTCTGATAGCCCTCTTCCATATTCAAAGGCAGTGAACACATCATTCCATTCTCTGCTTCTGTCATCACATCTTTGATTCTGACGCTCCCATCTCCCTCTTTAACTCATATGAATCCTGGGCCCACACAAATCATCCAGGACAATCTCCCCAACTGAAGATCCTTAATTTAATCACATCTCAAAAGTCCCTTTTGTCGTGGAAAATAACACATTCTCAGGTTCAGGGATTAGGACTTGGACCTCATTAGGAAACTATTATTGTGCCTACCACATTAACCACACTTCACCCACACTTTACACTACAAAACCATCTAATGAGTTTGAGAACATCATTTTCAGTGTAACAGATAAGAATTTTGAGCTTTTAAGTTCAGGATTTAAGGTCACACAGCTAGCAAGGGGCAGAATCAGGATTCAGTCCTCTTAGCCACCAGACTCTGAAACAGCAGCTACTTTGGAGTCCTTGCTATGTATAAGATGCTTTAAATGTCTTGTATTTCCTTATCCTTTATCCTCCAGATACACTGTCCTACACCCTCCATACCCACTCTAATTGATTCTTGAATGCACAAAGTTTAATGCTGTCTTGCATGGCTATGTAGCCTGGGGGCTTTACTGGCTTTCCCCAGGCAGTCCCTGAGTTTTACCTTTATTTATATAGTATTAACCTTATCTTAATGGACACACTTTCAGAGTAGGGGGGTTGGAGCAAAACGGAGAGGCTCACTTAGCAGCTTCTCTTCCTTTAATAAACATGTGAGGCCTTCTACAGGGCATTTCAGATCAATTCAATGACCATTTCTAACTTTCTGTGCAAGGCTTTATCTTGGGTTATATTGGGGACACAGAAAGGTGTCCATCCTACTCCCAAATAATTGATGTAAGAAAGAATAAGCAGAAATCAACTGATGTTAGTGTGACTATTACTCAGAGAGGGGCACTGTCAGTGACCCAAGCTAGAGGTCAACATCATGCTGAAGCTTTTAGTAAGGGGAGAAAAAATCAAACCAGGAGGACCTTCGGGACAGGGTGGGAGCTTGGCAGAAATCTCTGCAGAATGACGAAGGATTTTGAGGGGTGAGAGAGGGCTCTGAGGTAGAATTAGAACACAGTTTAGAAACCATGGCATAGCTTAGGGAAGAGTTTTATTGGGGCTTATGAGAGGAGGTGACATAAGAACAGAACACTGGACCTGGAATCATAAGGCCAAGGTCTGAAGAACCAGCTCTGCCACTACTTGTGTAACCACAAATACTTGATTATGGCAAGTTTTCTTATCAATAAAGAAAGATAATTAAAAGGGTAATTCAGAGGGGTGTTATGTAAAATAAATAAAGTAATGTAGTGAGCCTGTGTAAATGTTCATCTGAATTGGAGGGAAGGGTCACAGTAGGGAAGCATTACCTAAAAACAAGGGGAAGATGAGACATAGTACAATATTACCAACAGTCTGAGGAAGACCAAGAATAATAAAAATCCACATTCCTTCTGAAGACTCAGTATTTTTCTACTCCAACCTCTTCCTCACTCAGTAGTAGTATGAAAGCAAGCAGATATGAGAAAAAATAACAGGTTCTGGATTATTTCAGAATATTTCCATTCTAAAGAAAGTTACCTATTCTTCAAAAACAATGAAATAATCAGATTCAACAGATACACAGAGATAGGGTCTAGAATTGTCCATGACTGAAACCTCACTTTGTATGAAATATGGCATCCAAATTTATAGTAGTATGTCTTTCTAAGGACCCCAATAATAAGTTTTCCTAAAAATAAGTCCAATAAGAATGAATAATCCACCATCTTTTCTGTTTATTTAAATTGTGTATAAATATTTAGTTTGGATGGAAGAACTATTTTTCTTAATTCTTCTGTGACTTTGAATAAAAGTTCCCCTTAATAGGCATCCACTCTTGGGATCCATCAAGGCAACAAAAAACAAACACTTTCATGCCTATAATTTGAAAAAAAATAAAATAAAATGATCACCTCTTTCACAGTGTTCTTTTCCTTATAAAACGTAGCTGAGGAATAAAAGACGAGTGTCAAATGCACAGGAGGTCTTCACATTCCTAGCTATATTATCTTAGGTAAACTGATATCTGTAAGCTTGAGTTGCCTCATCTGTAAAATGGTGATAAAAATACAAAGGTTGCATGAAACAATTTGTGTAAATCATCTAACACTCAGTAAATGGGTGAGCAGACATGTATTCCCGACTCGTTATACTCCATTAGCTAGAGTTAATGCTCACCCTGGCTTCTCTCCCCAAACCTCAGGAATCCCTCTCTAGAGGAAGAGAAATGACATGCAACTGGGTGATTAGCAAGTTTAGGGAAAAGAAAGTGGGAATTCAAAGGTGTGTCTGTGGTAGGGTCTCTTTTAGAACCTACCTGAGCAGGTGCTAACACTCTGATCTGCTCAGTTCCATGCAGTAAGGACCCACCTTTAAAAATGTCCTCCTCCATCACACCTGGTAGTTGAGTCTATCTATTCAACAGTAAAGTGTGGGCAAGTCCATTTTGCCATAGACCCAAAGCCACATTCTCTAATCCTGTCATTAACAGTAGCATAGTTGAAATTTCAATTCTGTATCTGTATAATTTTTGTTTTTATCACTGATTCTGAAATCAGACACATGGAAAGAATATTGTTTATTTCACTCATATGACCCAAATTAAAGGCACACAATACTAACTACTGTTACTACCATTGTCATCACCTTCTAAATCCTCCTACCTGATCTTCACCACCACACAATCCAGGTGCCATCTTGTCATCTTCATCTGAATGGCTAATAAACATTTCAAATCATCATACCCCAAGTCAAACTCTGGTTTCCAATTCCACCATACATACATGTTCCTCCCATATATTTCCTCATCTTAGAAAGAGCAACTCCTTGCTCAAAGCCAAATACATTTGCATCATGCTCGATCCCTTTCTCTTACAATCTACATTCCATCTGTCAGCAAAATCATGTTGGCTCCATTTCACAACATTTTCAGAGTCTACTTAGTTCTTACCACCTTTACTGCCACTACCTTCATCTAAGACACCCATATTTCTTGCTGGGATTATTTCAATAGCCTCCTAACTGGTCTCACTGATTCTGCTCTTGCCCTTCTGCACAGCACACACCAATCAGAGTGACCTTTTAAAGTGTAATTCATATAATGTTTCCTGCTCAGAATCCTCCAAGATCTTGCATTTTAATCAAGGTAGAAGCCAAAGTCTTCACAATGGCCTTTGAGGCCCAATTCTATCTACATCACAACCCTGGTCTGGAAGTACAGTGTTCACTCCAATTAACTCTACAACCTCACCATATATATTCCTTTCCCTCCTCTCTATATTTGTACATTTGCTGCACCCTCCACTTGAACCACTTGCTCCCAGTTATCTTCAGGTCTTTGTCTAAATGACATCTCATGACCTTTCCTGATGACCCTATTTGAAGTAACTACCACCCCCACACCCACTCTACTCCCCCAATCCCTTGATTCTTGTGTTATTTTTCTCCTTAGAACTCATCACTAGCTGATGTTTACTTTTTTGTTTGTTCATAATAGATCTCCATTCACCAGCATTAAAAGTTCCTTGAGGGCACAGACTGTTTCTCCACAATGAGAACACTACCTTAATAGGTACCTACTCTTAGCATCCATCAATGATAACAAAAAACAAACACTTTCATGCCTATAACTTGAAAAAATAAAATAAAATTATCACCTCTTTCACAGTGTTCATTTCCTTATAAAACATAGCTGAGGAATAAGAGACTAGTGTCAAATAAATGCTCACGAGGTCTTCTCATTACAAGCTACCCGATACACTGTCGGCATGCAAATACTTGTTGAATGAATAAATGAATAAATGAGGTAGAGGTACACAACAGATACAAATGTATTTCTTCCTTGCCAGCTGACTTCTAGAAGGCATGATAATAATAAAATTGTTAATAAATAAACCCCAAAATTGTAAAGTTATGGTTTCTCTTTCTAAGTCAAGCCGGCTGCTCAAGCACAGCACAGAGAAAAATTTTGTAAGAAATTTCGCTACAAAGACTAGATGTCATGTGGGAGTCTTACAAGGTACAAAGTTGGTTCACAGGTGACATAATTAGGTCAGTGGGGGCAAGAATGCTTAAGAATGATAAATCTATAGGACTTGTCAAGTCAGTTCTCCTTGTAGCTTCAGCAGCTGTGCCTTTCTTCTTGCCTCCTCAGGATCAAAAGCCAGACTCTTAGCCATTCAGCAGCATCTTTACTTTAGAAATTCCATTTCAGGACAGCTATTTTTTTGTCTTCTTCACATAGGCCTCTTTAAAATTAGTTGCAATGCTTTATACACACCTACCAAATTGCCTTTCACTTTGTGTCAGAGAACTGTGCAAATTACAGTGTGTTCCTAATACTATGCAATATTGTTACCAAGAAACCCATTATTAAGTGTCCTAAAATGAGAAACTACACAGAAAAAAAGAAGAAAGGGGTGTATTAACCTTCTGCCAAGCCCTTATTTCTTGATTGGTGGCATGAGAATTGACTATTTTGTTGGAGAAACTCCCCAGTCACAGAAGATACAGGTTCTGTCTAGGATCTCTTGCCTCAAGAATAATCCTTGAACCTCCATTCACCAGGATGATTTGCCAAAAGACAATTTTATTTCCAATGCTGGGGAGAAAGTGAAGCTCAAAATCAAGAGGAAATAATATCTGTTAGAAGCCACAAGTAACAATTAGACTCCTTGCAAATGGTACTTATCAAACTTAAGTGACCTGTTAAGTATGAAGGAGACTGCTGAGTATGAAGGAACCAGTGTATAGAAGGATCTGAGTTCTAGGACTTACACTAATTATGTCACTGGTTGTGTGACTTTACTTCTGAAATCTCTTTCTATGAGAACATTAATATTAGAAGTGGAAAATCATGAAATAACCATTCATTCAATATCTGTTTAGTTAGTGAGTACTTACTACATTCCGGGCACTCTTCTAAGCAGCGAGGATACAGAGAAAACAGAACATAAAAACTCCTACTCTCATGAAGGTTACATGCTAGAAGGTTTCAAAATAAAAGCTATTTCCAAAGCAAGACTTATTCCTCATGTGAAAACCACTTTGTATAGTAGAAAAAAACACTCAGATTTCAGGGTTCAAGTTCTGATTCTGCCACCTGGTAACTGTGCATACTTGAAAAAGTTCCTTAATTACCCCTCCAGATCTTTAGTTTTGTATATTATACCAGGATGCAAATGAATGAAAGCATGTAGCAAATTACCTGTCAAAAAGGAGGTGCTTCATAATTCTAAATAACAGTGATAATAATCAGTATAATTCTCTAGTCCAGGGTTGACAAGTTGTGCCCCTCAGGCCAAATCTGACTGGTCACCTGTTTTTGTAAAAGAAGTTTTATCGGGACACAGCCACACCCATTCATTTATGTGTGCTAAAACAGCAGATTTAAGCAGTTGCAACAGACGCTATATGAGCCGCAGATCCAAATATATTTACTCTCTGACCCTTTAAAGAAAAAATTGGCCAGCTCCTGCTCCAATCTTGTGTTACACTAAATGAGAACCAAGAAAAAGTACCATCAGCTACACTTAGCAGCTTGTTCAAAATGCAGAACCTGAGGTCCCACTCCAGACCTGAATCAGAATCTACGTTTTACCAAAATCCTCAAGTGTGATTCATATGACATGGAAGCCTGGGAAACACGGCCACACAGTTTGTCCATTAATGATAAGCATTTTTGCTCTAGACAGATATAGCAAAGTTTGACCTTCCCTTCCTACCACTCTAGCCAATAGCTGAATTCAGAACAATGACTGTCCACCTTAGTGAACATCAGAATCGCATATGGAGCTCATAAAACAAACTCCTGAGGCCTCCCTCCACTGAATCTGATTCAGTGAGTTTGTGGTGAAATCAAAGAATCCACTTTTTTAAAGAAGTCCCCTGTGAGGAGAGTCAGACGCAAGTGATCTGAGACATCGCTTTGGAAGCATTACTTTATTTATTTATTTATATTTAGGCAAGGCAGCCCTTGGTTGACTTCACAGATTGCAAGGACCTTGTCAGCTTACAATCCCTTATTTTTATTTTTTACACCTGTTGCACCTGGTCTTCCTAGGTGGTCTCGCATCCAAGTACTAACCAGGCCCGACCCTGCTCAGCTTCCGAGATCAGACAGGATCGGGCTTGTTCAGGGTGGCATGGCTGTAGACTTGGAAACGTTACTTTAAAAGAGTATATTTTTATATAGAGGTGGGGCACAAATCAAGAAAAATATTTTGTGCCCATCACTATTAATGTTTTTCTTTTGGATACTTACAGTATAACCAGGAGATTTGTCAGCAATAGTTTACTATAAAGCAATGATGCATGGTGCCCCTGTGGCTATATAGGGTTTAAGCACTACAACTCTGAACTACAAAAAGAAATTTTACCACACTATTATTTTCAGTGACATTAATGCATTTTTATATCTTCATGAACTTATTCAAGAAACTTTACTGAATTCCAGATGCTTATAAGGCATCATTCGAGGTCGATTGAGATTCTAAAATCGAGTGATCCAATTAACAGTCATTCATTCATTGCACAAATATTTGTTGAGGAACTGCTCAAAAGCCAGGCACTGAGGCTGCCAGATGTTTCCTCTAAAGGGTCAGACAATAAATATATTAGCCATTGTGGCCCACATACGCTCTCTGTTACATATTATTCCTTATTCCTCAGATTTTTTACTCCTGTTTCAATCCTTTAAAAATGAAAAAATCATTCTTAGTTCTCAGGCAGTACAAAAACAAGCGATGGGCTAGATTTGGACTGTGGTTTGTAGTTTACCAATCCCATTCTAAATGATGGGGCTCTAGCAGTGAACAAAACAAATAGTCCCTGCCCTCGTGGAAATTATACTCTGGCAGAGGAACACATATAATAAACAAACAAATAAAGTAAAGTGTAGACAGCAATTAAGTTCTATGAAAAATAATAATGAGATAAAGAGTGACAGCAGGCAAGAACTTCTAATAAGGGTGGCCAAGGAAGTGACATGTAAGCAGAGATCTGAACGAAGCACAGAAATGCGCCCTCCTCTTTCAGATATGGTGAGACTTATTCAAGGTAAATTATCATCATGAGGAATAACGTTAATACCACTTAAGCATGTTAGAAACAATGTCCAAAGCAAAAACAAACAAACAGGAATTCACAATGAAATGGCTTTAGGCCACAAATATTAATAGTCAAGGTAGAAGCGAAAGTTTTACGACATGATGTAAATGCAAATGTTTCAAACAGGTCTTAAAGTTAGCACCAACTCAAGTTTCATTAACACTCAGATGCAACACAACCTTTACATATTGAAAAATGTTCTCCTACCTCTCAAAAAATCATTCTAATTCCTCCTTTACCTGACATATGTTCTGCACTCTGCTTTCCAATCTCACATTGATCTATTAGAAGTATTAACTTTGAGATCAGTGGATCCTCACTGCAGAAGTTCATTGCAAGGGAGATGCCAGATCTTTGGAGTTTCAGTTAAGAGGAAAAATGTAAAGAGAGCAACCCAGGAGCTGGCTAAAAGTATCAAAGGTCAGACATCAGCTACAGTCATAGAGGCACTGGGCTAGGTGGGAAGAAAATGGGAGAGACCCACAATGGGTCCACCACGAGAATGAAGCACTGGCCATAAATTTAATGTACAGGCAGAAAGCTTGGGAGAGAAATATAGCTTTCTTAGAGTCTCTTCTTCACCTCCCTTGGTTTCCAGGTTACTGCCTTTTCTCCAAAGAGATGCTTTTGTTCCCTTAGGCTAAGTCTTAAGAACAGATGAAGATTATGAGACAGGAGGACCCCATTGCAAATGTGTGCTGCATCAGTAAACCTTCCCCAGTTTTAGAAAAATCATTTGTAAGGCTAGGTGAGTAGTCTCTCCAAAACAACACATGGCTTCAAAAAATAACTTAAAATTCTTAAGTTCTCTTTCCTTCAAAATCCAAAGACAAAAGCTGAGAAGCTGGCTGATGACATTCACATATACCCAATATGGTGATGAAAAACGAAAAATAGAGGCCTAGCCTTCGCTATGCAAAAAAATTATAGTTCCATAGTTAGTTTAGCCGCAAACACATCCTGCATGAAGAACCTTTCCTGGTTTGCCCCTGGTTACCACCATGCCTGCCAAACACCACACTGGGCTTATTGCCCTGACTGTGGCTAACAGGCCAACAACTGCTATTCTTATTCCACTTATTATCATTTCATAAAATACTGAACGAAGTGGAGTTTCTTCTAACTCATTCCCTCCATTGGCTTTAAGACAGTAACACTGTAATCATGCAAATATCTAACATACTCAAAGGCACCCACCCTTCCTTTATAAGTCTAAATAGGTGATCTTAAAAAATAAAACATACATGTCCCTTCAAAAAAAACCACAAAACTTTTAATTTGCATTAAGTCTCTGTGCTTCCACAATTGTCTGGCATTGTTCTTGCCTTTCTTCCCTGACAGCACAAGGCCATCAGCTCCCAAGCTAAATCACAAGGCGTGACTATCACCCTGCGCAATTCATGCACTGTCGCCTTCAATTGATTTACTAGAAGAGTTTGAGAGGAACTGAGATTTTCAAAGGCCACAAGTTCCAAATTAGCAGATTTGAGCATGGTAAGAAATAAAATCACTTGGTCATAAAATCCACATTCATTTCCCAGGTGTACAACATGTTTTGGAAACATTTATCACCTTTGTGTGCAGTTCCTGCTTTGAACTTGTCCTCCAAAGATTAAGTAAAACACATGCAGAATTCATTCATCAAACATTTTAAAGTCTCCATTTTGTGTCAAGAATTAATGCCAGGAATTTCTTTGGAAAAGACACTACTTTTTCTAGTAGTAGAAATACTATTGCCGCTAATAGCTCTCACTTTTATAGCACTATTTCCACTTTACATGCAATAATATATTTAATCTTCACAACTTACTAAAAGGTAGGTGCTTTTATTAGCCCCATTTTATTGTTGACAAAACTAAGGCACAGAAAGATTAAGTACTAATCTTCGTTTCCAAAGCTATTAAGTGTCAGAAGCAAGATTTGAACACAAGAAATTGGCCCCTGTGCCATTAACTTCACATCACCATACCACCTGTGGAAATTTATCTTCTCTATATTTAAGATGAACACATACAAAATTAACCTGTCAAGCATTTTCTGAGGCACTATCTTACATATGGCTCCAATATTAGACATGTGATGAGAGAAAATGAAACAGACAGTACCTTCTCTCTGCTCTGAGTCATGCACCCACAAATAAAAATAATGTTCCCCACTCATATTTTAGTCTTTAGGCACAAAATGTAACCAGAGTTTTCTGTGACCTAAATGCCTCTTCCTAGGAAGTAGGTACCTTGAATCAATAAGGCAGAAACTTTCAGCAGCCTTTCCATCCCACTATTCAGCTTTTCCATGGACTATGGTTGGTCAACTGACCTTGGTGGCAATGGTACTATGAACTTGGATGAAAGGTAACAATGGACAAACTCATTGAATTACATTACATCCCATTTCCTCACATTCCTCATGTCCTTTAAACATTGTCCACAAGTGCCATTGGCTCTGGCAATAATTTCAATTGCCATCTCCAGAGGAAACGAAGCCTGCACTACACCACTCCCTACCCCAAGACCAAGCCTCCCTAGCCTCTTTGCCACTTCTCAGATATGGCTCTCTTAGCGTGGGCACACGCATAGCTCATAGTATATGTGATGTGTTGGACTATCTCGCCTTTCCACCTCATTAGCTCACCCAACAAAAATGAACTTGATTCATTTGATAGCTTGCCAAGGAGAAAGCATTTAAAACAAACAAACAAACAACAAACAAACAAAACAAACCAAAAACCTAGGGAAGAAAAATGAAAATATTACTCTAAAAAACTCCCCTAAATAAATTTCCTAGCTCTAGCACAAACTATCCCTTCCCAGGAATCGGAGTGATGAAAATTCTGCTGATGGATGTAATTCACGTATATTTTTTCCATTATCTTTTCTTTGGCTATTCTAGATGGAGAATTCTTGCTTTTTTACAACATATTTCCTTTTCTCAGATCTTCTGAATTTTTGGCCAATATATGAATCTAAAAGGTGGCAGTAACTCATTTGTGAACAGATTATAGATGACGACAAGTGCTTGACTCTCCTCTGAAGAAGAGATGGGGTCGATGTCCCCTCTCTTCTTTGAATAAGAATGTGCTCTGTGACAGCTTTGAATAATACAATATGGCAGAAATGACACTGCCAGTTTTTATAGGCCCAGACTGACAGCATCCACTCTTGGCTTTGTAAAGCTTGTTTCTTGAGCTCTGAGCCACGACTAGAAGACAACAACGCTGACAGAGAGACCAAGTAGGAGGCCCTGAGACCATGTGCAAAGAAACCCACCTGAGCTCAGCCTTTCCAGCTTGACCCAGTGAAGTGGCATAAACATGAGTGAAATGACTGTGCATCCTTAAGACTGGCCCAGGTGTCAGCTGAAATGCCACCAAGCAGCCCAGTCCATGTGCATGACCACCCCCTAAAACAAGGTGCCAGAATTCCTGATCTACAATTGGAACACATAAAAAATGCTGTTTTAAGTCTCTAAGTTTCAGAGTCATTTTTTACACAGCATTAAATAACTAGAACACCAGTCCTTCCACAAAAGCCCAACTTTCATTCATGTTATCTTAACCTCTTCTTTCTCAAAGGATCCACTATTGAACAGCTCATTTGGGTTCGCCATCCTTCAACAGGTTCATCTAATTGTATGCCCTTCCCATTCTTCAGTTTTTGAGAGGGATTTGTTGCTTGCTGATTGACATTTACTCTTGGGCTGCAAAATTGCCTCTTTCACTGTGAAAAAAATCAAAACAATGCTCTCCTCTTCAAATTCCCTTTGATCTGCTATAGGATCATACCTTCAAATAAGTGCAATTCATTTATACTAAACGCTTAGGGATAGGCTAGAAATCAGGTTACCTGATTTCAAAACACACTCATATGATCATATTAGGTAGGAGAGATCAAAGGAAGGTGAAACTAGAGGAAGGAGTGACCTGAGGAAGAGATAAATTGAGCTGGACCCTGAGTTGGTGGCAGCAGAAATTGAGGAAAAGTTTTCAGAAAACAGTATTAAGATCATACCTATAGAACAAGGGTGAGCAAATTTTAGCACGTCCCAGAATGATTAGGAAACCATCTTAGTAATTCAGATTCCTTAGGCTCAGACCAAGAGGCTCTGATTCAGTAATGTCTGAGTGGGAGCCCAGGAACATGTGCTTTAACAGCTTCCCAGTGATTCTGCCATAAGTGGCTACAGACCACTCTTTGAGAATCCCTACTTGAGGTCTTAGCACCTGATGAGTGAGAAGAAATGATGAATCAGCACTAACACCTGAGTCTCAAAACTGAATAAAGCCAACACAGAAATATGGAGGTGACTGTTTCATGCCAAATAGTTGTTAGGAGGGACCAGGCATCTACACAGGAGTAATTAATTGAATTTGGTCACTTGCATTTGATCAGTTCTAAGCCATATTCTGAGGCATGTGAGAGCTACTTTTATATAGAGGGCCTGTGGTTGTCCAACGCTGCCAGCAACAGGTAGAGAAGTCCATCTAATTCCAGATAGAAGCATTAAAAACCCTTTTGGTCTACAGAGCTAAAGAAACATTCTCCATGTAACAGTGCCCAAGGTCATGTGTGCACCTCCACTTACCTGACTCTGTGTCTTTCTCAACCTGTCCAGACCTAGAGTAAGTGGTGTAGCTCACCAGGCCCCTAAAACTCCAACTAAAAGTTTTAAATTGAATTGGCCAAGTTTTGCTTCAACATAAAAATCAACACACACCCATGATCAATTTCTTTTTCAGACTTACTAATCCTGAATCATTAGTCATTGAAAATCAATAAGGACATTTCCAAACATTTCTATACCACCCTCAATGCAACACTGTCATCTACTAAAAAGAAAACAAAGACTGAAACCCTCAGTTCTATGAGCCTTGCGGGGGGGGGGTACTTCATCATCTCAATACATAATTGGACTAGATAATCCTTTTGGATCTAAAACTCTACATGTTTCCCAATAGTGCTCTGAAATAATTCCTCCTTAATAAACTCTTCTTCTTTCAAAGGAAAACTGCGCATTCTGAAACAAGAAATGCAAAGGTTCAGTTGTGATTCACTTGAATCTTTTGCAAGAACATGGTAATAATGTAATAAGTAATGTGATTTCTAAATAAGTAAATTATACTTTAATTTAAATGTCAAATACACATAAGTTGGAGTGTCACAATGTTTATATATCTATTAGCTTTCATTATTATTATTATCTACTTTAGTGTTAAGGGAAAAAACTTTTTTCCCGTTGGTATTCTAAAAATAAATCTTCAAGTGTTAATATATTGGAATCGGTTGTGTTTTTAATACAGGAAAGTGTGACTCCATAACATCCATCTTCCCTCTATTACTTCAAGTCTATTTCCAGTAATATTTTAAATGCATGACTTTACCATTGATTATTAATTTTCCCTGGAATGCCCACCTTTCCTCCTCTCTGCCTACTAGAAGAGACATGTTTTTAAAATCCAGGTAAGTCCCATCTCTCCTTTGGGATGGAGTTGGGGTGATGGAGAGGTTGGGCCATGATCTCTGCCTTCTCTGGTCAACATCTTTGCTAATTCCTATCCTACATCTAATTTACACAACACAATTAGCATCCTCTACATTTTTCTCTAACTCTTACCATCTGTTTTCCATGATTTGGTGCTTTTATTAATTATTCATTTCAGTACAATAAATTTTTATGAAATGCCTACTGCAGGCAAAGACATTATAGCGAGGTGATTAAGAAATGGAAGCATGCCCAAATCTGAGGCATTCTGGATCCCTGACTTATTACCTGCATGAACTTGGGCTAACTGCTCAACCGTTGTGCCTCAGTTTCCTCATATGTACATATAGAGCTAATAGATAACCTACCAAAAGGACTTTTTAATAAATGAATACTTGCCAAGCACTTGGAAAAGGGCCTGGAGCAAAGCAAGCCTCAATAAACATTAACCATCACTGTTATTACTATTGCTAAACATATTCCAGGCTTGGAGAATGCAGCAAATAAATAAGAAATAGTGACTTTCGTATTTTAGCACTCATTCACTGATTTAATAAATATTTACTGAGCACCTGCTATATGCTAGGCACTATTCAGGGGATATAACTAAAAATCCTTTCAGTGAGGGAGCAAAACAATAAACAGAAAAAAAGGAAAATATAAGAGGATGTCATATAATTATGCATCCATAAAAAATTATAAAGCAGGATGAGAGAGAAAGTGATGTAGCAGGAGAAGGGACACATGAAGAGATGGCATTCAAGAAAAGTCCTCAATGAAACAAAAAGTAAATATAAAAGAGGGTTCAAGGTAGTAGGAACACAAGCCTAGGATGAGAATCTTCTCTGAGAAACAGGAAGGTGGCCAGAATAGCTGGAACAAAGTGAACAAGAAGGAGAATGGCAGGAGATGATGCCATCAGAGGTATAGCCAGGGTGTAGGTCTGGCAGGGCCTTGGAGGTCCTAGGAAGAACATGCTTTATTCTAAGGATCCTGGTAAGCCATTTGAGGGTTACAACCATTCAAGTGACATAATCTGTTATGGAGAGAATTACTAGAACCATATACACTTTCACTAAGTGTAAATAATGCTGCACGTTCACTTGTTGCTCTTTCATATTTACTCTTCCACTTCATTGAGGTCTTTTCTTAAATGTCATCTATTCATGTGTACCCTCTCCTGCCATATCACTCTCTCCCTTCACCCTGCTTTAAAATTCTTTATGGATATCCTATTGTATTTTCATTTTTTTCCTACTGTTTATTGTTTTGCTCTCTCATTGAAAGAATTTTGTTATATTCTCTAAATAGTGCCTAGCACACAGTAGGTGCTCAGTAAATATTTGTTACATCAGCAAATGAGTGCTAAAATATAAAACAGTCCCTGTGCCCTATTTATTCCTGTATTCCCTGAGCTCTGTGTGGGCAGGCACTATCTTAGGATTCTTGGAATTTCACACAGTTTACATGGAATAAGAAACAGATCCATGATTACAGATTTATTGACTGAATAAACTATTTCACCTCTTATTTGACTTTACTAAAAAAAGTCTCCACTAATATGTTCTTCTCTCTAGTTTTGTTTGGTTTTTTGTTTTTTTGTGTTTTTTTTTGTTTTTGTAGTTTGTTCCTTTTCCTAAAGAACTTGCAAAGAAAGTTGAATGACTTCAAACTTCTGGAACACAGCCTTGAGAAACAGAAACATTCTACTGAGCTCTCTGGAAATCAATCATAACTCCACAGCATAACTCTAGATGTTACTTGTAACTATGTGGATACACATCAGTTCACTCTTAGTTAACATACAACCCTAGCACCCTTGGTTTCAAATCCACAGAAGAATAAAAAATCATAATAGGTAGGAATAGTGGAGCTATTAGGGCCCAGGACATCAACAATGGTAACAGTTGATTTATGAAAGCTAAATAAGAAATGGAAAAAATCTAAGTCACAAGAGAACTATGCTCAGGGTACTACAAAACTCAAAACTAGATGTTTCTAAAGTAGCCAACACCGAAGAGCTGAAATATGTTCTGTATTTCTTAATTTACAAAAAAAAAAAAAAAAAAGAAAGAAATAGTAAAATATATTCTAGAGGGATTTCTATGCAAAATGGTCAAAATCAGCAAAGTTTTGGTATACGATAATAATACCTCTTGTCCTTTATGCATAACATAAAGAAAATTTGATTTCCAAAATGAAGCTCAATAAATTGCTAACATAACAAATTGACAACAGAAAATAAGTTGCAAAACAATATCTAGAGCAGATGTCATTTATGTTCAAAAGGAGACTGATTTTACATGTACATATATATAAATTCACTAAAAGACATTGAGCGGAGAAGCGGACACTGGTAATGCCAACCCAATGTCCCTCTGCCCCATCTTCCTTACTATCAGAAACATGATTTTTTTCTAATGTGGTCATGTAACAAACGTTCTGACCAATGAATGAATGTAAATAGATTTCACTGGGCAGGGTTTCCAGGAAAGCTATTATTTTCCTGACAAAAAATTATCAGAATCGGCTGCCATGCCTTGTTTCCTTTTGCCCTTTCCTGTTTTTCCTGCACAAAATGCAAACACAATTATCTAGAACTAGAGCAGCCATCTTTTCACCAGAAGAACAAAAGTCACAAACTAAAGATGGTGAGGCAGAAAGGAAGATGGAGTCTGATCTTTGAACACCTGTACCTCTCTGCACTACCTACCACCCACCCCCAGTCTCCTTATTAGGGAAGAAAAAAAATAAGCTGATTTGTTTAAGTTTCGTTGATTACTACATGCAGATGAACACAATCCTAACTCATTAATACGCCAAACCGAAAGCAGCAGTTGGGTTACCCCTGAGGAGAAAACTGGGTAGGAACACAGTGGGGAAAGAAGATTGGGGGTCTAAGGCAGCTTTGTTTCTTTAGATGTAAAATAACAATGCTGTATTATTCGTCATGTTTGATTCAAAATAAAATAGAGGATCATCCTGAGAGTCCACACCTAATATGGCACAGAGGAATAAGACATCCTCTCCAAAGAATAAGATGCTCCCAAACACACCTAACTTGTCTATCCCTCTTAGAAAGTTCTTCCAGAGTCTTATGGAAACTTCTCTTGACCTATATTTTCAACCCATTCGGGAGCCTCTTGAGGTAACATGCTTTGTAGGCCCCAAATGTCACAGTAAACTTCACTTGATTTTTAAATTAACTCATAAGAACAATAATACTCAGGCAGCAACCTTGAGCTGGAAAGAAGATACTATGGTTCCACTTTCAATGCTAGCACTAATCCTTGCTGGGAGTCACTCAACCCAGGATATAGTTTACAGCATTCATATGAATGGAATAAGTAATAATTGTACCTCACTCATTCTCAGGGAGGTACAGGTGAGAACCACAACACAGAAATGAAACATGCCACTGATGAAGCATTGTATTGTGAAGAGGAAGAACACAGGCTCTGGAGGGAAACTAGTGCAATTCCAGCCCCAGCTCCACCACTGAATAGCTGTGTAATGTTGTGAGAGTCACTGCATGAGTATGAACCTCTGTGCAAATATGGGGAAAACAGTACAAACCTCCAGGATCGGGGAGGAAGTCAAATGGGGTATGCAAGGGACAGAGGATCCACCACAGTGACTAGTAATAACCTCATAATTATAATGACCAATTAAACTCATCAACATGTAAATAACATTCTTCTTGAATTAAACTTAAATTCCCTGAGCTCTATTATCAGATTCCATGCACCTGTTATACGTTCAAGTGTGGCAATTAGATTCTCTTTCACAATGGCATTCTATAATTTTTTCCTTTTTCGTGCAGACTCTCAAAATGTTGCCACATGGCCATTTCTGACAACTCAAAGATATCAGTGGCACAACTGTTGAATAATATGGCACATCTAAAGGAAAAAGTCCCTCTTAATAAAGGAACATCTTGGTCTGTCAGTTCACTAAGTACATTTAGCACACATAGACCATTGCAAGGATGGAAAAAACAATGCCTGTATCATGAGGTATGGAACTAATTTGAAAATAGGAAAACAGAAAATAATGTTAGATATTAACTAATGAAAATCCATGGTGGGAAATCTTTAATCATCCAGATAATGCTCTTAATTGGCATCAAAAAATTGCAAATCATTGAAATTAAAAATGACTTTTATATACTACGACTGCTTAACTAATTCACTGTTACCTAAAAAAAAAGAAATTATATAGAAATACATTGCAAAATGTAAATACGTGTACATTCATTTAAACGACTATTGTTATTGCGTAAACTATAGTATATATATGTATATTTTTATGTATATACATACACATATACTATAGTTAAATGTCATTAATTTTCCTTGAGTGTTAAAAACTCCAGACACAAAAAACTACTCATAAATAACACTTAGTTTTAGCATTAAATAGCTTTGGGAAGCCAACACTTTTTTTTTAACTCAGAAGTTAATATATTTCTTCAGCTAATATGCCTTTCTCCACCACTCCTTAGAAAAGGAAAGCCATATTAGCTGAAGAAATATATTAACTTCTGATTCTAGTTAAGAGAGGATGTAATGACTAGAGCAGGCCAATTTATCTCCATTGCATTCCATCATCCAGTAATTTAAATCCGATTTCAGATTCTCCATCCACTGATCACACCAAACACCATAATGAGACACTGCCTCCAAAGAGAGGGATCCTGCTCTTCTCCCCCTCTTTGACTGTCAGATCCCATTCACTTTATCAACAAGAATGGCACGATCTCCATCTCTGTGGGTGGAACACAGAGGCCAGCACTTAACGCCATCTGATTAACATATGAGGAAGCCTCCTTCACACAAGCAAACACTTCATGAAAATGCTTGCATCCTTTAAACATGCACCACCCCCTCAAGTCTCACTGCTTGGAAGGATACCAAGAACAGGATAATGTCCACAGCTTTCACAATTTTCTTGTTGTTGTCGTTATGTTAGAATAAAATTAATAACACTAACAACCTAGCATACCTGCCATTTTAAGGAACACCTGTGTGAAGCAAAAATGTTACTTTTTGCCTATCTCAGCTAATGGTAAAAGAGAAACTACACTTTATTTACCAATTAAATTTTCTTTTCAACCAAATTGTATATAAAAATGTTTGATGCGTTAGCAACGAACAAGGCACTATTCTAAGTGGTGTGTATGCGTGTGTGGCTGTGTCTATGTGTTAATGAATACACATTCACACAGATGCAAATGGAATCCTCACAGCAACCTTATAAGGTCGCTACAATTGCTGTCCTATTTAACTGAGGAAACTAGTATTCAGAGAGGTTAAATAACCTGTTTGAGGTTACACAACTAATTTAGAAGAAAATCAGCATTTGTTTTCCAGGAAATTTTGATTCCAGAGCCCACACTCATGTAAAATGACAAAGATGCTTGATATTTGAAATAAAATAAAAGTTATTTTTATCTTCACTCTGGAACAATGAGAGTTGTTGAGTCCAGTCTCAACAGTGAGTCAAGCCTCTCAAATTTTAATTGCTTAAACTGCAGGGTCTATAGGAAATTGACACACAAAAAATGACGGAAGCATATGACATAGAATATGAAAAAAAAATGTCCCATATCCTGGGGGCAGACAGCAGTCAGCTATAGCAAACTATTATAAAGCATAAAAACCAGTGTTGTCTAAAATCTGGATTTTTATGTGAAATCCTATGATTTTCAACAATGTGACCAATTTTAAAAACACTTTTTAAACACAATCTGGGCCAAACAAAACACATCTGTGGACCTCAATTACCTGTGAATTACTATTTTGAGACCTCTGCTTTAAATAACATCTTAATCGAATTTGGGGTAGAAAAATATATCGAATCACTGGCAATAATTGTAATAGTCACATTTCATTGCAAATATCTGTTTGATTCTGAAAAACTTGAATCCCTTACTCTCCATGAGACACTTAACTAAACCTTTCTCAAGTTCATGCCTTCTTCCTGCAAAGTTTCCTTTGGTCAGGTAGAAAACGACCTTGCTGCTCTATTTATTATTTAAAAGAACTCAGTCTCAAAATCCCTGTCATAATCTATAATGAAATAGAGAGAGCAAACTTAATCAGCTATAAATGTACAGTAGTTAGCATTCACTGCGAAATGCTAATAATATTTTGAGAATGCCATTTCTCTTCCTGGCCTTTTGACCAAGTTGGTTAATGAACTGAGACTTGGGAAATAATGGAAATAATTTAGGCAGAGAACTTTCCAAGCATGCATCAACTTTGAATTGGATTGTATCCGAACAGTAAAAGCAGCTTCGTGACAGTAGCCCATCACACAGGTTTGGCAAGAAGAGCTCACTAACCAGTGTGAAAACACTTGTGACACTAAAAAAGGAGAATCCAATATTTCAACTACAAGTGCAAATACCAGCTTTTAGGCACTCCTCGCATCAAGTTTTCTTAGAACACTACAAAATAAAATTAAAATTGTGTGCCTAATATGTACATAACACGCTTGAATCCTGTGATTGCAAAAAATTTACTAAAAGATAGTTCAAGTCCACAAGCACTTATTTAGCACTTAGGCCCTAATCTATAAGCTAATCACATATACTAATCACTGCACTGTGACCCCGAAACTGATCAAGTGAAGCACAAAAATTATTTTCCAAAATCTCTGCTTTCAAATTTCTTCCTTTGAAAGAAGACATTTCACACACAGCTTCTAGGACCATACAGGAGAAAGGCTACAGTGGCCAGCCATCTGTCAGTAGTTTGTAATGTTAAATACGCACCCTTTCCCCACCCCTTCCTTCCACAAGCTCTGTCATCCATCCATACATCCCAGAGAAATTCTTGAGCAGGTCTATATAGGGACATTTACATGGACCATCACCAATGCATTTTTGTTGTTGCTTTGTTTTTGTTTGGGGATAGTGGAGAGCTGAAGTAACCTCAGTGTTCATTACTAAGAGAATGAAGAAGCCACTTGAGGTGGGCGTTCATTGTGGAACATTTCACAACACCTGGAAATCTTGGTGTATTCATTATTTACTACCAGGAACTAACTCAGGAAAATCTTTCCCACCTGCATCCTAAAAGCTGAGGTGACAGGCCCTAAGAAATTTTACTTTAGGAGAGAAAACACCCCATTTTAGTCAATGTTCACTCATTTGAGTTAGTTTTTTTTTTTTTAATCATATTAAATCAGGTACTTTGTGAAACAAAAATAAGATACCTGTGCCCACCCTTTAGAAACTCTTGCCTCCTTGGAGGGAGACAGACACAAATCATTATCTTGATAAGCCTACAAAAGATGTGCATACTGTACAATGCAAGTGCCAAGGCTCTGACTGCACCATAGGACCCAGGAGAGAAGAGGACATGCTGCAGGAACATGTTATGGAGGTGAGTAAGCCTGCCTCATTTGGCCCAGCTCTACACCCTCAGCAAAGATATCACGCCTGGAAGTTTCCGAGTATTCATTTACTTCCCTCCCCCCAAATGGTAGGATTGACCAGAAAATCAAGGTATCTGTGGCCTGTCATCTAATTCCCATCTGCTGAAATGAAGATTGAGATGACAAATGTGATGAATGGAGATTCAACTTACGGAGCACCTGATGGGGGAATTCTGCAACAAAAATTTCACTGATGTCTCCCATATTGGTCCACATCAGCTCCATGCCCCAATATTGCGATGTGATGCAAGTGATTCCGGTTCTGTCTATTGCTGACCAACTTTTCCTCTAGTCCCTTTCCCAGCTGGCAGGAGGATCAACTTATCTTTGTTGATACCTGAGATCAAGGCAAAGCAGCCTCCCACATGACTGTCAAAGACTTTTCTGTAAGGAAACAGCTCTCTGACGATGCCACAAGTGCCTGACTACCAGCAACCTTTATTAAGTTAGGGGACTTGTTAAGGGCAGGTAGGCTAAGATGTAGCTGTAAACACATCAAATCTTCATCTTTTTTATGCCATGGGGAAACCTATAAACTTTCTCTTAAACAAGTACTATAAATGCATAAAATTGGAAAAAAATTGCAAAGGAAATCACTTATATTAAAATATTCTAAGAACCCAAAGACTTCGTAAATATAACTTATGACATGTGCATGTGTGTATTTGTATGTAGACCTGTTACTAAAAATAGGCACACAACAGCATATGGACCACCATGACAGTCCTTCCAAGGATGTCCTTTTTACCCTATTTAACTTGTGTATTAAAATGTTCCTGATGGTTTCCAAGCTAGCACATATTACAGGATATTCACACAGATTCTGACTCCACCCTTCATGAGGGCCCAAATTACAAATATATTCTAGTAGTGATATGCATCACTCTATCTACCACCGCTTGCCACCTTCTGGAGCCATCAGCAGTATGGATAGGGCAGAGTGAAGAATACTGTCAAAGATTAGAGCAGAGTCCAGCCATTTAATCACCTTGGAGTAGAACCATCTGAACAAATGGGCATCTGGGCAATGCTGAAACCTACTAGCCACCACTGCTGACCAATTTTTTACATCATGGTCTCATTACACCTCAAAATTTGAAAGAACCTCATCAGAACATCATCTAGCTGGATGTTCCCCAACTAAAATAAGAAAGAATACATTTTACTGGTAGGAATAATGTTCACAGTATATTTCAGACAGTGGTTGTACTGTTATACTCTTTGATTTAAAAAATGCATAAATCACACAGTATTAATAGGAAGTCAAAGCCCTTTTAAGTCAATTCTCTATTAAAATGCCATCAAACACATATTTCCTCCATCAAAATACAATCAACACATGCTTGAAAAATAAGACTTATTACAGATGAGAGACATCTATACAATCTAGTTAATTATTGGTACCAAAGTGGATAAGCATCCTGAAGAATCTACTCCATACCTAGAAGGCAGATCTACACACTGTGAACTTAAAAACTCATCTAGTTTTACCGCTGTAGAAACTGAGGCCAAGAGATTAAACAAACTCATAACAGTAATCTTTCATGGTCTACACAACAGTTATTTTCTAAGTCTGGAAGGAAAGCTGGTCTCCTGGCATCCAAGCTGGCATTCTTATTGTTCAGAGATGCACAGATATGCTGTTTAAAATACTCTCTTCTAAAAGCAGTATTGTTTCAATTACTGCACACCTTTATTTGAACTCACTCATTCACACTAATTAGTATGGAACTATCAGTCTGGTTTATTAATAATTTAAAAATAAATATATGATTTTATTTTTTTCAAGTACTTGCAGCAATTTCACCAATGTAACAAGAGAATTTATAATGAGCAATCTTTTTTTACCTACTAAAATGCATTAAGTACATCATATAAAAAATGGATCATAAACCTAAATGTAAAGACTATAGCAAAACATTTCATAGGAAATTACCTCTTGACCTTGGGATAAGGGAAAATAGTTCTGAAACATCAAAAGTACAATACATAAAAAAACAAACTGAACAAATTGGTAAACTGGACTTCGTCAAAACAAAAATTTCTGCTCTTCAAAAGGCACTTAAGAGAATGAAGAGATTAGGAGAAAATATTTGCAATTTACCTATCCAATGAAGAAATTGTATCAAAGAACACATAAAATTTTCTAAAAACTCCTCATGAACACTGATGCAAAAAACCTAAATAAGATACTAGTGAACCATATACAGCAACATATTAAAAAGATTATACACTATGATCAAGTGCACTTCATCCCAAGGGCACAGGATGGTTCAACATACACAAATCGATTAATGCGATACACCATGTAAACAAATTAAAAAATAAGAATCATATGATCATATCAATAGATGCAGAAAAAGCCTTTGACAAGATATAGCATCCATTTACGATCAAAACGCTTAACAAAATGAGTATAGAAGGAAAAGTACCTTAACATAATAAAGGCCATATATGACAAATCCTCAGACAACATTATACTTAATGGTAAAAAACTAAAAACTTTCTTCTAAGATTGGGAACAAGACAAGGCTGTCCACTACTGCCATTGTTATTCAATATAATAGTTGAGGTCCTGGTGAGTGGAATCAGGCAAGGGAAAGATATAAAAGGCATCCAAATAGAAAATAAAGAAGCCAAACTTGCAGATGATATGATTCTCTATCTAGAGATCCCTAAAGGCTCCATAAGAACACTACTAGAATAAGCAAATATAGGAAAGTTTCTGAATATAAAATCAATGTTCAAAAATCTATAGCATACCTATACTCTAATAATGAATTCTCAGAAAAGAAGTGAAAAGAATAATTCCTCTTGTAATTATAACAAAAAGAATAAAATACCTAAGAATAAATCTAATGAAACATGTGAAGAACCTATATAATGAAAACTATAAACCCTGTTAAAAGAAATCAAAGAACAAAGAAATGGAAAGACATTTCGTGTTCTAGGTTTAGAAGAATCAACATAGTTAAAATGACCTTATTACCTAAAGCATTATACAGATTTAATGCAATCCCCATCAAAATCTCATCAGCATTTTTTAAAGAAATAGAACAAAAAATTATCAGATTTGTATGGAAGCACAGAAGACCTCAAATTGCCAAAACCACCTGAAAAAAAAGAACAAGCTGGAGGCATCCCTCTGCCCAACTTCAAATTATACTACAAAGTGACAATAATCAAAATGGCATGGTGTTGTCAGAAAAACAGACACACAGACCAGTGGAACAGAATCGAGAGCCCAGAAGTAAACCCATGTACATAGGGCAAAAATTTTTAACCAAAGAACCAAAATCATAATACAGTGAGAAAGGAAAGCCTCTTCAATAAATAGTGCTGGGAAAACTGGAAAGCCACCTGTAAAAGAATAAAATTAGACTGTTGTCTAGCACCATACTCAAAATGGAATAAGGACCTGAATATAAGCCCGAAACAATAAATTGCATAGAAGAAAACATAGGAACTAAAACTCATGGACCTTGGACTTAAGAAGGATTAATGAACTTGACCTCAAAGGCAAGGGAAGTAAAAGCAAAAGTAAATGAATGGGACTGCATCTGCACAGCGAAAGAAACTGTCAACAAGGTAAAAAGACAACCATCTGAATGGGAAAATATATTTGAAAGCAATGCCTCCAACAAGACCTAATATCCTAAATATACAAAGAAATCATATAACTCAGTAACAACAAAAAAAAAAAGATAAAAACGATCCAATTAAAAAATGGGCAGAGGACCTGAACAGACATTTCTCCCAAGAAGACATATGAATGGACAACAAATATATGAAAGGAGTTCAATATCGTTAGCTATTAGGGAAATGCAAATCAAACCACAGTGAAGATACCATCTTACACTAGTTAGAATAGCTGTTATCAACAGGACAAGTAATAAATGCTAGAGAGGATGTGGAGAAAAAGGAACCCTCATACACTGCTGGTGGAACTACAAATTGGTACAGCCAGCAAATTGGTACAGCCACTATGGAAAACAGGATGAGTTCCCTCAAAAAACTAAGAATTGATCTACCATACATCTCAGCAAATCCCTCTACTGGTATTTACCCAAAGACTTGAATACTCATATCTGAAAAGGCATTTGCACATCGATGTTCATAGCATCATTATTCACAGTGGCCAGGACATGGAAGCAACTCAAGTGTTGGATAAAGAAGCTGTGGCACATATATACAATGGAACATTACTCAGCCATAAGAAGAGATGAAATACTGCCATTTACAACAACATGCATGGACCTTGAGGATAATCATGCTAAGTGAAATAAGCCAGACAGAAAAAGTTGAAAACCACATGATGTCATTTATACATGAGATATAAACCTAAAAGCAACAAATGAACAGGACAAACAAACAAAGACTTGTGGACAAGGACAATAGACTAATGGTTACCAGAGGGTAGTGGGGTAGGGGGATGTAATGGGGTATAAGGAGTCAAATATGTGTTAACAAAAAGAAATCTAACTGTGGGAGGTAAACACACAATCAATATATATACCCTTACGGTTGAATTGTACACCTGAAACTTACTGGATTTTGTTAACCAATGTTACCATACCAAAAAAAAATTTTTAAATAAATAAATAATTTTCAAGGCTTTAAAAACTCAATATTAATATAAACAACCCAACTTTTTCAAAAATGGGCAAATGATTTGAATAGAGACTTCACCTCAGATATACAGTAAAGCAAATTAAAAAGATGTACAACATCATTAGTCATTAGGGAAATGCAAACTGAAACCACCTTATATCACTACACACAAAATGGGTAAAATTTAAAGTACCAATCACACCAAGTGCTGACAAGAATGTGAAGGAACTGGGACTTTCATACAGAGCTGGTGGGAGTGTGAGTTGGTACAATCACTTTGGAAAACAGTTTGACAGTTTCTTAAAAAGTCAAACATACATCAAACATACATATGAACCAGTCATTGTGCTCCCTAGATATTTTACTAAAGAAAATGAAAGCCTATGCCCATATAAGCACTTGTATGAAATGTTCATAACGGCTCTATTTGTAATAACCAAAACTGGTAACACGGCAAGTGTCCCACAACAGATGAATGAACAGTATGACACATGATCGAATGCTATTCAGCAATTAAAAGAAATGAGTTATTGATACATACAACCCCAAAGATGAATCATAAAACAATTATGCAGAAAAGAATCAAACAAAAAAGGAATGCATGCTGTATGATTCCACTTAAACACAATTTTAGAAAAAAGTGCAAACTTATTCATAATGACAAAAAGAATTGTGTTTGCCTAGGGATAGGAGTGTGGAAGAGGGACTGATTACAAAGGAAACTTTCTGGAGTGATGGTTATATTCATTAGTTTGATCATAGAGATGGTTTCTCAGACGTGTGTGTGTGTGTACACATACATGTATTAAATTCCACACTTTCAAATGTGTGCAGTTTACTGTTATCAATTGTACCCCAACAAAGCTGTTTTAAAAATTTAAATAAATGCCTTACATTCCAAACATAACACCAAATTACATGAACTATTTCATTTAAACTTCACAAAATCACTTTTGAGATAGGGAATGTTGTTACACCAGTTTCCAGGAAAATAAGACTGAGGCTCAGAGAGATTGAATAACTTTATTGTTATTCAATAATGCAAGAAGCTAGGACTTTACAGAGCAAAGGAAAAAGCACTTTGATTTCACATTAAATAAATGCTTCCAAAGCACTTGACAATTTCTTAAGATAACTTAAACTGGTCCAGGCAAATATATTTACACTGTTTATTTGCTTAGCAAATCTCTTTTCATAGACAACACATGGGTAAATGTCAGCACTATCATTTCAGTATCACCACAAATTCTAAAATTAATAGGGTTCAAATTAAGGTTTCAGCAACTTAGAGAAACAATCTAGGTTCTAACATGTCACACACTCAAGTCAAAAGCCAGGCTCATTGGAAAATGAATTCAAGATCAGCAACAAAAAAAACTAATAGCCTTCTTGCCCCCAGCTGGAAAGATCAAAGAGCGTAATTTCCCTTTGAGAAAAGACTGACACACAAACTCATACACCTGGCAACGAAAATGCTGATCCAGCCATCCTGTTTCAAGTTTCTAGACAGTACCCTAAAAGTACTAACTAGGAAAATAATGAATTCCGCGCTCTCACTTTACATCTCCTATCGGATGTGATGACCTGCAACATGCAATATCCCCAGTTAGAGATCGCGGTCCTCCATGGGTAGGCACTTATTTGGAAGTCTGTCAGACGACTGCAGGACACTTTAGGAGAAAACAGCAACATGCTCAGTCCTCTCACTCAAATCCAATCAGGTTTCAAAGCTCCTCTTGAAAGAATTGACTTCCACCACCCCGTGCAAATGCTTTTCAAATAACAAAGTGTGTACACCTGTGTTTGATTTAGGGGGAGAAGGCACACACCTTAAACTTTGTACTCCTTCATTCATAACCAAGTTCAGGTTCAAGTCTCCCACCTCCCTGCCTTGCTGGCATTTATTTCCAGAACTTTTGCAGGTAACTACACAAAGTTTGTGACAAACTACAGAAAAATTAGCCACTTTTAATAACACTGTGGATTAAGTCATTTATTTCATTTCATGCCCATATCGTGTTTTCCAGAAATGAAGTTCTCTATTGTTTCCCTTTCTGGCCTGGGATCCCTAAACTCCCTCCAGCACAGGTTTAAGGAACAGGAACAGAGAGCCAAGCTGGAGATGCCCACCACCTTGGGGCCCTCCCAGCCCTGTTTAAATTGGTTATAGTTCTTATCTGATTTCAGCCATTCTCCAAAACATAAGCATTAATAACACATTAATAGGAGTGGAATTGTTTCTAATTTTTGTACACATAGTCTTCTCACAATCAATTAATCCTTTTTTAATGGGTTTGTGAATGCCCCTTCATTAACATTATTTCCAGTGTGCTATTCTGAGACCACTATATGGGCCAAAATATTGCAAGCATCCAAGCAACACCTAGGAAAACACAAAACCTAATTTTTCTCCCTGCCCCATCTCGATTCCTTCTGAATCATTTTACCAATAATTTAATTTTCTTATATGGGACAATAGATTCTGATTTCCTTGTATAGCACTGACATACAGATGAGATACTGACCCATGGTTTTTTAAACCCTAAATCATAGGCTTTGTTTACATGAGTTTAAGTGTATGGCTTGAAAGAAGAATGAGAAACTTCACTCTCAAGAGTAAAGTGAATCTTTTTGCTAACTACTCAGAGAACTCTTCAAAGGCCTAGTCTGCCTCAAGACTCAAAAAGGGGGCTCACAAGCTCACATAAGGAATTGAGAGTCTTTACTCCCCTGTCGGTGAAACACCCCTTCCTTCCCATGAAAAAGGATGAGTAGCACATTCATTTGTCAGATACTTCACAAAGCTGACCCTGCCAACAGCACTGGGACTTGAATTTGCAGCCGAAGAGATGAGAAAAGCTGAATATTATCACCTCAGATAACCTGTTCCTTTCCTTTCTCATTAAATGCTGAGATTACGATGAGCCCATCAAGATGGCACCAGAGAAAAATAATGTAGGGTACAAGGGAGGTCAGTGGAATTCCTGACACTAAAGGCTTTTGGCATCCAGGAATGGCTATGCCAGTGCAAAATGAGTATTTTCACAGTTCTAGCAAAGAGAAGGAGATGGAGGTCACCTTTATGGGGGGAAATATACCTCTCCTTAGCCTAGCTGCGGCATGGTGAGACTGAAATAGAGATACATCACCGCTCTAATCAAAGAGTAGATTAATGAGCTAGGTCAAACTTCTGATATTCTTTTTGTTTGTTTTCTGAATCATCATTTTTCTTTAGCTGCGGGTCTGAATAATCACCAGTGCAGCTGTTAAATAATACAGTGCCCGGCGTCCACCCTGCAAGATCCGGATGCAACACAGCTGTGTGGGGCTTCTGATTTTTTGTGTGTAAAAGCTTCCCAGGGGGAGAATCAAGTACACACCATCATGTAGATGCCCTTTTCAGTCACTACCAAAACACAAGCTTTTTGACCATTCTACCATCCTTTTTTATTAATTGAAAAATAGAGGCTCTTTCTGTGGGCTTGCCTACATAGAAATATACCCATACAGTTAATGAAATAACCACTCAGTGGGGGCTAGGGCAAGAGGGAGGAAGACAGGATCAATTAAGGAAAAAACATATTAAAAGTAACATCAGATTTCACTCGATGAGTAAATGCCCATTACTGATCAAAATAAGCTTTCCAGGGAGTTAAGTTTAAGACTTAATGGCCGAAGCCATTACACCCACACACATACACACACACCCACTATTTCAAGTTATTTTGCTACTTGTCTCTCTCTAAAAATACTCTCTTGCAAAAAAAAAAAAAAAAAATGATCATACAGGCAGTTCATTAGGAAACAAAACCATCTTCCCCACTCTTTATAACTGGAGATTACAAACCCCACTTACTGGCATTTTCCCTAAGAAGCGGTTATTCAGGAAAGGGAAAAAAAAGTAAATAAAACATTTAAAAATGAAGTGAAATAAAGTTATATAAAACATTGTGCCCTATGATTGACCCATGAATCAAATAACTTAATTCAAATATTTCAGAAAATAATGTTAAAACTCAATTTCTTAGCTCGTGCTGTTGATTACAGTAGCTTCTAGCCACATGTGGCTATTAAGCACTTGAAATGTGGCTAGAGCCACATGTGAGGCTAAATAAAATATATTAGTAATATTAACCTCACCTGCTTCTTTTTACTTTTTGATTGTGTATAGAACACTTAAAATTCTGTATGTGGCTCTCATATTTCTACGGGACAGAGCTTCGATCAAGTCCTCCGTCTCGCCATTTAGCTCTTCTAAACCTTGCCTGCCCCCTTGTGTCGAAACTCAGCAGTGCACGCAAATCATTTTTCAAAACCATCTGTAAAAGTATAATTCATTTTGGTCTGCAAAGTAAACATAGCAGCTTACACATGCAATTTTATTACTTGAAGTTTTCACATATAATGCAGCACATTTAAGCCTTACAAGAAAACTGTAGTAGAAGTTGTGTTCTCCACCCAATTGTTATCTTTGAAAGAAATAGAGGTTTCTTATGGGAAACTAGGGCTAACAGAGTCATTCCTGTCAAAAATATTTAAAGGATTCCTACACAATTTCAGCCATTAGAAAGGACAGCAACATGGACCCAAACTGGGATGTAACAAGGACTCTACAAATAATTTATCCTAAGTTAACTATAACACAATGCACGAAAACACACAATAACAACATTCATATTTTGCATTATCATTTATAATAGAGAAGATCTAAATCCTAAATTTCCATAAATTTAAACACTACAGAACCTCTATAAAATGGAATGCATTCAAAAAAAGACAGATCTCAATAAAGACCTTCATTTTTACAGAGGACGAAGCAGGTTCAGAGAGGTTAAGTGACCTGGACAAGGTCACACAGCCAGCATGTGCAGAACTAGGATTACGTTTGACTCCAGAGCCCCAACACTTGTTTCTATTTACTGCTTCATTCCCAAGTGTCTCCATTTTTCAGGGCCTTTACACCTGGACAGAATATATTAAATAAGAGGCTTTACACTGAAATAAATTCTATTAAATAGTAGCTAACCACCACAGCATTTGGTGGAATTGAAACACACCAAACCAGATGATACTTAAAGCTCTCTGAGGAACTGAAACTACTGAAATGAACTTGTAAACCAGCAGCACCCAAGTTCCTAACTCTCAGCCACATCAGAAAGGTAGCTATTATTCTGTTTTCAAAGGGAAAATTTTTAATAGTTTGAAGTGTCCAAATATTCCCAGGATAGATCTCAAGAATGTGGAGTGCTTTCTGTCCCAAAATTCTCATGTCTACATCTATGAAGTTTTCACAAATATCACTAAACAATTAACTCCATAGGACTCAAGGTTCTGAAATTGCCAACATCTTTCCACTTTCATATGTTTGCTGCCCTCTTTCAGGGAAGTATTATGCTTAGTGAGGGGTGGGGGAGAAGGAATAAAAATGCAAATGGCTAGTTGAAGAAATAATAGAGAGTTAACTCTGGCTTCCCTTAACTTGGCCCCTTCACCTTATCTATGGCTGGAGGCTACAGACATCCATCTGGCTTACTATTCAATCATTATGTCAAGTAGAATTTTAAAAACAATAAAGCTCTTTCGTGGTTTCTAGTTCCTTAAAAATACTACCTCTGGACTTTTGGGGAGGTTTACCAATGTCTTTTGCCTTAAAAGAGATTACCACCACCCACTGTGAAAACTAAGTAGGTTTTTATTTTGTTTTGTTTTTTTAATGCTTGAACTAAAATAAAACTTCTGTCTACTACACCTAATCCATCCTCCCAAAACTGATGATGAGACCCACCTTCCTCTCTTCTATCTCTATCTTAGAGAGGTGGGTTGTAAAATACCTTCTTGTTTATACACAACCAACAACAAGCAATTCTTCTAAGCCATTACTCTAACTAGAGTTTTAGGGCCACTGTCCCTTTAATTGGCCAGCACCGATAACAAAGCCCTCGGGGACACTCTCAGTAGTCTTTCTGGACTCTCACACACAGCCTTAACACTCTGCAGCTTGTTTCCACTGTGGAGCTTCTTTAGGTACATGTGTGGTGAAGCAATGCATCTGACAGAGTTCCTCAGCATCTGGGTGCACAGCCCCCAGTTGATTCTGACTCTGGAGTTTTCCAGCAGCTGAATGTTATCCCGGGAAGAAAAAAAACCCACCTGGCCACTGCAATGATCATGGACTTTCTTCTCCTGCAGGTCATTAGTGAAAATTTACAGCACCTCCTAACCCTCTCCCCACCGTGCGCGCGCGCGCGCATACACACACACACACACACACACACACACACACACACACACACACACACACACGGCCTCACTGGAATGGCGGTGTTGAGAGGAGGAGCAGGAAGGAACAAGGAAAGAGATGGTCAAAGTGCTCCACTGTCCTCCAATTACAAAGAGCTTTTGAGAATTGACAAGTAAACAACTGATGGAGCCAAGAGGAAAATGAATAAAGGATTAAATAGCTCAAAGAAAAACAACAGTCCACCAGCACATTAAGAGTCTTCAGTCAAAAAGACATGCAAGTCAAAACATCCAGACAGCAGTTTTTCATTACCATATTGGCAAAAAATTAAAACTTGATAGCACCCAGAGTTGACGAGGATATGGGGAAATGGGCATTATCATTATTACCACTGGTAGAGGCATAAATAAGTCCAAAAGTTTTAGAAAGCACTGTGACGCTATTAAAATATTAATGTGCTATGTCAGAGGCTGCAGGAGTCTCGCAAAATTCACACTCTTCCTTTCTCCAGGGCCCACAGCTAGTGTTTCCCAGCCATCAAAGCTCCAGCCAATGGCAGAACAGTGCACGTGATGCAGCCCTCACCTAGGCCCGGCTTAGCAGTACTTCCCAGGCCTACCCTCCCTGCTTATTTCCCCTCCTAGCTGGCTGGGATGGAGACCATTTCAGAACAACCATGCAAGCCACAGGTTGAAAATGAGAGAGCTTCCATCCATGTGATTAAAAGCGCTGTAGTGAAGAATTACCCAACTGACAGATTTACCCACCCAGCACTCGTAAGCAAAAAATAAAAGTTCTTTTCTTGGGCCATTACACATATTTGGTCTATCTGTTACAGCAATTAGCCTACTCTCACTAAAATACTTACACTTACTTTAATTCGGGATTTCACTGCTAAGAATTCACCTGAACAAATACTCGTGCAAATCTGGTAACAAGCTCAATGTTCACTGAATTAGGAGTGATCAAATAATTTATCGCACATTCACACAATAGATGGCTTTGCAGTGTTACAAAGAGTGATATAGATCTGTGAATACTCAAACAAAAAGGTCTCTAAACTCTATTGTTAAATGGGAGAAAGAATCAAGGTACAGAACAGGGTGCACAGTGATACATGTGCATACACGCATACAGGTATACACTTTTTTTTCTAGAAGGATAGTTGTGATGGTTAATTTTATGTGTCATCTCAACTGGGTCATGAAGGCCTAGCTGTCTCCTTAAAATTATGTCCAGGTGTCTGTGAAGGTGTTTATGGACAAGATTATTAGCATTTGAACTGAAGAATTGAGTAAAGCAGGTGGCCCCAGCGTGGCTGGGCCTCATCCAACCATTGAGGACCTGAATAGAACCAAAAGGTGGAAGAAGGTTGACATTTGTTCTCTGACCCTTGAGCTCTGACCCTTGGGTTCCAGGTTTTGCTCAGACTTCTCATATCCCTACTACTACTGTGCTCCTGATTCTCAGGCCTTCGACTCGGACTGGAATCTACTTCATCAACTTTCTGGCCCTCAGGCCTTTAAACCACATCACTGGCTCTCCGGGTCTCCAGCTTGCAGGGTACAGCTCATGAGATTTCCCTCTCCATAGCTGTGTGAGCCAATACCTTATAATAAACTCTTTATACATACACACACACACACACACACACACACACACACACACATGCACACACACAGGCACACTCGTTTATTGCACTTCGCAGATACTGCATTTTCACCAACATCATGGCAAGATCCTTCAACAGAAAAGATTATGGCTTGCTGAAGGCTCAGAGGATGATTGGCATTTTTAGCAATAAAGAATTACATTTTTTTTAGACATAATGCTGTTACACACTTAATAAACTATAGTATAGTGTATACATAACAGTTATATGCACTGGGAAACCAAAAATTTGTGTGCCTTGTTTTATTGTGATATTTGCTTTATTGTGGGAGTCTAGACCAAACCCACAATATGCCTATATCTCCTTTGGTTTTCTTTCTCTGGAGAACTCTGACTGATAAAACGGTCAACAAAAAGTTAAGAGGGTTTCTTTCACATCTGTCTATGTTGTTTGGAATTTTTACCACCAGCAGAAAACTACATAATTAATCACATAGTGACAAATGTTCAAAATTAATGGGCCTAATAATAAATATTCATTTAGCGCCACTATATTCCAGGCATCAGGGACAAACTTAAGAATCATGTAAGGCAGTAAGAGTTCACAGTAGGATTCAGAAGTCCTCTCTCTCGACAGACACACACTACACCAGCAGGAGGCCAGAGGTCAACTGTGGAGGTCCTCCTGGCTGTTGGGCAAAAGGCAATTTTGTGAAGATGCTTGTCGAGGCAACAGGCAAGCTCAGTGAGAGGACAGGGCCCCCTATATGCAGGTACCTGCCTTGATTGCTTTAATGGTTGTTAAGATGATGGGATGAGAACTTAAATTCCAAAGATAAAAGCAGTTAAGAACCTCCCAAAAGCCAAAAAATAAATAAAAAACCAGAGGTGATGATAATGCAAATAAAATCATCTAGGAATTCTAGGGTGAAAATTTCATTTCTTTAGCAGGATTTAGCCAGGTTTTACTCAGACTTCTCATATCCCTATTGCTGCCAAATTTTCCTTATATGGAAGGTACTGTCCATATTTCAAGCATATATGATTATAATCTTAATTTATACTTACAGTTCTACCTTTCCCAAATTCAAAGGGTTATGGTAAGAAAATTGAATGTTGTCATGTCCTCTATTTCCTTTAAGTTTTAATCACTTTTCAGCACAATCCCTCAAGCCTAGTTCCTGGATATCTGGAAATCTGTTGATAAGCTACCCCACTGAAAAGCTTTGCCTTCTACTACCTGACTCTCAACCTGCACCCAGAAAAGAGATGTGTATTAAACAGATAAGACTAATGACTTCAAGAATTCTATCCTCAAGAACAAGTTCATCAAAAGATACATACAGCACAATAATCAACTAGCCGGGGGCACATCAGAGCAGCCTGATGGTATGCCTTTTATGTGGACTTTTTTTTAATTGCAATCATTATTTTTCTCATCTTCTTTCATTTTGAGGAGTAAGCTAGAGGAGTAAAAATTGAGTCATACAAGATTTTAAAAATCCTCTTAAGCCTAAAATTATGTCTTAACATTAAAATATCAGAATAACTGAGTAGAAAGCATGACCACTATATGTCTGAAGATAAGGATATCTAATAAACTTCTCCACATACAAGACCTCTTGGAGAGAGATTTCACAATTCTGGCATATATGTGGTTTATGGTTCAAGCTTCATTTTTTTACTAAAAAGTCAAAGCATGCCTGACACTGTCACAGCTCAAATTATCAGAGATGGTAAATTAATTTGGCAAGGAGTCTCCTATTCAATATAAACTATTCAGGAAAACACAATTTTTCAGAAGTTTCCAAGTCTGTGTCATTTTAAATGTTTATATACCAAGAAAAGGCTCACGCACACGCGCGCGCGCGCACACACACACACACACACACACAGATGCTTAACTAATTATTTTAATCTCTCTAGAAATAAACAAAGCATAGACACACTTCTCACTAGAAATTATCAGAATGATTCTCTAAAACTTCAGAAACACTCCATTTTAGGTCCCATGCAAAAGTTACCACCTCCTTTTTGTCCTCTGTTCTTTCTTTTAGTTTTCTTAAAAATCATTATCATCTTTTCTCCACACATCTTAAAAGGGTCTTAAATTATGCTCTCTTTGCTATGACCCTGTAAATGTTAATTTAGGTTTATCTGTAAAGATATTCTGCCTTCAAAGGAAGCTGCAGTATACACACACACACACACACACACACACACACACGCCACACACACACACACACACACAAAGTGCTGCTGGAGCATTATTTACAATAGCCAAGACATGGAAGCAACCTAAGTGTCCATCAATAGACAGTTGAATAAAGAAGAGATGGTACATGGACTATTACTCAGCCATAAAAAAAAAAAAATGATATCTTAACATCTGCAACAACACAGATGGACTTAGAGCAGTCCCTTTTGGGCACCAGGGACCAGTGCTCCTATGAGAATGTAATGCTTGATGATCTGTGGTAGAGCTGAGGCAGTGATGCTAGTGCTGGGGAGCAGCTGCAAATACAGATGAAGCTTCGCTCGCTTACCTGCAGCCCACCTCCTGCCGTGCAGCCCGTCCTAGCAGGACACGGACAGTACTGGTCCATGGCCCAGGGATAAGGGGGACCTCTGACCTAGAGGGTATTATGCTAAGTGAAATGAGTCAAACAGAGAAACACAAATAGCATATGATTTCACTTATATGTAGAAACTAAAGAACAAAATAAATGAACAAACGAAACAGAAACAGACTCATACAGAGAACTGATAGTTGCCAGATGGGAAGGAATTGGGGGTCTAAGTGAAAAAGGTGAAGGGATTAAGAAGTACAAATTGGCAGTTACAAAATAGTCACGGGGAAGTAAAGTATTGCATTAGGAATACATAAAGTCAATAATATTATAATAACTATGTATGGTGCCAGATGGGAACTAGACTTTTTAGGGGGACTACTTTATAATTTATATGTGTCTAACCACTATGCTGTACACCTGAAACATGTAATATTGAATGTCAACTGTAATTGGAAAAGAAAAATATTTTAACTTATGAATTGTTTAAAAAAAGGGAAAAAAAAGATGAATTTCATGTACTTACTAAAAAAATAAGAATAAAGTGCTGCTTTCCAGATTGAAAAAAAAATCACTACTAAAATGAAAGTGCACTCAGGAAGGGAAAAGAAAAAAGAAAAACCTGGAGAACATCTTTAAAAGATGCTTAGAACAACACTCTTCAAGGGTCAGCCATAGCATTGCTTTACTTTGCTGTATTTCATGCTTTCTCTGGTTATTTACACACCATCAAAAGCTCTCGTCAAGAACTTCTGTCTAAAATGTGGACTCTGAGGTTTGAAAGGGTTTTATTAATTGATCTCAATGGCGCATAATGAGCATTAAAGGGCCTACCTGCATGTCCCCGGAGGTGCTGGCTCGAGGCGGACATCAGCTTACAGCACACCATTAACACATAAGCCAGGAAAAGCCAGTGCGACAGCAACACGGACCTAGCATAGACTCTCATCCTAGAGAGAAAGCAGAGAGCAGGCCGCAAGTCAGTGAGGCAGGCTTCTTGGCAAACACAATACGGGGAAGGTGGGAGATGCCCTGTGCTGGATCTCTTCTCCCTCAAGGAAACTGAGGGTCAATCAAACCTTATCTACACTGTACATTACCTCCATTTTCAAAAAACACCTTTCATAATTAAGAGTTTTCCAAGTTTGCAGCATGCCGCAGTGGGAAGTCTATTTATGAATTCCCAGGCTGCAGCCTGAGTTGTCCTGATAGAACATTGAGATTATGAACTATTTTATATCATGAAATCTAAAAGCTAAATACTGAGAGCTGGATTCAAATAAAATATACAGGTCTGTGCATCTGAAAGAAACCACAAAAGTTTTCACACCCAGCTCAAGAGCTTTTTTCCAGTTTCTTTGACTATATATTAAGGCCTAAAAGAGTAGCCTCATAGCTTAGAATTTGGTGTGAATATGGATGGGCAAGTACAGGTGAATATAAAATAAACAACTTCATATGACCATCAACAGATAAATGAAAAAAGAAAATGTAGCATATATGTGTGTATATATACCCTTATATGAATATGATCCAGCCATGAAAAAGAAGGAAGTCCTGCTGCCATTTGCAACAATTTGGATGGACCTTGAAGGCATTATGCTAAGTGAAATAAGTCAGATAGGAGAACACAAATACTCTATGATATTACTTATATATGGAATCTAAAAAAGACAACCCCCAGAAATAGAGAGTAGAGTGGTGGTTACCAGGGGTTAGGGGGTAGAGGAAACACAGAAATATGGGGATTAAAATTTCAGTTATAAAATGAACAAATTTGGGGATCTAATATACAGCATGATATTACAGCTGATGATATTGTGTCTCATACTTGAATGTTGCTGAGAGCAGGTCTTCAGTGTTCTTACCACAAAAAAGAAATGGTAACTATGTGATGGGATAAAGGTGGTGCCAATGCCACAGTGATTATCATTTTGCAATTTACAGATGTGGAATCAACACTTTGTATACCTTAGACATACACAATGTTATGAGATGTTATATGCAGTAAAGCTGTGAAAACAAATGAATAGACTTAACTTCTTAAGGATGGACAGTAACAAAAGAATTGCTCAAAGACAATTCAGTTGTTTTGTGGTCTATTCTAAAACTAACCCAAAAAAGAGTAAATAAAAAGGAAATATCAAAAACATATTCCCCCCGCTCATTATCTGCCCTTTTTGATATTATAGGGAAATTAAATAAAACTTGATTAACTTTTTGGTTTGTTCTTTTTTTTTTTTTTTTATAACTTTTTCAAGCAAAAGTCAGGGCAGCTTGGCATTTGAAAACTCCAATGACGTTAGGTTCTGTCTGGCATGTGTCTCATGGTGCCTGTGATCCACTCTGGTGGATGATAGGGACCTCCTTTCTATATATACAAGACATATAAATTCATGAGCAGATAATAAAGACATGAGTTTAGATATATATTCAGCTAACACTAGAGGCAAAGCTCCTGAGAAGTCCTGGAAGGAAGGTCCTAGCACCCTGGCTGCCAGCCCAGCGGGACTTCCACCAGAACCTTGATCCCCTGCTGGAGGGAAAGCAGAGCCTCAGGGACCTGGTATCCACATCATACTCCTCCCCCGAGAGCAGACTCTGCCCTTCCATTCCCTTGTCTTTCCCTCCCCTTTTCTTCCCTCCCTCTCTCACAATTTAGTTCAACTATATCTTGTTGAAAGGGTGTCATATTGCTCATTGATTTGAGACTCAGTCTACCTTTGAAGCAGCCAGACCACAAGAGTCTAAGGCCATCTTTGAAGAACTGTTAAAAGGGCACAAAACATTGGCTTCTTTGTGCCCTTCACCTGGGAAATCCAGAACATTCTAAACAGACATGGAAACATGGGGTCTCTGCTTTGAAGGGCCTGCATGCACTTTGGTGTCTCAAAGCACATCTCCGGTCTCCCCCACCTCGGCATGCACACGGGAGACAAAAACCCTAAAAGCAGTTCAAAAGGTGGCAAAGAAAATATACACGCCTATGTGAGCTTGAGGTGATGTTATTTAATTACCTTGTCAATTTAGGGGATTATTAATTTATTATTGAGTAGGGAAAGCATGGAGATTCAAGATTCCATTTTTGCTGAATTTTTGAATGAGGTGCTCTGTGCCACTTGCAGTATTCTAAAATTCCAGTTGTTAAACCCAATATCAGTCATTGATCTAATTGTTACAAAGGTTTCTCTCTCTTTCCCAAGGTCGAAAATTCAATACCTCCAAGTGAGCAAGCAGGCTGGTGAGTAGACGTCCTGACGAACAGCAGGGACTGTGGAAACCTGTCCAGTGCACAGCTCCCACAGCCGCCTGTTACTGCACAGATGTGAGCACGGGAATGCCAGCTATAATTTTCCAAGAGTAACTGGATTCTGATGTGCAGTCTGCACATTTTATATCTTGGCAACTAATTTCATTTGTTTTGTTTCTAAAACACAGAACAACCCAAACAAAATACATTTGCAGGCTGGATTAGGCACCCTGGCTTCCAGTAGGAATTAGTGGCCCAAAAAAGAAAAATTTTCAAGGAATCGGATAAACAGAATAGTCTTCTATTGCCGTGTAATGAATTAACTGCCAAACTTAGCAGTTTAAAACAACATGAATATATTATCTCAGTTTTCATAAGTCAGAAGTCTTGCACATTCTAGCTGGGTCCTCCACTTGGGGACTTACGGCGCTGAAATCAAGGTGTCATCTGGGTGTGTCCTTCTCTGGAGGCTCAACTGGAGAAAGACTGCATCTAAGCATCTCCCTGCTGATGTTGAAATCCATTTCCTTGGGCCTGTTTGACTGAGGTCTCTGTTCTCTCAGCTCTTAGAGGCTACATGCCCCCCACCACTGGCCCCTTCAGTCTCAATCTCCTTGACCATGAAAGGCCCAGTACCTCACTAGGGCTCATCTGATTAGGTCAGTCCTATCAAGGATAACCTCTTTTTTGATTACTCAACATCAATTTATTTGGGGCCTTAATTATATCTACAAAATCCCTTTATCTTCCCCATATAACCATAACCTAATCACAGGAGTGACCCCCATCATTCATAAACCTGCCCCTACTCAAGGGGAAGAGATAACACAGGACACATACACCAGAGGGTACAATTTTTTTCAAGCCATCTTAGAATTCTGTCTACCAAAAATGAGTCAACAATCCAGTCACAAAAGTTTTTACATATATTTGGTTTACAAAGAATCAACTGACTATTCAATCCATATATCTGACTTAAGTATTTACAAACACAGGTTAACACCAAGATTCACATCACTGAAAATGGACTGAGGCAAGTGATACCCAAATGCACAGAGCTCTCCCTTGCTCTCCTTTCCTTCAGTTGGCACTCCCCAGAGAGCCCTTCGGACCAGTATCTACCTGCCCAGGCCACGTAGCCAACATCCGCACTCTGAGTCGTGAGCCATGTTCCTGAGATCCTCAAGGTAAGTTGTTCTTTCTCCTAATTAAAACCATCTGACAACCTGGTTCTAAAACCCACCTTCTTGTCCTTCATCCAATTTCCGGTGCCCTGGTCTCCCACTGGTTTCTTAACTCTTCTATCATCCACTGAGTGTCATTAAACACTTTTTCCTACTTAGTGGGTTGGCTCCCCTGCCTCTAACCACAACGGCCCACTCAATTTAGAATCTCTAAGAATCTCCCAATTCAGATTAGGTCTTTCAGGTTCCTGATTCACGTAAACTCGTCTAGATGGATTTCACCTAATTTGGAGAGTATATTTGACATGGCCTGAATCCCAAAGGTTGGGTTCCCTGGGAAGCCAACCCTGAGTTGGAAATTGGTGAGCAGGTTAATTAAGGGGTGCTCTTGGGATCATCACCTGTGGGAGGGGAGGGGAGGAGAGGGAAGGAAAGAAGACAGGCTAGATGGAGGAAAGGCCTCAGATAAACTGTATGGAGAGCTACAGAATTGAGATGTCTCTTCTCAGTGGTCCCAAGTTGGGCAGAGGGACCAGGCCTTTATACTTTCATGTTGATTAGTCATTGGACATGAGCTATTCCTAGAAAGAAGGGTCATCTTGGGCAAGCCCTCAATTCAAAGAGGCTACAGGCCATCTTCTGCAGCACTCCCAAAACTTGAGGAAAGAAATCCTTCATTCATGAAAGGGAATCTTGCAGTGCATCACAGTGCCCACTACTGTCCATCTTCAAATAGAAGATTCCATGGCATGTGCATAATTTACTTTATGGGGCTGTCAGTCATCCACAAGAGGAGACCCACTTCCGGGGTGATCACTTCATAAGACATATAAATGTCTAATCACTATGTTGTACACCTGAAACTAATATTATATTGTATATCAACCAAAACTGAAATTTTTTTTTAAAGACAGAGAGAGAGAGAAACAGACAGAAAGAAAAACTATCCTCTAAGGTATAAAAAACCCATGTCATGTTCATTAATGTCATGGGAAGAGGTTTCAAATATAAACCCTATACCAGTTTTGCCTTTAGGTCTGCTCCTTCTCCTCCGCTGGGTGACTCCCTTAGGATGCATTTCCCAGGCTCCTGAATCAGCTGGCTCCCGGCTGGGTTTAACCAATAGGAATGCTAGCTGGAGCATGGAGCATGGGGAAGAAAGGCCAAGGTATTTCTCCTCACCCTCTCCATCTTGAGCAGGATCTACGAAGTTGGCCATTTCTCCTCCACGGTGCCAGTTCCTATCAGAAGGGCCCCCTATGGTTCCAGCTGCCTCTGAAGGACCCTCCTGTAGGCATGTCCTTCATCCTACCCGCCCCAGGTGGGGGCAACTTCCCACTATTGCCAATTTCTGGGCTGCCTCATATCTTCTGCTTTACTTCTGACTCTTCCATAACACACGTAACCAGTTCCCTAAATTCAAGTTCCTCTATTGCACATTGTCGGAGTGGTTCTGTTTTCCCAGCTGGATCCCAAAAACAAACTCCAAATCCAAAGTCTCAAGGGCAGCCATTCCAAATCTCAGGTGATAATCCTTGACCTGTCTTCTTGCATGGTCAATTCTACATACCAGGCTCCCGCATGAATAGCAACAAGCTCCCAGTGCCCAGAACAAGTAATTACTCAACAGTAGCTATGATTCCCTGTAGAAATGCTTGGGGATGAGGGGCAGCTCTTCAGTAATAGCTCCTTATTTCATTCAATAGTCCAGACCCCCAATAAACGGACTTCTGACCTAGCACATCTACTAGATTTCAACTTCAATGTCCTCCACATTGAACATTTTTGCCCCAACGTAAAACGAAACCTTTAAAATCTCACCTTTCACCCTACCAAATAACCAAAACACTGCTTTGCAAACTGAAATAATTTCAAAGATGAGAGCTAAAATTTTAAAAATTATGATTCCCCAAATTCCCAAAAATTCAATGTAAAAAAAAAGGCTTTTATAAAGAACAACCAACTCTAAAATACTGTTTTGCTAAATTCTTAATATTTTGTACAGATATCATCTCTAGGTATGTGTTAAAATTATTTTACCTTGGAGACTTCATAAAATTTGGTTCCAGTCAAACACAATTATTCCAGAACGTATTTCAGAGTGACTCCAAATCCCCATTTGTAGCTAGGACCAATCATTTCTGCAGTTCTGAAAAATTATCTTAGCTTGGAAGACCTATTTAAAAAACAAAAAAGACAGCAATTAGCATTTTAATTTGAAATGATACAAATTTCCAGTAGTGAAATAAGGTTTTTTACAATGACACCTGCAGTTTCAGGCAAGCGATAGACAGCCAAACACATCCGCATTTGCATGTCCTAATATACATGGGGTTGAGGGGAGAAAGATAGAGAATTCTGCACTCATTAACTAGCCACATATTAGTTAACAGAACACAGCTTTAAAAGAGAAGAAGTTCGCTCAACAGCAAAGGTGTTCAAAACTTTACAGAGCCTTCCAGACCATTCATGATGCAAAATTTCACCCTCCCACATCCTTAACCAAGGAAAAATGGACATTGGGGATGATCCATCGCACGAGTTCTGCAACTGACCCAGGCTCAGAGAGCAGTGAAAAGAGTCAGCATGGAGATCTGAATTCCTAGCTTTGTGTGATACAAACCTGAAGATGATGCTAAACAATCTGCAAGGATGCTTTTTGAAAACAGAGGGCAAAAGTCTTTCCAATACAAAACACCATACCAAAATACAAAGAACTCTTGTTAACACCGTAATTGACACTGCCTTTTGAATACACAAACCTAAAAGGAATTTTCCACTCAGTGAAAACATTTTTACAAAAAGGACCCAGATGATTCCCAAGACATCTCAAGAAGAAAACAATGAAACATGAAATCACACCATTTTTAACATTGCTAAGTTAAATACATCCCTCCAAGCAGTGAAGATCAGAGAGAAATAATGTGTCAATAAATATTAAAGCAAATACAATATAAAAATAAACTTTGTAACGGTGTAATTTGTACCCATTTAGAAATCCATCACAAAGCACAACTGATTTTTCTCTTCTTTAGATACCCCTGAAAATAATTACACAGACTTGAAGACCCACCCCTTTGGGGCTTCGGAGAGAGTGGGCCTTGAGTAATTAGCTCAACAAGAGGGAAGAGGCTTTGAGTAACTGTATAAGGTATTCAAACAAAAACTGGAAAATGTTCACCTCCCAGGTCTTCCAACTTTATTATGTTTGTCCTGATCTCCACCCAAGGGCACAATGTGACTTTCTGTTATTTGAAAGAAATACAGAGTATAATTTATCAGAACCCATCATAATGAACACCTCCCATATAGTGGAAACCAAAATGACCTTTCCTGGCTAATATTTATCTTTTTCTTCACATAAAGAGAACCACTGGGGATTTTTTTTTTTCCAATTCATTTTAAAAAATGGTTCCATCAATGAAAAGAAATGTAATCTAATAGTTTGTAGGCCAGATGAGAAGCCAGGAGTTATAATTTTAGGCTGAGCAGTAACTCCTTCAGTCAGATTTTTCCAGAGTGGACCCTAGGCACTCACATGAAAAGATTAACTCTTTCTGTACACTCAAGGCCACCAAAAATTTTGTGCTTGCCACCAAAAGCATTTCTGCCAGTCATTCATTTCTCTCTGTTGTTTCCCAACAATAAAACACAGTCCTTCCTATCAGTCTGCTTCGAAAGTCATTCACTGTTAAAGAGTCTCAGTGTTTTCAATGACGAAAGACATGATATATAACCAAACTAAAAAGAAAAAAAATTAATGTGTCCACTAATTCTCAGAATGAACTAAAAACACTCAGCATTTGGAGGATGGGCTACATTTTTCATCTTTCACCTCACATGTTGGTATTATGTGGAGATAGTCACTCTTTTACAACAAAAGAGCAGAATGCCTATTTGTGTTTCCTGGTACCAAGAAACTTGGAGGTTCCCCGGCAGAGGGGACCATTCTTCAGATGTTTATTTCTGTTGTACACAAGAAAAAAATGCTGCCTACACTTCATTTATTATCAAGGAACTATCAAGGCTTCATCTCTCTTTCTCTTGATCTATTTGCCTTCAGTCATAGTGGGTTAACTTTCCTAAGATTCCTCTTTTGGAATATAGTTATTTATTTGTTATAGATAAGCACTCTCAGAATACCTCTTAACGTCCATTTACTACACTCGCCTCACTCCACACGTCAATCTGTATAGCATCAAGTTCTCATTTTTTCATTCTAAAATCCTTCAATGATGAAATATCATAGTTCCTTTTAAAATCAGAAGACACAATGACCTTAAATCTGAATCTACTCATGAGTTATATTCAAACTAAATCACATTTGAGGGAAAGTCTGCAATGTAATTGCTCTGTATTCTTAAAAAACTGTCAAGGTCATAAAAGATTATATATTTAAAAATCATAACGAACTATGGAATTGTCCCAATTAAAAGAGAGACACATGGCAACTAAATACAACTGTGATCCTACACTGGATCTAGAGCTAGAAAAAATACACACATATATTCTCAGGATGAACTGCACACAGACATACACACATATGCATATACATATATATACACATATAGCTATAAAGGACATTATTGAACAATCGACGATTTCTAAATATAAGCTGCAGATTAAATTAGTGTTGTGTCAACATTAAATTTCCTGATTTTGATCATTATACTGTAAGTAAGAAAGAATGTCTTTGTTATCCTTGTTATTAAAAAATACAGCCTGAAATACTTAAGAATAAAGGGGTAAATCTCCAAATTTCAAATTATTCTGGGGGGGGGGGGAAGAAAGAGGAAAAGAAGAAAGGAAGGGAAGAAGAGAAAATGAATGAATAAATGAAAGAGAAAACAAAGAAGCACAATGTAAGCAATCAGTAAATCTGGGTAAAGGGTACATGGGATTTATTTGTACTATTCTTTCAACTTTTCATTAAGTTGAAACCATATTGAAATAAGACATATGTACTTAAAAGGCCTTCAGTTTATAAGATATTCTAAAGTGATTTAAAATTTATTATCAATCCTAAATGATGAAGAGAATTGATAGTTGGAATGTTCTGGTTAATTCAACTCACTCAAGCACCCAGAAAAGCTTATTTGTTTTTATTTAAAAAGCACTGACATAATGCCTACGATGGTCCAAGCACTGTGTTAAGCACTTTAAAATATTAACCCACTTTAAGGTAGGATTTGTTTATAACCTAATGAGATATAAATATGCAGATGAGAAAAATAAGGCACAGAGAGGACAAGTGACTTGCCTAAAGTCATTCAGCTAGCAAGTGGTTAAGCCATCTGGCACCTAGGTGCCTATTGTTTCAATTCTTGTAAAAATTATTTCCAGGAAGTCTTAGTACCTTTTCATGCTTTAGTAATAGATTGAAAATAAATCTACCTTTCTTTGGGAATTCAAGACATTGATCATCAACCAACCTGTAGATGAAAAGTCCTGTGGACAAACATATATAGGCAATTGAACTAAATTTGCTAGCAGATTCTGGCTTGGAGTCTAAGATTATTCTTATATTAACCCCTAAATAAATTTTGCCTCGTCTCTGAAAAGCTGGTGAAAAACAGTGATTTCAGATTTTTTAAAGACGTGTCATTTTCCAAATTAAGACCGAACATGCAAGAATTCTAAAGACCTTGAGTAATTTAGCTGCCATTTTTCAAACAGATGGAAAACAACTGCACTTCAGATCAAAATCCCTCCAAAACATTTCAGTGAAAACACACCAGAGCCAGAACATAACACAGAAAAGTTAAATTATTTGAGTTGATTTCTATGAAGGAATTCAGCATTGAAACAACAGCAAAAAAAAGATTTTTGTCTGTGCATCCATTCATACTCATTTCCTGACAAACTCCTATTCAGAAGCATTTTTTGCAACAAAACAGCAAGGCAGACTCTCTCCTTAATGACAAAACAAACATTCCTCATGCTACTCAACAATACTCTTCTTTCCTGCCTGCCCACTGGCCAGGGAGTTTTCCAAGCTCCACCCTGCACGCCTCCTTAGTGCGCACACATAAATAACTACTACCTAGGTATTTCCAGACTCACCACCACTCCACCTGACCTCCCAGGGTGAGACTTCCTGGGATGGCCCTGTGACTCCCGTTCTCAGCCCCTCCGGTATCAGGGCACAGTAGGAATAAATCTAAATCTAACAGCAGCTAATGATGCAACAGAGGATGCCCATAAGAGTTTAGGCATTGGGTTAAATTATTTCTCCATACTTATATCTACTTAATCAAGACAAATATAATGAAGTGAGAAATGTTTCATAAATTAGCAACCTATATTTGGGGAGTAAAAAAATAGTTTTACGAATGGAAAAGAGGTGAAAGGAGGGTCCCACTAAGTGGAGTCTTGTCCAATAACCAACTGAGATTTCAAAATGGAAGTTACCTACATAAAATAATGCATCATTTCTTCAGACAGAAATGAGGAAAGATGTTTCCATTTCCAGTTGCTTAAACAATACAACCCCATTGAGATATCTCCTGGAAATTTTCAAATAGCTTTTACACAAAAGTATGCAAAACCAAATATAACCTCTTCTTGACAAATTTATTCTGAAACAAGAATAATGCTAATGAGCTTTTTATATTTGAGAGTGTACTGATGAAAGTAAATGTATTTAGCAGATTATCCACGCTCGTATGAGCATTTTTTAAGCACTGCTACTCGGTTGCTACCTCCACTGAGCTATCACATAATTATCACATGATGCATGCAATTACTTGTAATTTAGAGCATGGTCGCCGTCATATGTTAAAGCAGGCAGATTTTTCTGCCAAAATGTGCTATATACATGTTACAAATTGCTTTTTTAATTGCTTGCTTAAAATGTCTATGAATTCACAATGTGTTAAAGTATTGCAAATTAGCCATTAAAGACAATAACTGTGTTTATTAACTATTAAAGAATTTTATAAATGACATTTCAAGTGTTACCAATATTACCTCATCTAAATTAGGTAGTAAAGAGTTCTTTAAAAAGGCTCTTCTAGTCGAGATAGTTTAAATAATTTAAATAGACGTGCTGTGGTTTTATAAGGTTCACACTCTGTCATTTTAAGAAATGAGAAATTCCTTAGAACCGCACTTATTTAGTGCTGTGACAGATTCCCTTCTCATGGAAGTGTGGGCAAACAGTGCATTTTGTTATTATAGAAAACCCTTAGCTTTCCACTGATCATGAGAAGTACAAAAGCAATCATTGTTAAGTGATAATGGTTCATTGAGAATCTAAATACATAAACTGAGAAAATAAACCAGCCAGTTACATAAAATAAAACCCACTCACCATATTCAGGGACACCCAGCATGACTCCACAGCTTGTTGTCCAAGTAAAACTGCCCAGGCCGGGGCTGAACAAATGGGAGTGATAAAGGCAGTTTAGCCATAAGTCTCTTAAGGACCAATTATCCTTACTGTAGAGGGTTTATTTCTTTTAATTAGACCAGTTTTTAATTGGAAATTTTTCCTCTCATTTCTCATTATTCAAATAATCAAAACACAGTGTCCAAGGATTTTATTTAACATAATAATATAAGCTTTTCGAAGCCACTTACAAGTTGCCAAGCACTTAAAATTTTATCTAAAGAGTTTTTATGTGATGATCTAACTTCTACATAAAGAATATTCATAAAAATAAAGTACATAAATATCTACTACTACTACTCCTCTGCTACTTTAATCATTATGATGGGGGTTGAGGTCTGTTCACTTAAACCATAATGCAGACAAATCTCCAGAGGAAAGAATATCTTATTTTGCTTCTACCATAATTTCTAACATAATGCCCTGCATATCTTGGGTGTTAAATATGTTTTGTTAAATTAATAAATGTAAATTAATAAATGTAAACTTCACAAATAAATGGTCATTTAACCACTATACTCCCAAAATTCTTCACCTATAAACTAATATAGTTCAACTAGATGACTATCGAGGTATAGTTCAACTGTAAGTCACAGAGCATTTTAGGAGAAATAGTGAGATTCAGCTATTAAAGACAGAGCTCCTGGACATATATACATATTAAATTCAGCTGCGATAGGATTATATAGCAAGACAATATTGGCCATTTTAATCCATAAGTGGGATAGATGTTTCTTAAAAGATTTAGACCTTTATTAAATCAATTTTCAACCTTAAAATCATCTTTCGTTTGACAACAGTGCCCTCCTGTGGCAAAAATAAGGAAGTATCTTGACAGTACTAATGTTAACTGATTTGCAATACTTTTATTTTATAATTTTAATTTTTTAATAAATCTATATTTATAAACAGTACAAACTATCTTAAAATAAACATAAGCTACTATATAATTTTAAAACAATATCATACTAAATGGCATTAAAAGGGTAAATCAAAATATACTAATTAACTTCTAAATGAAATATTTCTATGGAATACTGCATATAATAAGCACAAGAGCAAATGAGATTCAGTATTTGTTGGTTCTCCCTTTTATTTTTTATAACAGAATTCGATGCTACAATCTATCAAAGCTCCCCAGTCTTTTTAAAGATGCTCAAAACACTCAGCCTGTGTATACCAAAAGTATACGGGGCGCTGGCTTTTTATACCAGGACATGCTAGGGGAAATCGATAACCAATTTCTGTCTATCCAGAAGTGACAATCTAATTGTGAAAGACAAATATACATGGAGCAACAAAGAAAGTATGTCAATATCTGGCATTGTCTTTCAGGATAATAAAGATGTGAACAATGTCAAGGACTGCTGTAACCCAGGAAAACTTCCTGGCAGAGGCATTAACTCAAAAGAGTAAAGGAGTAAAGGATTGTTTGGGGAAAGAAATAAAGAGGTTTCCGGGCATTTTTTTTATCTTTCTTTTTGTTCGTTTGTTGTTTGGGGGAGGGGGCAGATCTGTATATGTGTGGGTCTGTTTTGTTTTGTTCTGATTTGATTTGGTGGAGGAGGTGGAAGTGCCAGCAAAGGAAACCACAGAACTTATGGTGAAACGGAGAAGGGAGAGGATGCAGGTAAGGGGTTGATCACAGTGTGGAAGTCATATTAAAAAGCCGAGTACAACTTCCATGTTCTGTCTCCATGTTCAATGGGTCACCACTGCATGATTCCTTCTACAAGTATTTTTTGATCATCTCTTCTGCACCAGGCTATGTGGGGTGCTGGGCACAGAAGATGAATAATGTCCCAGGTGTCCTGCGGCTTACATTCTAGCGTGGGGAGACAGATCAACAGGTAAATAAGCATGAATATGATAACTATGGATTGAGGTAGGTGCTACAGAGAAAGCAACAGTAAATACAGCAGTCCCCCCACCCTTAATTGCGAGGGATATGTCCCAAGACCCCAGTGGATGCCTAAAACTGTGGATAGTACCCAACCCTGTATACACTGTTTTTTCCTACACATATGTACCTTTTCACTTAAAGGAAGCACATTACAACTCCACTTTGGCATATCTGAATTGCCAGCATCACCACTCTTGCACTTTGGGGCCATTATTAAGTAAAATAAGGGTCACTTGAACACAAGCACTGTGATACCAGGGCAGCCAATGTGAAATCTGAGATGGCTACTAAGTGCCTAGTGGGTTGGGAGGAGTAGGTACGCTAGACGAAGGGATGATTAACTAACCTCTCAGGTGGAGCAGAGTGGGACTGCACAAGATTTCATCACACTACTCAGAACAGCGTGCAATTTAAATTTTATGACTTATTTCTATAATTTTCCATTTAATATTTTCAGACCATGGTTGACTATGGGTAACTAACTGAAACTGTGGAAAGCAAAAATCACAGATAAGGGGCACTACCATATAGTAAATTCCAAGTACCTTTGAAAACTAGGGCCAGAGAGGGCAAAATCTATGAATTCCATTATTATCGATCTCTTTCTTCCAGTCTTCTATAGCCTTCCCGCCACAAGGCCTTTGCACGTCCCATTCCTATTGTTCAGACACATCCTTCTGTCCTCCACCTACACAATTCCTGCTCAATCTTCATATTTCAAGACGAATATCAGTTCCTTGGGGAAGCTCTCTTAATTATTAAGTAAAATCTCTGAATTTTAGTCTTTTCTTGATTTTTCAGAATTGCACTGTCACACTAGTATGGGTCTTCCCCATAAGACTTGAAGCTTTATGAGGGCAAACACCTGGTGTCTTTTTCAGTATTGCAACTCGGCTCTAGGCTTAGTAAAGGACCTAGCACAGAGACAGGCATGTACCAACTATTCAACAAATATTTGCTGAATCAATGAATCTGAAAAACAAAACTTAAATAGGATGTCCCATCTTCTTTCCCTAACAAATGTGTTTTTTCCTATCACAGTTTCTGCCTTGTAGCAAAATTTTTAAGTGTTGTCAGAAAACAAAATTGCACCAAGTAAACCTGAAGATCTGATTGGTTTTACTGAGTAACTCGTAAATTGGGGAGCATCCCATCTAGCAAGCAGAGAGGGGCTCCAAAGGGCTACAAAAAAGGAAAGGTTTTTAAAGGACAGACAAGGAAGTCATATATAAGATTCTTTCAGGCTAGGCAACCTACCTATGAGGGACAACAGAAGTCTCTGTGGCAGATTACATCACCTTTCCTTTGGAGAGGAAAAGGATTATCTCATTTATGCTGACCAGAAAATCCCACACTGACAGGTTAAAACTACATCCCTGAAGACCGTTGTGATGACAGTTAGGTTAGGTATTAAGTCTTGGTTTGCTTAGCACAAAAGACTCCATTTGGAGTTTCTTTTAACACCAAAGACACTTTCTTAGGTGTGTATTCAACTCACAATTACCACTTACACCATGAACTTCCCAGCCCCCACTAAATTTCCTAAGAGGGTGTAGGGTAGCATGGTTTGCTATGCAGTTCAGCCACCTATGCCTAATTCAATACAGGCCAAGTGAAGTTTCCTCTTCCTAGAACATAGAATTGACACTGAGAGACAGCTAGTTATTCTAGAATAAGCTGTTAATGGAGGAAATATAAATTGGGGAGGTGTGGGGTGGCCATCTTTCTCTCATTACATGCAAGGCGGGAAAAAAGGCCAATCTTCACTGAGACGAGATTGACACAGATGTGCAAAGAGCAGCAATGAAACCAGAAAAAGAGCAAACTCCAGGTCCCAGAAGTTCTTGGCCCGCCTTCATCCCTTCCCTTGGATTCCACAACTTTTTTTAAATAATAATTTTCATCTTTGCTTGGCCCGGCTGGCATGTTTTTAAATTGAATCCAAATAGAACTGTATCATTTCCTAGACAAGGAAACTGAGATCTCAGAAATTATCTTCCTGAGATTACAAAGCTAACTGGTGGGAGAGCTGGACTTCATATCTGAGCCTTCTGACACAAGAGCCACCCTGTCTAAACTGCCTCATGGATAGCTACTGGCCACATGTAGCCATGTAAGTTTAAACTAAATGAAGTAAAAATTGTTTGTATTCATATTTTAATTTTTGTTTTTAGTTTGCATTCAATATTATATTCATGTGTACAGCATAGTAGTTAGACGTTATAAAATTTATAAAGTGATTCCCAGATAAGTCTAGTAGCCGTCTGAGACCATAATAGTTATTAAAATATTGACTATATTCTTTAGGCTGTACTTCACATCCCAGTGATTATTTTGCAACTGCCAGTTTATACTTCTTAATCCCTCCAACTTTTTTGCCTAGTCCCCTAATCCTCCACCCATTTGGCAACCATCAGTTTGTTCTCTGTATCTGAGTGTTTCTGTTTTGTTTGTTCATTTATTTTGTTCTTTAATTTTCACATGTTAGTGAGATAGTATGGTATTTGTCTTTCTCTATTTGACTTATTTCACTTAGCATAATACCATTTATGTCCATCCATGTGTTGCGAATGATAAGATTCATTCTTTTTTTATGGCCAAATCATATTTCATTATGTACCACCTCTTCTTTATTCGATCATCTATCGATAGACACTTAGGTTGCTTCCATGTCTTGGCTATTGTAAATAACGCTGCAATGAACATAGGGATGCACACATCTTTTCGAATTAGTGTTTGAGTTTCTGAATGAAGTAAAATTTGAATTGAAGTTTGTCAGTGGCACTAGCCACATTTCAAGTGCTTAATAGCTCCATGTGGTGAATGATATTGTATTGAACAACACAGCTATGGGAACTCCACCATGAGTACAGTTCTACTGGACCACACTGGGTGCCTGAGTGATCCGTCCTCTCCATTTGTGAAATCTGAAATGAACTGCAAAAGCTCACGTCAGCCAGGGTACTGAATACAGTGGAAAACACTGCAACGCAGGTAGAGCTAGCTATTCCAAAGCCTGGGTTCTCATCCCTACTGCTTCCCATCTTTCCAATGGGCAAATCACTTAACTTCTCTGGGCTACAAGTTCTTCATCTCAAAATAGATTTTAAAATAGCTACCTGGGTTCCTGTGAAGTTCAAATGAGGCATAATAGAGAGAAAGGCTCTGTAACCTGCACTGTACTAATATATGAGTTGTTATAATGGAAAACGGCAACAGCTAACTGCCACCTCCAGAGCCCATATAAATGCCTGGCTCTGCTCTAAGCGTTTTCTATGCATTAACATATTTAACCTTCCCCATACGCTTTAAGGTAGGTGCTATCATTATCCCTATTTACAGAGGAGGAAATTTGGATGCAGGGAAGTAATGTGACTTGCCCAAGTGGCAGAACTTGAACCGAGGTGCCAGCATGTGCCCTCTACCCATTGTGGCCAAACCTGCTTTCCCTATGGCTAAAAGTGGGCATTCGTCCCTCCCTCTCTTCTACATCCACCACTGTTTTTTTCAGACAATGCCTGTATCATTCATTTTGTGGATACACACTCTAGTTATAATCTTGTCTTTTGGGCTTTCTCTTTTATTATTTTTACCTTGTGTGTATATATATTTGTATAAGGATAAGAGAACCTTACTGGACACAAAAACACCTGATGTCAAAACAAAAAGCAGGCTTATTCACTCTCACACATTATGCAAAGTAGTAATCAGCAATCAGATCCTGCTTGAGAAAACCTGACAAACCAAGTTAGTAAAAGCACTTTCCAAAGTATTTTCAATCTAATAAGTAATTTCAGACATCATTGGTTCTCCCAATCAATGGCCATTTCTATAATAGATGAAAGGAACAAAAAAAAAAAAAAAAGCAGAGACGGGAATTCTGAGAGATAACATCCCAGCATCATCACTCTGAGGGTTAACATTTGCCTAATGTGTAATAACAGCTTCCCTTCGACCAACATTTGCCAAGCATCTCTTGTGAGGCAGATGCTGGAACAGAGGGTCACCCCTACTTAGCAAACAGGAGCTTCAGCACAGGCCTTAAAGAACTGCCAAAGCTGAAAACAGGAATTCTGGATGTGGGCTCCTTGGATAGAATTCAGGGGTCTGTCTACGAACTGGGATGAGGCAAAAAACTGACATCTTTATTTTCACTAACCTCTACTGAAACTCATCATTTCCTTCCATTATAAATTCTAGCAACATACCAGAGGGGTATTTTGCAGTTCCTGTGACTCAGTCAAAATTGGAAACCACTGGCATTTTCAAGTCACATTTAGTTTGTTGCGTATACTTCAAATTGTGTCCACCACAACCTCATAATTATTTAGTTAATGGATCTGCCTATATACCGTGTTGTTTACTGTTTAATGTTCTATATTACAAATCATCTTAATGTTTTGATCACTACATTTCAGTATAGTTGGCTTCCTTTGTAATCCTATAAAGTTGCTTTATGTGTATTAAAACATTATCCTGAGACAGGATCCACTGGCTTCATTAAACCTCCAAAGAGATGGGACCCATGGCACAGAAGAGGTTAAAGTATCTATCTACATCCTAGGAGCTGGCAAAACCATGCCTTCAATGTGCAACATCACAGCTGCCTTCTCCCCCCTTCCCTGCCCCCCCCCCCATGTAAGCTGCATATTTCACCCATCAATTTGCTGGTACTGACACAGGAAGTTTGAAAGAAAACTGACATGATGCAATGACTTCTGTGTAAGGCATAAACTAGTCACAAAAGCACCAGAAAACAGTTACAGAATGATTTTTGGAAGGTTAAAAAAAATAGCCCTGTATCGAATGCACCATCGTTTCAAGTACTTCTTCAAACCACTATTTGTAATGTATTCCAACTACAAGTGTAGAAATGGCCTCATTATCCCCACAGAGGTCCTTCAGAAAGTCTATTTTAAAGCAACACCTCTGAAAGTTAGCCCGCAATCTAAAAGCCAGAGCTATAAATACACATGGCCTGGGAAAGCAATAGGAAGATGGATTCCATGATTGTGTCTTCAAGAAAGAAAATGGGAGAGCTGTAGAATAGCGGATTGCTCTATGAGCAGCTATAAGAAAAGGGAGATGAAGTTTCAAAGATAGGATAGTACGTATCAGAAGTCCAAGGGCAAAGAGACCCTTGTCATCCTGATAGAGAGAAAATATATAAGCAGGCAACCATTAATAAAGAGGTTCATAAAAGTCTTCCCAACTTATATCATAAGTGTCTATGCAGGTTATGACAAAGTTAATGAGGTGAAGTTGTTAATATGAATGGGGTCACAGGGTAGGTTCTCTCCAAAGCAAGGCCTGAGACAAAGATGTCAGAGTGCATAATAGAGGTCTCTGACGTGAGCCATGGCAGCTGGATTCCACCAAGGCCTCCCAAGAAGTATAGCAAATGGCTCCCAGAATCATCCACTAAAGGACAGGTGGTGAAAGCATTGACCCATCAGGCTTCCATCAAAGACAGGAGCACTCGGGTTCTTCCGGGCTACCTTCGCTTGTGCGCCGCTGTGTTGGAGAAGGCTCTGTGAGGAAGGCAGAAAGATGCTTGGTGAACGCTATGAATAGACTATGAGGAGCTTGAGCTGGAACCCCATGTAATATCCCTCAGGTCCCCACAGATTCACTGCTGAACTTGTGGAGAACAGTCCTTTGGGGGCTAAGAGATATGACACGAAATACCAGATGTATCTGCTACCCAGGGCAAATGTGGAATACAAGATGTTTTCTTCAGGAATAGCCTTTCCTGTGTTGAATTTTAAAATCCATTCACTTACCAAATATTTCTGAGCCCCAGCTATGTGTTATACACTGTCTCTAGGCACTGGGACACAGCAATGCTTAGGACAGGTGAGGTCTCTGCCCTCATACAACTTGTATTCTGACAGCAGCCATCTGAAAAATGAGTATTCCATATATTGATAAAGAGATGATAGGAGAAAGAGTGATGAGGAAAAGGAAGAGAGCAGAGAGGATAATTTAGCAAGGGTAGACAGGAATTACTATTTTAAGCCAGAGCCTGAATGAAGAGAAGGAACCAGCCATGGGCTGGTAGAGGAAGAGCTTTTAAAAAGAGGGTTTAAAAAAGAACAAATAAAAAAAAAAAATAATTAATTGATTTAAAAAAAAAAAAAAAAAAAGAGGAAACAACATGTCCAAAGATCCTGAGGCACAAAGAAGCCAGCTAGAGCATACCAGTGCAGTCTCCCACAGGGTGTGTGGAGGGAGGGGAGCATGTGCTGTAAACAGGAGCTCTCATCAGTCAGGGAATGAGCGTACTGTGGAAATTTGTTTTCAGATGGTGACGGGTCCCGTGCAATACATAGGGTCCTCTCTCCTCAGGCTGACTTCCAGCCAAACCAAAGTATTTTTCTTTTCCTTTCTTCTCTCACCAATTTTCATCCAAAGATCACTGAACTTGAAATGTCACAGTGTTAACCAGGCTCGAACCAAAGTAAAAATCCCAAACTGCCTGTAGTCCCAGAGCATTTTGGAAAGGAAAAAACAAAAGTAAACCATAAAGTATTTTTACATCTAAGAGGAGAAAGCAGCAAGTGGGAATAGGTACATGTTAAACGAAATATGTTCTGTGTACACACCAGGCCAGATAAGGAAGCAGGATGAGGATGGGCCTCAAAAAACAAGTGTCCTTCCTCAAAATAGCCAAGCTAGTTAGTTCTGCATCTCCATTCCGTCATCACATCCTGGGTGATGATACATCGATTGGTGTAACAGAAAATCAGGTATTGATTTCACATGTCTGTCCCTGGGCATTAGTGAAGTTCTTGCCAGCTGACTGCCTTTAATTTCAATTATCTGGGGCCGTTTAGCCTTGAGAGACTTGGTATGCAAATAATAAGCACTACTATTAGCTTTTATTTAGCATTAACTATGTGCCAAATATTATGCTGAAAATTTGTTTATATATATATTAACATATATATATATATATATATATATTAACTCATTTGAGACTTGCAACAGCCTTCTGAGGCATAACCTCGTTAGAGAAAACTCAAACACAGCAAGGTTAATAATTCAACCAAGGTCATATAGCTGATAAATAGGGAAGCTGGGTCTGAATTACAGAGGGTCCTCTTTCAGGGTCCTCTTAACCACAAACTCCAGGACTTTGTTAAATCAGTGTTAACCTCACGGCTGACTTTCTGTGGTAATGGTGTTCTGAAGGTGTTGGAAGCCGGCCTGTAGAGAACTCACTGCCATCTGAAAACCCATTTCCACAGTATATTACACTCATAGTGAAAGAGTCCCAATGAAGCAATTTTAGCCAAGAGAGGGAAAAGGGGGACATGGAGAGAAGGTTTAGAGAAATTGATCCTCCACTCATACCGAAAGTCGCCAAAGAAATTAAGGCTCATTGTCCAAACAGAAGGTAGAGGCAAAGATATGCACAGCTGTCATTCTCAATGTAATGGCTTTCTCTCTAGCTGGCTCCTTTAAAGTCATCTGCTTTGGAGAATGCCTCGATCCTCAAATGAAAAATCTTCCAGCTTCTGATACAAGTGTCAGGAAGGCAAAAGGCTGGCTTGAGCTGAGCCAGCAGAAAATGCACAAAACTACAAAAGGCTATTTTTGTTATGCTCAGGGCAAGGAGAACAACAAGAAGACAGGTCTCCAGCTTGGAGAGGGTAGTGCGATGCTAACGGTGACAGCAAGTGGATTACTCACCCTCCAGTCTGCATCTATATTCTGTCAAGAAGGATGAGATGCTTTCCATAAAGGGTGCGGGACACTGGTTAAAGGGAACTGAGGTTCAAAACAGGTTGCTGCAATTGTCAGAGTGCTTGCCCTCTGTAAATGAGTCCAAGGCTCCTGGCCTTGATGAATTAAACCCCATGCTACTGACAGCATGAGGTGTGAGGTGGCAAAAGCATCATTAGCAAACTCTGAAAAATCCTGGAGGACAGAGGATGTACCATCAAATAAGAGGGAATGAAAACAGACATTCTACTAATCATATATCAGTAGGTATTTGCCAATCTCACACACACACACACAAATCTTAGAATGCCATTAGTAACTTGGGGCGGGGGCAGAAAGCAACAATGATTACTTGGAATCAGCATAGATTTACTAAGAACAATTCATACCAGACGTGCTCATTCCGTTTTTTTGCACTCACTGAAGTTGACGATCCAGAGACTTTTACGGTCATAAAATCTGGAATTCAGCAAGATATTCTCAGTTTTTCATAAAACTCAGAAGCAAAAATATAAAGAAATGCAGGCTAGACATAATGAAAATAAGCAGGCTAAATAACCTACTAAAAGTTCTCCTTGCAAAATACCAATCAATTATGTCTATGTCAATTTAAAGTGTAGTCTCTAGTGGTATGCCACTGGGCTCTACCTAAAGCCCCACCCTGTTCATCTTCTTATCAATAATCTAGATGCTGATGGTGCCAGCATTCCACTCAAATTTGGTGATGACCTGAAGCTAGGAAAGAAAACAACTCTGAAATATCTGAACAAAATTGAAAAAAAAATCCAATAAGGTGACCAATCTATTGAAAGTTAAAATGGAATTCTCTAGAGGTAAATGCAAAACATTAAGCTTCAGTCAAATCATAAATGGATAGGACTGAAGAAACACTGCTTTCTGGTAGCACATGGAAAAAGATTGCTCGTAAATGTCTTAGCTGACTTTTAATTCAAATGAGAAATACAATATGGCTGCCAAAAATGTTATTCTGATCTTAACGTTTTACTCATAAAAGTATATTATTTAAAACTAGAAGAGATAGTTCAGTTATACTCTGAAATAGTTAGACCAGAATGAAAGATATTACATTACTTGGTTCAATTTAAGAATGACAAGGACAAATCAGGTTTCATTCAGCATCTATGGCCAGATGCTGGCCCAGCTTTGTCCCTTAGTTTCCCATCATAATGAAATGTTCTGTATTTCCAGTGTAGTAGTCACTTCCCCATGTGTCCACTGAGCTCTGGTATGTGGCCAGTATAGCTGAGGAACTGAATTTTTAGTTTTACTTAATTCTAATCAATTTAAAATGTATGTAGCCGCTCATGGCTACTGTATTGGGCTGCCCATCTCTAGACAAAGCCATATGCCAAATGGTAGTACTGGAAGGACAGTCACTCTGAAAAAAAGACCTAATGGAACAAAATGGCAAGTGTTTATATCTGAAGTGCTCTCTTATGGGACAGGGATTAGAAATATTCTCTGAAGACCACTAGGCAGAACTAGACATAGAGAGAGAAATTACAGTACAATAAAATTCATGGCTATGTCAAAATAAGTGTTTAATAATTATGACAATGTCAGTTCTATACAGCAGGACCCATGGCCATTGTACTCACTGACCAGCCCCTACACAGTGCCACCAGACAAGCCTTCAGGAAATACTCCTATTGAGTGAAATCAATCAATTAAAAAAAAGAAATAAAAAGCTGCCTCAAAAGACAATAATTTCCCCCACTCTGGAGGAGTTCCACGAAGCTGTCTGACCACTTTGCCAGAGATATTGTAGAAGATCCAGGCACCTACCAAAAGGCTGCCGGACTAGATAGCCTTTAAGGCCTTCCAGATCTGCTAGGAGCCTTTTGTCTACCATCAGAAGGGTCTGAGTTCAAATCCTGACACTCATTATTTGTGTACTGATCTTAGATACCTATTGCTGCATAACATATTACTACATACTTGGTGACTTCGGTAGCGTACATTTATGATCTCACAGTTTCTGTGGGCCAGGAAACAACATGGCTTAGCTGGGTCTCATGAAGGTGCAGTGAAGGGGTCAGCCAGGGCTGGCTTCTCATCCAGAGGTTAGACTGGGGAAGAATCTGCTTCCTCACTCGCATGGTTGTTGACAACATTCAGACCTTCATCTTTCTGGCTGCAGCACTGAGAGCTTCAGGCTTTTTGCTGGCTCTCAGTAGAGCTGCCCTAAGTTCCTAGAGGTCACTTGCACTTCCCACCACATGAGCTTCCCCAATATGCCCACTTACATCTCCAAGCATCAAAGAGCTCTAGAGCAAGTGTGCTAGCAAGCAGAGTTTACATAAGGAAACACAATCACAGATGCACATCTCATCAACTTTGCTGTTTTCTATTGTTAGAAGCAGGTCAGGTCCCAACCCCACTCAAGAGGTTGGGAATTTTACGAAGGTGTAAACTCTAGGAAATGGGGATCATGCAGGGCCACCCATAATCCTTTTTTTTTTTTTTCTGTAGAAGACTGCATTGGGAGATTTCTTAACTGCTTTCCCCTATGTCCCTATCATAGTCTCATAGGACAAAGATAAAACATCAACAATTAAAAGGTGCTGTCCAATTAGTGCTAAATGTTCTTTTAAAAAGATTACAATCCTGTTGATTTTGGTTGAGAGAACAGAGAGGGACACTGGCATACTCCAGCTTCTCCTCTATAAAAATTAGGCCACCAATAGCACAACAGAGTCATCAGAGGCACGCTTCATATACAAACTCACTTTAGAATGTTTAGGGTCAAGTTTGTCTCCATGACCGCATTTGAACCTCACAATAACAAACTAGTAGGATAGATTTAGGTTAAAGAGGCTTAAGATTAAACAAAAGCAAGGCAACCCTTTAAGCCAAAGAAATACTTAAGAATTCTCAACCCATCATTCATTTTACAGACCTTTGTTAGTTATAAGCAGAATTCATTCAACATTCATTTATTCAACAAATTTCAATGCCCAGACTCCTGCATGAAAATGTTCCTTTGTTCCTTCCTGTGAGTAGCTCAGTGAGTCTCAAACTTTGGGGATAAAAATCATTCTACAGGGTTGTACACAAAAATATTTTACAGAATTTTGCAGTGAGTAATTCTGACTATACATGACTTTTCTTTTACACACTTAATTCAGTACCAAATCCTGTGTGCAGATTCCATTGTCCCAGCCTCATAGGTTTGTCCTAATACGCATCGTTAAAAGGGTGACACAATGCTTGGCACTTAATTGTCTGATAAATATCAACTTCTACATCCTTTTAAATTACTAAGCATGTGAAAAAAGATTTGATGGTAGATTTGCCTGAAATAGGTTCATTTTAATTTTGCATTCCCAACAAGAGGGTCAAACTCCATATCTTTTTCTTCTGCTGAATTTACATTTCAAAAACCGTAGCCCCAAAACATGTTAAGGGCACTGTTCACATTCAGAGCAGCTGCTGCTGAAAGCAAAGATGCTGCTAAAGCTCAAGAGAAGAGCAATTATGCCAAGCCAATCGATGAAACGAACTGTAAAGATTAATCCTCCATAATCCTTTTTTTTCTATAGAAGACTGCACTGGGAGATTTCTTAACTGCTTTCCCTATGTCCCTATCATAGTCTCATAGGACAAAGATAAAACATCACAATTAAAAGGTGCTGTCCAATTAGTGCTAAATGTTCTTTTTAAAAAGATTTACAATCCTGTTGATTTTGGTTGAGAGAACAGAGAGGGACACTAACAGAGACATTCTGTGTTGGGCATTGCGCTGGACAAGGTCCCCATGCTGACTTGCTTATACCTCACATCCATGCTAGGAGATTGGTATGAGCAACCCTGTTCTACAGATGGAGGAACAGACATTGTGAGAAAGGTTAAATGGTTCTCCCAAAGCCACACACAACACACACACACACACACACACACACACACACACACACACTCCTTCTCTCTCTCTCTCTCTCTTTCTCTCTCTCTCTCTCTCTCTCAACCAGAACTAGAAGCTAGACCCTCAGAGAGGGACCCACTAATATACAGCGTGTCTTCACCATAGCTGAATCCCCAAAAACTAATCATTTGTTTAACAAATATTTGAGAGTCTATGTGCTGGAGACCACCACCACTGCATGGCTTATAAACCAGAGACACAAAAATACAATTGCACTTACAATCTCGGGGTATCAAGAGAGGAAAGACTGTTTAATTTATGTCAGTATGTCAGAAAAGGTTAAACAGAAAAATAAAATGCCACAAAGCTTCCTGGGGAAGGGACTACATATATTGGGATATGTGTGTCAGCAGGTATGACCACCTTGCCTTGGAAGCCTTATTAGCAGTAATATGTTTCTTACTCACACAGAGAGCTCTGGTGCCCAGATCATCAGCCCAAGCTCTGTGAAATCATTTCAATTCTCTGCACTCACCTCTGAGGCATCATCCCCTCCCGTAAGCCCCCGTGGATCAATGTTTCATCCGCTACGTTCAAGTGAATCACTGATCCTTCTCCTTCGCTCTTTGGTCTAGGCTCACGGAATATTTCCCGCACCTTTATTCCATTATTTCCCTTCTATTATTTCCTTGTTGTCTATTTCCCACTTCCCAAGACCTTAAAGAGAAGAAGCCCACTCCTAAAGAGATGAGCCAATTTCCTTTTTTACACCTGCCAGGGCCCCTTTAATCATGAAACATCAGGAAAGGCCTGCAAACCAAAATCTCTCTTCCACTTTTACCAGTCCCATTGACTCTGGTCTTTTTATTTGCCTGCAGAATAGTACAGCAAAAGAAGGAAAGGGGGCGGGAATTACCATGATTAAAAGACTGCCCGCAGCTCAAGGACACAACCAAAATGTTAGATGCCTGACTAACTACTGGCCACTAATTAAATGCAAAACAGTAGCATTAATGCAAAATGGGATAAGCAACACTATATAGGGCGGTTGTTTTTGTCTGCACAATGAACACTCCTGGTTCCCCGTCTCCCCCTCACCATCCCACTGCATTTTTTGAAGTGTTTGGGACCAGATGAGCAAGCAAGCAGCATGCCGTTAATCAACTCTTACTCATCTGCGTGTGCCACTGCATTCAGAGAGAATTAATAACAGCTTTAGCTGAACAACAGGAGAACCGAGGTGCTGCTGGCTCCTGTTCAAATGCTCCCAGATTCATGGCTGTTCTTTTAAACCCCAAGAGATCAAACTCAGTTGTTCTTCTGTCATAGCCTAAAAATTGGAAAGGTTTAAGAATACCCTCTCTGGGCTTCAGAAAACAACTAAAGATAGACCACTAAAGTCAAAGGGAAGGACTGAGTTCTCTTATATTTTCCTCTGGGTTGAATGTTAAACCACTTATGGATCTCACTTTGGGGGTTCAAGGTATTCTCCCTAGTTCCCAATGCAGGGTGGCTCCTGGAAAAGGCATGATTGAAGGCACCTGGAAAAGAAACCCTGCCCCAAAATATTTCCCCAGCCCGAGTGGCTATCAGAGATCAACTCTTGAGGTTATTAAGGAATTGTCTGTCCTAGAGAAATTAATATGGCAAGACTTTTAGGTGCTCAGCCATTCATTAAATGGCCTAAATGACATTTATTTTGAGTAACAACCATCAATAAAAATAATAATAATATAATGACTTTATATTTAATGACAACCTCTTATGTGTCAAGCACTCTGCATGTGTTATAGATGCATTCCCCATATAATTCTCACCTGGTACTTTCTCTAGTTTACAAATAGAACACCTGAAAGAACTCACATCATTTGCCCAGGCTTGCACAGATAATTAGGACTGAAGCCTAGATAAGTGGCTCCAGAGCTCAATTTTCTAAACACCCCCCAGTTCTGCCTCCTCCTGGTGGCTAGGAGGGGCTGTGAAATAAAGCTGGCCATCAAGGAAAAGAACAGGGGGCACAGGGATGGCAACATCACCATTTAGGACACCAACGGCTCAGGACAATGCTTGTTTTATTTTAGCAAAATGGTTAGGAGCAGATTACCTTGGAGCATAGGTTCAAATTCCAGCTCAATGGTGAGCTGCTGGTGTTCTATTTACAAGGCATTCCTTGCTTGCCCTCTCTCCAGCACCAGGTCCTACAGAATGATAACCATTTGGAGAAATCAATGTTACTAATCTGATCAATATTTGAAAGATATTCTCAATTAGACAGAGAGAGACAGAAATTCAAGCTCTATAAGTCACTAGCTATGTGACCCAGGCAAAATGCTTCCTCAGACTGTTCCTCAGTCTTCTCATCTGTAAAATGAAAACAAACCTAATTAGATGGGCTAATACAGCCAAAGTATTTGGAATAGTGCTTGACATAGGATAATCACTAAAGTTTTACCTATATTTTGTTTTTATTATTTAACAATTCTGGCATGAAATAGTCCTGGCTCAAATACTCACTCTAAAAAAAAAGAAAAAAGATAAAGAAAACAAAAAAAAAATAGGATATGCAAAAGAAACAAGAACATATGTCTACCAAAAACACATGAGAATGATCACAGCGGCCTAATGCATAGTAGCCGAGACCTAGGAAAAAAACCCAAATGTTCAATATTACAGTGGATAAGAGTATCCTGTTAAAACTATGAAATACTACACAGCATTGACTAATTAGTGCTACATGCAATAGTAGACACAATGATGACCAAAAAATTCAGACAGGAGAGAATGCACACTGTATGTTTCCATCTACGTGACGGTGTAGCAGAGGGGAAATTACCTCTGCTGGCAGAGGTAGACTAGTGGGCACCTGAGAGGGGTGGGTATAATGAGGAGGGGCTACATGGGACTCATCTGAGTGCTGAAAAGTCTGCACTCTGCCTCAGCAGTGGTTTCATGGGTGTCCAAATATGTGCAAATTCACTAAGCTCTAATGGTTCATTTGGAAACTTGGTTATAAGTTAGATTTCAATTTTTAAATACTAACAAAAGGTACTGAGTCAATATGGTACCATATGTGATTTTATGTACAAAATCATATTTTTTCACTTTAGTAATAGTTTTAAAAGTTATTTAAGTAGTGATGCATTCAGTCTATATTTCATTAATTACAACATTAAGTTTACTGTTTCGCACATATGACTGCTTAAGATGAGACTGAATATAAGTTTCAATATAAATATATTTCAATATAAATGTGGAATAAATTCATGAAAGCCACGAAAGCAGTGTGTAAATGAAGTCTGACAATCAGAAGCAGCACATGCCTTAGCTGTGAAAGTGATCCAAATGGGCCTTTATTCTAGTCCCCTATGGAAAAAAGACACCCAACGACCAAATCCAACCCACTGCCTGTTTTTGTACTCATAACCTAAGAATGGTTTTTACTTTTTCAAGTGGTTGGGGGAAGTCAAAAGGTTAATATTTCTTGACACATGAAAATTACATGAAATTCAAATTTCAGTATCCACGAATGACACGTTATTAGAACATAGCCCTGTTCGTTTATTTACATATTGTCTCTAGCTCTTTTCCCACTACAACAGCAAAGTTGAGTAGTTCTAATAGACACCATGTCAGCTGCAAAGCCTAAAATACTTACATGGCCATAACAGAAAAAGTTTGCTGATCCTGGCTCTAGTAGATAACTTCTACCTTGCTAATGCTGCTGCCTCATAAAGTCACCTCACTCTTCTAATCTTTTCTCACTGTGAGGTTGTTCTCAAACATCCACCATGATTAGCCTGTTGGCTCTAAATTCTGACTTTACAAAGTCCACAGTATGTGCCCAAGCTCTGCATTTGGACCTAGTGGAAGCCAGAGCCCTATCAGAATATCCTTGTCTCGGAAGATAACAATCACAAACTGTCATGAACAAACATTACGAGTTAGCTTCTTATATCACACTGCAAAACTGTCCATTTTTTTCTTAAATGTTTACTCCACCCTTGGGTTAGTTCTTGCTTAAAAACCAGCCACCGTAGAGTACTCTTCTGTTTTCACACCTGAAGTATATCTTTAAAGTATAAACATTTAAGGCTATTGTTGGAAGTGTACAGGTAAGTAAAAATTGAGATGCTAGTTGGCTGATAAGTTTAACTGTCAAATAAATGGTGATGGAACATGAATTTCCCATCTCTGTACTTTCAATAGCCTTTTTTCCTACACATGGAATATCCTTCCTCCCATCTTCATTGTAAAGTCTTTCTTACCAGACAGAAAGCTCAGTGAATATGAAATCCATATTAGAATCAAAAATCATACCCAGCACACCACTTAGGCAAGACAGGCATTTGGGTAATATATGGAGGGGGAAAAAAAACTTAAAAGAGAAAGTTCTACCCTCATTCAATAAATGTTGAATTGATCAAGATATGCTGAATTCATCTGTTCATCTCTTTAGATTCTAAGTGACTATCTCTCTATCTTCAAAAGCAATAGCTATTTTTGACAGACAAGTTCAAAACCTACCAAGGTGAATGTGTACTTTTGGAAATAGGGTAAACACCTGGCAATTTTAAGAAATTCTTTCTTGTGGGATGCTGCTTAAGAAAAGGTGTAAGGTTTCTATTGGCTCTGTCTAATGTTAAGCATTTATGAAATACTGTGGCTCAGAGCTCAGCAATGAAGTCATTTCAGGCAGTAAATACACATTTCCTGTCAAAACACATCAAACGGTAAGATTTCAATTTATTTGAGAATGGGTTGTACTAACTTCGATATTGGCAATTTGGAGAATTCGCTCATGGCTTTTAATAACCTTGGCAGTTTTCTTCGCTTTTTGCCTTCAGACCACAGAGTACCTCTGTTTGATGCTCCCCAGAAAGGTTCTCAGTATCTGTGCAGTATTCATTCCTCCCATTCCAAATCCATTGTGTAGTTTGCTTCCCATCACTCAGGTTTCCCAGAACTAAAGCTATGTCTGCACATAACTCAAAAGAGCAACTAGACTGACAGACTATAAATCCTTCTACCGCATTATGAACTTATTAAGGTAGGGCCCTAACCTCATTTGTCACTCCACCTGTATCATTTCATCTCACTGCATGGAACAATGACCTAGAAAATAAAGGCTTCAACACAAATTGGCTTGCTCTTTTACAAAAATTAACTGTAGTGTTAGGCAAACCAAGACAGGTACCTCAGCTCCACACAATCACCGGGCCTCAAGCTGCTTCTATCATTTCATTCTGCCTTCTCTCCTCTGCCTTTTATCCTCTGGGGCAATCATAGTCCGCAATGGCTGTTAAAGCACCAACTATTACCTCAAGCACCATATTACCTCAAACTCCAGGATTTAAGAGGTCCAGAAAGGGCACCACCCTTAACTTTAGGAAGACTCCCCAGAAATACTACCCCACACTTCTACTATCTCACATGGCCACCCTAGTGCCAGAGAGGCTATAAAACATAGTCCTGATTCTGTGCAGCATATTTCTGGCTAGAAATCAAGGGTCCCTTATAAAGGAAGGGGAAGGATGGATATTATGTAGTCAACTAGCATTTCTCCCACAACCCTGTATTATATACATATCTTTTTGTACAGAGAGACGATCAAAGACTAAATAAATAAAGAAACTTAGTGGTGCCTCCAACATGGTGCCTTTCATTCACCTCAGAAAACCTCTCAGAAGATTCCATTCCAACATCCTAGAAGGCAACATTCACCACAAGATGTATTTCTTCTCAGACAGAACACTTCTGAGGTCAGTTAACATTAACACAATACTTCCTTATCATACTTCTTATCACGTTAATAAAATAAGAGATTTCAGATGTAAATAATACCTCAAATGCATTTATTATGAGAATAGAGTGTTCTCTGGTTTGAGTTTTCAGGTTTTGTTCTTTGTGAAATTTAATTACAAAACCATGGGCATTTCTATCTCATCCAAAATCAAAGCCTTCCAACCCTGTGTGTCAATGCGGAAAAGACTGAAAGTTCAGAGAAATGATGGCATTTTCTCTAGGATCATATGATAAGGTAGAAGCCAAAACTCTAAATTCAACACCTCTTGAGTTTTCACACCAATGCCCAGCCTTATGGATAAGCACTACACGTTGGCAGAAGGCAGCATGGCTTCTGGCAGAACCTCAGGAATGAGGACAAGATGCATTTATGCACTGAGCTGCAATTTTTAAAGCATTTCCACATAGTCAGCAATTAGAATGCTTTATAGGAAACCAGATCGCTGTTGTTTTGAGTAGGTAAGAGACATATAAACTTGAGGTAACATTTGAGACTTAAAGGATGAGAAGGAGGTAGCCAAAAGAAAAAAAGGAGGGGGGCGGGGGTGGGGGAGCGGACAGAGGACCCATGTTCCAAGGAATGAAACATCAATTACAGAGCCACTGAAGAAGGAATGGGTTTAGTGTGTTCTGGGAAACAAGAGATGGCTGGTGTGATCAAAGAAGAATAAGCAAGGGGGAGAGAGGTCTCAGATGACATAGGAGAGAAAATTGTACTGGAAACCCTACTCCTAATACAACTTCTGCTTTTCCTATAACCAAATTCATTTTAACACATGAATCTGCTGTCTCCACCATCCTCACTCAATCTACTTCTAAAAACTGTCTTTCAAGTAAAGGAAGAGAAGGTATCGTTTTAATGGCAAGGCATACCTAATTTTAAAATATATACAAAATTCCAGAATTATAAAACACCGTTTGCTTTTAAAGTAGGTGTTCCACAAACTTCCTTTAACCAGTGCTTTCAAATTATAACTCCATTTGTGTTATTTTAAAAAATAAGATGTATCTGCAAATACACAGTTTTATTTCTTCTATATCAAAAGCAAACCTTCAAAATATCCCTATGCAAGAACAGAATCCCAAAGCCCTGCCATAGCATTTACACCTAGTAGGTCTTCAATTTCACTGGCTATTTTGATCTTAAGTTGAAAGGTCCACTGCTTCAACCAGTTAGAAGGAAAAAAAAAAAATGTTTACTATCTTGGCATCCATCAACTGGTATTTTCAAGGGCAAGAAAACTGCAGCGCCCACGGAGTGTCTGGGGTGCTTAAGGTTAATGGCTATATTTACATAGCCATCAATTCACTTTGCAAAGAACTGCCTCAGTGCTGCACAGTTCCCGTCAGGCAGAGCACAGTCTCTGAAGGAGAGAGGGGAAATGCCTGATAAATCTTAACAACACTGCTTGTTTTCATTAGATTATTTCTCTATTTTCAGTTGAAGACTCTTGGGCCTCTTATTGCACAAAACAGACTACCCTTCTAACTCTCCATGAGTCAGTTTCTGAAACACTTTGGGACTGAAGCTAAATAGTAGCTATACCTTCTGTGATACAGGTGTATACCTTCCACCTGTACTGTCTAAAATGGTAGCCACTATACCACATGGCTATTTAAATTTAAATTAATTAAAATAAAATTTAAAATTAAGTTCCTTGGTCACAACAGCCACATTTCAACTCCTCGACAGTCACGTACGGCTTAGTGGCTCCTACCATGGCCACACTGATTTTAGAACACTTCCCTTACCACAGTTTTGTTGGGAACTCAAAAGATTGTTTATAATGTCCAGGGCCTGACCTGTTCTGGAATTTATATCTCTTCATTCCGAGAGAACATAATCATGAAAGAGCCTTTCTGTAGTCCCACATTTTCTGGTTGCATTCCCAAGCAACTTGATTCTCTAAAACACACCCTCTGACCTGGCAATTGCAATCCTACTCCTCCAAAACACCAGTACATGGCTACGAAGAGACGGGTGATGGAGAGAGGGCTTTAAACAGTAAACATTGCATCTCAATCAATATCAGGCATGAATTTGTTCCAGAATGTTCTCCTACTCTCTGTAATAGGGAGTAATGGAAAAAAAATCTAAATGCTCATCTGTAGAGGAACAGCTAAAAAATGTAGTACATTCATAAGGGAACATTAATGGCAATTAAAGAAACGGACAAGAGCTATGGATATATCAACAGAGATATGGAAGACAATGGTAAGTGAAAAAAGCAAATTATAGAACCAAGATATAGTATAATGCTATCTAAGTGAAAAAATTCACACATAATACTATGTATTTAGTAAGTGTGCATAATTTAAATAGCATAAATAGAAAAGTTTAATATATTTTGATGTTTTTACCTTATACTTTTTAAATAAAGGTAAATGCCAAATATGTTGATCAGACAGCATTGACAAATCACCTTCAAATGATTAGAGAGAGTCTACCATACGACATCAGTCCATTCTGCCTCTTCATGTTTGGATTTCTTTGAGACATACATATATTAAATATTTTAAATATATACAGAAGGATATTAGCCAAACTCTTAATAGTATTGGGCGGGGGAGGGGGACATAAATGGGTTAGAAGGATAATTAAAGGAGATCTTTATTTTTTATGTAATTCTAATTTTACTTTTATCTTTTTACAACTTGCACATTGCTGGAGGGCTCCCACAAAGTCACTGTAATCCTGTATCATAATGGTGGCAACATCCTCCATATGATACAGTGCCAGCAGCTGTAATAACACTGACCTGCCACTCCCAGCTGGCAAAGTATACCATCTATACACACCAGGCTCTACTCTAAATCAAATGCCACGGTTTTTGTTTTGTTTTGTTTTGTTTTTAAGTAGATATTTGTTCTTTAAAAAAAAATTAGGGCGGTTTTGCTGTTTGGCAGTTCTGCTGTTTAGTCTTCCATGTAAGCTATCTTCTGTCATGCCCTAGTCTGACACTCAGCTTAGAAGCCTCATCTAACTGTCTGGAGTTGAGTGCTGGTTGGGACAAAGGGCAAAATGGCACGCCGCCAAGGAGGAGAAATGTAGCATCTTGACAGTCGGGCAGAGATGACCAAAGTGAGAACCTGCTGAAGGGACAACAGTGACAGATAGGTCCCAAGGAAATGTTAGTACAAACCTAGTCACACACAACGCGCCACAGCCTTCGAGAGTACACTGCAGTTCCGCAAACCAGCCACGTAATTAAAACACAGCTCTGGAGACAGAGGAGGTTAAATGACTCTGACCCAGTGCATCCGCTCTCTTCTTGGTGGTTGTCAATTCTAACCTTCCTGCCGACACTCACACATTTCTATACATTAGGCCGTCTCTAAAAAAAAAAAAAAAAAAAAAAAATCTCACTAACTCTAATTTTTTTAAAATGAGTAAAGATTTTTAAAAACCAAGCTCTTTACATTTGTTTTATTCAGAAAGAATTTCAGTTTGCAAACTTCACATTTTTTAATAGTGCAAGACGAACTAATACCCACTGAAAGCTTTTCGTGTAAACAAACACGGAAGACAATTTTTCCTCCATGTAGCAGGAGAATGCAACAAGCCAGGTATCTGTTCTAAAACTTCCCGTACCTCTTCAAGTCCTATAATTCCATCTATAACTCTCTCTGTCTTCCAGTCCTGACTAAATCTTCAATAATTCCCAGAATGGATGAAATCTTGAATCCACATCAGCTTTCAACGTCTGCTGAGTCTTAACTATACAGGAACAAAAACGAAATTCTGGTATGTCACCTGCCAATAGGATTATAATTTAAATCAGTCAAAAGTATATGGAAATAGAAGCTACATTTCTTTTTCTAGTCAATATAGACATCAGCCAGACAACAGAAGTAGGCAACATGACAGTTATGTGCTACATGAAGCAAAATTGCCTCAACATCCATTTAAACAGCTATATGATTCTTATTTTAGACGTTCTCAAATACACAAAATGCATCTTATTCTCTAAAAGAAACTTAGGGACATTATCAAAATCAGTTTCTCATATATAATACTGATGCAACCAAGATCTAATTTGTATTTTTGGCTCAGTAATTTAATCTTCAGAATCATACTATTTAGACAAGCTTATCAGTGTATTACAAAATGAGAAACTTATAACCTACTTAAAAGGATGTTGTTTTACAAAAATCTCCTTATTAAAAATGCTTAACTTTGTATAACGAACCACAGTTATGCGAAGAGTGGTCCAAGGCTTGGCAGCATCAGTGAGAACTTGTTGGAAATGCAAATTCTCAGGCTCTATCCCAGACTTACTGGGAGGATGGAGAAGGGTAGGGTGGGAATCTGTGTTTTAAAAAGTCCTCCAAGTGGTTCTTATGCACTGGTATAAGTGACAATATTAAGAACTGCAATAATACTGGAAATGGGGGACAGGCATAACAAACAAGATTGATAATATAAAATAGATTTTAAAGATCCAAAATATACAGAGGACAAAAAAAATGCAATCAGTATATACTCTATATCCATCTCCCCTTGTTACTTACCTTGAAGTAAATGTGAACTGTGAAATTCATATATAGATGTAGTCAACTGCTTGTAAGTTCAAGTCTAGTTACACTATGGTTCAGAAATATTTGCACATCAAACCAGAATCTGAGTTTACACTTGGGATCCTGAGCCCTTTGTAAATGTGAAGAGAGTAAATTCAGAATCAAAATGTCTTGAAGAAATTGTTTTCTAGGAATCTGCCAGTACTTTTTCTCAGGGTGACCTTAACTTTCAGACTTGAGGAGTATTTTTCTTTCCTGATTAATACTTCCATAGGATGATTAGTGTACTTTATGTATATATCAAGACAAGCTGTTTTTTCCTTGCTATCAAGAACACCATTGTAAAAGGATAACCAATATCAATATCAATGGTTATCAATGGCGAGCTTACTGGTATTCTCTGTTCCCCCTACTCACCCATGAAGAACATGGGGCTGGACCATGTGTTCCAAACACTGGTCATTTTCTTTTAAATAATACAGAAACCTTGCAAATAATCTGCACATATCTGACCAGATTCCAGGAGGACCTGTCCCTCAAAAACAGGCTTATTTCTAGGCCTTTAGAATCAAAATAGAACACCCTATCGATGTCTATTTGTACAAACATTCATTTCAAGTGTATTTAAATGTCTCTAATCTTGCTTTTGCTCATCCCATCCAGGAGAGCCTCCTCCATTGTGTAATCACAATAATGAACACACACTGGGCGCTTATGAAGGATTCAGCTACCACAAAATTGATCAATTGTTAATTTATAAAGTGACTAAATGTGCCTTCCTCTGCAATAGTTGCATTAAGCTGTGTTTGGGTGGGAAAGACACCCATGTCCTCAGCCCCCTGTCTGTAAAATAAAAGTGCGACTATCACTCAGATCCTACTAAGGCTTATCTTGAATCCTATTATTTCCTTGGATGTCTCAACCTACCACTATTCCCCACCTTCAACAAAAAGCAAAAATTGGCATGGCACTTTAAAAACCATGGGCCACATGGTTACTAATTACAGAGGATTCAAGGCAGAACTGAGATTAGCAGCCAAAATAACTAGAGTGTATATTTATTGGCATCTTATTATTTTGATAAAATACGAATTTCACAATGAGTATTTGATCAATCAAATTCTTTAGTGTGTCAGGATGAGGAGTTTCAGAGCTTCTCCTTGGGATAAAACACGTTTGTTATTTATCTCTTATCCTCCGCCATACCTCGGCTATATACATGAGGAGTTGGTCAATATTTCTTGAATTGAAAGAATGAAGGCCCTATTATGAGCTTTGGCTCTGAACCACACTGCCTGGGTTCACATTGTGGCTCTGCCACAAGCTACCTGTGTGGCTTCCTCCTGTGTGCCTAAGTTTCCTTATGCACAGGAGAAAGATGATGATTGTGTCTACCTTGTAGGGCTGGTTGGCGGGTAAGTGAGATAGTACATAAAAAATATTTAGTGCAGCAAACTGACACAGCCACTATAGAAAACTGTGTGGTGGTTCCTCAGAAAGTTAAAAATAGAATTACCATAAGGTCCGGCAACTTCACTTGTGAATATATATCCAAAAGAATGAAAACGAGGACTCAAAAGATATTTGTACATCCATATGCACAGCCACATCATTTGCAATAGCCAAAAGGTAGAAGCAACCCATGTGTCCGACAACGGATGAATGCATAAACAAAAGTGTCACATACAAATACAATGGAATATTATCCAGCCTTAATAAGGAAAGAAGCTCTGATACACACTACAGCATGGTTGAATTTTGAAGGCATTATGCTAAGTGAAATAAGCCAGAGGCAAAAGGATAAATATTGTTTGATTACACTTGTATGAGGTACCTGGAGCAGTTAAATTTATCGGGACAGAAAGTAGAATGGTAACTGCCAGGGACTGGAGGGGGCGGGAGGAATGGGGTGTTTTCTTTAGTGGGAGCAGAATTCTGGTTTTGCGAGATGAAAAGAGTTCTGTGGATAAATGATGGTGATGGTTGCACAACAATGTGAATGTACTTAATGCCACTACACTGTGCACTTGAAAATGATTAAGTTGGTCAATTTTATGTCATTTGTATTTACCACATTTTTTAAAATGTTTAGTGCAGTACCCAACAATATCTTTATTCAGTAAATCATAGCTATCGATGTTACTATTGATTTTTATAAAATCAACAAATCAAATATTTAACAAATATTTATTAAGGTAATTTGCCTATTATAAAATGGCAAATACCCACATTAAAGTCTAGTGAAATAGACATTTGCTGAGGTCCAATTCCATTTCGGTGTCCCCTTGTCTACCCACTCTGCCCCCCACCCCCACACCCTGACCTTATTGGGGATGTTTAAATAATAACCAATTAGTTTCCCAAATCTCAGCAGCACATCAGCCCCTAGGCACCAAGGTGGGTGGAAATTCAGCACACGAGGTAAAACAGACTGGTACTGAAAGAGAGACTTGCAGCCATGCCCAGCTTGCTTAATGGATCTGCTGCATGATCCTAGCAGACCTAACATCACAAAAAGCAGGACAGAGAGGGAAGAAAATTCTAGTTTCATCTGGGGAAAACTGGGTCCATGGTAACCAATTTTATGGGTCTTTTGATTTGCGCCCATGGAGGTGTGGTGTGTGTGTGTGTGTGTGTGTGTTGTGTGCGTGCGTGTGCGCGTGTGTGTGTGTGTGTGTTGAGAGGGAATTAATCCAAAAACATGGATGAAGAAAGCTGTGTGTCTCCGATGTGAAGCTGGGTTGCATAATCACTTCTGAAAGCAGAGAAAAGGTAACAGATGTTTACATTACAATCTGGTTGCTTCTTGAAGGGCTGCCAAATGATTTAAATAGTCAGGAAGACTGCAGGCCCCAGTGATTTGTTGCCCCCACTAACCCAGGCAAAGAATTCACCCCACTAACATTTTCTTTGTATGGCCTTATTAAATACCCCTACAAAATACTTAAGGCTTTCAAGCTACTTAAAATTTTAAACTGCACACCAATAAAAAAGGTAGAACAGAAGGACTGATTCACTGACATTATGAAACTTGCTGTCTTTGGTAAAGAGGGATGCATTAAAAAGGAATTCAAAATCCCTTTTAACTTTTGGGTTTTCCATAGCTAATACTAAGATGAATTTTTAAATAGAATAACATACAGCCAAGAAAAAGAATGGCACATAGCTCTTTTCACTAATTTATCATCCTTCCCAGAATGACTCCAGAGTATATCTGAGTCTCATATGAATACATGTAAAATACTCATCAGTGCATAGGATATCTTCATAATCAAGGGGGTTTTTTCCAACTGCAGGGATGTCACAGACCCCATGCATGTCAGCCTCCTTCCCCAGTCTCAGGTTCCCCACAGGCCCACCCGTGGGCCTTCATCAGGTAAACAAAGCAGGACACAAGTTATTTGATGTATAACCCCATTTAACAAAAATGATGAGGTCTAAATGTTTATATGTAGATACAAACGGAAAGAGTAAATTTGATATTTACCAAAATATGAAGAGGAATTATCTTGGTAACAGTATTGGGTTCATTTTTTACCTCCTTTTTCATGCTATTCTAGTGTTTGAATTTTCTATCCAAGCATGTGTTATCTTTATAAATATTTTAAAATATTAAAGAAAGAAATCTTCAAATCAGCAGCCTAGAGTGATTAAAAGAATCTTGGCTAATGCATTTAGAAACCTGGGTTCCCTGCCAGAAGTAAGGAGGTGGTGATGGATAATCCATTTCATACTCTGGGACTAAAACTTTTCACTAGAGCAAGATTTCTCAATCACAGCAATTGTGACATTTTGGTTCCCATGTTGTAGGAGCTGTCCTATGCCTTATACGATGTTTAGCAGCATCTCTGGCCTCTACCACTAGAGACCCACCCAGTTTTATCAACCAAAAATGTCTCCCAACATTGCCAATGTCCTCTGGGGAATAAAATTGCCCCGGTTGAGAACCACTGTACTAGATGGTCTCTAATTTTTTCCTTGCTGAAAATCTTCTTTGATTATTTAGAAGACTTAGAAGTATCTAAGTCTGAGGTTTTAGGGCCAAAAGTACTTACGGTATACTAAGAACTCAACAATATTTTCATGATTCATTAAGTGAAGATATGAAAATGAAGAAAATAAGGAAATGGTAAATTTTCAGAGAAAACTTAAGGACATCTGGCATAGACATAAAACTAAGAGAATTCAAACAGACGCAATGGTCATTAAAAAAACTAATAATAATAATAACCCTAGCTTTTGACAGTTTCACCTTTAGTTTTCTATTAAAGGAGACATATTTACTATTTTTCTAAATACAGTATCTTCTTTTTATTTGCCATTTTAACAAGAACTTTCTAACATCTGACACTAGCATACTTCTGAATTAAAATTATTTATACTCATGCTAATGACTTGCTACTGTAACATATTGACATCTTTTGAATTAAAAAATGACCAAAAAAAAGGATTCAACATGGTTTTAGATTCATGACTCTTTGGAAATCAGTAGCTCATGCATGAACCAGAATGTTTCATCAACAACACCCCACACTGGCACACTAAGTGTTCAACAAATGTAAGATACACTTAAAATTATGCCAGAAGTAAGGTTTTATCCCAAATTATTAGTTTGATTTTACAGCAACTAAAAGGCACAAAGTATGAAAGAGGAGACTATCGCACAGCAAGTTAATATTCTGAATTCTCTTTCACAAGTAAATCTTAAATCATTACCTAAAACTGTCTCATCATCTTTTTAACATCTGTCTTTCAATATGTTCGAAAATGTCCAAATTGAGTCACTCTACCCAATCCTCTCCCACCGTCACCTCCCATTTAAATGTCTCCTTTGTAACTGCCAATACTGCAATAGCTACTTGGGAGTGACCCAAGCTAGCTAGTGCATACAATCCTCAAAGCCTTGAGGTAGGTGGGTTCAACTGAGCCTTGATAATGAAGGAAGTGGATGTGGTCCTCCTCTACAGAGACAGCCGAAATGGGTCAGGGGTCCCGCCCCATCACAACAGTCATCCTCTGCAGATCTCTATTGGAATGGGCACTAGGCTAGGAGTTGGGACCCTGGGATTCTAATCCCAGTTATTTTTATACCACAGTGATTCAAGTCACACCTCCCACCCTTGAACTTCTAGAAAACTGAACTCTGAGGAACTTTCCAGATTTAAATTTCTGTGAGCCTTTAAGTCTTTCTTTAAACAAGATTGTACAATTAAATTTAAGTTAACACACACACACACACACACACACACACACAGCCCTTTTAACTGACTGTATAGAGGAAAGAGATTTAAACTTGAATGACAACTATAAAATAACAAGAGTTACTTTTATTTTTTCCACAAATATCAAACAGATGGGAAGCCAAAGTTAATTTTATCTCGTGAGAGGTGGGTTGCCCGAGATCACAAGCTGAGTGTGCTATCAGCTTGAGCTTTGTAATATTTTTATAAGTTTGGGCTGCCTAGGACCGACGTGAGCTTTTTAAATAACATTTTCAAAACAAAAAATTATACAGTGATGAATGTGGCCAAGATCACTTCATCAATCCCTTTGTGAACACCTTGTTCCTATTGCCTATCCACCACCTTCAATCCTGAATCTTCTCAACAAAATAAGATAAAGTACACTTATGATTGGATTGCCTTCAGGACTTTAAGTCATTTTGCTAATCCTAGCAAATTTATAACCAACACCTAATGAAACCCACACATATACACAAATTACCTATCACCTCAATGTTCCATCTTTCTTGAGGAAAAAAAATGCAAAAGGCTAGTCTGTGTACTATGATGGCTCTCCATATATGTAAAGAAATAGAGCCAGAATACAGGGTTAAAAACTCCCAAAGAGGAAGAAGGCATGAGGGGGGAAATGTACTTATGCAAATTCTAAAGAGATCTATAAACCTGCAATCTGAGAATTTTATTATTAAGCTAAGCTTCTTAGTAAAGAAATCCCAAAACTCTCCAACTGGGCAGCTAATTGAGAGTTAGGAAGAGCCAAAGCGACTTCCCTCTTCTTTTCACTTATCACTGGCAATATAGAAACCCTTGCTCAATATGATAATGTGACTTTTGTCAATGCAAGTTCAAGTAAGATAGAGGATTGGCTGGTGATGATGTCATACCCTGGGTTAATCCCCAGTGAAAGCAGTTTTAATATCATATGCATCAACACACATTTACATAACAAAGTATTATATTAAGTGTAACAATAAATGAGTCGTGCAGATAAAAGCAGCTATTAGAGAAAGGCTATGTGCCACTGAAAAGGAGTAATGGGATAAAGAATCCTTTTTGTCTGTGACTAGATTTAACTAGGTCATCAAACAATACACATCTCTAAAAAGATCAAAAATTGAATATTGAAATTCAAGTGACCTAGAACATTCTAGTAAAAAATATTCACTAACCGAGTAGGAATATTTGTAGGATTTTTGTATGGTGAGGTGGAAGTAAAAAAAAAAAAATTAAAGTCATTCAAAAATACTGCTTTGAATGGCAGCACTGCTTTTCTGAGAAGGGTAACTTTCTTATCTTTAACAGATAAAACTGGGCAAGTTGGTTCAGTGACTTAAAACCTTGTAATAAATTTTAAAGTGTCAAAGGGAAGTTAAGATGGTACAGAGCAGAACAATGAGAGAGAAAAACTGAGAAAGGAAACCTTGATATTCGGCTTTAAACTATGAAAATATTGATCAAGAAATGTCCACACAAATGAAGAAACCTCTCTGCACAAATGAGCAATGCCAACTCACACGGTCAGTTTGGGAGGACATAAGTCATCATTAGTCATGACTCTGAAAATGCTCTCATGTTGCCTTATTAAGATCTTTATTTCCAATCCAAAGGAAGTGTTGGGTTTGCACACTGATTTATGCTACAAACTTGGCAGAAATGCTTCTCACTAAAAAACCCACAGTGAGCTGTTGAAGAATTCTTCAAATCATACATACATCTGTTCTCAAATGACTTAGTGGAAAATACTGATTATATTGTGAAATGTATGTTCCTAAATTATTTTAGCCATTTTTTTAATCCAGGGCTCAGACCCAAAGGCAAATTGTTCCCACCTTGTCACCCTCAGCAAGTGTGATCACAAAAGGGGGCCAGTGTGATCAGAAAGCTTAGCCATCAAGTATGCACGTTTGGGTGTCTGAATCTGCAGCTGGGGTCTTCAGGTTGTTGTGGACAATCCCGGTACCCAGGCCTTTAGAGAAAGAACCAGACCAAGGCTTTAACCATGCCCATCTCCACACACTGGGATCGCCTGTCACATCACATCAACCTTGCTCATCTTGGAGGGACGGCCGTTGAAAAGTTAAAGGGAAAAAGAGTTCAGGCATACAAATGCTTCACCAATGGTAGTGGGAGTCCTTAAACCCTGGTGGGGGAATAGACAGGCACACGGTGGGTCTAAGCGAGTCCATGAACCTGCACATATACATCTTGCTGAAGAGCTAACTCATAGCTCGTCTAAGGTTCTCAGAGGGTCCGTGGAACCCCCAAGCGTTAAATAATACTGATTCAGGAGAAAAACACATCAGTGGTACCGTATCAGGCTTGGGCTGCCTTCCACTTCCCATCCTCCGCAAGGATGAGCTCATGGTTTAGGATTAAAGCTGCCCTCCCTTCCAGAAGCGAGTGACAGGGTAAATGAGACAAGAATAGGCTTGGAATGAGAGGAAGAAATGTAGACACGCTGGCTCGGTGGACAAATCCGAGATGCCTAACTCAGAAAAGAGAACTTCCAGAACTGCTCCAGTTCTCCACTTGCGCGGGAGCTTTCCTCTCCCAGCTGCAAGCTGCGTCCCGGGAGACACAGCACCTTCCAGCAAGAGCCCTGCAACCAGTGGTTCAGGATCCACGGATGAAGCCCCAAGGGATGAAGCCCCAAGGCCGGCTTCTCCAAAACAAGAGCTCATGGAAAGTTCGCCCTCTCTCCTCGTACCAATCCATTAAGTGGCCTCCCCTGCAGCCGCAGAGCACCCCCACCGGGGTCTCTGAATGGCAGGCAGGCAACCCAGAAGTTGGAAGCAGCGCTACCCAGCCACACATCCTCACTTCAGAGAGCCACTTCTAACTTCAGGGTGCACGCCAACTACCGTACATGCCGTCCCGCACTGCAAGGAACCAGGATGGGAGCGGGGAGCGAGGAGCGGGGGGAACGGGGGAGAGTGGGGGCGGGGGTGGACGTTCCTGTGAGTCGAGTCATGTCGGTATCAGTCAGAGCGCAGCTGCTGCTTACAAGACAAACATTGAGCACAGGGTCGAAAGCCACCCCAAGCCATCTTCCAGCCCCTCTTTTCCCCATTCAAACCGGTCTTACTTGACTCAGAGTAGGCAGCCAGGTCTGCGCATCCAGGGTGAGGCACCGGTCTACGCACCAGAGCCGGAGGACGCTGACGCGCCGCCTCCCCGCGGGCCCCGGGGAATGGCCCATCACCTCTTCAGGACCGCTGTAAAGAAAGTTGCTACGTCTCTCCAAAGACGAGTCCGAAATTGCCGTGGAAGAAGCAGCCGCTGCGACTCCGACTCGAAGCCTGCGGTCTGGCGGCAGCCGCGCTTGGGGTCGTGACGCCCGTCCAGGGTGGCGCGCAGCGAGCAGTGTGGAGAAGAGCGGGACGAGCGAGCCAGCGGTGAGGGGCTGGGCCCGCCGCGGGCCGCGCTGATTGGCCGGGCCGGCCGGCTGCCCCAGTCCGGGCTGGACCGGGTGGTCCACGTGAGCCGACCCTCTCCCGCCCAGTGGCCCTGCTCAGTCTCCGCGCCTCCACCCCTCGGCTCCCGGAGCCTCTCCAGAGCGCCTCTCTGTGGCCACCACTCGGCAGGTGCTGAGAAGGTACTCTTTTCTGAGTACCTGCGAGCCGCGTTGATACCTGCATTAAGGGAGAAAAATTTAGGATTCAAGTCGCAATCAAAAACAATCCCACGCATGGTGTCTCCATCTGAGGACTCAAAGCAGTTTGCAAACAGGCTTACTTAGCCGCCTTTCGCATAGCATATGCATAACTAATCTGGCTTTTATATAACTAGTTTGCATGGGAGAGGAGGAAATTCCATATACGTCATTATCTGAATACTTTCTTTTTGAAATTATTAAAAATGCAGCTAAGACATCTTTGACTCGCCCCTCATGGCAAACTCTCCTCCCTTCTCCCTTCCCCCAGTGTGGTAACAATAACAATCAGTGACACTTAAACTGTATTCACTTTACAGAGAATATCTCATCTGATCTACTTTTTATAGATAAGAAAGCTGAGGAACAGAGAGGTAACATAACTTACTGAAGATCATACGGTTAATTGGTGGTCAGAGTGTAATTTCAACCCAGGAAGTATCTCACAGAATCCATGCTCTTTGACGTTCGGTGTAATCCAGAAGAGGCATCCCCTGAGAACTTGTTAGGAATGCAGACTTTCAGACCCCACCTGAAATCGGAATCTCCATTGTAACAATCCCCAGATGGTTAGTATATACATAAAGTTTGGGAAGCTTTGCTCTACCCTACTATGCCATGCACTGTTACTGGTTTGCCTTACAATCTTCTTGTCTTCTTACTCAGCATCAACATAAAATTAGGCATCATCTTGCCCCAGTTGAATGCCAAAATTTGCCTTTTTTTGACCTTACTGCTTGAACTAATCTATGGCAGGCCTATCTCCGTTCTACCAACCTTTGTTCTATACGCACACACACACACACGTGCACACACACACACACACTCCATATTATTTTTATCATTTAACATTGTCAATCCTTTTCTCTTTCATCATCAAAATTGGAGCTCGGCAGCCAAACATAGTCATGTTACCATGTTGTCACTAAGAGGGAATTCGAGTGCTGAGATTCTACAAAAGAGGAGGACAGATCCAAGGAAAACTTGAAACTACATGCCAGGAGATGCCAGAGCTCTCTCTTGACACCATTCATTCATTCATTCATTCGATAAAACTGAGGACCTACTCTGTGTTAGGCACTGCAATAGGTGCTGGAATACACAAAAGTAAACAAAACAATATAATGTCCAGCTCCCATGAAGCTTACCTTTTACTAAGGGGGACAGGCAATTACTGTGATAAATAAGTGAAGTCCACAGTGTGGTAGGCATGTTACAGAGAGAAATAAACTACAAAAAGGGAGATGACTGCTGGGAGACTGTGATTTAAATGTATCCAGGTTAGTTCTCACCGAGAAGGTATCATTTGAACAAAGACTTAGAAGAGCTGAGGGAGCAAATTCTTTAGAACATCACATTCATTCATTCACCAAATGTTTATTGATTCAACACTATATGTCAGGGATTATTCTGGCCTGGGTCTGTGTGTTTACCTAAGCCCTGTTTAAGTGTTTTATCTCCAACTTTTCCTGCACTGAAGTTTTCTAATCTTAATGGGGAAAACAAAATGTAAGCAATTTTGTGTGACTCAACCTAATACCATATTCTCCCATCCTGGATGTCAAGTGTTGTTAGGAATCTAAATACGTCCCCAAAAATCCATATGTTGACATTGTAACCCCCATACCTCAGAACATGATCATTTTGGAAAAAGAGTCTTTATAGAGATAATCAAGTTAAAATGAGGTCATTAGGATGGGACCTAATCCAATGTGCTGGTGTCCTTATAAAAAGGGGAAATTTTGGAGCAAGACACAGAAAAGAGAGAATGTTATATGAAGATGAAGGCAAATTTGGGGTGATGCTTCTACAAGGAAAGGCATGACAAAGATTAAGGGCAAACCACAAAAAGAGAAGAAAGGCATGGAATAGATTCTCTCAGACTTCAGAAGAAACCAACCCTGCCCACACCTTGATCTTGGACTTCTAGCCTTCGAAACTGTGAGACAATAAATTTCTATGGTTTAAGCCACCCAGCTTGTGCTACTCAGTTACAGCAGCCCTAACAAACTAACACAAGTATGTGTCTAAAGTAATATGTAGTACCCTTAAGTAACTCATACACAAATTTCCAATTACCTGATGTCTTTTTGTGCAATAGCAAGAAGCCAAAATGATCTGGTGAACTGAGACTTACTAACCAAATTCACCACAAGGAAAAAGCAAATTATGTTTTAAAAAATAAGCATAATGATCCCTAATTATTTGATTATTTTTTAATCAACTATCAAAAAGCCTGCTGTGTGGCAGGCTCTGAGACAGAGTGACAAAAAAGGCAGATGTGGTCCCTGCTCTCATGTGACTTGTGTGTATTTCAGAGCAGAATAAGTGCTTTAAAGAAAATAAAATAATGCTAGAAGATTAAAAAAAAGGATAATGGGTTTAATTTAGATTGGCTGCCCATGGAAGGCTCCTATCTTGTGGTAACATTTGAGCCAAGACAAAAAGACATCCAAGAAAAGATATGGCAAACAAAATTCTTTTAGGAAAACATAACGATTCTTCTTATAAGAAAATATTCCTGTCTTTCATTCCATAACACCTTTCCTTTCTCTCTTTGCCACCCATTTTGCATTCTTGAGGTTGTGCAAATCAATGTCTTTTTCATAAAAATGGGGTCAATTTTTTATTTTCTAATGTAAGAACCTGCGAAGGTTGTGCCATCAGGGTTTTGCACACACACACACACACACACACACACACACACACACACACACAAAACACTCTTTGACATGCTTTCATATTTGTAGATAATGACACCGTGTGACTTGGTCATTGTGTTTATTTTCCCTCATTTGTATAACATCCAGAACACTACTGGTGACTGACTGTACATCCAAAGGAACATTCCAACTCTCCTAGGCCTATTTATAAAATCCTCGTACTATTAAGTGAAGCTTCCGTTTTAAAAGTTTGCAATGCTTATGTACTTTGAGTGTAATTTTTACTTAGGAGACTAATAAGAATAACAGCTAGCATTAATTGTAGGCTTGTGTGTGGCTCACTAAGCTAAGTGTTTCACATGGATTATCATCTTCATAACCCTCAAAGTAAATTCGCTTCTCGTAATCTCTATTTCACAGATGAGAAAACTGGGGCTCAAAAGAGGGTAAGTAACATGCCCACAGTTGAAAACACAATTCAATGGCAGGTTTATGAGAAGTGAGCCGATCTCTTTAATTGCAAGACTTGAGTTAGAGCGGGTGAACAAAAAGCAAAAAGCATTTGTCTCTCCTTTACATTCGTCTTTGCAATTTTCATAGCACTGTTTTCTAACTTTTTATATTTACCCCAGCCCTTTAACTTTCAAGTTTACTTTTCTACGCAGGTATTTGCTTTGCTTTCCCTTGCTTAAAACTGGGAATAAGGAGAGCTCGTAATAAATGAAACAAATGAAGTATTTTTTTGTTTTCAGTCTGTTTTTCAGCAGCCTCGGAGGAAACGTGAGTCGTTTCCTAGATCTCTGCCTACTTTGACATACATCCGTGTCTCATACATTGAGAGCTCCTCAACACAAAGGGGTCCCTCCCCTCACTCAAATAGCAGAAAATATCACGCCCCTTGCTAGACTAAATGCTCAGTGCAATGCTTGATGCCAGCTCTGTCCTTCTTTACAGATACTAATAAATCCTCTCGCCTGAAAGTGAACATCTAAAACTGACTTCAGCTGGTCTTTGTGAATCACTTTCTATTCTGGTGGCCTCCCCACAGTCCTGGTCAGGGAGAAAGCCCAGGGAACTCGCAACATTGAAAAGAGGTAAGGTATCTTTCATTGGAGCCTGGACTCCCCCGCCTCGCTTAGGAAGTGGGCAGCTGTTTTAGCTATTAATGACTTCCTGCCTGGGATGGCTTGTTCGGGCTTGTTTTAGACTTCTGGAACTCAGACAAGTTGTCTGGCCATTCACTTTGGAAGGTTCAGGTGGGTTTCATGATCCTTCCTTTTGCAGACCGCAACTGCTTCGATAACATATGCCCTGGAAAAGAATGGCACTTCAAGGCAAATTAGCATAAGAAGGATTTGTGAAACCACAGAGGGAGAGCGTTTTGAGAGATCACACAAGAGCCGTTATATGGAGCAATATAAGCTAGTTCCAAGCAGGACCAGCCTCTGGTAAATCATCAAAGAAATTATGTGCCTTTTAGTACTGAGTCTCTTCTTCCCAGGCCTTTCACCCCGACATTTCCCAACGTGGTCGCTTTGCCCCTGGCTACACAGAAGATTGCTATTGTCATTTATTAATTCATTTTTTTCATTGATTCTTTCATTAATTCACTGTAAATTTTTGTGAAAGAGATATTTGTAGACCTATATTCATAGCAGCATTACACACAATAACCAAAAGGTATCTACTGACTTATGAATGGATAAACAAAATGTGGTATATATGTACAATGAAATAGTATCAATTAAAAGAAAGGAAATTCTTAAAGACATTATGCTAAGGGAAATTCGCCAATCACAAAAAAAAAAAAAAAACAAATATTGTATAGGTGGTTGCCAGAGTATGTGGGAAAGGGTAGGGGGAAGAATGGGCACTTAGTGTTTAATGGGGACAAAGGTTCAGTTTTGCTAGTTGAAAAGAGTTCAGCAAATGATGACAGTGATGGCGGCACAATATTGTAAATTTACTTAATGCCACTGAACTGTACACTTAAAAAGATTAAACCGTTAATATCATATATGTATTTTACCACAATTTAAAATTTTCAAAAATAATAGTTCTTCCAAATCAGCCCTAAATGGCAAAATTTTAGAGCTTAAAATGTGAGATGTGATTCAATTTATACACAAATGACCAGACTTAGACTAAACATTTTTTGTGTAAACATAAATTTTTTTTTACATTTTGTTTGTGTCCTGCCAGACACTTTAGATGCCGTTTAAAAAGACATTCATAATATCTGAACTCAAAGAACTTACAAAGTGTACCACAATGACCTGGATGGAAACTTATTCAGTTCATACTTTCTTCTCCAAAAAATATTTATTGAGTCTCTACCAGATGCCAGGCTCTCTGCTACCTGCTAGGATTCATCGCTAAACAAGAAAAACTCAAACCCAACCCTCACAGGACTGCCAGTCTAGCAGGGGGAAAAGATATAAACAAGAAATTTTTGTTTCTCTAACCATTGTGCTCCTTCAAAATTTACTGGTTCTTGGAGAGGAAGAAGAATGACTTAGATGATAGGGGCTCTGTTCATCCCTCTAGTGACTAAATCAAAGTTGTGATGGAAACAAGGAGCAGCAGCAAAGAAAAATCACCTGGATCTAAATAAATAAGCTATACAACTAGAGAGAAATCCAAGAAATCACCCTGCAACAGCAGAAGGTAGGACAAGGCGAGGATGAGGGGCTGCCCAGTCCCAAGCAGGTAAGACAGAGGTTGTGGCGGTGGTGGCTGCAGATGCCTCTTAAAGGGGCGGTGTCTGTGAGCAGTGACGGACCTGCTTGCTCTGAGCACCCGTGCTGATTTGGCTGCACACAAAGGGCACCAGGGACTTACAGGGAGACATTGTTGGAGTAAGGGCCAAGGTGAGACTCACTCTGTACAGAAGTGCCTGCACTATCTATTGTTCCCTGTTGAGCCGCCCTCCTCCCCATACCCCCAGTGCACTGACACAGCTCCGCTATAGCCATGACATCATCAAACTGAATAACAGAGGTAGCTCTGCCCAGAGGGTTTCCTGAAACCCCGCCTCCCCCAACTTGTGGCTCCACCCAAGCCACATCCAGGTTTATCCTCAGTGAGTCAGGTGCTCCTTGCTGAGCAGCGCCTAGACTCACACTGGTAGCAACTGGCCTTGGATTCTGATGTGGCCTTTTGAGGCAACTATAAGCACAGCATCTGTGGACTGCTTGCTAAATTTTAACAGGTGGCCCCGGAGAGGTAGAGGCTTGGGCTAAATCTGGCCTGCAGCTGAACTCCCTCTCAGGACTGTGCCACAGGACACCTACTTCACAAAGCCACACTAATAAGATCAGGAGACTTAGGAGCTTTGCTTAGTACATAGACACAGACATGGAAAGGCAGCCAAAATGAGAAGACAAAGAGGCAGAAGCCATATGAGAGAACAGAACAGAGATCCAGATACAATGGAGTCAAGTAATCTAACAGGTGCAGAGTTCAAAACACTGGTTATAAAGATGCTCAATGAACTTTTGGGAAGTGTAGATAAATTCAGTGAGAACTTCAACAAAGAGATAAAACCATAAAAATGGAAATGGAAATTATAAAAGGGAGCCAGTCTGAAATGAAGAACACATTATCTGAGATGAGAAGTGTTTTAAATGGAATAAACAAAGTAAATAAAGAAAAAGATCAAATGTACTATTTAGAGGAAGGGAAAGCCAAAGAAACATAATCAGAATAGCAAGAGATAAGATGCTAATACTATAAAAATAATTTAAGGAGTATATGGGACACTATTAAGGGTCTAAATATCCATCTGATCGGCATAACTGAAGAAAATAAATTGTTGAACAGCTGTTTGAGGAAATAATGATGGAAAATCTCCCTAACCTGGTGAAGGAAATGGACATAAAACACCAGGAAGCTCAGAGAATCCCAAAAACCAGGGATCCAAAGAGGCCCACACCAAGACATATCATAATTAAATACAAAAAGATTAATACAAAGAAAAATCTAAAAGCAGCAAGAGAAAAACAGAGAGTTACCTATAAGGGAACACCCGTAAGACTGGCAGCTGATTTCTCAAAAGAAACTATGCAGGACAGAGGGCTTGGCAAAAAATATTTGACATGATGAAGACCCAGGATCTACAGTCAAGAATGCTTTACCCAGCGAAGCTATCATTTAGAGTTGAAGGACTGATAAAGAGCTTCCTAGACAAAAAGAAGCTAAAGATATTTATCACAACCAAGCCAGTATTACAGGAAATGTTGGAGGGACTTTTTAAAGATGAAAAATACGTGTATCAAAAACAAGAATAAAGAATGGTAACAAGTACATCCTATGAATAAGTATCTTAAATGGAAAATAATTAAGTGCTCCAACCAAAAGACAGAGTGGCTGAAAGGATAAGAAAACAAGATCCCTACATGTTGCCTACAAAAGGCTCACTTCAGATTGAAAGACACACACAGACTAAAAGGAAAGGGATGGAAAAAAGGTGTCTCTTTGATGGACCAAGAAGGTATTTAAGTCAGATAAAAAAAGATAAACACTATACAATTTCACTTTAATGCGGAATCTAGGAATAAAAAGAACAAACTAATCAAAAACAGACTCACAAATATAGTGGAAAATTTGGTGACAGACAGAGGGGAGGGTTTTGGAGGCTAGGGGAATGAGGTGAAGAGTTAAAGAAGTACAAATTAGTAGCTGATGGATGGTCATGGGGATGTGGAGAATGGCATAGGGAATGCAGTCAGCATTATACATTGGTTAAGTAGAGGGTCAGGGAAAGGAGGGAGCAATTGGGGGATTGTTTTATGAACTATATAGATGTCTAACCAATCAATGTCCTGTATACTTGAAACTAATTAAAACAAATGAATTAAAAATAAAATATTAAAAATTTACTGGTTCTCACCTTCTAGACTAACACATGACATTATGAAGTCTGCTAACGATGTCCAGAAATAAACTTTCTAACTGTGGTCCTTTCCAACACTTATTCAGGCAGTAATACAAGAAACAATGTATTAACCTGGTATTTTCCAAAATGTGGTTTGCATCCCACAGATGGTATGCAAGTGATTTTAGCTGAAACACAGAATTTTTTTAATAGTTGTAATTTATTTTAATATATATTAGAAAAGTTAAACAAGAACATCAAAGGGGATTTCATGGATATTGTTATAGTGAGATTAAAAAGAAATTCAAATTAAAGAAAAATATTATGATAATAATAAAAATTTAGGCAAAATCAGAAAGGTGAGGCACAACAAAATCAAGAATGGGCTGACATTTGTGAAAATAGTAGTAAGTCTTGGCAGAAATGCTTGCCCAGTGACAGGGTGGTGAGAATAATATTCTGATAAACTCATTCTGAGAAAAAAGGGTAGGTAGTCACTTTCATATCCCACCATGTGCCTGGCCTGGCTCTATTGTTAATGTTCTCTTTCTTTTCTAACTCTGCAGCTCTTAGGGGGCAGCCACCTCACATCAGCTGAGTGATGGCATGTATTGAGAACCTCTACCTTCCCTATTCACCAACTCAGTTTCCCCTAAACAGACTCAACCTAGAAAAAGATGGTAGTGAAGAGGGGGAGATAGTCAATTATCTTTAGACTTGGGTTCTGAACATGTTGATTTTGCATCGAAAATTGTGGCGAACAAATGGTGGCAAAAGAAACCATGCTTTCAGTCCTTAACCTGTCCTATTTTCTCCCCTAGATCTCTAGTACAAAACTTTAGAGAAAGCAGAAAAATAAGTATTGGGTTTTATTCCAAAGTTCTTTCCATCTGCCCTATTTTAATACAGGCCACAAACACCACATGCTATTTGACTTTTATTTTTGGACTTGAATTTTTTACCTCTACCTTGGAACAACTTTATTTGGTAAAAGGTCATAAATGTTAAAGAAAGATTTAAGAGGCTTCACTTGGACATCTGACATTTGGAATACTCTTGATCAGAGACTTATCCACTAGGGAAGCCAAATCCATCAGTAGACCTCCAATCCCATGGATTTCAAGCAAGTCGCAATACTAGACATTTGCCTGCCTGCTGAAAATCCCCTTCCAAGAAAGCATACTAGCCACAATTGTTGACCATCAGAAACTCAACACAAACTGATGTACACAAAAAGAGGAAGCGATCTGTTTACATAACTGAGATGTTCCAGAAGTGTAATTGGTTACTGGTACACAAGGGAGGGTTTAAATGTATATGGGTGCCTTTCCCATCGGTTAGCTTTTTTTATTTTTAATGATTGGCCTCATTCTTTCTTAACAAGAGAAGCTTCTTCCAAATAGCAGGGAAGATGCCATTCAACAATTCCAGCTATATCTTTCCAGCCCTGTGATCCTAAATGCAACAAGAATTACCCTCTGGCTTCAAGTTAAAGAAATCTGTCCCAGCTTGTTTCACATGCTCAGGTCAGGCAGAGGAGATGACTGGTAGTCCCACCATAATCACGTGGTTATAAATTCATAATGTACATTGCAGGTGTCTGCCACACCTGCTGCCCTGATTGAACATCCCATATAACAACAGTTAATTAGATTAAGTTGTGCACCTAAGCCAAGAACTGTCCATTCATTTAATATCTCGGACTTGTGGTCTGACTGGAAAAGTGGCATGGAACAATAAGATTTTCCTCATGGAATTTGAAAATAGGAGCCTAACAGACTGAGCCATTTACTTGGGGCAGTTGAACTACATGATATGACATGACAGACGATTAAGGGCAATGTGCAGTTGAAGATATAAAGAAGCCAGCCTACAGAAACTGGATATCTGAGCAGAGTGAAACATTGACTCTGAGACCACATAACCTTTGAAAGAGAAGTTCAGTAAGTTGCTGACTCAGTTTTCTGGGAGTTTCAGTGTCTGGAAATTTTGTGATATGAGTAGGGGTATCCAGGTAAGAAATGACTAACACATTTAGTGCTTTTACCCATGTTATTTCATTTTCTCATTATTGTACTCCTTTAGAATATCTTTATTTTCTCCATTTTGCAGATGAAAAACTGAGGTTCAGAGAACCAGTCTGATCTTTCTTAACGTGATTTTTCATGTTAGAAAGCCTCTGAGTTGAGACTGCTTTCTCCCCTACTCTAAGTTGCCTAAGCACCTTAAGTATCAGGAAAAGGTCTAGGCTGGAGACATGGATATGAACATTATCTCCTTAGATTCTTAGAGATGCTCACTAAAGCAGTGGAAGGGCATGAGGCTGCTAAGTGAAGGATAACAGCCAAGGAATAACAGTAAGAGCCCTCATCCATTGGGCACTCACTCTGTTTGAGGTTCTGCCCATTGTGTGCTCTATCAACACAAGAGAGACTGAAGTAGAACTTGTAAAGGTAACAGTGATCAGGCTTCTAGGTGTCATAAGATGAAAGGGACTTTAAATAGTTCATTGTCTAGATCTTGGTAATTTTCCTGCCATGCTTACATTGCATTTCCTCACATGAGCCCAGGCGGAAAAAATTCAAGAGAATCCCTCTTTTACATAGGTACTTCTGAACAAACCTTGCAATTTAGCACAGGCCTATAGAGCCAGGCTGAAGAAAATGAGATGGAGAATATCAAGGAGTGGGTGTCAAGCTGAATAGGGTGACTCTGAAGGCAGCACTCCATCCAGTCTTGATAAACAAGATTCCACATTAAGAAATTTTGCTTATGGTAAAGACAGTGGTCAAATTTTATTCTCTTGCATAGGTTGTCCAATTTTCCCAACACTATTTACTAAGAGACTCTCATTATATATTCTTGGCTCCTTTGTTGTAAATTAATTTACCATATCTGCCCTTGGGGAATTAGAACATTCTAACATTGTAATAAGATTTTTTTTTAACAGCAGCAAATAAAAAGTAAAGTAATTGATTGGTTTGGAAGAATCAATACTGTGAAAATGTCCATATTATCCAAAGCAATCTACAAATTCAAAGCAATCTTATCAAAATTCCAGTGGTATTTTTTAAAGAAATAGAACTAATAATCCTAAAACTTGTGTGGAACCAAAAAATGCTAAATAGCCAAAGCAATCTTGAGAAAGAAAAACAAAGCTAGAGGCATCACACCCCCTGATTTCAAAGTATATTACAAAGCTATAGTAATATAGTATGGTATTGGCATAAAAAAAACACATAGATCAATGGAACAGAATAAAGAACCCAAAAATAACCTCATGCATATATGGTCAGTTAATTTATGACAAAGGAGCCCAGAAATAGACAATGAGAAAAAGAGAGTCTCTTTAGTAAATGGTGTTGGGAAAATTGGACAGCCACATGCAAAAGAATAAAACTTGCCCACTATCTTTACCATTCACAAAAATTAACTCAAAATTGATTTAAGATTTGAACATAAGATCTGGAACCATAAGACTCCTAGAAGAAAATATAAGTAGTAAGCTTCTTGACACAGATATTGGAGATCATATTTTGAATCTGACACAAGAGCAAAAGCAACAAAATGAAAAAATAAATAAGTGGGACTGTATCAAACTGAAAAGCTTCTGTACGGCAAGGGAGGCCATCAACAAAATGAAAAGGTAACCTCTGAATGGGAGAAAAAATTTTCATGTCATATATATAATAAGGGACTAATATACAAAATATATAAAGAACTTATACAACTCAATAGCAAAAAACCAAACCTGATTTAAAAATGGGCAAAGGATCTAAAGATGACATTCAGATAGCCAACAGGTATATGAAAAGATGCTCAGCACTAGTAATATCAGGGAAATGTAAATCAAAACTGCAATGAGATATCACCTCACACTTGTCAGAATGGCTTTCTCACAAAGACAAGAAATAAGTGTCGGTGAGGATGTAGAGAAAAGGGAACTTTGTTCACTGTTGGTGGGAATGTAAATTGGTGTAGCCACTATGGAAAACAGTATGGAGTTTCCTCAAAAAATTAGAAAGAAAACTGCTGTGAGATCTAGCACTTTTATTTCTGGATATTATCTGAAGAAAACATAAATACTAACTCAAAAAGATATACGTACCCCTTTGTTCATTGCATCATTATTTACAATAGCCAAGACATGGAAGTAACCTAAGTATTCAATGATGGATGAATGGATAAAGAATAAGCAGTACATATATACAATGGAATAATATTCAGCCATAAACAAAAGAATGAAATTTTGCCACTTGCAACAATATGGATAGACCCTGAGGGTGTTATAATCAGTGAGTTAAGTCAGACAAAGACAGACAAATACCATACAATATCTCTTAAACGTGGGGTCTAAAAAAGAAAGTTCATTGAGGAGGGGTCAAAAGGTATAAAGAAAAACAAGCCATGGATAGTTTGATTTACCACTGTATTGTCAAAACTAAATTGTGCTTTTCACAGCAGGTGAGCAAATAATATTTGCTGAATGAACTAGTTCCTCAACTATTGGTTTAAAAAAATAACGAGAAAAAAAACCCTTCTATTACATACTTTATATTGAACATGGGGAGTAGAGATAGAATGTTGTAAATATAACCTATAAAACCTATTTATTTAAAAAATAAAATTTATAATAAAAAAGTAAAGTATGATTCAGTATGACAGTGCTTGATTTTGTAAGGTTATTAGCACACACTGACATTAATTTTAAAGAACAAATATTTGTGCCAACGTGACTTTTTAAATATTCCCTTGTACTTACTTTTACCCCATGACCCATCTTTCTGTCCTCACTCCCAACAAATCTGAGCAGCTAGACAGTATGTTTACAACTCCAGGGGAAAACATACCAAACAAAATTTGTAGAACAAAGAGACAAAGCCATGGCTTATGAGTTTCAAACTAGGCTGCTGAAACCCATGTCAGAAATAATAGTTTTGAAAAAGTTTCTGAGCCCCAGAAGCCAGGTCTTTGAATATCAGAAAGTCACAGTATACCTTAAACAATAGATCGGGGGAAAAAATAATCTCCCCTCTAGCTTTCAGAGTAGGTACAGATTCCATAGGTTGGCTGGAAGAGACAATAGTTTGGAAAGAAGAAAGTGGGGATGAACATTGCCTAGAGAGGCTACTGTGGACAGTGATCCTCAAATTGTGTAAGAGCAACAGAAGTCTGGTCTAGACTGGAAATACTCAAGATTTCTCAACCTTAGTACTACTGACATTTTAACCAAACAATTCTTTTTTTATGGGAGCTGCCCTGTGCGCTGAAGGATGCTTAGCCGAATCCCTACCCTCTACCTAATAGATGCCAGTAGTACCTCCAAGTTGTGACAGCCAAAAATAACATTGCCAAGTATCCTCTGGGGTGGAAAGGGGCTGTGTGGAGAGGGGGCAAAATTTCCCCAGTTGAGAACCAAACAAGATGGAGTGAGAGAAAGAAAGAGAGAGAGAGAGAGAGAGAGAGAGAGAGAGGAGACAGGGGCAGGGAGGAAGATTGAGATTACACACACATACACACATATCTTTCTAATAAAAAAATCTGTAAGTTCTTTGTACAGAAAACTTTAAAAACACAAAATAATCACTAAAAAATATCAATACTCTACCCACTCAGTAATAATCATTGTTAATATTTTATCTACACGTGATTATTCTAACATATATATTTTATTTCAAGAAAACCAAAAAGTGGGGCCCTGAAACCATACGTTATACTGTTTTGTAATCTGAAATTTTTTTTACTTCACAATATGTCATGAATTTTCACAGAGGCACATCATCCCTTAATATAGCCATACACAATCTATTTAACCAGTGCCCTATTGCTAAACATTTAGGTTGCTCCCAATATTTCACCATCATAGGTAATGCTCTGATGAACATCACATATTCCTTTGACTATTTTCTTAGGATAAATTCCTAACAAATTGTCTCAACAGAGAAAACTGATATTTGGAGAGTTATATCTATAATATTTACTCTCTCCCTGGTTTAAGTCATAGGTTAGTGACTCAAAATGTACCTTCTATTTCTCTAATTTCTTTTATCTTTCCACAGTACTTTCCACATTGCCACATATTCAGGGCAGCTACCAGTTGTCCCTTTTTACTGATGAGAAAACTAGTGTTCATGGAAGTTAAGTGATTTATCCACAACAACACAATTACTTAGCAACAGAGGATTAAAACCTACCTCACCTGAATCCTGGGCTTTTTGCTATTAGTGCTCACATTGGTAGCATATATACTGCCAAAATTGAAATAATCTAGAAAAAATTAGTACGTCTACAGCTATGGATAATATGCAAATTTATGAGCATTAGGCTATTAGAATAATTCTTGATTATAATTTCTAAGTATAGTTTTGTGTAGATGCCAGAGGTTCCAAAACATAGTCAAGGCTGAGACTTCGGGTGAGTGAATCTGCTGCTTCCCATGCAAAATTCCACCACCAATCTCATCTCTAAATGCTGACTTAAAGGGATAATATTTAAAGATGCTAATTCCAACATCTGCTTCATTCTTATCCCTAAAGCCAAATTGAGTTGGTACAGTCTGTTTTTACTCCCAGTTACACTCTAACGCAGATTTATTACCAATTAATTTCTTATCAAGGAAAAACAACCCCATCATAAGTATTTTAGATAATGATGTCTAAGTATTTTATATTGCTTTAAGTCTAAACAGTTAGAATACAGAGCGCATCCAATGGTCATTATCTCTTGATGCTTGCATTCTTTTTCATGTTTTGAGTCAAAAAGAAAAAAAAAAAAAGAAAATGCTACCCGCTGCTTAGTCATTTTTTAGGTTTAATGAGATTAAATAAATTCTGAGGGAGAAAAGAGTACAGCTTAATAATATTTTAAGTGGTTTGTAGAAACATTCCTTCTACCATGGGCACGATTTTAAACTGAAGCCAACTTCTGCAGTGCTATTGAAGGCTAATGAGTGCCTTAATGATATGCAGAGGAAAAAGCAATGAGTCAATTAGATACAGAAATATCCTAGACCTCTGAAATACAGTTAGGAAAACAACTCAATTGTACTCAGAGACAGAACTCATTACAAAGAATTATCCTAACATCCCAGTGATCCATTAGTTACTCATTAATAATTAGTGATCTTCTTGGCAGCATATGTGGAGGTAATTGACACTCACTGATTTGAGGGCTAGCTTTAAAGCTCCAGATAAACTTTGAACCAATTTCTCTTAGTTCTAATAATAACTAGACAACAACACTGTAAAATATCACATAACTTCTATTTCCTAGAACCCAGTGGATGCCACTCTTTCCTCCTATTATTCTTTGGGAGATATGCACTTTTTTTAATGAATTATACAACAGACTTATCTAGAAATTCTATTTTACTTTTCCTGATTGCCTACCTTGTCTTTGTTCTGTATGTGCATGCCCCATGTGCCTAAGATATTACCTTCAAACATACTTGCTTTCTAATGGTTAAGGCACCCAATTGTGCGAATATACATTACATAATCCTGACACTAACAGAGTTGCTTAGATTATGGCAAATTCTAAGATGGTTGTTACTTGATCCTGAAATTTGCAAGCAAAGGGGTACGTTAGATGTGACACTGCTTGGGTAAAGAAGGCAAATATCAAGGAGCTGGGGCCATCTGAACACATATAACATTATGGAGCTAAAAAAAAAAAAAGTGAAGAACCAATAGGACAAAACAGGCAGAGCAACAAAAAGGAATGAAATACTGATACATGCTACAACATGGATGAACCCTGTGAACACTGTTTCATTTTATTATTAAATGAATTAAGCCAGTCACAAAAGACTACATATTGTATAATTCCATTTGTCTGAAATGTCTAGAATAGGAAAGTTCATAGAGAAAGTAGACTAATAATAGCCAGGAGCTGGGGAAGGGGAAATGGGGAAACTGATTAATGGGCATGGGGTTCCTTTTTAGACTGATGACAATGTTCTAAAATTAAGTAGTGTGATAGTTGCACAACTCTGTCAATACACTAAAACCATTGTACTGTGAACTTTAAATAGGTGAATTTTATGGTACGTGACATCTCATGAAAGCTTTTTTTAAAAAAACAGGCAGAGACAGAAAGAATTTGGAAGAAAAGAGCTAGGAGACTGAGTGGTACAGGAGCTCAGTCACTAAGAGAAGTTTCTTTCTTTGCTGGTCTGTTGTCAGTGAAGTTTTCATGCAACTTTGATGCAACTAATAGGAATTTTTTTAAGAAGTAAGATAAAATCAACACTGGCTCTTGACTCAGGTCAACCAATTAGATTTAGTAAATATTGCCCAAGGACCTACTATGTGTCAGACACTTAAATATAAGGAGATTGCTGACCTTTTGGAGTTACAGGATTTTAACTAGAAAATAAAATATTTAAAAAATAAATAAATGAAGAGTACAAATATTAAGATTTTATTATTTCAAGTGATCTAACAGAATGATAAGTATTTTTATTATTTCAAGTGATCTAGACTATAACAACTTTTTATATTACAAAGAGAGGAAAATTAAAAATTTTTTAAAGCATTAGAGAAAAATGTAATGAGTGCTCTATTAAAGCTATGGAAGCACAGTGGAAGAAGAAAGGAGTTAGGTCTGAGGAAGGTCAGAGAAAATTTGACAGGCAATCATTTGATGTGGCCCTGAGGGATGGGAATATTGGGCTTATAAAGGTCTGAGGATGTTCCTCCATTCTTCATCCCTGATTTAAAGGACATGAGAAGGGCTGAATCTAAGGCAGAATCCTTCAAAGTCTTAGAGCCTGCAGGAGTGGGCTTCAAGATTCATCAGCCCCACACCCCTACCCCAAGCCCACCCTGGGAGAACCCAGGAGCCGTAAGCAATTCTGGGCCCTGCAAATATTGTCTACTCCCCCACCACCTTTATCCACCATTAGGATCTGCCTTTGGTTCCAATAAAGGGCAGGAAGATTGTTAACAAATAGGAATCATTAGAAAGGAATTAGCTTCTGGATTTGGGCCAGTGGGAGCCACTTCAGACTCTTCTATTGTTGCTAAAACATATAACATGGTAAGACAATTACTGTTAGAGCTTGCTACAGAAGTAAACACGGAAGGCTTTGCTATTAATGTACACATAGTGTGTGGCAGGAGGAAAGCCTGCATTGGTTCAGTTCTTCTGTAAGAGAGGTGGTTGCTTTTTCAAAGCTGTCAGTAGAGTTCATTTATTATTATCAACTTGTTCCTCTCCACAATTCTGACTTCATCATCATTTGCCATTCTGGCAGTTATCCCAGCAGTCTGTGGAACAAAAGAAAATGGCCAAAACCATACTGGCTCAAACCCATGGTCCAGCCACCCCTGCACTCTGAGTGCGACAGGGGGTGGAAGCCTAATATGACAAAAGAACATGGGCTTTGGGTTTGAATCCTAGCTCAACCAACCATCAGCTAACTAGGCTTTGGTAAAGGTATTCCAGCTCTCTGGTACTTCATGTGCTCCTCTATAAAGTAGGTATAGTGTTAATACTACCCTTATAGGGGGATTGTGAGCACTAGTTGCAATAAGATTCACAGAATCACCAAGCTTCATAGGTATTAAATGCATTCGAGGTCATATTTTTAGTTCTTTTAATAGAAGACTTTATAAAGTAGCATCCCCAAGAGTTTAGAGAAATTACGTATGCATCCTATATCTTTCCTTGATTTACTTAGCTAATAAGAATATATATATGCATATATAAACATATATAATATACATAGATGTGTATACATATACATATATATGTGTATATATATACATATATATATATACACACACACACATAGCATCTACTTTATTAGAACTCTCTTGGTTGCAAGTGACAGAAATTCCATTTGGCTAAGAACTCCTTAAAAAATTAGAGAATATTAGTTGATTCACATATGTAAAAAATCCAGTGGCAGGTTAGTTTCCAACACAGCTGTATGCAGATACCCAAATAATTCTATTACCGATATGTCTTTCTTCATGTTTTAATCTTTGCTTTTCTCTGTGTGGTTAAGTGAATCGACATACATAAAGCACTTAGGACAGTGCTTAGCTAAAAATGAGCACTGTATAAATATTTTTTCATTTAATCTATTAATTTGTTAATCCTATTTAATCCTATGTCCTATGAAGCATGTACTTCTATTATCCTACCTTTACAGATAAAGGTACTAAGGCAAAGGTAGGTCACGTCACTATTCAATAAAAAAGCTGGGCCAGGCAGTCTGATTCCAACAGCTTCTTGACCAATTCTCTTGACTGTCCCCTCACTGAGCTAGAATGGGAGATAGAGCCCTGATTGTGAAGGGATAGAAAACACAAACCCTAAAAAGCAAATACTTTCAAAATAAAGCAAATAAGCAAGAAAGTTTAGATCACCTGCTACTTGATGGAGTACTATCCTTTTAAATCTGTTTTTCTTTCTTTCTTTTTTTTTTTTTGATTCAGAAAATAAGTTCTTCTTTCTATAACTTATGTATAGATTTCATTAATCCTATACAAAAGTTGGAATTACACCCACTTAAAAATTCTAGAGATGGGAAGGGGTTGGAATATGAGCCCTAGTATTAGTTTTTCTTCATTGATGACACAATCTCCCATCTCAATTATTGTTTTGCTCTTTGCCGTCCTGCTCTGTGCCCCACAAGTCTGGCCTGTATTGACTGAAACTCTGGTCTACCTTCCCCTCTGGTTTCTGGTTGGGTTTGGCCAATGGTCCCCACCCTTGTCCATTGAAGCTAAACAGTGACGATGGTTCCCATGGTTGCTGGGCCCTGGGTGCTTCACTACCTCTTACTGGTTTCCTTAGCCCAAACCACACTTTTGCAAAGAGCCCCTTTGCTTCATTCTCTTCAATTAAAATTTTCGAGTTTGTCTCAGTTTCTAGCTTTACATAATGAGTTTTGTAACCTCTTGGCATTTCTACCTTCATGAGCTCCTACCCCCATAAAATAATATTAAAAATTATACTTTATGATTGCATGGGTATAAAGATGAGTATAATCCATGCTGGATCATATCCATGTTTTTCTTCTGATTTTAAAAGAAATCAAAACATTTTCATGGACTCCTAAAAGTAGCATGGGCCCTAGGCACTGAGCCTGCTACGCAAAATCGAGGAGTCGGCCCTGACTCTTTCCTGCCAGGACTCTAACAGATGCCACTCCTTCTCCCTACATACCTGACAGACAGAAAACGGACAGATGCTCCCAGGAAGGTAGGCTGCTATCACGTTAAAATCATGATCCTCTGGTCAGATTTCCCGAACAGACTGTTTCCATTCCAGTGAGCTCAGCATCCTTGTCCCTAAGCAGATCCTATTTCCAAGTCAAAGCTAAGATGACAAGATAATAATGGGGGAAATGGAGTATCTAGGGTTGAGTTAATGCCTAATTTATTTATTACTCGCCGTATTCGAGTGCCGATGACACAAAAATCATATACTTCATTAATAATCCTCACTCTCCTTTATGTAAATAAATATATCACTTTATAGTTGTGAAGAATAGATGTTTTCTCTAAGTTCTCAGAAAGATCTCATTTGGCTCTCAGTATTGAAAAGCAAGGTTGGAGTTTGTTTTATTTTTAAAAGAAATGAGATTTTTCTTAATGATGAATATTGCCACTAATAGGCAATGTGTTGAGTATTGATGATATTAAAGGTTATATTTAGAATTCGATTTGTTCAGCTGGCTCTCAGTCTGTGACCACCTCATAGACCAGGCGGAAAGAAATGGACAGTGTAAATTATACTGGGAAGAAGACATAGCCAGACGGAAGTATTTTTAAACCTAAAACAAACAGTTATTGATTTTGTGCTGGAGGCAAACACCTCATACCCTACACAAATGTGGGACCAATGCCACTTTTTGCCTTTTTAAAATCTTCAGTTCAAATTTCAAGTTAAGTATACGGCCATGCCACTCTGAACAAGCCCAACCTCGTCTGATCTCAGAAGCTAAGCAGGGTCGGGCCTGGTTAATATTTGGATGGGAAACACCTAGGAAGACCAGGTGTTATAGGTGTAAAATAATAATAATAATAATAATAATATAAAGAATTGTAAGATGACAAGGTCCTTACAATCTGTGAGGTCAACCAAGGGTTGCCTCACCTAAAAAAATAAAAAATAAAAAATAAAAATAAATAGATAGATAGATAGATAGATAGATAGATAGATAGATAAATGGAAATTTCAAGTTAATGCCACGTTTCAATCTCTAAGCCTCTGGATCTTTCTGTGCCCCCCTGTCAGTTGGTTCTTTGACAGATGAGAGAAGCGAGGAGCTCTAACAAAGGACAAGAGAAGCTGAGAATTTGCCCCTCAGCACCCTCAATCATTAAACTAATGAACCTTGGCAACTAAATTGTCTAAGTTCATTCCAAATTATGTTTTGGTAAAGTTCCTCTTTGTTTTCAATTATCCTGGAATCATGAATGTTGAATCTGAGGTACAGTTTCCCCACTCTCTGAATCTCTTTGCTTTCTTCTTACTGTTAAGCTTATCCTATGTGATGGCCCACTTTACTAGATACCTAGGGGAAGGGGTCCTCTCGTGTGGAAGAAAATAAACTATTTTTTTAAGGAATTAAGCTGAAAAGATTGCCCTGAGATAGTGTTTTAAAGTATATCACCCTTTAACTATTCATAACCCAGTTATAAATTCGTGTTTGTTTTATATCTTTTTTCTCCATCCTCTTATGACTATATAACATATACCCTGACAAGTTTATAAAGAATATTGAGGTTGATACTTGCTGGTCTTACTAGAAATTAATCAAAATCCATCTGTTCCCTTCCTAGCCTGGACAATTTCATTACAACTAAATCAGGGATTATAGGATTCTTACATCTTTTTTTTTTTTTCAACACAGTTCAGTTGATTTAGAAACAATGATTAAAGCTGCTTTACTTTAAGGAAGATTGTTTCCAATCTTCCCTTCTTGCAAGGCAGAGAAACATGAAAGCATCTTGATCCTGAAATATTTATATCTAAGACTAGAAATCTGTATCAGAGGCATGATGAACGATTGCAACCAAAGACTTTTTATTTAAAAGTCATATTTCTTATCTTCACACTTCACTTTCCTCAAAGCTGGAGGAAATAAGTCCTAAATACATTCATTGCCCCTTATCCCAGGTAGATGTCTACCTTTATTTAATTGTAAATTCAATGTCATAATAAAGAGACTCAAAGATAAAGATTACTTTTCTGACACTGACTATGTATAGGGATAAATATCAGTTATCTTTATGTGGCTTTAGAATGACTGCTTTCAAAGGAATGCAGAATACAAATTAGAGGAATGAATTTAAGCCTCTCTCAAGGAGATACCTTGATCTGGGATTCAAGAAATCTAAAGAATTAGAAGTGATTACTAGAGACTAATTCTGGATTTACCCAGCCTCAGGCAGGTGCTATAATTAGCCATTCTCACTCTTTTTTTTTTTAAATCTAGTTTCCATATATTTCCCCCTCAAATGCCCTTTTAATTGAGGTAAAATGCTCAGACCTTAAGTATACAGTTGGATGGGCTTTGACAAATGTATACACTCATAAAACCATCACTCCATCCAAGATCTAGAACATTCTCTATGCTTAATATTTGCATGTGACTGCTTTTAAAAATGAGAATTAATACAGCCTTTTGCTACAAGGAACGTCTCCCTTCTAAATTCCTAAAGGAATAAAATAAAACCAAAGGCCTGTGAACTGGTTCCCTGTGGAGCCAAAGGCTGTTTGAAACCAGTCCAGGTCCAGGGCCTTTTAACAATGTAACACAAAAAGAAACTGATCTTGACCGACAGGCAGAGGGGATGGCGTCATGGCCCAAACATCAGATTAGAAACGCAATGATTCCCTGGGACTGGACGCTAAATCCTGGCAGACGATGCAGCCTTTCATCTTCTGAAATGGAGAAATTGAATGAAGCAAGGCCAATTCTGGGCCAGACTGCCATATGAGATTTTTTTTTTTTTTTAATTCCTAACTGTTCTACATGGACATTTAAACCCCAATTACAGCAGACCTAGAAACTGTCCTGTCCTTGACATTTACTCTTTCAGCACTAGTTCCTGTGCAACAGGAAATCAGTTATCCACCCATATTCCCAGCCCACAGGGCACTGCACCTCAGGGATGCTTCCTTGTGTGGCAGGAACTCTGCTGCATAAAAGAAGAATTATAAACACTCATTCTTAGAAATTTTGAAGGGAATGTAGGTACAGCCTAAGGAGTGCAAAAGGCTCTTAACTTCATTCAGTAATTGCTGCTCAGGAACCTAAGCACAAAAAATAAGTGAACTGTGTGAACTGACAAAGTATAACAAAAAGAGTTGAGTTGTGGGGAGTTGTTTCTGCTGATTTGTTTTAAAACTAGGAGTTCTGTACTGGCAAGTTTTATTGTCAATATATTGTGATACCACAACAGAGTCAAGGAACTCTGAACCCAGACTGAGTTCAAATTCTAGTTCTGCCACATATTTGATAATGACTTTGAATAAACTACTTGCCTCTCTGTATTTCCATGTCCACCTCTGTAAAGTGAGAACAGCAATAGTACCAGCTCAGGGGGCAGCGAACATTTTCTGTAAGAGCCACATACTAAAATACTTCAGGCTTTGAGGGCCATGCAGTCTGTTATAACTGTTCAACTCTGTCACTGCGACATGAAAGCAGCCATAGACAGTACGTAATGAATGGGTTTGACTGTCCCAATACAACTTCATTTACGGACACCAAAATTTGATTTTCATGTAATTTTCATAAGACTATTTTTTTTGAGCAATTTTAGTTTTACAACAAAATTGAGAGAAAGATAGAGAGATTTCCTACACATCCCCTGCCCCTACACATGTATATCTTCCCCATGATCAGTATCACTCACTGGAATGGTACATGAGTCTATAGTTTACCTTAGGGTTCACTCATGGCGTTGTATATAGTATGTGTTTGGACAAATGTATAATGACAAGTAACCATCATTATAGAATCATACGGAGTATTTTCACTGCCCTAAAAATCTTCTGTGCTCTGCCTCTTTATCCCCTGCCCCCAACTTCTGGCAACCACTGATCTTTTGACTGTCTCCATAGTTTCGCATTCTCCAGAATGTTATGTAGCTGGAATCGGATTGACTTCTTTACTTAGTAATGTGCCTTTTCAGATTGGCACCTTTCACTTAGTAATGTGCATTTAAGGTTCCTCCAAATCTTTTCATGGCTTGATAGCTCATTTATTTTTAGTGCTAAATAATATTCCATTGTCTGAATGTACCACAATTTATTTAACTATTTACCTACTAAAGAACATCTTGGTTCCTAGTTTTAGTGCTAAAGAATAAAGCTGCTACAAACATCCTTGTACAGATTTTTGTGTAAACATAGAATTTCAAGTCCTTTAGGTAAATACCAAAAAGTACGATTGCTGGATCATATAGTAAGAGTATGTTTACTTCTATCAGAAACACCCAAACTGTTTTCCAAAGTGGCTGTACCATTTTGCATTTCTACCAGCAATGAATGAAAGTTCCTGTTGATCTCTAGCCTCACCAGAATTTGGTGCTGTCAGTGTTCTGGATTTGCCATTCTAATCAGTGTACAGTGGTAGCTCATTGTTGCTTTGATTTGCATTTCTCTAATAACATATGATATGAAGTATTTTTTCATTTGCTTATTTGCCATTTGTCTATCTTCTTTGGTGAGGTGTCAAGGTCTTTGGCCCATTTTTTAATTGGGTTGTTTGTTTCCTTACTACTGAGTTTTAAAAGTTCTTTGTATATTTTGGGTAACAGTCCTATATCAAATGTGTCTTTTGCTGACTCTCATAATATTCAGGTGTCAAGAAATATTCTTCTTTTGATTTTTTTTCAACCACTTAAAAACTGTAAATGAGATTCTTAGTTCACAGACTATACAAAAACAGGTGGTGACGAATAGTTTGCCTACTCTATATTGGCTCATATTGCGTATTAACACATGTAAAGCTCTTAGACCAGTGCCTAACACATTGTGAGCACCACTTTCATGTTAAGATTTACTGTTATTATATAGTAGAACATGATAAATGGTCACTTTTCACAGTCTGGTAGTACTATTTCCCAGAATGTTGACCTTATGGGCTTCTAGTTTTGAGAAAAAGAGATGAGGTCCTAAGAGAAAAAATAATCTTAGTGTCTTCCCCCAATACCTAAGAAAGATATAGTGAACACTGTCTGCAGATATGGATCCAATACACAGAATGTGCTGCTGTATAGATCCCATCATTTGGGGAATGATTTTTTTAAAGCCATTGCCGTCCATTTTTGCACATTAAATCCCACAAAGAGATTTATTTACAACATTAAATCATTTTGTTACTGCCTGGCTATATTTTTAACTATTAAAATATTCATCACACACTCTAAGAACCTAACACCAAGTGTTTTATGACCTTTTAAAAGATGTCTTCTTTTAAAATCACCTTCAAATGGGGATGTCAGTTTCCAAGCAGGTCTAATAAAGAGTGGTCCATTGTTAACATCAAAGGAGATAAACAAGAAATCACTGCCCTAGAAAAGACCACCAGAGATGGACTGATTAAACAGAAAGTGATGAACAGAGCTGTGGGTTGGGAAAGTGGGATGAGATGTGGAGAGGAGTTTGGGGCAAAATTTGTTTGTTTCCCTAGTATGAGAAACACAGTCTATTGTCTTTAACAATGGTTCTCAACAGGGGGCAATTTGGACACCTATAAGATATTTGGCAATGTCCATAGACATTTTTGGTTGTCACAGCCGAGTTGAGGGGTGGGTGTTGCTACTGTAGAAGCCAGAGATTCTGCTAAATATCCTACAATGCATAGCATAGCCACCCACAACAAAGAATTATCTCGCCCAAAATGGTCAGTAGTGTTGAGGTTGGGAAATCCTCATCTGTAGGAATCATTCCAGCTGACCCCCATCTCACATCTGAATTATTTTGCTTTCATTTTGAATTGGCTGCTATACACATGTGTCAAACAAGATAAATGCTGCAAAGCATCTCTCCCTACGTTTCTATTAAGGATCACAATTCAATTTGAGTTGTCCATCCACCCACTTTTTCAAAGGCATCATGATGGAAAAATTGTAAGAAAATGTTCATTTACATTACACCACATTAATTAACATTACCCTGAAGGAAACTGATACGAGATCACCAGATGCTGAGCAACTGATTGCTAATTTTGGTTATTCCATTACTACAGTAATGTGACAAACGTTTAAAATCTGGTCAGCTGTAGCTAGCACCAAGCCATCCAAGGGAAGTCTGTACCTGCTGTGTATCAATTGGATTCGATTCTATTCCTTGTTCTAGACGCAACTCAATCTGCTCAGTTTCCTGAAGTAATAAGGCCCTTTATGGACCAATACAAGGTGAAAATGAACTTCCATCTTTTTACAAAAGACTCAAAATACTAAATAAGCAGGAGAATGGATAAAAAGCTTTCAAATCAATTTATAGAGAGTCACAGTAATTCTAATAATCTTAATGTAACTTAAAATTGTGTGTACACTAACATTGTATATTTAACTCTTTAAAAATCTGTAATATCAGTTTAAACTTTCTTTTTACAATAAAAATTCTATTTAAACTGTATTTGTAGAATGCTAATTTAAATTAATCTGTATTATAGAGTGCTTTATAATTTATGAAGTGCATTCACATATATTATCTCACTTGAGCCCTAAAATAATCTGAGAGGAAAAGATGGCAGGTATTATCATCCTTGATTCACAGAAGAAAATAGATTTTTAGTTCGATGTATAAGTCCCTTTGAATTAACAGAACACTCAACAGAAGACACCATGTTTTAGGAAGTCGGATTAGGATGGAGACAAAACTTGTCTCAGTTCTCTGTTGCTGAATAAACAACCCCGAAAGTCAGCGACTTAAAAACAACAAACATTTTATTTGTATTCACAATTGAGCAGAACAGGAATTCAGACAGAGCTCAGCTGAGCAATCCTGCTCCATGCGGTGTTCACTGGCATCTAGGGGTCTTCTCTGGTAGTCGGCTGATGGCTGGTGTAGAGGGTCTGAGACAGCTTTAGTCATATGTGTTTTTGTGGGACAGCTGGAAGGCTGGGCTCAACCAGGTCTTTCTCCTTCCTCCTGTCTGAGGGCCTCTCCACGAGGTCTCTCCAGCAGGTAGTCAGGCTTCTTACATGGCAGCCAAGAGCAAGTACTCCGAGAGATAGAAATCAGAAGTTGCCAGTCTTTCAATGCCACGAATATTGCCACAGGGTCACTTCCACCACATGGGATTGGTCAGAGTGGTCACAGAGCCCACCAAGATTTAAGAGGTGAGGGGAAGAAGGGAGGGAGGAAGACCCTACCTCTAAATGAGAGGAATGTCAAAGACTTTGTGGTCATCTTTAAACCTGCTATAAGATCCAACTTAAATGTTGAAAATTCCCAATGTCTCTGATACCTTTCTTAGCATTAAAGTGATTCTCCTCAAAGAAACTAGTTATATCAGGGAAACTGCAACCCCAAGAGGACGGATATAAGCAAGGCTCAGCACCCTTATTCTCTGTTGACTGACTGCTGTCTTTGATCCTATCCATTCCTGACTTCAATCACCATTTCTTTGCCATGACATCTCTTCTCCCAAGCTCTAGGACTCTTGCATCCACCAGATACCTTCAGCTGGATATTCACAGGCACCTGGAGCTCATCATATCCGAAGTGGAACTCACCCTCTTTCCTCCAAAACCTGCCTCTCTCCCTGCCTTCGCTATTACAAAGTGATACAATCAGCTACCCTTTTATTCCAAACCTGTATCCTGAGTGCTATTCTTGACTTCTTTGCCCTTACCCTCTGCATTAAATTGATAATTATGGCCTATAGATGTAAACTCTTAATACCTACCCACTTCCCTCCATTCTCACTGCTGTTATTCTAGTTCTGGACTTATTACACTTCTCTCTCAATTCTCCTGCTCCTGTCTTGCTTCCATACAATCCAGAGTGACCTTTCTAAAATTCCAATTTGATTAAGTCACTTCATGTTTTAGTTGGGAGGCACATTGTTGAGGATAAAATTCAAACTCTTTAATGTAATTTATAAATTTTGTTCTTGTGTGATTGATTTGAAGACACAAAATGCCAACCTGCCCCAACATATTTCTCTCACTGGTGTTGCCAATAAAATGTTCATACTATCCATTCCTTTCAGTCAAGGCATCTGAAGTCTCTATTAAATGCAAATGGTATCTAAGAGGATTAGCCCCCATTAATACCTTACTAGCATTAACTTTTTTATTGGGATTTTATTCAGCAAAATATCTCTGTGGCTAGTCAATCTTTCAGGGTGGACCACAGGATAGATAAGTTTTGAAAAAAAGCAAGGGTTACCTAAGTTAGTGCCTGGAGCCATTCTCATGCATAAAATTTAAATAATTGACTGATATACATAACTATTTAAAGATTTGAAGAGATTCCTTTTGTGAAATTATCCTATATGCCATTTTTGAATGAATTAGATAGTGACTGATAGTAAGAAAATAAAGGAGGTGTCCAATAAATGGAACGATGGATATAGCCACTTAGATCCAAATTTTCAAAGTCATCTGGAGAATCATTTAACCATCTTCATTTTATAAGAGTAACTTAGCTAGAAAACCAATAAAATCCCCCAAAATTAAATTCCAGGGATGATGTACATGCATTAGTCACATAATTTGCATTATTGATTATTTCTGGAAATTAGGGACCCATCAGGCAAGACTTTAAAATTGTTTCTCTATATAGCTCAACTTCTTCATTGCAATAGTATTTATTACTATGACAGGACTGACTTTGATAGAATTCAATTTTTTTGAAACAAGTTCTCTGCTCTTCTTCATCCTTCTTCCACTGATGTTCCACTTCACCAAGTTCCATCCTATTGCCAAGAAATGGAGCACCAACATGTGGCCACCACCATCAGGATACCCATGCCCTCACTCTCCCATATACCTAGGCTACTGGCTATTTTTGCTGGTCTCCTTCTTCATATAGCTCCTGCTGTACTCATTTTTTTTTCTGACATTCCTGTGACATTTTCATCTTCTTTCCCAGTAGTCTTAAGTCCCTACTTATCACTTATATTTCCAAAGCACCCTTATGTCATTTGCTTATAAAATCTGCATTACAGTGATGATAATGTCAATAACAATTAGTTAAACATTTTTCAGCACTTTGATGTTATGTTATCTTAAACTCTCTCCTGCAGTTCTCACAATACCACTACATTGTCTTAGTATTATTAGTATCTCTTTTACACAACAGAAAACTGAGGCTCAAAGAAGTCAGGTAATTTTGCTAAGGTTGTACAATTAATCAATATTTCACAAAGATTGTCTGATAATGCCGAAAATTAAATTGTTAGGACTAATCACTTAAAATTATTTTATACACTAAAATACTTGTGATTAAAATGATATGATGTTAATGATTGGCCTCAAAATAATCTAGTGTGGGAGAAGATAGGGTATAAATGAATCAAGGGTGGCCACAAATCGATGATTGTTTTGGCACTCATTGTACTACTCGCTCTACTTTTGTGTACATTTAAAAACTCACCAAATAAAAATTTAGTCTTCTTTTTAATGTCATTTTTAATACAACTACAAACAACCCAAGCCTACTGATCAGGCATAGTCATTCAGAGTTTGTAGATAACTTTCAAAATGTTTCATTATGCATTCAGGCTTAATACCTAATATGTGGATATGGGAAGAGCACTTCAGCTTTAGATACAAATGTCTCATCTGTGTCACACAAGTTTGTTTTTTTCTAGACCTCTGTATATGCATTGCATACTTGTCTTAGTGGAAGAAACAATTACCCAGGCACTGTGTCCAACTGCATGGTGTTGCCTTTTAATTAACCTGTATAGCCTTTTTCACTTAACCTAGTTTCAGAAGTGACAGCCACTTGGGCTGTCTAAATAACATTTGCCAATGTTCCTTTATTGGGTCTATTCAATCAAAACAATCATTCCAAGTGTGTGGTCCAGTTCTCCAGAGCTGGTTATACTTTCTATTCAGCCACGATCCTTGTCACAAACATTAGTTTAGAACTTGTCTTACTAACCATAGTGCTTACAATTGTTTCAATATATGAAACCCAGATCAAACCAATGTCCTCCTTTCTCAATGTTTCTATGCAAAAGTTATTCCACAACTCTACTTTAAAACCCTTCTGCCAACATATAATATCCAGTGTTTTGAAATATGTAGAATGTAGTATACTTACATAGCTGCTAAAGGATTAAATAAAAAGCACCACATTTCTGGGTGGAAATTCATTAGTGTGTTATCAAATCTCTAAAAATGTATGCCCTGGGGACAGCAGTGCAGTATCTAGAATTTACCCTAAGAAAGTAATTGTGCAGATGCACAAAGATGTATGTGCAAATATATTCAAGGTAGTGGTTGTTTTTTTAAAACGATATTGAGTAATTAGAATTTAACTGCCCAACAACATGAGATTAGCTCAAAAATTATCTGCAGACACTTAGATGTTGAAATAAATATTTTTATGGTAATGCAAGAGTTCCTTAAATTCTGTTAGTAAAAAGCAAGTTACCCAGAAATATGCATAGTGTGTGTGTATGTGTGTATGTATGTATGTATGTACATATATATGTGTGTGTGTATATATATATATACATATATATACACACATATTATACATACATATATTCTAGCATGAAAAGGTTATACCTGTATATGTATGTGTATATAAAATTTGTGTGTATGTGTTTGAGGAGCGCCGAGGGGTGTGCAACCTAGGTCTGGATTGATAAATACTATAGTTTTCTTCAAGTGATTTTTTCCCATCTGTGTTTTCATGTATTTCTACAATGAACGTGTAGTAGCTACATAAGAAAGAAATAAGAAAGAAAATTAACAGATAAAATCTACTTGTCTAAATGTGTTTCAATGTTCAGATAAAAGGAAATGAAATAACCTGGAGAAGATGTAAAAAACCTTTGGGAGTATCGTTTCAATAAAGAGAAGCCTTTCAGTATTAATTATTGAATAGAAATAATGGAAAAGGTAATGGGGGAGAGGAGCAGAAAGCAGAGTCAAGAGTCACTCTGCAGTTGGTAACAATATCCCAACTCAAGGCTGGGAGCTCTGAGTGAGATGTGGCCCCCAAACCAGTGAAACATTGTGGCATGCTTTCTCTCCGTTTTTTGGAGTGCCACCTCTTTTGGCAACTTCTATTATAAGCCAGGTATAATTCTCTGACCCTTACAGCAACCCCTCAATGTAGGTCTTCCCAAAGAGTGGCCCAGGGGGTGCAATTCCTTGTCCAAGGTTATAGCTGGTAGATCTGAGCTGAGATTATGAACCTAAATGTGCCTTTCATCATCATGGTCTTCATTACAAAAAGAAGAGGGACTGAAGCTCAGAGGGAGGCATCATCCTGTTATCCTAGTGACTAAGACAGGACTTTGGTTAAGTCTGGGTAGAATTTTCTAAAGAATAGGGTCAAGCTGAGTTGTGAAGGCAGCAATGACTTTTTAAGGAACAGAAATGAGCCTCTGTGACTCTAAGTCATTCAGGCTAGATGTTTACAATGAGCGATTTAGCTTCAGGCCAGTATTAACTTCCCTTCCTATTAGTATCAGATTAATTACATTTTGTTGCTTTTTCTAAATACACTTCAAATCAGTGTACCTATAATTCAGCAGTTAGTCATTAAAGTAGCAATGGGTCTGCAATTGAGTTATCTGAAGCTCATTTACAAAATAGAACAAAAATTCCAGTATCTTTTTTTGGTATCTAAATAGAGCATTAATAATAAGTGACTAGGATATTGTTTTTAAGTTGAAACGTCTAAATTGAAAAATTCTTCAGATTACAAAAGAAATCAAGGAAGATGTATAAAAGAGGATCAAATGAACATGGGTAAATTTGCATTTTAAATAATGGATCTAAAAATATACATAAAATACAGTATAAAACCTGTCATTTTAACATTTAAACAAACCATAAACTACATAAATATTTGTGTATGCTAGTATGTTCATGTACAAAGATAAGATAGACTTAAAGAGAATTAGTATTATCTGACAAATTTCAAATATTAAAGTGTTAAAAAATAATATTTTCTATGCACTTCAGACTAGATATATAAATATATGCATGTGTATGTATATACACACACATACATACATAGATATAGATATAGATGTAGATAGATATAGATATATAGATATAGATATAGATACAGATATAGATATAGATAATTTTCATTTTACATTGTTCCTCATGATCTCATGCCTTTACATGCAGCTAATATCAAGGACTGTTCCACAGCTGATCAATAAAACACAATTTTACATCAAATGACCAGAGAGTTGTCAATTTTTTAAAAATCCCAGCCTCTCCTGTGGATTGCTAACTTCAAAGACTTGCATTAAGATTATTAAGCAAGTAAATGATTGATTTATTACATAACATTAAGAAATGTTTTCTTTGAAGCACAAATTAAAAGGTCATGGATGCCAGGATTTTTCTTCAAGTTGATAGTTAAAAATGCAGAATAGATCATTTAGCTGGCAGTGAAGGACACATGAAGGAGATTTGAAGTAAGTCTCTTTCCCAGCAATATTTCTTTGAAATGCTTAATATTCTGCAGTGGATTAATGAGGCCGTTATCTGTTTTCAAACAATGGGTGAACAATTAAGACCCAGTCCTGAGAACAAATTGGTGTCACTGTTATTTTGTGATGGTATTTAAAATGACCATTGCTATAACAATGGGGCATTATTTAACAGGACAGAAAATAACAATTACATCTAGCAATTCAGTGGAGATTTGAGAAAACAAAAAATGTATGTGGCAGCTGCTGTTCTTAGAAGTAAAACTGACATTTTAGGATGAAAGCAATTTGACCAGCTGAAACCTAAACATGCTTTGTGCCATGTCCCAAAGTCACCCAAAATGCATGCCAATGTGCTAATCATTCATCATAAAGCCAGTGAGCTATGCAATTTCTCACCCTAGTTTCAAACTCTTAGAGGGAGAGGAGATGGGTGCAAATCTTTGAAAAGATCAGACTTGAGAATGAACAGAATTAATTAAGCACATGAATATAATAATAATAATAATAATAATAATAAAACATATACCAAGTATGGGTAAAATAATCTACATATGAAGATTAACTGGGAAAAACTGATCTTCCAGTTAAACTCATGTCCAATCCAAGACTAACCACCTGTGTGTCCTAAATAATGAGGAACTACATTGCTCAGCAAGCTCGCCACACAATGCAAACAGGATAATAAATTATCTCAATTCCCCAGTGCATTGTTATGGAAAATTAGGATGAAATTTTGGTGTCATTCTACAGGTGGCAAATAAGAATAAACTATTTTTCATGCCCAGAGTCAAATAAAATCAGGGAACTTTTCTTATACTTTTGTGAATTGTAATTGTGTTTACCTCAATATCTTCCCTAAAGAATACTATCTAATTCTGCTTCCCATAGCTCGTTTCCTTCCCAGGTTGCAAAGTTATGTTGCTTGCTATTTTAGGTAAGTTCTGTCATTTAGTGGCCCCCCCTCCCCCCCCCCCAAAAAAGAAAGAAAAGTCTATATGGCCAAATTGATGTGATGAAATGATAGGTTTAAAGAATAATTTATTATACTATCAAGATCTTGGCATGCCAATCCTGAAAAGACTATTTTGAGCTGTCACTTCTAAAGCACATATTTTTTCATTGACTGACATGCCAAGTGCTTGATGGAATAATGAATTGTTCCCATTGACATCACCATTGCACACAACACTTGGGTTCCATGCAGCACTCTTCAGGGTGATAAATAACATTGCTGCTTTTTCCATGATGTGTAAACTAAGAGGTTGAGGTCAGGTTCAGAAATTTGCTGAGGAGGGGATGTTGTTTTAGGGGTGGAGGGAAGAATGAGGTGGTCAGGGACACCATGAACATCAGCCATGAGTGGTACATATCATAACACTTCACAATTAAAATATACATGAGTCTACATTTTGACACAACAGCAACAATGCACCACTTCCAAGTATTCTACTTTGTTGCTTGTATTTGTGTTTTTGTTTTTTCCTGACTCAAAAGCTATTTGCTATTTCTGTATTCAACCAGACACTAAACTCCTCTGACTCAGAGACCAAGAAAAGGTAAAAAGGAGGTTCCCAGATTCAAGCCATGGGGTCATTGTCCTTAGCACAGGTCATATACATGTTTCCAAGTTACACTCTGCCCTAAGGTATCATTGTCCAACTTTGTATTTCTAGGATAGGCCAAGTCCAAACCATTCCAGACAGGGGGAGGCCTTCCAAAGGCCTCAGACCCACTGAACAAACTTGTTAGGAGTCCTTGGTAATATTAGTGGCCAGACTGACAAAATGCTGACTACTGACAAAGGTCACCACCCACAGAGGCCATAATGCATGAGTACTTCCCATTTATACAGTGTTTAAAAAGACAGGCTTGGGCCTTCCTCGACATGATCTCTCCTTTCCAAGCAATGGCCTTCACTCCACATGCCCCTGGGCAATGAGCTCCCCTCCTCCCTTCACTAAACAACAATTCATTTCTTTTTTTCACAAAAACCAGCTTTGATTTGCTCCCTCCTAATTGTCATCATCCTATTTACAATTGAAAACTTGAGACAAAGCAGGGTTTCGGGCAGTGTCCTCCATCCTTAAGCACTTCAGCTAGCAAATGAGTCCCCCTCTCTTTAGGATTAAGAGCACACATATTTTGTAAAAAGACCTTAGAGTAAGACCCAGAGCCACCCATGGCCACTTTACATAACTGAACTGTGGGTTTACATATGTGCACATATTTGCATACATGCACATACCACTTGCCATGTACTCAGAGACATAATTAGCAGAAGTGCAGGTTAGATATAGGTCCAGACTCTGCCCTTACCAGCGGAGAATGCTGAGGCTGGGAAAAGGAAGGCTCGCATTTGCCTTGCTATCAGCGAGGTTCTCAGATGTTGCTGACAAACCCACCTGATGGAAGGCAAAGTTCAAGTGCCACAGCTCTGGAGCCTCTGCACCATCTGTCCTGGCACCTGGTCTCCCTCAGGCCTTCTGCCTGAGCTTGTCTCCCTCTGAGACTGGCAGCCTATCACTAGACCAGCATTTTGGGTTGCAGACCTGTGTGGCCCAGGCCTTGGTGTTAGGTCAGAGGGGGGGGGGGGGGGCGGGACGTGCCCGGAGGCTTCCCAGCTAGACATCTAGACTTCGGAATCCAGCCAAGGGCCCACCCTAAAACCCTGGCGCCTCCACCCTAATCTGCCACCACCCTAATCCGGATGCTCAACTGACATTCCCCATTCTATACCCTACCCCCACATAACCATATAAAAACTACGCCCTCCCTCCCATCCCAGGGCGTGAATTCTCTGGCCCCTTTCCTCTGGGGACTGGTGAACCTCGCCTGGAGCCCTCTCCCAATAAAGACTGCTTTTAAAACTTCTCTCGGAGTGTCACACCGTTTACCTTACACTTGGGGCATTTCAGATTAATGTTGTCACCTATGCAAAGACTTCTCTGGTGCTCACAGGCACAGAACCCTGACTCCCTATGTATATGTCTCTTCCTCTTTCTCCTTGGTTCTCTGCTCTTCTCCCCTCCCCCCCCCCATTTATTGAGGCCTCACTGTGTGCTGGATATTAAGTGTGTGATCTGGAGTAACCTTCCCCATCTCCTCTACCCCCATCTGGAGCATTTCCCTTGCTTGTGGCATGTTCTTTCCCTTCAGGGCACCAACCTCAGTTTATCCTTACATACCCTCACTACCTAGTTATCTGATTGATATCCGTCTCCCCTATTCCCTCACCACTGTTTTCCCAGAAAAGTGCTTTGCACATAGAATGACCAAATAAAACCTCATAAAACATTGAGGCTGATTCCTTCAATGGACCCCATTTATAATGAGAAATATGAGGCTCTGTGAGCGTGATTTGCTTTGGGTTACTCGGGCAGTAAGTGGCAGCGCAAGGCAAGGCCTGTTTGATGCCACGTCCTATGACCATCACTATTCTTCCACAGCGCCTCTCCTCTGGTCATGGCTCTGCAAAGCCCGTCTAATTTCTTACAAGACTTCATGTACGTACACTTGTCATTATCCTACAGAAGACCCATGATGGGTCTCAAGAAGTCTCAAAGGGTAATGCAGACACTACTCACAGTCTACTTACTATGGGTTCTCTTCCACGGAACAGCCACGGGCTGACAGAGTAAGTCCAAAATCGGCTATAATGTCTTCCGCCATGGGTGATCACTTGGAACAGGATGCTGTTCACTAGGAACCGACTAGTCAAGACCTTGCTGCAGGATTCCTGGCTGATGGGTGCTACTTACTTCTACCACTAAGCAGACTTTTAAATGCTAATACTAGAAGGAAAAGGAGGAGAAGGAGGAGGAGGAGGAGGAGGAGGAGGAGGAGGAGGAGGAGGAGGAGGAGAGGAAATCGTCATGGGAGGAGGAAGGAGCACCAAAAAGACAAAAGCAGAATATAACATCTTTCCTTGGTATTGGCCCTTTTCACTACTTTAAAAGTAAGGCCACAAAAGAATGGGTTCCTTTTTCTGTGTTTCTTTTATTATCTGCCCTCCAGATTTATTGCTTGCCCAAAGTAAGCAGCCCCCATAAACTCTTCTTTCAATAGAATGCTATTTGAGTTGCAAAAGGGAGGATATCCAAAAAAAACATATAATCTAGAAAAAGTAAATGTGATAATTTACAAAGTGACTTTTAAAAGGCAATGTATTTGCATGGAGATACCTGACAGGTGGAACCAGGATTTCATCTTGGCTCCATGGTTCAATTTGGTAATGGTACTATATGAGATGCTCCATCATCACATCTTACGTTTAGTTTTACAGAAAAGCAAATCTAGTGACATCCTTCTAAACCAGAGGAGGAAAAACTCCAGGTTCCATTTCTATGAGATGAACTATAAACACTTCTAAAAGCAACTTGTGTAAATTCTCTCCCTGAAAGTTGCTGGATATTCCCTGCATTTAAAAAAAATGATACGCAGACAAAGATATTTCTCTAGAGAATTTACATTTTTATATCAGTATAGCATTGCTCTTATAGTGAATCAGTGCTTTCTTGCTCTCCTTCCCATTTTCCACCTGTCTTAAGAGTTTAAAGGGTTGCTATGGTACTGAAGAGGAATTTTCCACTCAAATAGCTAACCTTGTAATCAGCTCTTTGTTCTGCATCTGTAGACTTGCTTGCCGCATAGGCCACAGGGCAGAGTGACCTCGAGATCAGCTGAAGCCTCACTCTCCCCTAGAAAACAGATGTATTGCCTAAGTTCCTATCTGAAAATCTCATGCTCTGTTAATGCCCGTGCCAAACAACTCCCAGTGCTCTGTAATCACCTGAGGACTAATTACCAATCAATCAGCCCACGTCAACTGTAACTGCACAGATAAGCCTTATAAAAAGTAAGGTTACCCTGAACTCGGGCGCCAGATCTTCAGAGCACTAGCTCTTCTGGGACCACCCGCGTAATAAACCTGATTTCCCAACTCTCTGAGTGCTTCTTGGTTTCTTGCTGATCTGATTTTTCTGCAACAGTACTAGTGTACTTGTTCCCTTAGATTTCCCATTTCCCTCCTGCTGCTGTTTCCTTTTTAGCTAGCTTTTAAATGTCAATCCTGGCCTCTCCCTGCCTTGCCTGTAACCTGTTCAAAATGTGTCTAGTACTTGCCTCATTTTACTCTTGTCGTTGGGTTTATTTGCATGTCCACAACACTTTAATTGTGGGTTTTCTTCTGGGACTTGCAACAGTCACCTTTAACTTCATCTCCCACTTGCTAATTCCTCATCCAATTGCCTCATATCAAAACCGGGTTTATTTCTCCAGTACCTGTTTAACACTCTGCCTAGCTTAGATTTCCACCCGAGGTAGTAGGCATTTCAACAGAATGTGTGTTCCTTGTGATTTAATTTTTCCAGACTTTCCTAGAAACTACAATTACTTCCTTACCTACATTTGTCTTGCTGAATTAAATGACCTCAGCTTGAGAAGCAACACGTATGTGGTTATGCTGGATGGCATTGAAGTGTGACATGATTACACTTGGGGTACAAAGGCCTGGTCCAAGCTCTTCTGTCTTCATGGTATGGTATAGAGATAATCGCACCTGGAGTGCTGGCATGGCTGTGTTACTTAGGTTGTTTCAGGCTGCCAGGAACAGGTATTCCAGTTTATGAGCTGAATGTACAAGTGGCCTCATAGATAACTAAAAAATGACTCAGATTGTACTGACATAAGAGAAGCAGCAGTAGCTCAGATCTGGGACTTTGCCTTCTTCTTGCATCTCACATCCAAAAGTCCCCTGCAGAAGAGATCTGGGTGGGTCATTTATTCACCTTTATCTTGTAGCCTCCTGATTGAATAGACTTTGGCTCAGCTATGATCCCTGGTCCAAGCAACTGTGATCAGGTAGCACAGTTGCCTCAACTCAGGAACAAGCTGCAGCTGACAAAGCATTTTCAGGTGGAAAGCACTGGCCTGGTAACCCTTTCCCCAGAATGGGGGCTGTGGTCACAGCGAATGTTTATGGCAGCCTGCCTGCAAGGGGATCTGTGCAACGCTGATATTCACACTCCTGAGAAAAAGGTCCAGTGGTCAAATAAAATTTGGAAACAGGCACATGTTACCTCATTCTGCTTAGAGAGTCACAATGCACATTAGTATATCAAAGGTGTGAGAAGCCCTACAATAACAACTCTTTAACTTGGCTTGAGGCAGCACTACCAAGTAAATTCTTTTTACTTAACATCTTGTTGATGCTCAATAGCAGATACTTTTACAAGAGTTGACTTAGACCTCATGAACTGCCTGGTGCCACCAGCTTTATCACTGTCTCCCGAACCAGCAGTTCCCAAGTACTGTGCATCAAAACTACCTGGGACATTTGACTAAATAGAGTGAGCTAACTGTACCCCTTAGAGATTCTGACTTACTTTGGGGAGAGGCCTAGAGATTAGAATTCAAATGCTCCCCAGGTATTAGAGCTTCAAATAATAGTAGTGCTATATGTTCCAGTATACAAAAAATCGCATTTACTGAACACATCCAATGTGCCAGGCACTAATCAAGTGTGACTTTATTTTTCTTATTTTATTCTTAAATCTACCCTGCCAAATAGATATTACTACCACTAGTAAGGAAATTAAAGTTCCATGAGGCTAGACAAGCCCATGATCACACAGCTTATGTAGTATGAGTTGAGAAATCGGAAGCTTTCTGATTTCTATATCCAAATTCTTTAGTCACACATCTCTCCTGGGAACCTTCTTCTCTTGGTCTGGAAGTGCCTATTACTGGTGGAGAGTTAACAAATTTGTGGAATGAACAAATGTCATGAAGACCTCTAAGGTCTCTTTCAGCAAAAACATCCCAAAATTCTGTGACTTGATGTTAGGAAGAATAAATAAATTTGAGGTCATATCCATGTAGACGCTCAATATTAACCCTCTTTTGTTTACGTTGAAAAGCATTCCTTAATTAACATTGCACAATTCCTAGCTGTCTAGCCTTCAATGAACTCTTCTGCTTACAGTTTGGCTCTACTCTAACTAAATGGTAACAGCAATTGCACATGCAATAACCTATAAAGCTAATTCGAGAAAAACATTAGCTCCTAAAACTGATTGAGGAGCAAATGTGCTATCTACAGATCCTAAAATAGAGCTCCCATTTAAGAAAATTCCTTTGCACATCAATAAAAATGTGCACCACTAAACAGCCTATCACTAAAAATCATCTTCCTGGGATTAAATGCTCTTTGCACAGGTGTTCAGGAGATATTACACAAGATTCAGGCATTGGCTGCAGTTAAGAAATTCCACACTCAAATCTGAAAACTTTCCATGATAATTTTTCTACTCTCCCTCAAATCGGGAATGAAAAAAATCCATCACACACAGAAGCAAGGCCTTAGCTTAGGTTTCTGGAATTCAATGGGGATGTTACACCAAGCTTCAGGACACAAAGCAGCCATTTGGAAGGGCTTTACTGCCACACCGTGGTCAAAATGTTGCATTACCGTCCGAAGCGAGGGCCACACAATCTGTGCACTGCTCTAAGCCACTTCTTTTATGACAGAAATGCTTATGATATCTTTTGACATGCCTCAATAAACTAAGACAGAAAAAAGTGTATTAAACTGGCAATAGCCCTTGGTTGGAATAGGTTCTTTTTAAACTGGTTTCATAGGCAATCACACCTGAGTTTGCTTATATGCTGTTTCAAAAAGGTATTTACAAATTCTTTTTCCATTGACTGTGTTTTGAAGAAAACTATTTTGTAACACCAAGAAAAGGCCTAACTCCAGGATTATTTCCTCTATTCCCTATTTCCGCCAACTAAATTCTTCTCTTCTTCCTTTCTTCCATCTATCCATCCTTTCTTCTTTTCTCCCTCTCTCCCTCCCTCCTTCCTTCCTTCTCGTCCTCGCTTCCATCCCTATTATCTGTAAACTTCCATGTTTAACTTTAAATTCCTTTACAAAGAAGTTCCTATATCCAATCCATCTGTTACTTACTAGCTGTATGTCGTTGGGCAAGTTCCTTATTCTCCCTGCTCTCTGTTACACATTTGGTAGAATGGTTTTTGCATTTTTAAGAGACAAGGCTGGCCAAGAAATAACAATACGGGAGAGAGAACACATATTGCCCTCAAAGCCTACTCTAGCCTTGTACAATGTGAAGTGCATGGTATTGTCTATAAGTAGTCTAAAGCAAATAAACCTAAATCTAATGAAGGCTTTCGATCTTTCGTTGGCAGGCAGTAGAAGGGAGAGTGGAAAAGCTCAATGACGTTGCCCTTGCCCTAGTGGATGCTGCAGTGGGCCACCAAGACCCCCCTCACTTGCTGGGAATGTTATCTGCCGATAGATCAGAGCTTGATGGGTCCAGCTGAGTTCCTCTCTAGGAACTGCCCTCAGCTGAAGGGAGCCACCCTGTCCAAGGTTATACTTCTCTGTGGGGATGGCCCATATTTGAAGATTCATTGCTATGAGAATCTTTGCCTCATTTGGGGACCCCTGTGAAAAACCACCCGGCTCTACGCCTCCCCTGCTGAGCCCTCACCTGATACTGCATGGCAGTTCAATTTCTCCCTCTGCTCAAGCCTGGGCCCCTTATTCACAGGTGTTGATCACAAGCACCTTTGCCAATAAACTACCTGCAGACAAATTTCCGTCCCAGAGACTGTTCTCCAGAGAACATGACCTAAGACATCCCTCTAGTCTATTTGCAACATAACAGTTAGAGTTATCCTGTTCAACGTTAAGTCAGATCACTACTCTTTTGTTGACATCCCTTCAATGACTCCATCTATTCAGACTCAAAGCCTTGCTATCTGCATCCCAGTCCCATTACCTTTTGACCTCATCTACTCCCTGGTCCTCGATCACTCCAGTTGCACTGGCTTCCTTGCTGTCCCTCAAACATGCCAGGCACGTTTCTGCCTCAGGGCCTTTGCTTGTACAGTTCTGTCTTCCTGGAATGCTGTTTGCTCAGTTATCTGCATTGCTTGCTCCCTTACCAAAGTCAAATCTTGACTCAAATAAATGTTGCCTCAGTGAGGACTTCCCAGACCTTCTGCTTAAGCCTGATAAACTCCACCTCATCCTTCCACATCCCTTATTCCTGCTTGACTTTTGTCCATAGCATATTATCAGCACCTGATACAGTATTTTACTTCTTTACATTGTTTAGTATCTGTCCCCTCTACCAGAATGCAAGCTCCATAAAGGCAAGGGCTTTTTTCCTGTTCTTTTCATTGCTGTATCCCTAGAACCTAGAATAGTAGCTGGTACATAGTAGTTGCTCAATTAACATTTATTGACTCACAAGTGAGTGCGTGAACAGAAGAATATGGATGTGGAATCAGACCTGTAATCTTTAAGAAAGTCCCTTAAACGCATCTAATTTTCTTCAAAAGAAAAATGAAAACAATTCTTATATCACCTTTGTAAGGATTATGCAATATAACATTTGTGAAAATATCACATAATAAACTGCTAAATATATGTGAGATGTAATTTTTATTTTAAACTGAATTCTTCAGCGAGCTACTTAATTGTTATAATCTAGAGCTACCAGACTGCCAAAAGTAAGCATATAACATTCAGACACAGAAAACTTTGAAAATGTTCTGGTATTCAAATAAAATAGAAAAAGATTTATTACAAAGCCATACCCAAAATGTACAAACTATGAAATGTATTTCTTTTAAAGACAAAAGAGCAGTCTTTATATTGTAAATTTTATAATATTTGCAGATTTTTTTTGCTACCATAAAAGTCTGATAAAATTCCATAAAGTGTCAAATGTACTTTGTTTCTATAAAACATACTCTCTTAAAATGCAAAATATTCAAAGATAACAGTTTATTATTAAAACTGTCTCAATTTCTGAAATTCTCACTAGTCTACTACTAGCAAGTAAACAGAATCACATTTCCACACGCTTCTTAAAATGAGGTAAGATAATTTTTTCAGATGTTTATATATCTCTCTGACTAAACGTGCAACATTGCCTTTACAATTCCTTCCTTGTGAATATTTTCCCAGCAGGTATTCAGTGTTCTGCACAAAGAACAGTAGCAACATCACTCATTTAAAAATTTGTTATAATTCTTTTTATACAGTTTAAGGTCCAGATTAAAGCTATTGCTATTCCAATTCACTATTTTGTTTGTAGATATTTTAATAAATATTTCTAAACTCTAGAAGACTGTTCATAATCCTTTAAAACAGGGGCAGCAAACTTGTTCTGTAAAGGTCCAGATAGTAAATATTTTAGGTTTCGTAGGTCAATTCTCTGTCACATATTCTTTTTTAAAAAAAATAACTCTAAATGTGAAAAAGGAAATATTAGCTCTGGTGCAATCTGCTAATTTATGAAAGTAAACTTTAAAAAATTGTCACTAGTCTCTAAATTAGACTACTCAAGTGTTAATAAAATGTAAACATCATTTTCGCAGTAAAATAAATCCACGACTTTTGACTGCTAAATAGAAAGTTGATAAACAGTAAGAAATGATTCCCATTAAGAGTGGGCTGCATTTCAGATATGCTTTTCAATCAATGGGACTTTCTTATGGCTTCCTTTTCATTTTGAATTGGATATTCACATGAGTGTTTTGAGGGAGGTCTCTATTTTTTTTACAGAGAAAAAATCTCTTCATGTAGCTAATTCAAAATTAACAAAATCAAATACTGGAATACTTCCATGCTAAAAGAGGTAGATGCATACATAGGTACATGCAGTTACAAATACATGCATAATGGAAACCACTATTAGATATATAAATGGTCTCCACAGCTAAGAAGAAACCAGTGGAAACCAGCTAGAATGTAGACAAAACAGTGTTAAAGAATGTTCTAATTTTGTTATCATACGTAGTTGTTACATTTTGGGAAAACATGATTTGCATATATGAAATATATGAATATAAATTAATACAGCAGCATGATTCAGTCAGGCTCTTGATGCATATTACCTGGAGCTGACTAAAAAGATATAACAGAGATTTCAGTGTGAGTTAGTTCACTGATATATACCATGGTCCCATAGTTGGTACTGAGAATCACAACTTGGTGTGTGTGTGTCTGTGTGTTGCGCGCATGCACATGTGTGGTGTGTGTTTTCTTTTTCCACCACAATCAGTTCTATGAATAAATTATGGCAATTAAAAGAGTCATTGTGAATCTACTCAAATATATTATAAACAAGCTGGAAGCCTCCAGAATCACAATCCCACAGTATTCTATAAAAACATTTACAAATTCTAAAGCTAAGCTGAATACTTTGGTATCCCTAAAAAGAAAGCTCAGTTATATCAGCGAGCCCATGCCCACTTTCGAATCATAAAAATTAAAGTCTTCAGTGCAAAAAATAGTATCTTGATAAATAGCAATGACACAAACATCACATGAAACAGTTAAAAATTATAAAACCCATAAGGAATATCCTAAAGGTATGTTTTGGTGTAGAAAAGGTAACTTGGGGGCTAAGAAACGCCTGGTTGTTTTACTAATTTAACTGTGAATAAGTGGTGGAGTGTTAAAACATTTCCTTTCAACACATTCATAGCTCATCACGTTTTTTCTTAAACGGCCACTTCGGGTGCTGCAATACGTGGTCTGCAGCCTGAAGGACAAGGTGCATAAATTCTTCCACATCAAAAGAGTAGTTGGTAAATTTCGGATGTTCTCCCAGTGTTGGGTGGTGGCCCTGCCAAAACAAACCAGAACACAAATCTTTAAGTCATTGAGAGCATAATTTTCTGAACAAAAATATTATTTTACTTTGGCCAAAGCAATGATTTTAATTCATTCTACCTCCGAGGTCAGAAAGTTCTTCAGTAAAGGTACAGATAACATATATTCTCTGCATAGACCATACACTCTCTGTCACAACTGCTCAGCTCTGCCACTGAAGGGCTCAAGTAGCCACAGACAACACCTAAACAGAGGAGCAAGACTGTTCCAATAAACTTTACTTATGAAAACAGGTGGTGGGCCAGATTTGTCCTCTGGTCCATAGTTTGCTGATCCCTTCTACATGTAATTTAATAGATCATTCTAGGCCCAAATTTCATGAAGTTGGCTTATTAACACTAAAGAGATAGAGTGCTTAATTACCCTTTTCCCCTAATCTGCAAATATAAAATACAACAACTCACTTCCAGAGAACAATTCATCTCTGGATTAAAGATCGATCATGGACTTTCATATTAATAATTAGATAATTTAAAACAATTAAAAGCAAAACGAAGTGAGTTTTGCCATTGAACTTTACCTTATCTTGAGGAAAAACTTTGTTCTGCCTTCGCCAAGTGATGTAGTGTACACCTCTTAGCCTGGCCAGGTCCAGGTAACAGCGCTCATCTTCACAGTTGTACCTAAGGATACAAGGCAATCCACACATGAGCCTTTTGTCTGCGGATTTGCCAAATCCACAATTCTCTGAGGAAAAAAGTGCACTTTCCAAATAGGTTCTTGCAAAAGATTATGTAAACAATAAACAGGACTGAGGGAGATAACTTTAAAAATATTCTTTGATACACCACATAAACAAAATAGAATAAGAATCATATGATCATATCAATAGATATAGAAAAAGCCTTTGACAAGATACAGCATCCATTTATGATTAAAACACTTAATAAAATAGGCACAGAAATACATAATAAACATGATGAAAATCACATATGACCAAACCCTTAGCTAACGTTATACTTAATAGTAAAAAACTAAAAACGTTTCCTCTAAATTCAGGGACAAGGCTGTCCGCTATCACCACTGTTATTCAACATATTATTGGAAATCTTAGCGAGAGTAATCAGGCAAGAGAAAGAAATAAAAGACATCTGAATAGGAAATGAAGAACACAAACTGTCGCTATTTGTGGATGACATAATTCTCTATATAGAAAACCCTAAAGACTCCACTAAAACTACTAGAAACAATAAACAAATAGTAAAGTTTCAGTATACAAAATCAATGTTCAAAAGTCCATAGCATTCCTATACTTTATAATGAATGGTCAGGAAAAGAAATGGAAAAACCGATCCCTTTTGCAATTGCAACAAAAAGAATAAAATACCTAGGAATAAACCTGACAAAACATGTGAAAGACCTATACAATGAAAATATAAGGCCCATTAAAGAAATTAAAAAAAAATACAAGTGGAAAAACAGTCCATGTTCTTGGACTGGAAAAATCAACATAGTTAAAATGACCTTATTATCTAAAGCATTATACAGATTTAATGCAGTCCCCATCAAAATCCCATTGGCATTTTTTAAAAGAAATAGAACAAAAAATTATCAGATTTGTATGGAAGCAGAAAAGATCCTGAATTGACAAAGCCATCCTGAGAAAAAAGAATAAGGCTAAAGGCATCACTCTGCCCAACTTCAAGTTATACTACAAACCAACAATAATCAAAACGGCATGGTATTGGCAAAAAAACAGACACACAGACCAGTGGAACAGAACTGAGAGTCCAGAAGTAAACCCATATTTATATTGGCAAATAATTTTCAACAAAGAGCCAAAAACACACAGTGGAGAAAGGAAAGCCTCTTTCCTACATGATGCTGTAAAAGAATGAAACTAGACTGTTGTCTATCGCCACACACCAAAATTAACTCAAAATGGATTAAGGACTTGAATATAAGACCTGAAACAATAAAATACATAGAAATAAACATAGGAACCAAACTTATGGACCTTGCATTTAAAGAGGATTTTATGAATTTGACCTCAAAGGTGAGGGAAGTAAAAGCTAAATAAATAAATGGGACTACATCAAACTAAAAAGCTTCTGCTCAGCAAAGAAACCATCAACAAGGTAAAGAGACAACCATCTGAATGGGAAAATATATTTGCAAGCAATGCCTCCGATAAGGGCCTAATATCCAAAATATACAAAGAACTCATATAACTCAATAACAACAAAAAAACACAAACAATCCAATCAAAAAATGGGCAGAGGACCCAGACACTTCTCCCTAGAGGACATACAAATGGCCAACAAATATATGAAAAGATGCTCAACATCACTAGCTATAGGGAAATGCAAATCAAAACCACAATGAGATACCATCTCATACCTGTTAGAATGGCTATAATCAACAGGACAAGTAATAAAATGTTGGAGAGGATGTGGAGAAATAGGAACCTTCATACACTGCTGGTGGACTGCAAATTGGTACAGCCACTATGGAAAACGGTATGGAGGTTCCTCAAAAAACTAAGAATTGATCTACCATATGATCCAGCAATCCCTCTACTGGGTATTTACCCCAAAGACTTGAAAACTCATATTCGAAAAGATATTTGCACACCGATGTTCATAGCAGCATATTCACAGTGGCCAGGACATGGAAAAACCAAAGTGTCCTACGATAGATGACTGGCTAAAGAAGCTGTGGTACATATATACAAGGAATATTACTCAGCCATATGAAGAGATGAAACACTGCCATTTGAACAACATGCATGGACCTTGAGATAATCATGCTAAGCAAATAAGTCAGACAGAAAAAGTTGAAAAACCACATATCACCTATACAAGGGATATAAAACTGAAACAACAAACAAACATGATAAACAGACTCATGGACATGGACAGTGCATTAGTGGTTACCAGAAGGAAAGGAGGGAGGGGAAGAAGATAGGGGTAAAAGGATCAAATTTGGTAATAGAAGGAAATCTAACTGAGTGATAAACACACAAATACAAACACATATAACACACTGTTGAATTTACACTTGAAACTTATTGGATTCTGTTGATCAATGTCACCCCAATAATTTTTAATAAAAAAATTATAACTGTATTACCTTAACTTTTAAAAAACAGAACAGAATGGAGGAGACTGACCTTTATCAACAGGGCTGACTAACTGTGAAATTGATATCATCTCATAATACCCATCTTTGCATGTATGGAAGTGAACTCGGGGTGGGTAACACATGCAAAGTCATAGAGCTCGTGAAGCAGAAACTGAACCCAGGTGTGTTGAACTCCAAGGCCTAGCTTTCGCAGTTACACATCTCTACTTCCTTTTTCCTTCCTCCCTCTGTCTCTAGGAAGAATGAAGAACTGAGATACAACCCACAATTAACTGGCTATTTCTCTAACATGCATATTTTAAAATTTTCGGCATGGTGTTGGAAGTTATGACAACTTTTTTCTAAATAGTCTTCCATTTAAATACTGAGTCAAGTCATTTTTAAAGTGACACCATAAAATCAAGATATTCAGATACAAAGAAGGGAAAGCTGGTAACAAGTGCTGTGTCAAGAACTAAAGATAAGACATGGCATAGAATTATTAAGGGAGAGAAGGCCCACTGCCAAGTTAAGGACCCAGGACAATCATTTTCACCCCAAGGATCAGTGTCCGTGGGTGTGGAATCAGTGAGCACTAGCAAAGTGGTTGGCTTGTGTTTTGAGCTATGTTCTTCATGAGACACATAGGTTCTCAAACTCTTTTTTTAGCTGTGTAGAAAACAGGTAACAAAATTTACCATCTTAGCTGTTTTACTGTACAAGTATTGTTTACAATATTGTGTAACCAATCTCCAGAACTTTTCATCTTGCAAACTTAAACTCTGTACCCACTAAACACAAACTCTCCTCTGACCCACCAGACCCGGCAACAATCATTCTACTTTCTGTCTCTATGAATCTGATGACTCTAGGTACCTTGTAGAGGTGAAACCACACAGTATTTGTCCTTTTGTGAGTGGCTTATTCCACTTCATATAATGCCCTCAAGGTCCATCCATGTTGTAGCATGTGACAGGATTACCTTCTTTTTTAAGCTGAATAATATTCCATTGTATGTATTATACCCCATTTTGTTTATCCATTCAACTGTCAATGGACATCTGAGTTGCTTCCACATCTTGGCTACTAACTGAATAATGCTGCTATGAACATGGATGTGCAATACACAGGTTCTCTTTTAACACAAAAATTATACTAATGCAGGAAGATGTTCACAGTTTAAGAGACACATAGGAATGAACTCAGAGTAAAAAAACACAGTCACATCTCACAAATCATGCTGAGACAGGAGGAGAAGAAGGTAGTTTGCTTGCTAAGAATATAATGGCAGTCTGCAGACTTTACCTTTTTAGCGTTAGGTCTTTTTTTCTGTCCACCTACTTATAATGTGACTTCCCTGTAATGATTAAATATTAAGCCTTTTGATGCTCTGAGTGAGTCTGAGCATATATAAAGAGCATTATGAGCTGCCTCAGTGTAAAACTGTCTCCAAACACTTACAGTTCAAATACAGCAGCCCCAGTCTGGAAGGAAAAGTAAGTGAGTCAGGCCAGCTCCATGCATTCCAATAAATATGTCCGTGTTATGAGTGATCCTTAGCTGATCTAAAAATCCAAGTTCCCTGTGAACATACAGAACAAAAGACAGACGGAGAGAAGAAAGTATAAATTGAGTTAAGCTCATGACTCACAGTAACAATATTTACACAATGTCTTTCCCGATTTAAATCACATTCCACCATGACGATTTTTGACAACTTCAAGCCTACTCCAGTAATTAATAACTTGATGACTCAATAATTTTAACTTTTTTTTCTAAGTAAACTCAGTTTTTAAAAAAACTTTTGCATTTATTTATTTTAGAAGGAAATTCATAGCTGTCTTGGATGGAAAATCAGTAACACATGACATAAAACTGTAAAAAAGATATAATCGAACCAAAAAGTATTATTCAAATCTAGGTAAATACCATTGCAAGGCAAATCCTTTGTATTTATCTGAGCCTGACACCTGCTCTCTCTCTTTATGAAAAACTGAAATTAGCAAGTGTTGAAGAGATGCTATCGTATACTAGCACCAAACCAAAATTTCCTTAAGATGATAAAATGATTTTTTTAAAAAAGGAAATAAATTCCTCCTTGTGTGAGTTGTTATTCAATGCCATCTGAATAAGTAACACTATCTCATACCTAAGCATTTCTTGCTTTGCAACAGACGAATCCACAATTTTATGCATGTTAGGATTATAGAAGTGTCCTTTGAATTTAAGACACTGAAAAGATATTCAAACTCTGAACCAATATATCAGTACCAAAAAAGTTCACTGAAGTGAGTCTGGGGAAGAAATGCTAGAGTAAGGATAACACTCTGAATAAACATAATGGAATTAATCTCCCAGTCTTACTTACCCAAAGTAAAGAAAAATAAACAGGATTATTTTGGATCTAAGAAGGGAAAGTGAATTTCCTCTTTGTCAGCTTCTCCTCTTCAAAGAGCTTCCTCTCACAGTACAACAAAAACCTCACATCCACACATGGAAAGGAGGACAACAGGCACCACTGTGTCTCGCACGAGGCACACACAGGCTTCTTTTTCTCTAGGAATACCAACTGATGCTGAGGGAAGGGTGGGCACTCGCCAGGTGAATACACCATGGAGTCGCCAGTTACAAGAAACGCCTGTGGGTCTCACCTCACAAATCTCCATGTGATTATGTTACTAACAGTTCTCTCAGATTGGCAATGTCTGAATTTACAGCCATTCCTCCTTTACCTAGGAAGCTCCTACATATCCTTAAAAGCCAGTCAATGACAGAGTCTCAGAAGTGCCCTTCCCACTTTGTCGGCCTTAAGCCTGACCCTTTCTTGCTTCCCATATTTTTTCATGTGGCAACGAGGGTAGTCACCACGGCAGTGTAATCTGTAGGAACAGCTTTGCCAACCTGGGTGAGATGAGATAAAGTAAAGCATAATAGTAAGTCTCAATACATGGTAGCTGTTCTTACGATTGCTATTTATTTGTATTGAGTGCCTGAGGTATTCAAGACAAGAGCCTTGCCATCCTCCGAAACTGAATTCCTACTGCGAAGCCTGTGACAAGCACATGGTAGGCACTCGGTAAAGATTTGTTGTATAAAAACATAAAAGTATGATGAGTGAAATGCAAAACTCCCATGCTTACCAATAAGTTTCAACCTGTCTAAATTAGGCACACTCATCCTAGTAATATGTATATTTTTTAAAACTGAAAGAAATTAATTTGGAAAACGAGACTATGATTGTGGGTGGACGAGATGAGAAGACAAATGTTTTCACCTTACTTTTGGAACTTTCCTGTACACCTTGAGTTTCCACTAAGAACCACCTTTATAGCATTATTGGTTTACATGGACTGGGGTCACTTAGTAGTGATGCAACATTCTGTCTTTGTAAGCCCTTTACTGCAGCAGAATTTTAAAAGAAAAAAAATTTTATATTTCAAAAACTTTCATATTATTTTATGACCCTCAAATTATTATATGTAACTAATTTTAGGTCAAAAGTTGAAACCTAGCAGCTAGCAGGATGATTTAGGCCTACAACATTTTTTTAACTCAGAATTTGTTGCCACCTTAAAAAATTTGGAAATTTCTAATGAAAATCTGGATTCATCACTTCCCTTGAAAAATGAGAGTGAGCAACATCAGGCCCTGTACGGCTGAAGAACAACTGTCCCTGTGCCCAGGGTCTTCACCTGCCCACTTTTTTCATTGATGGCATCTGCTTGTCTTGACCAGGTCTAAAGCGCCAACAACTCTAGTTCAAAAATCCTTTCTGTCCCCATTAACTCATCCAAGAAAAAAGATGACAAGTGTCGGCCCAGGGGTGATTACTTACTTATACTTGTAATCGACAATCTGGACTTCAAATGTAGATACTGTTTTCAGTGCGTTTACAAGCTGGGAAAATAACAGAAACATTTAGAATTTTTTTCCCTTCCTTCTCCTAGGTTTTACTTTCCCCTGACTCCTCACATTTCTTATTTCCCATGTAAAATGTTTTTCATGTATTAAATGTCCTTCAGGTTTATTGTTTTAACCCTAAACTGAGTTCAAATGCAGCCTCCACCACTTGGACACATAATGTCACTAAAATTCCACGGCACTGGGTTGTTCTGAGGCTGAAAGGAGACACAGTTCAGGGAGCAAAGTGCTCGGCACAGAGGCAAACTAAGTTTTAGCTGTTATTATTACATTTACATTTACATTCACATTTACATGTACATATTACATTTGCTAGTCATTCCCTCAACTTTCAACATATATTGCTGGGCACTTACTTTGTTCCAAACATTATGTTAAGAACTTTTTTCTATCCATTACCTTATTTCAGACAAACCACTTTGGACCTTATCCTCTGAAAATATAAATTCTTGGCAGAAAAACATTTTAAATATTTCTACACAGGAAAACAATTATTCTTCAAGCAAACAGAAAGTAAGAAAGTATCTTATCTACTTTCGAAAACATAGCTATGATTCTCTGCATCCTTCAGAATTAGACCACCTTCATCCAACACTGTGGATCTCTGCTACTGAGAAATGTCCCACTGTATCCTGCCGCCTTGTGGCACACAGTATGCTGCAACAGCAATGTCAATGGTTACAAAAGCATCATTAAACTGTGCTGGCATTTCTAAGTGCTTTAGGTGAACGTCACTTAATCCTCATAAAAAATCATACCAAGGACATATTAGCATTATGCTCATTTTTGAAAATGATACAACAGAGGCTTAGAGAAGTTTAACAACTTTCCCAGAATTGTAACTGCAAAGCCATGTACAATCCTTTCCTGTATCTAAAAAGACCTGGAGCCAAAGTTTAAACTTTGACTACACCATTTACGAGTAACACTTGTGAACCCTTAACTGCTTCCCCCCACGGAACCAAAGGACCAGGACATGACTGGAACCTAACACCAGTACGCTTTCAGAAGCAAAGGGTCCATTATCCAGACGTTCTGTTGCTGAAACCCCATAAAATTCTGCCCCGACACCTGGATTCGGGAAACAAATATAGGAGTGGTGCCTTCTATCTCCTGTCAGTACACTTTGCACATAAAGCTTTTTTTTTTTCCTCAAAGCTAGTGCCACGGTATGTGGCACCACATGGTATGTGTATAAGGCAGCGAGCCCTGCTCACTAACAATTTTGGCAACCACAAAGGATTTGGAGGACTTGTGACCACCTGCCCAAGGCACTGTAGCTCCAGCGGGGCTTGGGCCCTGGCAGCTGACCCTGAGTGGCCACTGAGAGCCCGTTTGTCTAGAGGCTCAGCTGCTGGGCTTTCTGCTTCCCCACCCTGTGGCACTCCCGGCTCCTAGGAGCTACTTTCTGCTTTTACTTTTGAGAAAAGAAACAGCTTCTGGATCAGATGTCTTTTTGAGTAACTGTATAAAAATGCACTTGTGCATAAATTGTCTAGCCACCTCGTCAGGATTGTGGGTTAGAGTCCCAGTCTAGAATCGTGGGTTAGAATCTCTCCAAAGAGAGACAACATGAAAGGTTAGCCACTGAGGTACCCAAAAGATTGGGTTAGAGTCCCAGGGTTTGGATGTTTGAAAGAGTACGCTATCTACTTTACTGTGGGTGCATCAGTCTTATTTTGTGTGCATTTTGCTTTAGATTAAAGGTGCTGTATTTCGTCACTCTTCAGCAAACCCTGAAGGAGCCGTCAGCGGCAGCCAGGCAGTCCTCACTCAGGGCAGCTGTTCATTTCATTCAGCCATAGTGATGGAACGCTTGCTCGATTACCAACTAGAGGTCAGCCCCCCACATCTTGACTGCAGTGAAGGTGTGTGGTGCTGGTAAGGATGAGCCAGGGTCATCAGCAGGCCTCCACTGAAAAGAGTCAAACTCAGGATATGAAGCATTGTGGCGAGTTCAGATACCATAACCCCACATTCATTTGGCTTAAAAGTAGGAAGTCATTACCCCTTAACCTAAACTAACAGTATATTTGATATCTTTTATTGTCACTTTGGGTAAATGGATAATTTAATATTGTTTCATAGTGATAAATGATCTTTTTGGTCAAGTATGTTTGACAAAATGCCCAGTTTGGGTTTTAAAGGGAGACGTTTTCTCAACCTGGAAATAGCTATGGGTTATTCCAGTAGGCCCCTGGAATGCCTCAAAGATTTGTTACAAATCTCTGTAAAAGGGAAATTTTAAACTAATTAGGACTGTTTAATATACTACAATTACATGGGAAGCTTTGTCAAATAAAGAATTCTAGTTGCTATCTTAAAATGTTAAATATTATTGTAATATATGTTCAAATTTCTTTGTCAAATGTATACTGAAAGCAGGACTCAGAGGTAAATTAAGAGTGTCCACTCAGAAGATGCTGTGTGAACCCCACCAGTGATGGGCTGAGACAGCACCAGGCTGGGAGCCCCTGCCTTGGTCCCTGGTCTTGGTTCCTGCTGTGGCATTGCTGTCTCCAAGGCCAGCTCCAGGGCTCAGCCCAAGCTGCGGCAGCTCTGAGCTCCATGCAGACTCCAAACTGGGTTGCGGACACCCAGAATCTGCTCGAGGAGTGCCAGCCCCAACCCCAGCAGAAGCGGATGTGGGGTGCCTGATAATGGGACTTTATAAAGGCGCCCAAAAAGAGCCCAAGGAGAACGTATCAACCTTCCTTGAAAGGGCTTTTGAGGCTTACAACGTGACATGAGACAACAAGCTGCACTGCTCACCAGGGCACTTAACATTGTTCAATCAAGATCCAGTAAGGCACCTCCTGGAGGAAACAACCAACCAAGGGTAAGACTCCTGGGACCCCAACTGAAGGGCTGTCCACCTTTAGAGTGACAACAATGTACATATTGTAAACAAGAGGGTCACTGGAGATGAGCATGTCCTAACCGCCCCTGAAGGATAGGAAAAGGAACTTCCCACAAGGCAACCCACCAGATACAACAGTTCCTTGGTAACTACCAGGAATGACAGGGCCCCGGGGTTCCTTTAGCTTCTATTAGCTCTATCAACATTTCTTGCATGGAACCCTGGGTGACATCTGCTGTGGGAAAGAGGCCTGTAGTCTTTAAACTTCATCCAGGTACCAAGATTCCCAACTTGAAACAACACCCTTTGGAGAGGTGTGTGAAAGAAGGCAGAAAGCCCCTGAGAGCCACCTTTCTTAAATGCCAATTAATCTGACCTTGTCGATCCCCATAAAACACTCTCATCCTGCTGGAGCAAAAACCCGGGGCCAGAAATTATCATTTGGTACAGGATTTGAGAGCCATTAACCAAATTGTAGAGGACACAGCTGGTGGTGCAAATTCCTTACATTTTGCTTACAACTTGATTTGGAGACCTTTGCTAGTTTATATTTCTGGACTTAAAAGATGCCTTTTACTGCATATCCCTGAGTCCCGAGTCCCAGGGACTGTTTGCCTTTGCATGGGATGATCCAGAGACTAAAATGAAACAACGATGTTGCGGAATGGTAACTCCCACAAGGCACAGCCAAGGAAAGACTGAAAAGATGCTGGGGCCCTCAGAAATTATAATTCATGGAGGCCTCAGTCTACAGGAAAGACTGAAAAGCTGAATATGTCAAGAAACCACCTTAACTTGGGGTAAGGTCTTATCAGCTGCCCTGCTTAGGGTAACAGTAGCCCCCAGAAGCAAGCTCCAGTTGGCCCTTATGAGGTATTATATGGGAGAGCCTTTGCTTGAGCATATTGTACAATTTAGATACTATAAAATGTGTGTAGTCTCTAGGTGCTACCTTATCTGTTCCTCAAGGCTTGGAAAAATCAACACCCTGAGGGTCAGCTGCAGCCTAAGTGGAATGGACCTAATGAAGTCCCTCTAGTGTTACTTTTCCAAAGAAACGGGATGACTCAGAACCCCCTAGCCAGGAGATGTGAACGTTTCAAAAGTAGACTGCTTCTGCCCAAGGGGCTGGATCAGGCCTATATAAACCTGAATTATCTATCTTAATTTGCTATTATTTTGGTTTAAACAATATCTTACTTTCCTAGTTGTGAGAGTTGCTTGTATAGCCCTAGTAGTCTACTTCCTCATGCTTTCTTGCACTCTTCCTGACTTACTTTGTCCCCTTGTCAGCAGAAAGTAGCTAGAGCAGGAAGTACCTTATTCCCCAAGACTGAGGAATGAACAAAAAGGGGGATTTGTAAGCGCAGAACCAGTTCAAACTGTTCCTATCCTGACCCAGAACCAAAGTTATACCACTCAGGTGTAACACTTGTGAACCCTTATCAGCTTCTCTACCTGCTGCTTCCCCCACCCCCCTCCCCCCACCCACAGAATCAGAGGACCAGGACATGGCCAGAACCTGAATACCAGAACCCTTTCAAAAGAGAAGTGTCTGTTGTCCACAAAAATCCAGTTATGAAACCCCTCAAGTCTTGCTCTGAACCTTAGATCAAGGAGACAGATTTGAATGGTGCCTCCTATGTCCCTGCCAGTCGATTGTAAACAGAGCCTTATCTTTTCTCAAAAGCCAGTGTTATAGTGTTGGCTTCTATGTACATCAGGCAGTGCGCCCTTGCTCAGTAACAGGATCTCCTGACTAGCCAATGTCAGAGACAGAATTAAATCTAGGTCGTCTTCCCCAGAACCTGTGTTCTTAGTGCACTCTACTCTCCTGCTTACAAAAAGTAACAGGCACAACCAAAATCCAATCCCCCCCCATCTCTTTCTCTCTCTCTCTCTCTCTCTCTCTCTCTCTCTCTCTCTCTCTCTCTCTCTCTCTCTCCCTCTCTCTCTCTCTCTCTCTCTCTCTCTCTCTCCCCTCCCTCCCTCCCTCCCTCTCTCCCCTTCTCTCCCCACCCCCTCTCTCACACACACACAAACACAAGCATGTACAGTCATAAAACGAAAGTTTTTCTATCTAGACAACCACTAAACTCCCACGAATATACAGCTTACATCAAGAAGTTAAAGGGCTGAAGATATAAGATTAGAATTCTGTTTTCCAGGAGGGAATTAATCAAATGGCATGAGCCCTGGTCTTGTAATGAGATGGGACCACATAAAAAGAATTGTGTGTTTCAGAATCCCATGGCAAGCACACTCTTTTCCACAATCTCTATTCATACCAGAAAAGTAGCCATATCCCTCCTGACATGATTATTCCGACCTTGAGGTTGGGCAGGATTGCACAGACTGTCACTTAACAAGGGCATCTGGATTTATTGTCTATTCACAAGTCAAGGTATAATCCCAGGTGCTTTTTTCTCTGCCTGGTAGCTGCCTTTTCAAGTGATGCCAATCCTGACATGAAAAGTAGCCAATTAGGTGCTCTTCGGCTTGGAGCTGGGAGCTGAATTACCAAATCTCACCTCTGGGCAACATCATTTGGGCAATCTGCATGACTGAATGTGAAAACGCCCATGGCTGCACTATAGCACCCACTGGCATGACCTCCTTTCTACTGGACTTTCCAGTGGCTTGATGTGTTCCTTAACCCCACTCTTACTCTTGCAGCCTGAAAGACTGGGAACCAAGGTGGGTCAGCCTCCTCTAAGAGCTACACGTGTTAGAGGGCACAGCATTTTGGTTAAGAAACAGGCTCAGACCCTGACTGCCTTGGCTCACCCCCTTACTCTACTCACTAGCTGGGTGACCTCAGGCATGTTAAACCTCTATGCTGCAGTATCCTTGTTTAGAACAAAGAATAATAACAAAATACCCACCTCATGAATTTGATGGGAGGGTTGGGAGACATGCTTGGGAAGCACATGGTAATATGTTTGGTACATCATCAGCACTTCAATGTGTTACCTCTACCAATACATACTATTATTCTGCCTGCTCATGAGGCTTCCCCTCCATCTACCCCAACATTGCATTACTTGATTCATTTTATTTCCAGGACTGTAAAACACACACACATTGCTCATATCTTTCATCCACATAGCTTATAGTCCATGCCTCATTACACCATATGTTCATGTCCTCCATCACCCATATGGGTCTAAAGAAGAGATGATAATTACATAATTTTGATCAGCCTGTTAGGCAACCAAGTTAATCTGTGTAAAATGTTTTCCCCGTCAAAACCCGCCCACTGCCCTCCTACTACATTTTTCCCATCTTCAGTTCACTGAAATGCTTAAGTTCAAAGCCCAGGAGTTCACACTTGATTCCCACTACCTTTCCTCATACGCTAACCTCATACACTAACTGTACATTCCAGCACTGAGTATCAAAGGCTCTACCTACAAAATACATCTTGAATCCATTTATTTTGTAACATCTACTGTCATCACTTTCGTCTAAACTCTTAACGGAACCTTAGCGACAGCTCTTAATCAATCTCCCTGTTCTTCCTCTTGCAGCCTGAGTGATTTAAAAACAAATAAGTCAGCTCATGTCTCTCCCTGTGTATTCATTTTCTATTTGCTGCTATGACAAATTACCACAAACCCAGCATCTTAACAACACAATTTATCCTCTTACAGTTCTGTAGGATAGAAGTCTGACACTGTGAGCTGGAAGTCCACTGGGTGTTGGCAGGGCTGCACTGCTTCTGGAGGCTTTTGGGGAGAATGCGTGGCTTTTCAAGCTTCTAGAAGCCATCTGCACTCCTTGGCTAGAGGCCCCTTCTTCTTTCTCCAAAGCTAGCAACCTTTTTGTTTGTTTTGCATCTCTCTACTCCTGTTTCCACCATCATGTCTTTTTTTTTTCTACCTCCCTTCTTCCACTTTTAAAGAAGTGCTGAACTGAGATCTCATCAGTAAGAAGAATCCAGCTACAAAAAAAGATTTCTAGGCAGAGGCAAAGGTTCTCAGATAGAGTGAGCGTAAATCCCATTTGTGACTACATGGGACTCACCTGGATAGTTCTGAATGATCTCTCCATTTCAAGGCTGCTGATCAGCAACCTTAATCCTGTCTGCAGTTTTAATTTATCTCTACCATGTTCCCTAACCTATTCGCAGGTTCCAGGGATCAGGACCTGAGTCTTTGAAGGGCCATTATTTCGCGATGACGCCCTGCTTAAAACTTCACAATGGCTTCCCCTCACACTGGAATAAAGTCAATCTTCCCATCAAGAGCTAGGGGGCTGATAGGATCTGTTGTGACCTCTGCACACCACGTCCAACCTCTCTCATTTCTTCTGATATCACTCCGATCTCTCTCGCTATGTTACACCACCACATTGGTATTCTCTCCATTCCTGTAACATCTAAAGCTCTGGACACCAGAGGACGTTTGCTTCTGCTTGGGAGGCTCTTCCCTTGGCCAGCTTCTTCTCTGATCAGGTCTTAGCCCTCAGACACCTTGCCTGACTGTCTCTCCCTCCTGTCTGCATCCCCAGTCTCTATTGAACTACCTTGTTTTACTCCCTTTGTAGCACTTATCACTACCTAAAATCACCTCACTTATTGACCTGTTTACTTTTCTTGCCTGTCTCACCTGGACAGTGTAAGCTCCATGAGGGCAGGGACCTTACCAGTCATATTCTCTACCGCAGCTCCCACAACTTGGCCCAGCACATGGCAGGTGTTCGATACATTTCTTGTGGAATAAATCTTACTATTTTGAGTACATCTTCCAGCCATGCTGTTCTAGGCATGGTGATTTTATTGGCAGCAAACATAATTTATGAGTTTGCGCTGTTGAAATGAGTTTGGGAGTCCAACAGATAATTGATTTCTAGGACACACAGTCATGAAAAGGATGGAGACTTCCAACTTAATCTGCTGCTGGAGTTCACAGTATTGCCACATTCCATCAACCATTTCCCAAAAGATGCTCTCACATTTTTGCTGCTAATTTTTCTAGAGGAAGAATATTTGGCAGCCCATGGCAGTAAGGGCAGGACTCGAAGACAGTTTTTGTTTCTTTTCCCACTATGAGTTGGTACAAATGAATATTTACAGTAAGGCAAAGCTAGTATGGGGATGGATGGTTTGATGCCTTTTGGTAAAAATCCAATAAATGGACTGGGCATAGCTATCACACTTTTCTAAAGGCTAATAATTTCAAATCAAAACATATAATGCAATGTGAAAAGATAAAGCACAATAATCACAGGAAGTTAAATTCAATATGATGATATTAAAAATGCATTCGAAAACTAACCTCATTTTGGTTTAGTATTTTCCGGTACTCTGTGCTCCGTGCAAGAATAGTGACTCGAATTTTTCCATCCTGTAATCAAAAAGAAAAAGCAAAATAATACTGTGTATGCCTGGATAGATGAATGAACACCTGAACCTAAAATATGATTTTCACAAATAAATGAAACTCTATAAGGACACATTTATGAAACTTATTTTAAAAAGTCTGGTTACTTCACAGTTTTCTCAGGGAATAAAAATGCATCTACTTTTGCCACAAAAGATAAAACCTGTCCATGCACTTCTGTTTGGTTAGTTGGGTGGTCTTTTTCAGCAGAGGTTGTATGGCTTAGGCAGGGATTTAGGGGATGATGGAGTGATATGGCAAGAGGAAAAGAAAAGGAGAAAAAAGCAGTTTCTTTCACTATCCCTAGTTTATCTTTCCACAGGTTGTTGACATCTGATTTCAGATTACTCAAGGTCGGAAATTGTTAACATAGAAAGTGCTATCTTTTAAGTATTTCTTTTTCTGCAAAGGTAGTACTGATTTTTATTCAGAGTGAAAACAGAACTCATAATGCAGTAAAGTCCTCAACATCACCTCATAGGTTCTGTGACTTTAAGCAAAATGGCATATAACAAAACCAACGTTACCACAGGCTAATTGATATAAACAAGAGTTAAGTTCCTATGGCATCTCATCAATGTTATAACAGAATGGCACTGAATGAAACATTATTTGAGGACCTGCTGTGTCTTCATTACCTTGGGTCCCTCTTGTGTGATGTTTAGTCTGTGTAGAACATGCTGAGAAAATGCCCTGAACAAGCCAGTCTTTTGACAACCAGAGATCTAGAACAAAACCAACAGTTCATATTACGAGTATTCATATATACTATTTAAGATCATCTCAAGTCATATATATATGTTATCTTTAAATTATCAAGAATAAATTCTATAAATATAAACATTGACAATAAATAACATGCTTACCAGAGGGGTATTATAAAACAGTCCATATCTCATCCTGGGGAGTAGTGAGAAAATAGCTTCTTTAAAACATACCTAGCAATGAAAATATTTTAAAAGGTAAGAAAAGACAATTTGTACCCTTCACACCGAAAGAGCCCTTATAATTACAGAAAATCAATTTTAATTAACTTCTATTTTACATTAAAATATTTTGAATAGCAAACTATTTCATTCAGGTGACATTCATGTTTTTGGAAAAGCTACAAAAAATGTTTTAAAAGCTTTATGGTAAATAACAATGAGGATTCCAGTTGTAAAAAAAAGAAAAGTCAGAAATTAATGGTAATGGCTAATAGAAACATATTAAGTATTTACTTGATGAGTGAGTGATCTGCAATGACAATTATTTATAGATATTTCAGTAAAATTTCCAGTACCCTTTTGGAATCATAGGTTTTCAAATGTATAACTTCATAATCAGTAAATGCTTTCCATGTGTCAGAGAACAGATCACCATATCCATAAGAGCTCTGAAAACAGAAACACAACAACTTAGGGCAATAAAGAGTCAATATTGCTTTTCAAGAATGCACAATGTACCCAAATTAGCTTGTTAGTGTTAAGAACTAATGATCCTAAACAAGCTCATAAAATCCATATAAGAAAAATGGAATTTTTATCTTGGGATGGAGTAAATACCTAATTTGATATAATAGCAATAAAAGTAATCACCACAATTATAATCTCAGTCTGCTAGTATTTTGTTTTTCCACCCTAGCCTTCTCTATTTTCATGTCTGAAACTGTAGTTGTGTGTGCGTGTGTGTTTGTGTGTGTGTGGGGGGGGCAGTTCTGTGAGTTTTCTACCCAAATTACAGATATACACAACAAATACATACACCACCATCTATCCAAACTCTGATATGCTCAGCCAGCAAAAACCATCTGCGTAAATAGAATATGCCTTTGGAAATAAACTTCAGAGCAAGAAAACACCTTCAGAGTTTTAACCTTAGAAATACAATGTATGTAACGCTATGATCTACCCATTGTCTACTGAGTAACATAATTCCCCACTAACATTAATGAGAGTAATAATAATAGCAGCATCTTGCAAATTCCTGTTGCAGACACTAAGCACTTGACATTATTGACATATTAAACCACTCCACAAACTTAATAAGCTGGGTAATATCCTCATTTTACAGATGAGGAAACTGAGACACAATTTAAATAATTTTCCCAAATCATAGAGCTGGTGAATTTGCAGCGCTGGGATTAAACCCAAAGTGTTTGGTTCCACACTCCATGTTCATAACCTCTGTAGGGCAGTTGCCTCTCAGCAAGAACCAGTTCTTTCTAGTACATTTACCAAATGCATCTCATTTCTAAAAAGTAGAAATTAATTATGTGCTCCATCGGCTAAAAGAAAAAGATCAATTTATTTTAAAATGGTATAACTTAGATTGAAAAATTCAGCCAACAGAAATAAGAAACGTACTGTAGGATTACAGTCAAGGTCTCAGCTGGTTATACATTTTATTCATTATGTTCATGTCTTTTTACCCTATGCATTTCCTTTTTTTAGGTTATGAAAATTTTATGATGCACATTTTAGAGTTATTTCAAAGTGATTGAGAACTGTTAAATGTGATGATAAAAAAAAAAAATTCCTTCTTTTGCTGCTTCTTGACTGCCATTCTAATAAAGGCCCTTCACAACACCATCACAAATGAAACGTGCCTGTTCTGGCTCAATAAGAAATAAGAGGCAATTAAAAGTAGTGACTCAAGACAGTTACTTGAAATAAAATACCTCAGATAAAATAAGATACTTTTAAAAGGAAAATTTAATTATAAAATATATTAATCCTCATTGATCCCTTTTCAGGAAAATCATGTATTATTTAGTAATAACCACCTCTAGGAGCTTCTTTTCCACGTCCTTCAAATTCAAATTATCTGTCATAGGGGAAGGAAGGACTTCTTTCTAGTCTCTTATTGCAAAATATTTGGATATTCTTAAAAATAACACCACTTCCTCCTGTGATGTGTCAAATTTAAACATGCATATAACCTATAACTTAGAATTTCTACTTGTAGAAATCTATCCTACAGGAAGGCTAGGATGAGTGTGTAAAGACATATGTATATGGGAAGGATATTCATTGTAGCATTTCAGCAAACAGCAAAGAACTGGAAGCAAACAATGTGATCTGGGTGGGGACGGAGATAAACGCATGCGCAGAGGCAGGCATCCATCGAACAGAATACCACTAGCAAGCAATAACCCTAAATGTACTGACCTGGAAATATGTCCATGACATAATATTAAGTTAATAATATGAGACAGAGAGTATATTTTCTATAAAAATATATTTACATTTATTCAAATAAAAAGTTTAACAAGGGACTCTCACATGGTAACTGCAATTACCTTCAAAGAAAATAGAGAAGAGAAATAACTTTTTTAACATTATATACTTCTGTGTTGTTTGAACTCATTATAACCAGCTATTACGTGTGTAATTAATAATAATAATAAAGTTAAATTACTTCTCAGTGCAAGAAAATATGGAAAGCCTCTTCTAATCTCCCCTTTTAGTAATTCTGTTAATAAGAGTAACCCTTCCATGCCTAGAAATTCTGCAGAAGTGTCCATAAATTCATGTCAGGTTGGTGGCCTTGCCGATCCCACCAAGGAAGCCATGTGCCTGATGGGAGAGGCCAAACTACTAAACTTTGCAGGGGCTAGAGGGAAGGCCTCACAGGCCTCTTTCTCGGCACAGTTTGTGAAAGGTCACTAAGATCTGAGCAGCAGCCACAGCCACTTCTCTGCCCTTCTCCTGGCCACATAGATCATCTGAGGCCTTGAGGACTGGCTCTGAGGCACCACTGTCCACTATCAGGGATGCGAATCACAGTTGGCCTGGGAGTCACAGTATCGTTTTATTCAAGGCTTTACCAGCAAAAGAGAAAAGTCAGTGGCCACATAACACCTTAACACTATCCCCATCTAACCTTCAGAATTCTGTGGGCCTCAGTTCTGGAGCAACCCTGCAGACCTGCCTCTCCTGAGAACCTGAATGAGCAACTAGTAAAGGCCTCTCTGACCAAGACACAGGTTTAAAATGGAAGCAGAGAGAATAGCAGAGGAGGGAGGTAATATCAGGGCACCCCAACCTGCTGGACTAAATACTACCTGTGTGTCCAGGCCAGTCGCAGTCCAACTGCCCTGACATTATGTGCCCCGTTACCAGAGTAACCTGAGAACTTCATGGGGCTGTGCATCCCATTTACTCCAACCCAGCAGACACAGAGAAGGGAGAGTTGGAGATGATGGCTCTGTTTAACTTAGTCCATTTGAGGAAGACATGGAAAAGCAAGCAACAAGATATAAAGAAGTTTCTGGAGAGTGTCTGGAAAAATTTTCATCCATCTAACTGGTTCTGCACGGAACTGTAGGGAGGCTATGAAGCACTGTGGTTTCCGGACATTGGTCTGGGGTTAGACTTCCTGGACAGGAACCCGTGACTCCACCCCTTGCTGACTGTGTTACTGTAGAACAGCCCAGAGCCTCAGATTCCTCATCTGTAAAATAAGCTAATAAAAACCCTCACTCATGGAGGATTGTGAGCATTAAATAAGAACATCAGGTATTGTTTTTTAAAAAGCACAATCACCCTGAGTTAATCATTCAAGGCTACCTATGGCTGGTGAATGTGGCCTAGAAGCACTTACACAAAAAGAAGAAAGGGACTATTGTGCTCTTTGCTCACAGAAACATTTTCAGAAATGTAACTGTGTTGGCAATAAAACTGGAACACAAAGGGAAACGTAAAAACATGCAAGGAGGGAAACCAAAAGTGAGCGTTAACATGCTAAGAATTAAAGAGCCAATTCTCATCTGACTTCAAATCAAACTACTTTCTAGGCAGCTCAACTATGAGCTTCATATAAGTGAAAAAGTATTAGCAAAACCATTTCCTCTTCTGCTCAAGATTCTGACCTTCAGTTAACTATCTAGCTCTGCTCTTTCAGGAAATGAAGATAGCGTATGTCAACTGTGTTTGTAGGTACCATTGCTTATGATTTAAAAAGATGCTTGATAGGTAAATTGCACCGGGACTGGGAAAGGGTACACTGACTTTTGTGACTGGCTGGATCTCTTGTGGGGATCTGAGGCTTTGCCAACAGAGTTATCCCAGGAGATACTGTATATGCCCCAGGTGGATCCCATCTCCTCGCACTTGAGCTGTGCTGTGTGCACTGCTAGAAGGACTCCTTCAGGAAGAAAGGCCTAATGCTGCCCTGCCAGCGAGCTGTGGTTCTCCTGCAACAGCTTCTCAATAGACTCACGTCGAGAGGGAGGCCAATCAGAGTCTTGAAACTTGGAATGTTTAGCTGAACTTAGATGACCTCTTGCGGGGCATTCCACCTTCCCAGTTTAGGTAGCCTCTCTCATGTATACTACAAACCACATGTTCTTATCATTGTCTTTGTGACCGGTAACATTCACAGGGCACATGCTGTGTGTCAGGCTCTGTGACTATGCATACGCTATATGGTTTATTCTCAAAATGACACTGAAGGAGATACTATAATTATCCCATTTCACAGTTGAGTACACTGGGGCAATTCTTGGAGGGGTTACCTTGGCAGATGGAGGGGCCAACACGAAAAAAAGCAGGGAAAAGGCAGGAAAAGAAAGACTAGAAGAAAAAAAAAGACAACACTAAAAACAAAAGAAGCAAATGGCAGGTGTAGTATTTATGTGCACAACCAAGTCTTGCCCTGCGTAGTGAACTCATACACATAGCACAATTGTCATGACGCAAGCAGCAAGAGGAAAGCTGCAGGTAAGCAAAGGCAGACGATAATTACAGCAGGCCAGACTGCAAATACAGGCAAGCTGCCCCAAGTGAGCCATGGAGGGGTGGGGGGGAGTGGTCACAGAGGTCAACAGGACGACAGTCTTCATATACCTGTCTCAGAGGAATACTAAAGCACAGGTTTTTGGTTTCTGGAGTTCCGCCTGCCCAAAGGTGGAAAAAAATCTTCCACTGCCTCACTCTAAAATTCAAAGAACCAAGGTATGTATAGCTACCTATGTATCTGCCCATATGTATATGTACATGTAAATACATGTACACAGACACATTCCCACTCACCGGCATATGTTTATTTGAATGTGTGTGTATTAGAAAAATCTATTTCACCACATCAGAGTAACAGATTTATTGAGCAAAGCAAAGTTAGAGCTGAGGCCGACAGCATACTCTCACTTACCGTGTCCCACATCACAATGTGCACATCTGTACTGAATGAATTATTAATGTGCTGAGTAATATAAAGATTGATAAAGTCACAGAAGTGGTGATACATGTTAACACCTAGTATTGGAAAAAAGAAATCTAAATTAATTAAGTCCAAAGAACAAATGATTACACAGTTTTTATTCTACCCCATCTATTTATAATGTGATGAACTTTTAGTTGAAATAAATGGGAAAAAAGTTTTTCTAAACATGAAATCTTCTATACTCAAGTAGTACTCAACTTACCGATTGAGATCAAAAATTCATTTTAAAATTGGTTACTTTGAAATCAGGAATATATTTTCCCCCCATATACGCCTAGTAACAAATGATCATAAAGTTCCCAGAAATAAATAAGTAAATAAATAAATAAAACTCTATTTAGCTCAAAATTGCATAGAACTATAGGACCATGAAGACTGATTGTTATTTTTTATGATCATTTATTTAAAAAAATCAATTAGGTGACATCTATCCATCATAGAACTATTGAAAATAATGGCAACTATTAACATTTTAGTACCTTTCATTTCTGTCTCCTTTTTTCCTATTTAATCACTACAGAATTACTTTTGGAAAAAAAAGGGCTGAAGGGCTAAAAGTCATTTAAAAAGGCTGAAAGTCTCATGTCCTAATTGAAAGAGCATGAACTTCAGAATCAGAACTGGGTTGAATCCCAGCTCAGCCATACACGAGCAACGTTCTCAGATAAAAGTCCCTAAGCTTCTCTACTAGAAACAGGAAATCATTATACTTAGTGCCAGCTTTGTTAGAAGAAATGCAATGATTATCTAAAATTACCCAGCCCCAGAACTGGCACATAGTGAAACAATGAAGACGAGCTGGTCCTGCTGGGTCAGAGAAGATTGGGGTACAAGTGCTGCTATTTGTAAGTTCCTAAGTCCAACATTAAAAAGAACCCCTCCCCCCAAATAAACAAACAAAACACATTCATATTCTCCCTCTCTCCCTCTCTCTCTTTTGCTGACTTAGGTGTGCAGGACCCAGTAATCAACCTGGAAGTGAGGAAAAATAAAATGGATGAAATTCCAAAAACTGACATTTAAACATGCACCTTAAAGGGAGGAAATGTTGATTGAAAGAAAATCAGTGACTCTTAAAAGTAGAAATCACAAAATATTCTGACTTCAATCCCACAGTAAATAACATTGTGTGCCAGAAAATGAGAGCTAAAATATACTCAGTTATTTGTAGAGTGGTATATTAGATGACTGTTTGGAGAGGCCCCTTTTTTCTCCAGAGAAATCTTGGCAAAGAGTCTATTTTCAAATAAACGAAAAAAAGAAAGTTCTATTCCAATTCCCCTTGCCCTAGGGAGCACATCGTGCACATTAGCTTCCTCTGAATGTATCATTCAGCAGGTTCATTACATTTCCTGAGGAAGGTGGTATGCACAAAATACTTGGTGCTATGAGGATTTATACATGAAGGAGAAAGCGCAGGTTCTGTCCTCAAGAAATGTGCCCCCTAGTGAGTCTTGCTCTGCAGAATGCTCATTTTCTCAAGGTAAGAGTTAATATGAAAAGGAAAAGTTAACAGCACAAGTTAGAAGAAAAAAGTAGTTATGAATATGAAATGGCATATGTCTACCATGGCCTATTATACCTACTTTACATACTTTATTGTATAAGTATCTACATAAATTGAACAGTTCACACATACTCAAGTCACTCTTTTATAGACAGATCACAGTGTTTTCTTTGCCCCTTTTTAATTTGCATATTTAAAAAATGAGTCAGGACCGCACAGTATTTTTACTTGGTCTTATTTCAAAAACTTAAACTTGTCTGATTTCTGAACCGAATACTTTGTAATATAAAAATTATGACTTCAGAAGGCATAGCACATTGAAAATATGATCAATAAATTATATTAAGTCTGAAATATTCGTGACAAGGGCTCTCTATATTTCACTGTAAGTCCAGCCTCTCATGAATTTTGATTCAGTATGACATCTTCATCTGTTATGAGGAGAGAGATAACGTAGGAAAACAAGTTCACAAAGTTAAAACTGTGCTTGCAAGTCGAAAGAAGCTATAGACATAAATGGGAAAAAACCATTGTCATTTTAACTTTTTTCCAAGAATAAACTGCAGAGCTGATGACGTTCAGAGGAATTTTAATTCACTTCAGTCATGGAAACAGTATCAGAAAGTTTGCCACAAGAGGTCATTGGCGTTCCTTCGCCACTTATAGTACAGAAAAGGCTTTTGAAAAAATTTCTAATGAAGCACAATCTAAACCAAGTGATTAAAGAAAGGAGATGGGGTAAATTTAGTTACAAAAAGTATACATATACCTTTTTCTCTCACCTTCTTATTGAGTCATTTGATACAATATGCAGGTTTCTTCTAAAATACCAAACGTATTAACTAATGAGAAATTCAAACTAGTTCACTTCTTCAGATTAGAAAGCAGAAAGTAAACCTACTGCCTAATGTCATGCTGCTTCCCCAGGCCATAGGAAATCACTACATAGACATAATATAAAAGGATCAAAGCCTCATTAACTATTAAATAAATAACAAACAAATTAATTTCTCACCTGCATCCAACTTCATGAAATAGGTTGGTTTTTCAATAATTATGTCACAGTTAGCATTGTCTAGAGGTCTGAAGTTGAGCTGCGTATAGCTTTGGAGCTCAGCAAACCTGGAAATATGAATTGGGAGAAATCTTCAAAGTGATTCTCTGACTTCTACTACAATGTAACTTAAGATCTGCTCATTAGAGTGTTTTTATTTCTAGAATAAGTTCTTAGGAATACATGTGAGACTTCTCAAACTTACTAACACATAACTGGAGACTGATTTTACTGTTGAGACATGAACAAAAGTGATTTTAAATTTCAGTGTAAGGCCCAGATCTTCAGAGCACTAGCTCCTCTGGGACCACATGTAATAAATTTGAATTCTCCTTCAAAAAAAAAAATTTCAGTGCAAGATACACTGGTAAATTTCCAAAGAAGAAATCTGCACATTGAGCTGGCTAAATAATCTACCAGTAAAGTGGGAAGATTCAAAAAGATTCCTGTAGTCTGACAAGGCTCAGAAGCAACACTGACCCAAAAGATCTCTTGTGATGGACTGCTTGGATTCTGAGAAAGACGGCATTGGAAGAATTACTGAGTGTCTTGGAACACCTAAGCTTCCAGAAGAAGGGAAAGTGTTTTTCTCAGAAAATGTCTTTGGAAGCCACATGACACAGGTTTCTTCCACACAAAAGAAGACAATCAGAGGCATGTGACAAGAGAGAGTTAGCCTAAAGATCATTTCTAACGCTTCATCTTTTAAACTACATCTGATGTAAAACAAATATCAGACAGATCCTTTTAAAACACACACGATGCTAAAATATGGTGGTTTCAAAAATATGTACACAAATTCTTTGATACTTCTTCCTTCATGAAGCAGAGATTAATTCCCTCCCATCTGAGTGTGGACTAGACTTGGTGGTTCACTTTGAATGAACAGAAGATGGTAGAAGCTATGATGTGTCAGAGATTAGGGTATATAAAGGCTAAATCCTCCATCTTGGGGCATGCTCTCCCTCTCCCTGCCCCTCTCTTTAAAGCCACTGTGCTCTTGGGGAAGCTGGCTGCCAAGCTGTAAGCAGCACTAGGGAGAGGCCCACGTGGCAAAGAAATGACACCTCTCTGGCCGATCGCCAGAGAGAAACTGAAACTTATGTGAAGATTAATGAACTGAAACCTCATTTGAATTGGAGTTGGGAGGGCCTGTAGTGGGAACTCTCATGTGCTACCACTCACTGTCACTTACTCCAAACAGAAAGACAGTACTTTCCTCTTCAACGGGAAGATGTTTACTACTCTCCTACTCCAACAGTAACAAGGAGAAATTTCTCACTTACGAACCTACTCAAGCAATGAAAGACTGTTACAACTCATCCAATGAAAAGCCACTACACTTTGAATTCCTAGTTTCCTCCAATAGGCTCTTTGTTTACAACAGCCCCTCTAAACTCCCTGTTTCCTCTATAAAATAATGTTCCTCTCCTTTGACCTCTAGACTTGGGCATGGTTCACCTTTAGACTGCATGTCCTTAATTGCAATTCCTTGTTATTTCCAAATAAACCCATTTTTCTGGAGAATAGCAAGCTATTTGTTTAAGGTCGACACTTAAGAGTGAGCTTAGAAGCAGATTCTTCAGGCCCAGTTAAATCTAGAGTTGGCTACAGCTCTTGTTAACAACTGGACTGTGATTCTGTGAGAGCCCCTGAGCTGGAATCACTCAGCTCAGCTGCCTCCAAATCCTGACCATCAGAAACTCTGTGAAATAACGAATGTTTGCTGTCTTAAGCTGCTAAATTTTGGAGTAATTTGTTACACAGCAAGAGATAATAAATACACATATATTCTACAGTGTACTTTAGAGTAACTTGTTACATGGCAATAAATAGCTAATACAAACACACACTAGGAAACTACCAAGTGAAATCAGATATCAAAATGTACTAGGAATCAAAATGCCCACTAGGAGACAGGAACTCCTATTGCAAAACTCTGTTAAGGAAGTTGCTGCATTGTAGATTGCAGAATGCCATACAAAAGTATGCTAGATTAGTACCCTGAAGGGTTTGCTTAGGATGAACATTTTACCTCGAAAATTAACATTATATAAGAGTACCCTATGTGACTTGTGATACTGTGATTTATAATACATATATTTGATCTTCATCTCCATTTCTGGCACAGAGCTTCTAAAACCCTTGGGATTTCCTAAATGATGAGAACCACAAGGACATCTTTTGTTGTTAATGAAGTAGCTTTTGGACCACCTGGAAGTTGGGGGCTGGTTTCCAGAACCAACCATGCGATTAGAGGGTTGGAACTTTCTCTCCCACCCTCTGACCTCTGGAGAAGGGAGAAAGACTAGGGGTCGAATCAGCACCAGTGGCCAATGACCTAATCAATGAAGCCTCCGGGAAAAAAAAAAAAAGGAGAGCTTCTGTGCTGAGGAACACTTACAGATTTGGGGAGAACAGTGTGCCTGGAGAGGTCACAGAAGCTATGTGTCCTTTCCCCATACCTTGCCCTATGCATCTCTTCCAGCTGGCTACCCTAAGCTATATTCTTTTATAATAAACAAGTGATCTAACAAGTAAAATGTTTCTCAAAGTTCTGTGAGCTGCTCTGGCAAACTAAACCCAAGAAGAGGGTCATCAGAACCTCCAGTCTATAGCTGACTGGTCAGAAGCACAAGCGACAAACCTGGGCTTATGACTGGGGTCTGAAGTGGGGGGGGGTGCAGTCTTATAGGACTAAGCCCTTAACCTGTGGGCTCTGATGCTATCTCCAGGTACGTAGTGTCAGAATAGAGTTGAACTGTAGGACACCCAGGTGGGTTCAAGAGAATTGCTGGGTGGTATGTGGAAACCGCACACACACTTTGGAATTGGGTACTCAGAACCTTAGACTATAAAGGAGTAGCATGAAAGTTCTGGGGGGACGATAGAACAGTTCTGTATCCTGACTGTGTAGTGGTTACATGCACCTAGACATGTGATATAAATTTCATAGAATTATACATCCAGAAAGGAAAAAATGAGAGTATATAAGCACTGATGAAATCCAAATGTGTTTACTTATTAATATTGTACAAATGTCAATTTCCTGTTTTTGACCATTGTGTTATGGTTACATAAGATGTCATTATAGGAAACTATGAGTCTAAAATATTTTTAAATCAAAAGTTTTTTAAACTACCCTAATTCCTTAATTTCTAGAGATGACAAATTTCTTCATAAACCATAGAACTAGTTTAATATTTAAAATGTTATAAATCAAAATGTATTCCCAATTTATATAAAGTTCAAAAAGCTAATCAATGTGTTGAAAGTCAGGATAGGATTTGCCTTTGGAAAATGGGGGTTGTGACTAGGAGAGTGTCTGGGGTGATACCGATGGTCTATTTTTGACCATGGGTAAATATTATACAGGTAGGTTTACTCTTTCGTAACACAAACTTTATACTTCTCTATATGTTTGTGATATAATTAGATAAATGTATACTTCTTTGAAAAATGTATTCCCCAAAACACATGCAGCAATTATTAGAAGTTAATAAAAATTCATTTTTGAACTTATTTTTTCTTTCATTAGCAAACAGTAAGTACTATATATCATACTTCCTAATATTTTATAGACATATATTTGATTCATAAATAACAGACAGATTCACTCTGTAGCCATCACTCCCCAAAAGCTCATGCCAAATTATCTATGAATGAAATAACATTTTCCATTTGAAAATTACTACCTGCACCTGCAAGTACCGAAATTAAGGCAAATATTTTAGAGACACATATTTTAAAAATCTCACCAAGACTGCAGAGGGCTCTTGCGCTGACCTTCAGACGTTAACGTACGAATGTCAAGTTTACAGTGTCCTCCAATTTCACCAGCCTGGAAAAAATCTTCCTTAAATCTGGTGAGTAGTAAAATATTAAATTGAGTTCAGGAATTTTTTCATGACTCAAGCATACTGATTGTAACCCAGGTAGTTTCTCAATTTCCAAAATCAGTTTTTCATCAGAATTTAACTTTATAATAGAATAATTCAATCATATGCAAAAGTAGCAGAACGATATAGGTACATGATGGACCCATAATCCAGCTTATAATCAACTCATGGCCAATTGAGGTCTTCCATTCCCCAACCATCTCCAATCTCATCACCACATTATTATGAAGCAAATCTAAGGCATATTGCTGAGCCTGAAAATATTTCAGAATTTCCATTAGTTTTAGCATCAACCACTTAAATACCTGTCACGGTTTCTCTTGATGTTTCTTAAATCAAGATAGAGATTGGCTGCTCTGCAATACTGAAGATAACGAGAACATACCAGACTTGAGTCATTCTGAAATAAGGTTGAGAAAAAGAAAAAAATAACTCTGAGTATTAACATTTCGAGGACACACCCAGACTTGCTGGACATGTTGACTATATGTACACCTTCAGGTTGAAATCACACAATGTGATGAGGAAAGCCTCCCAAAGACTGCTTCTGTTTAAGGATTTTTCCCCATCCCAAGCAGACTTTAGCCAAGCACAGGTTTGCCAATTTCACATTTTTAGGTGGCTACAAAGAACTCCGAAATGTTCTATTTATATCACCTCAAATTCTAAAGACAAGAGCTATATGAAGCACTCAGAGACATCACTACTTCCACCTTTGTGAAACAGCATTTGGGGGTGGAGGGTGGGGAGAACATTTGAAAAAGTCAAATGAAACAAGGAAGAATACATACATGAGACAAGGCTGACAGAGCAGTATGCCAGCTATGAAACATAGGGTCGCTGTTTGAACAACACAAGGAAATGTTTTCTAAATCACTGAAATAAATGAGTTTAAGAGTCAACTACCAGAGCTGTTTCTATTTCTATTTCTACCAATCTGGTTCGTGTTGAGAGAGGGACAGATCCAAAAAATTTTGTCTGGTCTGGATCTTATTTATAGATTTACCATTTCACTGTTTCTCCTGTAATTCTCAATGAACACAAGGCCTTAATCTTGACCTGCATGATATTTTGGAATCCATGGTTGCTAAGGGATCATACTCTAATAGCACAAAACATAGGCAGACAGATCTTGGCCAGGAAAACATTCTACAAACAGCCTTGGAAGAGGTGTGCCAGGTAAAGCAGTGGCTCCTCCTTTCCACATAAACAGCTAGACACCAGCCAGAGGATATAACATATGAAATAGCATTTGGTTAAAGGCATCCTGCAGCAGTGAGGGTTAATGATTTGCTTCCTCAATAGAACTGTTTAATCTACTTTGTGGAACCACTCAAAGTTCTATTATGGGATACCCTCCAAAAGTGCTATAGAGCATGTATTTAGTTTTTTGTTTGTTTTTTTGTTTAATGCAAGTGCATTAATTTTTTTTTTTTCTGGATTGCCTGGAGATAATGGAGACTCTGAGATGTCAGAGACTCCACCAGGGTTCAAAAACATTGGGAGATAACAGATCTTAGTCATAAGTGCTTAAAACTCCCTGGACTTTTAAAAACACTGAGCTCTTTGCTAGGAGCCAGGCCCTGCACCGAGCACTTTTATATGCAGAATCTTATTTCATCCTAATTACAAGCTATGAAATAGACATGGCTGAAGAGCAGAAGAAACTGAAACACAGACAGGTTGGGCGCCCTGTCCAAGATTCAGAATGTGGAGCCTGCTCTTCTATGGACTACCCCAAAACTGCCTCTAGATAACATGTTTGTATTACCAACTGAGTGCAGTGTGGCACAGCTGACAGCCAACAGAAAAAAATATCTACATTTTAATTCTCGATGTACAACTAACTCTATGAAGTAGCTGTGTGGTCTTGAAGAAGTTGCTTGACTTTTCTGAGAACCCTGTCTTCTTCTCTGGGCAAGTGGCAGCCGTAATACCTGCCCTGCCTATCTTCTACCCTTGTGAGAACTGAACTAACACACACATAGGACAGCTTTCTGCAAACTGTAAAGTTCTAAACAAAGAGCAGTACGGTGGGGGTATATCATCTGTCCCAAACTACTTGCTAGGGGAATTTGGAAAGATGAAATTTGTCTTCTTTAGCATAGATTGGGGGGAAATTCTAAACCTAGTGGTATTTTAACTGCCTCAAAATATGGCCATCTGATGTATGTGTGAAAATGAGGACATGGTTTCCAAACGACACAGAACCACCTGTGTTTGGAAGTTAAATAAAAGTCCACGCTAATAAATACATGAGCGTGAGGGAGCCCTTCACAGCACCATCTACTTTGTGTTTACATTACGAGCTAAATGTTACAAGTATTTTAAAATAAACGTGCTCGTATACTAAGAGGCTAAGCACCCACCATTTCCTTAGGCTGGCAGAGCACATGAAGTTCCTCCAGCCGCTCTCCAGCATATCCAAAATCAGCTTGTTTCCAGAATATGTCTTGGGCTGATTCCAGGGTATCTGTCCTATTTGTAAACAAAGAGATTCTGTGACTTTTTTCTTTTTAATTTTCTGAACTTTGAATTTTCTTTCTAAAGGTTAAATTGCCAGAAATTTACCATTGATTTTAAAAGTAAACTATCATAATTTTCCTAAAACTATCTCTTGCTATATGAAGTTACCAAAATAAGTTTTAATAGACTTACTCTCTTATAATAAAAATATACAACAGAAATGTATGAAGTTAGGGTCATCTGGAACTAAAGAGATTGAACTGTTGATAACTATATTTTTCTTAATCCATTAACCTTACAATGTATTGGAAATACTAATTAAACTTAACGCCCCTCCAGAATCAGAGGAAATCATCGATTTATCTTCTTAGTGTTTGCTGGGGGAAAGTATTTTCTGTGATTTATACTGTTTTCTCCCTCTGGCAGAAGAAATGACAGATATTCTGGGGGTGAGGGGTTGGGAAGGCATTAGTCAAATTGAATCCATGACTTTGTAAACAAATTAATATTTAAATGAATTACTACCTAAAACCAAAAAAGCCTAGATAGGAATTGGAGCATCAGCAAACACTGCAGAGAAAGATGACTTAAAGGGAAGGAGTTATTCAATCTGGAAACTTACCATCCCATGTCGACATAGGTGCAAACAGGGTAACCAAACCTGAACTCTGGTTTGCAGGATTTCTCATAACCCCAGCAATACTTTAGATTTTCTAAGTGTTTCTAGAACATAAAACATGTACATTTAGACTGACCTCCCTTCTGACATTGAGAGAGGACTCTTAGGTTTCTCCATAAAGAAACAAAGCTTTATAGAACCTTTGCTTTTATATTTTACAATGCATATTCATTTCATAAAAATAACAAGTAAATTCTAAGAATAGCAGTTTTAAGGTTCTTAACAACAATTATCTTTAATCACCACCACTGCTACCATCATCAGTCAGGATCAGCAGACTCCACAAGACAGGAAGAGCCCTGCAACCCTGGGGGGACACAGCAGCTGCTGTTGGCCAGGGAACTTTGCATGCTCATCTGCAATGCCAGGGAGCAATGCTGGTCCTCTGAATCCCAGGTCTGCTTCTCCACAAGCTTCCTGTGTCAGCACCATGGGAAAGGAAGTTCCTCACAATGCTCGCTTTGATCTCTAAGGCCTCATGAGATGTCTTAATTAGCTCCAAATTGAGGCCTTTCCAACAATTCAGAAAACAGAAGGAAAGTCACAGTAACAGTCTTAAGTGCATTTTAAAAAAAGAGGGTGAAATTCTTATGTTACTTTTAACTAGATAGCCTTTTCTCCAAAATAAAAATTAAAATTTGTTCATTTATAGAGTATACAAATAATATTTATTTTACTAGCAATTTATATTTTAAATCTCACTTCTATGACTGGGACATAATTTTAAACAAAGTTTAGCCACTTAGGAGTGTGAGATAAAATACAATGATTGACTTCCATTACAACCAAAGGATAGAATTCTACCTTCAAGTTCAAGTTATAAGGCAGAACTACTAAGTTAGCCTAAATTGCATACTTTTAAAAATAAATAAGAGAAGAAATAATATTTACCTTATAAGGACAATGTGAGTCTTTTTTACAGACCGTGGCAATATGCCTATTATTGTGCAAAAAGAAGGGAATGTGCTCTTCTGGCAAGCGGAGGCTGGCATAGTTAAATAGAGGTTCTCCTGGAATGCCATCAGCCTCAGGAGTGGCCTCATCTTGGCTACTCAGTGGGACGTCATGAAGCAGTATTCCAAAAACAAGCAGCATTAACATAGCAACCTCCAAACCTAGTGATCGAATTGAAAACGTGTTCATTAAGACATATCCTTTAAAAATCAAAGGGGTAAAGGGCTAAGCATAATTACAATGAACTTCGCTACATTACCCAGTATTGTTCCTTTATTCAGCAAATACTTATTGTGAACCTGTTATGTGCCAAGGCACTGTGTTAGGAGGTGGTAAAGTTTCTTAACTACCACTGCTGAAAGTCTTTTTATAAGTAAGGTTTTCTGAGCTAAAAATGCTAGCCAAAAAGAAAATCAGTCTTGGGACATGGAGTCTAAACCACCAGCAGCATGGCTAGGTAGCAAAGATAGCCATGCCCTGTCTCAGAGTTTTGAAAGTGTTTTTATATGTCACGTAGGGTGAAAGGGGAAGAAAAAGGTAGCCTGAAAGAATTCTCTTGAACTATAGACAAAGGGTGGGAGAAGGTAAAGCCCAGCTCTGGGATAGAAGAGACTGCATAAAGAAATCTCACTCCTTTGAGTGCCTATGGTCAGCAATCTGGAAAGCCCAGACGTAAGCACCCCTGGGGCAAAGGGTGGCACTACTGGAGTTAGATGGTGCCTGGCTCAATAATCTTCAGAAACAACCATCTGGAAATTAATCCAAAACCCCAATAGGCAAAACAGGAATGTGAGAAGTCTTGTGTTAGCTGGCCCACAGCCATTCACAAACAATTCTGTCTCTCACAGTCTCAGCCTCTGTAATTTAATTTAGAACATCTCATAATTTTTTTTTTCTTTTCAGAGCTAAGTATACAGGGATGAACAAAACAAGAACGACCCCTGCTTTCATGGATCTTATAATCTAGTACAAGAGACATAAAGTAAACAAATAAACAATTTCAGATGATAAAGGCTATGAATCAAATAAACCAGGGGATGACACTTTTTCTGTAAAGAGCCAGGTGTAAATATTTTTGCAAGCCATACAGTCTTCTGTAACAACTACTCATTAGTGCTTTTGTCTGGAAAAGTAGCCACAGCCTCTGCTAAAGGATTGGAAGTGGCTGTGTTCTAATAAAATTTTATTTACAAAAATGGGAGGAAGGCTTTGATATGACCATTTGCAGGTATCTGAAATAAAGGTAATATGATAGACAACACAGCATGGTGGTTAAGAACATGGACTTTAAAACTAGACATACTAGGTTTGAATACAGCTACAGCTTCCTAAACTATATGACCCTGAGCAAGTCATTTAACTTTTCTGTGCCTCAGCTTTTCCATCTGTAAAATGGAAATTATAATAAACTTTTCCCATAGGGCTGTTGTGAGTTAAATATTGGTAAGGTGTTTAGATGTAACTGACACATTAACCACTATGTAGGTGTTTATTAGATAAATGTTTAAAGCTATGTTGAATGGGCTGCACGGTACTAAATAACATTTGAGCTGAGACCTGAATGATGAGGAGCAGGGAGAACATGCCAGGGGTTTGAAGAAAAGGAAGTGCAATGGCTCTAAGCAAGTGTGTACCTACTGAACAAAAAAACTAATAATCACAATCAGTATGTGAGTATATACTATGTGCCAGGTACTCTTTTAAGTACCAAGGATGCAGCAAGAAACATGCAATCAAGAACAAACCTCCTTGCCCTTGTGAAGCTTCCATTCAGGTGGGTATAATAACAATCTATGATAGGACTTAGACTTAGAAAACTCCAGGAGTGAAATTCAGGCAGTCTACCTTAGAGACCAGACCCTTAAACCCTCTCTGTCCTGCTTTAGAATTGTGAAAAGAGATAATGGCCACAGACTTACTGTATTTCTAACTCATCCATAAGGATTAAATTTCTCGGACTAGATTTCTACTGTATATTATAGACAATAATCATGCCATTCTTGGTTCATTTTAGTGGTATCTTTTTTTTTTTTTTTTTTAATTGCACTTTCCACGAGATGATAGAGCCATATTGCACATTAGCTGCTCCCCAGCAAGGTCTTCTGTCACTGGGGCATCCTGGAAAACACAACTTTCAAAAGCAATCTCCACTAACTATGGGCAATAGAGATGGGGCTTTTAGAAACAGACTGCTGTGTTCCACCAAGCCTCAAGTTCCAAGGCCAATGGATCTTAACCAAACAGTAGGGACACCAAGAGAATCCTTTCCCCTCTCCAGTGGCAAATATAGTGGTTTTTCTTTTAGGTGTATCTAAAGAGTATATTGTTATCTGTTGTAAAAGTGAACTGATTTAATCTTTTTGGTTAGGACTTTTATCAAACAGTATGTTGACAGCAATTTTACAAAATTAAAAAATACTTATTAATAGTAACAGTAACTTATAATAAAAGTATTTACCTCTGTAATCCTCAGACCACCCAGAAGCTGTTGCACTGTTTCAGTTACATGAAACCTGTCAGAAATAAAACATATTACCTTAAAAAGATGCTAAAGTAGACTTTACCATCCAGGTGATATTTTGAATTAAAGGAAATATTAAGAGAGACAATAACTTACTGAAATAACCTATAAGCAAAGGGCCTGACATTTAGTGAGACAACCACTAAGCAGAAAGCCTGGCTCATGGTGCTTTCGTTGCTTTAGTGAATACCATACTGCTAAACGTAAAGTTACATGTATCATTTTCAACACGGTAATTTAAACCAGATTCTAATGGTGAGCAGGAAGGAGATGGTCCACTTTATAGAGGAATCAACTAGTACAGGCTGATAAAACATTCCTGGGAGCAAACAATTCCCCAGATTCTCACCCAAGGAACCCTAATCACTGAATCAGTGGTACTTACTGAAGCCTTACTGCTGCTTGGGCCTCAGGCTTCAACAGGCAGGATGTCCCATTCTTTAATTCATCCTTCCCAGTAATAAAGCCATTGTTATGACTAACTCCTGCCCTTTGGTTATCCATGCCCAAGGTCCTTAGCTCTAGCCATCACAACCAAATCCACTGATCCATGGAGAAGGAGTGACGCTTAGCTTATGGGAAAAATCTAAAGACTCAGATCAGAAACCTGGTTTTTGCAGAGGACATGTACTCACTCACATAAGCTGGAAAAGGGTGGCTGCTGGTGCATGAGAACTCACCCTCGGCAAAAAGCCCTTCTGGTGTTGAGTCCTCTTGCAAGGCTCCCAAAGAGGGATGGGCAATACTGCAGCAGATGGAAGCTTTAGCTGGTGAGCTACTTTTTTCTTCAGCGCAAAGCAGCTGCTCCCTCCACTTTCCTAAAGGTGGGGAAAGAGAAAAGCTAAACTCCTGAAAGATCAGAAGTGGAGAAGTGAAACGCTGAGGCAGATAGGGACCACGGTGGGCGAGATGTGGCAATGCTCTAACAGAGCTTGGGAAAGTTTGAAGAAGGCAGTGGGCAAATGAAAAGCTAAACCTATTTGAGATTCACAATGATTCATAAACGGCTCCCCACTGTGCCATAAGCCTCATGATAGGTACAAGGCTGGGGCGGGGGGCGGTGAGAAAAGGCTTGGCTGCCTCAGATGACGAGGTGGAGGTCAGCCAACTCTGCTAGAACTTCAGATGGGTAACCAGCGCTGCGGAGTCAGCGGAGAGTGCCCTCCGCCGCCACCGTGCTGCGCTGGGGTTCGCCACCCTCGGCACCGCCTGAGGCTTCTTGGCAGACGTAGAGATCCTGGGGGCCGCCCACCACCCCACACCGCACCCATCACCCCTACGGCTCTGGTCGCCGGCGCGCCTGGGAGGGTCCCGGGGGAGCGCCTCCGCCCGGGCCTGGGAAACCCAGCCAGCGCGACGCGGACTGGGAACCCGGCATCCTCCCCGCTACAGGCACCTGGATGGGGCCGAGCGCCTGGGGCCCGGGAGGCCCGGCGCCGGCCCGCAGGCGGTGGGAAGGCGCCGGCGGAGCCCGTGGAGAGGCTGCAGCCCGCCGCGGAGCCGCGCCAGGAGCGGGCAGGGGCGCCCGCTGCGTGCCTGGGCGAAAGAGGCGCGCGCAGTCCGGTCGCCACGGGGAGGGGGCGGTGAAGGCTCCGCGGATTCCCGGGGCGAGTCCCACCTGGAGCCAGGGGAGTCAGAGCTCCGGAGGAGGAGGAGACGGCCGCCGCTCAGAAGGAGGGAGTCGTCATAACCGGCTACTGCTGCTCACCGGAAACCTGGGGCGCCAGAGCCTACGCGGGGAGGCGGGCCCGAGCCCGCGGAGGGGGCGGCCCGAGGCCGAAGCCCGGGGCGACACCGGGCCAGCCAAGGGCTGGGCGCCCAGAGCCCCACGCGGGCGCGCGGGGAGGGGCTGGTGGGGCACCATCTGTTGGCCCTGCGGCTGAGATCGCGGCGGGAGCCTCGGCGCCAGCTGCCTCAGCAGAGCTAGAAAAAAAAGGCAGCATCTAAAGAAGCTAGAGTGTCCTCGAGAGAAAGCGATAAGGCTTAGAGACTCCTAGGATAGGATGGTAGAAAACCTGACTCTCCTCCATTCTGCGTGTCATTGATGAGGATTTTTACTATTTTCTTAATTAGGGCAGAAGTTAGCTGCCCTACCTTTGAAATCGGGCATTTTCTGATGAGGAGGATCTTTGGCGTCCTAGCACATTATATAGTAGTATACTTGACTCTCCCCTTACCTATCCGAAAACTCAACAAATTCAAGTGCTGCTCTGTGGAGTTTAATTTTTATCATTTTATTATTTTACAATTACTTGAATTCTAATTGTTTATTATTTTATCACAATTATTTGAACACCCATCTCCTACGCTGTCTTCTACTCTTGGCATCTCTGAGAGAATACTAGAGTTGATCATTATGATTCGACTTGAACTGATTACATGGAGGTTGACACCATAAAATAAACTTATGCTCAGACACATAAAGTCACCAGTATTAAGTAATGTGATCATAGGAAACGCAACAATTTATTTCCAAAGGCTTAAATGCTTTTAAAATATATTTTTAGATATTATTATGAGAATTGTACAAATTCCGTTAATAATAAGCATGAATGTTATCTGGATTTAGGAATGTAATCTGGCTTTTTTTTTCTTCAAATAACGCAAAAACATAGAGTATTTGACATGCACCAGTCATTGTTCTAAACCACTTTACAGTATTAACCTACTTACTCTTTATGTATAAGACTTTGCCTCTAAGGGAACTACTGCTCTATTATTTCATATTTTGCCCACCCCATACCAATAAGGACAGTGATTTTTAAACATGCTTTTCTCAGCTTACTTGCCACCGTCCTATTTGGTCATGTAAAAAAATAGCTTTCCTGTTAGCTAATTCAAAATTAATTGTAGGCATTTAAAATAAATTTTCAAACAAGCTGGTTTGCCATTGAGAGACGTGATATATATATTACATAAAAAACATTTATATATTTTTAAAGCAACATACATAAGAAAGGCTTATAAAAACAGAACAGCCTCATTGTAAGAATACACATGCCAACTGAATTGGTGTGACATGCACGTGGTGCTCTTTTACATGGCTACACAGTAACCTGTAATCATTCAGCCTCAGAGGAAACATGATGGGACTTTTAAAAACATAGGATTGAGTTCTGTATTATTGCAACAGCCATTCTCAACATATAATTTCCCCAAAAAAATCAATGTTAAGATTTAGTTTTAAACTTTCTTCAAATTGACATTACAATAAACTCAAATGTCTATTAATAGGAGACTGATTAATCAGAATAAACTATTGTGTATCTATACAATATAGAACTATGCAAGTATGAAAAAGGATTCAGTAGTCTCTCTAGACACTGCATGACATATTGAGTGGAAAAAGCACAGTAGAAAAAGGATGTGTAATATGCTGTCATTTACCTAGGAAAGGGAATATATATAGCTATAACAAAAAAACTCTGAATATACATTATATAGATGTGACTTTAGAATCATGTATTTTACATTATAAAAACAAAATTAAAATTTTAAAAAGTAACCCTTTATCATTGAAAGTAAAATGAAACTAAATGAATCTAAATGAGTCAGTGGCATACCACAGCAGAATTATCATCTCAAGTGGCTTAGAAATGTAGTTTGTACATCTTGGTAGGATGTACCTCAAGACTAAAAGAATTATAAAAGAACCATAAATTGTGTTCAGTAGCCAAATTCTTAGTGGCAGTGTTGGTTGAGAGAAACCAAATGGGAGTGGTTAAGACAGCATCTTTCAAACTGAAAATTTTAACATGTAATACAGATGTAAGTCTGATGAGGTTACATAAAAATCCTGTAGTTCTAAATGTGAATTGCAGGTACCAGTATGAATTAGCAATATATTTTATCTTTAAAACAAACCTCCCCCATCATTCATTGAAAAGACCTATAAACAACCAACTCCATAGCAATGCAGACATAAGAAAATTCCAAACCCGTAGAGAATTTGAGTTTGAGCAAAAAATGATGATTCCTAGAAAGCAAGGTCTCAAATATGAGTGTGCAGTTTCTTTTATGCATTGAATTAGGGAGGGATGTAAGGAAGATTACAGAAAGGTGGGAGAATGCAAGGCAGGGATTGGATTACAGGATAGTTAACAAGATTGTGCTCTTGAAGATGGTTACACCCTCTAAGGGTATTCTAGCATTTCAAAGGTGTATTAACCTAGATGCTCAAGAACAATGGACAAGACTGGCTTAAAAACTTTCCACTGAAACAAGTTATATAGGCCTGGGGTGGGACTACCCACCATGACTTGCCCAGTTAAGAATTTATGATTTATTACAGCACTTCTATTTTGTCCATTAGCAACAAGCCCCCCTTGCACCAAGATGTGTGATGTGCTACAAACCATTTCCCATTAAAAAGAATAGAGACTCCTAGAAACATGGGTAATTTGGGTCTGGGCAGCAAATGAACAAAATGAACCTGAAACATGTTGCATGTAGAGCAGGGATGCCATCAAAGGCTATGAGGGTCCTATCAAAAAGACATAGAAACCAATTTGAAAAGCATCCCTCTGGCCAAAGATAATTTTCAAGCATCAATAAAAGCAACTGGAATGGATTGAAACACAAATATATTAAATACTATATAAAAAAGATTCAAGCAATCAACCAAATACGGAAACCAAAAACCTCATTGTCCATCTGATGACAGAAGGAAACCCACCCTTTTGTGAAAACTGGTAACAAAAAAAATCAACCATATTTATCCTATCTTTCCTAATGGAATTATGATGCAAGTAACCAATAGATGATGATGAAATGTTACTTATTACAGAAACATCCCACACTCAAAATGATAATGAAAATCATATGGCTAATATTTGCTTCAAAATAATTAGTGTGGATGAGAAGAAACAGAAGTGAAAAATAAAACAAAATGATCCACGAATTATTGAACAGTTAAAGAGGTTATGTTAATGACTACATGGGGATTCATAACCTGTTCTATCTGTGTAAGTTTGAAACTTTATGTAATCATAATTTGTAAAGTTTGTTTAAATGTTAAGTTTTGTGGCTCTTATACTGACATTTTGGATAGCTCATAAAGTGTTAGGCAGGAACTATCAGCAAGATATAGTTTACTGATTCTCTGATATGTGAATGTTTAAACTGTAATTTAAAGGTATTAAAAGTGTAAGCAAATAAATTTTGACTAAAGTTTGACTCTTATGCTACAGTTGATCTATATGCTTATGATTAAACAGAAAAGCAGTAAGTGCCTTATAGTTAATGGTTAATATTTACAGTAAAGAGAGATGATAAAAAGCAACAAGTTTACAATGAGTTTACTTGCTGCTCCTACGGAGGTGGTTACACCTGAGGCTGGAAAAGATTACTCTGGCATTTCAAAGATGTTAACCTAGATGCACAAAGAAACAATGTACACTTAGCATGATACTCTCACGATCCATCCATGTTGTCACTAATTGGCAGTATTTCATCATTTTTTATGGCTGAGTAGTATTCCATTATATATATGTACCACAGCTTCTTTAATCATCTGTTGAAGGACACTTGTTTCTTTGTCTTGTTTATTGTGAATAATGCTGCAATGAACATAGGGGTACACATATCTTTATGAATAAGTGTTTTCAAATATTTGAGGTAAATACCCAGAATAGTGATTGCTGGGTCATATGGTAGCTCTATTTAATTTAGAAACCTCCATATTGTTTTCCATGTAATCTAAATTGGCTATACCAATTTACATTCCCACCAGCAGTGTATAAGGTTTCCCTTTTCTCCACATCTTCTTCAACACTTTTGTCTTATTGATAATAACCATTCTAACAGGTGTGAGGTGGTATCTCATTGTGGTTTTGATTTGCATTTCCCTTATAGCTAGTGATATGATTTCATTTATCTGTGGGATACAAGACAGAAAGCAACATATGAACAAAGCAAACAAACAACAGTGTGGTGGTTAATAAAAGGGAAGGGGGTGTTGGGAGGATGAAGAGGATAAATGGGGTCAATATATAGTGACAGGAGGCTAACTTTGGGTGGTGAGTACACATTGCAATATACAGATGGTATAATAATAAGACTTGTACACCTGAAATGTATGTTATTAAGAAATGTTTCCCCAATAAATTTAGTTAAAAACAAAAAGAACAATGGACAGGGCTTGCTTAAGGCAAAGATAAACCTTTCAGTAAGGAAGGTATAGGCCTGGGAATGACTACCCACCATAACCTACCCAGTTAGAAATTTATGATCACATCCTTCATTCTGTGTGTTACTTTCCAGTCACTGGGCTCGTTAAGCCTGCCAAGTAGCTCCCAACTTGTCAGATTTTCTACACGAGCCCTTTTCATTCACTCCTCTTAATTTTATTTGATTCTAAAAATTAAATTCAGCTTACTAGAGAGTAGGGCAGTATGGGGAATAAATCCTGGACAGCACTCAGAGTAAATTCTCTGTATCACAATTCTGGATTACTGAAGCTTTGGGGTTATTTTGTGGTTGTGTTGTTTGTTTTTTAAAAAGTATTTAAGTATTAAGACTTTTAAGACTATCTTAATACTGTTTAAGAGTTTTAAAAAGACACAAATCATCCTTAAAGTAATTACTAGTTACAATAAGTAAATCTTAAAGTTATGTTTTCTGAAAATATATCATTAGAAAAACAAAGCTTAATACCAGTCTTAAAACTCACAAAAAATTTGAGCTTATCCTCATTTTCTTAAAATATGAATTCCACAGTTACACAAGTTATATTATCCTCATAAAAAAAATACAATCTCCATTCATTGGTATTAATCACTTTAAATTATGTTAAAAATGAAATACATTATTACTATTTTAAAATCTTATTAAAATCAGACCCATGCTTACTATTTACATTATCTTTCATTTAGAATTAAGAGATTTATAATATCGATTTATAGTTAAAATCATATTTTCAGCCCTTTACAAAATATATAGTTTAAAAACTGAATAGGGAAAAATTTTTTTTAGTGAAAATAAAAAATTATAATACACTAGAACAAACGTATACATACTAAACAAAAAGCTGTAAAACAAGATAAAATATATACAATATTATATAAATTTTCAATTTTTTCTTGTGGCTATTTTCAATTTTTTCTTGTGGCTATTTTCTAAATACTATATATCATATTTTTAATTAGTATTTGAATAAAAACTTTTGATTAATGAATCAAATGCCAATAGAGAGATCATAATAAAAAATTTTTCTTGAACATTCTTCTCATTCACTTAATTACAAAAACTAATGTTTCTCTAGGTCAGAAATTATCGCTATTTAGAATTTCTTAAATCACAATATAGATACATTTGATACATTCTCATGTGCTAAACTGTAAAACAGTAAGTTCTCAAAAAGAGAGGCAAAGAAAAAGGAAAAAATGTAGTCTCAATTTAGCTTCCCAAGAGAAGGATGCCTATTACCTGTTCTTAAACATCCAGATATAGAACAACAGGGTCATACTTTTACTTTTTTCTTGAAATTTTATGACTTGTAATATCTTTGTTTTCCTTCAAGAATGGAAACATCTACCGCAAACTATTCTCTTATCCATTAAAATATAAATATTACCTTATTAGAACATGGATAGAGAAGTTTTAATGATAAAGCAAAATTTAGCAACTAATATTTATTATGTGTTGTTACTAAGAGGAGTTTTTAAAGAAATTTATTCAGTACACTTCTCAAATTATAAATGTATTGATAGATCTAACTTTATAGTAAAATAAGATCACTATGAATATCAGCTATTTGTTTTTGGATAAAGAACAACATATGGTAATATGCAGCCAAAGGCTAAATTAGCTGCTTGCCATTTTTAAATTAAATAAATTGAAAAACACTTTAAAGTTTTAAGTTGTATTGATTTTATTTATGCTAATTAGGATTAAGAGAAGAGAATGTTTAATATTATGAAATTGGAAGTACTGAGTTTTATTTAAATCTTTTCTCCACAACTAAGTTTTTTCCTCACTAATGAATATTTTAAAAGAACAATAATGCCCAAATTTCTAGTTTCGAACACTTGACAGAATTTTGCAACTTGAGTTTCCTATATTTTCTAATTCTGTACATTTCTTATTGCCATTAGTCTTGTCATTTTTTAATTTTTTTTAAAAAAAAAAGTCATGGTGACAAAAAGCTATTACACTGATTTTTACCACTAAAATATAAAAAATTAATTTTCTGAATTTGGCTCACACTCAAAGAATATGTATTAATGGTACACATCAGAGATCCAGTGACAGAAATACTATCTGAAATACAAAAGGAACAAAAATGAGGTCATTTGAATTGCCCTGAAAAGCATTTGAATTATTCAACATGGCTTACTTATAGGTATATTTCTAAGTTCTAGTGTTTAAAATTTAACTAAAAATCAAAGGAAAGTTTTTATGTGCAAGTAAAGGCAGCTGAATGACTTTTAATAATAAAATGTATTAAAATATTTCACAAGTCTAAAACATAGCCTGATTAACTTAAACAAAATAACATTTGGAAAAAGACATAGCTATTTTTTAAAGCTATTCTACACTATTTTTGTGTTTAAAGGTTCAAGGAAAAAACATGATAAATTACACAGAATTGCAAATGTTAAATTTAAAGTTAACTCCTATAATCTATTTTGTCATGAATTTTCTGTAATATCAAACATTCATTTTTAATGTGTCAAAAATAAGGCTTTACAAAATGTGAATGATTAATTTTTAAAGAAAAATTAGGTTAATAATTTTATTACTTTGATTCATTTTATAGGGTAAATCACTTAAATGTTACTAATACATCACAAGATCATTACTAGTAAATTTTTTTCCATTATTCAATCATGCCTAGATAACTGAATAGCTACAGCTCTTTCCAGATAGGTAAAATTTGTATAGGCTTAATTGTAAAATTTGAGTGAAAAAAATGTTCAGAGAAGAAAATTTTTTATTTTAAATTATTCACCCTTTAAACCTCAGTGTCAGTGTGATTTCTTAGTACCAAATTTAATAACCAGAGGTTTAATCATTTTTTATTTGAACACTTATTGTCCGTTTTCATGAGTTGTAATTAGAAATTAAGATTTAAGTGTGAAAGATTTCAAAGTTTCAATGTTAAAATCACTCATTAAATGTTCTCTATACATACAAACATATATAAATTTTAGCTAGAATTAGTTATTTATCTGTAATATAATATATGAACATCATTCTCCTTCCCTAACCATATTGATTTAAGGGTAAAGTAATAAATCTCTGTGCTATTCAAGGCAAAAAAAAAAAAAAAGCTTTAAAAATAAATCTTTAAAGACAGTTTTCAAAAATAAAGTTCAAATATTGCACAAAATAATTTAACTGCAAATATTGCTACTATATACTATAAAACTTTTCAATTTTTGCACTCTAAAGTAAATTCCACTTTCAAATTCTATAAGAGAATTTATTAGTAGTCTGCATTTAGCTATTAAATGTTTACATTCAGTTTGATGGGAATGTAATTTTCAGATGTTAACTAAGTCTTTGTCTTAAAAGTTCGTCTATTTGAGTCTTATACATATTTTTTACATCTTCAAGATCTAATCGAAGTTCTTCTGCCTCTTCTGCTTTTTCTCCATACATCTGCAGAATAGTGTTGTATCTTTGATCCAAATCCTACAAAACATGTTTGTTTACAATTTGTAAAATAACTGTACAGAACATCTTAATTATATTTACATTATCATAATGAGTCACCAAAAAAAACACATTATAATCTCAATAAAAGTATATAATCAATGTGTATCCAAATTAAATTCACATTTCAGTCTGTTGGGATAAATAGCAAATAAAGGAATAAAAAAAAATCTATGACCATGCCACCCTGAACATGCTGATCTCATCTGATCTCGGAAGCTAAGCAGGGTCAGGCCTGGTTAATACTTGAATGGGAGACCACCTAGGACTACCAGGTGCTATAAGCATTTAAAAAGGAAAAATAAATAAATTTATTTATTTATTTATTGAATAAATTGATAGCCAAATGGCTATCAATCTTACTGTATCATTCCGCTAAGTATATAATATCCCAATATATAGTGTTTTCTCCCATTAATTTAAGCACATTTGATAAAATTTCAGTCTCTGGTTCATTGTGGTTTAAGCATTCTCTGGCACTTATCCTATAGGAAAAGGTGAAAAGAATTTTTTACATATGGCTTAACAGTGACTATTAATACCGAATGTGCTATCTGAAGTATACACAATATCAATGCACAGAATAGTACTAAGATCATACAAAAGTGCAACATTATAACTGAGCCTTGGCTAAATAAAATCTAGCTATTTTGCTATGTGGGATTAAACATGATTGTGAAATATACTTTGAATGTATAATATAATTCACCTTTAAAGTTCTTTACTCAAATACTAATATTCTAAATTTCGAAGAAATCATTAACATATATATGCATTTTATATTAACTAAAAATATAAGTTTTAATGCAACTATATTAAAACATCTTAGGTTCGTCCTTCAGTGAATGATACTTACTCTTAGCTGAGTTCGAAGTTTGGGTATCTCCTTCACTTTCTCTTCAAGTTCATCATTTTGATTTGTTAATTTAACTAGCTCTTCAGCCATTATTGAGCGTGTTTTTTCTAGATTGCCAATTTCTAGCTGAGAAACATTACCAGAAATTTAAACCAAAATGTATCTTGTTACTGGAAATTTAAATCAAGATGTATCTTGTTTAATGCTCCCACTAATACAAACATATCTGATGTGTTTCGGGTTTTTTTTAAGAAATAAGGATATCAACATATAACTACAAGGTAGCTCTTTGTTAAGTAAAATAGCAGCAAAAAAGGATTTCTTTTCCTCAGAGGTATACCATTTATAGGGTTTACTATGAAAGAGATAAAGAATTAAAGGAAATCTAATCATCTGAAATATGCAACCCTATGTTTTTCTCTAATCTAAGGAAATAGCATATATTTTAGTTATTCTAAATTATTATAAAAACCCAGAGAAAAACACAGTTTAATGTAATTCCACCTGAACAGATCATATTGACAGACTCTACTGTCACTACCAAAGAAGTTAATTTGGGCCCACAGGCACAGCATACAGGGCTACATAACATAACAAGTACTAAGATTATGCTGATCTATTTTTTTCCAACTTAAGAACGTCTTATTTAATAGAGTAATATTTTCCACTCACTAAAATCATACAATGTGAATAGAAAAGTTTTTACTTCTGAGTGTATCAAGTTTACACTAACAGGTAAAACATTTTAACATTTCTCACTACGATGTTTTTAAAAACCAAAATGGGAGGATGCTCCCTTCTGACTCATGATGTTTCCTTTCTGGTGCACAATGTTAACAGTTCTAATTTCTCTCATGACCTTTACTCACTCATTCCTCACAGGGGGAGTTGGAGCAACATCTAAGTGGTAAATCTGGGAAGAATAAAATAGGTATTTTCAGCTCAGGAACTTCCCTTTTTCAGTGTTTGAAAAAGCTGTCTGCAAAGAGCTCTTTGCTCCTAGATGCCTGAAAGTCCCACCTAGACAAGCTACAACATGTGGGGAGGCCTGCTGTAGCCCAGCATTTCCTGTGACACAGTTATGTAAATCTCCTTAATTATGGCAATCAGTGAGCAGGTTCCCTTGGCTTTCATCTTTGGATAATTTCTCCGACTGCCTTTATCATTAATATATGTGATACATTTTGGGCTTCACATGCCACTATTTCATTTTATTTCTCAATCTGTTTCAGGTGTTACTTACTGGGCATCAAAATTTCAGCTACTTCTATAGCATGTTTAATTTTTCCGATACCTGTAAATGAGTAATTTCTCCTTCCCTTAGTTTTAGCTGAGACTGGAGATTTTCAATAATGCTTGAACCTGCTCCCATCCTTACAGCATCATAAAGATTGCTTCCATTTGCTGATATAGACATTGGTCCAAAAGAGTGATCATGAGGCTCATCCTATGTTAATTAAAGAAAACAAGAGTAATTCAGTTATTATAGATTATATTTCATTATATGGTTAAAACAAAATGATTCAGTCAATTCTTGCTTTAATATTTCTATGACTTTCTCAAAGGCAGAAAATCATCTATATTTCCTCAATCAGTACTCTTTCACAAATTCAGATGAACTGCCTATGAAATGGCAGTCATGGTGATAGGCAAAACTGCTATCTGCATAGTCTCTTCATTATTCACTTTAATAACTAAGCATATGTAAGAAATAAAACATCACCTGAGACAGAAAAGATGTTTGTAGCCCTGCCATCTCAACTCCACTTATTGAACTTGAGCGTGACATTGTGGGAGTGCTAGAAACAGAAAATGGCTTCCGTTCCTAAGGAGTAAGAAAAAATTCAGATTAAAGAATAAAATGATAAATAAAAAAAGCCAGAAACTTTTCTAGGATTAATGACAGCAAAGACTCATTCTAATATCCTCATAAAATGTTACAGATATAATTTCTGAAGTCTTATCCAAGGCACAAAATTTAGTAATTTAAAAGTATAGATAGACTTGATCAAATCACCTGAGGACCCGTGTATATTGCGACAACCTAATATGGTTTATTTCTAATGGAATAAGAATGTTATTGAAACTATTACACGAATTGCTTCTTCTTATACATCATAATACCAATTACTATCTATTTCTTAAGAATAAGATTACTAATGAGTTTTACAAACAATTAAGTTTCCAGCTTATCCATTTTATTTTCAGTGTATTTTTTTAAATGCCAAATAAATTCAAAAGGGAATTTCAATGTGCACAGGTAGTTTTAACATATTATGCTATCGAGTATACGCCAATCCTTTAAATATAGGAAAACTCAATTTTAAAAAATTACCTTTGTTCACCATAAAAGAAGTGAACAACCAGTTTTACTCCCAAAGTGTCTATGGGCCAAATGAGAAGCACTAATTTCAGTGAGAGACTACAAAATTAATTTAAAAGGAAGTTCTGTAATTTAAATCCTAGAAATCACAGATCTCTGAATAAACTCAAATTACTTTCATCCACTCTGAGCAGGACACTGCTAACACTACTAAAATTCATCACTCTGATCTTAGAAGAAATGGTATTTATAAAGCATCAAATTATAAAACAATTAATGATTAATCACAATAGCTACTATCTGGATACATCAAAAACAAAGCAACAAGACAAAATTTAGTACCTTTTCTTTTACGGCTTCTTGAGTAAAAATTGCTTTCTTCCTTTCTTGTTCAACTTTCATTTTCTCCATTTCTAACTGACTATTCAACAGTGTCTAATGGAGAGAGATATAGTTAGACAATTCCTGTGATACTAAATCATCATCATCAGTCAACCTTAAAGCTAGGAGCATAAAGTATATAGTCCTATTTGTTTTATTAAGAAAGACCAAGTTCCAAAAGCAGCAACCTCGCCCATTTCATCTTGTTATCTCATTAGTTCGCTACCATTCCCAACCATTCTCTAATGGGAGCCTTAAGATTTGAGCATACCTTTTCTTTCCTTGTCTCTTCAAGTGTTCTTACGTATTCATCTTTTAGGTTTTCTAATTCAACCTGGTATCTATTAAACCAGAGGAGAATGAAACAAAACAAAAAATATGAGAGTACATACTATTAAAAACTCACTACTTTATTAACTCCAGTTAGATATTTAGTAGTCCTTTTTATTACCAGCTTGATTTTCCAATTGTATTTTCCAGATCACTTGGGTTTTACTCAGAAGCCAATCTAATACTTTTTATATATTTTATATTGGTGTATGACCATTCAGACATGTTCAGATTTTGCAAAAGCTAGTTAAGGGGTTCTGTGAAAATGTTTGCAAAAGTTCAGATATTTTACTTTATAAATCACTTTTACTTATTTTTTTAAAGTAAAATTTCCAAGGAAGAACTCAGAGGGAAAAAACACACTAATCACTGCCTTGATATAATTTCAGATAGATGGATTTTATAGTTGTGTTTCCAATGAACCAACACATTTAGAAAGACTGGAACACTGCTAAAACCCCTGTAATTTGAAAATAACTCCAATGAGTGGTCTCCAAACTATTTTGTAGTTATAGGCTCCTTTAAAAATTCTGATTAAAGCAATGAATCCTTTCTCTAGAAAATGAAAATACATACAGAACATGCCACACAATCTCAAGAATACATGTAAGGTTCAATGCATCTCAGTACTATCTTGTTATAATATCCTATTACTAATGACTGACTTAAAACACTAAAAGTATATATTTTCAGTTCTCAGTGCAACAAGGCTAAAAGCAGAAAACATGTTTTTAAGTGCTTTAAAATGTCACTAAACTACCAAACACTCAAGAAATATGCTCACCTATTATTTTCATCTTCCAGTTTTCTTAGCCTATTTTTCTCTGATTCTACCTGGGCCTGAAATCTACTGTTTTCCTGTCTTAAGAGAGAATTCTGTGACTCTATGGAAGACATTTGAATTTTGTTGGCAAGGAGTTCTTCTGTAGCCGCACGTTCCCTTTCAACTGCTGCTGCCAGCAGGGTCTGGGATTCACCTGAATAAAGAATAAAAAGGAAAATCACATATACATATACCCAAGAGGCCAAGATACTATGTCAATTCTGACTTGGAACTTTTAATGATGTAGGTAGCCACACTTAATACTATAACTACTTATTGCCTAAGACAGGACTGCCTACAGAGACAAAACCACCAATCTTAATTTGTTCCTGCATTATCATTTTCCCCAAAATATTTTAATTTGAAAGTGGAGTTATGTATTAAAAGTGCAGAGGATCAACAAATAGTGCTGGAGCAATTGGACATCCACAGGCCAAAAAAAAAAGACAAAAGAAAACCTTCAAAATAAACTTCATACCATTTATGAATATTAACTCAAAATGGGTCATAAAGTTAAGTATAAAACAAAACTATAAAACTTTTATGAAAACAAATAGGAGAATTTTCAGGATCTAGGGATAGGCAAAGAGTACTTAGATTTGAAACCAAAAACACAAGCCATTAAAAGAAAAATTGATATTCTCAGACAAGAAACAAGCTAAAGAAGTTTATTATTACAAGAAATGTTAAAAGGACTTCTTTAAAAAGAAGAAAATATATAATATATATATATATATATAAATATTGCAAAAAAAATTCTCACTGACCAAAGCAAACACATAATAAAAGCAGTGAATCAACAAACACTAACAAAGGTTAAAAGGCAAAAGTAGAAAGATGATGTATAATTACAACAGTAAATTAAAAGTTACACACAGACACACACACAAAGTTAAAAATAATGACAAAAGCATAAACACAGAGGGGTGAGTAAAAATGGTAGTGATTTTAGAATGTGTTGAAACTTAAGCAACCATCAACTTAAAATAGACTGCTATAAAGAAAACTTGGTATATATGAAGCACAATGTAACCACAAACCGAAAATATACAAGACAAGAAATAAAGAAAAGGAATCCAACACCACAGAAAGGTATCAACATACAGGAAAGCAAGAGAGTAAGAAAGGAACAGAGAACTACAGAAACAATCAGAAAACAATAAAATGGCATTAACTACACACCTATAAATAATTACTTTGAATGCAAATGGATTAAATGCTCCAATCAAAAGATGAATGGATAAAAATGTAGTACATATATATAATGGAATATTACCTGGCCATAAAACAGAATGAAATCTTACCATTTGCGACAACATGGATGGATTTAGAGGATATTACACTAAGTGAAATATGTCAAACAGAGAAAGACAAATACCATATGGTTTCACTTATATGTGGAATCTAAGAAAGCAAAATAAATGAAGAAACAAAATAGAAACAAAGTCTTAGATACAGAAAACAAAGTGATGACTGCCAGACAGGAGGAAAGTTGGAGGGCTGAACGAAAAAGGTGAAGAGATAAAGTCGTACAAATTGACAGTTACAAAATAGTCATGGAAATGTAAAGTACTGTATAGAGAATATAGTCAATAATATTGTAATAGCTATGTATGGTGCCAGATGGGTATAGAACTTATCAGGAGACACTCTCATAAGTTATATAAATGTCTAACCACTATCTGTACATTTGAAAATAATATAATATTGAATATCAACTAACTGAAAAAAAAAATTTTTAATTGATAAAATAAATGAACTTCATAATTTTAAACTTTTGCTCTATGTGAATAGGATGAAATGACAAGCTACAGACTTGGAGAAAATAAATGCAAACTGCATTATCTAAGACTAGTATCTAGAATATATAAAGAAGTCTCAAAACTCAACAATGAATATGCAAATAATCCAATTAGAAAATGGGAAAAGACCTGAATAGACATTTCATCAAAGAAAATGTATAGAGAATAAGCACATGAAATGATGCTCAACATCATTAGTCATTAAATCAATGCACATTAAAATAATAATGAGATATAACTACACACCTGTCTGAACGATTAAAAGGAAAAATAGGGATAACACAAAATGCTAGCAAGAATGTGGAGGAGATAGATTACTCTCATACAGACAGCCACTTTGGAAAATGGGTTTTCATTTTCTTTAAAACAAACATGCAACTACCTAGCAATTGCACCCTTGGGCATTTACCCAGAGAAATGAAAATTTTTATATAAATGTTCATAGCAGCTTATCTGTATAGACAAAATCTGTATCAGTCCATACGCTTTTCATCTGGTAAACAAAATGTGGTACACACATACCATTAAAAAGCACTCAGCAATAAAAAGACTAAATCATTGATATACACAGTAACTTGGATGAATCTCCAGGGAATTACTCTGGGCTAAAAAACCAGTCCCAGAAGTTTTATACAGTTCTATTTATATAGCATTTTGAAATTCCAAAGTTTTAGAAATAGAGGACAGGTTAGCAGTTGCCAGGGATTTGGAACAGGGACGGAGGCTCTGAAAGGTGGTAAGTGTGGTTTAAAAGGGCAACGTGAAGGATCTTTGTGATGTTGGAATTATTCAATATCTTTACTATAGTAATGGATACATGAACCCACACAAGTGGTACAATTGCATAGAACTTAATATACAAACAGAGACATACAAACACACATGAGTACCAGTAAAACTGGGGAAATATGAATAAAATCAGTAGACTGTATCAATGTCAATACACTCATTATGATATTATAATTTTGCAAAATGTTAACATTTGGAGATACTAGGGAAAGTGTGTAAGGGACCACTCTGAATTATTTCTTATAACTGCATGTAAATCTACCATTATCTCAATAAAAATGTTCGATTATGGTATGTCTGCCCCGTGGCTTTGTCTATATTCCAGTACAATACCACATATTGCCAAGAGTAACAGACTCCAGTTTAAAAACCACAGAATTAATGGCTTCCACCTCTCATTTATCACTAAATATTTATTTTGGAAGATGTCATTTTCAGATGTCTCACATTTCATAAAAAAATTGGTCTCAAAAAGTTGTCATAAATAAATGACAGACCTAAGATTTATATATAAAAATTAAACAATATATGAAGGTTCATTTAGTTCAGTGTTTTGTTTTTTTTTTAAGCAGATATATCTTTTTCCATACAAACTCTTACATGGAAATCAAAAAAGGATAGACAAAGGAGGAACTACTTTCATTAAAGAAGCCTGGAAGGAGCCCTGCTTCTTATTTATACTGTCCCTCTCACCATGACAGCTAGCCCTAAGACACATCTAAGAGATCTACTGAAGACTGTTTGAAAGCCACTAATCTCTTTCACCCCTCATGATTTACAGTGGTGAGTAGCTCAGACAAGGTAAGTGACTTGCTCCAAACTGTTTGGGTTATTAAAAACAAAACAAACAAACCAGAAAAGCCTTGAGTCCAGGTCTCCTGACACTCATTCAAGTCTGCTTTCATAACTACACCACAACGTTGTCTTATTGAACTTTATTGAACTAGATAATTAGTTCCTTGTATTTACACTGTACAATTCAATGAGTTTTTAAAATTATAGTTAGCATACAATAATATGCCAGTTTCAGTTGTATACCATAGTGATCAGAGATCCACATAGCTTGCAAGGTGATCACCCCTAATCTAGTACCCCACTTCCCCATTACATATTTATTACACTAACCATCTTCCCCATGTTACACTCTGTATCTCCATATCTATTCCGCAACTAACAATTTATACCCCTTAATCCCTTTACATTTTTCTTCCCAACACCCCATCTAGTAGCCTCAAAAATATTCTTTATATCTACAAGTTTATATCCACTCTTACATTGTTGTTTTGTTCTTTAGATTCCACATGTACATGAAATCATGTGATATTTGTCTGTCTCTATCTGACCTATTTCATTCAGCACAATACCCTCTAGGCCCATAAAAGCAATATCTTTTTCTGTCCCCTTCCTTTTAGTCTGTGTGTGTCTTTTAATCTGAAGTGAGTCCCTTGTAGGCAGCATGTGTGTGTGTGTCCGGGGGAGGGGAGGGGAGGTGAGAAAGGGGAAGGGGGCTTTGTTTTCTTATCCATTCAGCCACCCTATCTTTTGGTTGGAGCACTTAATTCTTTTCCATTTGAGGTACTTCTTGATAACTATGTAGTTATTACGATTCTTTACTCATGTTTTTGATACATGTTTTTACTTTCTTAAAGAAGTTCCTCCTATACTTCCTGTAATGCTTGCTTGTGTTAATTCTCTTAGTTTATTTCTGTCTAGGAAGTTCTTTAGCTATCCTTAGACTCTAAATGATAGCTTTGCTGGATAAAATATTCTTGGTTGTAGACCCTGGGTTTCATCGCGTTGAATATTTTGTGCAAAGTCCTTCTATGCTGCATAGTTTCTTTTGAGAAATCAGTTGTCAGTCTTATGGGTGCTCCCTGTAGGTAACTGCTTTTCTCTTGCGGCTTTTAAGATTCTCTCTTTGTATTTAACCTTTGGCATTTTAATTATGATGTGTTTTGGTGTGGGCCTCTTTGGGTTCCTGGTTTGGGGACCCTCTGAGCTTCCTGGTGTTTTATGTCTATTTCCTTCATCAGGCTAGGAAAGTTTTCCTCCATTATTTCTTCAAATAGCTCTTCGACACCTCATTTTCCTCCGGATACCCCCCTGACAGGGATATATTTACGTTTAATAGTGTCCCACAGGCTCTTTCTTCTTGCCATTCCGATTGAGTGTCCTTGGCTTTCCCATCCTCTATATAGGTCATTTGATCCTCTTCTTTATTCACTCTTGTTTATTCCATTTAATTTACTTCTCAGATAATGCGTTCTTCCTTTCTGACTGGTTCCCTTTTATAATTTCCATTTCCATTTTTATGTTTTTTATCTCTTTGTTGAATTTCTCACCGAATTCATCTGCAGTTCCTATAAGTTCATTGAGCATCTTTATAACCAGTGTTTTGAACTCTGCATCTGTTGATTGCTCGACTTCACTATTTTTGGAACTCTGTTCTGTTCTCTCATATGGCATCTCTTTGTCTTCCCATTTTGGCTGCCTTTCTGTGTCTATTTCTATGTACTAAGCAAAGCTCTTAAGTTTCCTGGTCTTATTAGTGCAGATTTGTGTGGTAGGTGTCCAGTGGCACAGTCCTGAAAAAGGTTCAACTGCAGGCCAAGTTTAGCCCCACAAGTTTAGCTCCTCCAGGGCTACCTGTTAAGATTCAGCAGGGAATCCACAGATGCTGTGCTTATAGTTGACTCAAGAGGCCACACCAGAAACTGCAATCACCTGCTACCAGTGTCTAGGCACTGCTTAGCAAGGGGCACTTGACTAGCTAAGGAAACCTTTGGATGTGGCTTGGGAGTACCGTGAGTTTGGGAGGTAGAGTTTCAGGGAATCCTCTGGGCGGAGTGACCCCTGTTATCCAATTTGATGACGTATCAGCTATGGCGGCGCTGTATCTGCACACTGGAAGGTGGAGAGGGCTCAACAAAAGAACAATGGATACTGCTGGCACTTCTGCACAGAGCAAGTCTCGCCTCCAGCCCTCACACCAACAACTTAGTGTCCTCCTGTAAGTCCCTGGTGCCCACCAAGCAGCCGACCTGCTGCTGGTGCTGAGAGCGAGCAGGTCTGTCACCGCAAAAGTCTGCTTGCAGACAGAGCCCCTTTAAGAGGAGTCCGCAGCTGCGGGCTGCCGCTGCTATGGCCTCTGTCCTACTCAGCCACTTGAGACCGGGTAGCTTCAATTCTTGGTCCTGTCCTACCTCCTCCCATTGTAGGGTGATTTTTTATTTCTCTCCCCAGTTGTGGGGCTTGTTTGTCTAGTTCCCAGGTAACTTTCCTTGCTGTTTGCTTCTTGTTTCTGTCACAACTTTGATTTGATCACTAGAAGGATGAACAGAGCCTCTATCACCTATGCCATTTTTTCTCTCTCCTGAATACTAGATTTGATCCTGATTTTTCTTAGACCTATCTCTGCTTTTGGGAGTCTGAGACTGATTAGAATCATATCTGATTTCCACCTCCTACACTACTGCAGACAAGCTAGCAAAAGATCAGATTTAGCAATAAACAAGGAAAAAATTGAGTGTAGAAGTATGGTAAAAATAAATGAAAAAAATGACACGGATAATTTTAGACAGTATCTGACACATTAGGTTAGGGAGAAAAAAAATGATCTAAAAGTCAATTAAGATTTTACAAAATAAATGTAAAAGATATAAAAATCCACAAGACACAAATATAACCATATAATTATCAGATTAAGTGATTTTCAATACCATACTATTATCCTAATTCTAAGCTAGAATAAGGGCTTCTGCGTTGAGCTTATAAGAACTAAAGCAGTTACCAAGCCTATCAGAAAGAGTCTTCTCTAACTTCTCCCACGACGACGTCTGGGACCCTAGAGTTGCTTGCAAATTTTCTATCTGTCGAAGCAATGGTCTTGTTGTTGATGAAACACTTTGACTCAGTTCCTGGTTTCGATTCTCCGCTTCCTGGAGTCTCTGAATCATGAAATTCTTAAGTCACTAACACTGGCAGCAATAAAAACATTGTCAAACAAACTTTATGAGAAATTTCTGAAAAAAATTATTTCTCCAAGATAAAATTACTTTTTAAATTAAATTATTTACTAATTATTCAATCCTTAAATTATAGTTAAGTTGCACAAGAGTATCTAAATAAATGCTTCTTTACAAAGTGTTTTCTAAGATAAAATTGCCTTCAATCATCTTAAGGTAAAAAAAAAAAAGAACGCATCATCCAAACCTCCCTATAGTCGCCTTCTCATCCAAAAATTTCTAAGTATTTCTAAAAACAGATCAATCTGAGTTGCATTTTTTCTCTCTTTCCCTATGCATGTTCACTGAGTGAAAATTAATAATGACCTAAAAACTGAACACTGATTATCTGCCCCACAGAAATCAAAGACTGATAATTAATAAACCACCTTTTACAAATGAAAAAATACTGACTACACAATAAATCTGTCATAATAAAGTTATTATCTATAAAACAGAATTAAGACTTGGTTCCAACTCTAATATTCTTCACCTAAGCCACAAAAATACAGCAAATGATATGTGTGTGTGTGTGTGTGTGTGTGTGTGTGTGTGTGTGTGTGTGTGTGTGTGTAGTAATAATCCTCTCAATTCCATGAACATTACCCCACTAAGTCTTTTCTTATTTCTAGGAAAATACATCTTGGATATGTGTTTAGGAAAACTGTGACAGTACCTGCTGGAGTTCACTGATCTCATGGCGTAAATAATCCTCTTTCCTGGCAGCTGCTTGTTCTGCACGTTGCAGTGCCAGCCTAAGGTCCTGCACCTGTATAAGGAGAACCACTATCAAAAACAATTTCAAACATTATCTATAACTTCCTGCTAAGTACATATTTTGTGTTTTTACTGTTCATATGTAATATTCTGTACTATCCGATGAGCTTTTACATATGATTATCAAATATCCCTTTCATCAAATAATTCCAAAACTGTAAGTATGTTAAATATGTACTCTGTTAGGCAAACTAAAAAGGACATATGTATGTGGAAGGCACAGTCACTGCCACCAATACAAGGAGAGATAATGCATCCACAGATGTTTCCAGTGCAGAATGTGATAAAAGCTCTATGAACTATAAACACTCATCCTGAGAATTCACTCCATGGAAGCAGATCACTATTAACATACAAAGATGGTCCCTACACTGTCAGCTAGATTAGCAAAAACACACAAAACATTAAATATTCTAAATATCCACCAGTAGTAATCTATTTTTGCAAATGTTGATACATGAATATACCCATTAAAAGTTATGATAAATGTGAGACATGTAAAAACATATAATCTTAAATGATAAAACTATATAATATATAATATCAAGTATAAAAATAGGTACATGGCAATAAAGAAAAGAAAGTAACAAACAAAATTGACAGTGCTTGTAAAAGGTGATGGTTTCATGAATGGTAGTCCCACACTCTTTCTCCCAATTTTTCTTTAATACTGTTTTGGTGTATTTTTAATTTAAAATATTAATATTTCCTCTATCCCGGTGATAGAGTAGCAAAAACATAAGGGGGTGTATGGATCACAGTGTGATTTATAATACCAAAATACTGAAAAATAACTCAAATATCCATCAATAAGAACTGACCGAATAAATAATAGTACATTGATTCACACAATGAAGCATTATAACTGTAAAAAGAAATTTCTTAAAAAGCTCTATGTTCTACTACAGCATGATAACCAAAATATTTTATTTAGTAAATAAAGTAAGCTATAAAACAGTATAAATAATAAACTTTATTTTATGTAAGGATGAGGAAGATACAAATAAATATGTATATAAATGTATATATATACTGGTGGGGAGTACATAAGTAGAAGAAAATATATTTTTCTTGCATTTTCAAATAGAAACACTGAAAAAATAAACCAAACACTAATAAAATGGTGACTTATAGGGAAATATAAGGAATGGGGAGGAGCTAACTTGGAAGCAAATGTTGTCTCAATATTTTTGTTATATAGTTGTGGTATCATGTAAATGTTTTACATATTCATGCAAAATTAAATCAAAAGTGGACTGGAGTCAATAAGGAAAGAATGGTCTTTTCAGCAAATGGTGCCAAGACAACTGGATATCCACATGCAAAAGGCCTAAATATGAGAAAAAGATGATAAAACTCGTAGAAAGAAACAAGTGAAAATATCCATAACCTTTGATTAAGCAACAGCTTCTTAAACATGACACCAAAAGCACAAATAACACAGGAAAAGTTGGTAAGGTGGACTTCATCAAAATTAAAAAAAACTTTTGTGCCTCAAAAGACACCATCAAGAAACTAGAGGAGTCTACGGCCATGTCACCCTGAACGAGCCCAATCCCGTCTGATCTCAGAAGCTAAGCAGGGTCGGGCCTGGTTAGGATTTCGATGAGAGACCACCTGGGAAGACCAGGTATTGTAGGCATAAAAAATGAAAAATAAGGTATTGTAAGCTAACAAGGTCCTTGCAATATGTGAGTTCAACCAAGGATTACCTTGCCTAAAATAATAATATAAAAAAAAATAGAGGAACACCTATAGAATGGGAGAAAGTATCTGCAAATCCTACATCTAATAAGGATCTTGTACAAAGAATGTGTAACAAACAATAAAGATGACCAATTAAAAGTAAGCAAAGGATGTGAATATTTGAATAAATTTCTCCAAAGATATATAATGGCCAATAAGCACATAAAAAGATGCTCAACATCATTAGTCACTGAGGAAATGTAAATCAATACCACAATCAGATACCACTTTATACCCAATAAAACAGATACATTGAAAAAAATAGATAATAACAAATACTGGCAAGAATGTAGAGAAATTGAAATCCTCATATATTGCTAGTGGAAATATATAATGTAATGTAAAATATTGTAGCTGCCATGGAAGTTGGTCAGTTCCTCAAAAAGTTAAATATGAGGTTACCGTATGACCTGGGGGTATATATCTAAGATAGTTTAAATTATATGTTCACACAAAAAATTGTAAATGAATATTTATAGCAGAATAATTCATAAAAGTGTAAAAAACCCAAACATCAATCAACTGATGATTCTATAAGACAAAGCCAGACATATTTCAAGTTTCATCCTTCATCTGAGCTCCATGGAGTTACATGGATTCTCCTGAAATTATATGCAATACTTAGTATTTATCTGCAATGTGCATTTCTCTCGTAAGAGGGTCCTTAGTTCTCATAATATTCTCATATAAATCTGAAATTCACAAAAATATTAAGCAGTACTGGTACAACATAAGCACTGTTTTAACAAGTTTATAAAAACACATAATTGATTAAGTTTGGCATAATCCAGTACTCTAAAAAACATGCCCAACAGGATTGTAAAGGAAGTAACATATGTACCACTACATAAGGTTTGATTCAAACGAATGGATTCTTCAATTTGTAGAAGCACAAAGATTTAAAAGACTAATTTAAATTCAGCATCCGTTGCTTACTTGAATGGCTAATGTTTCTTGCTGCTGACGGGCTTCTTCTTGGACCTTCTCTAGTGCTGCACAGAGTTCTTCTTTAGCTTTCATTTCACGACTTAGAGCAGCTTCCTGTGCCTCACTATCCTTTGCAGCATTGGCTTTGTGGAGATCAGTAAGTTCTCTTAAAAAATTAGATGGATAAGTTTACTTAAAATAATATACAGTGAATTACATGGCCACGGTTATGAAATTTCCACATAGACTTCCACGATATCCAAAATGAGGAAGAGCTGACCACATAATAAACACTGACTGCAGTGAGGACTGTCTCTGCTCAATAGTTACAAGTTCATATACAGCTAAGTTTATAAGTGTTGTTAGTGGTAACAGAAAAAGGGTTTTTTCAACATTTGCTTTGTTAATTGATATTCAATGAGTTGGATATTTACACATTTTCTTACTTGTATGCACTATCAAGAGCAGCCTGAATACTTCTGTTCTTTTCTTCAAGTTCATCTATGTCTACTTGAAGTCGGCCAAGATCCTTCTCTTGGCGTTCAACCACAGAATTTAGTTTTTTAATATTTTCTCTATGTTGTTTCTCAACCTCTTCTTTGCCATCAAGGACCTATATTATTAAACAGATTAAAGTATTTTTCAATAAATAAGGCCTTGGTAAATAACTGTATTCCAAGAATCCAAGTGTTATAATAACAAAGAAAAATCTTAGCATTCATTTATTAAATTGTTGGGAAAATCCTTCGAACATTATGTACCCCAATAAATCATTTAAAATATTTCATAAACCATAGCCAACTATTCATATACCAAGTAATAGCAAAATATATGTAGAGAATGACTGATATTCACCTGTTTTAAATGTTGTAACTCTTCTTCTAGCTCTTTAACTTTTTTGTTCAGCTTTGCAATAACATTTTCATTTTCTTTGTCTTTAGCTCTTAATTTCTTAATGATGTTAGAACTATGCAGCTGCTGTTTTGAAAGTTTTTCTCCTGGCAATGACGAAAAAATATAAATTCAAATAATAATGATTCCCTAAGAATCCAAACAGAATGTTTTATCTAACCAGTAATATAAAATGATAGAATATTTTTAAAGTCACAATACTGTAACCACCAATGTTAAAGTGATTTGGACAAGAATGATAAAATTACTAGGTGGAAGGATGGTGGGAAACAGAATATTTACAGTCTTAAAGAATCACTTCCACATATTACTTATTAGTCACAAAAGGGAAAATGTACTTTTTCACTGGAAAAATCTGGCAGTCACCACCTTAACCAAACATTCAGTCTTGGCATCACCAATTGTGGTACAGCCTAACATGTATCTACTGATGTAATGGAATGGTAGGTACAGAATATCATATTTACTAGAAATGTGATCTGAATCTAATCATGAAGTAAGTGACAAATTCTTGAACATGGGGCACTCTGTGAATCAACTGGCCTGGACTCTGTAACAAAGTCTTCAATTTTCTGAAGAAGAGCTAACTATCCTAGATTGGTGGAAAACAAAAAAGACATACTGACCAAATGCAATGTATAAACTTTGATTGGATCTTGGGGCACAACAAATGACCAGCTATAAAGGTATTTTTAGAAATAATTGGAATAAATGATAAAATATATGCTGGAATACACTTGTGAATTAATGCTGATTTTTCTTATGTGTGATTACAATGTGCTCGTGAAGGAAAATGTACTTGCCCTTGGGAGATGCAGACTGAAGAATTTAGGAGTGGACTAAAGATTCAGTGCAATCTTTATCAAAATCCCAAGGGCATTTTTCATACATATGCAAAGCAAACAAACAAAATATAAATAAATAAAAACAATCCTAAAATTCATATGGAACCACAAAAGACCTCAAACGATAAAAGCAATCCTGAGTAAATACAAAGCCAAAGGTATTACATTACCTAATTTCAAAACATATTGCTAAGTCACAGCCATCAAAAACATATGGTACTAGTATAAAAACAGATACGGACCGATGGAACAAAAAAGAGTTTTGAAATAGATCCACACATTTACAGTCAACGAATCTTCAACAAAGATGCCAAGAACACACAATGGGGAAAGGATAATTTCATTAATAAATAGTACTGGGAAAACTGGATTTCCATATACAGAAGAGTAAAACTGGATCTTATCACATACCAAATATAAAAATCATCTGAAACTAGATTAAAGACTTAAATGTTAAGACCTGAAACTTTAAAACTACTAGATGAAAATACAGGGGAAAATCTTTTTGACATTGGTCTTGGCAATGATTTTTTGGATATAATCCCAAAAGCATAGGCTACAAAAGTAAAAATAGACAAGTGTGAGTGCATTAACTAAAAAACTACTGCACAGCGAAGAAAACAAGAAGAGACAATCTACAGAATTTGCAAGCCATACATCTGATAAGGGATTAATATCCAAAATACATAAAGAACTCATACAACTCAATAGCAAAAAAATAAACAAATAAGCCAATTAAAAAATGGGCAAAAGACAGAGTCATTTCTGAAAGGAAGACAAATGGCCAACAGGTATATGAAAAAGTGATCAACATCACTAATCATCAGGAAAATGAAAATCAAAATTACAATGAAATATCCCCTTACACCTGGTAGGATAGCTATTATCAAAAAGGTAAAAGATAAGTATTGGCAAGGATGTGGAGAAATGGGAAATCTTTTATACTACTAGTATAAAAAAAATCATGTTGTATACCTTAAATATAGTTTTTATTTATTGATTATATCTCAATAAAACTGAAAAGAAAGATTTTAAGAGTGGAATTTATGATATCTGTCACTTACTTTCAAAAGGTCTGGCAAAAGGGTAGTATACATGCGTGCTCAAAGATATGGTGGAGGTGTATTTACATGTTAATAGTTGATGAATCAAGGTAATGAAGCAATCAGTTATTTACCATGGTGTGCTTTTGGCTTTGAGTCTTTTAGCTTTTTAGCTGTGAATTTAAAAATACTTCTGGGGGATACGGAAGCAGTATGTAAACACTTCCATATAAAATCAATATTTTCTCTAAAATTAAGTTCATTAAGCAAAAGAAAACATCAGCCAACCCTAAATTCCCAAATAGTAACATTTAATATTAATATTTTATATAACTTTTTAAAAAATAATAAAACCATGCACTTATCCCTCCCCTAATATTATACACAAGGCAGTTACTGACTTGAAGACATCTTGAGATAAAAATTGTTTTATCAATTTTTCCTTCATTCTTCTATTTTAGCATTTAGACTGTTTTGTAATTATCTTTGTACTCATATTTCCCTGTCATTAAACTGTTAGCTCCTGAGGGGCAGAAAAAAAAATTGGCATAGATGATAAAGGCTCTGTTCATCCCTCTGGAGACCAAATCAAAGTTGTGACAGAAACAAGGAGCAAATAGCAAGGAAAAATTGCCTGAAATCTAGGTGAACAAGACATACAATTAGGGAGAAACCTTGGAAATCACCCTGAATTGGCAGAAAGTAGGATGGGGCAAGGACATGAGGCTGCCTGGTCCTGAGCGGTCAAGTGGGACAGAGGCTGTGGCAGTGACAGTGGCAGTAGCAGACGCCTCTTAAAGGGGCTGTGGGCTGTATCCACAAGCAGACTTTCAAGGTGATGGACCTGCTTGCTCTGAGCACCAGTGCCAGTTCGGCTGCGCAGTGGGCACCAAGGACTTCCAGGAGGACACTTGGTTGTCAAAGTGAGGCCCGAGGCAAGATTCACTCTGTACAGAAGTGCCAGCAGTATCCACTGTTCCTCTGTTGAGCCCTTCCCTCTCCCAGTGCACAGACTCATTGCCGCCTATAGCCCAGATGTCATCAAACTGGATAACAGAGGTCGCTCCGCCCAGAGGATTCCCTGAAACTCCGCTCCCCCAACTCACTGCCCACCTAAGCACATCCAGGTATGTCCTTGGGGAATCAAGTGCTCCTTGCTGAACAGTGCCAAGACTCACACTGGTGGCAGCTGACCATGGTTTCTGGTGTGGCCTCTTGAGTCAACTATAAGCACAGCATCTGTGGATTCCCTGCTGAATCTTAACAGGTAGCCCTGGAGGAGCTAAACTTGTGGGGCTAAACTTGGCCTGCAGTTGAACCTTTTTCAGGACTGTGCCACTGGACACCTACCACACAAATCTGCACTAATAAGACCAGGAAACTTAAGAGCTTTGCTTAGTACATAGAAATAGACACAGAAAGGCAGCCAAAATGGGAAGACAAAGAGATGCCATATGAGAGAACAGAACAGAGTTCCAAAAATAGTGAAGTCGAGCAATCAACAGATGCAGAGTTCAAAACACTGGTTATAAAGATGCTCAATGAACTTATAGGAACTGCAGATGAATTCGGTGAGAAATTCAACAAAGAGATAAAAAACATAAAAATGGAAATGGAAATTATAAAAGGGAACCAGTCAGAAAGGAAGAACGCATTATCTGAGAAGTATATTAAATGGAATAAACAAGAGTGAATAAAGAAGAGGATCAAATGACCTATATAGAGGATGGGAAAGCCAAGGACACTCAATCGGAATGGCAAGAAGAAAGAAGCCAAGACTATAGTAATCATTTAAGGAGCCTGTGGGACACTATTAAACGTAAATATATCCCTGTCAGGGGGGTATCCGAAGGAAAATGAGGTGTCGAAGAGCTATTTGAAGAAATAATGGAGGAAAACTTTCCTAACCTGATGAAGGAAATAGACATAAAACACCAGGAAGCTCAGAGGGTCCCCAAACCAGGAACCCAAAGAGGCCCACACCAAAACACATCATAATTAAAATGCCAAAGGTTAAATACAAAGAGAGAATCTTAAAAGCCGCAAGAGAAAAGCAGTTACCTACAGGGAGCACCCATAATACTGGCAGCTGAGTTCTCCGAAGAAACTACATAGGACAGAAGGACTTGGCACAAAATATTCGAGGTGATGAAAACCCAGGATCTACAACCAAGAATACTTTATCCAGCAAAGTTATCATTTAGAGTTGAAGGATAGATAAAGACCTTCCCAGACAAAAATAAGCTAAAGGAATTTATCATCACCAAGCCACTCTTACAGGAAATGTTGGAGAAACTTCTTTAAGAAGAAAACATATATATCAAAAACAGGAATAAAGAATGGTAACAACTACATTCCTATCAATAAGTACCTTAAATGGAAAAGAATTAAGTACTCCAACTAAAAGACAGAGTGGCTGAATGGATAAAACAAGATCCCTACCTGCTGCCTACAAGAGACTCACTTCAGATTAAAAGACACACACAGACTAAAAGGAAGGGGACAGAAAAAGATATCACCTTGATGGACTTAGAGGGTACTGTGCTGAATGAAATGGGTCAGCTAGAGAAAGACAAATATTGCATGATTTCACGTACATGTGGAATCTAAAGAACAAAATCAACAACAATAAAAGTGGAAATAAACTCATAGATACAGAGGCTATTTAAAGGGACATTAGACAGGAGGAAGGATCAGATAGACAAAACAAGGTAAAGGAATTAAGAGGTACAAATGGATAGTTGTGGAACAGACATGGAGACATAGCGTGTAGCATGGGAAGGTGGTTAATAATGTAATAAATATGTAAGAGGGAAAAGGGCTCTAGATTTAGTGTGGTGATCACTTTGCGAGTTATGTAGATCTCTGATCACTATGCTATACAACTGAAACTGGTATATTATTGTAAGCCAACTATAATTGAAAAAAGATCTCATTGAAGTGTACAATGTAAACACAAGCAACCAATTTTCTATTATATTTCAATAAAGACGGGGGAAAAAACCCTGAAAGCTCCTGAAGGACAGGGAGTGTATTGTATTTATTACTGTATCAAACACAATATCTGACATACTAAGTGTGAAATATTAGCTTAATAAATGAAAAAGAAATATTAGGTAAAACTAATTTTTAAAAATAAAGTGATTGTTTCCAATTGTTCTCAAATACTTACTCTGGAAATTCATTTAAAGTTCAATGACTTAAGCACAGAAATGTTCATCCCACTATTATTTGTAATATTAACATTTTAGAAACAAATGTACAACACAGGAAAACTGTAAGATAAATTATGGTATATCCATATAATAGACTTTAATATAGCCATTAAAAATGGTATCAAAGTATTTAATGGCATAGGGAAATGTAAAAGGGAGATTGTAAATTAGATATATTATCTTAATTATGTTTAAAATGTGTTAAAATGCATTAAACAGGGACAAAAAGAAATAGTTCCTTATAGAATTGGATTATAATTTATTTTTTCTTTCTTCATATACTTCATATAACTTCAAAACTTACTGCAAGTAACAAGTATTGTTCTTTTAACTAGGAAAACTTTAAGAAATGAAAAAGAAAAATTCACTTAAACTCCTTTTCCAAAACTCTCTTCTTTCATATATTACACAAACTAATTTTAGTGTCTATTTGTAAGAATTTGTCATGAAGAATCTTTAATTTCTGTAACTACTAATTATAAATCTTTCCATAGAAAAGTGCTTAATAACTGAAAAATTAAAACATGGATATAATGAAAAATTCACTATCAAATATGCCAGACGAATACAAAATACCACAGAGTATCCAAACTAGAGACTCAGACACTATAAAAACTCCAGAATTATAACCTTCAAATATCTTGGTTTAAATGACATGCTCTAAAACCTGTTACAAGCTTTCCTCAGGAAGCACAAACTTCTATTTTTCAGGGAGTTATTTTACCTCCCTAGAAACAATATGCTAGATATATCTCTGCCTCTATAAATCTTGCTCCCCGTTTTTCCATACACTGTCACCTACCACTTCTGAAATTTAAGGCCAAACCTTCCTTGCTCCAATATTTTTTTTATTAGGAAGCAACAGCCAGTTATGTTGCAAGTATTTTTCCTGTTTATACAATATTTTTCATAATCAATTAAATACGTACCTTCTTCCATTAACCCTTGGATCTGCTCATCTTTCTCTTTCAGTAGGTCTGCAGTTTCACTGCTATTTAATCTGGTCGCAAGTTCTTCTTTTATAGTTTTGATTTCCTAATTTTTTAAAAATGTAAATACCATAAAGAATTACTTTTCACTGAAAAAATTTTTTTCAATTTTTTTCCATAGTCAAAAAAGTCATCAATAATCAAATTGTTGATAAGTTTTGTTCTGTTAAGCCACATTTATCACCTTGGTTAATTAAGACTAAGGTAACAGCTTTGAATATAATATAGAAAACCTGAATTCAAATATAAACAGGTGTTAATATGGAAATGTAAATGAGAATAAGTTAAATTTCAATACCCTTCTTGAATATCTCTACGTACATCATCTATAAGCATTACATTTGGAACATTTCAAACACATCCCATCTTTCACTGTATGTCTTTTCATTAAAATTCACTGCACTTATAAATGTGTTGTGAAATGAGAGAAAAAAACAATTATATAAAGTTTGATCTACTTTAAGAAAGCAGAGAGTCAGCAGAAACATATCAACATAGTTTATCTTTTAAAACTAATGGAAAAGTACGTGAAGTGTTCTGAGTTAAAATCTGATTTTAAGAAATGCTCTGAAACTAAACAACAGGTAATACAAATTAATATTAGGTATTTAAATCATACTTTGTATACACTATTATTTAATCCTCACAACATTCCTATGAGGAAGGCACTTGTATTATTCAACTACGCAAATAAGAAAACTAAGACTCAGAAAAATTGAGTAAACTTTGAAGGTCAGAGAGCTTTTAAAGTGGAGAATTAAGACCTGAAACCAGGTCTGTGAATCTCAATGCCCATTCTCTAACCACCCACAACATTGCTATCCACTTTCCAACTATCAAAATTTGATTCAAATATCAAGGTCCAGTAAGACCATCGTGTCTTCCACAAAACTGTCCTCATTTCCCTGGTCAGAATTCATCCTCTGTGATACCAAACTGCTTATTAATTTCTCTGTATAACTTACTATAGATAAGTACTACAGAGTTGTACTATATAGTACATTATAGTTGACAACTAGTACTATATAGTTGACATTGTCTTCTACCACTAGAAAAGCAAATTCATCACTTAAGGTAATTACTAAACTTGGTTGGTTACCAAATAGCCAACTATTCCAAATTATAAGAATTAGAACAATGGTTCCTAACCAGGAGTAATTTTGCTCCCAAGGAGACATTTAACAACATCTCGCAACATTTTCAATTAGCACAACTGACATGTGTGGGGGAAGGTGATTGGGGTAGAAAATGGGGAAGGGAGGGTGATACTGTCATCTTTAGGAAGGGGCCTGGGATGCTAATAAACACCCTACCATGTACAGGACAGTCCCATACAACATAAAATTATCCAACTCAAAATGTCAATAGCACTGAGGTTGAGAAATTCTACATTAGAATAAATCAATATTATGCCTCTAAGAGTCACTAACAATTAGAAATTATTTTTAAATTATTTTGACTTGAAGAAGTATATATAATATGTTTGAAATGGCAGGAAAATAATAAATGAGAGTAAAGATAAATTTTATTTATATAGTGCCATTTAGATTTAAGTGTTATTTATTTTGATACGATTATCATTTACAAAGATTATTTTAGTGATCCTTGCTATGTATCTTGCAAGAACTTATGCATAAGTTATATAGACAAATACTTCCTTAATATTTTTTAAAATATCAAAATTGAAGGTGCATCTCCAAAAAAATCTATGTCTCTATGGTTTAATATTATTTTAAACTTCCATTACCTTTTTAGCAGCATCTCTCTCTTTGCAGGCTAGCTGAACTTTCTTTTCCGCTTCTGCAATTCTTTGAGTAAATTCATCTTTCAAGGAAGAAATGCTGCTGCTTTCTTCTTTCACTCTGAACATTTCACTAAATTTAAAATACCGAAACTGAGGACACTTGTTTATATATTCCAAAGGTAACAAGATGACTTCAGTTTGCAAAAGGAAAATAACATTGTCTTCAACACATACCTTACTAAAATAGATTGATTTTAGGTCTGTTAACTTTTCAAAGAAAAATCACCTGTTTAAAACACTTCAAAGAAAACCTATTAATAACTGAAAATGTTACAATGTTTATGTTAAAATAAGAAAAAGGAAATTAAATTTTTCATTTTTGAATCTTGTGTCACAGTTTACCAATCACCTCTAAGGTACACCAATACTCATATTTTTTTAATATCACAGTTTTCTTTACAGCCATGTTTTAAATCTCTAATACTAAAAGATTATAAATAATAAGGAAAAAGAGATTTTTTGGGTTTTTTTGGAAAACATCTATCTTCAATGTCAAAGATAATATGGTAAAGATAATGTGAGGAGAAAAGTAGTCTCTAAAGTTAGAACTGAAGTGCTACTCAAATTTCAATAATTATAAACAAATTATAAACCATTTTAATTTTAAAAAATTTTTAAATAATAACCAAGTATATGGGCCTCTATAAAATGTGTAAAATTATTCACATTTGTAAAATACTTACTCTTTCAGATTATCATAAGCTTCTTCTAGAAGCGCTTTTTCTTTACTAAGAGATAATAACTGAGCTTCCCTTTTATCAAGTTTCTCATTCAGAAATTCAAGTCTCTGGATAAGGAGAATACACAAGAGTCAAACATTTAACTTTAAAAAAACATTTCTATATTCAGGTGATGGGTTAAAAAGGTAACTTAATTACTATAATAAAAAAAACAGTATTAGTTCATAAAAAGAATTAAAAATAATATTGGGAACATAATGAACAGAGTACAAGAACTCATAATATAGCTAGTAGGAGTACAACCACATAGCAGGTGGGAGTATTAATTAGTAAACTGCTCTGGAAAACAATCTGGCAATATCTAGTTGAAGATCTACATATCCTCTGATGTAGAAAATTCTACTTTTAGGTATGCCTTAGAAAACTCTTGCATATATAATAGGAACATTAAGAGCTGTTTCTAACAGCAAAAACTTGAGAACAATGTGCATGTCCCACCAAAAGAGGGAGATAGATGTAATTTAAAAAGATAAAAGGGCTTCAAAGCCTCTAATAATGTTCTGGGTATCTTAGCTGGGTAGTGGATATATAAACAAGTATGTTTTTCCATATTATTCTTTAACCCCAAAATATAACATATAACTTTTTTTAGCATGATACATTGCATTTAAAAAATAAAAGTAATTTTAGAAAATCCATAGGCATGCAATTTTAAAATCTCTAGAAAATATCTGTATAAAGTAAACGAAAAGGAATGGTTAGAATATTTTATTCCTTAGGTCCTGCTGAAGCAGTGATAAACATGCATGAATGGAGAGGAATGTGCCTTTTGCAGTAAAAAAAAAAAAAAAATTAAGTCTTACCTTATTTAGGTCTAATTTAGAAATCACTTATCTTATGAAAATAGTTCAAAAATATCTCACTGATAATAAATAGGATTGGTTTCTAGAAATTCAAACTTCTAGTGAAGCTACAGCATGGCATTTTGTTTGTGAATAATATTAAACCAAGGTAAGAGAATCTTTTTTTTCTTTAACATTAAGCAATTCAATACAGGCACTTACAGGATATTTCATCAAGACATCTTATTTCTCAGAGGAGTTTATTAAAGATGCCAAATTCAATTCAATTTCTATATCAAAAAATCATAGGGAAAACCAAAACTGTGACTTAATGTTAGTTAAAAAATTTACACCACTTTCCTTTCATACATATTAGGTAGAAGCAATTTGTCATTCCTAGTAATGCCTTTATTCACTGAACATTTCCCTTTCTGAAGATATCTATCAAAAGAAAATATCAAAAATAATATAAAAGAGAAAAGGAAATGGAACAATAACATCAAGAAAAACATTAGTAATTAATATAAAAACTAAATTTTTCATTTAAGATTTGCTACAAATAATGTGAACATGCAAAAACTGTTTTGACATAAGAAACCCATACAATAGATTTGTTTCAGCCCCTCTACCTACAAAGAAGTTGAAGATATTTGTTAATATACAAAGACAGTCCTTTGCAAACTGACAAATTAATGAGCATAGAATAACAGAACTGTAGATGCTGAGGATTCAATAACGAAGGCATAAGATGAAAGCTTTTTTAGGTTTAGTTATATTGAAATATCAACTTATGTTACTACAATAGTCGCCTTGGAGAAATTTCAAATAATTTATTATTTTTTAATCAGTACAAATCCTGATGCAGCACTAAATATTAAAAACACATGATTTAATCCCTGAAAGCATATCCAAAATCCCCTTCTACTTTCTACAGTTACCTTGCAAACATCTTCCTTCCCAAAAAGTGCTTCTGACTGATTTTCAGTAGCTTTGCACTGCTCAGCCACCTTGTCTAAGACAGTATGTCCTTCATTTATTGGTGTAGAAGAAAACAAGATATCAGGCTGTTCACAATTAACAGGAGTTGCACTCCGTCCACTTTCTTCCATTTCTGTTTCCTCAGTGGGTATTATTAATGTTTCATTTACTTCCTGCTCAGATTTTCCTTCAACAGATTCAACTATTTTAGTCTTTGGAGTTGAAACTATAATAGGTACTAAAGCATATCCCTTGCTTGACAATTCATCATCTGAATTGATTTCACTTACACTTCGGCTATCTAATGACTGTACACTAAACGAGTCTATTCTTTCAAAAGCATCAGAAGAACAGCAACTCTCAGTGAGTTTTTGGAAATCATCTAAACGATTATATTCAGGACAAGCAGATGCTGAGAGAAGCTGAAAAGATGTCTGCATTAAGTGAAGACTTGATTTTGAATCTGTATTCTCTTGTCTCGAACTTGCTGAGCTCTCACTTATTACACTTTCATGATCTAAAACTTCAATATCACTGGTGGTGTAGAAGTACCTGATGAGAAGGTACTAACAGGGGGAGAAGGTGTATTGCTCTGTCTGTCTTCATGTTTTTGTTCCTTCGGTTCAGAAGCCACGTCCTTTGTTTCTGCTGTAAGAGACTGTGTAGACATATTAGATACATGTTCTCCAGTCGTTTTCACATTAATTGTACTCTCAGATACTTTCAAACTTATGGTTGACATCTTTATATCAGATTCTTTATTAACAGTTTCTTCATGTTTGCCTTCAATTTCAGATGACAGAGTATCTACTGCCAGAGTTTCCCCAGATGATACACAAGGAGAAGGGTCTTTTACTTGTGACTCAGTTGTTTCAGTTCTTCCTGACTGTCCCGTGTGCAAGGATCCTTGTAAAGTGTTTTTCACTTCTTCTTCTAGTCTCTGTGATTTAGCTGGCGGTTTTGATACCACTGGGCTCTTCTGAATGGTTTGTACATCCGTTGGAGAGAGAAAGGCACTGAAGAAAGTTTCAGATTCATCTACCACAGTTCTCTGAACTGGCTTTGTAATTGCTTTAGGAGAGGTTACTGGTTGACTCTGAGGTTCAGTCTTTGATTTTAACCCCCAGGTTGAAGTATCCCATCCTCCACTGACAGGGGGACTTATTCCTTCAACCAAATAAATAAATAAATAAATAAATTTTAAAAAGATATATATTATATTAATATATTATAATATAAATTAATATAATTTATATAAGCCAATATAAATATTTTTTTTAATCTATGGAATTCAACCTATAATTTGCACCTGTTACACTCCTTACCACATAATTAATTAGTTCATGGGTTAATTTTGGGCCTTCAAGAGAAGTAGTGTGGAACTGTCCAAGAGGAACTAGGAATAAAGATAAAAGACTTCTGGCCTACTAGAAGCACGTACGTTATTCCCTCCCATAACAAATTAAGAAAATAATGATATCTTATAAAACCCATGCTAAGTCCAAGATATATATGATGCATTTCACAACAGACAGTATCTTCACTTACAGGTCATATGTAGTCATGGAAAATTGTTGCTACCTTCTGATCAGAGAGTCCCATCTTAATTTTATTCTCGTAACATCAATAAAAAATATATAGTTGAGTGCTAGACAAGACGGCAACAATCAAAAACTGAACCCAAAATACTTGTAACAAATGTCCTTTTACAAAGATCAAAGTAAATTGATAGGAACAGTAACTTCTCAAGGACAAATTCATTTTCATCCACTTAATGACAAGCTCATTCTCCAAGTCCCACTCTCCAAACCCACATTTTATGAGAAAGTTTTATTCTCTTCCAAAATTCCAAGTTATGTCAGCAATTAGGTCATATGAATTTCAGAAATGGGCATTTTTATTAGAATTATTGGTTTTTGATATAAATAGCAGTTTACACTAGGATTTTTTTTTTAAATACTAAGGAGAAAATAACTTTTGAGTGGGGAAAAAACAGTATCAGTCATAGAAATATACACTATTTAAAAATCCAATGATAAAAATGGCATAGTCTCTAAAATATTTAAAGCATTTATTTTTTTAAAATTCTGCCTTTTCTAAATTCAAAGGTGGCTGAGCAGAATTATCTTAAGTTATGCCAAATTAGAAGTTGGTGAGGAGAGCACAAGTACCTAAAAGCTCCGAAAAGTCTATCCTTTAAAATGACTTTGGAGGTTTGTAGAAAACTTCAGTTTAGAGGGGCATAGTTTATATCCATTTGTTCAGTATATGAAAACAATTATAAGAAATGGAGAAAGCCAAAATTAAAGATGAAAATGAACAAGAAAGATTAAAGATGGAACTCTCTGATCAGAAGGTAGCAACAATTAGTTTAATTTACTGAGTCATCTTAATGAACTATATAAGTCAAATTTTGACTCTTAGAGAATGTTTTCTATAAATCCTAGCATTATCTGATATCCACTTAAATTACTTCATACTTAAGACTGATAACCTTGTAATGATGGCAATGTGAAACATAGATGATCAACAAACACTTACGGCATTTCATTAAAATCCAAGTCTATTCTGGATAACCTATTTTAAAAAATGAATTATATAGTACAATTCAAGCCCCAGGTTTCATAATACAAGTATCCTTATATTTAAAACTTATATTGTTTCCTCTAAAGTTCAGTAATTCAAATGTGGGGTACATATGTCAAAGGAAGTTGAGCTACTCCAACAAGGTAAAAATCTTGTAAAAATAAGATCATGACATACACACATGGACCAAAATGTCTTAAAATGATATACCTCAAATTTAGGTACTGACTTTTTTCAACGATGTAAAATTAAAATTAAAACCCAGAAAGGAGTAGTCAAGAATAATACTCTTTTGCACAGAGGTGGCGCCCCAAATCTGGAAATCTTCACCCCACACACCAAAATGCTATAAACTTCCTTAGATTTAGAGCCAAAAGCATCGGAAGATCGCTGAAAGATTAAGCTCACCTATTTGGAAATAAACTGTGATGCAAGCCCAAAATCTTGTGCCACAGTGTCCACGGGTAGTATTTGCAGCATATTCTGCCCCTCACCCTCTGAGTGGCCTAGAAGTTACTTACCCTTTCCGGGCCTCGTTTCTGTTAAACACGGATAAGTGATCCTAACTCGAGAAGCTGCTTTGCAAATGAGAAAGCCATAAAAAGCACATTACGCGCTACTAAGCACAAAGTGCTCCCTAAACGTTAGCGACTGTTCCTTCTGTCCCTGATGTACTTCGGTTCTTGGCTCCCGGTCCCAAGAGTGCAGCGATTCCAGAGGGTTGGGACTAGAGCTCCGTCCAGGGAGCGCGTGGGGACAAGACCACCAAATAAAGTCCCTTTCATCTGAGGCCCGCAAAATCCGCACCCAGGGCCATAAGCAACGAGGGGCATGGGGACGGATTTTCCCTTGGCAAAAGAGCGAAGACCAAGCTGGAGACAAAAATAAACCTGTGAGGATGCCCCGTGACTTCCTAAGAGCTCTTTCGTGAGGAAGGAGCCCCGTGTACACCCCTTCTTCACCTGTTTGTTTACCTCAGAAGAGCAGCCTGCGGGAGCCTAGAGCCCGCCCCCCTCCTTACCCGGCTCTCCGTACGGAATGGTCTCCGCCCAGGCGCTCGGCTCCTCTTCCTGGATGTCCAGGACTCTGTCGATGGACTTCTGGGCCTGAGACAAGGCCTGTTTAGCGAAGCTGGAGAGCTGGGATGCGTTGAACCAACTCATCTTCCCTCCTCAGCCGTCAGTGGTGGCGGCAGCACCAAGCGGGAAGGTCGAGGGTCAGACCGACTGGCGCAGGCCTGGGGAGGGGTGCAGCCTCGCTCCCTCCTCCACTCGACGGCCACTGTCAGCGGGTACCCATGACCCTAAGTCTCCCCCGAAGCCGGGAGGCTACCCTCACCCTTCCCACAAGATGAGACGAAGAACCGGACTGCGCATGCGCTGGCTTCTTCCACGTACACACCAACCAAATCCCAGTGCCCCGAGTTCCGTCGATAGACGGAAAAACAGGACGAACGTTGACGTCACATCCGGGAGCCAAGTGTTGCCAGTAGTTACCGAGGAACGCGGAAGTTTCTATCGATACTGATGATTACAGGCGTAGCACGGGTCTTCTCAGCCACCCGAAAACAGCAGTTACCAGCAGAAGCTGATTCCTTTGCGAGGAACAAACGAGTTTTCATGTGGGTTCCTTCCTGGAAAATAGCTCACGTACTAAGAGCTAGTGCCTTGCAAGCCGTAATGGCAAACAGACAAATTTAGGACTCGCATTTCTCTTACTTAGCACTTTACCTCAAATATTTAATCATTTCTGTGTTAACTTAGCCTTAAGGAGGAACCTTGAGTTCCGGTTTGCCTAAAAATACTAGACCTTGTATAAAAGACCTCCTCCAGCCTGATGGAAGTAAAAAGCCATCTTCCACAGTGAGTTACAAGCTAGAATAAGGTAAAGAAGGCGCGATCTTTCCCTCCCTCACAATACAAGTCCACTCTAGGCCCCAGCCAAAACGAACCTGGGAAGCACTAAGACGATTATTCTGTTAATGTGTATTGTGCATATTATTTAAAATACAACTTTTGCTGCGTGCACTCTTCAAACATTTAGCTATATGAAAAAATCTAATTGGTCTTCCTAATCTAGTCAGTACCTGTTTGCCTTGGCCCCTATAATGTTAAAGATAAAATTCTACCAAATTTAAAACTGTATTTCATATAAAAATCCGATTCCTAAATGATTTTGAAAAATATGGATAACATGGAATAGTGAGCAGAAGTGGTTGCCCTTTTAACAAATGCTTTCACTCCACGTTGCCACAGATATTACTACATTCTCTTATTACACCTTTCCTGCTGTGGTTATTTACCTAACCCGTCTGGTCCCTTATTTTTGAATACTTTACCCCACTGCAAGGAACCAAGTCATAAGGACTGTTTTCTTAAAAAAAAAAAAATGAAATCAGATTTAAACTCTGCCTGCCCTTTTCTTTCAATAATTTAACTTCAGTAAAAATCTGCATTTGAAACTCTTGCAGTTTAATAAATCTACACATGTGGTACTAAATAATTCAGGTTACTTCAGTTTATCTAAGTAGCTTGAGAAGGGGTTTTGGGGTAGATGAGGGTTGGAACCCCTCTTCCAAGACTTTCAATTGTACAGGTTTGAGTAAATGACCTAAACTTTCTAAAACTATTAAGTTCTCTGGAGATACTGTTACCTTCTTCACAAGGGTACTTTGAGAATTATTATTGTACCTGTATAAAGTGCTGAATGTTAGTTCCTTCATATTCAAAAATTTATACTGAATCTGTAACTAAATATTTTTAAGCAGAGAAATTTATCCCATATGAGTTTATAATGAAACTTAAATTCATTTGTTAATATGGAGCTAGAAAGATTAAATGAAAATTTAACCCCATGACATGTGATCAAAGCTTCTGAATAGAAAACTGCTATCTAAGTCAACAACGAACATTGAAAACACATACTACATTTTTCCACACTGATACTAAAACTCATTTTACAGTCATTATGCTTGATTTTGTTTTAAGCCTTACTCTGTTTGTAGGGGTAGAGGGGACATTTTAAGAGACCTTAATATAAATAGTTATTCCATTTCATTATTGTTAGGCAAATTAAATCAGTAGATATTTACTGCAGCAAAAGTATTAATTCAGGAATCAGTTCATAAATTATATAAATGCCTAACCAATGTCCTGTATACATGAAACTAAAAATTAATTTAAAAGTTTTAATCCAGGTACAATAAAAATTGTGTATTAGTAATTCTGCTACACATTTAAAAATTATTACTAGAGAACTAGAGTACTATCAATATATTTTAAAAAGTTTCAGAGAGAAAAGTTGACAATATATGATTTTATTAATAAATAGTGCAAAAGCATCAGTGATAACTGTTTGAACATTAAAATTTTAAACATCCATGTCTTGGTTTCAATGGCATATTGACCTCTATGGCACTGTAAATAAACACATGAAAATATTTCCCATTTCCATGCACAGGTATTCAGCTATAACACTATTTACAAATTACTATGGACAGGGCAACCTTTGCAGTAATTAATATTCAGTTGGACAGCCACAATTAAATGAATATGAAACAAGTAAGATGTAGGCTATGTTCAATATGTTCTAGATGTCGTTACAACATTTAACGTTATTTGAAACAACTTTATTTTCTTTAAAGGGATATCTTTTGCATATGTGGGTGCTCAAATGAAAACTGAGGAATGCATTCTTTAACCATAATAACAAAATTCACATATACGAGGGTGTTTGCCTCTTCCTTGAAAAGAAGCAATACATTTGCTCATAATCTCTCTCTCCAGGCATTATTTACCATATTATTAATGAAAATACTTATAAGCATCAACCCCAAAATTGTGTTCAAGGGAAAGTTATAAAGTTAAAAAAGAGTGGCTCATTATATAAAAAGTCAAATTCCAGCAACACTAATGCTAAAAATGAATCAATTAAATTTCTTAGCATTCACAAAGTGTATTTCCTTAAGTTTTCTATTATGTGCAGATATATTTTCCTTAAGAAGTAAAATGAAGTTTGAATAGTACAGTCTGTGGTGTAGTGACATCAGCAACTGCCAGTTCTTGGCCGTCAACAAGTTCCCCCCCCCCAATTCTAAAACAGAAAAAGTAAAATTAACCCAAGCAAAAAAAAAAAAAAAAAAAAAAAAAAATCTCAAAAACGATAACAACACACACATATCCAAACTAAAGAGTATTATGGTCATGATAAATATCAAAATCCAGTTCTCTTTAATCAAGAGAATACTATATTTGACTTCTTAGAGATTTTTAAAGATTCTACTAAAAGAGCAATTAATGCCATTACTGTTTCTAAAGATGTAAGTAATTATGATGATATCATCATTTGAGGGTATTAAGAACAAATCTAGAAACATTTGTTACTTTCACTAAAGAAGAAATTGATTAGTAAATAAATATACTCATTTAAAATACCTTTCAGTGTCTTGGAGAGATTTGGCCTTGTTCGTTCTTCAATAGAGGTTACTGACTAGAAAACAAAATTCTTTTAATGCAAAGCATATTAAATGAATTTAAGTTTTTAATATAATTTCGCAAAATAAATAAAAACTGAACACTTATCACCTGTAAGTAAAGTGTTCTATTTTTTCCCTCTAATGTGGCTGTGATGGCTGGAGATTTCATCTGCCTAAATATAATTATGAAGGAAAAAAAACATAAAACATCACTTTTTAAAACACAATTCTAGTTTTTAAAGTTTTAAAATCTTAAAACTTATTCTATAACATAACAAAAGTCTAGAACACTTACAGAGAAGCACTATTGGTTAAATAATCCAAAACCTCCTGTAGTTTAGCTGATGGAGAAAACTGAATATTTTGTGGCAGTTGGCTACAAGCTGGACAGTTTTCCTACATATATAAAACACAATAAATCACAGCAGCAGATGCACCAATGAGTCTCTTTACAACAATGAAATGAAAATCAAGTTGTTTCATAACCATGCTTATTTCCTATTAACAAACTCTTATGCTTTAAAACCTGCTTTTCATAGGCCATTTTTCCTAAATTAGTTATGTAGTTATTCCGAGCTATACTACAAAAGATATATAATTAGGTTTCTGGGAGTTAGAAAATACTTAGGGTATGGGCAATTTTATTCATATTTCTAATTAGTAATTAATATTTAAAAATTAGGGTATGCATGATCAAAAAAGTTTTCAGTAGTATAATACTAACCTTTCTTTCTGCTTCAAATGTGTATGTGTACAGTCCATCTACATCATTGAATACCAAGTAGTTATTAAGGGGAATATATGCACTATAATGAAAAAAATGTTCATCTTTAAATAATTGAGCCAGATCAAAACAGAGAAGTACATACACATTAAAAATGAAACCCATTACCTTGTGGCTATTTTAAAAACCTCAGTGGCACACACAGCTGAAGAGGGGAGAAAACAAAGGTGTTTTAACTTAATGAAAATAAGACATTTAAAATTAGAAGTTTTTAAAAGTCAGTTGTAAATCAGAAAAGATAAATTTACAAGGCTATTGATTAAAAAATAAGTTAATATCTAATCTTATATTTAAAAAACTGGAAAAGTTAACAAATTTTATATTTGTTTTGCATAAGAATCCAAGTGAGGTTAATATTACATGTTTTCCTTCCTCTTATTTGGAATAATGAGCAGACTGTCATACCAATTAAAAATAAATGGTACTACGATGTCATCCTACAGCAGAACACTATGACATATGTTAAGACAAAATACATACAAGTTCCAATAGCTTATTCTTTTTTGGACAGCTTAATTATACCACCCACTCAAGAAGATAAGAAATTCCTAGAACACCAGTTTTCTGAGATCAACTGGCTAAAAAAATATCAATTTAGATATTGAATCAAAAACTAAAGGTAAGAAACAAAATTAAGCAGTGGCCTTTTTTCTCACCTGCAATGACTGCGTTTGTGGAAGCTACTGCAGGAATGATTCGTTTTACTACTCCTGAAAAAATATACTTATTAAAACACGTTCGTTTCTTTTAAAAAGCATGTATCTTAAGTTAGACAGTATAATTATTAAATATCATTTCATAACTTGATTTGCCAGGCTTTCAAGTCACAAAATAGACTTAAATTTAACCATGAAGTAATCTTTTATGTTCCCATCATTTTGTAGCATGTTCAGAAGCTTAAAGAAGTTACAGTAGTTAAAAAAAAAAAACATAACTCTTCACTAAGCTTCTTATAAAGATGAGACAATAATAGCTAACAATTCGAGTGTTTACTGTGTTCCAGGAACAGTGTGAAGATGAAACAGATATTACTAGCCCACAGTATTTTCTTTTCACTCTACAATTTGTACTACACAAAATATTAAGCACAGTTCTCTATTTTTACCCTACTTTTTTTCATATCAGTATTCAGATTAGGAATTAACAAAGCCCCACCTTATACATTTTTTTAAGAACAAAATAAATATTCTATTTTATAACTATACTGAATTATTATAGAAAACAAAAACTTCAAAGAAAAGTAGCCATATTATCTTGGAATGTGAGGGAGCATTGAAAAATGTAACTTCTGGTGTAGGAAAGTTTCCAAAACTTAAGGGAAAAAAGCAAATATGTAAGACATGAAAGGAAGATAGTTAAGAAGTCTGGAAAGCTGTTTTTAAAATGTTAATTCTGACCATATGATTACATTTAATTTCAGAGAAGAAGAAATAGGGAGGAGCTAACCTCATGATGGTTAAACTGGAAGTTCTCCAGTGAACCACATATAGTAGGATGTACTGAAAGGAGAAACAGGTAGTCATAAACAATGAAGAGGATAAAAAGAGACACGGCCCAATAAGAGCATTACCAAAATAATAAAGACTCTCTCCATCCCCCATCCTTCAAAAAAGCTGAACTTCACTTCTAATTTTGCTTCTGTACTCCTTGTCAAAGCCCTCAATCTTCAAGTTGTAAAGCACACACCAAGCCCTGCTCAAAGGTATGGAAGGATGAACAAGACTACATATTGAAATTAGTTTACAGTTCCTGATAAAGACGAACTGAATTAATTTAATTCAGACAATTACCAAATCTGTACTATATGCCAGACACTGTTCTAGGTGTTATGATGAGCAGCAGTGAAAAAAATTACCTGCTCTTATAGAGCTTTCATTCTGGTGAGGGAGATAACATGCAAGTAAATACATAGGAAAATTTCAAATATGAGGAGTTTTATGAAGAAAATAAAATGAGGTATGTGTTATAGGACTGACAATGGGAAAAGCAGTCCATTAGACTGGATGGTCAGGGGAGACCTCTTTGAGGTGATAATTTGAGCTGAAATCTAAACCATGAGAAAGATGAAGCCATGCAATGATCTAGGGAAAGAGTATTTCTGTAAGCCAGGAAGGGTAAAGGTCCCAGAGCAAGGGTATGAAATATTTCTTGTATAGAAAAATGAAGCTACCATTAATTCTGAGCAATTGTAAAAAAGTAAAACAGTGTATGGCTAAGTCATTTTCAGCTTAATAAGAGAACTGGTTACATTGATACCTGAGTGATAAGCAGCTAGCCTTGAGGGAATTCAAGGAAGAGAAGTCCAGGCATAAGGATCAGGAGAGCTCTACAGTGGAAATGAGCTTGGTGTATTCAAGGAACACAAACCATACACTTGAAACATACTGGATTTTGTTAACCAATGTCATCATTAAAAAAAAAAGGGCACAAAGCGGGTCAGAGTAGGGGGAGTATAGGAACCAACAAGGAGTGTGTTAAGAATGAACTTTTCAAATGACATTATTAGAATATCAGTAAATTTATGGAAATAATCACTGAAGACAATGGCAGATTTTCAAAATGAAGACCAAGTTCTACTGTGGGAACTCTCTGAAGATCTTGGACAAAATTCCAGAAAGGATAAACTGTGAATACCTAGACTGGGAAGCATGATCACTAATACTGAACATTATGATTGTTCACTGAGATAAGTTATGTTAGACTAGTCTCATTTAGTTAGCTACTAATGATTACTTTGGCAACCCAGGGAAATGTGGAAGATAATATATCCAAGCTACAGCAGAACACCTGGAAAGGTCTTTTATGACATCCTTGTGAACAAGACAAAAAAATATGAAGTACTCAAGAAGGTGTGATCAACAAAATGAAATAAATCTAAAATTTAAGGCCAGACCAGAAGTATGTTTCAGATGTCAGTTCTCTGCAATTTCAGTCTTGTTAAATTTTTTAATTATGTGGAAAAAAAATAACAAGAATATTACCATCAAAACAATAAGTGGAATGAAACTAAAAAGAAAAGGTAAGTTGGCAGGCATAAAAGAATATATGAGAGAGAAAAGAGCAGGTTTTATTTAAGAGAACATTTATTAGGACCTATTCTTGAGTATAAAAATTACAAAACTACCACCTCCCAAAACTGCCCTGTCTATGACAGGCAGATGTAGCTTAGCAATTGTATATGTGGAGAAAACTAGATGTTATTTTATTTATTTTTTAATGCTTGTACCACCTGGTCTTCCTAGGTGGTCTCCCATCCAAGTACTAACCAGGCCTAACCCTGCTTAGCTTCTGAGATCAGACGGGATCAGGCTTGTTCAGGGTGGCATGGCCATAGACAGAAAACTAGATTTTAGTGGATAATAACCTCAAAAAAAAAAACAAAACAAAAGTATAGTATCAAGGTAAATAACAAGCAAACAAACAAAAAACCCTGCTTTCCTCTAAGATTGCATCAATTATCAGAATTATTAGAAGGCTATTTATCTAAAATAAAACCAATTTTAGAATGCTACATTCTAGCCTAGTTAAGTATGGATAACTGAAATATGGTTAAAGAAAAACAACATAATAGAGATTTAAAGTCATGTAACATGTCAAAAAGTTAAAAGAACTAGAGAGGTTCATGGCAGTGATAAAGGTTTGGAAGGAATGTGATCACTGTTATCAATACATTAAGAGCTATTACTTAAAAGGGAATTAGATTTATACATGGTATATCTTGGGACAATACTCAGATCAAACTAAAGATGGAGATTTCTCCTCAATATATGGAATAATTATCTAACAGTTTTGTCCAAATGTGGAACAGACTGCCCAGGAGGTGATAAATTGCTCTTCAATGAAGGTAAAACGAATAAGTCAACTTGGATGCATTAGGGTCTTCTTCCAACCCAAAGTAAGTAAGATTCAATGATTTTATTAAAGTCCTCCTCATAATAGTATGGATCCTGCTGAACTTACTTCCCTCCTACCAACTTTGGGGCACCTGGAAACTACTATTTCCATGGTACCTTTACTGAACTTGGAATGGATGGTATGGTCAATCACTTATCTATTATTTCCTCTAAAGCATCCCCAGCCCCTAAAAAAAAGGATCACCCCAAGATAGTAATTCATTACAAATCACTAACTTACCTTGAGTGAGTCTATATGTAACACCCCTAATATTATATTGTGATGCTCTTTCTAGGGATTTTTGGAAAATCCACTGAATATGTTCAGGATCATCACCCTCTAATGGAACCCCTTCTATTAGGGGGAGAAAAAAAGGAGAAGAGAGAAACATGTAAATATAAATCGTTTTTTGTTTAATGTAATTATCCAAATGAATAATATAGATGAATAGTCTATATTCTGGATTATGAAATTAGGTTTATTACCTCCAAAAGGCTGTTCCTTGGGCCACTGCAACATCCTTACATACTCAATACAGTGTTCTGGTAGCCTGGGCATAGATGCAATGGTGCACATGGGAAAATTAACCTAAAACCATAGTTTGCCCTTTTTAGTAGATTTAAAACAATGAATCATTTTTAAATGTCACTTCTATTATGATCTAGTTTGTAATAAGTTTCTTATAATTCATCCTAACCTTCCACTTATAGAAACAAAACGGTTATACCATATTTCTAAAACTAAGAGTAAGTGTCTGAGTCATGTCACTTAGGCTGATCTAACTATAAAAACAGGTTTGCCCTACATTTATAAGGTATATAAATTTAACTTTGTTAGACTACAAGAAGACAGTGCTAAATAAATTCTCAAATATGAGCATTTTGTTTACTGACATTAAATGAAGATAAAAAATAAAACAAAACATAAGCAAATCCAGAGTTAAATTAATCCCAAGTAAAAATTCATAAAATTATTATATTTAGAAATCAAAATTTCAACTATCCTTGAAAGTAGGTCTGTAGATTAAAGAGCCCCACCTTTGGAAAGATCATTCTCACCCCGGTATTTTATTTCTCTGAAACAATCATAGGCAAAAACGGAAGAAAACAGATTATAACTCTATTTCAACATATAATTTTTAATTGATCCCTCGATCTCTACTCTCCAAAAAATAAAAATACAAATGAATTATTAAAATAATAGTATCAAAGCTATGATATTCGGTCCATTATTTTCCTCAAATAGAGCTGAATTTCATATTTTATCATCTTTCTTCTTAGCATGATTTTTAAAATATGGTTACCTCTAATTAAAAATCCTAAATACTGAGGAGACAATATTTCAACCCTAATTCCATCCCAAGATACTATAAAATAAATGCAGGTACTTCCTGGATTACCTGTGGTGGATACAATTCTAGTGTGCATTCAATACAAGCTGTCATTCCAGGCAGAATCACCCGGGCATTTCCTTTAAAACCTTCTGTCCCTCCATCTATCAAAGGGACAATGGAGCTTGGATCTAATACACCATCTTCATAATTTAGAAGCGATATCTAGGAAAATTATTTGAAGGGTTTAAAAGGAGAGGGGTATAAGAAAATTTTTTTTAAAAAGCATGCTATCAAGTAATTCTACAAGTCAATAGCATTACTGAGTACTAATATATCAAATCAAAGGATTATGATATTAACATTTATGTCCTTGCCTGAAAACGACTAGCAATAAACAAAGGACGTACAGGTACTTAACTGGAAATTAAATAGACTCTGATTTTTCAAAATTATGATATGCAATTCTAACTTTTAGTGCATTAAGAGCAACAGCAAAAACCTCAGAGAACCATAACACTAAAGTCTTTACCAGCATGCCATTTATCCATCTTCTGGCTATGATAGAGTCCAGTCCACATACTATTATATGAAATTCTACAAGATAAAAAAAATGCAGGTTTAGTTTTTTTTAATACCATGCCACAAAATTTATACTTTTTAAGAAAAACACACACAGCTCCTAATCCTTGAATAATCTTTCCTTGAGTCAGAACGAGAAAATGCAGTTAAATGGAATCAAGTAAGAATTAAAACTGGCATTCTCTTATCAATCCGTCAGCAACCTTACTGAAAGCCAACACCAAGAGATAAAAGCAAAAGGATAGCCTTCAGATAGATAGTAATATTCAAATAGCTAGCAACTAAAAAATATTAAGAATTTACTAAGAATTTCAACTGAATAACTTACGTCGATAGAAAGTGTCGTTAAAATCTTGAATCTTATTGAAATGTCTGAATTTAAGTAAAGGAACTTAAGCTTCTAAATTTGTAATTTGTAAAGTAAATTTGACAATGCCATAAGGAAAATCTTATAAATGTATATATAAAACAAATGACATGAACATCCAAAACAGTGGAATTGAAAGAAAGAGAACATAACTCACTTTGACAAAAATTTTTCAAACACTCCTTCCTTACACTTCTCTAAAATTATGATAATCTATTATATGTGTGTGTGTGTGTGTGTGTGTATATATATATATATATATTTATATTTTTAAAGCAAAATAGGAAAAAGATATATACAACATATACTATGCTGTCCTAGATTTATTTTGGCCTACAAATAAAGCTATGAAAAATAAACTCAGTACTAGCCCTCACCCAAACTTGTACTGTCTGAATGCTAGTCAAACAGAAGGCATAAGCTGCAACTAGAACAGAAAGGTCAAAATAGAACCAGAAAAACACTGGAGGAAGAGCAACAGGGGACCCAGGAGCCAACCAAGAAATCTCACCTCCTGGATTTCTATAAAATACTCAAAAGTTTCCTAGATTTAAGTAATGAGGACAAAGTGTACATACTTTTTCTTCTTTTTCCCCAAATGAGGAAATATAGATTCACAGAAATCTGAAGAAGGTACAGAGAGGTCCTGTGTGTCTTTCGTCGGTTTCCCCCAACAGTTACATCTTACTTTCTTTCATACAATACCAAAACCACGTGTGTCATTGGTATAATGTGTATTGTATTTGTTATTTGAACACATGTAGATTTGTATAACCACCACAATCTAGATACACAACACTCCATCACTACAAAGATCTCTTTAGTGCTACTCTATCCCTTTAGAGTCACACCTTTCTCCCCTGGCAACATGTTTAATCCCTGGCAATCACTGATTTGTTCTCCATCTCTATAATTTTGTCATTGGAAGAATGTTATATAAATAGAATCTGACAATTTATGACTTTCTGAGATTGGCATTTCTCATTCAGCATAATGCCCCTGATAGCCATCCAAATTGTTACATATTTTATCAGTTAGTATACTTTTATTGCTTAGTATTATTCCATAGTACAGCTGTACCAGTTTAAAAATTCACCTATTGATGGGTATACTAGTTGTTTCCAGTTTTTGACTACTGAAAAGAAAGCTGTTATGAATGTTTAAGAAAAAGTTTTTATGCCAATCTAAGTATTCATTTCTCTGGGATAAATGCCCAAGAATAAAACTAATGGGTCATATGGAAAGTGTATGTTTAAATTTTTAAAACAAACTATTTTCTAGTTGGCTATAGTATTTTACATTTCTCTCCAGCAAGGTATGAGTGATCCAATTTTTCTGTTCCTTTGCCAGCTTTTGCCAGCTTTCAATACTATTAAAATTTTTTATTTTAGCTATTCTAATAGGTGAATGGTAATATTCCAATGTGGTCATAATTTGGATTTTTCTTATAGCTAGTGATAGAACATCTTTTCATGTGCTTTTTGCTACCTTTTTAAGTGAAATATCCCTTCATGTTCCTGTCCATTTTCCAATTGCATTGTGTTTTCACTGTTGAGTTTTAAAAGTTATATATTCTAGATCTAAGTCCTTTGTCAGATACCTGTTTTATGTTATTTTCCAATCTGCAGCTTGTCTTTTCATCTTCTTAACAGGGTCCTTCACCAAGCAAGTTTTTATTCTGATGAAGTTCAATTTATCAATTTTTTTCTTTTATGAATGTTTTTGATGTGGTCTAAAGATATTTCACTGAACCCTAGGTCCCAAAGATTTTCTGTTATCTTCCAGAGTTTTAGTTTTACATTTTACACTTAAACCTATAATCGACTTTGAGTTACTTTTTTAATTATGAGGATTAAGTTAATTCATTTTTTTGCCTATGTATATCCAATAGCTCACCATAATTTGTTAAAGAAATTAACTTTCTTCCATTGAATTGTTTGTGCACCTTTGTCAAATATCAATTGGCCATATGTCCATAGGACTATTTCTGGCTTCTCTATTCTGTTCTACTGGTTTATGTCTACCTCTCTGGTAATACTACAGTTACACAGTCTTGATTACTACAACTATATAATAAAGTCCTGAAATTAGATAGTAACTCCTCTCACTTTATTCTCTTTCAGCATCAATTTTAGAATAATTTTGTCTGTATCAACAAAAAAACTTCCTGAGATTTTTATAGAAATTGTATTAAACCTGGACATAAATTTGGGGAGAAGTGACATCTTTACTATGTTGAACTGTCCAATTTCCTTCATCAGCATTTTGCAGTTTTCAGCATACAAATCCCATATTTATTTACATTTAAGGTTTTTTTCAGTGGTTGCAAATGGCATTGTATTTTAAATTACAGCTTCAACATATTCATTGTTAGAATATATACTTTTCATCAAATAAATTAATGCTGACACCTTCTATTTGGTTAATAATATACTGTCTATTGTCTTCGACTGTAAGGAGACACAAAGATTAATTGGATCCAGCCTAGAAACTTAGTCTAGTACAGGAGATATGCAACTGACACTGAAATTAAGGGCAAAAATGCAAAATAAGCGATGGCACTGGCTACAGAAGCTTAATTTAAAAATCAGGGCAACAAAACAAAAATTATATAACTTTAAAGATTGGAAGGCTATAAAGCAAAATGTTAACAGCAGATATTTCAGTAATAAGCTAACTGCTGTTGCTCTTTTCTTCTTTTTGTTTATCTACATTCTCTATGTTAAACATCTTTTATAATGAAGAAAAAACAAAAGCTTTAAAAAAATAATTTTTTGTCAAAAGGATACGGAACTACATTGCAATTAGGAACTCTGTCATTTAGAAATTCTGCAGCAACTTCAGCTTTAGGTCTTCCAACATCTTTAGGCCTACAGGAAAAAAATATATTTAAATTATCATTCATGAAATAAATCTAGATGTTATAATTTCAAACATAAAAATGGCCACATTGAGTTTATATTTAGAGAGTATTTAGAAGAAACATTTTTTTCTAATTATTTGTGATGAACAGTCATTCAACACTAAATGTCAACCTTTACTGATGTTCCAAATTAAGTATTTACAAAGACTAACAACTCTATTTAAGTGAAAATGTGAATGGTCCTCCCTCTCCCCACCCCTCACCTCCCCATAAAGCATAATAATGGCAGTTTCCTGGCCACTTCTCACGGTGGCAATTCCCCATGTAAAAAGATTATTCCAGACCTAGAGCCTTCCAAGTATCTGCCCTCAACCCCAGAACTTCAAAGTGTTACTATGCAGGTCTTACTGAAATACACACAATGAGATTCATTCTAGGCATGCAAGAACCTTCATTTATCCCTTTCTTTCCGTATGTGCTGATTAGGTAATAAGAAGCCATAACCACATTTTTGAAAAAGGAATATTTCCAAAGGCATTATCTAAAATTGCAAATGTCACCAGTATTTTTGAGAAGCTAAAAATATAAGGCTTCAAAGGTCACTCCTAGATAATAAGTAGCTATAGACAGGAAAAAACATGAATTCACTCTTCTTATCTCAGTGCAAATGGTATTTTCTTTCCTAGTATCTCCTCATTCTCCTCACAGAAATCACTTCTTGTATATGTTAGTAAGTGCTTCATTACTACTTTTTCACATTTTCTGTTATACACACAGGTCTATCATACCAGACTATGAACACCTGGAAGAAAATTATTATAATCTTATCTCTTCGTATTCCTTCATATATAAGCACAATTTTTAAAAAATCAATATTCTTATTAGAAATACTTAAGTGCAATTTTAAGAAAAAATACTTCAACATGTCTATTTTCTTTTCTGCAATAAGGCAGTGTTCTTTTTTCATGCAAAACTTCTGACAAGAGTTGTAGTCTAACTTTGTTCTAGCTTGCAATAGAAAAGGCTCTATTACAAATCAAGAAACTTGATTTCAGTATTAGATTCAACTACTCTGGATAGAGCTCTTCATACCCCTTTATCAGGTATGTAAAAGGGGTAAAGTATACTTTCATGATTCTTCTCAGTTGTGGATTTTATGTGCTTTTTACAGTGGACCCAAAACAAAATAACTACTAGATTGTTTCTGTGGAGACTGTGTGCTAATTTATCATTCCAAGATTAGGGAATCAAATTACTTCACCTAAAAAATGCATCCTGAATAAAATGGGTTTTCACACACATCATCCTTGTAGGATACCTTGGTCTAATTTTTAACCTTGAAAACAAGTGTCTACCCTGAGGGTTGCCCTGAGATTAAATGAAGTAATAGAGCTTTCTTAGAAAGTACCAAATACATCCTAATCACTCAATACATGTTAACTATAATAAAGATCTTCAATTATTATTTTAGCCAAAAATTAAAGGGTATGGCCATTGTTATCATAACCAATCACTTCAGTATATATATATACCAAAATTTGCCAGGCTGGCAAAGGCCTCAAAATTTTTCTTAGAGAAAGGAAATTTCAAGGGTTAAAAAATAAAGAAAAGTTAAAAATAGGATTCACATTGCAATAACATTTTATTAACTTCACTTAATTTAACCCTTTAATCTCTCTAAGATCTTCTGCAAAGATAAAGTAGAGGTTTAATGCCTATCCTGAATGTTAATTTTATCTTTTCTGTTAACCTAACCTAAACTTTTCCTGCATACCCAAGACTGACTGCTTCCTATTAGTACCCTAATCACTAGAGGGAAAAAGTCCATTATCTCTCCATATCTATAATTCTTTGACTAATGAATAGACACTTTTGTCTAGCTACTCAAACCCCTGAGTGTTACATGCTAAAATTCACTAATGAACTTTTCCTCAGAGCTACACATGTTGTACTTTCAGTTATTAAAATCATTTCTCACAAACCATTCCTAGATGATTTTTCTATTTTATGTATGTCTAAGGTAATTTATCTCTTTCTTCCATTTCAGTTGCTCCTGAGTTTTCTCTCCTTAACTCTTCATTTCCTTTCCCATTTTGTAAAAAGCTCAGATACCATCGCAACTTCACTGTCCGAGTCATCCCTGAAATATTGGCTCTTAAGTTCTCACCAATATATTTCACTAGGGTCTAATATTCCAGCTACTGTGCTCTTGTGAAGTCACCAGGAGAAGAGCTGAACTCTGTATCTTCAGACCACAGTCACTTCAAAATCACATAAACTTTTTGAAAATTTCTTTAAGATATTAAAACTTACCTAAATAAAAACTGCCTATTTAGGTTGGAAACATCTATAGTGTCCATGTCTATAACATGAATCTGTCTGAAACCAGATAATGCCTGTGGGGATAAAAAAAAAAAAATCCAATTAAGCAGAAATTACCTCACAGTTGAAATTTTAATATTTGTTTTCAATGTCATTCTAAATCTACAAATCCTCAATAAGCAATTCTACATAATAGTATTTGATGGTTAGTCTTCCGAGGTATATGAAATTCAAGGTTCTTGTAAAGGTCAAAAATATGTAACTACTTAGTTTTAAATAGTCTAAACCAAAAGAAAACAACTCAAAATTTCGACAGTTGTTTTATAATCCCATAAACACATGTGTAAAGTTTGTTGCTTTGCTGTTGCTAGACTTTTTCATTTTACTAGTCTTACTAATTAACTGTACATACTATTCTTCAGAATATTGTTAAAAGCAGTTTATACAAACCTTACCTTAGTTTATAAAACACTAAGAATGCCATGATCCAGAAATAACTATTATAAGATATATATTATAAACATGTAGGTACACTGCACATGTAATGTAAAAGGAATATCTTAAAAGTATTGAGTCAAGAACAAGCAATCAAAACAGGGAAAGCAAAACACTGTTGTGTATCAATGATAATACCATGCATTCCAACAATATAACCACTGCTCAAATTTACCAGCAGAAGCAAAAGATTTTAAAAAATTAAGTCTCATTAATTAATCATGCTTTTCTAGTCTTGGTCAATTTACTTATATAAACAATTTAAATCACCTGTCAATAATTTCCCCATTTTTCTGCCCTTCCTTCTAACAAGGTATCCTCAAAAGACTTGTCCATACTTGCTTTCTCATACTCCTCTCTTGTGCTTACTCTGAACAAGCTTTCATTCCTACCACTCCACCAAAAACTGCACTTGTCAAGGTCACCAGTGAACTCCATGTTGCTACCTCCAATGACCAATTCTCAGTCTCTGACCTTACCCATTTGAAGTATTTGGAATTGTGTGGATCAATTCATTAAAACACATTCTTCATTTGGTTGCCACTCTCATAAGAATTTGAACACTTTTTACAAATTGGTTTCCAGTTCTCCACACACAGGTTTCCTCCTACTTTATAGGCCAGAACTTAAGAGTAACCTTGTGCTTAGTTCTGGTAATCTCAGACAATCTTATAAGATAAAGTATCATCCAACAGAACTCTCAAACTTGACAGTTTCCAAAACCAAACTCAACCATCCTTGCTCACCACCACCACCAAATCTGTCCTTTCCCCAAGTCTCCCTCTTTTTAATGAATGCTAACAAACTTCTTTCCAGTTGCTCAGGACAAAAACCTTGTTGTCATCCTTGATTATTTTTTGTTCTTGTCTTACAACCAATGTATTAACAAATCTTGTTGACTTAATCTTCAAAACATATCCATAATCTGACTGCCTCTGTCTACCCCAATTCTACCACCCTGTTCCAAGGCACTGTCATCTCTTGCCTAGATGACTGAAACCTTTTAACTAGCCTCTCAGCTTCCTCTTCTATTCTTCCTTTAGGTCTTTTTTCAATATAAAAGCCACAGAGATCCAAGTTAAAAGTCAGATCAAGTCAACTCATCCACTTAAATCTCTGCTTAAATCTTTCTGACTCAAAGTAAAAGGCTAAGTTCTTATGGTAACCTTCAAAGTCTTTTGTGATATTCATTTCAAGCCTCTCTGAAAATACTCTTCCTTACCCGCTTCTGTTTTATCTGTAATAACCTCCTTACCTTCATAGAACATAATAGTTATGCTCTCACTTCACAGCTTCTGCATCTGTTGTCCCCTGTCTAGAGTGTTCTTGCTCTCTTTTGCTCAAACAGCTTTATAAACCCATTCCCTTCCCACCAGGCTACAGATCTTCCATCCTTCTTTTCTCCAAAACATTTATTACCATCCAACATACTATGTATTTTACTTATCTTTTTCCTTCCACTATTATGTAAGCCCCACAAACACTCGTCTGTATTGTTCAATGCTGTATCTTTAGCACCTAAAATAGTGCCTGGCACATAGGGAAGAAGACTCAATAAATATCTGCTCAATCAATAATATTAATGACATATTCTTTTTTTACCGTGAGCCTTGGGGGGAGGGGGCAGCAGCGAGGGGCAGGGGTCTTATGATCAATGTTGAAAAAGATGTATATTGCTTATATACTTATGTCTGAAATAAGCCAAATAACAGTGGTAAAATCAAACACCCTTAGTTTTCTTCTTTTGTGTAAGGTTATTACAATGCAATAAATAAAAATCGTGACCACTCCTAAAGTTGCTTGATGACTACTCCTCAGATCTAATCCCCAATTACTTTACATTAATATACAGCACATTTACAAATAACAGCTTCAAATGGAAAAAGCTAAGCATTTGTGTATGCAATGCCTACCAAAACCACTGCCCATCCTTTCCTCCTAGAACTCCTTGGCTCACATACTGCTAGAATATTTTATGTCTAATAAGGTATTATCATTTTAGCATCCCCACAAAACATATCACACACACTACTATTTATATTATGTGAGAGTTCTATCCCCAATGAAACTTCAAATTCATTACATAGATCATACGATCATAGTAATCAGTACCAGCTATCACTGATCTATAATCCCCACAGAACCCAGCACAGCACTAAGTATCATGAGTGTATTAAGTGTTTATAGTTTCACTAGGAGTGACGTTAGTATTTCCTAGCAAAATTAATGTTGTCGACTTTTTAGGTCCTTCATGTGGTTCCCTTACTGGCTTCACTTTCTAAGGAGCCTTTAGCATTTCTACTTTTCTATATACTAGTGAGAAGCCTGACATACATCAGCTCTAAATCAATTCTCCTTCTATCCATTTTTGTTAAATAAACTTTTTTTTTTAAAGAGACTTTGTGGTTATCAGAAATCAATTAAGTCAATTAATTAAATCACAAATTATGGATTTCCAACCAGTATATAAAAGTTTCACTAAACAGTGATTCTCTCTTCAAATGATATTCATCAAAAACAAATTGATTTAAAAAAAAGGTTTAGCTTTCCCAAATTTCATTATCATATTGTTATCAAATATTAGTCTGATTAGGTCATGCAATGACCTATGGTTCAGTAGAAAGAACACTTGACTACGAATTGATGAGTTGGATGAGATCCCAGGCCCATCACTATAATCCAGAAAAATTTGGGCAAGGCATTTAATCTCTCTGAACCTCAGTTTCTCCCTCTACATAAAATGAGCCAATGTCCTAGCCACCTAAGTGGGTCATCTTAAAGAAAAAAATAACGAATTCTTTGAAATTACAACATGTTAATATATGAATTATCAATTTTGTTATTTATGTCACTGAAATTAATGAGTGCTTATCAAGAGGAAGCACAAAGATTTCTTTAACAAAGAGCAAAGAACAAGAATTTCTATTAAAGACATTATAGTTGAGAACTTTAGAGTTTAAAAGTTCCAAAGTTGTTACCATCATTTTAACTATTTAAACTTATCTAACACAGGCTCAGGACAAAAGGTTAACAATCATAATGAAGAAATTTTTCTAGTATGACAGAAAGGAAAATTATCAAAAAGGAGAAAAAAATACGTATTTTATATACTATTACCAGATTTTTCAGGAGCTCACATCCCAAGCCGCCAGCTCCAATGACTAGAACTTTACATGTATCTAACAAAAACTGGAGAGACTGTAAAGAATAAAAAAGCATATTAAAATCTAGTTGATAAAAACCATAAGCACCATCATTATAAGCCATAAAATAGTTTCTGCTCTTTCCATGAAAAATGCAAATTAGGATAAAGAGCAGACTCTCTATTTAATAAACTCTTTTAAATTTATAAACAAGGTAGAACCAGAAATTCTATAATAACCCTAATGATTTCAGGGCATTTCAATTTTAATGTTTTTAAATGGACTTTTATTGTATAAAATTAAAAAGCCATTTCTAACCAGAAAAACTATGCCCAGTTATCTTTTTTTAACTTTAAAAGGGGATGGAAAGCATCAAATTCCTTATTTAACTGAGTTCCTGAAAATAGAAAAGTGTGGAAACCTTAAGAACAGAGAATCAAGCACTGCACAAAATGTTTAAGATTCTTTAAAAAAACATTAGTTATTATTCTTTTAGAGTAAGTGAAACTTATAAAACATGAAACTGCAGGAAGAAAAAAACATAAATTCTTAGAAAATGTGTATCAACAGAAATACAATTTGAAACGATTACTTAATAGTACTATCTTAAATTACCAGGCCAAAACAAAAAATAAAAACAAAAAAACCCCACCAGAAGCACAAGAAAATATGGTAGATTTAAAGAAAAGCAGAATACTATCAATTCTGTCCAAAATTAAAGGAAAGAAAAGTTATTTAGATGAGACACTGGGTCAAACCCAAGAGTCTGCATCTTAATTTTTGGAGCAGCACAATACTTCCATTTCAAAATATCTTTATATAAACACAAAATATAAAAATTTACTATAAAGAATACTTTTTCCTACCTTGTAATAAAAAAACAAATTTTATCTAATTGAACATTTGCTTTAAGTCAGACACTATCAGCCCAAAATTCTATTATTCTATTATACAGCTATCACGTAATTTTTAACATGCAATTAGTTACATTCAATCCTAAGGTTTTCATTTAACTAAATTTCAAATTTAAACAAGCGCATCTATATTCCTATCAAAATTAATTTCTCATAGTAAGACTAAAAAGGAGAATGTCAGAAGTCATTTTAAACTGGAATTTAAAGTGAAATATTAACTTAGAATTTTAGATGAGATTATAATGTAACTCAAAAAATTTCAACGTATTTCACAAGAAATGTGAAAATGACTCAAATCAGTTGCAAATATTCAATTTAATATTTCAAGATAAAATATACAATTGTATTAGTATTTTTATAAAAGCAAATGAAAAGAAAGCATTTTATTATTTTTGAAATATAAAACTATTAGAGGAGTTATTTAAAAATAAACGTTTCTCACTTCAGTGCTCGGTTCGAAATCAGGGTGTGTGAAGGGTCCAGATCGCTCGAGGAACTTCTTTACATGGTTCCAGCGACCTTCCCAGTCTCCAGTGTCCCCACACCCACCATCAACAGCCATTCTGCACAGAACACAGTAAATTCAGCTGCAAAGGTCAATATGAAAGAGGCAACAGCTACAACTATTATGGTTTCCCCAAATGAAAAGGTAACTACACCAGACCTGCCAAATAAAAAGTGAAATATTTAATGTGGTTATGCTTTTAATTTTCTATAGTTTATTAAAAATTAAGAACTGAATGTGTTTGATGAAATAAATCAGTCTACATGTTTCTGGGTTGCAAAAGCAAGCCAAAATCAAACTTGGGATATTGTTTAACCAGTGAGAAATGGGTTTTACATTTGGAATTTACAAAAGGTTATTGCAAACTTCCCCAAACTGTACCTTCCACAAGCCTGGATCAAAAAATATCAGTTACAAGAAAAAAATAAACATGTAACTGCACTTTCAGAATTGTAATGATTCAAATCTCACTCATTTGTCCTTTCCAAGTTTGAAAGGTGTGATTTAAATATTTTTCATGAAAAGAACTTGCACACATTTTCCTCTGAAACAGAGATACCAATTTTCAAAAAGAGAATCTAATACCATTATGAGGTGCGCCAAAAGTTTTAGCTTACAATTATGCCAGGTAAGCATTACCATTTAGAAACCTTTTAGAACATATAACTGAATAAGACAGGACTCACTCAGTGCAAAACTCATGTTTGGTTGTAATTATTTTTAATTTTCAAATTTCCTATAACCCCACAATTTCTACCAATGAAAATACTATTTTTACAAAAGGGAACAGGAAGTATTGCCTAGCAATAAAGACCACAGGTTTTCATGTCATAGCTGGGTTTGGTTCCACAATTAATAGCATTGTGACCTTGAGTAGATTACGTAACAGCCATAAAACTCATCTATAGATTGTTTATAGCTACTTGGGGTCAGAACGAAGATAGAGAACCTACACTGAGGCCTCAGTACAACACTTGGCATGCAGTAAACATTTAAACTGTCATTTAAAAAAAGAAGTGGAAAGGAAATGAAAAGTGGGAAGGAATGTGAAATTAAGCTTGACACACCAATCTCTGCAACTGAATGAAATTCAACTTTCCGAGGGAGAGACCCAAAGACTAAAGCAATGCTACTGGGATTTGGCACAGAAATTAATAACTCAACCACACCCACTACAAGAGTACTTTCTTCTCCTCCCACGTAGGCAAGAGCACAAAATTATTTGGCATTGGCCAGGTTGGAAAACATTGTTTAAATCTGTCTCACTGCACAAAACTAAGCATCTGATAAGAAATAGGGTGTGTAATAAATGGCAAAATAATCTCTCTGGAGTCTACACTCTCCTTTCAGAGTCAATTATTCTGCAAAAATGACTGACGTGCTTAGTACTGTACCATATAAAGTTCTCATAGAAAGTCTGCAATTAATACTATTGTCTCCGTGTTTACGAAAGGCCAGAAACGGCCTAGTTTCCATTTTGTATGTTTAAGTAAGATTCCCTTTTTAAAAGGTCATGTCTCTGACAATTTGGGATAGAAGAGGAGGAGGGGTGCACGGGTCCTTCCTCTAGACCTTTTAGGTCAATCAAGTACTCTGGCAAGTCCGCGCCGGACCTGCTGCGGTGCACCCCGGCCCAGTGCCTGCCTGCGATAAGGAACCAGGAGCGGACCACCGGTCCCCTGGGGCTGCGGGACGGGGGTCAGGGGATGAGGCCGCGCGGCCTGCGCTCCAGGTGCCCCCCTCCCAGCCCCCCGGGGCGGCTGCGGCTGGTCCCCTAGGCCTGGGGTGGGGGGAGGCGGGGGTCCCTGGAGAGGGACCCCCGCCTCCCGGCAGCACTAACTTCTCAGCCAGCAGCTCCTCTATTCTCCTTCTTTTCTTCTCCCTAAAAGAAAGAGAGAATAAAAGAAGGGTCAGCATCACGCTACACATTGGGCGCCGCGAGAGAATGAGGGGGCGAGGGGACCGGGCGGGGGGTGGGTGAGGGGACCCCGGGTGGCGGCGGCTACCGTCCACCACCGCGCTCTCTCGCACAACGCAGCCCAGCCCGGCACGCCTGCAGGGCCCAGGTACTTACGGCTCCTCACCATCCGCCATATTGTTCTCCGCCTCTTCCCAGGTGCCCCCACGGCGGGCATGACCAAGCTTAGGGGCGGGGCCAGCGGGGATAAAAACGGGACCGGCGGAGCGGGGCGGGGCCGGCGGAGCGGGGCGGGGCCAACTTCACCAACGTTCCCGTGAGCTTTAAAGCCTTTCATTGTCATTATAATCTTGATTAACTACATTTAATTAGATAAATCTTAGCCAGTGTATAACATTATGTTGCGTGAAAATATACCTGTAATACATTATATGTTTATACAATTTATATGTTAATAAATAATTATATAAAATGGTATATTCTTTGGAAAAAACTGAAAGAGCCACCTAATATGCCAGATCTTCCATCTGAGGCAGGGCATCAGGGGAATTTTCACTTTCTACTTTACAGGACGGTTCCAACATCTTTGCATAAAGGTACTCACTTTGAGAGTAAATTTTTTCTAAATCAGTTCATAGGGGTGGAATAACAATATTATTAACATGAATATTAATATTATAGTGTCACATCATTCCGTCGGATAAGAAATTCAGTGGAAATGGAACTAAATTGAAAAAACTTTTTCTGAGAAAATATAATATTTAAGTAGAATAAAAGTATAAAGAAAAAAAGCACAAGAATTAAAGAATAATTTAGAAAACCCATGATCTCTTCACCTAAAGATAAATCGTGATAAAACTTTGGAGTAGGTATTTTCTTCCAGAATCAGAAATTGATAGATTTGTGTGTATGACTGGATACAGAAAAATAATCATATTACATACAGATATACATATATGTATACACATATCCTTCCTTGGTGGAGTGGGACAAGAACGAGATTTAGAATCAGAAAGAACTTAAATTTTTAACTCTCCACTTATTATCTATGAGACCTTGGGCACATCTCTGCCTTCATTTGCAAACTGAAAATATTCACCTCCATAGACTGAAAATGAAATGAAATCCAAAGTGGTTCTCAAAATATAGTCCCTGATCAGTTAGATAAGAATCATTTGGGAACTTGTTAAATGCAAATTTTCTGGCCCCACCCCCAACCTTCTCTAAAGCCTTGAAGGTTTCTATAAAAAAAATAAAAACTTGAGAACAAAATAATATATATAAAGCTTGATGGGTATTCAGTAAATGTAGTTGTTAATAAATTATGATATTTAATCACCTCTGTCTTTTATCATCCCTAATCAGGTTCAATTCAATAGCATTCATTTAAGCAAAAGTCAGTGCCAGGCAATAAGTGGGGGGATAGAGTCTACATCCACATTCCATAGCAGGAGACACCAGCCTTTTCTAGGTCGCATGTCTCAATATCAATCTAGAAACCACTTTTCCTTGCCCAGACTATTCTGCAGATGAAAACTGTGAGGTTAAATCCTTGCTCCCAGCAATGCTAGTTCAGGAGACCTTTTTGATTAGTGGTAGAGAGCATCACAACCCTCAGATGGTAAAAACCAATAGGTGCCTTAAGTATTATCTAGACTAAACCCGCCCATTTCACAGGAAGGAAGTTGAGACCATGGACAGGATGCTACTTGCCCAAGAAGAGGTCTGGCAAAGGCATCTGGGCCTGTTTTGTGCCTTGGAGCTAACTCCTGACTCATTGTGGTGGTATTTTTGATAGATCACACAAAGCATTCCACTTCTGACAGACTGACATTAAACAGCCACCTGTGCTTGCCTAAATGAAAGTAACAGACATACAAGTTAACCTTCAACAGACACTTCATTTCAAACAGAATATCATAAACTATTAATCTATCCACTATGGTTGATATACTGACAGATAATATTCATGGGGTGGTCTTATCTAGAAGCAAAGTCTGGGTATATAAGAGCACCAGGAAGGCCTCTATGATGAATCTGACCCCCAAAATGAACAGTGACAAAGAGCTGCTAATAAGAGATTTCAAACAGTGCCTGCAATAAAGTAAGGATTCCATATGTGCTCGTTTTTATTAAAAATGATTTTATGACTGAAGGGAAGCAGAGTTTACCACCCCTTGGGAGATTATTTTAAGCTACTTATTTTTATGAAATAAAAGACAGGAAAATTTCTAGAATTTTTCCCTAACCACCTAAAAGAATTTAGATAGAGGACCTGTTCCAGGAAGGGAGCTAACATCATAGATAACCATAGTTTATCATGAACTACTGTGTGATAGATAGCCTAGCAAGACATGTTTGATCAAAGCCTTCTCTGTGTACCATTGTTAAAGATGTCCCAGCAAACATTTGTTTACCAAACATTTGCTTTGCTTGCCTTCTCCATGTGGATAGCCTTCCGTCCCTTGGAAGTTCCAAACCACAACCCAGGTTTTTCCTTAACTCCAGATGACATATAATTCTCAAGTGGGGGCCCCATATTTCCATGGAAGCCCCATATGTACATACATAATTAAATTTAATTATATTCTCCTATTACTCTGTTTCATGCCAATTTGATAATTAGACCAGCCAGAAGAACTAAGAGAATGGGTAGGAGGACAAAGGTAGAAATGTATAGTGGGGAAAAAAAAATACCATAATCCAAACAGAGAGAGAAGCATAGTTAACAGTTTTGGAGATAGGGAAAAGGGGATCATGCTCCATACCACTGTATCTGACTTTTTCCATTTCTTATTTATTTTTAAACCTCTTTGGAGGTTTAATCAAATAAATAAAAACACTGAACAAATGTTCACTAGGTATCAATTGCCTGTGATCAATGAGTAATCATATTATTACTAGCAAACACTTGATAGCTTATGGTCATGTAGAACTGAGCAATTAGAAGGCAAAAGTTCTTGATCACAGTGGAGCCCAACTAAGACTCCTATGCTGGTCTTGATCAAGATCATTCACTCCGCTTGCTCACAGAGCTTCTTGAAATTCGTAAACCCTAGGGAATTCTTCCACACACTCTGACTTCCTGTAACTGAGTACCAAGGCCTGGCACATCTGGAGATAACACTCCTGTCACTGTTTTGTATTTAAGTTGGTGTTTCTACTGTATTACAAGATCCTTGCAGGCAGGGCAAGGCTGAATTCTTCTCCACTTTTTCATCTCTCACAATGCTTTTATAGCCTTGAAAGGACTCAAACTATCTGGTGACATCATACTGAAAATTGTCAGCCTTTGTTCTGCTATCAAGTCTACCAAGATACAACCACAACAAAATTACAAGAAGATAGAGAAAAGTCACTGGATGTTCATTATGAAAGCATAGAAAACAAATTAGGTTAAAGCACTATTAATATCATGGTATCGGAGCAATTACTATACACTAAGTACCTCTCATCCACTCTTTTATTTATCTTTGACTATACAGCAGATGTTCTGATTATACCCACTTACACAAGAAGAAAATGAGGCTGGAGGAGATTGATTTCTCCAAAGTCACTAGCAAGAAACAGAGGAGCTAGGACTCTAATTTTGCTCTCTGACATTAAATCTTCTCATCTTTCCATAATCAAGAAAATGTGAGAGTTCAGGAATATTTTTACATTTTAAATTTTATTCAACACCAGTGACAGTATTTTCTTAGTCATTGTGATTAACTTAACTGCCTTCTGAATCATGTCTTCTAGACTTTACATTAGGTATATTTTGTTGATTTCTGATTTGTTTTTGACAATTGGTGATCTGAGGAGAGTGAATTCAGTTTTTTAAGAACAGCACCACTGGAAGGTTTAGAGATTGTTATTTTAGACACTAGCACCCCAGAATTTGCCTACCATACTATGCAATGAACTAAAATATTTTTTTTCTTATGCATTTGAGTTAAAAGGTTTATTGTACCAAGTAGCTCCTTAACTGAGTAAAGAAGACCCTTTGGAAGCCTTAGAAAGGAATTTACAACTAAATTGTGCTGGGATACAAAGCTATTTCATTATTTATTTATTTATTTATTTATTTATTTATTTATTTATTTATTTTATGGTAACATTAGTTAATGAAATCCAACAAGTTTCAGCTGTACACTTTAACAGTAAGGCATATGTGTGTGTGTGTGTGTGTGTGTATGCATATATATATTTACACTGTATGTTCGTCTCTCATAGTTAGAAATCTTTCTGTCACCACATATTTGACTCCCTTTACACATTATTATTTAAAGCATTGTGTGCTCTTTTATTAAAAGTTGTCCCCAAATATTAGGATAAAACTGAGAAAGATCTTTTGGAGTGGAATCGATGTTTCTGCCCAGAAAATATTGGGGGCAGGACAATTAGTTCACTGCAGACCATTGTTTGTTTTCAAATGTAAACAACATGCCCAGAAATAGGGCTGAAATGACCAGAGTGAATACTGTATCAGAATTTTGCCCTCAGAAAACAGGGATGGAGAACAAAAAAGAAAAGTAACAAATCAACCCCTCGGTTCTACGTTCTTCTTTCTAATTTTGTCAATTCGATTTCATTCCTAGTGACTCATGGTGTAACAGAAAACACGAGAATTACATTCAGATGTGCAGAGGTAACGACTTAGTTTTCAAAACCAAGTCATCCTTCAGTATCACTATAGTTGCCTTCCGTTCCATTTCACTTAGACTGGCATCTGAACAGCTGCAAAAATTTTCCACAAGGTCTAGAACACATTCCTAGGTTAAACAGAAGGGGGATTTTTAACGAAGGCTGTTTGGCTTGCCAGGGAAGGCATCACCACCTCGCATCAGACAGGGGATTTCCTCTGGTTTCTTTCTGTCATTTCATCTTTATTTTGCACTCTGCCCCTTGCTCTGTCGCGGGGCCCCAGTTTTCCTGTCACCAACCGCTCAGAGCCAATCAAGAAGTAAAGACGAGAAAAACGCCCTCCCGCTTTGAATTTCCTTTGCTTCGCTGTCCTCCAACCGCAGAGCCGACAGAACCAGAGCTGCTGTCATCTCTAACTTAGCTCAGCTGATCAGTTGCCGCCGCCGCCGCCGCCGCCGCCGCCAAATTCCAGAGGCAAAGAACAAGAAGCTGAGAGACCAGCCATGGACGTGAATATCCCTCCGCTCCGAGCCTGGGATGATTTCTTCCCAGGTTCTGACCGCTTCGCCCGGCCAGACTTCAGGGACATTTCTAAATGGAACAACCGCGTGGTGAGCAATCTGCTCTATTATCAGACCAACTACCTGGTGGTAGCTGCCATGATGATTTCTGTTGTGGGTAAGTGGGATCTCCCTTCCGGGCACTGATCGTGGGCAGCATGGAGGGGGCTCAGGGAACAAGATCCCGGCATGCAGAAACGCTCTCCACGCCCAGCGCCCGCTCTGGCAACTGCAAGAGGCCAAGCCGGTGGAAACTCGTTCGCAGATCCAGGCCGCAGCCATCTGGGGGAGCCCCATTTCCTTTCGGCGCCTGAGGCTGAGCCGTGAGGGGGGTCCCTAGGAGTAAGAAATGTTGCAAACCCGGGACAAGGAAAATGATTTCTCTTCCCTCTGTGCCCCGATTACGCTGTTGTTGGGGAAAATATTTGTAGTGCCCCTGTCTTTTAAAAGGAAAGTGGTGTAACCTTATCCTGGGGCTAGCGAGGGCGGACGCCGCCCTGGGAGGGTTTGGGCGGCGGGGTGTGGATCCGGACTCTGCCTTCTAGGGTGGTAGTGTAGAAAGGGTATTAAAGAGTCGACGCATTTTGTGGATTTCTCCGCCTAGTGCCTGCCACACTGTACAGGAGAGCTGAACTTGGGAGCAAGAGGATGAGTGTTCCCTGGTGGCGTTTCTCCTAGTGTGTGGTTGAAGGTTGCCCTGCCTCTAGGAATGGGGTCCTTTCCCTATTTCTTCCAGGTGTTGCTGGGCGTGGTCACTGTCTCTACACTTCCTAGCCTGTGGTTTGTGTATTGAAGGCCTTTTAACACCTAATCTTAATATTAAAAATGTCCCAGGTTATACACAGGCATGCACACTTGCTGTGCTAGAAACCACCTTCTCTTGTGTAGTTCACCCTTAAAGGAGTGCTTCTCTTTTACAGAATGCGTCAGTGATATTCTAGATCTCGCTTATCATGTGCATCTTTAAAGAAAAAGCTACCCTCAGTTATAAAGTTATAAAGGAACTCATTTGCCATTAAAGAAGTGTCTGACATTTCTACTTGAGTAAACACAGAGGGAAAGAGCTTGGCAGAAAGGAGAAATCCAAACTTGGAGATTTGTGAGAAAGGGCGAAGAGGGTGGTTTCTTCAGTTGGTTTGCTATTCTTTGGCTTATTTATTGAATCCATGCTTGGAGCCCAGCGAGATCAATCAGAGATGAATTCTGGCCCAAGGGCAAGTGTCAGTTTTTGAGAAGCTACAGGGCCAAATACCAGCGCAGAGGAAAGCGTTCACAATTTCTGGGTGTGCTTCAGAGTAGTTACCCCTATGCTGAAAAGGACACTCATTTGTGGAGTTTCATAGACAATTGATTACTCAGATCCTCATTATGTGTTGCTTAAGGCATTGCAGGCTCTGAGAATGGCTTGGTGTGTAGAGGGCAGGGGCTCTGAGCCAACCCTGAATTAGAGTGGCAGCCAAGTTAAAATTAGTTGGAGTAGGACAGGCCTGAAGCAGCTGCCTTCTGAACCTTTCCCTAACTTTATGCCTAAGGCTTATTTCATGACACACTAAAAAAAAATAAAAAATAAAAAATAAAATAAAATGAATCGTAAATAGGATTGCACCTGTTGTTTTGCTTTCTTTTTTCTCATTTTGTAAAGAAGGAAGCAAGGTATCTTACCATAGCAATCTAGTTATGGGTTTTGTTGTTTTTGTTTTGTTTTGTTTTGTTTTGTTTTGTTAAGGTAAAGCAAAAACTTAGATATAGGGCAAAGTTTGACACAGATCAAGCAAATGAGCTAAAAAAACCACTGCTTTTCAGAAGTGTATTGCCCATACCAAACACAGCTCAGGAATCTTTGCTGCCTTGATGGAACCCATTTTTCATTGGGAGGGTCAGAGGCCAGCTCCTCATTATGGGTTCCACTAACTCAGCCAGTTTGGAGACATTGGCCCTTCCCTTTCCCTTTTACGAATGAAAGATGTTGGTTGGCAGTGAAATTTTTGAAGGTAAACATTAAAAATAACCATGTTTATTTTTTATTATTTTTAGTTTTAAAACTTACAAGCGATATAAGCCAGTAGTAAGTTGTTTTGAAAACTATGTACAAAATGTGAGATTTCCTTTGTTCCTCAGTAAAAATTTAATATTTACTTTGTCTACAGTCTGTAGTTTTTCTACAAATTGCCCTTTTTTTTATAATCTAACAACAATAAAAGCTAACATTTTTTAGTATTCTGTGTGCTAGATTCTTTGCTAAGTAATTTACTGTAATCCCTTATAAAACCCAATATTATTATTTTTGTGTTATTAATATTATTAAACTTGAGGCTTAGAGATGTTAATTGACTTGCTCAAAGTCACAGTGAGACTTATGCTTTTAACTATTGTGCCATCTCCCTTCTCTATGAGTCATGAAGTCTAGAGTTATCCTCTTAAAGCTGGGAGAAACCAAATATCTTCAGGGTCAGGGACCCTAGCTGATTCTGGAATATTTCTCATTCTAAGAGAGCTCTCCTTATTTGGTGATGTCAGTAGGTGGGTGAGTTGGAGAGATCCTGGAGGCTGTTTATCTGGATCCGCTACTGGCATTTGATAGTTTCTCATTTATCTTGGTAGACTGTCTATGTAAGTGTGGCCTAGTTGTTTATCGGGAAAAGGAGTGTGTTCAAAGGTTGTCTTCAATGGTTCCATCACCTGGTGGTGAGGAGGGGCCTCCAGGGCATTGTTGGAGAGCTCTATCAACTCTGAATGCTCCTGTGTTGAAAACCTGTTTGAGTGAGGGTAGAGAAGACCTGTTTTTCAAGATTGCAGGAAGGGAGATGGAAGACCAAGAGGATATCATCTAGCTCCAAAAATACTGGAAAGGGCTACCTGTACCAAGGTGAAGATTAAGAGGAATTAGAGTGTAGATAAATCTGTGTATGGGACCTGATCAAACAGATCCTGATAATCCATGTTCAGAACTTTGATCTTCATCTGAACAGCATGGTTTACCAGGCACATGACTTCCACTTAGTAGTTCTACTATGATTAATTCTGAGTAAGTCTCTTACTGGCACAATAGTTAATAGCTCTTGTTGACGACAATTGCCATATTTTCTGACTCTTCATGTAGTATAGGGTAGTGGTTAAGGGTTTAGGCACCAGAGACAGATTAGGTAAATTTTAAATCCCAACTGGCAATCTCTAGCCATGTGACCTTGAGGAAGTCACTTGAACCACCCCTCACTTTAGCTTCCTCATCTGTGAAAAGAGACGGACTAATTGTAGTACCTGCCTGATAGACTTCTTAGAGGATTATCTGAGTTAATATAGTCAGGTCTCTTAGAACAATGTCCAGCCCCAAATTTTGCTTCACAAATGTTACTTATTATTTTTATCACTGTTGGTGTTGCCATAGAGATTACTGAGAAATATAGATAGTATCTTTATCCCAGCAGCTGTATCCATCCAAACTCTAGTCTCCATTTTACCACCTCCTGCTTCTTCTATAAGACTCAACTTTGGTACCATCTTCTTGAGGAAACATTTTCACTTTGTCCCTTATTCTCTTGTGTTAATTGGGTCCCACACCTATGCCTGTATCTTTCCTGGTACTTACCCCACAGGCTTTTAAATTGCCTCCACTCTGGACTATATACACTTTTTTAGAACAGAGACTGTGCATTTTCTTTGTAATTTTTTTTCTTGCTGTAGTTATTGTTATTTTTATTCTCTGTATCCCTGAGACCTACTATATAGCAGATGCTTAGCTGGTGAGTGCAAAAAGTAAATAAATGAACTGTAAGGCCTCAACATAATCTCAGGGGCAACTTTTAATTTATTTAATGGGAAAAATTATTTTGAAGCACATAGCAGCATGCTGGTACATAGGTTACTCTTAAAATGATTCTAACTGACAGCACCTGCTACGTATTGGTTAAGATTACCATAGTGTGTAAAAAAATCAATTTAAAAAAGTTACAATTCAGAATAATTTATATTGCCCTTGTAGAATTTTGATGAACTACTCTCCGGCAAGATTTCTCAACCTCAGCACTATTGACATTTTGGCTTGTGTAATTCTCTGTTGTGGGGGCTGTCTTGTGTGTTACAGGATGTTTAGCAAAATCTCTGCTCTCTACGCACTGAATGTCAGCCAGCACTTTCCCCTTAAGTTGTGACAATCAAAAATGTCTGCATACATCGTCACATGTCCCCTCGGGATCAAAATCTCCCGTGATTGTGATTGAGAACCACTACTTTACTTCCAAGAAAATTGTGATGATTCCTCAACATTCTCTTCATGAAATTCAAGTTGCTTTATAACAAGTTACGAAAAGAATTCTTAGCAATTAATAGCAAAGCAACTTGACTTTAGCTCCTGACTTTTCATACATAAGAATGGAGTGGATTTGAAGCTTTCCATAGCCTTGATCATTTTCCTTAATTTATTGATTGTTGGGCTATCGTTCTTTTTTAGTCTGCCTTGGAGACTTTACTGGCTCCACAGACTCAGTCTTTTCATTTTTTGACAGAATTCTGACATTTGCTTTTATTGGCTTTCTGCTTAAAAGTTCATTTGCTCTTGAGTTCCATTGCTATAAAATAGGAATTAAATGACTTAATCTAAAGCACATTAAGGTCTAGCAAATAACAACACTCAAATGTTAGGTGTTATTGTATTAAATCCTAGGTTACCAACATATTTAAAATTCTCACAACTTGCGTATTCTCATAGGCAGAAGTATTAGATGACAAATATACTTTAGTGGTTTTGTAATTATTGCAACTTACATTGCTTGTAAAATTTTGCTTCCCTTGAAGACTTGAGTTTCCTTTTGAGATTCAGGCATCACTTTAGAAGAGATTGAATGACTCAGAAGGAATAACACAAATAACGAGCTGGGTGATGTGTTTTACTGAAAATGGCTTTGCGTCCCTTAAATCAAGATAGGAGAGATGTGTAAGATTGAAGAGGACATGATTTACCTTCTACACACTTGACACTCGACATCTTGGCACTAGATATTCTTTTTACATCACATACAGCTATAGAAGTCTGTGCCTCTGTTTTTAAAGTGAAAAGCAATAGAAGTCTGTACCTCTGTTTTTAAAGTGAAAAACAAAGGCAACATCTAGTAGCATTTGTAATTTAAGTACTAAGCATGTGATACATTCTAGTTCTGGACAGGAGTTTCTATGTGCTTAATAGAATACCAAAAAATATGAGCTGGAGAAATCTACCCAAATTGTGGGCCATGGAACAGCAGCATCTTTCACCCTGGGAGCTTGTTAGAAATGCAAAATCTCAGGCCTCAGACCTGTTGAGTCAGAATATAACAAGACTCCGGTGATTCACAGGTACATTAAAATTTAGTAAGTCATCTAATTCAAAAGAAGATTTAAATAAGACAATTTAAATAAGTATACCTATATGCCCAAGTGCCATCTCCAGAGATTCTAAATATAGAGTTCTTCTCTGAATCCAGGCATCTATAGCTTTATTTCAACACCCCAGTTTATTCTGATATACACCCTCAAGCTGAAGTTGAAAAGTACTAATCCCGTCCAACTCCCCAACTTCACAAATATAAAAGCTCGAGATCACATGGCCAATTGGAACCAAAGTGGCTAATAATAGCTTTTTTCTTTTTTTTTAGCAGCTTCTTTTATTGATATGAAGTGAAATACTTTTCCATTAAATCATATTGCAAATATTCTAAAGCTCAAATAAACCAATTTCAACTGAATAGGTGACTCTCACAACATATGTATTATTTGCCTGTTTTATTCTCACAAATCCCTTCCTGCCACCAGAACTCATATTTTCTAGCACGGCATCAGAAGCAGCAACCAGGCACAGAATTTTCAAACATAAACACCTCTACTGCATCTCCAGTTAGAAAAGGACAGTTATTCTCAATTGTGTATATTCATGCCTCCCTTTTAAGAATGTACAATGTACCTGCTAATAGTAAGAGCCTGTATTTTTTTTTAGAAAATACCTTATCACCTTTGGCCTGTTGCCAGAGGCTGGAAAGTAAACTTGCCACATTATGCTTTTAGTTGCTTAAGACGGGAAGGACTTTCTGGAAGGCTGGTAATTCTGTTTGAAAAGATCACTGCTTTAATCTTTTCAAAATGAGTGTGGTCCCATAATATGATCTAGGGTTATGCTACCGGTACCTAGTGTTAAGAAGTAGTTAGATTTCTTTTCTTTTCTTTTTTTGCTACAAGGATGAAAAATCAAGTTTCTAGTTAGTAGATGAAGAAAAGAATAAGAGAGCCCTGGGATGCTCTAGATGGAAATACATTAAAACATATGAAATTAATTAGCCTGTTTATGCTAAAAACGTAGTGGAAAAGTTTTTGCGATTAATCAGCTTCAACACCAGTTCTACAATATTATTCTTATTTGTGTTGCTTTATTCATTCACTCCACAAAGTATATGCAGCACTTACCAACTTCTCAGGCGCTGTTCCAGAAGATACAGTAGAGAATAAGACAGCAATGATTCCTGCCTTCATTGCAGTTAGAGTCTAGAAGGGCAGCAAGACAACACTGAACACATAATAATTTTATATGAGTATAGCAAGTAGACAAAAATATACAACTATATAAATATACATCATTTTTAATCTGACTTACTTGATCTCCTTTGTGCATTATGATTCCAAATTCCAAAACTCTCAGATGTTGGGAATGGAAGAGGCATTTAGTATGTGAACAGAGGAAAGGTTTATGAAAGTTTACTCATCCTCACCTTCTACTCAGTTGAAGAAATATTTACTGAACACCTACTTTGTGCCAGACACTGTGTAAGCCCTGAGATTGTAGGCAGGAATACAAATTCACTAAGCCTTCCCAAATGCTCCCAGAATTAATCTCTTTCTGCCCTCCCATACCCCTTTATTTGCACATTAGGCAGAGCATGTGGCATGCTGGTGTATGTCTTCCTCTAGTGGGTTATGTGTTTCTTTTGAGTACAGGACTTTAAGAGGTCTATTAACATTTAATACAGCTTTAATCTCAAAATTTGTCATCTGATAAGGATAGCCTTCCATTAAATCATCTTTCAATACTTTGTTCTTCTTGACTTCTCCCTACACACTTTTTTTTTTTAATGTTCCTTTCCAATATCAGCCCAAGGTGTGTAGTTTCTGTCCCCTTTTTCTACATAAGGATTTCAGTGGTTCTGGATAAATGTTCAAAATAAATGACCATATTTTGGATTCTTGGCCCCTTTCTTAGAGAGCAGAAAAGCTCTCAATCAACTTATTAGGGGCTCTGTATAGGAAATCCAATTCTACAAGATGGACTTGAACCTATCCACTTAATACCAAATTTATCAGCATTATTGGAAATTTCTTATTTTCCTTTTGGAAAAATGCTTTCATGCCCATGATCTTAAACAAAACCTGAAGATTACTTCTCCATTCTGCAAGCATTTACCATAAATATATAAGATTTCCTAGCTCTCCCTCCCATGGAGCATGTGCTAATGGAGACACCTGGAAGGCAGAAAGCCCACCTGAAGTGGAAAACTGGGGCTTTGGTTCCTATTTCTAATCCTACCATAGATCTGCTTCATATTCTATCAGTGCAGCTTCTCTTTGTCTCAGAGGAACAAAAGGGACTGCAGAAATTGTGTGTTAGTGGGAAGTAAATAGACAGGAGACTGCTTGTAGGAAGGGAATTTATCTGTCACCAAGCTCATTAGTGTATGTCCAACTCCTGTCTTCTTTCCATAGTTCCATAAGAACTTGTCATGTGACAATTCTACTAAAAGTGTTCAGAAAGAACAGTTTGTAAACAGATATCTTTCCGCTTCAGTTCTAAAACATTTCTTGTGAGAGTAGACATGTGTTCTTAATTGTTGAAGGAAATGATGAGTATTCATGAGGGATCATTGTACCATTCTGTCTCCCTTTGCATGTTAGAAATTTGCCATAATAGAAACTTTAAAAAGGATTTGTTGCAGTATAACCAGCGCTTGGTACACTGTTATTTGAAGCTCTGTCACTGTGGGGAATATGAGCAATATGACTTCTAACCCATGTCCAACCTGTTGTTTGTTAAAAATAAAACAAGTAATTAATTAGCTTGATACATGCAAAAGAAAACCTGGAGATTCATAAGGTGTTTTACTATGAATGTAAGTGGCCGCCAAGACAGTGGATTTTTTGGATGTGAGTGGTTAGTTTGTACGAATAACATGGGGGAATAGGTTTCAGTACACAGTGAGTATGCAGTAAATAGCATGGGACTTCCCAATTCGTTTGGGTAGGAAAACCTCGAGATTAGATTACTATGACCTTTCTGTGACAAGAGATAGGCTCCTGTCCCACCTAATTGCTGGTGATCATTAGGCCCTGGAGACACTGATCACATTTAGTCAAAACTGGTTTGTACATTTACATTTATACTTTACAGTCAGAAACAGGTCTTGCCAGGACAAAAGCCCATGTTAGGAAACCAAATTAACCCAAGAAGACTGTTGGGGTTATCTGAGGTATATCAAAGAGCAAGCAGGGCCTATCTGGACAGGTCTGTAGGACCCACTCTCCCTCCTGGCCCCCAGCCTGCTCTAGTGACAAAATTTACAAATCTCACTAATTATATCATAATAGTTATCTCTTACATTTGTGTAGGAGTTTAGATGATTTTCCCTATTTTTGCTTTGCTATGTGTTTCCTTCATCACAGCTTTGTGAAGGCACAAAGATGGGGACTATTTCTCTAGTAATATTTATTGTACAATGAGAATAATAGTGATTTGTCCCAGACAGATATCACATCTCTTAATTTGTGGCCATAGAAAGTTACTGGGCTTATTTAAATAACATGAAAATATGTTAGATTCTTACTTAGTTTTTTTCTTTCTTTCTTTTGATGAGTATTTATTGAATATTTGTACTGTGCTAGGTGCTGGGAAGAAAATGTCGTGCCCTGCCTTCATGGAGCTTAACCTCTAGTGAGAGACAAAGATATTCATCCAATACTCATTTAGATAAATGTAAAACTTCCCCAGGGGTAAGTGCTATGAAGAAGATGCATATGGTGCTATGACCTGGTCAGAGAGATTGAGAAAAGGCTGATTATGCTGAGATTTGAAGGAGGTAAGAGTGAATCAGGTAAAGAGAACAGCTTGTGCACAAGCCTCTCGTGGCTGGAGGCGGGAGGAGTTGTAGAGGTCATTAGAAGCTCTAGTGGATGGAGTACAGAATTAGGAGAAGATGGTCTGAGAAAGCTGGCAGGCAGAGCGATTGCTATCTTTTAGGGCTCCCTCTTAATTATTAAAAGCACCCTTACTTACTCCTAGCAGATATAACCTATGCCAAACTGTGGCCCACTTTCCCACTCAGCCAGCTTTCCTTGGCCCAGGAACAAACTACACAGTTGTATGCTGAGTGTGGACTTGGTTACAGGGGCGGGCAGGGGCCAGAGCCTGCAGGGCCTGGTAGAATGTGTAAAGGGTTCTGTTTTTACTCTAAGAGCAATGAGAAGTGAGAAAATGGATGGGTGGATTCATATTTGCAGTGATCCCTTTGGCTGTTGAAGGACTGTAGAAAAACATCACCAATTTGGCGACGTCTACTGTGAGTAAATTGTTCCCCACTTTCTTGGTGAGTCAGGCTTCCCCAGGAACCAAACTGCGAAAATAGCTTTTTGGTTTAGAAAATTGGAACTCTATGAAAGCTGCTTCTGCTGCTCAGGAAATGTTTTGCTGCTTCAGTGGTTTTTGTTGGCATTGTAACATGAAAGGAGTTACCAAAAGTGAGCTTGAGTTTATCTGAGGATCTCAGTTTTGGTAAACTTTTATCGCCAACTCTGCATCTGGTGGCCTTGGGACAAACTCATTAACTTCTCTGTTTCTTAACTTACTTTCCCATAGAATGAGGCAAGTTCTCAAGGTAACAGTCAGCTCTAAAATGTTGTGATTGGCCAAGATTTTTCTCCCTTCCCCAGCTTAGGCTGGAACTATAATTGGCTGAATCATGTTGGCAAGTTTAAGGCATGTGTTCACACCCACTAATAGCCACCTTCCTTCAGAGAGAGAGAAATGAGAATGCCAAGGGATTTCCCAGAATGATCCCACTTGCTTATCCCAGCTGGAAGAATGGGGTTACTTAGAATGGTTGGGGGTCGGGGAGAAATTACTGAGGCTGGTCAGCAATACAGAATGGGTTATGTTGTGAATTGCTGTCATAATTACATCAACTGACACCTTTTTTCCTCCCCTGGATCCTTTTGAATATATTTCTTCACTTCTCAGGAGCTTAGCTTATTCATCTATGTAATAGGACGGAACCGCTTCATTTTTCAAGACTGCTACAGTCTTCTGTGGTGGACTTCTAAGCCTTTTTTTACAACCATCAATGATTCCACTAGAATTTTCAACTATTTATTCATTTATTTATTTATTCATTTGAATATATATGTATATATGTGTATATATATGTAGGTACATGTTTTTATTTTTATCTCACAATGGAAAAACATAATGTGTGTGTGTGTGTGTGTGTGTGTGTGTGTGTGTGTGTGTGTGTGTGAAACTAGGTCCCATTTCCACCAAGGACAAAAAATTATGTTCTCTTTCCCTCTCTCCCTCTCTCTGGTGTGTTTGTTTTATTTGCTCCAGTGCAGGTAGGTGCCAGGGCATTGAAATGGTATGCATTTTACCATTTCTTAGAATTGAATTGCTGGTAAGCAGAATAAGAAAGAAAATCATTTCTGCTCTGAGTAACTTGCTTCATTTTTTTCCAGTTTAGAAACTTAGTTACTTTCTAATTATAGATTGTGGCTGAGTGTGTTGTAAACTGAAACCAGTTCTATAGGACTCTGCTCTTCTCTTTTCTTTTGAGCATGAGCAACAGGAACAGGTGAAAAGCAAATCTGGAATTGCTTGAGTTAGGCCTGGATTTTTCATTGTTCTTTGTCCTTGGCTGTCTGTCTGTCTGTCTTTTTTTCTTTCTATCAATTATAGTTGACATTCAATATTATTTTATATTAGTTTCAGGTGTACAGTATAGTGGTTAGATATTTATAGAATTTACAAAGTGATCCCCTGATTAGTCTAGTACCTACCTGGCACCATACATAGTTATTGCAATATATGTCCTTGTCTTTATTTAGACATTCAACCCAGATGTCTACTTGTCCGGAGGAAAATAAAAAAGCTTAGCATGCATTTTATTACATGCTCACTTCAAGAATTATTCTAATAGGTATTCTGGAAACAATTTAGTAGAAGAGTTTGACACTTTGCTGCTAATCAACCATCTCATTTACATTTTATATAAAGGACTTTCCTTAAACTTGAACCCTCCACTCTAGTTCTTTGAGTTAATGTTGGTCTTTGCTTTTCTTTATAGCTCAGAAATTCTGGGACGGGTCAATGTCAAGGCCATGTTTCTTTCAGGTTCCTTTTCCCACTTTTATTAGCTCATTTTAAAATATTAGTTTTTAAATATCTAAGTAATACATGGCTATTGAAAAAACATGAAAATATAAATAAGCAAATGGGAATAAACTACTTGTGATAGTACTACCCAGTCTAACTATTGTAATCTTTGGTGTTATTTTCCTGAGATTCTTTTTAGTGCTAGGAAGGGGATGTATTAATATGTGAGAATTTCTGGGTCTCTCCACTTAGTCTCTCCACCACCTGCTAAAGAGGATTTTGTTTTTGTTCTGTCTAATTTTTCCCTTTCCTGGCTCTATTAGGAAATTTTTGTCTTTCTCAGACCAATTCTGGGGTTAAATCAGGAGACAGGCTATACCCATATAAAATTTTAAAAAGAAAGCAAAGGAAAAAGAGCAGAGAGACTAACTAGACCCAGATAACAAAGAACTGGAGAGGAGGACAGACAGAAGAGCACATGTGCTTGATGTTGGAAAAGCTTGGGGAACTGGGGCGGGTGGGGTGGTGGTGGTGGCGGTGCACTTGGCTGCAGAGGATCTGGAGAATGGGCAGGGAACCATGGTTTGAGTGAGAATAGGAACAACTTTGCTGTGGTATTTGAATGGAAATTGCACTGATGTAACTGCATTATTGGAGAGGTGATGAAGTAAAGATGGACTGTTGTCGTCGGCCTGTGCCGGGCCTGGGGCATGGGGTTGGGGAGCATTTGCTTTTACATTTTCTTTTTTTATAAGTTCATTTTATTTCTGATTACAAAATTATATACTGATTGTAAAATTTTCTACTTCTGAGCTATATAACGTATACAATAAATCTACCTAATGGAGAGAATATATTATAATTGCTTTTACTCACTTAATATATTATTAATGCCTTCCCATATTATTAAGTATACTTCAGCTTTCAAAACGTCATGGCCATATAGGTTATTTCTAAAAGTTTTTAACCATAAATTCCACTCATGTGAATATTGTTGCAATTCAATCTTTGCATTTTAATTTATTTCCTTAGACTCTGTTCTGAGGAGGGGATTTATTGCCTTGAAGGGAATAAGAATTTGCAAGAGTTTTGAATGAAATAAGCATTTTATTATTATAGGGTTTAATTTTAAATTACGTGTTGCTACCCTTACCACTATTTAGTTCCATGCATTTAAATAGAAATTTTTAACTTTTTCAATGCAATTTGATATTGATTATACCCCTGATTTCACCCATTAAGGTGAAATAGTTTCACTCCTATTTGAAACTACTTAAAAATAACTTTTGTGTTTCAGGAGGCAGAATCAGCTAATATTTCAAGAGATTTTTTAAAATCTTAGTTATTCTACATATGAATCCCAATATGAGTATGAATCTTTCATCTACCCTATTTCAGAGACAGTAAGCTCTTGGCATCGCCTTCCATTATCCTTTCTTTCCCTGTCCCTCGTTTCTAAATCAGTCATGTTTATATTCAGAGATGATGAAAACACACTGACTGCTTTTGTTTTTCCCAAGTAAAATGCTCATTAGCCTCTTGTGAGGGCGAAGAGTTAGTAATTTGTTGTACTTGCTCACCACAGACGTCTCATGAAAGGTTTTGTATATACAGTGGGTTGGAGTAGAGGTGAGGGCTACAATGCCCAGTCATTCTTGCTTATGAAATACTTGGTCTAAATTTCCTCTTTATAATATATTTCCCCATTATCAACAGTAGGGTAACCTTTGGCTCGGGTACCAATGAATCCGGAAGCTCTGTGCTTGGAAACCGTTTTTGATAACCTATCTCCTAATGTTACTCTGGGCCCTTTTAAAGAATTATAATGGACTCTGTATGCCAGGAGCCATAAACTCAAATACCTCTATGGCTGGGGCAGTTACATAAGAGAAGCAGGCCAGCTATTAGAAAAACAATGATTAATGGCAGCTCATCGGGGCCTCTGTGTCAGAGATGCAGTAGATAGTAGTGGGGACTGGGGCTAAATGGAGAGCGTTTGTTCTATCTGAATGAGAAGGTGCTCCAGCAAGTCGTTGACACATGGGAAAGTGGGCCTAGTGTTAGACTTTCTAGTTTTCAGGAGAAGGAAGAAATCCAAGTTTTATGCATTTTTAAAAAACAATTGGGAATCAAGTAAAAGTTTTTTAAAACACTGTATAGTTCAAACACAAATTTGACTATAGACTGGATCTACCCCAAGGAGGCCCTTGTGTGACCTCTACTCTACATTCATCTATCATGGCAGTTTCTGTGATGGTTTAAATAACCTCTTAGAGCTCAGTAAATATAATCTAACGTATACTAAAACTCAGGATGAATGAAAGCTCAACACAGCCCCTCCAAATGAGGGAGTCTCTTAAATTTTAGAGGTCTTTTAAAAATTGTGGGCCCTCAATAAGATGGTCTGATGAGTTTTGTGAGAATCAAATTATCTAGGTGTGACTCTTAGCTCTATGATTTTCTCAAATGTTCTCCTAAATTTCTTCTTTGGAGAAATGAATGAGTAGTATCTGCCTCAGAAGGGTCTGAAGATTAAATGAGGCAATTTAGATAAAATGCTTAGTAAGTACTCACCACTTTTTTTGCTCCTCCTCCCCTTTCTCATCTTCCTCTTCCTGCTACTACTACTATTGACCTAGCCCCCCCGCTTTTTGTTCCCCATATTCCAGGTTCCTGAGCCCCTTCAACATGATACTTGGAGGAATTGTGGTGGTGCTTGTGTTCACGGGGTTTGTGTGGGCAGCCCACAATAAAGACATCCTTCGCCGCATGAAGAAGCAGTATCCCACGGCCTTTATCATGGTGGTCATGTTGGCTAGCTACTTCCTCATTTCCATGTTCGGAGGGGTCATGGTCTTTGTGTTTGGCATCACTTTTCCTTTGTTGTGTAAGTAAACCTGAATTGACTTTTCTTACATCTAAAAATAAAATGTAGAAATGAGTTGCATTATTCATTTCTTATGTGTAATTGCATGTCTGCAAAATTATCAGAATTTTCTGAAATAGCAGGTCAAGTTCTGGTAAGTAGTCCATTAATTCCACAGGTATGTACTGGGCATGCTCTTCTGGGGACACAACAATAAACAAAAAACCCCCAGAAATCCCAAGTTACAGAGCAAGAAACTAGCATAGCCTGCACTGGACTCCAGATTTGTCTGATAGAAGAGTCTGCTCTCAATCTTTAAGTGCCATTCATACAGCCTGACACAGGGATGAATGTATTTCATTTGGAAGTAAACTACTTACTCTCTGCTTACTCAGAAGATTATTATTCGTGTCAAAAGTTTTACAAACCTATACATATAATTGATGCAGGATATAGATATCAAGTCCTCTGATTCTGGCAAAGAGAACTAGATATTTTCTAAGTTTTACATGCATTGTTTACTGAGATCCCAAACACATGAAGCGGAAATAGAGAAAAGATAAAATTTCAGTCTCATCAGAAACCTGATTAAAATTCTAATGTATTAAGTGACAGGAACATCCCTTTAACTTTTAATAGCATGCCACTTGTTCATTATTCCATTAAATAAAATCAATTACTTGTTTGGGGTTGTGTTAGATTAAACCCAGAATATTTGTTGATGAATCCCACACTGCAAAATATTTGAATCAGCAAATTCATACTTTTTAAAATAGTCTTCAAGTTTTCCTTACATGTTAGAGGCTTAGTATTTCAGTGATTCTGCTAAGACACACATTTCATTAACTTTAGTACCTTTCCACATTGGAGCCTGAGACAGGCAAGTATGTGAAATGTGTCATAGGTAGAGAGTCATGAGTTTTGATTTTTATTCTTAGACCAGCTGGAAACCAGCCATGTGATTTGGATCAGGTATCCTGAGCAGGCTATAGTTCACTCTTCTATAAAATAAGGAAACTAGACAAGATTGATAACTAGACAAAATTGATACTTGTGAGAATCATCCAGGATGCTTTTTAAAGATATAAATTTTTTAGCCACATTTCTTTGGAGATCTTGATTCTGTGAGTCAAAGAATTCAGTGATGGCCAAACAATGTGTATTTTTAGAAATCTCCTCATATGTTTCTAATGGTCAGTCTAGGTTGGGATCCTCAGGTAGAATGCACATTAGTGTTTCTTGAAATGAGAGTCCTAGATCACCTGTGTCAGAATCATCCCGAGTGAGTATTGAAATTTTACATTCCAGAGCCCTACCTTAGTCTTAACAGTCTGAATTTGGGGAGTGTGGGGGATGGACACTGGGAATTTATTTAACAGGCTCACCAGATGATTTGTATGTACACAGAAGTTTACAAATCACTGGTGTAGATCACCTGAGGAGCATGTTTAAAATACAGATTTCCAGGCCCATTCCTTTAAGGTTCTGGTCTAAGAGAGGGGCCACGGATTCTGTTACTTAACAAACTTGAGTAATTCTCAATGACAAAGCAAATTTGGGGAACACGAGGGTACTTCAAATCTATAAAGACTTTAGTTTTTATCTGTAAATCTATATCCAACACATTAGAAAAACCTCCTATTAAGTGGACTTCCCCTCCTAGGTAGACTTCACCACATGCATTTTGTAGGGAACAAAGTACAGATAATCCCTGAATGGAGCATGAGTTCCTTTCTGGAAACTTTGTGTAAGGTTGATTTTTATGTAGGTTGGTATCATGTTGATTAGCTTTGAATGTCAAGGCATTTATGTAGCAGCTTAAAGGCAATATCGATGTGGAATGGAAAGAGTGTGGTTGCCAGATTATGGTCCTGCCTGCTGAATACATGCTTTCTTTCACACAAAAAGGAAACTATGTATGACTTGACACAGAGCTTTATATAAAACTTATATAAAGCCCAAGGATCCATTTGAGGATTTAAACCAATTAGAGAATCAGACTGGACTATACCTGAGGCAGTTTACTAAAAGTGTGAAGAGAGGGAGTATAATGTTAATGTGGAGAAAGACAGCTGCTTTGGTGCTAACCACGTTTCACTTCTTTTTAGTGATGTTTATCCATGCATCCTTGAGACTTCGGAACCTCAAGAACAAACTGGAGAATAAAATGGAGGTAATAGGTTTGAAGAGGACACCAATGGGCATTGTCCTGGATGCCCTGGAACAGCAGGAAGAAAACATCAGCAAACTCACTGACTATATCAGTAAAGTGAAGGAATAAACATAGTTGACCTGGTGATAGGGCTGCAGAAGTCAAATTGCTGTTCGCCCTTGTCCAGACCTACTTTCCGTTTGTATTTTTGAAATAGGAGGTGCACATACCATCCAACGATCTATGGCATCATACATGTGTAGGACAAACTGTTAATATCTCTGATGTCACAGAAGAAGGCCTCAGAAACTGAAAGAAACCACCCTCCTAGTATGTCGAAGTTTCAACTACATTTATGAAAACTGATAGGAAATGGAGCACACGTATTTTTAGGGGAATAAAAGAAAATAAAAAAATTGTGGAATGTATAGCAATGATACTGTTATCTTGTAGAGAAAAAAGTCATTATTAAGTGTCAAGGCAATATGAGTAAATGAAAAAAGACTATTAAAATAGCTGATGTCATGCATTTGCCTGTTTAATCCCCTCCAGCATCCTCCTACAAAGATATTCCCCAGGATTATAGTATGTGGAGTATAGTTTTTATTATTCTTTTAAAATCAGAGATGATCTCTATCACTTTGCCTCCTATCTGACATGCAGAGGAAATGGGATAAACTAGTTGTTTATATTTTGTTTACAAAGATAAAAATAGCTGTTTAGGAGAATATTTTGTCAATTTTTTGTAAATTTTTGAAATGCTAGTAATGTGTTTTCACTAGAACATATTTGTTGCAAACTGAATGTCATCTTCCTTAAGGAGGTGACAGCTGTGTAATCTGTATTGCTCTATATGTCTTGTTAAAAACAAACAAAATAAAACAAGTTCTCTTTATTTGCAAATTTTTGTTGTTATAACAAAAAGGTGTCCAAGATAATGTTTCTTATGTCATTGTTTAATTTTTAACTGGAACCTTTAGAAAGAAGAAAATGAATGTGTATGTTAATAATTCCTTAGGGTCACAAAGAGGACAATAATATCTGATCTTTTGAAATCTGAAAAGCACCTTGAGATGACCAAGCAAAAAGACTTTTAAAAATGGGAATGAAAATAGGAGTGATCACCGGTTTCTGCAGTTCATAAAACTTTTTAGATAGCAATTGTTACAACCATGTTTTTATAGATAGACATTAGAATTAAGATAGAGTATGTTTATATATTCTGTTACTTTCATCCTTTCATTTCCCATGTGTTTAGAAATAGATTATACAAGTGTTTTGCTTGCCAATTGAGTGATTTCATAGATGAATAGAAAACATTTAGGTGTCCCTTACAGTTAACTATGAAGACAGTTGGAGCAGTACTTCTTGAAGAGACTCCATGTATGTCCTAGAATAAACAACTGAACATGCTGCTCCTGATTTTTCTTTTTTCCCAGCCAACCTACACCTTCTTATCTAGCACAGTGATACCACCATGACTTCACAGACATGGTCTAGAAATTGTACCCTTACCCAAATATGAAGAATAAAACTTATCAAAGGTTTTTGTGAGACTTTGTTTAATGCACATCTGTGTTAAGTAGCTGAGAAACTCAGTGACAGCCCTACCAATGATGAAGATATACTATACAGCAAACACTTTGTGTTTCAAATACTATGTAATAAAGCTTTAATACTTTTTTTCCAGCCAGAATAAAATTGAATTCCAATGGGATCCTTTTTAAACCTGACATGGGTTTATACACATTTTAGTCCTATTTTCTACATGGTAATTTCTGTTGACTAAACAGAATAAACTTGGAGAAAGTGACAAGTTAATCTTAAAAATATACTCATTATAAATATACTCATAATATTAATAATGGTCAATTCTGGAAGGATAATAGAAAAACGTAGATGTAAATACTATAAATAATTACATTTTTTCTTTTTTATAACATTTTATATAACTCATAAAATGGTGCTTATATAAAAATTCAAAGTAGAGAGCAAACAATTTAAAATGTCCTGGCTTTTTATTACATTCAGTTTTCTAAGGATGCACTCAAATCAGTGGTTAAATGTAGATGTTATATATTTTGTTATCTTTGGAAACACTTTTTTCATTATTTTGTCTCCTCATAGTATTAGTCGGATGTCGACATTGCACAAGGTTTGCTATCATTAGGATGTCATAAAAACATCCAGGCTGGGACCACGCAAAGGAGGTGTTTTCTAATGGTACTAGGAACTCCTTGGCCCACATATCCACTTCATGTCAACCTGAACAGGCAGGGTAACCCCTCAACACCCTCTAGTCAGGTCTCAACCCCTCAGTCGATAAGAAGCAAACATTTGGGGAAAATTATTACATTTTAAAAACAAATTAACCTTTCAGAGATTTTTAGGGTAGAAATAATTAGATAGAAAAAGCATATTGTGAATGACTTCTGTCTCTTGACAAAACCTGTATGTTGAAGCAATAAGCTGTGAATTTGGATCTTTTTTTTTTTTTTTTTTTTTTTTTTTTTTTTTTTTTTTTTGCACATCTAAGGTTCAAGTCCTCTTTCAGGGTGATTAGCACATTTTGAAGTTCCTGGCTTTAACACTGTGGCTCTACAAGCAGATGCATAAGGGCTTTCCAGAACCTCAACCACAAATGTGCATTAAGCTTTCAAACGTGATGAGAGCGCTTTGTCCTATCAGTGTTTAGTCTTTTAGATGTAGAATATGTTAGACGCTTAAAAAGTTTTATTTATTGACTTAACTAGCCTGCTTTCTATGCAAGCATGTTTTATAGAAATAGTAAAGGATTGATTAATAATCATTGATTGATTAATAATCATAACGATGTGGATACTTTTGTACACACTATCTTTAAAAAATAGAAACACTATATTTCTTTCCCATGGCTTATCGTTCCAAAAACTATATTGTTTTAAGTTTGTCCCCATTAAATTAATTCTCTCCTAGCCTGCTTGGCTTGTTATGTACCACCTATGATTATGTAAAAGGAGAAAGAAGGCAGGTGCCAATCATTTACTCAGGTAAAGAAGAGAAAAGGCATCAAAGTGTGATTTCTTGATTTCTAGGGTTTTACACAAAATTTCAGATTCTATGCATCTAGTGACTAGAATGGATAATGAAGGGCTCCAGGAATTTGGAAGGAGGAAAGAACACATATTGCAGTTGTCTGGAAGATTTTTATGGAGGATTGGGGTCTGACCTAGACTTTGAAGACAGAATAGGACTTTCATAAATGGAGAGTAGAACAGAAGTCTCTCAGAATAGTCTATGGAAGCCTCAGTGAGAGCAAAGGCACAAGGGAGTGCATGAGAATGTTTCATGAAGAGAAGTATAAAAGACTTGTGGCAAATAAGACTGGATTAGGAGGACCTTGAATGACAGGATAAGAAATTTCAGTTTAATTCCATAGCAAGTTTTATTTAGAGTATTTTTGAGGAGAGTAACATGGTCAATTTCGAGTCACAGACTAAACTTAAAAAGCAAACAAAATATAGTTACCTAAACCAAAAGCTTCTGAATAACTATATTATTTGTAATTTATTTTATTTTATTTTTTACAAATGTAGCATACTATCTCCCACTGTCTTTATATGTATGAAAACAGGGAAGTTTTTGTATACACACAGGGTTTGTCTTTGCCATAATTTTTTTTCTGAAAATACTTCATTTCCTCCACATTCTGTGGCTTAAACATTTCACTTCCCACAGATACTCCCATCAGAAGTATACCCCCAAACATCAGACGAATGGCAAAGCAAGAAAGCCAAGCAGAGTTGGAAACTGGAAATATCTCCTGATTCTAAGAGCTAATTAACAATTCTTCCCTTTCAAAGCAACAGAAGGGCCTTGAGCTCAATTTACCCTTCATATTTCCATGGAATAAAATATGATTCGCTCCTTTTATGATACTGTGGTGGTGAATTAAAAGAAGAGGAGATGGAAGTCAAATTTTTTTTTTAACATTTCTATAGTATTATTGTTATTTAGCAGAAGAGAGTAATAGTAAAGCAAACATTTACAATTTTTTTTAAAACTTCTGTGCTGGAAGCATGACTCTGAATTTCACTTAAGTCACTCAAACTGACTGAAAGTAGAAATCGTTGACCCTAAATATTAATATTTTATCTCCTTTCTCCTTCCAGTCTCTATTTTGTCCCTGGCCAACCATTCTGCCTTTTACAAAATCCTCCTATCAGATGTTTGAATTGTTCCCAGTTCACCACCTGGATCCAGAAGTACGCTGCTGATGTAGTCTCCAAGCTCTAACCCAAGAGTCGTTACTTCAGTTCCTTGTTCTTCTAGATTATTCTGTTGTCCCTTATTCCAGTTCTTTTGGCAGTTGCACCTGTGATTTAAGCATTTGAAGAAAAGTGGAAAATTAATTCTGGAAATTCAAGAGCTTTATAGCAAAAATGACATTTATATGCCTCAAAGGATGCAGAATGGATCAGGCATTCTGGCCAGAGAGCTCCCAAATCATGAGAAAACCACCACCACCACTACCATTCACTGGGCATTTCTGATACCAGGGACTGACCCAAGGGCTTTGAGCACATGTGAAGCATATCTTAGAAATAAGAGGCAAGTGCTGGAGTCTCCTGGGTTCAACCCTGCAACTCTAGCACTTACCAGTTGGTGTGGGCCCATCTTCCTCAGTGTATAAATGACAACAGTATATCTAAATCAAAGGTTATTTTAAGGATTAAGTAGTAAATGCAATTAGTAACTGGTGTCACTTATTTTAAAAATATTTTCTGATTCATCCTCACAAAGCTCTGTAAAGAGGGTAGAGGTTTAGACAGATAAATAATTTTGCTTAAGGTCATAGTTAGAAAGTGGCCAGCAGGAATTTGAACTAGATCTGCCTGATACAAGTTCTCATGCCTTAATCATCAAAAAATACACCACAAAATATAAAATATATGCTCTTTAACAATCTGTCTTTCTTCTTTGAAGCACATCCTTCTTTGATGTTCACAAAAAATAATGTTTGCAAAAAGAAAAATCACAAAAGTCTAATTGCAAGAGAATTTGTAGCTTGCTTCACAGGAATAACTTAAGGCAAGTTTCAAGGGGTCAAGTGGTATATTTAGGAGGGTGACTCACTCTATTACACACATAGCACCTTCACAGAAGGCTGAAGAAGTCATAGCACATTAAAGTTTGTAATGTAAGACTAAGAATGTTTCATTTCTGTGGGCCATGCCACCTGCCAATTGATGAACCATTTTGTCAAAGCTGCTCTGGCCCCTCTTGCAGGCGATTATTTGCCACGACCTTTGGCTAGAAAGGTTTCCTATATCTTGCCTATCAGAGAGGACTTTCATGTGTTGCTGCTACCTGCGTAACCTTCAACACCAGGAATCCTCCATGTGTCCTGACCCTCTCCCCCTGGGCCAGACTTTCAGAAGGGGAACCATGTGACTGTACCTTGGTAGGGCTCACTGAAGGGAAAAGGAGAAATTGCAGAAAGATAGCAACTAGAGACCTAGTTAAAGAGAAAGATTTATGAGATATAGAAGAAATGGCAGAGATGAAGATGAAGGCTCAAGAGTCTATAATCTACATTTTATCATTATAACTGCTCACACGTCATGGAGTCTTTTGGCTAAATAGTGTTCATATTATTATACTGAAGTTTTCAAAGGAGAAATTTAGCAGTGTCTTTAGGAAACTGGCTGGAAGCAGTACAAATAGACATAGGTGAGCCCAGAGTGAAATTGAGTGAATGTTAAAGTTACCTTGTTTGATTAGCACAGAAGATTCCATATGACATACATGCAGTTGGCCTCAGAGAATTAAACAGATGCTACAGATGGGATATTATCTCAGTGAAAAGTTTGAATACTTGCCTGGGATGATAGGCAGTAAATGGACCACAGAATTTTTAAAGATGAAAGGAAATTGTCAATTTGCCTTGAGGGCTAAGCCTGTTACAAGGTTTATGTCCTTGGACTATTAGCATATTGATTCAAAGTTAGTAACTCATAGTCCATTATCTAATAAATTCAGTGTGTTAGACAAGACAAAGACTTTTAAAACAGCTGAAAACAGAGCAACAAAAACGAAAACATTCCACGGAGTCAAATAAGTAATGGAAAAGGGTGAAGGAGACCAGGTGTCAGGCAGTAGACATGGTGGGGACTGAGAAAAAACTGGAGAGTGTATAACCTAGCTCAAGGGAGAAGCCAATACACAAATCCAGCTGATTGTGACATGCAAATGCGCAAGCCATGTGGCCGGATCTGATGTTTCAAGTGGTTCCAGATATCTGAATTTTTTAATGTGATATTTCTTATTTTATATCATTAACTCAAGCAAACAAAACAGGCTTTCAGATCTGGCCTAAAGTCCACTAGTTTCCAATACTTGGCTTCAGAATACACTCTTCTAAACTGAATAGAAGGGCAACTTCTAGAAGGAGGTAGCATTTGAGTCAACAAGTATGTAGATTTTCCTTTATTCTTTGGTAGATACTTCCTTCAGAGATCTTGGGCCAGAAGCATGGTGTGGGAGGGAATAAATTTTAAAATTAAAAATATACAATTTTAAAATACAAACTGACTATTAATGAGATATTGCTCTAGAAAATACGAAAATAACATTTTTAAGTATGTGAAAGGAAAACTGGTCTTTTTAAAGTTTTTAAGAATAATTTTAAGTAGTTTTGACATTCAGTCTAGTTAAAATATCAGTAAAAAACCAAGATTTCAAAGTTTATTTTAATTTTACTTCATACTTGAAAATCCAGGGGTTCAGAGAGTATCTCTGTCCTCCAATGTAAGAGGGGAAAACCCGAAAACCTTTAGTTTCACCTCTCCAAATAAGCATTGTTGTGTCTCATTTGACTGGCCCAAAATATCTCTTTCTGCTGAGATTTTGTGATATCATCACTGATGGCATTTCAGTATTTCACCAAGTCTAAGATGTTCATTTAGTGATATCTCAACAGACCTGAAATCAGAAAGCATCTTACAATCTATGGTGTTTATATTTGGCTGCATGTGCAAGCAGATGCATCAGCCTTTCTGTTGTGCCTCCACGGAGCTACTACTCATGCTGAAGCTGTGTTGCCATGTAAAATATCTTTTAAAGAATGATAAAGCAAATGTGGCAAAATGTGATGAATATGTAGCAATTCTTCAAACTGTTTTTTGAACTCTGTAAGTCTAACATGACTTCAAAATAAAAAAGATTTTTAAAGTCTTAAAAGATTACGCTATCTTTGGCATTAAAGCAAAAATTTATTGTGTACGCAGCAAGGCACAAAAATGCAGCAGTGGGGAGAAAATTGACATTAGTGAAGTGAATTTTCATCAGTGGAATGATGCATTTTTGTTTTTCTCACAGAGCATTTTAGAGAATCACGTAGATTAAGTTATGTGACATTTCGTATCTGAAATACATGCAGAGATGCCTATTGCAGGCCCAGCCAGGCAACTGGAAGCAGGAGAAATTGCTAGCCTTTTCGAATACATAAAAGGCACTTCAAAGCAGAGACTGATACGCAAGACTATCAAGCCAAAAATTAGTTCAGAGTGTAATTTGAAACATGTTTTATTAGTGGACATTAAAAAACACAACTTAAAATTGATAACAATTTAGAACCGATTGAAAATGTAAACTGTAGTACTTAGTAGGGTGGTGCATTTTGCAATTATCATCATGAATTTATTTTAATGTCTTTTGCTTTAGGACCTGAACTCAAAGCTGATGTGTTCTCAGTTGAGTAAAAGGTAGTGTCTTGACTATTAAGACTATAAAACCTACATTGTAAGTTCTATGATGTTGAGACTGTTCCTGTCTTATTCACTGCTGTGTCGCTGACCCCTCTGATGGTGCCTGACACGTGAGAACACTACATAAATATTTGTTGCATTAATGAGTAAGTGAATGGATGGAGTGGAACAGACTCCAGGAAAAGCAGATTTGGTCAGTGGAATATCCCACAGAAGGCAGGGAGTTAGGACAGATGATCATTTGAATTTCCTCCTCTCTTCTACTCTGAATTCACGTGCAGCCTTTAATGCAGGTTTAAAAGAGTTCTCTTCATTCTTTTTAGACTAGTTAGTTTCTGACTGTGTAGCCACCAAGGCAGCTTGGATATGCTTTACCAATAAGTGGTTACAGAAGTGATAAAGCTAGTTTCTCTCAAAACAACACCCTCATTCACCCCCTACTGAGGTCTGGCTGCCTGGAGAAGAGCAGGTGCAGAATGTCTTGATGTTGTGCCCAAGGGCAAGTAAAGAACTCTCCTCATGCGACCTCTAGCTTTCTGCCCCTGGCTCCTGCTGCAGCAAGAGTCAGAGTCTCCCTAGGTCACAGATGAAAATCATCTTTGATTTAGAAGAAGGAACTGTTGTCAATTCTGCATTACCAGAAGATGGGAATAAGGGACTAACAACTATCTTATTTTACAATGGATAGCTCTTGAAGCAGGAAAAAAAAGCTTAATGGAAATTTGAAAACATCTTGAAAAAATTGTGACTCTGTGATGAAACAATATGTTAACTATTTTGTCAATGTAACTTCAGCTAAATTACACACTAGATTTTAAAATAGTTAATTAGCCACCACCTGTGGCCTTTGGACACACACCTTTCAGCTTCCATAAATGCTATCATAGCAATAACAAAAGAAAATTATTTCTGTAACTTAACTTGCAAGGAATAAAACATTTGTATGTATCGGCAACAGTAATAGTGAATCATAGTAAATATTACTGAAATGGTAAAATATTTAAAAACTCCATTAATTTGTGGCGACACTAACCTGGTTTACCACCTGCCTGCCTGAAAAGTGAAGAGTTTACATGCAGTTGCAGGTAGTCTCTCTTCATCTTCTAAAAACGAACCAATAGGTTTTAAGTATTTCAGAAACACTCAGCTATCTGCAAATGACTTGACTAATTGGAGTCGTTCTTACTTATTCCGATAGCAATTCCTCAAATTCTGATTGTAAGCTCTGTGTCTTTAGGGTGAGGAAAAACTTGACCCCGGACTCAGAACTGAATTTCAATGTCATCTCTAGCACTTCCTACCTGTATCTCCTAGGTTTTATTTAACTTCCCTAAGTCTCAGTTTCCTTTTAATAAAATGAGAAGAATAACTATATCTACCTTATGGGATTAAGATGATTATATGAGTTAATTTATATAATGAATCTGGCCTATAGTAAGTGCTTAGTAACTGTTAGATGTTGATATTATTGTTACAGAGGTTGCACAGATGTATGTCCTTGGTGATAACCAGTAACTTAGATCTACTGGTAATGCCAATGTTCTTCCTCTAGTCACAATTAGTGAAAATCTCCTGGTGTTAAAATGCACAGGGAATAGAGTTGGTAAACATTTATCGTGGTTGTTCACCATTTCTCCCTCCTTCTACTTACAGGTTTAAGATAGGCGACGTTGCTGTGTCGAATGTCGTTCAAGAGCTGATCTCTGGGAGTGATTTCCACCAAAGGGGGTGGCCTGTTTCTCGGCACTGGTTTTAGTGTTTTGATCACATCTTTGAGGTTGGTTTTTTCAGGTGGTTCTCTGTCTTCCGGCATCCGAGATTTACGCTGGATCCTCTTCAGCTTCACCACCCGGAAGGAGTCAGGGTCCGTCCTGTACTGAGGAGGCTGTGATGGCTTTTTCATCACTTCATTTTGTCGACCGAAGGGGACTGCTTGGGGGTTAGGAGGATGAGGAGGAGGTTGGAGGAACTCCTGCATTCTGGAATCTGGCATTGGTCCTCCCAACATCTCCCACATCCCTGGTGGCAGCCCCAGCCCGTTCTCCAACATGGCTATTAACCTTCTCTGCTCTTTGAGTTGCTGCTGTTTTTGTTCTTCTTGTCTTTTCTGCCTTTGTTTATCTTGATTCCTGGTAAGCAGGTTAGTTACCACCATTCTGGGACCTGGAAGCTCAAAATGGTAGCCCATCTTCAGGAGAGTGTTATTTGCCTTTAAAAGCCTGGATATTTCCATTTCAGCATGGTGGCCCAACATGTGCCTTTGATTATGAAACCGAAGTTCAGTTAGTGTCTCGTTAAATTGGAGACACCTCATGATGGCCACAATTCCTTTTCCTGTGATGAAATTGGACTCGATGTTGAGTGTGGTGATACTCCTATTTTCACGAACATGTTAGCCAAGGCGAACGCTATATTCTCTATCTGCACCTACGTTCGCTAAACTGAAGGTTCTGATGTGTTTGTTTTTCTTCATTGCATTGACAAAGTCCAGTAACATTTCTTTGGGGATGTTTTCAATGTTGTTTAGGTTGAGTTCCTTCATGTCAGGGTCATTTTGTCTAACTCGCCTCAAGCTCCATCTAGGTCTGTTTGGTTTCCTGAAGGCCTTGCACTTACCTTCAAAAAACTGGTATCTAGAGCTAACTTCTTAGGATCTAATTTTGACACTTTTTTCTCACTTTTTTCTTGGGCCTCTTGTCTATCTTTCTGTTCTTCAAATGCTTTTTTAGTTACCCGCTGGCAGTTGTTCTTGCCATTTCTGACTTGCTCCTTTACTTCACCTTTGTCTTCTCTTTTAGTTTTTCATCACTCCCTTCACTCTCATTTTCTCCATCATCTTCATCATCATCATCATCATCATCTTCATCATCTTCATCATCTTCATCATCTTCATTATTATCCTCATTATCTGATTTTTGGACGTTGTTGCTGCCCTTTGATTCTCTTTTATTTGCAGTAATTTCATTATTGAGCTTTTCTTTAATACTGGGATACCTTTATATCACTTTTGTCTCTTTCTTCAAGCTGCTCTTGAGTGTTTTCCTAAAAGAGAGGTTTGTAAGGTTTAGAATACATGGCAGTGAAGAAATATGAAGCAGTAGAACAATACCTACTGAAGATTTATTATTAAGAAAAAAAGTAAGCCAGTTAACTATGTATAGTATTCTACTTGTGTGAATGTATATGTATGTATATATGTACACACACATGCAATATATGAAAGTTTATAAGAAAAAAGTCTGTTTTACTGTTTACCAAATTAGTAGTTATCTCTTAGTAATAGAGGTAACCATTAAGATAACTGAGAAGGGAGAGACTTGGAGGATATTCGCTTGTTACAATATATAATTCTAGAGTGTTTGAGTTCTTCTTAGACAAAGTTTAAAACACATATTAGTTTTGTGGACAAATATAACCAAAATAAAGATAATTTTTATAGATACACACAAACACACAAATATACATTTTTGAGCTGTGTTTACCTCAACCAGTATATTAAAATGAAACCTCGGTAGCATTTGGAACTTGCACTGTTTTTAGAAATGCCACAGAGTTCCAGAAGCAGTTAATGAATATTTGTTTTGAAAACTTGTGGAGTTACCTACCAATACATTGAAGTCTTTGTTTTGTATATAGCTGAATAGGCATCTTTGCATTTAATAACCCTGGTTTACTCAATTTCCGTATAGCCATAACCAAAATTTACATTCCTCATTGCTTGCTAATCTGTATAATGTATCTCCCTAAAAACATAATATATTGTAGAGGAAATGAGAGCAATTTGATATTTTGGAATAAACCAAAAACCTTGATTTGTCTCCTCAGCTCTGTGAAAACTACCCTGGCTACTGCAAGACAGGTTCACTAGTCCAGTTTCTTTTGAAGAAAGTATCTAGGAGGCAGAGCGAACTACAAAAGGGGACAAGATTATGCAGAGATTTAGAAACAATTGATTAGTCTGGGAAAGAAAATGTCAGCCTTTTATCAATAGTGTCTATGAGATCGCTGTCCTTCAATTAATTCACTTTCCTATACAGTATGACACCCCAGAGATGTCATTTTTAAAACTGGTGTAGCTGTTTGAAACCAGGTTTATTTGAATAAGAACTTGATCTTATTGTTCATTACACTGTAGGTTGGAATTGACAGTTGACAACACCTTAATTTCCTAAAACCTTCACTGCTGCATTTCTTATCTGCCCCAGTAGGGGGAGCCAGCCATCAAGCTGTTTAAATTATACCAAGGGTAGGAAAAGTAGAAAAAGTACCCAATTGATTTTCTCCTGAAATTGTTCATATAGAATTTGCTTTTCCTCCAATTGTAAAATGCATGAAAATTTTACCTTTAACTTTAACCTGATAACGTTGTTAATTTATTTTTTTGAGTTCAGTACAGGTTTAAACTCTCCTAACCATGAGACCAATTTATAACTTTTCTAATTACAGCCAGTCTGATAGTGTTGTGACAAGATCTATCTATATCAGCAGGGATAAATAAAAGAGACTTTACCTGGGGGTAATCTCTGTCTTTTTTTCTAAGTTATTTTTAAGTAGAACATTAGAAAAAAATGTTAAAATATAAGTTTATAGATTTAATCGTAATACAAAAACATTTAAGAACTATCTTTAAAACAGTTTAACAGCTATTAATTTATAAATTCATAACTGATATTTAATGCACTGTGAATGTTGGGTATTTCATGTTCTTTGACATGGTTTACTTTTAGGATATGTGGATGGACTTCATGGGAACTGTGACACCCTTGAAATTGTATGTGAAATATTGTGTATGTATGTGCCAGAAGGGTAAAGAGCTTTCATCAGCTTCTTATGAGGTCTGTGAGCGAAAAAAAAAAGTTAAGAACAATTGTTTCTGGGTTATGAGTTAGTTCATTAAATATTATGTATATAGAATGCAGACTTTTTTACACAGCAAACCCAATAGTAGCTTTTTAAAAAGAGACATTTACAAGAAATTACCAACTTTTCCTTCACAGCTATACCATGTAAGTATTTCAGAAAGTTCCAATCTGGAGTAGGATTAAATATTACAATTTAATCTTTAAGGACATGAAATCTTGAGAAATGACCATTATGACATGGACATCTGCCATTCCAGGCAGCCATTTCTCTGTTGTACACAAATCCCTGATTACCTCGGATGGCACAAAGGTGACAGGAACACGTTCGTCTTCCAGCATGCGTCTGGATGCCTTTTGCCAATACATATAATCAACAAGAGATTTATGGTCGAAGTTTCCTGTTGGTGGCTTGTCGGTTTGATCTTTCTGAATCATTCCCACGGGAAGCTTGGGGTCAGGGGCCATGACTTCCATTTCCGACTGCAGTTCTTCCAGCTCTTCGGGGACAAGTTGGCCAAGATTTTATCTTCATCAATCTCTTCACTGAAGAGTTCTTCTTGATCTGAATTCCTGCTGTGCTCTGACATGATTTTTTTTTTTCTGTAGGTTTTCTTACTAGAAAAGGAGAAATAATCAAAGATGATTTTAAATAACTCTCAAGAAGTTCCTCCAATTAACGAGTGTCCCAGGTCAACACCACTTTGAGAGTTTTTTCCCCAGCGACCGCAGTGGTGCTTGCTGAGCGGCAACGAGTGACTGCAGTGAAAACCATGCCGTGTCTATATTAAGCAGGGCTTGGCTGGATACAGTCAGTTTACGGAACTACTATGCTGCTCTCTTTTTGGCAACTTGAGTCAGCTGTGCAAATCCATCTGACATTTTAGTACAGCTGCTTAGGTTTGCCAGTGAGTAACAGGTCTACAGAATCACTGCAGGGAAAAGGAAAAAAAAAAGGATTCCAATCCCATATGCATTCACATTGTCATACACAACTTCATGCAGCCTATACACACATACCCTAAGACACAGGGGAAACCACTTCTATTTACTTAAATGATTAAAGAAGCAACTTACAATATTTCAGAAGGAAAATCCGACCAATGGCTTGGGTTCTACTAAAGTGAAAAATTCATTTGAAGGAACTTACCTCTTCACTACAGTGTGACTCTGGAACCAAATAAACCTGCACACAGCAGAGCAGAGGTCTGGCTGTGTTTCTCATCTGCTGTGTAAGCTGAACCTTTGCAAGATGTCCTATTTGCATCTAGATCCTGTGATCTGACAGGTGGGGACGACCAGCACTTGAATTTCCACTGTGAGAGGGAGTTTAATATTTTAAATAATTGTTTCTTTTTTAAATTAAGTATCTATTCAGCCAGGATAAATTTAAATGGATCTAAACTGAAATGTAAAAAAAAAAAAAAGAAAAAAGAAAAAGAAAAAAAGTACCAGAAGAAAGCATGAGAAGATTTTTTTCATAACTTCAGAGTATGGCAATATTTTTCAAATGGCAATATTTATCCAAATGACTAATGTACATTTCCTTTGACCTAGGCATTCTAACTTTAGAATTTTTTATTCTACTCTTTTTAAAATTTAAAAATTTTTTAGAATTTTCCATCCATGTTTAATTCTATAGCTATATTCCCATGAGTAAAATGACAGATGTACAAGATTATTTAATATAGCAAAGAGAAAAAATAGTGTACTGTATGCTATTATTTGTGTGATAAAGGGTAAAAGGAATATGTGTATATGAACAAATCTTATCAACATAACTCATCTTTGGAAAGGTACATAAGGCCAATAACATGGGATACTTTTGGAAAGAGGAATGGGTTGCCCGAGAAGGCTGGGGAAAAGACCGTTACTGTATGCTCTCTTATAATTGTCAAAATGTGAACTTTAAGAATATAATGTTTACTAAAAAATACACATTTATTGCATAAAAATTAGGATAACACAGGGAAATACAAAGAAAACAAAAATTTCCTTTTATTTCATAATGGGCTATTAGTATCAACATTTTGGTTATGATTGCAATCCTTTCTTCTAGGCGTATGAACTCAATAATCTTTTGTTACTTGTTTTCCTTTTTTCCTTACAAATTCAGGGGTTTTTTCCTAGGCTATTGTATATTTTACTATTTCATAATTTTTAATAGGGCCCTGGTAGGATTCTTTATATAAATGTACCGTAATTTATGTAACCAGTCTCCAATTATTGGATATTTGGACTGCTTTCAATTCTCACAAGCACAAAGCAACTCTTCAACAAACAGCCCTATAGCTCAATATTTGTACACATGCAAGTTTATTTCCTTAAAACAAATTGGATCTAAGAAGTAAAATTGCTGGGTCAAAGAATTAGAACAATTAAAGGCTTTAATCTGTATGTCTAAGCAATCCCCTCAGTATTATGCATATTTGTAAATTATTTGCAAATTTATTTGCAAATTATATATATTATTATTTTGATATTATACATAATTTATGAATATTTATAGCATATATTTATTATATAATCTAACATTCCTTTAAATGTTGTACTTATATTAATATTTGTAAATAAAATTGATAACTTTGGTATGTTTTGTTTTATACACACACACGCGCACGCACACACACACATATCAAAGCATATGTGAAAAAAACCAAGTGTGACAAGTTTTAAATGGATGTTCTAATATTTTCTTCCTACCCCAGGGGTTTATCCTGAACTTTCCAAGGTTCTTCATGGTCAAATTATTCCCCAGAAAAATATTTAAAAATTTACCTAAATAATAATTTTTAAAGTAAACAGCACAGATACATGGTGGCAAATTACCATTTAACACCTGTCAGGTTTTCCTTGTGTCCTTGTAACAGAAATAAAAGAAGTAAAAGCTCAGCCTCAGTGGGCAGGGAGGTTTGTAAACTACTTTGTTGACTGATGATTTGCAGGTGCTTATTTCATAGACTTAGTTTACAGTATGATGGTGTAAAAAGACTTGACTAAACAGTTTTGTGTTTAAGGAGGATTGGGAAAAGTTGTATTCTACTCATCTCTTAGAGATTTGTAAAGTTTATGACCCTTTAGATACTGCGAGAAATCATACAGGAAAGAAACCTATTTGTTTAGCCCAATAGTCCCCAACCTTAGTTAATTCATACTTTGCTTTCTTTCAAAAATTGCTTAGTAATATTCAATGCAATTAACTTCCCAAAATTCATACTTTGGGAAAAGCTGAACTAAATAAATATAAAAGAGGAAGATTTGGAATCAGTCTGCTGGATTCAAGTCTCAGCTCTACTCCTTAGTGATATGGGGCAACTTAGTTATCCTTAGTTTCCTCATCGTATAAAAGGGATCTGAGAATATTTACCATATGCAATTATTGACAGAACTACATGATGTTTTATATATACATAATATATATATTAAATATACATACATAATATATATTAAATAGTGCATAACATAGAGTAAGTCCTCAATAAATGTTAAATATTACTCTTCTTATATTTCATGGATAACCACAAAAAATCTAAAAACAAAGACAATTACAAAATACATTTTATAAACCACTTCCACAATAGAAACCATTATATTAATGGTCTTTTAAAATCTTGTTGTTTTTATAGAGAGCAACTCTGAGATTTTTAGTTGAAATTATTTATAAAGAGAATAGAAAACCATCATCTGCATGTAAATATAAAGCTCTCCCCAGAAGATGGTCTGACTTGTTGCTTGTGAGCTTTCAGATTTAAATTATGTTCTGATGAATTCCAGTTGCTTTAATGAGTCCAAATGTGTTTGATGATCAAGCAGATTTAGGAATATATGTAAGAGGTGCTTCTTCAGCTAACTTTCATTTTGCTGAATCAGTTTATGAAGTGGGCATATCTCTCCCAGCTGCTTCCATTGTGCATTTTATTCATATGCTGACAGGAAGGATTTTGCTGGTATAATTAGCCTCATTTGACACACAGATGATTTAGTTGTGCTTTCCCTTAATGATTTTCTGTTGCAGCCACCTCAGCAGCTTCTCATATCAGAAGCCAGCTATGATACCAAAAAAAGGAGCTAGCTGGAGGATAATTGATTAAATTTTATGGCCAGATAAGGCATCACAGATCTAAATGTCTGGCAGAGGTTAAGTGCATGAATGCCTTGGCCCCCACCCGGAAGCTACTGAATTGAACTCTCAGGAATCTGTGTATTTTTAAAGGTCTCCATTGATTTTGCTGTGTAAAGAAGTGTGAAAATCACAGAGCTATTGCAACCCACTGATTTTACTGATCAGGCATAGAAAGCTTAAGAAATTTTGCATTTGATGAGGTTTAGAACACTACCACAGAATATGGCACATTGGCATATTAAATATTTTAAGCTTAAGGACTATGAGAAATGGCAGGTGAGGAATTTGAGAAACAGAAGGTGCAGGTAAGACTCACTGACTTCCTCTTTCTCCCCTGAAGCAGATCATCAGACCTTCATGTGAGAGGTGCCCTCTCTATACCTGGAGGGAAGGAGCATCCTTATCTCTAAAGACAGAGGGACTCCAAGAAGAATCTGAATGAACAGGTCTTGCTAGTTTCCCCAGTTCAGGATCTTGCTCACTCATATCCTTTGTCCTGTCAATATTTTCCCATGACTTTCTATTCTTCATCTAACCTAGTAGAAAAACACTCAAGTTTAACATTTCTTGGGGTCTTCATTTCCTTATGGAAGCTCCAGTGTCATGTAAAACTTACATGAAGTAAATTTTCATGCTTTTCTCTTGTTAATCCATCTTTAGTCTGTCCAATTTACAGGGCCAAGCTGAAGAACCTAGAAGAGTAGTAAGAAAAAGAATTTTTTCCTCCCCTATATTGAGCAAGTCAACCTCTGGGCCTCAGTTACTTCATCTGTAAAAGTGGGATAGTAAATGTACCTGCTTTACAGGATTTTTGAAAAATCCAAATGGTATAATCCATGGTAAACACTTATTAAACATTAGTTATTATTATACCTTCACAAATGAACTAATTGTGACTCTTTTTGTCTAGAAAGTACCTGGTACCTAACAAATATTGTTCAAAACTGAAAACATGAATGATTTTTAAATTTTATTCTTTTAAACAGCATTTAGAATACATGTAAAAGAAATGTGGAAAGCTTGGATACACTTATGAAAAGTCCTGATGCTAAAAGGAAGATTTTCTTTCTTAGATCCAGTTATTTTCCCACCCCATTGTTATCCAGGATGGTGGAAGACTGTTGATAGGTCAGCCCTGTCTCCAGCCCCAAGCACTATCTGTAAACGGACACAATTTCTACAAATGCTTCCCAAACATTACTAAATAAATCAGTTCTGTTCTGTCTATGGTATGTTTGCTTATGCAGTTCTATTTGGATCACCAAGACTCTGGTCACTGACTCCAAATTGGTTGAGGATTTTGTGAGTGAGAAATGCCTAGTTCTCTCTTCAAATTTCCTGCCGAGGCATTGCCTCAGGATGGGCTCTCAAATTTATGAAGCACATACTTCCCTGGAGCCAAAATATCCAGCCTGTCTGGCTTTTACCAGACTTCGGAGCTCCTTGAATTACAAGAGGGTATTTACTATTTTGTCTTAATTGTTTTCTAAGCCATCTCAACATTCTTAAATTTAATTGATTTGATTTTTTAATTTCATAGGTCAATTAATTTTATAATGTCTAAAGGATATAAGAATGTTATTACACTAATACTGTTATTAAATATTACTGATATTATCATTACTGCTATTACCGCTACCACCACTACTTCTGCTGCTACTATTATTGCTACAACTACTACTACTGTAGCTACTCTTATTACTGTTAATATGATAGTCATTTACTACTACTACTGCTATTAATTTTATAGCCACATGCTAACATTTTTAAACACTTAATGTCACTAAGCCTGGGATAAGTGCTTTATATATGATATATCAATTTCTTCACATAATAATCTTGAAAGATGGATACTTTTATTAACCTCCATTTATAGATATTAAAACCAAGGCATAGGCATTTGAGCTAAAGACTGATTACCTCTAGGTGGGCTCCTAATCAGTGTCCTTTATCAGGAGTCCCCAAAACCTGGGACTGAGGACTGGTACCTGTCAGTGGCATGTTAGGAACTAGCAGCACAGCAGGAGGTGAGGAGCAGGTGACGAAGTGAAGCTTCATCTGTATTTGCAGCCACTCCCCAGCACTGCCTCAGCTCCACCTCAGATCATCAGGCATTAGATTCTCATAGGAGTACTGGTCTCTGGTACCAAAAAGGTTGGGGACCCCAGCTCTACTACTTCCCATCAGTCCAGCAGAAGTGGTATCTCACATACATAAAATGTTGGAATTATTCAACACAGAAAATAGCTCTGCTTATTGGTGCAAATAAAAAATGGTGAAAAAACTAGCAGATTGCAAATAATATAATCATCAACAGCAGTATATTATCTTTTGTCTAAAAGATTCTTGAATCAGAATGTGTCTGGAGAATGCTAGGTTAAAGAAAGCTAGAGGTATTTCTTAACCAAAAAGCTTTGAACATACCAACCAAACATGAGAATTGTAAATTTCTAAATGAAAAAATAGTTTTTTCTGAACTAATGAGCACAGAAAGCTTTTTGCATTAGGACATATTATAAGACTAATGCTCCTCAGAACTGATTTTGTGAAATGTAAATCTAAGCAAGTCAAATAAAATAAACAAACTATATTTGTGTTTACATAGAAAAAAAAGAATGGAAGGAAATACTCTAAAATATTAAAGCTCTGAGTAGAGGGGTTACCAATGATTTTTATTTGATTTGATTTTTTGATTCTATTTCTTTTCTATTTTCAGAAAAACAAATAAATGCTGCTTATTTTTAAAAACATAGAAAATAACTCCAGATAATTTTTAAAGTTGATTTTAGAACAACTGTGTTAATCTTACTAACTTGGGCTATGAACATCCTCTAAATAGATGAAAAATAAATGCAGGTCTGATTAGATTTGCAGAACAAAAAATAATTTAACTCTTAAAATTTCATCTCATCATATTTTACAACAACTCATTTGTAATTTTCTATGACATTTGTAAATACAGCAGGTGATGTCAAGACTTTCTTTTTGGATACTTCACAGGTATGACATTTTCCAATTACTTTGACAGAAGTTTACATTCTCAAAGGGAGAGATACTAAAATACTTAAAAACTGAGAGCAAGCCTAAGATTTTTTGAGAGTTGTCAGCAACATATATTGGCACAGAAATTTCAGTCAACCTGTGAATCTACAGCTAAATGAAAGGGCGATTGTACAAGCCATATGAATTACTAAATGCCACTGTACTGTACATTTAAAAATGGTTATTAATCTGATAAATTTTATGTTGCATATAGTTTACCGCAATAACAAAAAGCAAGGGTAATGAAATATGTTTAGGTTGCATGTTTTATTTTGAAAGATCCTCACGACTTCAGATATTTTAAAATGTGTTCATAGCATTGCTTATTACAATGACCTGGAAACAATCTAAATGCCCAACAAAGAGGGATTAATCAAATAAACTATATCCTATTTCTACTACCTAGTACCACAAAAGTTGTTTTAAAAATTGATATAGAGCTATATTATTATGAGATTGTATCTACATTTTCTTAAGTTTAAAATGCCTATTATTAAACAGCACATTCTGTTAAAAAATTTTAAAAGATAAATATAATCCATACATATATGTTTATTTTGTATATAACCACAGAAAAAATACTTATAGAATCGATATCAATATGAAATAGATACCATTTTCTTCTTTAAACATTTCCAAGTTATTTGAATATTTTACAAGTATATATAATTTTATAGTCAGAAAAATCTTAAACCATATTCTGGGTGTGTATTAACATATAAGCAATATCTTGGTAGGGATCATTTTACATCATTAAAATGTTAACCATTCTGTAGAAGCATTATCATGGAGAAGACAGTATTTTCCTCTGTTTACTATCTTTAAGTAAAAATGTAAGAATGAAGACAATTGTTTTTAAGGAGAAGTCAGTAAGTAAATGGGTCAGGGAGTCAAATTACATGGGAATGACATAACTAGCAAAATCAGTATTTTGCATATTTGTTCACTACAGATTAATTTATAGATTTTGGTAGACTTTGCAATAATAATATTTAAGACATTCAGAGAAATTAAGTATAACTTCTACTTAAGAAGTAATTATGTGTTGTACAAACTTGAAACTAATAATATTGTATATCAATGGTGATTGAAAAATAAAAAAATTAAAAAGAAGTAATTATAAGTTATTAAATAGAAAAATATAAAAAATAAATATAAATGCTTGGAAACATATAATATAGGAATAAGCCATGCAAGAAATGGAATAAACTCTAGCTGGATATAAAGTACAGTTTTGAATTGGAATATAGAGCTGTTATGCTCAGGATGTAGTGGGGAGCCTAGGAAGGATGAAAGAGCACTTGAGGTATAGATAATGACTCTAAGGCTCCCACACTTGTTCAGTAGAAATTCCAGAATAAGAGAGAGAAGAGAATAATGAAGAAGCAATATTTGAAGAAAAATTATTGCTAATTTTCCAGAATTGAAGAAAGACCTAGGTCCTCAGAGTGAAAATGTTCTCTGAATGCTGAGCAAAATAAATTGAACAAGATTTAAAACTATCTGTAATTTTAAAACATTTGCACCTGGCCATTCTTAGACAACTTGTAGTAAAACTGCAGTACTTCAAGGAAGCTACCAGAGAGAAAAGACATTGTACACACAATAACAAAAACAAATCAGTGACAGTAGACATCTTATCTGTAGTTATGGATGCAAAAAGTCAACAGAATAATATAAAAACGTGTGGGCAAGAGAAGTACCAAATTCAGAATAGTGGCTCTCTCTGAGCAGGGAAAGAAAGGGGTGAAAGAATTTTAACTACAATATTTGATGCCTCCAAAAAGTATTTGAAGCACTGTTGGTGGGAATATAAAATGGTACAGTCACTATGAAAAAAAGGATGTCAGTTTCTCAGACCATTAAAACTAGAACTACCATATGATCTAGCAATCCTACTTCCTGATTTATGTCCAAAATAATTGAAAGGAAGATCTCAAAGATATATTTGCACATCTACGCTCATGCTGACGTTATTCATAATAGCCAAGAGGTGGAAGCAACCCAAGTGTCCATTAGCAGATAAATGGAAAAGCAAAATGTGGTATATACATCCAATGGAATATTATTCAGCCTTAGAAAAGAAGGAAATCTTGTCACATGCTACAACTTGGATGAAACTTAAGGACATTACGTGAAGTGCAATAAGCCAGTCATAAAAAGACCAATTCTGTATGATTCCATTTATGTGAAGTACCTGCGGTCATCAAATTCAGAGTCAGAAAGTAGAATGATGGTTGCCAGAAAGGAGAGAGAGGGAGAAATGGTGAGTTGTTTGCTGGATATATAGTTACAGTTTTGCAAGAAGAAAAAGTTCTGGAGATCTAGTGCACAACAATGTTAATATACTTTACTGACTTGTACACTCTAAAATGGTGCATTTTCTAAAATGACATTTATGTTATATACGCTTTTTACAATTTAAAAAATACTTGAAAAAATGCTGAATAAAAATATTAGAAGCAAATAATTAGATGAAAAATATGTTCCCACTAGTATTTATTATAAGATTTTATTAATTTTATTTTCTGAATTAATTCACAAAATAAAAAGGCATTTTAAAAAAATTGATGATATTAAGTCCCCCAATGGGGTAAAGTATAGGCATGCAAGCAAAGACTATGAAACAACAGAAATGAACTATTGATATACACAGCAACATGATTTAGGTTGAATCAAAGAAGCCAGACACAAAAGAATACGTGCAGTAAGGTTCTATTTATGTGAAGATAAAGAACAGGCAAAGTGAAACCATGGAGATAGAAATCAAAAGAGCACTTACTTATAGAGGGTGGGGACCACTGGAAAGTTGGCACTGGGAAACTTTCTGGAGTGATGGCTATATCTTGATTGGAGCATTGGTTATGTAGGTGAATACATTTGTTACAACTCATCTATTTATATACCTGAGATCCAGGCATTTCACTCAATGCACACTTAACCTCAATATATAAATAAAAACTTTAAACAAAAAAGTGAAGGTAGAAAAAACAGGGCATTCACAAGTAGAAAAAAGAACCACAACATTGGCAGCAACGATACCCGAGGATACAAGAAAAAGGGCACTTCAGTTGATTGAAATGCAAGGAGAAATTTAGATAACAAAATTCTGTTACTCAAGAAGCATTAGGACATTGGAGAAAAGGCCAGAGCTTCAAGAAACTTTAGAAGCATAACCTGAAACCACATTCAGTGTCTCAAGAATTTTATCAAATCTTACCAAGGTACGAATAAGCCTTCTTTTTGGTGCCTTTCCAATGAAACAGCTGAAAAAATATGGTTGTTGGAAAGAAATTAATTTTTTCCCTATTTAAAATGACTTGATTTTAATTATATAAATTATACATGTTTATTAGAGAAAAATGGAAACTATAGATAAGAAATCATCAGTTAAAAGATAACTACTTTTAACATGTGGTATGTGTTTTTTAATGCTGTAACTTTTTAAGATCATTCCTATCTTTTCGAAAATGTGAGACTTTGAAAATCTCACTTGGCAGATACCTGGGGCTGTCTATGCTGGGGAAAACCCAATAGTTAGATCATGTAATTAATCATATTTGCCCCTAGACTCATGATGTGGTCTTAATGCTTTCCTCAGTTTTTTTTCTCTAAAGATGAGACTATTGTCATCTGAGAAATTAAATTGGTCTTTCAAATGCTAGTTAGCATTTATGACTTAAAATGTGTCCTGTAATTTGAAAGGAGTAATATTTCTCCATGAACAATTTCTTCCTACAAATATAAAAACACTATTACCTATACCTGTGTGTGAAATATGACAAGTGGCTGTAAAACATGGTTTTTAAAAACGAATACACTAGAATTTGCAAACCCAAATAAGCCTGTTCCCTTCTGCAGTCTTTTTGGTAGAATGTGCACTTATCCAAATGGTTCTTCTATTCACCAAAGCATCTCTGCAATCTCTAAGAGCTGCCTTTAGCCTATGGTAGATTTTGTTCAATACTCTCAATTTGACTATTCTCTAATAGAATAACAAGTGGAGTAAGATCAGAGACTGTGTCTGTCTCATTTGCTTTGTTATCCTCAATGCCTAGAAGAGATAAAGAGGGGCTTGAAAATGATGTGGTGAATGAATGGTATTACATTTTTATTTATTGAGGGTTAATTGATTGCTGAAGTAATTTATAGTTTCCCAAGATGACTATTTTTCTCTTTCCCTCCTACTTCCCCTCTTTCCAGTGTGGATGGAAGTGAGAGTGATAGGAAACAGGTCTGGGGAGGTAGGCAGGGGTCAGATAATGTGTAGATGGTAAGGAGTTCATATTTTATTATAAATCTAAATGCAATTGGAAGCCACTGCAAAAAAAAAATTGCAAGAAAATAAAATTATTTTTGTCTCAAAAAGATCCCTCTGACTACATGAGAAGAATAAAATTCATGAGGGTAAAAGTGGAAGCAGGGAGACATTTAAGTTACTGTGGAAACCCAGAGGAAAAAGATGGCAGTGTGAGCAAGAGAGGTCATAATGGCAATAGTGAAAAGTGGATTGTTTCTGAATGAATTTTGATGGTAGAACAGGAGTCTAGTTAGCAAGAAATAAGGGAGTTGCCTCCCACAGGCTTTATAGAGACAAATAAATCCCTACCATTTCAGTCTTCAAGTTTCTCAGTTTAAGATTCAAATTTCAAAGAATGGCATCTGATTATCTTAGCTTGGATGACCTGGGAAGGGTGGGACACCTTCACTGGGCACTCCATAAACATTCCTATCCAATGGGCGAGAGGGTGGTGCCTGAGAATTATTGGGGTGCTGTTATCAGGAAGAGACAGAATAGTTACCGGATTGGCAAACATACGACAGATATCTCCTACATGTGTGCTAAGTTTATAATTACATCACTGATTCTTTGTAGAAAGAAAATCCTAGCGTATCATATTATTGGACACATTACTAGTTAATAAGCATTAAATTAACACACAAGTAAACTGCAGCATAAAAATTAAGACATTAATCCCTAATATTTTCTTTATAACTAAGCTGCCTGCAAAATCAAGTTCAAATTGGCAAAATTTTGCTATAATTAATTTTTCAATTTTTAAACTTCTTGCATTGCACTTTTAATTCTAATAGGTTTTCCAGAACTCAGGTGACAACTCCAGGTTCATTGACAAAACCCCATTTTCTTTAGAGAGTCCCAGGAGTTGCTTTCTCCACTTCGTTTTCTTCTGTTTGCTACTCCCTTAGCTAGTATAGTACAGGGCACTTTGTATTATGCCAGTTAATGCAAAGTGGAGACAGCTGTAAAGTAGTAGAAAAACCACTTAGCTGGGTATTGGAAAGCTGGATCTTGTCTCTTATAATCTCTTTCCCGTGGACAAATCACCTACCCTAAGTGAAGTTTCCTCATCTGTGAAACGTTATCAAATATGTTTATCTGACAAGTTGTTGGAACCAACTGAGAATGTCTATGAAAGCATTTTGAATATTACAAAGTGATATATATAGGCAAGTTATGATTATAAATGTAGACCATTTCAGCATTACGAATCCTGACCTCTTTGTATTTCCTATCAAATTCTGTCTTACCTTCCCTTGTTTATACATTTGAGTTGGAATGTCAGCTGTACCCTATTTTCCTAGCTGACCTCACTCCAAATTTCAAAAACAGCTTAAACATCACCTCCTCCAAGATCCCTTATCTATTCTTCCCCTGTGTGTGTAGGATGCTTCCTCTTTGGACCATTAAACATCCGTGCTATGTCTATCAGAACAGGTATCACACTGCTATTTCATGGATGTGAGCCTCTCTCTTATTAATTCTATTTCGTTGTGCATTAGTTCTTCCATTTCATGATCTTGTTGTCTTCCTCTCATGATGTTCATTTTTCGTGTTTGATGATTTTTGTGTGTGCACATGTGTGTGCTCCCCTTTGTATTTGAGATGAATTATTAGCCTGCCGTGAATGCTAGTATCTGCTACCTGCAGCCTGACTTCAGTTGATTATGGATAAGGGCTGGACACACAGCTAGACAGGGTATGTTAGTAGTTCTCCAAATAGAAACATTTTCAATTAACATATTTTTTCCCTTCACTGTGTAAAAGAGAGAAGAGATAACATTCTAATATCTAAAAGATAACTATTTCTAAAATGATCTAAAGTTTACTTCATTATTCCTTGCATTCTTTATAACAAAAGATTTGCCAGTGTCTCAAGTATCAGAACACTTTGCAAGGACAAGGAGAATATTTGTTCTTCATGTCTTCACATGATTGAGTGCATACAAAAGTTATCTAGTATTTTGGTTGAGTGAATGAATGAGCCACTTAGATGGCTGGGGAGAAAAGGAAGATATGTATGGTACTTATCAAAAGTACTTATCAAAATTATTTGATAAATTTATAAGGTCAACAGGAACAAAGAAAGCCATAAATCGTGTCCCCTTCTTAGCCCTGACATTTAGAATTAGATCTTCACATCAGAGCCTCTACTGTGCAACAGGGCTTACACAAGGGGATTTTGCCTCCTGCTCCATCTGAGCACAGATATCATCACCTTGCAATTGTATGCAGCCTGGAGAGCAACCAGAGTGTCAGTTTACATAGTGAGACTGTTGGAGGTTGACAACTTTTAAAAACAACTTAAATCAAAAATAACCAATAGTAGTACAAAAGAGCTAAGCATACTGTAGCTGGTCTTCAAGTTGTAATTGAAAGTCATGATCAATTCACTTAGTGAGCTCCTATTATTATAGATAAAATTGTGCCATTAGAGGTGAGAAAATGACACAGCTGACTAGAAGCAAGTCAGAGTCATTGTTTCTCCAGGTTTTAAGGCACAGCCAATCTGCAGGATTATTTCAGGGCTTTTTGGCTTCACTGGTTCATATTACATTTCTTAGTAAACCATTTCAATGGGCCATGGACACTTTTCGACATTATGGTTTTTACTATCTTCAGAATTTCATATTTGAAAACACATGTTTTCTTTTAGGAGTTCAGAAATTTAAGCCATCCAGAACAACTACAAAACTGTTGGAGGAATTAGAACTGGAGATTAACTTGTGGTCACCCCACCATCACCACTTTTTTTAGTCACAGGTTGTCTCTTTAATCCTGTGACCGACATCATTCTTTACATACTTTGCATATTTCCTGGGTTCTATTTTTAAATTAATGAAAGTGTCATATGCTAAATGTTTCAAAACAAAATTTACACTATTGGCTTCGGTTTTTTTCTCCTGATAAACTCACAAAATGCTTATCCTCTTCGGTAGCTAGACATTCCCTGACTTTGCTCAGCAAATGTTTCAATGTAACACAAACTAGCATCACTTAAAAAAACACACACACACACTTGTACGTATGATAGACACTTCTAAAATTGAAAAAAATATTTATCTGTCTCTGTCCAACTGCAATCCACTGAAATGCAATCTGGGGATTATAGAGGGTCAGATGGTGCCTTTACAATAACAATCACCCAGCAACTAGAGGAATAAAAGTGCAAGGCTCTGGGAAAGTGGCGAGGCTTTGGGAGCACGGTATTCGAATGTTTAACAGTTAATGTAGGGACTAATTTTCGAGGAGAAATTATTCTGCTGTGAATTTTACTAAAATAATTTTTGAAGTGTTTTATATGTTGTGGCATGTTTAATTTCTATTAACATAATCTTCCCCTTTTTTCAAAAATGTGTGTTTCTAAAATGAAGAGAAACAACATTCCAAATTTCCATGAAAAAATAAACTTAAGGTAATCACTAGCATATTTCAATCTAAAGTAACTTTATTTCTTGCATTCATCCTAATAGACTGTCCATTTTTCTTGGCATCAAAATATATTTTGAAAGCTTAAACACCCCTTGAGTGCTCAAATATGTGTGTATGTTTATTAATTAGTTATTTAAATTTAAATACAACTTTAATTAATGAAAAATTACTCCTTATACATAAAGCAAGATAAGAAAACAGCAAAACTGCCCAGTCGCTACCAAGGCTTCTGAATAGCTTGCCAAGGCCATGTCAGGGCATGACCCAGCAGAAAATTACAACTGCTACCACTGGCTCAGGATTACATTACAGATCAGGGGTGACAAATATATGGCACTTGTATTGCCACTCCCCTATGTCATGTCCATGGCAGATATTGCTAATTTACCATGGCATTCTCTCTAAGCCCAGGAGCAACCTCAGAATTTTTCACAGAGCACCATACCAGTGAGCCACTATCAATCAAGTTGGTGTCTGAGATGAAGGCTATATCCAAACCCTAATTAAAACTATTGAGCAAGATGGTCAAATAAGATATCCCTCACTTGTATCTCCCTTCAACAATAAGATCATGACATCCATCCATGAAAAAAAAGTGCCTTTGTGGAAGCTTTGGGTTAGAGGTAGGAGATTTTGAAAGCTCCAAGCAGTCCAAGACTGAGAAGAGCTGTTTTCAGAAGGCAGACCACGGTCTCAACTATAGATGCAGAAAACTTCATACCCCTGAGAACCTAGCTTCAACTCCATTTGGCTTTTGTTCTGTCACCAAAGTCATATGCCAAGGGACCCAGGAGGAGTATGGCCCACTCATATATCGGATGATAGACATACAGACCTCAGTCCCAGATGTGAAAACCCTGAAGCAGATCATGAACTGGCTCCATTCTTTCTTGGCTGCAGCCTGGGCCCTCTGGAGACAACTCTGACAAACTTCGTTAGACTGTAGATTCTGAAAGACTCTGAAACTGGGCACCAGCCCGTCTTAGCCACAGTTTATGAGCAGGCCTGCTGGCACAGGGACCCAGCAGGACACGTTCCTATTTGTGCCACCAGAAGTCCTAAATATCTATTCTTAGTTCCAGCCCCCTAATACTACAGTCTGCCAGCAAACTTAGTCACAAGAGACAAAGAATGTCACTATATAATGATAAGGTGTTAATTCATCAAAAGGATATAACAATTGTAAATATATATGAATTCAACATTGGAGCACCTAAATATTTAAAACAATATTAAGACAACTGAAGGAAGAAATAGTCAGCAATACAATAATAGTAGAGGACTTTGACGGCCCACTTTCAATATAGGATAAATCATCCAGACAGTAAATTAATAAGAAAACAGAATACCTTGATAACAATATAGACCACCTAAATGTAACAGAGATATATACAACTTTCTGTCCGATAGCACAAGAATACACATTTTTCTAAAGCACACGTGAACATATCATATGTGGAGCCACAAAGCAAGTATTAACAAATTCAAGAAGACTGAAATCATATCAAAGATCTTTTCTGATATCTTTAAAATTAGAAATGAGTATAAAATTAGAAATGAATAACAGAAAACTGAAAAATTACAAATACATGTAAATTAGACAAACACTTCTGGACAACCAATGGGTCAAAGAATAAATTAAAATGGAAATCAGAAAGTATCTTGAGACAAATAAAAATGAAAATACAGCACATCAAAACCTATAAGATTCACATTTACAACTGCATTAAAAACAATAAAATACTAGGAATTAACCAAGGAGGTAAAGACTTATTCTCAGAAAATTACAAGTAATTAAATAATTGAAGAAGTAAATATGGAAGCATATACCATGCTCATGGGTAGGAAGGATCATCATCATTAAAATGGTCATACTACCAAAACATCTGTAAATTCAATGCAATCTTATCAAAATACCAATGGCATTTTTGGAGCTAGAACAAATCCTAAAATCGATATGGAACATAAACGTCTTGAATAGCCACAGCAATCTTGAGAAAGAAGATTGGCAGCTATCACACTACCTGATATCAAACTATACTACAAGTTTACAGTTATCAAACAGCCTGGTACTGACATAACTGGTCATTGTCTACTGGTATACAATGACCATGGAACAGAATAGAGAACCAGAAATAAATCCATCATTACACTTATTTAACATTGATGAAGGAGGTAAGAACATACAATGGGGTAAAGACAGTCTCTTCATTAAATGGTGTTGGAAAAATCGGATACATGCAAAAAAATGAAACTGCATCAACTTCTTACACCGTATACAAGAATAGACTTAAATGGATTAAAAACTTAAATGTAAGACCTGAAACCATAAAACTTTTAGAAGAAAACATAGGCAGTAATCTCTCCAATATTGCTACTAGTAATTTTCTTTTTGGATGCATCTTCTTGGGCAAGGGAAATAAAAGTAAACAAATAAAACAACCTCGAACTAAAAAGTTTTGCACACCAAACATCAATAAAATGAAGACACAACTTAATAGAAGAATAATATAACAGATAAGGGTTAATATCTAAAATATTTTAAGAACTCATACAACTCAACAACAACAAAAATAAACATCCATTTAAAAAATGGGCTGAAGACCTGAATAAAGATTTCTGCAAAGAGGAAATACATGGCCAATAGACATATGAAAAGATGTTCAAGTTCACTAATCAGAGATATACAACCTAAAATCACAATGAGATAGCATCTTACACCTGTCCAAATAGCTATCATCATAAATCAAAGAACCAGTGTTGGCAAAAGTATGAAGAAAGGGAACTCTTTACTGTTGGTGGGATTGCAAATTGGTACAGACATGAAGGGGAACAGTCTGGAAGTTCCTCAAAAAATTAAAACTGGGTCTACTTTTGACCAGCAATTGTATTTCTGGGTATTAGCCAAAGAAAATCAAAACATTAATTGGTAAAGATCTATGCATCCTATGTTCATGGCAGACAATTTACAATAGCTAAGATATGGAATCAACCTAAATGCCCATACAGATGATTGGATAAAGAAGTTATGGTTATATATCAATGGAACATTACTCAGCCATTAAAAAAAATTAATCCTATCATTTGCAATGACATGGTTGGACCTAGAGGTGATTATTGATGAATGAAATAGTCATACAGGGAAGATAAATACGAGTGATTTCACTGATATGCAGAATCTAAGAAACAAAAGAGAAACTAATCAAAAACAGACCCACAAATGTAGAGGACGATCTGGTGCAACCAGAGTGAAGAGGGGTGGGGGGCTGGGAGAAAGCAGTGAAAGTTTAAGGGAGTACAAATTAGTAGTTGATGAGGGTCATAGGGATGAGGAACACAGCATAGGGAACATAGACAGTAGTAAGGTAATGGCTATGTGTAGAGCCAGAGGGAAGATAGAGTAATCAGGGGGATTGTTCCATAAACTATCTAAATGTTAATACCTTAATAAATCTGAACATTTAAAAAACCTATGGGATTCAGCAAAAGATCCTAAAAGGAAAGTTGATACTGATAGGGGCCTATTAAGAAAAAAGATTTCAAATAAACACTTTAATTTTATACCTCGAGGAATTAGAAAAATAGGAACTAAGAAAACCCGAATTAACAGAAGAAATAATAAAGATTAGAGCAGAAATAAAGACTAGAAAGACAATAGGAAAAAAATCAATGAAGCTGAGAGTTGTTTTTTCAAAAGGTAAAAATTGACAAACTTTTAGCTAGACTCATTAAGGAAAAGATGACTCAAATAAACAAAATTTAAATGAAAGACGAGACATTACAACTGATACCACAGAAATACAAAGGATCATAAGACTGCTATGATAATATTTGCCAACAAATTGAATAAACTAGAAGAAATGAAAAATACAACCTACTAAGACTGAATCATGAAGAAATAAAATCTGAACAGACCAATAGCTAGTAAGATTTAATCAGTAATCAAAAGCTCACAATAAAGAAAAGACTAAGACCAAATGGCTTCATTGATGAATGCCACCAAACATTTAAAGAAGAATTAATACCATCCTTCTCAAACTCCTCCAAAAAATTGAAGAGAATGGGGCACTCTCAAATTTATTTTCCTAGTCCTTCATTACCCTGATAGCAAAGGTAAATAAGAACATTACAAAAAAAGAAAACTACAGGTAAATATCCTTGAAGAATAAAAATGCAAAAATTCTCAACAAAATATTAGCAAACCAAATTCAACAGCCATTAAAAGGGTCATATACCATGATCAAGTAGGATTTACCTCTGAGATGCAAATTAATAATGTGAGATACCACAAATAGAATGAAGGATAAAAATCAAGCAATTTTTTAAACAGATGCAGAAAAAGCATTTGACAAATTCAACACCCTTTTATGATAAAATCTCTAAACAAATTAGGAACAGAAGAAATGTAATTAACATAAAGGCCCTATATGACAAACCCACATCTAATATCATACTCAGTGGTAAAAAGCTGAAAGTTTTTCCTCCAAATCAAGAACAAGACAAGGATGCCCACTTCTATCACTCCTATTCATCACAGTACTGGAAATCCTATCCAGAGCAATTAGACAAGAAGAAGAAATAAAAGGCATTTAAATTGAAAAGAAGTAAAATTGTCTGTTTGCAGAAGACATGAACTTGTTATATTATCTGCTATAGGATCATTTGTTGCAGGATACAAAATCAACATAGAAATCAGTTGTGTTTCTATACAATAACAATTAAATATCTAAAAAGAAATTTAAAATCCATTTACAATAGCATCAAAAACAATAGAACATTTAGGAAAATTTAACCGAGGACGTAAAGATCTGTACACCAAAACTATAAGACTCTGACAAAGAAATTCAAGAAGACACAAATAAATGAAAATATACCCCATATTTGTGTATCAGAAGGATTAATATTGTTAAAATGTCTGTACTATACAAAGACACTTACAGACTCAATGTAATCTCTATCAAAATCCCAATGGCATTTTCTACAAGGATAGAAAAAAAATCCTAAAATTTGTATGGAACTATGAAAGATCTTGAATAGGCAAAGCAATCCAGAGACATAAGAAAGAAGAAAGGTGGGGCAGGCATAAGGAAAACGGTCAGGAGACAGTGGGTGAGAGTGGAAAGGTTCTTACACCTATAGACCAGAGGGCTGGGGAAGGAGGTCAGTGGAACCTGGAGGAGGAGCTGTAGCTAGTTAGAGGAAAGGGCCAGCAGGTAGGAGTTGTGACTTTAGGTGGAGGAATGCACCTGCCAGATCTAGCTTTACCTAGTATATCGCATCGACTAAATACCTTTGATATAGTCCATTAAAGTCAGACTCCTCTGGCTACATAGCATAGGGCCCTAGGTAAAGATAGATCTGGAGAGACAAACAGAATATACATCCCAGGTATGCACATAACAAATACATTTTTAGTAAATGGGACATGCTTTCACTAAAAAATTACCCATTGTTAATCTAAAATGAAATTTAACTGGACATCCTTTTTTTTATTTGCTAAATCTGACAATCCTAACTTGGGCACGTTACTGCCCAGTCAACATTGAGGGTTTTAGTATAGAAGAGTGCTGCGAGTATTTAGTATGGGATCAGCTACTGCTGCTAAATCTTAGAGAAAGGGAGGAATGAGATTAAATAGCTAATAAGTGCTAAAGTTGGATTAGATCCCAGCTGGGCTGAACTCAGTGTCTTTTAGCCATTACGTTGTCAGTCTCTGTGACATAAGAGGCTTCAGAAAGCTTAAGAGATGTCATTTTAAGAACTCTTTAGCACAATGACCACCCCACCAATGAAATGTGGCCCAGCAGAGGTCAGATTCTCACTAATCAGATTAGCACTCCTCCTTTAGGGGAGTAGCTCTTTATGAGGAAGGAGGGATTTTGTCCTCTCAGTGGACATGGAGCAATGTTTAGACACATTTTCAGTTGTCACAGCTGGAGCTACTGGCATCTAGAGGGTAGAGGCCAGGATGCTACTAAACATCCTCCAGGGCACAAGACAGCCCCTTACAGCCAAGCATCTGGCCCAAATGCCAATGGTGCTGAGGAGTTTGAGAAATCCTGCCTTAGGGGAAAGGATGAGTAGAGAAGTGTGGAAGAGGTCCCCCCCCCCAGTACATGCCTCAAATACAAAGAGGGAGCTTGGACAAAGACCTGTGTGTGAGATGTCCTCTAACATCTGTGTCTTAGAGTAGAACTGATCACATGCTATTTTCCTTCTTAGATTTGTACATTTAATGTTGCCTATAACACAGGAGTTAAAGGGGAAAATATGCCAGCAAAAGATGTTTTATAGCCAGAGAAACCAGGGTTCTACCAAGGGATTAGAATTTATGATTATGAGAACAGTTATTAGCATCATCACAGAACTATTTGTCCTAAACAAATAGGAGTATAAACCCAGGGAATTTAACATCATTTAATTCTTTGCTAAAGCCAAGCATAAGTAGAAGTAAATATGCTACTTAAAATTATTTTTATAAAACCAACCATTCTTTTTAAGTTCTTTTGGATCAGCTATACTCACTGTCCTCTATTTTGAGAATAAACTCTTCTAGATTAAGGGGCACACAAATTTGATCTTCCGAGATTGTTTTTGAGTCAAGAAAAGCCTGTGTTAAAGAATGATTATTGGTGTGTTGATTCATAGATTAATCTATTTAAATTCACATATATCTCATTTTTCATATAATCTTCCAAGAAGGGGTAAGAGTTTCTTTATGAGTGTCACCAATTGGTGACTGAGAGCAGAGAGCTCGATTTGGGTCATTGTTCTACATGTTAAAAATATGTCGATCAGAATCTAGAGACTCTGGGTTTGGAGCTACTTTTTTCTCCTTCAGGGTCTACCTGATTACCTTGCTAGTCTTATGGTTACTTTTGATACTGACTCAACATAGACACAGGGCTAAAGGTGTCTGTATCCCTTGAGATTCTTGGTAGATCTCCAGCCCAAACTTTCTTGTTCTGTTGAGATTGTGCCAGATCTACAGTATATGTCAACCAACAACTTTTGAAGGGTAGATTGAACCATCATTGCTAGTCTAGCATTATTTATGCATCAAACCTATACTTAACCATTTGATTATCTAGGTGCTTATATTAGCTAGAACCAGAATTTTAAACTTCTTAAAGACATGAATTCCATAAGGATTTTTCAAATGGGACTGTAACCAAAATATATAAATTACTTGAGTAACCAAAGGGGATCTTTATAGAGAGGGTTCAAATATCTAGTGTGGTCAAATGGCATTAATCCCAGGTAGAAGAACCAGTGTGTATAGATGATCTTCTCTGTTAGGTACTGTACATGTATATTTCCTCTCTATGTCTCACAATAACAAATCAGTTTTCTCATTCTCATTTGAGGGTTGAGGAAAATGATCTGGGGACATATAACCTAATAAAGCATCAGTATATTTATCTATAGACTGGGAGTAATCCCACCTACTTCATAGGTATGTTGTTAGGATTAAATGAGATAACACATGTGGAACCTAACTACATGAAAGAGCTTACCTACTGTTAACTCTTATTAGAATTATTTCTACTTATAATATGACCACAGTGTAAGAAACTGATCCCAAATTCTTTGTTCTTTCCATTATACCACATGATCTACAAATAACAAGTCATAATTTTTTTCAGTTATTTACAACTAATCTTAGGGATGGGTGAAATGGACCATACATATTGACCTCTTTCTATCTCCCAGTTTTAACTTATTATTTATTTCTCAGAACCTCCTCCTCTCATCAAAGCCACCCTGCCAAAAAAAAAAAAAAAAAAAAAAAAAAAAAGGAGGAAAAAGAGCTATAGACCAACTAACTTGTGGGTGCTTTTCTCTAATCTTAAGGTATCTTTTCCTTCATATTTTAAGAAAATTATTATTTTAGTCTGGTGTGCTTGGATTACAACAAGATAAAAAACCATTACAGTAAGGATGCTTCTGTAGCTGTGGTTTCTGGACAGGAACCCATTATTCGGCTGATGTCCTACAATGTTAATACCACAAACTGCTCACTGCTGACACTGCTCTTGGGTGGCTACTACCCATTTTCTGATACTTGATGATGATGATAATTACAAAAGTAATACCTCTCCTTCTCCTCTTCCTCTTAGTTTCACAAGATAATAGCAACCTTGAACACACATATACATACAGATCACTTCCTTCAGGAAAGCTTCCTCGACTCCACCCTGTCTCCAGGTGGGTTGGTTGCCCACATCCAGTTCCCTACGCATCCCTGACAATATCTCTTTGCACTATAATAATCTTTGTAACTTACAGTAACATGTAATATTATAAAAACATATGTAATTAACTTGATTGACTCCTTGATTAGATGGCAAACTTCTAAGGGATGGATCCCCTGTTTGAGATTATGGTATTCCCATTGCCTAGCACATTATAGGCAATAATTTATAAACAATCCATTTAATATATAAATGAAGAGCGTGTGAAAAGCCAAAGAAATAAAAATGAATACATAGTGTGCTTCCACATGTTTTCATGGAGGCATGGGCAAGAATGAGTTAAAAATGAGGAGAGCTTTGATGAGTGGATGGTGGTCCTTGGAGATTAATTAAGCAGTAAAATGAGCTAGAATATCGTAGATCTTAAGTATTCAGACCTGGTGACCTGGACAGTAGAGAATCATTTATTCCCATGTTTTATTTTTTTTTATTGTAGTAAAGATGTATTACATAAAATTTACCATTGTAACTACTTTAAAATTACAATTTAGTGGCATTAATTACATTCATAACATAGTGAAACCATCATCACTATTTGATTCCAAAATTGTTCATCACCCCAAACAGAAATTCCGTAACCATTGAGGAATAACTCCCCACCCTCTTCCTCTTTTCAGCCCTTGGTAACCTCTGATCTACTTTCTGTCTCTGTGGAGTTGCCTATTTTAGATATTTCCTATAAGTGGAATCATACAGTATTTGTCCTTCTGTGCCTCCCGCATTTTACTTAGCATAATGTTTTCAAGGTTTATCCACGTTGTTGCATGAGAACTGTTTTTAAACAGAGGAGATTAGAGACAGCAACATCTTGTAAAGACAGTATTAGAAGGTGCATATTAGTGAAGTGTGGACTTGTTTATTATTGTGTAGAGCTTTTAATACTTTTAGTGTTAGAAACCTAAACATTTCACAAGTATGTCACCAAATTTTGATCAATATGTAGAACTTATGTTTTCTAAGACTAAGGGCACACATGGTTTACAGCAAAACCTGTCAGATGGTGATACCTGTCACAATGACACAGCCAAGCGATACAGTTATTCTGAGAAAAGAGAGTGGTAAGCATCAAGTTGGAAGGCAAGTGAAGGATGTGATACCTGTGGCTGCTTTTAGAGATGAGCAACATTATGCTGCAATAGCGGTCATGCGGTAATTATTGCTGGCTTGTTTATATCTTATAGAGCTGACAAAAGTGCTAGAATTGGAGAGTGTGCTACATATACAAAAGATTCAAGAGTAAACATACCTAGAGTCATAACATGCTCACATTTAATTTGTGAAGTCAACTCTAAATGCCAAGAGAAACAGAGATAGAGAGGGAAAAAGGAAAAATAATTTTTAATTGTGCAAATGATTCTGTTGGCTATTTCATTCAATGAACTTATGCCCCAGAGTGGACATGAGTTGGGAAATATACATCTATTTTCCATGCAGTGATCTTGTTGAATAAAAACATGAGTCTGGGGTTTAAAATGAAATATTTTTTTATACAAAGTGATCATGAAAGAGAAGCTACTAGTTCATCTGGGAGCTCAAGAGAAGAAGTATCAATGTATTCCAGTCAGCCATGTTGAATTTACTGAAAGATAGTGTGTCACTTTTTTAATGTTGCACATCTCTAATAAATTTTCTGGCAGTATTTTTTACCAGACACAATTTTCACCTTATGGGCTAACTTTAGAACTTTCTCCAATTCTAGATTAGTCTTCGTTATAAAATATGGTGGAAAAACTATAGCATCTTGCAGTTTTTTGAGTGTAGTCTTCAATGCTATTGAGATTTTGGGGTTATGAGGAACAGAAACTAACAAGAGTTAGCACAAGCTTAAAAAAAGGTTTAGTTGAGGGTATTCCATGAAAACTTGCTTTTGTATATGTAGGTATAAAGATGCAAAGATGCATGCCTTTTAAGAAGATAGCAGACTTTCCTCTAAGTGTGTGTCAGGCTGTATTGTATATCTTGTTAAAAATGCATGCTTATTCAGTAGGTCTGGGATGAAGCCTGAGATTGTGTATCATGTAACAAGCTCCCAGGTGACGCTGATGCTGCTGGTCCTCTGGCAGCTAGTTGAGTAGATTCAAACGCTGCTATTTTGACACCACCTATTTCCTGAAGCTTTCTTTTCCCAATTCCAAATTCCTAAGAGTGATGTGATGTTCCCAGCCTGGGTCAGGCATGCACCCCTAAAGGGGTCAGATCATAAAACAGCAAAACTGCTACCACTACACATTTAACAAGTGTTTATTCTAGGCTCGTTGCTGTGCTATGCATTTAATATATATTTTCTCTTTTAATCTATAAATCAACTTAGAGAAGCTAGTGACCTTCCCAAGGTCACATAGCTAGTAGGAGTCAGAGGCCGGTTTTGAACCTGCACTGCCTGACTCTAGAGCTCCGTGCTCTATCAATTTTAAGATTTGACCACGTGGATTGAGGGAGAGAATCAGCCACCTGGGCAGTTGTGCCCTAGAAGATTTACTATATAGGTATTATACTAGTATTTGTGTGAGTCAGTATAAAGGTGAGGACTAATTAGGTTGCTGGAGTTGTATGGTTTCTTCAACAACAATACCCCTCAAGTTCAGAAAAAGGACATAGGTTTATATGAAACCAAAGTATGTATAGTATATATAACGATAAAAGCTGGGTAAGAAGGATGGTTTAAATGCTGCTCCTTGCTACTTAAAATGTGAGCCACAGACAAGAACACTGGCATGCTCTGAGAGTACATTACAAATGCAGGTTCTCGGACCCCATTCCAGACCTCCTGAATCAGAACCCACATGTTAACAAGGTCGCACATGATGCATAGGGTTTGAGTTCACCAACAGTACCTGGAATTCCACAAGCAGCTCTGGACAATCTCAGGACTCTCTCTGTTCTTGCTTGTAGATACTGCCATGCTAAGCTTACCTAAGGCTGGGGAGCTGATTGAACGCCCTCTCTACAGCAGACTGTAAAAGAAAGAACAGGGGAGAGGCCAGGTCTAGCTCAGTGGTTCTCACTCCCCAAAATATATTAGTAATACCTGAGGACTTAGAAAAAAACGTGATTGGTTCACCTTCAGATATTCTCTTTCATTTGATTCACTGTAGGGCTGGGGCATCAGTATGTGTTTAAAAAAAGCTTTCTGGGTGTATATAACACGTAAGGGTCTAGATGAATTCCATCTATGGAAACATAAGGAGTGGGGATTGAGTGTGCCTTCTTAATAATTACTTCTACTATTCCAGGTGAAATGAAGAGGAGCTAACGGAGCAGGGCTTTTCAGACTTTAATGTGCCTAAGCATCAGCTGAGGATCTTCAACTGACTCTAATGCTGTAGGTCTGAGCTGATCAATCATTTGTTCTCAGCCATCGACATCCTGATCTGGTTGACGTATCTTTGCTCAGGAGAGAGTGTTACAACTAGAACCTGGTAGTCTGTAATTTTATTTTTTTTAACCTCAAAAACAAATTCTTTGGAGTTAGGTGATTTTTTCTTCTTCATTTGGTATGTGTTATGGGTTGAACTGTGCCTCTCAAAAAAATATATGTTGTGTCCCTGACCCTAGTAAACTTGTTTGAAAACTGGATCTTTACAGATGTAATCAATTTAAGGTGCACTAAATTAATATGCTGAGGTCCTCAAAAAGGTGAAATTTGGACACAGGAACACACACAACAGAATGCCATGTAAAGAGAAGACAGAGAGCATGGTGATGATATACAAGCCAAAAGATGCCAAAGATTGTCAACAACTCCAGAAGCCAGGAGAGAGGCACGGAACAGATTCTCTTTCATAGCTTCAGAAAAAATCAATCCTTCCCACACCTTGATCTCAGACTCCAGAATTGAGAGACAATACAGTCCTAGCAAACGAATACAGTACGTATATATTATGCAATTCACAAGTACTTGATGGACAAGGAATTAGCTTTAGATTCTAAATAGAACACATATTTAAATAAAACATGGTCCTTGATTTCTAAGAGCTCACAGGCCAGTGGGGGTGGGCAGTAAGCATAACTGTGTGTGCATGCATGTGCACGCACACACCACTAATCCAGAAATTGGTGGATTGTGTAAAATGTTAGGTAGTGATCTGGGAAGGATCCATTTATCTGGGAAGGAAGTAAGAAAATTTCACTGGGTAGGTAGGGTGTGAATCAGAATTTGAAATGGTTGTTCAAGTTATGCTGTTTCCTAAAAATCCATTGATGTGTTTTAATGATTCACTCTTGTATAATTAAAACCTAATTCCTCAAATAGTACTTAAAGTTCAGGTTAGCCTTGAAATATTTTCCCTTTCTCCAACTGCATGTAACATTATTGGAAGAAATAATTGCTGACAATATATTCAATTTACCTAGCTCCAAGGATATGAAATTTACTAGTTTCAACTCTTGGTGGGCATCATGATTACCAGTATTTTTTTTAGGCGAGGCAACCCTTAGTTGACCTTACAGGTTGCAAAGACCTTGTGAGCTTAGAATCCCTTATTCTTTTATTGTTTACACCCAAAACATCAGGTCTTCCTAGGTGGTCTCCCATCCAGGCCGACCCTGCTTAACTTCTGAGATCAGATGAGATTGGGCTGGTTCAAGGTAGCATGGCTGTAGGCATGATCATCAGTATTTTTAAAAAGGCTTTTAATTAAAATATAGCCAACATATAACATTTATTAGTTTTAGATGTACACCATAGTTATTCAAAAGTTTTATACCTAAAGAAAGTGATCGTCATAAGTCCAGTAATAATTTGACACCATACAATGCTATTACAATATTATTGACTATGTTCCATATGTTGTACAACACATCTCCATGACTTATTTGTTTTATACTGGAATTAGAACGTCTTATCCCTACACATTTATCCCTCTTTTTTTATTTTTCAGTTACGGTTTGGCATTTAATATTTTTATATTAGTTTTAGGTATATAGCACAGTGGTTAGACATTTATGTAATTTATGAATTAATCTCCCTGATTAGACTAGTATCTCCACTGGCACTATATATCGCCAGTACCATATTATTGACTATATTCTCTATGCTTTACTTTACATCCCATGACTTTTTTGTACTATTAATGTACTTCTTTATCTGTTCACTTTTTTTCACTCTACCTCCCAAATCCCCTCCCTCCGGCAACCATCAACTTGTTCCCTGCATTTATTAGTCTGTTTTGTTTGTTTGCTTATTTTGTTCTTTAGAAGAGATATATAAATGAGATCATAAGGTTTTGTCTTTCTCTGACTTATTTCACTTAGAATAATGTCATTCAGGTCCATCCATGTTGTGAATAGTAAGATTTCATTCTTTCTTTTATAGCTGAATAATATTTCATTGTATATATGTACCACCTCTCCTTTATCCAATCTTCTATCGATGGGCACTTAACGTTGCTGCCATATCTTGGCTATTGTAAATAGTATTTCAGTGAACATGGCGGTGCATATATCTTTTCGAATTAGTGTTTTGAATTTCTTCGAAAAAATCCCCAGAAATAGAATTGCTGAGTCATATGATAGTTCTCTTTTAATTTTGGGGGGAACCTCCATACTGTTTTCATTGTGGCTGTACCAATTTGCAATACCATTAGCAGTGCACGAGGGTACCCTTTTCTCCACATCCTTGCCAACACTTGTTGTTTGTTGACTTCTTGATTATGGCTATTTTGAGAAGTATGAGGTAATATCTAATTGTGGCTTTAATTTGCATTTCTCTGATAATAGTGATAGCATCTTTTCATGTGTCTATTGGCCATCTGTATGTCCTCTTTGGAAAATGTCTCCTCAGGTCCTCTGCCCATTTTTAATTGTGTTGTTAGATATTTTGGTGTTAAATTGGGTGAGTTATTTACAATTTTGGAAAGTAACCTCTTATCACATGTATCATTGGCAAATATCTTCTCCCATTCAGTAGGTTTTCTTCCCATTTTGTTGATGGTTTCCTTTGCTATGCAAAACTTTTTAATTTGAAGTAGTCCCATTTGTTTATTTTGTTTGTTTCTCTTGTCCAACGTGACATATCAGAAAAAATATTACTAAGAGAGATGTCAGAGAGTTTACTGCCTATGTTTTCTTCTAGGAATTTTATGGTTTTTGGTCTTATATTTATGTCTTTAATCCATTCTGAGTTTATTTTTGTATGGTGTGAAAAGGTGGTCTAGTTTCATTTTTTTTTGCAGGTATCTGTCCAGTTTTCCCAGCACCATTTATTAAACAGACATATTTACCCCATTGTGTATTTTTTTCCTCCTTTTTCATTGATTCATTGACGTTACAGGTGTGGATTTTTTTCTGGATTCTCTATTCTGTTCTACTGATCTATGTGTCTATTTTTATGCAGTAACCATCCCTTTTTTCATTACTATAGCCTTGTTAGTATAGTTTGATATCAGGTATTGTGAAACATCTAATTTTGTTTTTCTTTCTCAAAACTGCTATGGCTATTTAGGTCTTTTGTGGCTCCATATAAATTTTAGGAGTATTTGTTCTAGTTCTGTGAAAAATGCCATTGGTATTTTGCTAGGGACTGCATTGACTCTATAGATTGCTTTTGGTAATATCAACATTTTAATGATTTTAGTTCTTCTTATCTATTTTTAGTTCTTCTTATACACTTCCATTTATTTGTATCTTCTTGAATTTCTTTAGTGTCTTATAATTTTTCTGAGTATAAACCTTTTACCTCCTTAGTTAAATTTATTCTAGATATTTTATTTTTTTGATGCAATTGTGAAGGAGATTATTGTAATTTCTCTTTCTGATAGTTCATTATTGGTGTATAAAAATACAACTGATTTCTGAATGTTAATTTTGTATCTTGTTATTTTACTGAATTTATCAGTTATAATGTTTTTTTTTTTTCTGGAATCTTCAGGGTTCTCTCTATATAGAATCATGTCTTCTGTCAATAATGACAGTTTTACATCTTCCTTTCCAATTTGGATGCCTTTTATTTCTTTTCCTTGTTTGATTGCTATGGCTAGGACTTCCAATACTATGTTGAATAAAAGTGGTGATAGTGGACATCCTTGTCGTATTCCTTGATCTTAAAGGAATACTTTTAGCTATTCACCATTGAGTATGATGTTGCTGTGTGGTTTTGTCATATATGGGTCTTCATTATGTTGAGGTATGTTCCTTCTAGTCCCACTTTGCTGAGAGTTTATATTATAAATGGATGCTAGATTTTTGTCAAACACTTTTCTGCATCCATTGATATGATATAAATTGTTTATCTTTCATTTTTTTAATATGGTTAATTAATTTGTGGATATTGAACCAACCTTGCATCCCAGGAATAAATCCAACTTGCTCATGGTGTATGATCTTTTTAACATATTGCTGAATTCAATTTGCTAATATTTTGTTGACGATTTTTTGAGTCTATGTTCATCTGGGATATCGACCTATAATTTTTTTTTGTAGAGTCTTTGGTTTTGAAATCAGGGTAATGTTTGGCCTTGTAAAATGAGCACGGGAAACTTCCTTCCCCTTGAACTTTTTGTAATAGTTTGAGAAGAATAGGTGTTAATTCTTCTTGGAAAGTTCAGTAATAGTCACCTGTGAACCCATCCAGGACTTTTGTTTGTTGGAAGTTTTTTGATTACTGATTCAATTTTGTTACTAGTAATAGGTTTGTTTAGATTCTGTTTCTAGAAAGTTATCTATTTCTTCCAGATTGTTTAATTTGTTGACCTATAATTGTAGGATTTTCTTATAATCTTCTGTGTTTCTGTGATGTTAGTTTTCACTTCTCTTTCATTTCTGATTTTATTCATTTGAGTCCTCTTTTTTTTTTTCTTGCTGAGTCCAGTTAAAGGCTTATCAATTTTGTTTATTTTTCCAAAAGAACCAGCTTTTGGTTTCATTGATCTTTTGTATTGTTTTTTTAGACTCTATTTCATTTATTTTCACTTTGATCTTTATTATTTCCTTCCTTCTACTTAATTTGGGCTTCATTCATTGTTCTTTCTCCTGTTCTTTTAAGTATAAGGTTAGCTCTTTTATTTGAGACTTTTTTTGTTTCTTGAGGTAAGTCTGTATTGCTATGAATTTCCCTCTTAGAACTGCTCTCACTGCATCCCATAGAATTTGGGTAATTGTATTTTCTTTTCACTTGTCTCAAGGTGTCTTTTGATTTATTCCTTGATCTCGTTGTTAACCCATCAATTGTTTATAGCATGTTATTTAGTCTCCATGTGTTTGTGTATTTCTCAGGGTTTTTTTTCAGTAATGATATCTAGTTTTATACCATTGTAGTTAAAGAAGATGCTCAGTATTATTTCAATCTTCTTACATTTATTGAGACTTGTTTTGTGGCCTAATGTGTGGCTATCTTTAAAAATGTACCATGTATGCTTAAAATGTATATTTGATGCTTTGGGGTAAAATGCTCTAAAAATATCAATTAAAATTAATCTGGGATTGGAGAAACATGGCAGAGTGAGCGACATACCCAGATCTCTCCCCTTGAAATAACAATAAGCTGAACATATAAAACTCAACAAAAACATCCAAATTGCACACCAGCATGCCTGAGCGTAGGATCTGTGCATAAGAGCTACTGCAGGTCAGAACCCCTGGTGTTGGGCAGTGGGCTGGGAGGAAAAAAGAAGCTGCCTCTAGCAGCCACCATAGCCCCCCTGTAGGAGGAGGGGCTTGGGGAGTGCTGTGAGCTCTACATGGCTGGTGGCAGGACCCAGTCATCAGGGCAGAAAGTAGAGAAGCAGGATGGCAGAGAAAACAACAGTTGATTTTTACCAGCCACCATTGCAAAACTGAGGCTGAACTACAGCTCCCAACCCCCAACCCAGAGGGCCCTCTCCACATATCCTCTGGGACTGAACATCGCGGAGCCCCAGAGGAATCTGAGCAAACACTACTGAAACTGTCTCTAACACTGACAGGAACTGAGACAGAGTAGTGAGCGCAATTAACATCTATAAGAAAAAAAAGACATTATTAAGGATTTATATAAAGCAGGGACCCAAGAGGCTTAGATGCCTCCTACTGGAGACCAAAAGAAAAGTGACTTTTTTTGCAACAGACTAAAGAGAGACCTTTATATAATACATTTTCTTTCTGGAGAAACAGCAGAAAACACTTCCATTAATGCCCAGGAAGAGAAATATTCCATTAAACACCATGAACAATCAAGGTGACAAGTTATCTCAGAAAGAAAGAGAAAAATCTCCAGAAAATAAGCCTACAGACATAGATATATACAACTTAAGTGACAGAGAATTCAGGATGGTACTTCTGAAAACACTCAGTGAGTTCCAAAACGGGTCATATAAATAATTTCAGGAAATGAAAAACAACTAGAGAGCAGAGTAAAAAGAATGAAACCCTCAAAAGAACAGAATAGATCTTATGGAGATAAAAACAAACAAACAAACAAACAAAAACACTGTAAGAATTGAAAAATTAAATAGCAATACTTCCCAACTCTTTTTATGAGGCCAGTATTACCCTGCTACCAAAGATAACACACAAAAAAGAAACTGCAGACCAATATCTCTCATGAACGCAGATGCAAAAAATCCTAAATAAGATATTAACGAACCAAATACAACATATTAAAAGGATTATACACCACAATCAAGTGGGCTTCATCCTAGGGGCTTCATCAAGTAGGGATGGTTCAACATAAGCTAATCAATTAATGTGAGGCACCACACAAACAAATTAAAAAATAAGAATCATGTGATCATATCGATAGATGGGAGAAAAGCTTTTGACAAGATACAACATCTATTTATGATCAAAACACTTAACAAAATCAGTATAGAAGAAAAGTATCTTAACATAATAAAGGCCATATATGACAAACCCTCAGTCAACATTATTCTTAATGGTGAAAAACTAAAAACCTTCCCTCTAAGATTAGGAACAAGGCGAGGCTGTCCACTATCCCCTGTTATTCAATATAACATTGGAGGTCCTAGTGAGTGCATCAGGCAAGAGAAAGGTAAAAGGCATCCAGATAGGAAAAAAGAAGTCAAACTGTCACTATTTGCGGATGACATGATCTCTACATAAAAAACCCTAAAGACTCCATAAGAACACTACTAGACAATGAGCAAATACAGTAAAATTTCTGGATACAATATCAATGTTCAAAAATCCTTAGCATTCCTATACTCTAATAATGAAGTGTCAGAAAAAGAAGTGTAAAAAATAATTCCTTTTGCAATTGCAACAAAAAGAATAAAATACCTAGGAATAAATCTAACCATACATGTGAAGGACCTATGTAATGAAAACTTTAAGACCCTATTAAAAGAAATAAAAGAAGATACGAAGAATGGAAAGATACTCCATCTTCTTGGGTTGGAAGAATCCACATAGTTAAGATGACCTTATTAACTAAAGCATTGTACAGATTTACTGCAATCCCCATCAAAATCCCATCAGCAGTTTTTAAAGAAATAGAACAAAAAATCATCAGATTTGTATAGAAGCACAAAAGACCCTGAACTGCCAAAGCCATCCTCAGTAAAAAAGAATGAAGCTGGAAGCATCACTCTGTCTGACTTCAAATTATACTACAAAGCAACAGTAATCTGAATGGCATGTTATTGCAGAAAAATAGACACACAGACCAGTGGAACAGAATTGAGAGTCCAGATGTAAACCCATATTTATATAAGCAAATAATTTTTGATAAAAAAAATCAAAAACATACAGTGGAGAAAGAAAGCCTCTTCAATAAATGGTGCTGGAAAACTGGAAAGCCACCTGCAAAAGAATGAAACTAGACTGTTGTCTATCACCACACCAAAATTAACTCAAAATGGATTAAGGACCTGAATATAAGACCTGAAACAATAAAATGCATAGAAGAAAACATAGGAACTAAACTCAAGGACCTTGGACTTAAAGAGGATTTTATGAATTTGACCTCAAAGGCAAGGGAAGTAAAAGCAAAATAAATGAATGGGACTACATCAAACTAAAAAGAAAAAAAAAAAAAAAAAAAATCATCAACAAGGTAAAAAGACAATCATCCAAAAAGGAAAATGTATTTGCAAGCAACGCCTTGGATAAGGGCCTAATATCCAAAATGTACAAAGAACTTATATGACTCAATAACAACAAAAACACAAATGATCCAATCAAAAAATGGGCAAAGGATCTGAACAGACACTTCTCCCTAGAGGACATACGAGTGGCCAACAAATAGTTGAAAAGATGCTCCATGTCACTAGCTATTAGGGAAATGCAAATCAAAACCACAATGAGATATCATCTCAGACCTGTTAGAATTGCTATAAGCAACAGAACAAGTTATAACAAATGCTGGAGAGGATGTGGAGTAAAAGGAACCCTCACACACTGCTGGTGGGATGGCAAATTGGTACAGCCACTATGGAAAACAGTATGGAGGCTCCTCAAAACACTAAGAATTGATCTACCATATGATCCAGCAATCCCTCTTTTGGGTATTTACCCCAAAGTTTTAAAAATACTTGCATACCAATATTTGCATACCAATATTCATAGCATTATTCACAGTGGCCAGGACATGGAAGCAATAGAAGTGTACTACAATAGATGATTGGCTAAAGAAGCTGTGGTACATATACACAATGAAACATTACTCAACCCTAAGAAGAGATGAAATACTGCCATTTGCAACAACATGGATGGACCTCGAGATAATCATGCTAAGAAAAATAAGCTCAGACAGAAAAAGTTGAAAATCACGTGATATCACTTATATGTCGGATATAAACCTAAAAGCAACAAATTAACAGAACAAACTAACAAAGACTCACGGACATGGACTATAGACTAGTGGTCACCAGAGTGTAGGGGATGCAGGGTAGGGGGAGGTAGATGGGGTAAAGGAGTCAAATATGTATGTGGTGGTGGAAAGAAATCTAACTATGGGAGGTGAACACACAGTGTAAATATATGTATGTCTTAGTGTTAAAGTGTACCGATTAAACTTATTGGATTTAGTTAATCATTTTTGCCCTAAAAAAATAAATTAATTAATTAAAAAATTCATCTGATCTAATGTGTATTTTAAGGCCGCTGTTTTCTTGTTGATGTCAATGAGGCATTAAAATCCCCTACTATGACTGTATCGTTGTGAATCTCTCCTTTTATGTTTGATGACATTTGCTTTATGCATTTAGGCACTCTTACGTTGAGTGTATAAATGTTTACAAGGGTTACATCTTTTTGTTGAATTGATCTCTTTATCATTATGTAATGTCTCTCTTTGTCTCTTAATACAGCCTTTGTTTTAAAGTTGTTTTGGTCTGATATAAGTATTGCTACCCCAGCTTTTTGTTTGTTTCCATTTTTATGAAATATCTTTTTCTATCCCTTTACTTTTAGTCTGTGTCTGTTGATATTAAGTGGGTCTCTGGTAGACAGCATGTATATAAATCTTGTTTTTTGTCCATTCCACTACCCTATTTCTTATTTTTTTCTCCCTCTTTATTTTTCCACCCCCCACTCCCACCCCTATCCTATGGATGTTGCCATTTCCCCTTAAGAACTGGATCTCTGAAGGCTAGGCGTCTCCTCCCATATGCTCTCAGTGCGCACCTGGGGCCTGGCACACCCGGGGTATGGTCCGTGGCTCCAGCTGGGGTGTGAACCCAGGACTTTCTGCGTGTAAAGCAGATGTGCTAACCACTACACTATGGAGCTACACCCCCTACCCTATGTCTTTGGATTGAAGCATTTAATCCATTTACATTTAATGTGATTATTGATAGGTACATAGTTATTGCCATTTTAATATTTATATTTATGTCCCCTCTCCTTTCTTCTTACAGGAGTCTCTAACATTTCTTATAATACTCTTTCTTGTTTGGAAAGCTGTTTATCTCTCCTTCAATTACAAATGATAGCCTTAATGGGTAGGATAATATTGGTTGTAGTTCCTTGCTTTTTATTACTTTAAATATTTCCTGCCAATCCCTTTGGTGTGCAAATTTTCTGTTGAGCTGTCAACTGACAGTCTTATGGGAACTTCCTTGTAAATAGCTAATTGCTTTTTTCTTGCTGCTTTTAAGATTCTCTCTTTGGATTTAACCTTTGGCATTTTAATTATGATGTGTCTTGGTGTGGGCCTCTTGAGGGTCATGTTATTTGGGACTCTGTGCTTCCTAAACTTGTACATCTATTTCCTTCATCAGTTTAAGAAAGTTTTCAGTCATTATTTCTTCAGATAGATTTGCAATTCTTTGTTCTTTCTTTTCTCCTTCTGGTCCCCCTATGATGCATATGTTGTAACACTTGATGTTGTCCCAAAGGTCCCTTAAACTATTCTAATTTTTTAAAATTCTTTTTTCCTTTTGCTTTTCCAATCGGGTGTTTTCTGCTACCTTGTCTTCTAAATTGCTGATTCAGCCCTCTGCTTCAGCTAATCTACGGTTGGTTCCTTCTAGTATATACTTCACTTTAGTTATTATATTCTTCAATTCTGATTGGTTCTTTTTATTGTTTCTGTGTTCTTTTTATGCTTGCTATCTCTTTGTTGAAGTTCTCATTAAGTTCCTCATTAGGTTCCTTGAAACCATTGTTTTGAACTCCGTATTGGTAGATTAATTGTTTGCATTCATTTTGTTTAGTTCTTTTTCTGGAGTTTTCTTGTGTTTTTTCATTTGGGACATTTTTAGTTTGTTTGTTTCCTTATTTGGCTGCCTCTCTGTGTTTCTTTCTATGTATAGGTAGATCTGCTATGTCTCCCAGTCTTGGCAGGATGACTTATGTAGTAGGTGTCCTGTGGGATCTAGTGGCACAGTCTTCTTTGTCACCTGAGTCAGATGCTCCAGGAGTGCCCCTTGTATGGGTTACATGTGCCTTCCTGTTGTTGATTGGTGGTGGCATGTCAGTGGGTGGAACTGACTCTCAGCCTTACTGGTTGTGACAATTGGCCACAACAATATTATATAAGCTGCTGTGAAGGGATTGGTCCCATCAGGCAGGATTCACTCCAGTGGTTTTTGGTGTCTGCTGAGAGCACCTTTTGGGCGTGTCACTTGTGGGGCTAATCAGACAGTGTTGTGTTATGGTTCTGCTGGTTCTGGGACATCTTGGGAGGGGCTTCTGGGCCAAGGTGTGCCACTGTATATGTCTGGTCCAAAGCTACCTGGTAGGAGCTACAAAGTGATTTGCAGTTGGTTGATGCCTGTGCTAGACCTGGAGGTGCATGGGAGAGTTTGTGCTATGAATCGAGGCTGGCAATCACCAGTACTGGGCTTGGGACAGCTCAGCAATAGGCCCAGGAAACACTGAGAACTGCCACTGCCTGCCAGCTCTTCATAAGGTTCAGCCATTGAAAGGGCCATGGGTGGTATGGTAGTATGTGAGTTGGGGGGGGGGCGCAGTCTCAGGAATCACTAACATGGGGTGAGTGGTGTTCAATGAGTTAATGCAGACTCAAATTTGATGCCAGTTCTGAGCCTGTGTCCACTATGCAGAAGGCTCAGAGTACACTGAGGCCAGCTGCCACCTACATGGGGCCTACAAACCCCCCAAAAGTTATCTAAGAAAGAGAGCAACAAGGGCCAAAACTTGTTGCCTGCAGGCCACCAAACAGTTTCTGATATTGCTCAAGTTTGGTGGGGTGGAGTCCCAGGGGGTCACCAGTGTGGAGTGAGCAGGGCTCACCAGGCCAAAGAAAATTTTTATTTGGACAGATTGAGGGAAAGCTCAACGTAGGAAAGATGGCACCCACCCACTTGCAAAACAGAAGGAATACTCAGCACAAGGACAACGGTGGCATCTGGCACCTCCCCTAGCCACTGTCTCTCCGCCAAAGCCCAAGGTGAGTGCCTGGCAGTGAGAATGTCTGTTTGTGGGCCCTTTAAGATGGTGCCTGATTTTCTAGCCACTTTCTGTCTGGAAGGGATGGAATTCTGGCTGATTTTTACAGCCAGATGTTGTGGGTATTGCTCTTCCTCATCATGGTGCTCTAAGATGGGGATCCCTGTGTGAGACTGGGACCCCTTGCTGTTCAGGAGGGACCTCAGCAGCTGAGATATCCCTCCTCATTCCTGAGTACCATACATGGTTGTTGGGCCAGCCTGTTTCACATCTCTGCCCCTTTTACTAGGCTCCAGGTGGCTTCTTCTTTATAGCCTTAGTTATAGGACTTATGTTCATCTAGTCTTTGGATAGTTCTCCATGTTGATTGTTCTATATTTTAATTGTAATTTTAATGTGGTCATGGGAGGAGACAAACACAGCATTTCCCTAATGCTCCATCTTGACTGGTCATGGGAGGAGACAAGCACAGCATTTCTCTACTCCTCCATCATATACTCTTAATCATTTTCACTTCACTGTGAATGGAAGTAAATCTTTGGTTTTTAGAATACTGTTCTGCCAAGGAAATAATTTATGTTGCCTAGAGCTGGAGATCTCGAAATAACATTTGTAGAACATGTAGCAGAAAACACCTAAAGCATTTTTAAAAAATTTTATTCCAACTCAGGATTATAATTTCTTATTCCAAATCATCTCAGTAAAGGCTCAAACTGCCTCCTTTTGCCTTTTAAGCCTAGAATGCTAAGCCAGTTTTTTTTTTTTTTTTTTTTTTTTTTTTTTTTTTTTTTTTTTTTTTTTTTTTTACATTTTTTAGCTCTTGTTACTCTATTATATAGCCATTTACTATTCCTGATCTGTGCTCAGTACAGAAATGGTGGGCTTAATTCAGCAGATCTATTCCATTTTGAAATTGTGAGCTCTATTTATTAAAATGTCTGGTTACCTTGGTAATAGGGCAGAGAGGGTGTCTGTCAGATAAAATAAAGGACAGGCATGGGACCTGCACATACTGAAATTATTTGTTGTTTTTGCCAACTTCAAATTAACTGGGTGTTCTTCACTTTTATTGAGTAAATCTGGCAACTCTAAACACAATACAAGAGAAATTATCCTGGGGTAGAAAAATTTTAGCTTACACCACTTTGTGAACATGAAGTATAAACAGAAAGGGCAAGACATAACTTTAGAATCATTCCAATATTGGGTAGACTTCTGGCCTTATGCTCGATTATGTGGCACTGAGCAGTGTTTCTGAGCAGTTCTTCTCAGCTTCCTTTCTCTTATCTGTATATATACATATATATATGTATATATGTATGTAAACATTTGCCTCCTTCAGTTGTTAGGATCAAGTGTTAACGCAGTGCAGTGTAGTGTCAAACCATATTGGAGACTAAGGCAAAAGAGAAAATCAGTAATACTGATCCAGTCTTTATTTAAATTTTGATATTTTTATACTGGTTTTTTTTTTTGGTATAAGTTTTAATTTTTTTAAAGAGTACATTAAAATATTATTTTTCAACTGAGTTTTCTGATGCCCTCTTACATTTGGCACCTGAGTGAATAACTCACTCATTTCACCCTAATCCCAGCTGTGGCATTCAAGGAATGTTAAATATAATTAATATTACCATTTTATTTTTTTAAACATTTAAATTTAATAATGTAATATTTTTAACAATATTCAATGTTATTATTAAATATATCCCAAATTTAAATAGTGTCACATTAGAAACAATAATGACAATAATAACAAGAAAAATTTTAAGGGCTTACTGTGTCCCAGGCACTGTGTTAACCTCATTAAGTGCTTAGTTTTATTGAATTTTACGATTCTGTGAGATTGTTACAATTATTATTTCTATTTTATAGAAAAGTGCTATTCAAAAAAATTAAACAACTTCCCCAAGAAGACACAGCTGAAAATCCAAGATTCAGGCATTAGAAATTGATTTTTTCCTGTAGAACTCTTGAAACTTGTTTGTACACATATCTGAATTCTGCCTGCAAACACCCAACTAGGCCTCTAGGTGTCCTCGTTGACCAATTTTGTAGATGCCAGAATACCAGGCCAACAAGAATTAACATTTAGGAAAGGTTTTCTCAGGCATGCTCTTCAATAACACCTTCCACACATTTCTGTGTGTGCTTACAGACCAAACTGGGCCTGACATAGAAGATTCTTGATTTGAATAGTGAGAATCTTGATTAAGCAGAACCAACCTCTCCTTAGACAGGGAGGGTGTGACACCTACATTTTTAGCACCATCTCCAAGAGCAGCTCAAGCATCTATTATTGTCCTACCTGCCCTTGGACAGAGGCCTGGCAAATAGGTTGCCAGTTGTCCTGTATCTATGGGATATGTTCTGTATTTATTTTGTCCCTTATTGATTTTTTTTCAGGATACCCTAAATGTCCTGTATGCAGTTTAAAAAAAAAAAGTTTTTTAAAAATTAACACTAGAGCTATTTTACAAATTTAACTGGGCATCCCGTATTTTCATCTGCTAAATCTGGCCACTCTACTGACTGGTATGCTTATTTGCATGCTTATACACACAAAAAGGCAGATAGATACCAGTCTTTGAGCCAGCAGCAGGGTCAAGGCCAGGGTAAAGCAAGTGAGGTAGCTAGGACACCCAGCTAAGGAAGAACTCACTCTCAGGCTCTTGCAAGTGCTCCTCAACCTACTCCTGGCCTTGCAGGAGAGCTCTGGCTGAAAGGTCAGAAACACTTTAATTGGCTTGACCTCTTGGTATAAACCTTGGTGTAGCTTTCTTCCACAGTGAACTCCAGAGTGGAACAAATTTGTACTTTACAAAGGTTCTGTTTTATGCATTTGTGAGTTGCAATCCAGGCCTGGTTGCCTTCTAATATGTAACTTGGGCAAACTACTTCACCTCCCCCTGAGCTTTCCTTTGGGATTAATAATTGCACGCATTGTAAGCATTAAATAAGAACAAAAATATTCCAGATGCCCATGATGATGCCTGAGACATAATCATCTCTTTATAATGATGAATTATTTCAATCGTGTCGTCATTTCCATGGCTAAGTTAAGGCAGTGCAGATCCTCAAAACCATAACTTTCCAGATCTTGTTTAATAGTCAACATTACTTACCACCTTTCTTTCAGGAAATAATACATATTATAAAGCCTCTGCTGGGGACTAGCTGTTGCACTGAATTGTTTATGTGCATTATTTTGTTCAGCCTACAAAATATCATTATGCCAGGAGTCCTCAACCCCCAAGCTGCGAACTGATACTGGTCGTGGCCTTTTAGGAACCAGGCCATACAGCAGGAGGTGAGCGGCAGGCGAGCAACAGAAACTTCATCTGTAGCAATTCCCCAGTACTGGCATCACTGCCTCAGCTCCACTTTAGATCATCAGGCATTAGATTCTCAAAGGAGTGCCAGTCCTTGGTGCCCAAAAGGTTGGGGACTACTGCTTTATGTGATATATACTAGAGAGGAAACCAAGGCTCACAAAGGTTAGAAAACTTAACCTAGTTCATACAACCAGCAAGCAGTGAGGAGGCTGGGATTGAGTCCAAGCTGGACACAGCTTGTCTCCAGGTCTGCCTGACTTCAAAGCCCACACGTTTAACCACTGCTTTATAAAGATAGTGATGTCTGCCCAGACACCCACATCATCAGCTCCTGGAAAGCTTCCTTCCATGGTAATTGAAGGGCACTGGGAAAGCCCTTCCCAGTCTTGGCCTATAAGTATCTCTAATGAGATCTTTCTTACACTGGCTTCCCAATCTTTACTCTCCTTTCTTTATGGAGCTATTTTCTTCTGAAAATGAGAAGAGGGAGACATAAAGAATGGTTTTCTGGGAAAAGTTGTGAGTTTGTGTTGGAAGGGACCAAGGATGGGAAGCTGCAATGCTAGTCCTAATCACTACATCAGGAGCCTTTTTAGAATACATTCCTCAGATGTCTTTGCTCTTTGCCTCCACCCTTTTTGAAAAGCTAATTCCAGCCTGGATGGCTGTTGACTGGCCCTTCATTAAGTGTATCTCAAGCTACACCCTGATCAGAAGTGTCTGAATTGCAGCTTAAAAATGCAGGCTGCCCTGCACTGTCTTTTTCCTTGGTTATTTTCACCAAGCCAATCTGATTTCTGTTCCCGCATTGACCCGTCTCCCACAGGCTGACCCTTTTGTTTGCTTCCTCCCTTTCCTTTTCATTGACTTTGGTTTGCATTTGAGAGGTGATTGGTGAGCGGTTGCTTTTTATAATATCTTGGTTAAAAAAGAGCATGAAATTTGAGGTCAGGCAGACATAGGTTTGAATATTAGCTTTACAACTTATTGCATGTAACATAGCAATAAATACTGACGCCACGATAACCTTTCTGATCTTCTCTCTTTATATCCTTTTCTGGATATAAGCACCACCTGTGTCACACAGTAGCAGGAAGGATTAAATGAAGTAATGTATAATAGCACTTAGTCCCACTGTTGAGACAATAGTGAGAGCTCAAAAATGGTATGCATCTTTCTTCTTTCTCTGTATTTCTTTATGGCACAATCCGTTCTATTTTAGTTTCTAAAATTGGCTAAGTGTCTCCTATCTTTGGGGCCTTGATGAATAACATAATGTCACTCTCTTAGCCATCAGAGAGCTTCTTTTCCTCTTTTGCTTAACTGGATCTTCTCTTACTAATCCCCAATTCTAGGCTTAAGCATAACTGCCCCAAGGGCCCCACGTGTCCCACCAACCTAAGGTATTATCCACTTTCTTCTCTCACCACTCTGGTCTTTCTTAGAACTAATGGTTGCTTTAAGTTACTCAGATTGTTCACTTCTGTTTCTCCCTCATTGGACAGTCAGCTTCAGGAAAGTATTCTATTCTCACTGCTTAGGAAAGACAGCGACTGATACTTAGTTGGTGTCCAGATATTAGTTGGATATATGATTTTTCAAATCACATACAATCTCTCCCTCATCCTCAGAAAACAATTCTCTCCTTCACTAACCACCCCTTTTCCTCCTTCCAAACTAAGAAATCTCTGCTTCAAACACTGGAAGGCAGCACACATGGAGTTTGATCTAACAAACACCTTTCCTAGGTAAGTCACCCAGGGTTTGTCAATAGAGTCACTTTGGGCAGGACGACTATATGTTGTGTGGGGTCAACCCATGCCTTGCAGTGTGTTTAATGTCCCTGGTTCTTAAATGCCACTAGTACTTCCAAATCACTGGGAGATTCCAACACATATTGCCTAATGCCCCAGAATGGGCAGGACAACCTCAGTGAAAATCACAGGCCTCATAAACATTGGGTCCTTCATGAGTGTAACAAGCAGCCAAGAAGAGACGATTATCTAGAATTCAGAAGATAGGTCAACTTCCACCTGTTCCAAGTCCCAGTACGTGGCTCTTGTCAAGGCTGTTGATCGTTGAAAGCAAAAGGAAATGGAGAAAATGTGTTTGTATATGTGTTAATATTAAGAATCAGTAAGTATCACCAAAATAAATCTTGGTGCATATGTCTTATTTTCTTTTGCAGGAGAGATAGACTCTTTCAATGAATCATCAAAGGTAGAAGAGGATGAAAGTGTTATAAGGACATCTATCAGTGGGCTTAGATTCTAACGGAAGATTAATCTCAGATTCACTCTTTCCTATGAGAGTCCAAGTGTGAATTGTATAGCACATACATCTGATAGAGCTGAGTTTGGAGAGGATTCCTCAGGGCATTGGTAGAAGAATCTATAAACTTCATAATATCATACTGCCCTGAGCAATCAGAAATGGGAATGGATCAATAGATATTTTCAGTGCTGCTGATCAATATTTGTTCATCATGGCTATCTGTGATTGTATCAAGTGTGAAACATTTTATCGACTAGAAAACAATTTAAGAAATGCTGTTGGTCCACTGATGAGCTCACATAGCAATAAATACTGAGGTCTAGGGGACAGCCACCCAAGACTAGGTAGTGTCCTAGGCAAGGGTTACCTTGACTGAGGCCTTTCTGCCACTGGCAAATTAGGTCCATTATCTTTAAGAAATAATAAGCAAGGAAAGCTGAGCTTAGCAAGTATTCACTTAAAATTTTCATTAATACATTTTTAAAAAATTGTGTTTGCCACCCTTACTATAAAGAAATCGTTCATGGAACAAAGTGATAATTTAGGATTTGGAATTTGAAAAGTCGGGATCTGTTTCCTGCTTTTCTCTAATAGCTGCATGACTTTTGGCAAATTACTTGACATTTCTAATTCTCAGCCCCTTTATCTAGAAAATGGAGATAATAGCATTATATTCCTCATTGGCCTGTTGTGGGGATTAAATGAGCACATAACTTATAAAACACTTTAGCACAGTGGCCTGGCACACACTGAAGTATAATTAAACAAATATTGACTCATTTTTTCAGGACATACTTTTATTTTCTACTCAAGGGTGGCATAAGGATGGGGTTGGAAAGAAGATAGTGATAGGAAAAGACCTATGAAAATCCAGGGGAGGGGCTAGGAAAGGGTGAGAAATATGAGAGATAAGGGCCTAACAAACCTCGGGCTGAAAGATGAGCTAAGTTTTACATCATCTTCTGGACTCCATGTATGTGTTAAGATGTTTCTTTCTAGAAATGGACTGCATCTCCATGCACTGTGAGGTAACAGAGGACAAGTGACTGGCTTTATTGACAAGCATGACTATAGCACCTCCTCTGATCTGTCTGTGCTGCTCAACAGAAGTCTAGCAATTCTGTTACCAGAACTTGGGACAAGGTAAATATAGAAACAGAGTTGTCAGTTTTTAGAAACTTTAATTGCAACTTGACAGAGTAGTTTTATGTCTGATGAATCTAATAATAGAAATGGACATTTTTGTATCTCTATTATTTCCGTCATCTAGCAATTCATTCTTTAAAATGAACTTTTCCCCTTGTAATTCACTTTCATTTTACTACAACAAACTATAGGCTCACAATAATTGTAAATTAAAACAAAAACGGGTCTTTCACCACTGATAGTTTGAGAAGTATTACTCTAGAAAATAATCCAAACATTTTCACTGTACTAAAGAAAGTTATTATTTGATTTCCAAAAGTTTTTAAAGACTACAATTTGAAGAAATTCTTTAGTTTGAACCTTTGTTCTTAAGAACAGGCCAAACCACTCATTTAAAACAAATCTGGAATCATTATTACCCATAATATTAAGCTTTTATAAATACAAGGAAGAATTTTAAAGAATTTTCTCAAATATAGATAAATTGAACATCAAGGAAGGTGAGGCAATTTTTAAATCCATCTTGTAAAACATAAAAGTTTATGAGGTAGATTGATATAGATTGATACAGAGTGAGGCTCATGATGTGTAAGGTGAAAAAAAGAGTTGTAAAACTTCTTGTAATATGATGCTGTACTTTAGAAAGACTACATGCATGGAAAAAATCTGAACTAATATACTATAAATCGTTATATCTGATTAACACTCCACTTGTAGGGCATGATTGTTTTTATGTTATGTATTTCCTTTGTGTCTGTATTTAAAATTTTTACCATTACTATATTTTGTAATAAGAAAGGAAAATTACATGTTGAAAAACTTACCTCTGTCACCTTTTGGTTTTGAATAAACATAACAATAAAGTGATTTGAAAGATGTTTTTCAAAAAAGTTAGGAGGGAAATTATACCCTAGGCCCACTGTGCTTCCATTTCTACACCTTCTTTCCCCATTTGGGAGCCGAGTTCCAGTTCTTTCAAGGCACACTTGCAGTTCTGAGCATACTATTTCTTGAACAGCAAAAAGTCATTTCCATGTAAGGTACTTGCTTGCAAATATTAAGTTCTCCCTCCTCATCATTTCCCACTCCCCACCACCCATTTGCAGGATGAAAAGGCATCAGGTGAAACCTTTAAAAATTCATCCTGTGAAAGTAGGATGAATTATATGTTATAAATAAACACCATTCTCAAGATTAGGAGACCTAAAAATTTACATCCGTTATCCTCTTCTGTAAGGCAATAAACTACCATATTTCTTCCATTCTAAGACAACTTTATTGTAAGACATAGCATTATTTTATGTATCACTAAGAAAGAAAAAACACTACCAATTCAACTAGGATATGCCATTAACCAAAAGATGCACCCTGATTTCAGATATATAAATATAAAAAACTTGCATCTTGGAATAAAAAAAAATGCAATAACACTATAACTAAGACTGCAATTTTGTCCAACATAATTACTTGAAGTGGAGTACCTTAGACTGCTTTATATGAACCCTGAACATAAATGGAAGAATACGTAAACATTTTCAGTAGCACACCTTTAGTTTATTGACCTATGTAAAAAAATAATAGGTCTTAAAAAGTCAGAACAGTAAAAGAATATGCAAAAGGATATTTCTGTTTCTAGGAAGCTATACAAATATGCAAAAAGGAATGTTATATTTTTTTGCATGTCTATTTTTTGTTCCAAATTTCTTTCCCAAACTTCATTTTTAATGATACAAATGACTAAGGACCAGTTTAATGAATCAACTTTATGTATATATTACATGCTTTGGAATATAGATAGAAAATGTTCCAAAAAAGTTGTTCAGAAACTTCTCTATTCACAATATGCACAAGAAACCTGTATAAAAGGAGCACCTTTTAAGGAATTTTGAAGCAGAGTAAAGATGAAAAAAAAGATTAATCTGGAATACAGAAATATTTGTTTAAAAAACACTCAACCATAAACCATACTAGTTAGTTCTTCCACAGAAAGTATGAGGTAGTTTTAGCCTCATAATTAAATCTACTGCAGCTTGGAGTTTTGTTTGTTTGTTTGTTTTTATAATGACTAATCTTGTTTTTGTCACTTGGTGACTTAGAACTAACTGAAATCCAGACACAAGTTTACTTTTCTAATGGTCACCATTTTAAGGCACACAATTCATTTAAAATAATTAAAAATTTTTTCTGTTTGCGTTCTTTCTGTATCACCTTAAAATACTTTTCAAAATCTTGATTATAAAACTTTCTATATCAAGTCTGCCATTTCAAATGACAGCCAACTTGGAGTGCTACCAGCCTGAATTACAGCTCATCATGCCATTAGGATAGAAATAATAATTAAAAAAAGCTCAATGATATTGTACCTCAGAAAATTCTCCAAGCAGAGTTTGTCAATTATTCAGTGGGCTGCTTCATTTTCCTCAGTCTGCTACCATAAAGTTATATTACAGGATGCTACGGCAATAAGTCTTTCTGGAACCCATTTTATGGTGCTTATGAAAACCATCACTCGTTATAATATCCTAAAAACATTTACACTCATTCAGAACTTCAATGAAAATCCAGCTTCTCTTCAAGTAATTTTCCAATACTGTCTAAATTGTTCATGTCCATGTAGAAATAGCGTTATTCTTCATCAGCTCACAAATTCAAACTTTCTGATGGTAAGCAACAACTAAAGGAACTCTCGTTTCCCTTCTCTCATCATTCTGAATTGTGCTGATATTTCCCATCCTTCTTTCCTCCTGGAGATCCTGAACACACTTTTCACAGTTTTGAGGTTTCCCTTCAACATCTTTTATTCCCTTAAAAAGTGCTTGCTATTGATAAAGGCTGAGTCCTTTCTTGGCAATGGTTCAGCATGGTCTGACTTTGTTCTGTTAGCTTAGTGCCTGGATTTTGAAAGGCAGGTTGTCATTCAGGGGCTTTGTGTGGCTTAGTGTTTACTTTTGGGGCAATGTGAGTCCACTCTTCGACTTTGATGCCTTCATGTTTCTAAAGCCAAATAGCTAGCCTTCTGGGAAAATGAACGAATTTTGCAAGGCACACTAGGTGAGAATGTGGTGCTTGGTCAAGAGGTCCAACTGCAGTTCAGACTAATGTTCCAGGCTTTGAATCTTCATGCCAAAAGAGCCTCTGCTCGCTGCTCTCCAGGGTGTCTTCCAACCGGTTTCCATCTGTACTGTCCAGTTGACTGGTTTCTGTGTATTGTCTACTAAAAGAAACCAGAGAAGTTACTACTCGTGGTCATTTTTGTTCTGAGTACAAAAATTACTACACTCGAAGTTAGTAGAAAGCAGTGTTAAGAAAATTATCCAAAACTTGGCAACAAGCAAAGGATGATTGTAGTTCAATGTCATCCTGGACTATTATCTAACAGGCCCATGCAAGAAATATTTAATTCTCTAGAAATATACACCTTTGTCTAATTTATATTAACCATTGATTAGGACCCAGATTGTGTTAAGTTACACATTAATTTGTGTGTGTGTGTGTGTGTGTGTACACACATATATATTTTTTTAGTCTGGAAGAAATACAAATAACTGTTGTTTAGTAAAAGAGATTATAGTTATAGTTTTAGTGCCCTGTAGGACATTAACTGGTTTTGTATCTAATCTAGTAATCTTATTCCAGCATTTTCTCTTTCAGTGTGTTGAATACAGTCTTGAATTCTCTTGGAACCAGCTTTACCATTCTGTCAGTTCTCTCATTAATGAGTCTGATAGATCTTTGACACATGCCCATTTTCCATTTGTGCGAGAGTCATACTTTTAATTTTTGAAAAGGTATTTTTAACAGCTACATTTTAAGTATTCTTCCGATTAAAAGAATATGCTAGATGCTTTCTTCAGGGTCAAAGGAATATATTTAGAAGGCCAGGGCACCTTGTGAAATATTTTAGATCCCTAGGGTGTATGGGCCAAGTGTAAATTGGAAACAGTACCATATATAAAAATCATAGGCATATTTGGATGGTATATCCAAATGAGATCATCCTATTACACAAACAATTACAATAAGTAAAACCTCATTCTTGTAATAGTGGGTTAGAATAGGTTAGGTAGTTAGTAAATTTCTTTTTATCTTAAACTTCAATGCCCTTTAGTAAAAGTGATAAAAAGCCTTTAGAAGAAGAGCTTTGGAAATAAACACTATGTGAATCCAGGTATTTAATGTTTTCACCTAATATAAAAACCAAGTCAGATTTCCATAACTTCACACATCAGTCAGAGCAAGCAGAACTCCTGCTGTGTAAGAAGCAACACTCAGACCAGAGGGACTGTACTTACTACTACAGCTGGCTACACTTAGCAAAAGAGAATTTAAAATTGATCTCATTTCTGGAGACACAACCGTTCTCTGGGACAGAAGCCCTGGGTTTTGCCTAGTGATAGATAAAGATAAAGTAGAGGGAGGGAAATGGAAAACAGGAAATGAAAGAAAAAAAGTTATTTGAAAACAATGTTGGCAGCAGTAGAGCCAAGACTTAGACTATATTACATATGAGGTAGCATAAGAGACTTCAACATTTCTAATTTTGGAAAGTTTATGCCGCTGACAATTATACCACATCATACTAAGAAAAAAAAATTGGTAAAATTTGTAGCTTTCTGTAGTATTGAAATCTGGACACTCTGGGGAAAAAATTCTTTATAATATGTACTTCATTTATTTTTTTAAAAATCACTGATCTATTGCTAAGCATTTCAAATCTTTAATTTAAGAGAAGATCTAAAGTTCTTCATCTTCATCTTGAAACCCAATTTCTCTCTTATTTTAAAAATTATGTTTTCATTAATAGTATCATGAAATTTTAGGGTAGAATTTCTAAAACTTAATGGATGATTGTTATACTTGCCTTAGGTTAATAGGTCAACTCAAATTGATCAAACTATAACATAATTTTAAAAAATCTTAAATAGACATGTGGATGAAATAAGCATACCCATAACTCTGTGTTTGGGAGGGAAAACTGGCAAACTTTTCTGAAAAGTAAGAGATTAAAAAAATATATGTTTTAATTTAATCTTTTGATTCTACTAATTCGAATGTATCCTAAAGAAATAATTTGGAATTCAGACGAATATTTTGCATAAAGATGTTAAGAGCAGCATTACCTACAATTAAAAAAAAAAGAAAGAAAATCTTAAACCATTCAAATTAGAAATATGAGGAACTGTTAAATAAACTGGTGTATTTATTAGTGGATATCATATTGGTCACACAAAATAAGGTTTAAAAGAGTTTTTTAAAAAATACGGGAACATGTTTATATTATGACATTAAGTAAAAAACTGGGATGTAGGACTATATACAATGAAGGGTATAAAATTGCATATATAATATCATAACAATCATGTTAAAAATGGGTATAGAAAAATGGAAGAAATGTGCCAAAATGTTAATAGCTGCTCTCTCTAGATAGTGGCATTATGAATAAATTATTTCCTACTTATTCACCCTTTTATAATTTTAATTTTTCACAATGAGCTCACATTATGTGCACATGCGCGCACACACAGACACAGACATACACACAAAATAGAGATCTTTAAATAGTTCTAATTTCCTGTTCATTGTGCCCCACTGACATAAAACTCCCCTATCAAGCCAACAGATGGGCAGACTCGTTAAAAACATGTTCCCTAAAAATGTTTCGCACTTTCCAAGTCCAGTGAAAGTGGTGTTAAGGTACTATTAGAATTGTCTTATACACTGAATGTTTTATATATCATTTCTAACTGAGTCAACAAAAAGTAAAGTAAAAGTATATAAACATGAATGCTATTTGCAAATGTATTATACAAAATGAGTAGAACTGAATTGAAAAAGTTTAGTACAGATTTTGGGTCAAAGTCCTTTTAGTTCTTGCTTCTCATTCTCAAGCATTATTTACAGAAATCCAAGCCATCTGACCTCCTCCTAGGTATATTTTCATTAAAATTCTATTTTGAGCACACCCTTTGTTGAGCTGAGACAATTGGCCTAATATTTCAAGCCAAGAAAAACTCCCACTGAATATGGAGAAGAAAAATAAGGCTTTTCGAGATGAAAATCTCTAATTTGCTTGTAACACTGAGTGCTTTAATATGAAACTAACCTCTTAAATTCACCAGTATAAAGACCTTTATAAATCATAGTTTGTGTAAGTCTCGTATGCCTGAAACATCTGATTTAATGAAAGCAAAGTGAAATTTTCTAAAAAAAAAAAAGAAAGAAAGAAAGAAAATGCTCTACCCCTTGGTACCATGGGTATGGATTATACTCTGCGAGAAAGTAAGTGATAGGGAGAAATGACCTCTTCAAACTTCTGTGTGTACAGATAATTGAAAAACAAGTAATTCAGAGTTTGCAATCTTTTTCAAAATCACATTTTAACAAACTGTTCTTGTGTATGTCCTCTAAATGTTTACAAAGTATTACTTTTACAAATAGGACAGCTGGCTGTGTCTGTTTCTTCTTAATAAACATAGGATCAGACATAAAAGGCAGCAAATGTTTGAAAGTGAGCCTACCAACTGTCTATGAGGAATCTTGGTATGAACAGCTTTTTCTGGAGTAGAAATTTTTTTCCTGCCAGGTTCCAGAAGATTCTTACATAGATAAATCAGTAATACAATTTCAAGTACTGCAATTAAAAATAAACCCTTCAAACACAGAATTTAATGTACAGAACTCTAAGAACAGGGTTAAATTTGAATGAGCTAGACTGGGGTCAATAGCTTTTCCTTAAAGGGTCAGATATTTTTGGCTTTGTTGGCCATACTGTGTCTGTCACAACTACTCTGCTCTGCCCTCATAGTGCAGAAACAGCAACAGATAATACGGAAATAAATGAGCATGGCTGTTTCCCAGTAAAACTTATTTACTAAAACAGATGCAGCTGGCTTTGGCCCATAGGCTTATAGTTTGCCAACCCCTAAACTAGGTTACTTGGCATTCATAAAAGAAAATAGGATTCCTGAATTCTTTGGTCCAGGAACAGGCTACTATAATTTTCAACCATTTCTTCCTTACCTGCCTGGAGAGAGTAAAGGATTATAGATGTTGCCATAGCAGCTGGTGTAAGATGAATGTACCGGGGTCTCATATTCAGAAAGCCCTATGGTTATCTGGGTCCTCCAGTTCCCAGAAGCATTTGTAGAAGACACTAGAAATAAAAATGGAAAGAGAGACAAAATTAGTGGTAATATTTAAAGTGAAAATTGTTTATGCCATTTAGATTTACATTCTAATCAGCTGTGAACAGAGGAGAGATTAAAAGCCATGTTTAGCATCAACAGAGTTTCTATTCCAATTTAGCCTCTTACTGGCCATGTGAGTTTAGGCAATGGCTCATTCTCTTTAAGCCTAAGTTATTCATCTGTAAAGTGGGGGTAATGATATAAATATATTCTGTACAGAGATAATATCAGGATGATGTCTGAAAATATTTAGCACTGGTATAGAGTAATCTCTCAATAAATTATAACTATTATTATTATTAATGGGGATAAGGTTATTTAAAAGATGTGCTATAAAAAAAACCCAAAAGACAAGGCAGAAAAAAAACCCCTCATATATTGAGAGAATCTTCGTATTTGGGGTATGGTGGCTGGGTACATAAGACTTCAGTTATAAAGATAAGGTGATGAGTCTTGGAGGCTTTTGGAGGAAAAGCATTCCTTAGTCAAAGGCAACAACAGTCACAAGGAGGATCAAGGCATATTTTTTGCCTTTGGAAAAGGTGGAGAGGAGGGGAAGGTAACTAGTATAGGAAAGATTTCAGGAAGAATAGATTTGGTTGTACTGGGGGACTGGACTGGAACATGACAAGGGCATAATTTGGGAACAAGCCCAGTGAATGCCTCATTGCTAGGCATTTGTTGTTCTCTCTCTAAAACCAGTCCTACTCCATGCCTAGGATGCACAGTTCCATGATGATCATCCAAGAGTCAGGTAACCAGCACTACTCATGGATACTTCCAGCTTTCCTCCATTTCCTGTTCCTGACAGCCAACTTCCTCTTCTCTCTCACACCCACAAAGCACTTGTGACCAGTGTGGGAGAAACACATTTCAAAACTCATCTGTGGCCCTGGATGCCACCAGGTTTTGACTCAAAGATGTAACACTCTCACTTAGAGCTTCTAAGAATGTTTCATTAGTCAGTCAGGGGCTGAGAGACTTGGTGATTAAGATATCAGTGCAGGATAGACTTCCCACTCCATAACTTACTAGCTGTGGGGCTTGGGCAGGGTCATTTATACTCTCTAAGCCAGAACTGCCTCAGCTGCAAAATTAGAATAATAGCAATAAACATGACAACACTCACCATATAGAACTGTTGCACACATTAAGTGGAATAGTACATATTAAAGTGCTGAGCATGCTGTGTGGCACATGGTATGTTGCCAATAAATGGAGGCTGAGTCACTAAGAGAGGCTTTAGGTGGCTGGGAGGAACTACAAAACCCCTGACTAATCTGGCAAATAATCAGATACTTATCTCTTCATGAGAATGATGCATGCCTGTTGTATAACACATAGCCAGGAATGAGGAAAATTCCAAAAGGAATTCTGGGAATACTCATTCCATACCTCTAAGTCCTTAGAAAATGATGCCTTTTGGTCTGTGTGGCCAAATCCTGCTGCAATCAGCAAGGCTCACACAAGGTCCAAATCAGGAAGGGTTAACTCCATGCTCACCTTTGCCCCAGACACTGAGCCAACTGCCAGGAATGTTGTTTCTGGGTTACATCTGCTTCTCCCCAGCCTTGCTGTTTAAGGAGCATTACTCCAACCCAGTGCCCTGATAACCATCTACATGCATCTCAGCCCTTCTTGCCTGGTTCTTTCCTTGTAGCACTCTGCCCAGGTTTTGGTTTCTGAAAGTTTCTCATGCAACACCCTGAACTTTAGTGGGAAGAGAGTGTTCTCCAGATCAGAGCCATAAATAACAAGATATAATTACGGGAGCCTTTTCATATGTTAGATGTGGTATCAGGTGGGAAAGTCCTAGTGGAAGTCCCAAGTCCTACACAAATAGAAGAGAACTTGAACCCAAACAGAAATCTCCATGGAAATGCCTTTTGTCAACAAGCGTATGAAACTTTTAAAGGTACAGTTTTCATTGACTATTACACAATGATTCAGGAATACCTGTGCATGCCTCACTAAGGTATCATGCTTGAAGGAGGGGGCAAGACTCATGCCCTCAGGTTTTCATGCAGTTCAAGAATTCATTCATTTCTTAGAAGCTTTAAAATTGCTTATTTTCATATATTCCTCTAGCTGCTACCTAGACTGTGAGCTCACTGAAGCCAAGAAGTAGTTCAACACTGGCTCCTCCGCATCTTAGATGTGCCTGCTTACTTATTGCTGAGTAAATTAAACCATAGAAAGACACTCCTCTTATTGACTTATTTCTCCCATTTCTCTACTTAAAGTACTCAGCAAGCTGGGTGCATGCAGTAAGTCTTCCACAAATGTTAGTGGAGTTAGGGGCCAAAGTTAATGCACAAAGGGAATATCTCTAATCAAAATTATCTTTAAAATGCCTTTAAAAATTGTAAACTACAGTATATATGATTGCAGAACTGAGTCAAGACATGTAAAGTACTTAGAACAGTGCTAGGAACACTGCCTAAATGCCAGCTCCTTTCACAATTATTAGAAACCTTATACAGGTACCTGAGCATTCAAAACAAACTGCCTTTAGATGATCAAATTCCTGGTGGAGAACAGGGAAAGACTGTATAATTCTGTTTTATTTGTACCTTAAGGGTTTATCCTGATCTTTTAATATATCAAACATCAGTGATCTGATGATATTTAAGAGATGTGACTGTCAAGATCAAGAAAAGATAAAATATGTGGACGCCCCTAACGCAGGGCAGCACATAGAGTAGGTGTTAAGTAAATGTAGAATTTCAGTCAACAACCTGGTTCATGAGACTGGTATGGACTGTGTTCTTCAGCAACCTGGAGGGAACTGTTTGTAAGTTGACAATTCATATCGTGGAGCCACCCAATGGCCACCATTCTCCTGACTTTGGGTTTGGTCTCACGATCCTTGAGGGGGTAGTTTTGGTGGGAGAACAGGAGGTAAATGAAATCTGGGTATCAGGTGCCTATGCAGTATTCTTACCAGAAGAGTAGGAAGATGCTCTACTGCTTGGCGAACAGGGTACTTGTAGCCCAGCAAACCCCAGGCATCTCTGTGACCCCCTGTCCGAGTCAAAGCTAGTCTGTGGGCTGTGCCCCTGCTCCTTTTGCCCAGAGGCCCGCTGGTACCAGCCACGCAGGTGCTCTGCAACCAAGGCCTTGTGGATGTTTTTGGTGATGTGCTCTGACTTGGCAGCAGCCTTCCTCGGCAGCCGGAGAGTTGCATATGGGTTATGCGGCACCGGTCGACTTCGTCTTCGTGAAAGGACCTGCTATAGTCCCTTTGGCGGTCGTATCCATAGTGGGCCGAGGCTCGGAAGGAAGGATTGACACTGTACTGTCCCTCAGTGTCGTTCTCATAGACATACCCACCACTGTAATAAAGATCACACTCTGCATATGGCGTGTACCCGGCGATATAGTAACTGGAAGAATGTTGCTCCTGATTCTTTGTGGAGACGCCATTCCTCAAACTATCCTTTTGTGCTAGGTTGGGCATGCTTCCTGAATTTGAGGTCGAAACATTCTGTTTCTTGGACCTTCTCCGACCCCTGGTGCGAGTGTCCAGGGTCTGGGTGGTATAATAGGGGCCGGCGACCGGCGTCACGCAGTAATATTCTGTGCTTGATTGGCTGGTGTAAGAAGACCCGTCATCCAGGATTTCTGTGCTGCTGCTTCTTTGGGATTTGGAGAGGGAGAAAAATGGCTTATCGCTGTCCATCTCAGAGAGGAGGTGGGACTGGGACTCCAGGCTTCCGCTCCGCTGTCGGCAGTGCTGAGATGAAGATTCAGGTCTGAAAGAGGAAAAATGCAAACTTGTAAGAGAAAGGAAAGGAAGACCGAATTAAGGAAAAAGAACACCACACTGAAGGATTCAATAGCAATGGGATTGCAATAGGACTTTAAAGATTTCCAAAGCTGACTGCACAACAGAATCCATTTGTTCATGTAAATCCACTGGTTCACACACAGCTCACTGCTCTGGTCAAAATAAGGAAAGAACCAGGTTCTGTCAACTGTGTAATCCATGTCCTTTCTTGAGAATAAGGAAGATAAACTGATGATACACAACCTGCATCAAAGCCTGAAAAACAAAACAAAACAAAACAAAAGCAAACCCAGTCTTTGGAAGGGTCTCTTTTCCAATAGGATAAGAGGCTTCATAGACAGAGCCTGTGTTCTAACTGTGGAGACATCTGGGTGAGTCTCCGCTCTGCCATTTCCCAGCTGTGTGAGAGGTTGCACAAGATATTTAACATCTCTGAACCTCACTTCCTCCTCTGTGAAAGGAGTATCTAATATCTACAGGTAGGGTTGTGGGAACTAAAAAATATGGAGCATATAAAATAGCACAGTCTTCAATTAACACTTCAAAATATTGCTATTGTCATTATCTTCATCCTCACCATTGAATAATGAATGGTAATGTCTTGGAAAAATTAAGGTAAAAAACCCAACATCCACGCAAACAAAATACATTTCAATTACATTTTTGTTATTCCATGTGTGTAACTGTGGGTAGAAATGTAGATCTATAAAAGAGTCCTATTGCAGAAAGTCCCTTAAAATGATTACGAAATACAACAAAAAAACCACAGAACCTTAAAGCAAAGATTAACAGAGCCAAAGAAACTGGAATGAAGCACTCTTACTCCAAGTGGCTGCTGCTGTAGGCGTTTCGGGTGAGAACTGGCGTGGTGGGCATGCTTCGTCCGCCTGGCGGCCGCCTCTCCACAGTTTTGTAAGGGCTGCTGTGTGACGACAGCATTTCTCTGTGATGGGAAAAATAAATCAGGAAATCATAAGTCTCTCAGCTTCTCTGGAAAACTTGTCATAAGCTGAAGGAAAGAGAGCATGGGGATAAACATGGGAAGGGTGTCTTGGTGGTTTAGTATCCTGGTACGTTTGAGATGAGTTTTAGGGAAGTACATGTGGTCTGACCCTCAGTGTCATTAATATGAAGGAAAAAGTTAAAAAGTTTACAAAAAGTATATATAATAAAATAGATTCAGAGCAACTAGAATAGGGACAGCAAATCCTTTTTCTATAGAGTCTAATAGTAATATTTTTAGCTTGTGGGCCAGATCTCTGATCAATTACTCAGCTCTGCCCTTGAAATGTGAAATTAGTGTCGACATGTTAGTGAATGGGGTAGCTGTGTACTAATCAAACTTGACTGTGAACACTGAAATTCAAATGTCATATAATTATCAAGTCACAAAATATCATTGCTTTTGATTTCCCCTTTAACTATTTAAAACCATTCTCGTGAGCCATATAAAAATAAATAGGTGTTAGGATGAACTGGCTAGTGGGCCACAGTTGCTGACCCTGGACTAGAAGGCAACATCCTTAAATCCCTTTGCCCATTTGCCAGCACAGTGAGAACACAACTGAAGTTCATTTTTAAATAAATGACTTTGATTAACTTTTTACTTATTAAAAAAGCATGTCAAGTTCATTGCAGAGAAGTTAAAAAACACAGATAAAAAAGAAAAACTTAAATGTCCATAATCTGATACCTTAGCTCTATAGCCAGTCAATACTAAATATTTTCAGATATTTTTCCTAAGCATGTATACTTATAAGCATTTATACTTTTTAACAACACAATGAGATATTACGTATTTCTCTTTTAAAACCCACTTAAAAATTGTAAATTATATCTAACATTTCATGTTGCTTAATATTCATTTACAATGTTATTTTAATGACTGTGTAGCATTCTACTGTAAGGATTTACCATAATTTATTCAAACGGTATACTAGCTGAGCATTTGGGTTGCTTTCAATTTGTGCTAATATAAACAATGCTCTCTATGGCCATGCAACCTGAACAAGCCCGATCCCGTCTGATCTCGGAAGCTAAGCAGGGTCGCGGGCTTGGTTAGTACTTGGATAGGAGACCACCTAGGAAGACCAGGTGCTAGGTGTAAAAAATAAAAAAATAAAGGATTGTAAGCACAAGGTCCTTGCAATCTGTGAGGTCAACCAAAGGTTGCTTCATCTAAAAAAATAAAAAATAAAAAATAAAATAAATGCTGCAATGAGCATTCTGTATTTAATTAGTTCAACAGGAAACATTCCTGGTAAGTGAAATTGCCGGATCTTAGAGCAAACTCACCTTAAGCTATTGGCATGTGGACATAATAATTTTTAAGATAATGATTTAGTTATAATTCTTTCTTTTGCTGAAATAGCTTTGTTTTCTCCAATATATAAATATACTTGTCTAGTGCTATCTAATAGGACTTGCTTCAATGGTGGAAATGTGCTATATCTGTGCTGCCCAATATTATAGACACTAGCCATAAGTGCCTGTTAAATACTTGAAATGGTTAGTATGACTGAGGAAATCAATTTTTAATTTTATTTACTTTTAATTAAATTGAACAGCATAGCTCTAGATACTTGGGTCTCTACTGTTTAAGACAACAGTTCTTAAATGCCAATTTACAAACTGGGGCTGATACGTGATTAAAGTTTTCACTGGTCTTTGACAAATTATAAATATAACAAAGTGTTTGTTTTACTTTTGTAAGTGAAAATCATATAATCTAAATAATTTTCTTTTATTTAGAGGCTAATTTCCATCTTCATGGAGGTATGGCATAACATACTGACTAAAATCACCACAGTTTTTGGAGTAGGCTACCTTGGTTCCTAATTATGACATTTATTTAGGAAATTTGTTGATGAACTCAACAAATTATTTATGTTTCTCATCCTCAGCTTGCTTGTCTGTAAATGGTAACGACAACGGTAATACTGTCAGGATTGTTGTGAGAATTAAATTCATTAATATACATTAAAACAGTTTGAACATGTCTGAACAGTATATAGTGTTTGAACAGCATATAGTAAGTCCTAAATAAATGTTAACTTCGATTATGATGATGATGATGGTAGATGTATTTTTGATATTTAAATGTCATTTTTTTTTTTTCAGGCAAAGCAAACAGTTGGCAATCCTATCTTGGGTCCTATTTTTAAAAAATAGTATTAATCCATATAGCTTAATTTTGGGAATCACTAGTCTGTCATCTTGTTAAAACTCTGGTGTTATTGCCCTGATAAATATAGCTGAGACACTGAGAAAAATGTTCTATTATCTATTTTACAAATTAAAATTGGTCGAAGTTCCCATTTTTATTTGAAAGACCAGAAGTTAGTCCTGTCAGTTGGTTTGTTAAAATGGTATTTAATGATAATTTCCCGAGAGCATGGGTTATGAAACTGAACTTTGGACACTATACCCAAATCCAGAGTATAATTAATATTTAATATAAACCGAACAGACTTTAAATGTGAAGAAATAACCAAATGTTTTTTAAAAGAGCCTTAAAAACACTTCTACTTGTGTCACCACAAATAACTGGGTCGGTTTCTATGATTTAGTTTTACAAAGTAACCCCTTCTGAAAGGACAAACGAGATAATCACCATTTTGGAGAAAAGATCTGATAACTGCAAGGCATCCACCTTATTAATAATGTGACTTCTCACCTGGACTGCCTGGTATCCACGAACTGTTCATTGATGGATGACTTTCTGAAATGGATTCGCTCAATACCGAGAGACTTGGGAGGAAGAATTCTTGGAGAATGAGGTACTGAACTTGATCGCTGTCCAGCAGTAGTGAAGGTGTCATTGGCTATAATAAGTAAATGATTAAATGAATAAATAAGTAGGTAAGTAAATAAGTAAATAAATACCTTGCAAACACCCCCAAATAGAAATCAGAAGATCTGGTGAACAAAGTGTTCTGATGATGATGTTTTTAGAACCATTAACTTTTAGGAAATTTACTTTTGTATTTTACATACTACAAAAAAAAAAAAATCAGTGAATACTCTTATGCGGCCTGATCCAATTTTTTGGCAATTCAATTCACTCTGAGCAAAGACATCAGTTAGGTGGAATGGGTAGCTTCTCTCAAGTTATATTATAGAAAAACCCCAGCGTACAAAGGGACAAGAGGAAGTCGACCTGTAAAATTGGCCTAGATCATTTTTGTTCAACTTTATTTTTAAAGCTCTTATGCTTCTTTGGCTGAACTAAGGCTCATCCTGTCATTGAAAGCGATGAAACTGATTTATGCGGAAAGATAAAGGAGTTGTTATGTTGCCCACTGATATTTGTATTTTCAAAGAGGAATGGCAAGTATGACCAAATCTCAGCTCAAAGGAAAACTTCTGAAATGGTGGAATTTCATGCACCATAAAACTTGGGGGAAGATAAAGCAGTGGAGTCTAGTGGCTTCCTGATTTCATTAAATCACATCAGATAGATAGCCACTACTATATTTAAGCACAAGGAATTACAAGGGAACACTCTATCACCTGATATGAAATCCATTCCATCATGAAATGTGTTGAACAAAACACAGGCCATCACAACAGAGATAGCCTACCTCTATGAAAGTGACACAATGACATGTAACTCAATTTCTAGAATGTGTATTTCTTCCTAAGGAAAAGAAAATAAACTCCCAGTTATCCAGAATACAGTGATAACCATGGTCTACACTATAATTTCCTGCTTTGATATTGGACTCCAAATATATAAATGGGACCACTGGGAAAAGCTGGGTGAAAGGCTCTCTGTATTATTCAGACAATTCCTTGTGAGTCTACAATTACTTTGATAAAATGTGAAAAAAAAAACCCACCCCCAAACCCAAAAAACATCCCACAGAGCCTCACAAATCCTTATTGAGAGATTCACTTACTCATGTTATGGTATTCTGATTCCCAAAACCATGCAATTCTTATGGAACTGTATTTAATGCTAACCTGTGTAGAAGTTAACTGTAATCCCTGTTTCCCAGCCTTTCTGCAAAAATATTAGTTTATTTTACTGTTCTCTAAAGAACAGCAAATAGGCTTTAGTTAACTAAAAAATAATCTTAATATTTCAGAACATACAATATTTTAAACCGAAAAAAAGGAAGCTACTTACAATCATCATAGGTGGTAGTGTCAGACAAAGAGCTGCTCTCTGATGGGATTATGTCTTCTGTGAATGAAAAATACCACCTTTAGTATAATTGTGCATTTATACATCTATAGTGAGTTTAATAAAGCAATTCTCAATGGAGTGCATCTTATTTAGATAAGTGTAACAAATTACAATGCGTTAAGAATAATTAACTATTATAAGAATGGACTCATTTACTACCAAAGATATAAACATCTTATATGTCATCTAAATATTACATTGGACTAGTTCTTAAAATGGAACAAACTTCGAGGGAGTTTTTGTTTTCAACTAGTTTTCAAACTAGCTTCTCCACATGATTAAAACTTTACCCTATACATTGAGTGTTTACAACAAAAAACTGGAAAAGAAAATTACACCATTTGTGTCATAAATGCTAAATGTTATGTAAAATACACTTGATCCAAATATTTGAGAATCTACTGTTAGTATAACTTCTTTTTAGAACCCTCTCCTGAAGAAAAGGAACTTTTAAAAAATAAATAAATAAAAAGAGTGTGGATACTTGGTGGTGCGTTAAAATTAGCCCAGGGTTTTTAAATCGTGGGTGGCATTATTAACTTTTTGGACTGGATAATTCTTTTTTGAGGGAGCTGTCCTTTGCATTGTAGGATCTTTAGCCTCTACCCACTGGATGCTCACAGAACCCACTGTTTTGACAATCAAACATGTCTACAGACATTGCCAGATGTTCCCTGGGGGACAAAATTGCCTTGTTTGAGAATCACTGAATTAGACAGACCTGGGTTTAAAGTTCAGTAAATTACTTAGTTCTCTGAGAATAATTTGGCTCAACTTTAAAATGGGGATAAGAACAATACTTAGTGAATAGTGCTCAGGCAAACATTAAATGAAATAATGGATATAAGCCTCAAGCCCAGTTTTTGGCACAGAACAAATGTTCAATAAACATTGCTATACTTATTACTTTTATTACCTAGACACAGTGTTCTGGTGAAAAAACTCTGGTAGTGGGACATGCCCACAGTGCTCTCAGTATTACTGATGCCCATCAAGTGTTAAATAATGTATTTGGCAAAAAGAAATGTCTCAGATGTGTTGATCTGCTTTGGCAAATCCTTCCTTACTCAATGTCAAGTATTGGCAAGATTGCAGGCAAATACGACACCTCAATGTAAGCTTCACAGACGTTATGAAGGGAATCTCCCCCATCCACTCTCAAATGTGAATCTCTATCAGAGCCAGGTGGACTATCTCTTAATTGGACACACAGTAGAGCCTGAAGGCAGGGTGCCAGTATAGTCAGCTGTCAGACACACTTACAAAAATCTACCCAGTATAAATGCTCAACCATTGGCACCATCTGCTGCCCAAATGTCAGTCACTGTAAAGGAGAACACTTGAATCCTGCACGGTTTGGGGATGAATAGGCCACGACAAATGGCTATGAAAGTTAAGTTCACTGTTAATCACCCATCTCTGTAAGTACGGAGTATAACCACCACCAAGGCCAACTGGATTTTGCATTCATGGTCAAAGCCATCCTAAATTCTCCAGCTGTAGTTAACTAACACTTGTGTGTTAATTACTGTGCATTTACTTTCCAAAAGCCTTATCTCTGCTTTTAAAATCATATGCCCTAAACCCCAGTTTACTTTAAACCTAGTTACCACCTTTGTAAAATCTAAGATGTATAAATTATTTTATGTCCTAGTAAAAAAAGAGAAACAAGTACTGCCAACCATAACATCATCTAGTATAAGAATTATCCCAATTTCACAGATGTTTATATGTGAAAAAAAGAAATCTTGGAGTCAAAGGGATATAATCATATTTCAACACATTTTCAAAACTAAAAACTGTGCTAATAAATATGTAAGTCCATTTAAAAAATAAAAAAAATATGTAAGGCCGATTAGACATGAAATCTACATAAATGAGATTTTTCAGTTTGCTTTTTTCTAAATGTCAAAGTCTTAGACACATAATGTTGAAAAATGAAAATACATGAATATTAAGAAGAAAATTAAATTACTTGAATTTCCCCAAGTATTCGTATTTTAAAATATTTCCCAACTAGTTTTTATGTGTACATAATTTACACAATATTGGGATCATGTTGTGGTTATAATTTTGTATCTTGCCTTCCTGTATTTCATGTTATATTGTGAACATATGCCTATATCTTTAAATAGTCTCCATGAACGACAGAGCTCTTTTATAGTCATGTAAGTTAGATAGGTCCTTAAAAAACCGTATGGTCTGCTGCATTAAAAAATTTTGGGAAACTCCTGGGCAGGACCCAGCTCTCTTAATACTCTGTGTTGTTAAATGTATTCCTTGCCAGTTAAAGGTGAATCTGTCCTATTATAAATGACTATTGTGAAAGCTCTTTCATCTTGAAAAGTAAAGAGGTGCAGTAGTATAGTATTATTACAAATAGTGAGAATGTCATTGAAAACCAAGTTTACATACTTGTAAGACTTAAATTCCAAACCGTTTAAGAAAGTTACTTTTAATCCTGTTCTTTCTTTTATCTCTCACCAAATGAACTTGTTTGGAAATGCTATTTACCATCAAGAGTCCTGACTATGACTCAAAAAACTTTGTTACTAACCTGGTAAAATAACTGTTGCTTTCTGGCTGGGTTTCTTTCCACATCTAATTCGGTATTCATTTATTGCATTTTCAATCTCCTGAAGCTTTTTCACTGCATCCGTGTAATCTTGCTTTCGTTTTTTCTTCACGGTTTTACAAAGGTCTGGCTCACTGGCAAGTTTCTTTGCAGCTTCAACCAGTTTTTGCTGTATTAGGAAATTGCTCTCCAGTTCTTGCAAAGCAGGATCCTGCATTTATACAATGATACTGTTTTATTTTTATGGATACATATAGTCACTCTCACTTATACTGGATAATAAATCAAATTTCTTGTGTGTTCTCAAATCAGATGCTCTTTGAGAATAAAATTATCTTAAGATTTTACTGCAAGGTATCTTCATTTTCCTAGAAGACAAGACCTCCCTCATCCATATACTTGAAGTTCTCATTAGTCCAAACATCTTTCCTTTTCAAAGAGAATGAATGGCTCTTCATTCATTCAGGTGGTTGGGTGAAGATCATATTTTTCAAGAAGGGATTTTTAACCCAAGATTCACAGACACAGAATGTTATATTCATATGCATATCTTTAGAGACTGATACATTTGGGTTTGATTATTCTTTCTGGTGGTTCCTGGCTGCACGACCCTGAACATACTGCTTACTTTTTAATTAATTTTTTTTCACTTGTAAAATGGAGATAACATCTACCTTACATAAGTACGGTGAAGATTAAATGAGATAATATATGTGCATTGCTCAGCTTAGAGCTGGGTATGCAGTGAGCACTCAATAAATATTATTGATGAAAACTGCTATTATTTTCTAAAGCCAATATGGTTAATTTCTACAAGAAACATGAGCAGGGTCACACTGTCTGCTGATGTGTAAATGAGAAAGTACATTCCATACTGGCTAATGAATCTGTTAACTTTTTTATACCCATGCGCTATATACATGTATTATCTCATTTGAATATTCCTTGCATCCTTCAGAAGGAAAAAAACTATCATTGCACTCCCATTTTGTAGATAAGGAAACTGAGACCTGAGAAATGAGACTTCAAAGAGGCTCAACTATTTGCTAAAGGCTACTACTTAGTTTTAAGTGGAAGAGTCTAATGTCAGAGGTATTAATTCTTACACTGTTTCTCAATTTATAAAAATTTTGGGGTTCACTGAGTGCTATGTTTGGGGAGTAACATAGCAAGAAATAACTCAATTTTAATTGATCTGTGCATAAAAGAAAGAATTCAATTTGGCCCACATTCAACTTTCAACTGGTGAGGTAAAAACGTACAGCAGTGACTCAAAAATCAAAGCACCAAGTCAACCAAACTCAACGAACAGCTCTTCTGTCTCATTGTTACTAGAAACGCTGGGAGCTGGTGCTCATACCTCTTCACTTGGCAGCAAGTTGTCATCTAATTTGAACGTGGTACCTACACGCCTTCTGATCTGAGGAGGTTTCTCACCTATGTTCAGTGGATACTCCTTTGGCATTTTGCCTGTGAGCTCCTGTAGAACAGAAAAGAATCAATAGGGGAATAATTGACTTTGGGTGGAGTTGTCAAACAATTTGAAGAGTCCCCCAAAAGCAGAATAAACTCACAGCCTCCCGCAGACAGATCTTCTTTAGCTCCTCGACTTTTTTCAGGAGTTTTTCTTGCAACAGCTTTTCCTTCTTCTTGAGTTCAAGGATTTTCTCTCTCTTTTGTTCCTCACTAACTTCTGAGTCTTGAGAACCTGGAGAGATTAGAAGGGGCGTGGGCAGGGAAGGTTTATACAAGGAATGTTTCCTTCCTTTATAAAGGACAAAGGATTTTTAAGCCAAACCTGCTAATAAATAATAGTTTCTTTCTTTTCTCCTTGTTTCTGAACATAATAAAAGGAAACTAGAGTACATTTTCTCACGCTTCTGGGCATCAAATGGAGCCTGGTAATAAAATATGCCTTTTGCATTTCGGACCAGTCATTTAGAAGTAATGATAAAATGCTTAAAGTTTTAGACACATCCAAGGAAAGACTTAATTTTTTTGAGCAGGTGAGGTTAGGTGTTCTTGAGATAGCTGTTTAGAATATTCTTTTAGAAAGCAGGCAAGCAAGCAAGGCAAAGGAGTGTTCTGTGCTTCAGATTCACATATTGACAGTGGAATCTAAATGAGAAAATTCAAGTCAGTGAAGTTACATACACTTCGTGAAGCTTCCCGTAGGCACTCACTATCTAGTGTTATTTATACAACCTATTTATATTTAACTTTACATTAAATTTTATTCGAAACTGCTGCATACCATAAATTTTGATATGCTTCTTTATTTCCCAAATAATGGATGGGTTAAAAGATGCATTTAAAAGTGGTTTACAACACCAACAAAAAAATGTGAAATAAACTAAAGATTGCTTGCATTTCTCTCTAAGCCCAAAATGTTACCTGAAGAGATTAAACTGCCATTGCTTGCCATGATGAATGGACTTTTTGCCTCCAGTGTTACCAGTTTGGAGGTCCTTGGTGTTCCCATCTCCGTCAAATCCATCGCAATATCGTCTAAACTTCTAGCTGAAGGAATTTTTGCCTAAAAGGTACACAACACTGTGATGGAATTCACTCAATTACACCTATTTCAAATTAATGAAATTATTAAGTAACTATAGAACAGAAATTTCAACAATTTAGAATACACACACACACACACATATAGACACATACAAAAGAACTAAGCTTTGTAGCTCAAACATATTAACAACTGTTGCATGATTATTTCTCATGGTATATTTCAATCATCAATTTTTAAAATGTCACCATGCATGCCAAAAGTTGGCAAATTTATGGCTTTTAATCGAGTTAAACATTGCCCATTTTTAAAATGTAAAAAAAAAAAAAAGAATAAGAACAGTTGGTAGTAAAGTAGAACAAAAATCTGCATGCTTGCATCTTTTCTGAGAATGCTTATATTTTGAACAGAAAGCAAATGAGGGATGGGAGTTTATCGCTACAGAAACTCTTTAAGTCACTTACTTTGCTTTGCTTCCGGTCTAAGTAAAACTGATGCTGACTAATTGCCATCACCCAGATGGACTTGATGAGAGAAGAGTTTGCATACCAGGTTTGCACAAAGAGGCCACTTTGCCCAAAGGTTCTTCTTGATACAGAAATCCTGAAAGATTTAGGAAAGCACTCAAATTATTTGCCCCTGGCCTCAACACAGCACAAAATGTACCCAATGAGTAATGTTGTAACAAACATCTTAATTGCTTTTCGGCTGTCACACTCATGCTGACAGAGTTCTGATTTTCTCTTTTTATGACAAAACCACTCACGCCTATGTAGTATCTTTCTGTAAAACTAGCATGTTAAAAAATACATATACACACTCAAAAGCAGGTGACAATTAGGCAAATTAAAAACTGTTAAAACCATCATGAGGTCAGGATCAGCACCTTCCTCAAGGTGAAAGAGCATCTCAGATCTATAGACTTGTCTGGCTCAGATATTATCAGAGGATTAACAAAATAATATTGTTGAAAATATGCAAGTCCAAACTTGGTCCAGAATACTGCTTGTGCACAACCAGATGAAAAGGAAGACAGGGTGAAGAGAGGACAGGGAGGGGGAGGTTGATGCTGTGTGGGGAACGGGAGAAAAGGACCAATGTTCTTTGTAGGAATTCAGGTCATGTTTTTGTCACAGCTGTTTCCTCCATCCCTCTGACCTCCAAACATCCATAAATGTGTCTGAAAAGCAACCAACCACTGAAGACTGATAAAGAATCCTCCTGAAGAGTTTAAAGAAACTACAATCCTGACTTGACTTAATGTTGATACCTCGGGCAACTGTTTTTTTTTTTTTTTAAGTGATCAAATGTTAAAATGAGCGAAGGACCTGAATAAACATTTCTCTATCAAGATATACAAATGGCCAATGAGCACATGGAAAGATGCTCAGCCATCAGCAGTCATTAGGAAAATGTGAATCAAAACCAGAATGAGCTACCACTTCACACCACCAGGATGGCTATTAAAAAAAAAAAAAAAAAGCTCAACTGAAAATAACAAGTGTAGAGAGGATGTGGAGAAAAATGGAACCATACACGTTGCTGATGGGAATGTAAACTGGTATAGCTGCTTTGGCAAACCATTTGGCAGCTCCTCCAAAGTTTAAAGAGTTTCCACTTCACCCAGCAGTTCTTCTCCTAGGTATATACCCAAGAGAAATGAAAACATACGTCCATGTAAAAATTGCATATGAATGTTCATAGCAGCATTATTCACACAGTCACCAGAACCATACAGAGAAAGGCTGTAATTAATCCTCACCTCCGTGGATCATGTACTTCAACAGCAAATTTTTTCTCACGGAAATATAAATTCTCCAGCTGTTTCCATTGGAATAGCTAATAAAATAAGAAAACAAAGAACCACAAAGCTTTAATCAATGCTAATCTTTACTAAATCTAGAAATCAGCTTAATAATCAAATAATCAAGAAGGTGCACCAAAATTAAGCACAAATATGTCATGCAGTCTTTTTTCCAAATCAACTACAACTCGAAACCATTTTATTGCTTCTTCTGACAGCAATATTCGCTTCATCAACCAATCTTCCTTAAACAATAAAACTAGGCGACTGTGAGGTACATGCATACTATTTTTCCACTGACTCAACTAAGTAAGAGTAAGGAAATCCTAGTAGATTCCAGTATGCACATGCCTCCTGATCAAAGATGTTGACTTCATATTTAAATGGAAAGAAATTCAAAGGGATGTTTCGGTAAGACCACAGATTAAATTTCAAAAGAATGCAAAGTGAAAGTAAACCGGAACTTCAAACAGGGGTGATTCTCCGTGACGCCAGATTCCCCGCCTACAAGTGTTCCCCTAAATGCTACAGAAACCAGGCACCAGCATTGGAGGCAGGGGTGGGTGGGTGGAATGCTGGAGTTGTCCACTTGATTTCTGAGCAGGAGCCTCCAGGTTTTGTAAATAGAACCCACTTCTACATTCTCACTGCTGACATTCTGTGTAGCTTGCCAGTTTGTTGAGAGAAACATACTTTACTAACAACGTGCTTTTGAAAACCACGTAATTTGTAAAAAGCAGCTCATTCACAGAACTGAGTGTGCCCTGCTGTATTTTCTGGCCCCTTAGGTTAGCCTGAGCCTCATCTTGTCTCTTAACTTGGACTTCATAGCTGAATTCATCTTCTCTGTCCCCTTCTTGATGATTACGGAAATAACAGCACAGAGATTTTATTGCATTATTAGACTTTGGCTGAATTTTAAAATTATGTTAGAAGAACCTTAAAAGAGCATTTTAATGATCTAATAATAACTTCTTTTCCATGCACTATCAGCAAAACCATTTCCTGAAGTATAGGAATCAAGGTTTTTCACAAGCACATAACCCTCGTGTAAAGGAACGGCATGAGTTCCCTGTGCATGTGCAGCCAGGAGATAAAAGTGTTCAAACTAGACCCCCAATCTCAAACATAGTGAAATAAAACAGCACACACTAAGAACACAGCCCTTTGTGGTCTGAACATGCAGTCATCTCTAACTAGAACACTCACTCAGGTTGAAAGTTATCAGTGAAAACTTAAAGCTACATACCGATTTCCTAAAATGTCCGTAGACTGAAGACTTTCATTTCTTTTAATCCAGAAGTTCCAAAAATGGGACAGAAATGTGAGAGAAAAACTCAAGGTTCTCTCCAACTCCCACTCCCAGACAGCAGCAGCATCGGTGAGTTGTGAACTGAGTTTCATAAGACACTTAGGTGTAACTCAATTTCACAAACTAGCCTCCCACGGCTGACACACTGACTGACATCAGCAACTCTTACCCAATGACACCTCCCCACTTCTACTCCTTCCTCTGATCAGTGAGAAGAGAGCAAAGTTCTCAACAGCAGATTTTCCCAGAGGAGAAACTCATTTTTTTACATAGGGCGCAGTGTGGATTCAGATGATACTTCCTAGGAAGTCAGTTGCTTTGAATCCAGGTGCAAATTTCACCGGAGGCTGATCGGGGGAGCCATTTCTACTGGGTTTACTCACCCTGGACATGAACAGGTTTTACAGGAAGAGCCACAAAGCAGTTCACTGTGTTTTCCTTTTGCGTCCATCTCCCACACATAAAAACCAGGGCTGGACTTGAAACATGATCTCTGAAAGTCACCACCTCCTCCTCTTATTCACTTACAAATGTAAAATAGTAGCGCTTTTTGCCTCCACTCAGCATGTCCCTGCATTGAGAGCAAACATGCTTCCTGCAAGCAAAACCCTACTTAAAAGGTGAGGGACTTCAAGTTTATTCTTAAAGAATTTGAAAACAAGTGGCAGCTGGGTTTTTTGCAAAAGAAGTTATGGGAAACAAGACTGAGATTTTTGTCTGAAAGGCCAAAGCCATTTCCCTATCTGAAATTTTAAAAGTTTATGCAAAATGTGATTTCATATATTTGCCTGTAATACTATAAAAGTGAATTGGAATGACACCATTTGTGACAGCAGTTGCCACTAGACTACTAGACTGGCCATGGTAGAAAGTACGAGGGGTAAGAAAATTCAACATTACAAGTAATGTTTTATTTCTTTTATTAATAAAAATAGGATAACGGAATATGACAAAATGTTAGCAATCACCAACTTAAGTGGTTATATTCTTGGAACTCCTGTATTTTTAAAAAAGAAGAAATGAAATTTCTCAAATTAAAATAATATACCTTCACATAAAATGAACATAGGTCTATTTTACACAAGAGTGCAATTTCTACCTTCTAACCATTTGAGAGGCCTCTATTGTAGACATCTATTATTATTGTGATTCTTATCAATGTCTGAAGAAGCTAGGAAAATATTTCTAATTATAGTGGCACTAGATCTAGCTGGCGGCTGGAAATATGCTAGCTTTTCTTTTTAAAATTTCTGAAATCATTCTTCTATTGTGCTTAACATTATTTGGGTTTTCTTGATCTCAGCAAGCCAGGATGAAACTCTGAAAATGGCAATGGAGCTGAGGTGAAGTGATTCATTTACTGAAAGATGCTCATGGCAACAGTCCTAGAACAGGGCCTGTTATATAGCAGGCAACTGACTAATTTTCCTTTCTTTCCTTTTTGCCAATGTTTTCCTTAAAGGATAAATAAGAGACCCCTACACGCCCCCCTCCCGCCCCCCTGCCTAGTCAAAATCGTGCAGAGACTTCAGATCAATGGAAGGAAAAGGGGAAAATGGTCAGCTGACTGACTTATTGGGGCCTCTACATTAGAGAAATGGTCTGTCATATAATAGAGAATATTCTAAATCATCTGAAATATGAAGTGTTCAAAGGAAACCATTATGCATTTGAGGAAAGAGATCAAATTTCAAAGGCAGAAGGCAGCAAAGTATGTTCACATTTTCTATTATTTGGGGAATACTTCCTGGTGCCCAGATAGCGCAGGACTGTTCATCACTGGGTATGTCGTCTTACAAGGTAGGACAAGACTATTATATATATTATCTATGCATGTGAGTATACACAAACACACTTGTCATTTTCATATTAAAATCAAAAACAATATTTCGCCCAAGCCAAAATTACCATTCTTGGAGATTGGGGGCAGGGGGCAGTGGGGGAAGGGGCTTATGTGCATTGCAACACAAAGTTAAGAATATGAAACTGGACTGGTTTCCAAAATGATCATTAAAAAAGTATAACAGTCATTTATTAGTATTTATTGTTGTTTATGTGACACTAGTAGCTATAAGTTAGAAATTTTGCTGTTTTTGGAACCTATGGTGTTAGTAACAAAAGGAAATGCTTGTATGAAGAAAATAAAACTATGAATTAGGTCTTCCCTACTCTACACTCATCTAGAATGATTAGTTGTGCCCTTTAGCACCAAAAGAAGGAAGCAGATAGCAACAGATGAAATAATAGCTGGGATTAATTTTGAGACTGCAAACTAAATAAATAAATAGATAAAATAAAAAATGTAAAAGAAGAACAATAAACAATGATTTTAACAAAGAGATAACCAAAAAACTACAAGAGAAAGAGAACATATCCTAAGGTCAGTAATCATCCATCCGGTCTTAAAAAAGATAGTGTCAGAGAAATTTTAAAAACTGATGCAGAAAACCAAAGCAGAATCAAACCCTAATTTGAAAGTGTTGTAATAAGTATTGTAATACCTATTTAAGTATTGTAATAAGAAGAAATTCCCTTTATCCTTATATGTAAAGGAAGTTGATGGTTTTAGAATTTGCCACACATTTTAACACTTTATTTAATGAATTTCATGGATCAACTATTTAAGCCATTTTCTTGAAATCTGCAATCAATATTTAGTTAGATCCAACCCACTATTATAGACTTAACTAGAAGAAATCACTCCTTCCCAATCACAATTACAATGGTTCCTAAATATTTGAGGCTCCTGTCAACTCTAGAAAAAAATACTACAAGGAAAAGCACAGGGACTTTTAGAAGACAGGGCAGTGCATAGTTTAGTTTCTCTTGGAGTTGTTAATTCATTCCTCTTCGATCAACAAATGTTTCTTCTCCACCTTCTGTTCTTGCTGCTAAAAAATGAACTGGTCTCCTCCTCTGTGGGGATTACCTGAACCAACTGCACCAAGTCAGACTGCCTTGGTTTGCATTCTGGTTCCATCACTTGTGTTTTATTTGGCAAGCAGCTTAACTTTCCTGAGTCTCAGTTTCCTCATCTAGAAAATGGGACCAACAGCACCTGTCTTAGAGGGCTGTTGGAAGGTTCAGGGAGATTATGTTTGTGAAAGCACTTAGCTTGTCTCAGAATAAATATTTGGTAAGTGATAAAGCTAGTTGTATTTGCTACAAAGGACTCTCAGTCCAATTTACTAATTTTATCATGCTTTTGTGCAGCCACATTATAGTAGAAACAGCTCTCTGGATCACTGATCTGTCTTTCCCCTGATGAGTAACAGCCAAGTTATTCTGTTGACACACCTGTGTCACTCAGGTTTCTGATTCTGTGAGTTTCAGCCTCTGTAAAAACTGCTGTATTATCTGTTAATTTCATTGTTGGTTTCCGGATACACCCTGTAGGTAGGAAATGTGTTCACTGTTACTGCATCATGGAGGTCACAGAGGGGGGGGAGTGGTGGGTCAAGCACGCCCACAGGGAGAGGCGCGCGGCACCAAGCCCCCTCCTGTCTGGGGTACCCAGGACAGGAATGTGCCCCGGCAGGTATAAAAATGCTGAGGAGTGTGGTCCTGCCAGGCATGAGGGACCTCCTGAGGTAATAAATGGCTAAAAGAGATAAAGCTTCGGACAGAAATCTTGTCAAACTGAAAGTAGACATCTTCCAAAGTTAACGCTAGCAAGGACAGGAAAGATGTCACCAGTTTTCTTTTTTTTTTTTTAAATAGTTCTTATAGGTTAATCATTTAACTGCAAATTCACCTGGAAATGACTAAATTTGGATAGTCACAGCTTTAGTGTATGATTATATTCATCCAACCATGACTCACAGAGTGATTCCATGCTATAACCTGAAGAAAACAAAATCATTGTATCATTGATTTCTTATTTTTCATTTAAAAATTTACACTTGATGAACCAGCTAGTAGATCCTTTTGCCTTCTAAAGTACGACAAAAACAGAATTTTGCAGGATTATTGGCTTTTAGAAAGCCAAATTGACCTACCTTCTATCTAGTCATCCATGCTTCTATCTATTTAATGCTTATGTGACTGAACATCCCCATGAAGAGTACTACTTTCACTCCCATTGACGAATGATAAAACTGAGGCTCAGAGGGGTTTAAATAAACCGGCCAAGGTTGAACAGGTACACAGAGTCGGCTCTGGGATTCACAGCCAGGCACAACCAGGTTCCAAGTACACCAGTGTCTAAGCAGAGCTCACCATCATGTCTTTATCACCTGAGAAGAGTGCTCTATGGACATTTGTTATATTAACAAAAGAAAGAAAGAAAAAAAGAAAGAGAGAGAGAGAGAGAGAGAGAGAGAGAGAGAGAGAGAGAGAGAGAGAAGGAAAGCAGGAATGAACAAATGAGTAACTCCCAGTTCTACCTTACAGAAAGAAAAAGCACCAATTATGGCAGCCATTTGCAGAAAAGGACCCTGAGTCCCTCATAGTTTACTTAGACTAGTGGTCTCAACCAAAGATGGTTTTGTATCACTCCCCATCCCTACCCACAACCCCAGGACATTTGGAGGTGGATGACACATTTTTGGTTATCACACTGGAGGGGAGGGTGCTGCTAGCATCTTGAGGGTGGAGGCCAGGGGTGCTGTGGAACATCTTACCATGCTCAGAATAGAATTATCTGGCCCAAAATGTCAATAGTGCTGAGACTGAGAAACCCTGACTCAGAGGACAATTTCTGGTGATATAACTTTGTTTTGATCAGTGGAGTGTGTTGATGAGGAAGATAAAATTTTTGCTCTGAAAAAATGAATTTTGGAATTCTATTTTTCTTACCTAGGTATGCCTTAAGGAACAAATGGTATTCAAATTGTTTTCTATGCAAATGTTACCTACATGAAGGTCTTACAACAACTCATCAGACTAGAAGAGGCCTTGCAAACGTTGCCAGGTATGCTAAACCAAATTTTCTTAACATACCTAAATGGTACACACTCAGGTAGAGAAAATTACCTGATGTGATGGCATAACCTTCCATAATAAAATATCACATCTTAAATGCAAGTAGTAAAACATTCTAAATATTTGTGAAAAAGTTTAGATAAAAAAAGTTCTGGGTATCAGGAAATGCATAACGTAAAAACCTGACTGTCTAAGAAGATGTCATCTCACCCAGATTTCCTTTGTGGCTGAATCTCTAATCTCCCAGAGTTGATCTAATGACTTCCTGTTAATAATGCGGGTATTACTCATCACATGTACTTGATATGACCAGGGTTGACCTGCTGCTCGCAGGCACCTGCCTGGTGCTTTTGGATGTTTATAGCTGGCATCCCTTCTCACAAATTGGTGCCTAATCTGGTTATTATTTATTTTCAATAAAATCTCTACTTTTGAATATAATTCTGTCTTTCCAAATCTATTGTCAGGTCTTTGATGCCAGGGACTTTTTTTTTTTTTTCCTTAAATAAGATAAAAAATAAAAGTACTACCTCAGGGACCTTGCAAACAGATGGCTTCAATACATTTTTTTTTTTGAAAAATATAAAATTGGGTACATTGCAGTGTCTTGCTAGAAATTCGTTCCTGAAGTTCGAATGAATTAAAACCAAACCAATCTTTAGTCATAAGTACACACTGAAGAAATCTTTACTGTTCACGCACCTTCATAGAACAATTTTTCAATGTTTTATGTAATATTTGGTTTTCTCTATATTTGAACTCTTCAGTCTTATTAAAGAGCTTGCTTTCATTTTTCTCTTTGTACCAACAATTCAGCCAGTTGGTAAATACATAGAAATACAAAGTAATATTAAACAATGAAATCTAATAGTTTTGCCTGTCCAACAGGCATTTCTCTTCTTTAAATATCATCTTCAGTTTCTACAGGGAACACTCTTACTCTTTAAGCTCTAGCTATAGTGATTTCCTCTCAGTTGTTACGATGTACCTCCCTCCCTCCCATCAGCATATACTGTTCTCTGACTAGAACATGCCAACCATTCTTCACAAGCCTTACTTTCGCATTCTTCAGCTTTCACCATAAATGTCACCTTTCTCAGCGTGGCCTTCCCTGAACACACTAAATGTGCCTCACCCATCCCATTATTGTCTACCATCAGAGACTATTGTTTCCATCAGAAACCTTGCAAAATTTATAATTATTCCTTACTTGTTTGTTTCTCACTAACCATCCCCTAAAACACTTAAAAGAAAACAAACACAGTGTGACAAAAATTACTTATCACTCTCAGGATCTATTTTTCCGCCTTCCTTTTAGAAACCAAACACCTTGAGTTAAGGCTTTGCTCATGGCCACCTAGAGACTGCACTTCACAGCCTCCCTTGCAATTAAACATGGCGACTTTATGAATAATAAGACTGCTTGTCTTGGATTCTTTCCATTTGCCTCCTGGTTTTGAAATGGAAATGGATACTCATCAATGCCCAATCAATTCTCTAAGAGTTCCTTGTCTTCTTAGAAGAGCCACTTAAAATTCTAAGTATAATTAACTGTAGGAGGGGAAGAGAAATACCAAAGCTGTACAGTAAACTTTCTATAAATTAGAAATTCTGTGAAGGGAAAAATATCTACTCACTAAAAGAATTCACTAACTCTTTGGGTCCTCAGTGGTCTGTGAGGTAGATAGAGTAGACACAATTATTTGAATTTGACAGTTGAGAAAATAAAGGTCCAGAAAGGTTGAGCGACAACTCCAGGTCAGCCAACCAGTAAGCAGGAGTGCAAGACTGGTTCTTATTTCAAATCCAATATAGAGGATTTGAGCTCTCCTCCCACAGAATCTGCAGAAGGTTTTAACAATCAGTTTGATTACTGGTGTGGCTGAAGCTTAATTATACACTTTAAAAACTGCATGGACAGGTCTCCAGTTGATATTTGGGGATTCATTTGTTTCCCTCCACAGCATACTTAATTTTGTATTGATGTAGAAAGTGCGGCTGGACAGCACATGTTCGCTTCTTCTGGCATTTAGGCAGCATTAGAAGGTGATGTGGTAGTGTGGTGAAAGCAAAAAGGGGTTAGAAACTATCAAGACGGCTGTCCTTAGAAAAGCAAGCAAGTCACTGAGTTTAAATGAAAGGAGCCTTGTACTTTTATGACAAGGAAACAGAAAGATGTTTGTGCTTGTTACTTAATTCATCTGGCTCTGGGCATTTGGGAATTCCAATAGTTAAAAAAAGAAAAATTAGTTAACTGAAGGCTGAGAACATTTCCCCACCCTGAAATACCCTGGGGTGATCACAAGACTTTCTCAGCATGTTACAATGAATGCAGAAAGATGCTAATCTTGAAAGGCATTTTATCTCACTAGGTCTTCCTATGGCACCTTGACTAGCGTACCATTTTTATTTCTCTCATCTCTGTCTGGTTCTGGTTTTCTGAGGTGAAATAACTTGCCAGAGGGGAACAAATCAGTCAAGTCATGACATGTACTTTAATCAGCCACTGACCCACTTGTCTACTTCTTTATGAAGGACAAACATTTTTCCTTGAAGTACTGAATAAACAATAAAAACCTAGAAGGAATATAAGTCTGTATGTTTTCTTTTCAGAGTAAAACTCATCATTTTTAAGTTCAGATGTCCTATGATCTGAAATTCAGTTGAGTTCTGTTATGTTTTCGCATTCCATAAGAGTTTGCAATGACACATTTCATGCACAAAGGGAGGATTAAAAAGAAAAACTGCTTATGATCTGAATTTTTAATGCCCTGAATTTTTGTGGTTTGTAACTCAGAATTTTAAAATTTTCTTTTAATTTGCATCATGCACTAGGGCATTGTTATTAATGAACTGGAAGAGAGGCAGAGTGCTTACAGTCTCTGAAAACAGAAAATCTGAGTGTGAATTAGTAGATGAAACATTAGGGCAATGGGTCTGTAGCAGTGTTGGGTTCTTCTCTACTCAAAAAGCGATCCAAGAATATTTCCCACACCCATCTTTATTCTCTCTCTCCCTCACTACCAATGAACAACTACTGGTTATCAAGTGATGACTGTGTGTCAGAGAGTGCTAAATATAATCTCATTTAATTCTCAAAACCACTCTATTTGGTGGTATAACACTGTACAGATGAGGAAGCTGAGTTACACAGCAAATAGACAGCAGAAACAGGCTTTGGGTTTCTTCCCAAACTCTTGCCCTGAATCATTACACTATATGTATTGAAGACAACTTGGCCCCTGTGACTGGCAAAAGCCTTATAGCCAAAATACGTGAAGGTCACTTGCTGAGTATTCTGAGAGTTAAGACAAACATAGTCCCCAACATTCATAGGCTATAACTGATAAACATTATGAGGCCAGATGGCCTCAGCCTGTGGATCTTGGGCCAACACTTTTTCAAAACAGCCTGTTGGCATCAGTCAGTCTCTCTTATTACTGGCAAATCTTACTCCTTCTGGCTCGTTTTTAGGCCACATAATTATAACAAAGCAGGCATGTGGTTCAAGAGGCTGAGCACGCACAAGACCTTCCATTCCAGCCTTTGTTTCATTCGAGTTTGCCAATTTGACCTTCATTTGTGCCCAGCCATTGGTAACTTGCTGCGTGTACAGGTCCAAGTAAATAGTTGAAGCAGATCCTGCTTTTACATGTATGCATGCATAACCCTTTAAATGATGCATTTTTTCATTTATGCCAACTGGGCCAGGACAGACACTTGTAAAATATCCTCCCTCCAATTAAACCCTTAAATTGTTTGGATGCGGAAAAAAATAAAGATATGAAAGCAAAATCCATTGTCAGATTTAACAGAAGAAGAAAGGAGGAGGTAAACAATGGTATAGAGTAGACACCTGCTTAAATAACCAAGAAAGAGAAGGCAAGACAGTGATAACAAAAGATGGCCTGTTTATGAGTTTTTTTCCGAACTAAATGACAACTCTTGAAAATGAAATAGGAAAACTCTGCAAACTGAAAAAAGGAAGTGGCTTCTGACCCTTGTCTAGACTCTGGAATGAATGAGCACACCTGATTATGATCAGTGTCAAACAATATTTACAATTTCTATGAAACTGTGAATGTAAAGAAAGGGCCACGAGTCATGAACAACTGAGAGGAAATTAACTGCAATATTTACCGTGCAGATTCTGACTCATCATTATTTTGATGGAAAGCTTGGTTGTTTTCAGTGGTTACATTTACATTCTGTGAGAATCTCAATTTTATCAAACCACATTAACTAAGAAAATACTTGCGAGTCAAGTTATATTTTACATGCAAGATTCAGAAAACCGGCAGAACCCCGAATGTTTTTCTTAAAGTAAAATTTGGAGGAGAAATAAATTACTGAAAACTGCTGACATAAATGAGGTCTACCTTAAGAAAACACGATAGGCCATAATTTGATTTACGAAATAGGTAAACTGGGGGTTAGTTGTTTATCCACCTTTCCCCAATGGAAACAATCGTAATATCCAACAACACGGAATTGGTTAAATAAATTATTTCTACATAATGAAACACTAAAAAGAGTAACAGATTTATTTATAAGTGACTTAAAGAAATTTGACATGGTAAGGAACAGTGTACATAGTAAGATTTCTTACTCTCTGTAAAAGCTTAGTATACACAATGACCGAGTCTAAACGAACCATTTCATAGCACGTTCCTGACATTGGTCAGCACAGGGAGAAACAGGGACTGCAGAACTTCCTGCCTCACTGACATGTTTCTGTAGTTTTTGCTTTTTTTTTTTTTTATAATGAATAACTTTTGGTAAAAAAAATTAAAACATGTGATCATAAGTAAAAATTGATTTTGCAAAACATTTAAAAATTATATGGCCCTCATTTTTAACATTCTTTATTAGAAATTTGGTCTTCGAAGCAAATTTTCAAGTATTCCTTATTTCAATTGGACTTGGTCACAGGGTTCATAGAGATAAAATTCTATTTGTATGATTATATATATGCTCTCTTACTGTCCTGCACACAGATGGATCTTGGCTGTTAAAAAATGCTTTATTATTTTTATTGATAATTTGGATAAGCCTCAATGCCCAACTAGATAGGCATTAGAAGGGGGCTCTGGTTTGCCCTAGGTCACCCTTTTGTGTTGTCTGTGTCAGTTTCACAACCATAAAAAGGAAAGAAAAGGGAAGTTTTACTTGTTCTCTTAACTGAGAGGAAGATTGTGAGCACTAATTAAAGCTGAAAGGACACTTAGAAGAAAAGCATGTGGTATGATTATAAGGGCCTAACCTTATGAAGAATATGGCTGGTTTTCTAAAACACATTAAAGCAAGAGACAGATAGAAGCGATCAAAGTTATTATTTAACGCTCTGATGTCGGAGTATGATAACACAGGCAACCTGACCATGGACTGTTATTATAGGCCATTGTTTCACTGCTGTGACTCCTAGTGATGACAGCAGCACACAGGGAGGGTGGGAAAACCTACCAGGACAGCACAAGCAAACCTTTTGTCATTCTAATACCGAGTAGGCCAGGGCAACCGGATGGTTATCTATATGAATTCATCAATTCTTATATAGGCAAAAATGTCACATACACTTGTGCTTGGTTCAAGGGAAACAACTTCATAATCAAATTTCAAATTGAAAATAATGTAACTTGTAGCTCTAGAAAATCTAAACCCGATAGAGTGTGACCCTTTAATAAACAATGCGTAACTTATTTTTCTTTAAAGAAACAGACATGTCTAGTGTGGAAAATTGTTAAACAAAGGTAAGCAAAAATAGCAAGAGTAGAAAAAAAGGTATAACTCATAACTGTATTACTGAGAGGCAATGGCATCAAAAATTTTGGTAAATGTCTTCACAATTCATCCAGCTGTTTTACATCCAATGTAAATGTGTGTGTGTGTGTGTGTTGTGTGTGTGTGTGTGGTGTGTGTGTGTGTAAAATACGAATGGCATTATCCTGTTCATACTAACTTAACTATTTTACATTTTACACTTAACCTGAGTCTTCTCTGAACTCATGGTTTTACTAACCCAAAGTTCTTTGCCTAAGACTGTTTGGTGTCCTTTAAAGCAATGTCTCCAGATCTAGAACAGCTCAAGTTTCTCCTAAGTGTCTGAGATGATTCACACTTACTTTCCGAGGTTTCACCTTATCTTGTAAATCATACTGGCCAATTCCTTTATAGCTGATTCCAAGCCACCAAGGAAGTCCTTGTTTATCCTGGAAGATGGAAAAGCATGAGAACCAAGACCTAATTGTTAAGTCTTCTAGAAGTAGAGTAATAGTCACCAATTTCATCCTTTAACAAGTTTCTGCAAGTCAAAATAAAGCTGTCTTGGTAAACAAAACAGTACTTAATAACCTAACTTGTTATTAAAATGCCTTCTTAGCGTTCCTTCAAATAAGATTTATAAGTCAAAACAAATACTGTTAATGCCACCAAAAAGAATGAGGTATTATAGCTTCGATTAAACAGTTTGAGAAGAAATAAAATGTAAGTAAGTCAATTAAGAATTAATCCAGAGTATAAAGCCAGTTGTCTATTAAAAAAGAAAGAAGAAATAACGAAGAGAAGAAAGAAAGAAAGAAAGAAAGAAGAAGAAAGAAAGAAAGAAAGAAAGGAAGGAAGGAAGGAAGGAAGGAAGGAGGAAGGAAGGAAGGAAGGAGGAAGGAAGGAAGGAAGGAAGAAAGGAAGGAAGGAAGGAAAAGGAAGGAAGGAGGAAGGAAGGAAGGAAGGAAGGAAGGAAGGAAGGAAGGAAGGAAGGAAGGAAGAAAAGAAAAAGCTCTATGTCCTTAAGACCAGCTACAAAGGTCAGGGAAGTTTCCAAAAAATTACAAAGATGTAAAAGTGGTTCCAAAACCTGATGTTTGTAATATACTTAATGATGAACATGAGAATACTGAAAAACTCTTTTGGAGAACTATATAATTCAATGACAGGATATTTGAATAATGACTTTGAGGTACATATGGGAGAGGAGAAATTTTTTTTTCCATGAATCTATCTTTTAGGTCTTACAAAGCAAAAGATGTATCAACATAGGGAAAGAAAAACTTAGGCTGAAACATATATCCATAGGCAAACACACTAAAAATCAGTAGAAATTAAAGTGAATTAGTACATATTTTTAGTACAGGGTATCCTCATTATGCAGGTATTTATTATCCAATTCCCTACCATTTTGAATTGCAAACATTGTCAGAACTTGAAAAGTCACTCAAGACTGATTATAAAATTATTCCTCTTTCAAACAAGACTCCTTTCTTAACATTGTTTTATTCCTTAACATCTTGCAATATTTCTTAGTCAATCTCTTTCTGTAATAAACATCTGAAAATACTACACAAATACAAAATATACTGATTGAAAATTGGTACTGAAAATCTTGCAAAAATGTGATGCTTTTATGAAGTTGTCGAAATGACATTGGAGAGTGCAAGATTCTCATACAAAGGCACTATCAAATGAATATCTGGTAGCATTTGAATGCTAAGCAATTGGAAAAAGAAAAATAAGCAAGAAGAGCCAAAGGAACAGGTGTGCCAAAGGAGAACGATCTGAATATCTTAGGATTATAGAGGCTTTGGGAGAACAAAATGTGCTTTATAATTTGCTAAAAGTGACAAGATATAATCAGGCTTTTATTTTTTAAGAAAATCAATACTATTCTCAATGCTCAAATTTCTAGAGACAATTAATATAGATAGATAGATAGATAGATAGATAGATAGATAGATAGATAGATAGGTAGATAGATAGATTTATGTGATTTCAGAAAGTTGGTGTTGTTCGCTAACTCTCACAAAATAACATGGGCATTATAAAAGCTTTGCCACGTAGAAGTATTTACCTTTACTGCATAATAATGGACTCCATAAGTTGGTAGAGCTTCTACTATTTTCATATACCTACGGAAAATGAATATATATTATAACCTCTTATTAAAATGGAGGACCCTCTGGGAAAAGTAATTTAAAGAAACAATTTGTATTTACTTTCCTCATTATAATTATGTCTTTGACTAAAGCAGAAATGAAATAAACCATTCTAGTGACTAATATATTTTATTTTATCTTGCATATTAAGATTTCTATGACTTAAAAACATACCATATTGTAGTATACACTCAAATTGCAAGTGTGTTTTAAACTAAGCATCTGATGATGCAAAACAATCAACTTTTGGGTCACTCATAATAAGTAAAAAAAAGCTATTCCATGTATTAGAGATATATACTTAACTCTTAAGTCAAATCTCTTAAAAATATATGCTTAAAAAAGGTGATTTTTTTTGTATGAAATCTGATTTTAAAACATATGCTCCCCCCATTAAAGCGATGGTACTACCATTTGCTATTTTCAATTCAACAAGTATTTACTGTGTACCTCTAAGACTTTATGGCACAGAATAAATTATGTAAGACTGCCTCTCTGCCTACAAGAAATAGAACTTCCCATTTAATACAAGTGGACTTATTAATGACATTTTGAAGATCAATTGCCTGGACTTTGTAATCAATAATTTGATCATTTAAAAAAATTAATGGTCTATATGTAAACGAGTATAATAGTTTAGGTAATTGTGCCCAGGTCATGCAATAGTCATATGGCACAGCCAGAATTCTAACTGAGTTGAATTTTACACTCTAAGGCCTTAACTACTAAGTTAGTCTGTTATTTGGAGCCACAACGATAATGATCAGGGGAACTTAAAGGACTCTGCATTTAAGTAAGTACATTTCATAATATGCTTATCAGCCTAATCTAAAAACCTTTAGGGAAATTGTTATTCCTTTTTTTTCCAGTTCAGAAAATAGGCATGATGAGTTAAAATGTCAAGGATTCAACTTTAGGACTGCTAACTTCTGCATTTCTTCCTTGAAGATCACAGGTATGCTATGATAAAAGGAGACTAGTGTAAGAACAGGAGTATAGGGGAAATCTATACACTGACCAGGGGAATGGCAATCTCCAAGGTTTTATTTCAATTCTCACATGCTCTGAGCTATAGTCAGGAGTTTAAAAAAAAAAAACTTCTATGGCCATAAAAGTTACTCTACAATTACTATAGCAATAAAGCAACATTAGCTTTTATAATGATAAAATTATAGCTTTTATAATTAAAAATTTTTAATGTAGTTTATGAATTGTTCCTAGTAAATGAATGGTAACTCTCTAAGTGTAAAATACAGAAATATATCACTATGGCCTTTTTTGATAGCATGGAAAACAGATTATCCAACACCAACATTGTTTGTTCCACCCAAAGTAGAATTACAAACCAGGCAACCAAACATAGCCTCCAGACAGGTTTTGTTCAGCTCATATTGCATTAAAATTTTCTTAAAATGACTTTGCAATGTTTAAAATAGAATTTAAAAATTGTAAATTCCAGCTTTTTGGGGGGGAAAAAATCAGAAGATCCTGCAACATTATACTTGAATTTTGGAGTAGCCTTGCCTCTACTCAGAGCTCTCTAGTTCCCCACAGTCCCTACCATTCCTTATTGCCCCACACTTGGCCTACATTTCTCATTTTTGTTACCTGCCTGCCTGACACTGATGGCATCTGAATTGATTAAACAAATACATGGAATGAACCAAGACATTTTATAATGGAAATATATTTCTAATCAGATGAGGACTATATATACCAACTATACTACAGAAATCATTTCAGATGATTTCTACAAACAGAAGACATTAAAAGTATGTCTAAGCAAAAAAAAAAAAAAAAGATACTTACCGAACCACAGCTTGACCTCGAGTCAGACCTTTGATTTTCAAATAATGCTCAATTACCCTGTCCTCACTGTAAAACAATGAAATGAAAAGTATGGCAAGACATGATTATCTGAGATACAGACTCATCCTAAGATTCTTGGGTGGCTACTTGAGAAACATGAGAAGAAAGGCCTTCAACAACTTGTTTGGGAGAGAAGCTTGCTGAATTTTGTTTCCGTAGGACATGGATTCCTGAAGAATGCAAACCTCAGACATTTGACAACCTTGTCATAATTTTAATTTATATTTTATATAACATATTTATATAATAAATATTAATATTTTTTAAAATGATACAATATCAATTTATCAAATGAAAAACTAATGTCCTTTGCATTGAGATCAGCAAGTGTTAGTATTAAAGACATTTTCCTTAAATTATTCAAAAAGATTCAGGAAGAACTAAAACTATTTCTGAGTTTATATTCAATTTAAAATACTCTATTGTCACTACTCAGGGATGCACTGCTTTAGGAGGAAACCTTTTATTATTGTCCTAGGATAAAACATGCTGACTAGAAAGGGAAGAAATAGGCTGAAGTCCAGCAACCCTTGACATCATTCAGCAGTTAGACCCTGCAATCAGACAGGTAGCTCTTTCAGTCATACCTCAAGTATAAGGTAGAAGAGTAAATGTTTTTATTTCTATATATCTGGTAATCAATGATAATTGTTGTTGTTGTTTTTTCTTAAGAAACTATCACTTCCCAATGATTCGTTTAGAAAGTTCCAGACTCAGTAGGCTCACTACTCATTTCCACTATTTATTTGAGAAATGTATTCTAACTTTCATATTAAAGCTATTAATGCTGAACATTTATTTTGTAATCAGTTTTTTAGTGAAAAAGAAAATCATCTTTAGGACTTTAAGTCTTAAACCAAGGAAATACATTTAAAAGGGAATGTAAGTAATTCAAAGGGGAGAAAAAGTACTTTTCTAGGAAAACTGTTATATGGAAAATGGGTACTGTGGATTCATTAAAATACAAACAAATAAAGCAACTCAAAATGTACAATAATTTCCAGCCATAGAGAAAACCTCTGGTCATTCAAGTCATTTCTGGTTATTAAGAAAACCTCTGTCCAAGGAAATCTGTATTTTATACCATTTATATTGCACTCTGCTAGGTTAAGGCCATATTACACAATGACCACACATTTACTGAGCATCATGTTTACTTAAAAGCACACTTTACAGACCTTTTGCTCACTTGATTGAGAAGGCACACAGCTGCTCTTTACAAATGACTACAACCTTGGTACAATGATTTCCAGAGAGCTTTGACAGATCTTTTCACTAAATCTTTTCACTGGATCAAGGTCTACTTATGGTTACTCTGACATTTGATGGGCAATTGATATTTTCTTCACTTGCATATTTTTTTAATTTCCTGAAAAGCATGCAGTTCTCAGTAGAAGCTGTGATAATGGGGTCACTTGCTATGTTGCTTTGGCTTACCAGTAAGCAAGGGATGGATGCTCCTGAAGAGTTTTCGTTGGAAAGGCTGGTAATGTCTTTAAATCTTTCCTGGCATTTTCATCACTAAAAAAAAAGTAATATAGTAATGTCAGTCACTGTTACCTAAAATATTATCCAAGCTAGTCACCAGATGAAATTTGAAAAATAGCTATAGCACACCAAAATGTCACCAAATATAAAGCTCTAGAGATAGTCCTTAATTTGACAACCCTTCAAGTCATCTGATATTTTAAGTTTAAAAAACCAAAATAAAATAGTATTAAGTTGCCTTAATCCTATTTTCCTCACTCTTCTCATAAACTTGCATCAATTTTCATTATATATTTCCTGTATGTATCTATATTATTACATAATTATTACATAATTACATAATAATTATGTACATTCTATATTTCATTTTTCATTATTTCATATTTATTTTTCATAGCATTTTAAAAATTTCATTTTATATTTTCTCTACATTCCTATAGCAATCTCATCATTATTTTTAGTGGCTACATAATATTCACCATGTTGGAATACTGGTTATCATACTATTCACATAATATCACCAACTTTTCACAATAGATATTATTGCAATTAAAAGGTTTATGCAGACCTATTACTCATCTGTTATTTCTTTACAACTCTCTGAAATAAAATAGACCAAGTTGGCCACTTGTAAAGATCACTGAAATAGAAGATGACATTGAAAACATGTTTTTAATGAAACCAAAGGTATCACTCAAATTGCATCAAGTGAACTCAAATGTACCTCATGTAAGGTCAGCTATTACCTAACTATAAAATAGCAAAATTCTGGTTGTCAAAAGAAAAGGGTGTGGTCTTTGTGGAATTTAACAGAAGGGAGAACAGGTAATACAACCCAGTCATAGTTGGTCCTGCACTGTATGAAAGAAAAATACTCTCTAACTCCTCCAGGTATTTAAGGAAGTAGTCTGTGAGGAAACACACATGACTGTCTAGGGTCTATCAGAGCCTAGGATAAGTACATTAAAGAGCTACTCAAAATCCTGATCAAACTAGTGTTCATCAAACAGCATATTGGTAAATCTTCACCTTCTTTCCATCTCTTCATATCTTCACCATAGCTACTCTTTGCTGAGAAGTTACCAAGAGCTGAGGTACCATGCAATGCACTTTTGGGAACATTATTTACTATAGCTCTTCCCATGTGGGAGGTACTATTATTACCCACACCTTACAGGTTAAGAGTGTGAGGTTTAGAGAGACTTAGTCACTTGTTCAATGTCTCACAGATACTACTCACAGAAGCCAGAAGGCAACACAGCCTGTTTGGCTTTAAAGGACAAGACCATAACTCTTGTAGTCTATTACCTGATTCTCCAACAGACTCCCTAGCGTGTCCTAGAGAGTTGACATAAACATTCTCATTTCTTGCAAGGTATAAAAAGCATAGCTCCCCTTAACCCTCACCTCTAGTTATTATTGTACCCACTGAACCAATTAGTTTCAAAATCCATCACTTATGCATTTTTACATTAACTTTCCTGGCGTTTGCCTCAGTGTGAATCATGATACTAAAGGGATGAACCTCTAACTGGAGGACCAAATAGTGAACCTAAGGTGAATCTCTTCCCAAAGCATTCTTTCAACACCCACAGATCAACTGTTATAGATCAATCGTTATCGGTCAAACTGGGAACCAAGTATGGCCTGTGGACAGGTTTTGTTGGGCCCACATTGTTTTGTGCTATATTAGAAATTGCTCACTCCTGACATTTGATCAAGTTTGGTGTAAGTGATTCTCCTTCACTGTCTACAGAAGTCTGTTTTCTGGTTCTGGTTTCCAAGTTTCTTCACCATGTCACAGAGGCATGAAGTGAACCCACTGAACAAACTGTACATAGACTTACTTTCAGTAATAAAAACAGATAGTTAGAGTTGAGTGTCACCTAGCTTGGAGATACTTTGATTTGTAGCTGTCAACATTTCATTTCAAAACCAGGTTAGTGGCCCTTTCTAAAGATGAAAGATCTGGCTTTACAAATTACTACAGGAAATAAAGTCATTGGGATCCTGTTCTTACATAAGAACAAATCTCTCTATTCATTTGAAATCTGAGCAGTACAGCTTAACCATTTTGACAGTCTTGAGAAACTGGTTTGGGCTTCCTGAAAACTAAAATATACTACAACCCCATTTATTCATATTAAAGGTCACCTGTCAACTCCCAGTAATGATATTTATTTTTCTTAATAATTTCTTTTATGCCCTGTCCTTCAAATCTCATTTTCTTCCCACAGAAGTTGGCTTGTCAGTTTATGAAGGGTGAATGCATGTGTATGTTCTAAAATGACAGACTAAGTACAACACTTTTGTTATTAATCATCACCACAAAACACACATGTGTTATCTTCTGGGTCCATGAGAACTATATGCTATGTCCCAAGAACTCAGCCTAGCATTGACTTATTTCTTTGAATTATGGTTAATTTTGCGGCAATCAAGACCTCACTATAGTAGAAGCTGCTATTTACCATAAACTCATTTATTCATTTAGAAAGTATGTACCAAGTGTATATACTGCATACCTAGCATTTAGAAGAAAGTGTCATGTAATAAAGTTACCCATTTTCCCTAACCTCATTGGCCAAAACAATAATGTGGTTATCCCTAATTGCGAGGAACATTGGGATATGCAGTCTTTATTTTGGGCAGCCACATGCTTAGCTACAAATTCTACTCACATAAAAGAAAGGGATACTGGATACTGGGGAAAAACAATCAGACTTCATTGCTGATAGGGAACCACTACTCAGACCTTAGTAATTTCTGCCATGTGGGAATGTGGATCCTCTATTGATTGCATTTTTTCAAAAATAAGTCAAAATCCTCCGGTGTAATGTAAAATATCTGAATTTTAAAATACTGCCTCAACCAAAGAACCAACCAACCAATCAACCAACTAACCAGCCAACCAACCAAAGATTAAAACTAAAACACTGGACAGGCTGTGTAAAACATACCAGCAGACCATCGTTATCACTTTGCAATTTCTGGCATAAACTATTAGTAAAGAATGGATAGGGAGATGCCTTCTCAGCTTTCAACTTGGTTTCTAGTTTTAGAAAATTTATTAACAGTGCAAAATTGTTAGTAGCGCATGAATAAAAGAGATGCATGAGTAATTTTGATAAATGTAGAATCTGGGCCATAACAAATATCACAGTCTCAGGAAAGAACACAATCTTATTTCTTTGTATTAGAAAAGCTTCCTCTTATTTCTCCAAATCTAGTTGTTTGTGCTATTGCAAAGCATCCTTTCCTTATGAACATATAACGTTACTTTCCTATAAGAACTCATTCAATAACTCTTTTCAAACAAGCCACCACTGATATTGAGGTGATTGAGCTGTGGACCTAGCTGTAACACTAAATGGGAGGCACTGGTAGGATTCAAACATGATTGAAACAGGCAGCCTGGCAGAAAAATGGGTTAAACTTTTCAAAAAACAGTGCACAGGAGTGCACTGAAATACAAATGGCCAGCAGACAGAAACAAGTGTTCAGCTTCATAAGTACGCCGGGAAATGCACATTAAACCATAAGTGAATCACCATTATGTACCTGACTACTAAACTTTTAAACTCTGACAATACTTAGTTTACATGAAGACATAGGGCAACATAAACTCCCATCCGTTGCTAGTGAGAACATCAGTTGGTATGATCATTTAAAAAATTTGTATATGCTATGATCCAGCAATCCTTTCTTAGGTATATCCTTAGAGAAATTTACACAAAAGAATAATGTTTATCGTTCACAATAATGTTCACAATAAGACAAATAAAAGAAACAACCTAAATATTCCATAACAGCAGAAATGATAAAACTGTAATATAAGCATACCATGGAATACCATACAGCAGATAAAATACAGTATAGCTTCACACACGATGAATTTCACAAATATTAAGAAACAAGACCCCCCAAAACATATACATCATAATCCCATGTATATAGAGTTTGCAAACAAGCAAAATGAAACAAGAGAATGATATACAGGTGATCAAAGTATAAACCAAAACTAGAAAACATGTCATTGTACTTTGGAGGAAAAAGAATTTTATTGCAGGGGGAGGCTGTACACAATGGGGAGGCTATCCACTGGGTGAGGTTGCAACGACATTCCTTGCTGGGAGTGGTTATGTTGAAGAGGAATTTGCACTCAAAAACTAATCAGCTCTTTGTTCTGCTTCTGTAGATATGCTTGTTTATAGGCCTTACTCAAAAGTAACTAAAAAAACTCATCCTCCCTTTGCCTTGCTCTGTCTAAGCAACAAATGTAACTACCTATAACCACAGCAACTCCTGCTGCTTTGTAATACTATAATGCTACCTGTAACTATAGCAACTCCTTGCAGGTTTTTAAGGATCTGAGGACAAATTAACCAATCAGCCCATGCCAAATAAGTTCTATCTAAGGAACGTTGCAACTGAGCTTGGGTCCCAGATCTTCAGAGCGCTAGCTCCTCTGGGACCACTGGTGTAAGAAATCTGAGTTCTCCAACTCTCCAGAGTTCTGCTTGGTTTCTCGCTGGTCTGATCTCTGCATCTTTTCTGCGACAAAGTGGCCGCACATTTTCTAATTTGTGCCTTAAACTACATGTATGTTTTATGCATTCTTCTGTGTGGTATAATTCACATCACAAACTAGATCAAATATAGCTAATGGGTGGCAGTGAAGGTACTCAGAAGCAAGCTCATCGCCATTGAGAGGGAAGTGCTGTGAGGCCAAAATATTTAACTACCAGGGTGTTAAAACACTGGCACGTTATTCTAAAGTTAATCCTGATCATTTTCAGCGTTTAGGACCAAGCAGGATTTCACGTTTGAGTGGACTGACAGTAACTGAGTACTTATTTGTTTACCCTCTGAAGAAACCTGGTTGGGGAATCTTCCCAAAGTCTGAGGCCACGTGGATCCACTGAGCTTGCAGAGGCAGTGAGGTCTGCCTTCAGCACAGAGGTCAGGCAAGCAGGGCAGCAAGCTCAGATTATATAACTCAGGATCAACCTCAGAATTTGGAGGGAGAGCCTAAACAGCTGGGAGGTGAGCAGGCACAGTTGGGGACGTCTCTGCCTTTACCCAGCAGTAAACGTACTCATCCTGTCTGGACATTCTTGGCCTAATAACAATGGAAGTATTATTTTAAATATGCACTTGACCAGAATTGCCAAGAGGGGCTGATTTCTCCAGGTCCTAGCCAGAGAGAATGCCTACAAATGTTAAGGCTTGCTGCCTCTCAGTAACCAAACCAGAAATTGCTTTTATCATTTCAGCAGGAATTCAGATGTCACAATGAAGAACATGCTTATGTTTTATCTGATTGTATTTTATCTGATTAGGCTGAATCTCTCCACTAGGTGTTCCAGATTCGTTTTCTGACAGCTTTCTGGAAGGAAGTGGTCCATGACCCACCATTTAGCCACTGCAACAGTGTTTCAGGCAATGATTCCTCCTGGCATTCTCAAGCCCCCTTTCATGGCCTGTTGTTTTTCTTTACTGACCTCAAAAACCCCGTAGGAATGTGCCGGCCTACTCATTTTTGAAAAAGCCACATGGTTGGCAGAATCAAGGCCACCCTTTGTGTTTGCTGGAGCACTTGTGTGGAAACAGCCACCCCCAGCAAATGTGTGCACCTGCTTGTAGCTAATTGGGAACTTGCTCACAGTGACAATCAGCCACCTGCCATTGTGAGGCTGGAGGGCAAGGGAGTGCTGGCAATCAGCAAACTATGGGTGCTAGCACTTCCTAGAGCAAAGGACTCACTGAGTCCCTGGAAGATGGTAGCTGTCTATGCTTGGTGTTGGGGCATCCCTAGGTTTTTAAGGTAGTTCGGGAAAAGCCCAACCTCCAAACTTCCCTTTCTTTTTGATGCTAAAGCTCTTCCTTACCTGAAATCTAAAGAAAAGGTGCCTAAAAAGCACATATTAATTATAATGACCCAAAGGCAATGTATGTAGAAACTTCACTTACAAAGAAATAAACCATTGAAAACGTAACCTGGGACTGCAGTCTTCTTTTCATCCACAGAGAAGCATAGCTCAAAATTCATATTGCATAAGAAAGCATACACACGTGTAAAAAAGCTATTGTTACTGCCTGTTTGAACACTCAAGAAAAAGTCTAACATGTAGCCTAAATATCATCAGAAATTAAATAAAAGGTTGTGAGAAGGGGCCTCCGAGAATTTGGGCAAGTTGTCATGCTGGGAGCTCTATTTAATGTTGTATTCCAGGTTTACTGTCATTGGGAACTGCACTAATTAGAAAATTTGCCATTCTGGTGTTGCCTTGTACAGACTCTGGTGATAAGCCATTTTTACCTATGCTTGCTAGAAACCTGTGGTGAGTGTCAAATTTTTGCAATACTGAATCGTACCTGGTAATGATTGTAGCAGTTAGGGAAAGTGTATTTCATGTCTGTTACATGGTGTAACAGGTGCCAGTTTAACTATTAAAGCATTGGAGCTGGATCCAGTGTTTGAGAATGTTTGCTTAAACATGTCATTATTAAAAGGATACCAGTTACTGTGTATAAACACTAATTTCCTCCACTAATCTACTGGCATTGATCAACACAGCTGGGTGATTAGCAGTTTAAGGTGTGTTATCAGTTTACTTAGAGCAATTTTTCGCTGGCCAGATTGCCTTCAAATCACCTGTTTTAAATGAAAAGAATCATGTTTTCTCTCATTTGTCTGGAGAACTTGGCTTTCAATGATGAATCTACTTTATTTTCTCCTTGACATATTAACTATGGAGTTCTAACAGTAAATTGCTCTCCACAAATTTGTAGGTAAAGTGATAGTAAAGGTAACAAGAATAAGAGAACACATTTCGGTTGACCCTTGAACAGCATGGTTTGCAATGTGTGGGTCTACATATATGCGGATTAAAAAAAAAAAACACACCTGTATTGTTTTTGATCTGCCGTTAGGAGTCCACGGATGCGGAGGGCCAACTGTATGTATTGCTCCATGCCATTTTATGTAAGGGGCTTGAATGTCCACAGATTTAATATTGCTAGGGGAAAAGGGGTTTGGGAGTCTTGGAACCAATCTCCATGAATACCGAGGGTGGTTAAGATTTTGGGGAGTCAAAAGGTATATTTGAATTTTGACTGCACATGGGTGGGGCCAGTGCCCCTAATCCTCACATTGTTCAAGGTTCAATAGTTACCAAAGTCCCCTGAGCCCTGATCTGCAGTATCAGCATTATCTGTTAGAAATGCAAATTCTTGAACCGGAAGGGCTAAACTGGACCCAGCAATCATTTAACAAATGGCTTGAGAACCATTGCAATAGAATAATAGAATAAACACATCATAAAACGAAGGAGATTTTCAAGAAAGAGATAGTAATCAACAATTTAAAATAAGAAAGAAAGTCAAGGAGGCTGAGGACAGCCTAGGAGGTTAGTTTCGGGAGTCTCGTGGAGGCTGACTAGCAGTGATGCAGTGAGCACTCCATTCAGTGTCTGGAACAAATGCTTTGAATGACGGCTCACACTCACTGGGCATTACGAGGTGGCAGAAACTGGGCTAACCCTCTCTCTATAGGCACGCCATGCTATTGTCACTAGCACCCCCATTTCATAGATGTGAAAACTTAGGTTTAAGAGATCAATTTAAATTCACACAGCAAGAAAGTGATGCGACTCCAAACCTCTGCTTTATTTAACCACGTGCCTAATTCTTCCAAGACTCCTGAAAGAGGACAGAAAATGGGGAAGGAGCAGGTAGGGACAAAGGGCAATACTTTCCTCAGCTTAACTTGGAGCTTCAGAATTTATAATTATAGTGGGCACGGATTGATTCTATTAAAATATTTGTCTGTTGAGTGAAAAGGCTTATTAAAACTAGATTAATCTAGAGTAGCCCAAAACTGGATTATACGGCATAAGAGATCGAAACACAGATAACCAAACCAAAATGACTAGTCTATAGTTATCCCCTAATAGCAAAGATACCAAATTTAGTTAATTTTTTTTTCTAAAAGAGCTACAAAATCAGACCCCAATCATTTTCAGCACAATTTTAAAACAAGGCTTCTAAACTCATCTGAGCCTCACTTCAGGTGAGAAGCCCAACACCCCAACAAAGGCTTCTTAAACCACATGGCAGACCTGATGCCCGATTTTTTATACTGATTCAAAAAACTCATAGTAAGATCTCTACCTCTGCAAATTATTTGTTACAGGATACCAAGGACTGGCACCAAAGGGAAAAAATAGAAGACAAGCTGTCATTTTTCATTCATAGTCAATCATATGCAAAGGCAGAAATCTCAGTCTCAAATCCACTTAATGTTTAATGCCGCTACTGATTATTGCAAATAATGTTTAGAAAAAGTGCTTATAGACAAGTAATTTCATTATAGCTAAAATATTTGCTCTTCTCATTTTCCACTCCCCAACCAAACCCCAGCTAGGTGGTTAAGCAAGCAGAGTTCATCTGGTCCAGCCCGTGAATTCACAGCTGAGGGGAATGAGACCCACAGATGTATGAAGACTCACCTAAGGCCCCATAGTGAGGTGGTGCTAAATCTAGAGGAGCAGTGGCTGGCTGGCTGGCTGGTTGTAGGGACTCCAGGTCGGAACAGCAGCAGGGAAGAGGAGGAAGGAATTGGAAAGATAGGGTGGAGAGGAGAGAGAGAAGGAGGAGGAGGGGCCAGAAAAGCCAGGCCAGCTGGGCTAGACCTTGCTCCCCTCCCAATCACAGGTCCTTCCATTCTTGGAATTTCCACCCCACCCTTTAAACATTTCTTGATCATACCTCAAGACAAATCAGGTTGTAGTTATTTACAGAGTGGATGGTGAGAACTAAAATACATAAGCCTTTCTCCTGGCCTCTGCTGAGGCTAAGGGTACCCCAATGCTTCCAGGAAAGGGAGAGGGTGGCCCTCTCTTCATCTTGACAAAGTGAAGCTCCTTCATTGGGGTTCAGGTGTAAGCATATATTTCTAGGCTGCCTCTGGTCCCCAGCTCCCTCAGACCTCTCTGTCTTTCAAATTTGTGGTTTTAAAGGAGACTTTTTCAGGCAAATGCTGTGTGGCAGACAAGCGCTCACCATTTTACTTACAGAAATTTGTTTAATTCTTATAGCAAACCTAGATGTAGGTGAATATTTCTAATATATAGGTAAGGAAATGGAATTGGTACACGGGCAGCCAGGATTTAGATGCAGGCTATTGCAAAGCTTCCATATACTTAGAAACAAATCAACAGACCAACAAACTCACTGGCCCTAGACCTATGATTTGCAGTAGTAAAGTCTGGACTTAGAACTGGATTCAGTCCCAGGTCTCCATGTTCGAAGCTTTTTGGTGTTCAATAATCTAATCGTTGTAAGCCTTGGTTTCCTCATTACAAAAATAGGGATAGTTACCTCTCTTAGGAAGATGACAATAGACTGCTGTGAAGGCACTTGTCTACGTTCAGTAAATGTGTTCTTTTTTTTCCTGACTGTACACAAAACCAGAGACTGTATTTTACCAAACATTGTATTCCTACCACTCTCAGACCAGGCTGGGGTGGATTATACCACTAAGAATCCCCAGTGAGTGATCTAGGTTAGAGCTGCTAGTTTAAATACATACTTATCTTAAAAGGACATACTTATCTTAAAAGAAATATTTTGTGTTTACCTGATATTTAAGTGGGCATTCTCTATTTTTATTTGCTAAATCTGGCAACCCTAAGGGTTGGGGATAAATGATGTGGGAAAACTTTGAAAGCAACTTGCCAGGTCCCAGGTTGTAAGTAGGTTTAGGATTTGTTCACCAGATCCACAGTAACTGGTAGAAGTTTAGCCGTGAAACGTGCTCCTCCAACGTCATGACCAATCGATCTGTGTCAGACCCTCCTTATCTCAGCACTCTCCTAAAGATGCAAGAAAGCAGCTTGTGTTCTGGGAAACACAGCATCCTCTCAGTTAGTAACTCCTTGCCATTAAATTTTTGTCTGTGTTCTAACTGGTAACAAAAGGACAAATTACTCTGTCCATCTGCATGCTTGATAGGGATCAACTGTCAAAAAAATTTTTTAAGTCTAAAAAATTTCTAATAATAATGAAAATGTGATGAGAGATTTTTCTAAACATAAGCCAGCTCTTTGAGGTTTCCGATCGTGTCTACTTTGAACCTTCAACTCTTTTAGAAGGAACACAATCCATAAGAATAACTCAGGCTGAGAAGCAGGTTAACATGAAAATCTGTAAATATTTAAAATAAAAACATTTTACAAATACATGGAGACAGAAAGTAGAATGGTGGTTGCCAGGGCAAAGGGGGAGGGAGAATGAAGGAATTGTTTACTGGGCACAGAGTTTCACTTTTGTAAGGTAAAGAGTTCTGGAGATTGGTTGCACAACAATTTAAATATATTTAACATTACAGAACTATACACTTAAAAATGGTTAAGAAGGTAAATTTCATGTTATATATATTTTACCACAATTTTTAAAAAGTACCTCATATACAACTCTAGAGTTAGAGAAAAGGGCACATGGAAGACAGCACAACCACACAGAGAGTGTTTTCCTACAAAAGAATATAAAGTCAAAGAAATGTATCCCTCTCCTGGGAAATTTCCTACCAGACAAGTGAAAATTATTTATGGACAACTTAAAGCCCCGAAAATTTATCCCTTCTTCCTGCATATGTGACTCAATGTGCCATTCCTGATCATACAAGAACCAGATTAACCACACCAGCCTTTTGAACACAGATAAGACTGAATACATGTTATGTTGTTACTCAGTGTTTTTTGAATCAAACCAAAAGGCACTGAAATATATATCAGCAAGGGACTATAAAAGTCATCCCGCCAAATGCCATCCTGTAGCTCGGGTAGACTCGGAAGGTTTGCACTTTGAGGAATGGAAGAAGTTCATGTCATGCTGCTTTCTACTCATACCAAACACCAAACGTGCAAATGTCTTAGCGCCGTTATTTGAAAAGACCAACTAGACTGTTTCATTTTAGTACCAAGTAGCAGTGATGGGTATAATGGGCTGGCTCATTCCTAGAGAAGAAAACTGAGAATGCAAATAGGTTAGTAGCTGTTTAAAGATATAATGGTTTGGAATACTTACAACGTACTAGGTACTGAACTAGGCACACGACATGGGCTACTTTAGATAATTCGCACAATAATCCTTTTCTATAGATAAGATTACCATCTCCATTTCCGATGGAAAAACTGAGGCTTAAGGAGGCGAAAGTGCACATAGTTCCTCAGGGTTAAACTGGGATTAGAATGCAGGAAGACTCCAGGGTTTGATCTGGTAAGGACATCATAACGTTGTTGCCAGAAACAAGCTACACAGATTCATTTGGCGTGTGGGTCTAGGAATTCCCGAAAGTCTAACTGCATTTGTATTATCTTTATCGACCCAGTCCAGTAGATACCACTAATCATCTCCTAGATTTTCTTTTAAGGAACTATCAAATTGAAAGGCAGATTGGAAATTCAGAGGGTGTGGGTTCAGATCAAAGTTCCACCATAGTGACCGTAAACAAAAAGTCGACCAGATATTCAGTCAGCAAAAATGATTTATTTGGGGGAAAAATAAAGTGCTGCAGTCGGGTGTGTGTAGCCGTGGTGAGCCACGTGCAAGTCCAGGAGACAAAGAAGCATGAAGTTCTTTTTTTTTACAGGGGAAGAGGAAGTTAAGGGGAGGAGATGTTATAATCACAGAGTTCTTGGAGGGGCCCTTTGACTGATGTAGGGTGTGAGAGCTCCTCCTACAGGTCCTTCTGATTCCTGTCTTGGGTGATGTCTCTGTCATAAATTTTGACAACCCTATGTGAAACAGATATGTGACCTCGATTGCCGTGTCTCAGTCTCCACATCTGCGGAATGAGGATCTCAACAGGTATAATTTGTGGAGAAAATGATATGAAATATATGAATATCTGGCACCTCGTAGATCATGGTAAAAGCGGTGTGCATAATGGTCATAATGGTGAAGTGAGAGCATGAACTCTGGCATCAGACAGTCTGGGTTCACATCCCGGCTCCACATTTTACCAGCTGTATGACTTGGGCAAGTTACTCAACTTATCTGGGTTTTAGTTTCCTCACCTGTAAAATAAGGATAATAATACTGTCTAGTTCCTAGAGCTGATACAAGAATTAAGGGACTGGATATTTAGGAAGCTTCTAGAAATGAGTATTTCAGGTGCCAGGCACTATTCTAACTCCTTCACGTACACTTTCTCTTGATTTTCACAACCTATGAGGTAGAGGTTATGTTACTCCCCATGCCTCAGACCTGGGAGATCATGGATACTGAAATCAGAAAGGGCTAAGAGGTTCCCAGACATGTATGTAAAAAAGCTGGTTTGTAGAATTTTGTATAGTTCTACCTTTCCCAAGGGAGCTCCCTTCTTTTAATGCTCCATTCAACATCCAGGTTTTCTCAAAACCTTAAGAGTTTTTGACAGTGAAGATCAGCCATACAATTTGCAAGGCTCAGTGAAAAAAGAAAATGCACAGCCCATTGTTTAAAAAATCATGAAGAATTATTTGATGAGAGAAGAGCATCAAACCAAGTATGGGGCCATCCTGAGCAGGGGGTGGTGCTGTGTGACTGCACAGGTCATGAAGTCAGCCCTGCCCACAGCTTTTTCTCTGGTAGGTTTCCATTGTCTTAATTGCTTCCTTTCTGCCTGCCCAGCCTCTATGCCTGTGCCCAGAACTGAAAGAGCCTGTTCACAAAGGCACATAGGCCTCTGGGAGCAGCCAGTTATGAACAGGGACTCCCACATGCTGTGGGGAACCACAGGCTCACTGGTCTGGGATGGCAGAGAAAAGCTGTAAGCTTTGATTTGGGAAGTTTCCGTTGGGCAAAGTGAGTAGTATTCCACAACTCTTACATTCATTTTGAAAGAGGACTCAGCGCAGGAGATCTGTAAGTCACTGTGCTAAGCTCTGAGTTTTTAAAGAATACAAATATATTTTAAAATTTATATTTTAATTGTTAATAAATAAAAACACTGAAAAGCAAAGACAAGCTGTAAACATTTCTATTCCCATCAACCTTAGACAACTGTTTATCATGACAACAATAATAATAGCTTAATTTTTTCTGCCCCTACCATAAACCAGGCAGTGTGCAAAGCACTATAATACTGTATTGCACATTTGAAAGTTGCTAGGAGGGTAGATCTTAAATGTTCTCATCACAAGAAAAAAATGTAACTATGTATGGTGACATATGTTAATTAGACTTATTGTAGTGATCATTTCACAATATGTACAAATATCTAATCATTATGTTGTACACATAAAACTAATATGATGTTATACATCAATTATACCTCAAGAATAAAAAATAAAAAAGAACTGTAATATTCCTATTCATAGCTGAGGAAACTGAGTCTTAGAGATGTTCAATAACTTAGCTAATATCGCTTGCCAGTGAGAAGTGGAATCTGGAACCAAACTCAGCGTTTCCTAACTTTAGAACCCACTTTACTATAGTCTTTATGGTGGAGAGGTCTCTAGCTGTGCAGAAAAAAAAATTAGAACTTCTAATAATATTTATTTTTATCCATTCTTTTAAACATGTTACTCTATCTCATTCATTTAGATGTGTTAATCTTCTGTGAATATTTCATAATGTCTACAATGTTGATATAGTTCTACATGTACATAATTGAATAAATAAACAGTATACATATACTGAGAATGAATGGGGGCTGTATGAACAAAAAATTATAGAGGCCACTGCATGCACTGTGGTGTAACTTGCTAACCGGTTTTTATACATGTCTCATGTGTTTGAATATATTGGTATACATGGTTTGTAATAAAAGGAATGGATAATATGTATACTTTTGTTTTTCTCCACTTCGTATATTATAATAGCTTTCCATATCAATAAACATTTACCTATAACAATACTTTTAATGTAAGTACTGGCTCCTTAAATAGTAATTTTGATAGGTGAGATATGATGATTTAGAATAAGGATCTGATATCCATCTTACATTTCTAGGCCCTCACCCTACCCCAACTCCAATGAATGGTGGAATATAATTAAGTACCTGGAAGCCAGGGAATCTTCTTAAAAAATACATCTCTCTTCCCCAAAGCATTGAAAGCAGGGTCTCAAAGAAATATTTGCATACCTTGCGCATAGCAGTATTATTCTTAAAAACTGAAAAGTGGAAATAATCCAAATGTCTATCCTTGGATGGAATGACAAACAAAATGTGGTAAACATGTACAATGGAATATTATTCAGCCTTAAAATATAGGATATTCTGACACATGGTATATCAAGGATTAATCTTGAGGATATTATGCTGACTGAAATGAGCTAATCACAAAAATATTAAGTCCTGCATGATTTCACTTATACAAGGTACCTAGAATAGGCAAATTAAGACAGACAGAAAGTAGAATGATGGTTGCCAGGGGCTGGGTAGGAGGGGATGTATATTATTGTTTAATGGGCACAGAGTTCTAGTTTTGTATAATGAAAAGTTTTGGAGAAAGATGGTAGCAATGGTTGCACAACAATATGAATTTACTTAATTCCACTGAACTATACATTTAAAAACGGCTAAGATGGTAAAAACAAAAAACAAACAAAGAACACATCTCACCATAATAGATGGGACTCAGTGTAAAGTGGAAGCAAACTCCCAAGTATCGAGTCTCCATTCTGTACCAGGTATCCTGCAAGGTGCTTTATCGCATTCAATCCTTGTAACCAACCACTTAAAGAAAAGGGACCTTGGGTTCAGATGGCTTGAAACTGGCTCAAGGTCACTCACAAGCAGATGAGGAGGGCTTGTCTCAATGTCATGTCTAAATTCAGAGCCCATGCCTTTCCCCGAAGTCTTCTATAAAGGATGTAGAATGATTGTAGCTCAGTAATAAAAAGAATACCACAAATTTAGTTTGCCTCTATCATAGTCCTTGCTTGGTCCAGAGCCTCTCACACTGAAGGTATTTAATCTTCAAGAATGAATGTGGTGAGCAGTGAGCAGTGAGCAGTTGAGCAGTGAGAAAAGGGCAAAGTATTCCAAGGGCACTGATGAGCAAGTGCTCATTTCCTACCTTCTCACTCTTAAGCTATTTCCTCAAGTGACTAATATTAGACTTGTGGCCACTCCACTGATAACACCACTTACCATGGTGGAGTTCACCGCCTATCTGTCCCTCACTGTCTTCTATCAAAGACAACAAGCATGCACGCAGGCCTTTTTACACAAGTATAAGTTAAAATGGTAAACCTGGGGGAGATCTGAGGACTGCAGATCTGGTCTGGTCACTCCTTAGTTCATTGGCTGTAAAATCAGGGTTCAAATGCATCATTTGGGGAAGCCTAACATTCTATGTTTAAAAGATGAAAAAGTGTCCATTGTATGGGATGAATAATTTCAAACTCAGCGCTTTTGAGAAAACGCAAGTTCAGAACTTGATGAATATTTACCCTGCCTAAGAGTTAACGGAATTAAAATTGAGGCGAGTAATAATCTGGCAGGGAGTACGAAGAGCAGACTTCTCCAAACTGCTTATCTTTTAATGATATTTTGTTACTGAGCTTTTAGCAAATAAATAAACCCACACATTACAAAGTGAAGTCCATAGAATACTGGTTTGTTAAGATGCTCACACATCTGGGATAAATAAGTGTGGGAAACACTGCTTATTTGTCTTCTGGGAGATTCACCATGCACATGAGCAGACTGAAAACTGATTTTAAAAAAAACGTGAACTTTTAAATTTTTAACTAGGTATTTCCCATACTTATTTGTTCATGGTTCTCTATTTGTTTTTATCTTGCTTGTTTTTTCACCATAACAACTCTTAACATTTGGCCAAGCCATTAGAAACTATAATATGGTAACATAGGTATAATGCCACATAAAATCTCTTAATCTCACTTGTTATGTGGGGATAATATTACACTAACTCCATAAAGTGAAGATGATTAATGAGTTAATGTTTGTAAAACATGTAAACCAGTCTAACACTTAGAAGTGTTTATAAATCATTAAAAATAAATAAAATATGAATGTACTGAACTGATTTACAGAAGAACTTGTCTGTATCTTTAAGTCAAACTTTAAAATAGAGTCATTTCACAGAGAAAGAGAAAAGCCACTGCATCAACAACTTTTTCACAAAAACATTTTGCTGATTCATTAAAGTCCTGGCTTGAAATAAGACAGAAATGTTCAATTTCTGTCAAATTAGATTTCTTTAGTCTGCCAGCAAGGAAGGTAATCATTCTTACAAGTTTGTAAAAAATATATGGAGACTCCTGATTGGTAAAGACATGAGGCTTGGAGTCTTAATTCTGCCACTCTCTAGCAATGTGACCTAGACAGTAAGCTACTCACTTGCTCCAAAAGCTCAGGTCCCCTACCTGTAAAATGAGGACACTAAAAGTGCTTATTGTCAGGGCTGGTGTGTGAAGATTAAATATATTAATAAAAATAACAATAACAATGCCATGTAATATTTACTGAGACAAAAATAAAATAAAATAAAAAAGGGTTCCAGAGAGGTTAGTTACCCAGTTACACAAGTGTTACAAATGGCTAGGCCTGCATTTGAACTCAAGAAGTTAAATACTCCTGTCTTTAGGACTGCCTCCCCACTGATGCGAGTAAGTACTCAGGAAAGTACCTGGGAGCTGCTAGTGTTATTACTGTCACTGATTTGAAAAGCCCTATAAATGGAATGATATTTGAGAGCTTTAAGTGCTCCAGAAGTACAAAGGACTAGGGGGTGAAGTTCTTTAAAGTCTTTGATTCCTCACTTCCTATTATTAACTACTCTCAGGCATCTGGAGAAGTTCCTTTCCCATGGGAAATAGCTGTATTTTGTAGCACAGCTGTATGTTGTGGACTATTCCTTCTCATTTGAGGCCGAGTGACAATATACTCTCATTCTGACCCAGAACTGAATTGTAAATTGTAGTAACTCACTTTTTCTTATAAGCAGAAGTGCCCTAATCACATAGCTACCTGGTGTTTTTTACTATATATGTGATTAGGGAATAAGAAAAGAGGAAGAAAAATAGAAGAAAGGAAGGAAGGAAGGAAGGAAGGAAGGAAGGAAGGAAGGAAGGAAGGAAGGACAGAAAGAAAGAAGGAAAAAAGAAAAATGCTTTGCTTTTACAAACTCATTTGTGGCTGGCTCAGTGACAAAGCCTTGCCTCCTTGCCAAGTCAGCTTTCAAGAATTCTCTGTTTGTCTGTGTTGTGTTACTCAAGTAGCTTGTTATCTTTGTAGCTTAAGGGCTGACTTGGAAATTCAGACTGTCAACTATTTAAAGAAAATGGAAGTCCCCACTCCACTATTTTAATTAACTTTCAGAGTCAGAGAGCGTGGTTTCCTACTGGTTATGGTAATGTTAACTTAAAATACTCTTAAGGAAACATGGCAGGAAGGGGGAGGATAGTCATTTTTAAAGGCATTCTAGGAAGAAGAGTTGAGTGAAGCCATGAAGAAAAAATAGTATGTGGAGAAAATCAGTGAGGTATAAACAGATCTTAAGGATTATGAACAGTAGAGCATGGAAAAGAAAATGTATAATGTAGATTAAGTAAAGCCTTAAATATCAAGTTAGGAGGTTGGAGGGTGGGTGTCTGTGCGATGAGAAACCAAGAGATTCTGGGAGTCAACAGTGATGATCAAATTTATGTTTTAGGAAGATAACTGGGGGTTATGAGCAGGTGGTAGAGTGCAATGGAATCAACAGATATGGGAAATCACTGGCTGTGTCACAAAGTCTCTGATTCAAGATTTTCATCTATTGATTTGTTCAGTGGCAATGATAAAAATTATGATGGGCATTGAATGAAATCAGGAATGGACCATTTAAACAATGTCATAGAAAGCTCTCAAACAGACAATATCTACACACATACATTTACAGTCAGATTGAGTAAAGAAAAATAAGGGCTGAGAAAGCCAGGGTTCTGATAAAAAGAAAAGAAGGGAGCTGTCTGACAGATGGAGGAAAAGAATGGGAGGGGAAAAGGTCAATCCTTAGAGATGATTCAAGAGAATGGTGATGTTATTCAAGGGGGAGACAGAGGACAAAGAGTTCATCTGGGGGCTGGGATGCTGGTTGGTTCAGCTTTGGAACTACAACATTTGAGAAAGAGAGAGAGAGTCATAAGAAGTGGGTGAGCCAGGGCAGCCTTAAGAATTAGGTGTGCAATCATTGCTTTAATTGAAAAAGCCACATTGCCCTGATCTAGGCAGGTATTTGGGGACATTTTTTGGTCCATGTTTAAAGCTCAGGGTAAACTCGATGAAGTTCTAAAAGCCAAGAGCTGCAGCTACCGACATGTAAACCAACAATAAAGTGGAATTCAGAATTGCTCCTGAAGTAGTCCTCGCCAGAAAGCTAAATTCCCTGGAAGGAAGGAAGACCCCTGCCTATATAGCTCTAAATATCATCCACAGAGCCTAGACTGGTGCTGACACATTTTAGGCATTTGGTAAATGTTACTGGATAAAGCTACGGATTCTGTATAATTCTAATTTAGCGCTATCAAGGATGAATAAATTTCATTTCAGCACTTTGTCTCCTTTAAGGAATTTCTCTTTGCTTGTTCCCACCTGAGAAACAACACCTAAGAAAATAATCACAGGTAACCACAATTCCAACTACATAAATTTGTTCATAGCATTATTTACATTAGCACAAAAATTAGAAACAATTTATATTCAAATCAATAAGGGAGTGGTAAATCATGTTCATTAATTTGATGGTACATTAAAGTGGCGATTGCAGGAGCTGTTCTAAGCACTTTGTAAATATTAAATTTAATCCTCATAGCAATCCTATGGGAAGTATACTATTAATATAAGTCCCATTTGACAGATGAGGGAATTGAGACTTGGAGAGTTTAAACAACTTGTTCAAGATTAGACAGGTAACAAGTACAGACCTGGGATGTGAGTGAAGCTGTCTGGTTCTAGCGTCTTCACTCTAACCGCTATACAACATTGCATCACGGCATTTTAGTTTGCCTGATTTTCTTTAATTTGTTTTATAACAAAACTTTGGAAGAAAAATATATCCTCTCCATTCGAGGAAGGAGGAGATCAGGTAGGGAGGGGCTGGTGTATAATGAAGCAACCAAAATTCTGCTTCATAATAAATCCAATGACAAAAGTTCACATTTCCTATTCTTTCTGTCACACTTAGCAGTGATAACTAATGCTTGTAAAACAATTTATAATTTACAAAGTCTTCCCACATTATCCGTATTTTCCAAACCACCCTGTAAAGTTGCTATTTTCATTAATCCCAATTTACATGTGAGGAAACCAAGGCCCAGAAAGGACAAATGGCTCACCCAGCGTCATGTTGCTAGTTTCTTGATTCCTAGTCGCATGCTCCTTCTACAATTCAGCACAGTTGAGACCATTTCAAAACAGTGTCCCCCATTTCTTTAGCCTTGTAATCACTCAGGAACCCACCAGGAACAAACAGAAGTTGAGGGAAAGAATTGGTTTGGGCTTGGTTAGACTAACTTACCAACCCTGAAGTCTTAGAGCTAAAAGGTCTGGACTTTCAAAGGAATGTCTCTTCTAAGCCTTCTTTTGCCACAGGCAAGCTAGCGATCTTCTCCTCCCCTAGGAAAGCTTGTGGAATCAACCTTTCTCTTCTATTCTTTCCCCTAACACATTATTATGGCTTCCTCAGACCCACCTTAGTCCCAAGAGCAGGGACAGGGTGATGATAATGATGAGGGCAATCATGACACTATAATTATTAATAACAGCTAAAGTATATCCAGAGCTTGCTACATGCCAGGTACTGCCCTGTACAATGTTTACAATCATTTAATCTCACAACAGTTTTATGGGGTAGGTGCCATTTTCCTGATGAGGAAATGAGGCCCAGAAGGTGTCCATCACTTACTTGACTGGAAGGAAGTGGGGGAGGAAAGGCTAGCAGTTCACAGACTGCAGAGTGCGAAGCCCTCATTTGTAAATCAACATGGGACTCCCCCTACATGATAGCATTCCTGGCATATCTGATCTTCCTGGGAAATACGGCTCCTCCAGGAAAGACAGCAGAGAACACGGAGTTCTTGATGTTAATGGTTTAGAAACTAATTTATCTTTTATCTGCTGACATTTTCTTTTAATTAAAAAAAAATGGTGTGAATGGATTTGTATGATTCTTTCAAAATATTTCTAACCTAAAATAAATTTACAAAAAACAACATAACACAAAACGGAGCTAGCAGGAAAGTATAGTGAGTTGATCACGGCGTGTCAAGAGGACTCCTCAGTCATTCTAGCAAAACAAATGGGCAGACAAGGGGAGTGCTTGGAGGTTCTGAAGTGAAGTATTTCTGTGACTGGAAGTTTTCAAGCTTAGAAGGCATTACTTGGTTATCAGTCTGTTAAGGAGCACCTCTTCAAAGACTTGGCTGCGAATGAGTACTAGCTGATCTGTAAATAATCCACAGGTAAAGTTTACCAGGAGTCGAACATTAACATGGCAGAGGCAAGGCTTCCAGTGGGTCATTGGCCTGTGAGCTGTTTCTAATAGGAGAAACACCTCTAACTGTTTCTACTCCCCAAGTACAACTATTGCATAAAAAGGACAGAATGGAGCAGATAGAGGGTGAATTCAAATATAAACACTCTCTGATGATGTGGCCAGTTAGGCAGTTAGAACGAGTAAGTGTCTCAGAGGCAACAATACAACTGTTAGGTCAAGTGTATGAAGGGTGAGGCCCCTTCAGGGCAGCTGCAAAAAGAAAGCCCCTATTAATCCCTTAACTAAGCAGCTGATGGATTTAATCTTTCTGTGTTTACCGTATAGGTCTTCAAACACAGGATTATTATAAATTTAAAAATCAGCACAAGATACCAAGGCTTTTTATAGATTTCTTCGTCATGTTAACAGATGACAGAAAATTGGAACTTTGGAGAGCTTTTAATTACAATTCACTCACTCTGGACTGAAAATTGTAAGAAAGCTTCATTCCCGGATTTATTCACAAAAAGAATAGGTCTCTATTTGAAAAGGAAAGCGATCTCAGTCTCTAGCCTTGGGATCTACTTTCTTTTGATTTAGCATCCATTGTTATTTAAAATAGCATAAAAAGTTTCAGCTAGAGTTATTTACATAGTAATATCAGTAAAAGAACTATTTTACCTGATGTAATCCCCTTTGGCTTCCTGAAAAAAAAAACACAAAATAGATCATCGATTTCTCTTTGTTAATTAAGCTAAATGAATTTTACTCTTTTCCCCCTCTCAGAGTTCCTGAGTTTTGTTTTAAAGAACTACAGGAGGAATATTTTTCCAGTGACCATGGGGAAGAATGTGGCATTGATAAGAAAACACTAGTATCCATGAAATATTTCTTACTCTTAACAAAAGAGACAAAAATATCTTCAAAAGCACAGATGATTATTTCTCCTTTTATGTTTGAGCGGCACACTTTCTAGTCTGTATGCAAACCTTTCAAAACATGACACAGGTAAAAAACAACACATGCTATTTGTTTACTCTTTTTAAACCAGCATGGCGCGCACTTGGTTTTTCAGTTACTAGTGCCTTTAAGAGTTAAAAGGGTGCTTTAACTTAACCTCAAGAAAATGAATACAAAAGTTACTTAATTTAAATAAAAATTACGGCTGTTGTAAAAACTGCTGCCTCCTAAATTCAAGTAACCAGAGCTCTTTTACGGGAATATAGTCTTAAGTCTTTCCTTAGAGCAGTCTAAATTTCCCTTTCCTTTGGGACATACTATATCACATCACACTACAGCTCATGCAAACTCTGCTAAAACAGAAAACGGTGGCTCGCGTTTTTCATTGGCAAACAGCTGTCTTAAAAATCTATCAGCCACTGACTCATGCAAAAGTTTCAGAGTTGCAGACAGTTCACAAAAATCAACAAACAAAAAGGAGCAGGTAAAAGACAGTTTGTCAGTTCTTACCTGTAAAATAAGCGCCGCTAACTTGAAAGTGGTTTCGCTGTCTACTTCGATTTGCCCCTGTTGGTGGAAAAAGAAAGCATCACTGAACACAGGCCACCCTAGGTTGTAGCAAATGGCTGTGGAATTGGGGAAGCTGTCACTGCTTGGCACCTCCAGTTTAGGATCAAATGCAGATCATACCATTGCAGAGGAAAGGGAGGGGGGCGTGGAGAGACCCATCTAGGGTTAAGAGGAAGCTACATTGTGTGTGTGTGTGTGTGTGTGTGTGTGTGTGTGTGTGTGTGTGTAATTAGCTATGGGAAATTTGTTTAGAGAGTACCACTCTGGAAGGACCATGAATGACTTTGAGGCTAAAAATTCAGACAGCTCTAAATGAATAATTTTTAATTTACAAGTTTATTTTCAAACTGCAGATTTTCTGAAATTTTTTTCTTTATGTCATAGCATGGTTATTTTGGTACACACACAACACAAATATTAAGAATATAAATTCACTTCTCTGTCAATGATACATTATTTAATTAATATTTGTACCATTATAGATAAAATGTAAAGCCTTATAAAGCAGTTATAGCGAATGCTTCAAAGACTAAAATTCTGTTGCTTTATATTGGAATTTGATGAGCTTTAATTGATCATTTCTCCAGTTTTATTTTTTTTCCTTCAAAATCACAAAGAAAAATAGGAGTTCTGGCCCTTGGTCAATAGGAATGCTTTTTCAATAGCCTGGTTGGGATGCATAAGCGTATGTGGAGGGGAGACTGCTTCTATCAATAATACTTACACGTGCCGTCATTTATTTTGTTAAATATAGTGATATATGTAAATAGCATTACTATGTTATGTAATATGTTGCAATAAGAAGTGGTTTAGAGGAATCTTGACTTAAAATATATATTTTTTGTGATATTCTAGCTTATAAGTATAAACACACACAAATAATTCCATGTAATCCACTCATTTCCTAAGTCCTGTATAATTAGTACTTGAAAGTGCATAGTGTTTAACAACATGGAACTCGTGGGCCTGGAAATTGCCCTGCACTCTTTCTTTCTCCTCTCTACCTGTTAAATCCAGACTGGAGACTTTTCTAGTTATACCAAGTGCATCAATGGTGAGTAATTAAGGAGTTCTCAAGTAAATGTACACTGTGTAGGTTTACAGAAGCAGTTTAGCTCAGTGAGGATTTCTAAAAGGATTATGCTTTTCTCTCAGGTTTCACAGTGATTTCACTGGGGTTCTCAAAAACAAAACAAAATTAAACTAAACAGAGCCATAAAATAAAATAAACTTAAATCCCAGGACATTACAATGTCAACAATGATAATAATCCATGTTTCTCTTATATGACAAAATGAAAACAAATTAATTTCATCCGCCAACACCTAAGTGTCCCTTCTGAACTAGAGGCAGCAGATCTGCTTCCAAGTTTTTTCGCTTCAAAAACTGACAGGCCCAGAGCTTGGAATTCAAAGCTCGCCTATAATCTCCAGAAACCGATTATACAATCAAAGAGAAGCCAGGTTAATGGTAGGAATCAATTGCCCTCTGTCTTTTAGGCAAGAGACAGTAGTTTTCTAATCTGGTGAAAGATGATGAAGTAACTAATGCAACAGGTAGGTGGGTGTTGATCAAGATTAAATTTTAGAATGGCTAAATTCCTTAGTAACAAAGTAAAAGAAACTCATACAGAGAGAGGAAGATAGGAGGGGAAACTCAAAAACATCTTTGAGTTTGAAATCAGACCCGACTCAAAGTTAAAGTCAAATTTATCTTAATTCTTAGAGAAGAGAAAAAATAGATTGTCTGGGGTATTAAAATAAGTAAAGATGAATAAAATATATTGAAAATATTGCCACCTCCTGACACCCCATGTCTCCCTTTGCCTCATCAGAACCTTAGGTGAGTCATCGAAACTACATTTTCAATTTAGTAGACAGAAGTTCAGCAGATAAAAACCTCAAATAGATACTTTTAAGGATGCTGCCAAATAATTCTCTACTTTAAAGGGTCATTAAATATTAAAAGGGCTGAAATGTGGAGCCGAAGGATGAGAAGTACCAGCTCTAGAAAAGTGGGGAGACAAATATGCAGCTTGCCTGTGGACTTCTTCACTTACACAAGGGTCCCAACACAGTTCTGGTGGAGGGCCATAGTGGGGCAGAGGAGTGGGACCTATCAAAATCCAGGGAGAGAAGAGAATGCATAATTTGGCAAAGCCCCACATTCTTTTGTGCACCTGAGCCCCCCATCTAAACTTCCAGTTAACTGCTGTCTGGAAATCCAAAGCAACATATTTGAGTTCTAATACTGATGTCAAAGTTACTGGATCTGTGCATGAGGTTCACACCAAACAATGGATCAACCAGGAATAATACTATTTGCCTGGTTCTCAGCAATTTCACATGCTGAAATTTAATTAAGACTTACGCGGAACTCTAAAATTTCATGCCTGAAGTGTAAAAGTTCATTAGAAACTGCAGTCTGACATAAGATAGAACATTTCTTTTATGACCATGGCAACAGAGGTAACCTTATAGGAACTAGGCAAGCAAACACTTGAGAAACGGATCTCCTCAGAGAGAGAGGTAATAGGATCCTTCAGTGGGTTTACATGACTGTCAAGGATAAACAAAGAGAAGCAGAGAGTCAGTCAGATAATGAGGCTGAATGCACAGAGGTAACATGAAGCAGTATCAAGTCCTGGTGCTACACCCTCAGGGCTAATTTAACCGGATTATGAATTCAATCACTAGGTCACTGGGTTTAGGCTCCACATTGGACATCTTATTTTTGTCCCTGACTTGCTAGCTCAGTTGATCAGGACATCATGCTAATGAGGTAACTCTAGGTTTTTGCTTCTCAAGTAGAACAGTATAAAAGAAAGTATTAGAACTAAGAGTGAATTTAGTGAAAATATGACTCTCATTAATTTATAGATGATGATACTGAGGATGAGAACATAAAGTGTACTACTCAATCCTATAGCAGATGTTGACTCTGGACTCCCAGTCCAAGAGTCTTTTCATTCTATCATGCACTGGTTAACTTGCTATGACAAGTTAACATCTCACCAAGAATCTTCCAAAGGCATGCTTTGGTAAAAACTGGAATCAGGTAAGGCTGGAAAAATGACTCCAAATGCCACGTCCATTGTTGATGGGGCAGCATGTTATCGTCTCACACACACACACTCATAGTAGAATGGGAAAACTGTTTCTGAAAACTCATTCGCTTTTTCTGTATCAATGTAGTTCTCCGTGGCAACTCATTCTACACTACAGCAATGGGCTTTAATAACTTGGTCACCAATACTCAGAATTTAGAACTACTTGAAAAACTCTTGGGAGGCCTCAGTTTGTATCCAAGTCTATTACTATTAACCTATCTATTTTAGGATTAAATATACAAAAAATTAACCTGTAGAACACCAACAAAATAAACATAAAAGAAATGAAAGAGAAAATTACCACTTACAACATAGTACTAATTGACTGAGGCAATAGTCTTCAATAAATAAAATCATTGAGTTAACGTTAGGTGAGAAACTGGACAGGACATTTATAAAATCTCAAAAGATCTCTACATAGGGGAAAATAAAGTGGAAACTGGTAATTCTTCAATGGTGAAACCCAAGCAATACTGTCCTAACCAAGGAATGAAAGAGCACCAAGAGTTGGATAGACTCATATGCTTTTTGAAGGTAAGCATTGAGGACACAGCCTCACCTATAAGCAGTGCTGGTAAATATAGATGTCTCACAACCAGAAATATAGGAGAGGGGAAGAGAGCCCTGATTTGTAGCATTTGTTGAATTCTATGGCTGATTTCAAGAACATGGTATTGGAAAGAGATGTGAGAATTGGCTCTCATAGCTGGTACTATCTGGCTCCAGCATACCACTGGGTCATATTCCTGCCAAAAAATACATCACTAGATTGAATTGTGAGAAACCATGAGACAACCCCAAACTGAGGTGTATTCTATAAAACATCTGGCGCATACTCTTCAAAAATGTCTATGTGATGAATGCCAAAAAAGGCAAAAAAAAACTGTTCCCAAGCAAAGGAAACTAACGAGTCATAATAACTAAATGGAATGTGTTATCTTGGATCAAGAGGAAAAATTGTTATAAAGGGGTGTTATTGGTACATTTGATTGTATGTTAGGCAATAGTATAAGTTCAATGTTAAATGTTTTGAATGTCATATTTGTTAGATGGTACTTATGTAAGAGATGTTCTTGATCCTAAGAAATATTTAGTGTAATATTTAGGAATAAACACTGTAACTTACAAATGGTTCAGAAAAATAAATTACACATTTGGAGGGAAGGAGGGGGCAAGTGAGCACAAATGTGGCAAAATGTTAACTGGAGAATCTGATTTGATAGACACACTGGCATTGTGTGTGTGTGTGTGTGTGTGTGTGTGTGTGTGTGTTATTCTTGCAACTCTTCTGTGAGTTTATTTAAAAATAAAAAGTTTGTATTTAAAAATGACAAATTTTCCCAGAGGGCAGGATATCTCTTTGTCTTGACTGCTTAATACCCCTCTCTCTTTTCTGAGCAGAATAGCCCATTCTTTTGGAGAATTGCTTCTTTCCCCACTGGCTCTAGTGAAAACACAATCATCCTTCCATAAGCAAGTGATAGAAGCTTGTCCAGAGACCTTCCCAGAAATTTTCCAAATTAAAACTAGGAAAGAAAACTCCCTCCACTCCCCACCCCTTCAGGACAGAAGTGAGGAAGATGTGAACCAATGAGAATCAATGCATATAGATAAAGAAAAAGTTGCTTCTTGATATTGGGTGTCAATTGTATTCACTGCTGAGCTGGACCAGTCTTCAGAGTCTGATTAAAATTCAAAAATTAGCAAGAATGTTGCTTTTGATGTTGTTTAGATGCTCTCACTTTGGTTTATCGCTAAGCCTGCAAACAATGCAAAAATGAGTGAGTGGATTCAGCTCCCTAGGGCTTTTCTAATTCCTCCCATGGACATATCTACATGGAGAAGGAATCTGCCAAGCCAGAGAAGGCCAGAGCTATGAGCTAGCTAGTTTCTGGACAACCAGATGTGAAGGAGCCATGCCAACACTTAATATCTACCTCCCGTCTAACAAGGCAATTCTTGCTAGGCCATAGAAACATACATCCCTGTGCTAGTTCCTTCTTTTTTAAGGGTTATCACGACCCTAGAAAGCCAGGCAATAACTGCTACATCTGCATACCTCTCCACCCCAGTGTAAAAGAACCAATACTTTCTCCTTTGTCCAAGCTAGTTGTGAGGTAATGTTTATGGAGGATGGATCCAATGTATATTGCTTGTTTGTTGTTCTACATCCGAATTTTGTAAACTTGGCACAATTTACATTTTGAATTAGGTAATTCTTTATCATGGGGGTGCATCTTAGGGTTTTAAGCAGCAACCTCAGTCCATTCTTCACTCACTAGATTCCAGTAGCACCTTCCCTGAGTTGTGACAACCAAAAATGTCTCCAGGCATTTCCAAAAGTCTCCTCGGGGCAAAATCGACCCAGCTGAGAACCTGTGCTCTATAACTCTCTGTTTTATCCTTGGATTAAGCTAGAATCATCAGAAATCTACAAAATTGAACTCTAAGGTTTGTCCCAGGTAAAACTGTTTTTGGAACTGTGTTTTGACATTACTCCACTGGCTAATGCTGAGAAATAACACAAGAAACAACCTTCAGAAACCCATTATTTTAATAACACTATATGTGTTGCTGAGGACATAGTTCATTACATTGCACAATGTCCCTTTACGAGGACTTTGGGGGGAGTTTCTGATTCTTAGGAGCAGTAGCGACTATGTTCCTTTAAGCAGCTGCTTTGCTCGGAACTTACTGACCACTGTGAGTTATGCCAGTGGTCATAACTCCCTCTCTGCTTTGGATCTTAAGAGAACTTGAATTTCAAATTTGTGGGTTTAATGCTTTATACTAACAAGATAAATTTTATACTAATCTTGACCTTGACAGCATCGATTATTTCTACCTTTATTTTCTCACCTACAAATAACTCTGATTTCATCACTTACAATATTTTAGTGTATTTTTCTTCTTTACTGATATATATGATAAAATGCAGAAATCTTATTGCGTATATGCTTGTGTATATACATGTGTATATATTTGCATAACCATCACCCAGGTGATTATCAAACATTCTCACTAATTTTTTCATCTGAGGAAATGTATGTATTTTTATAAACCACATCAAATCAATAAAAATATTTTTGCTAGTAAGAACAGTATAAAATAATACTACAAAATTGTTTGAATTTGTAATTCTTGGATTACTAACCAATTTGAGTATTTTTCTTACAATTACATATTGTTTGCTATTGCCCATGTGTGAAATGACCCTTTGTTCATTTGTCTGCTTGAGAACTTAGGTTTAATTTGAGCTACCAGTATTAACACTTTATCTCGTCTATTTGATACAAATTTTGTCCTTCAATCTTCCCTCCTTTGATGAGTTTGCCTTCTCCTGGACTATGAAGTCAGGTTGGACTGGGGCCTATCCCACTGGAAGAATCTGTAGGGACCCAAGAAAGTTATTTTTTCTGAAACTCAATTCCACATCTGAAAAATGGGCAGTGATAATGTTGAATTTACTGAGCTGTTATGGTATTAAATGAAGTACAAATATAAAGCATTTATCATAAAATCTAGCACCCAAAGACTCTCTCACTGTTATTTTTCTGCACTAACATTTGCCATGTTGCTTCTTACATTCTTATATGTCATTATATCTATATGATTATTGACTTTGTTCTGGGACACTTCATTTTTGTGTAGTTTTATAGCATTTAATCACTGTTCTAATATGTCTTAATATCTGATAGGATAAATGCTTTAATTTTACATAATCTTTGACAGTCTCTTTCACTTATTTTTAAAAAAATTTAAAAATAATCTTGTCAAGTTTTATAAAAGATGTAATAATTAGTCTTCCTCTGAATCACAGTATGTCTCCTTTGAAACTGCTTTACAGTGATCATAAAGTTTTATAATATACCATAAAGATCACATACACCTTATAAGATTAATGCATAGTATTTTATGTTTTCCTATATAAATGGGATTCTTTTTCATTATGTTATTATTTGATTATTATGTAGAATTATTAATTTTAGTGAATTTAACTTGTGTTGAATTTCTTCATCACAGCCAATAATGTCAAAAAGTTTTGGCTAATTTACTTCTATTTTCTAAACACATAGTGAAATTGTCTCCAAATAATATTTTGGTACAGTTTTTTGTAATGTACAGTGGTATAGCTGATTGTATTATGTAAAGTAGATATTTTACTTAATAGGTCAAAACTGCAATCCTCATACACTGCTTGTGGACTATATGTTAGTTCTGGACCACTGTTTTGGCACACATATACACTATGGTCTAGCAATTCTGCTCCTAGATATATGTAGATCCACTAAATGACAGGTATTAAGATCTTCATGGAGTTCTATTTGTAACAACCAAATACTGCAAGTTGCCGAAAAGCCCATCAGTGTGTAAATAACTATGGTGTATTCATTCTGTGAACTATTATTCAGCAGTAAAATGAACAAACTGGCCTCAACTACGTACAACATATATGAATCTCAAAAACATAATTTGAACAAAAGAAGCCAGATATTAAAGAACATATACTGTATACTCCAGTTATATAAAATAACAAATTCATCCAAAACTAATAAATGCTACTAAGAGTCATGGCAGTGGGGAGTTTAATGACCAGAAGAGAACACATGAAAGGCTTCCAAGGTGCTGGTAATGTTGTTTTGTTGATACTGATGCTAGTTACACAGATGTTCAGTTTGTAAAAGTTCATTGAGTTGCACCCTTACATTATATGCACTTTTCTATATGTACATTATACTTTATACAAAGTTAAGGAACAAACAAATGGAATATCTGATCTACCCGGTAGCCTTTCTCATCTTACTTAATGGCAAGTCCATCCTTAGTTGCTTAGGTCCAAGACCTCCATGGCACAGCTGGGCAGTGAGCAAACTGTGCAACTGTATTTGGTGATTGTTTGCACCTCTGAATATAGTATATGCCTGATTCATTTTTTAAATTCTTTTTCTCCCCACTCACCATTACCCCTGCCTAGCAGGTAAGGTCTTAAAAGCATGGATTTTTATTTATTTTGGCCTTAGTTACATCTCCAGAACCTAGAACACTGCCTAGCATACAGCAGGTGCTCAACAATATTTGTAGAATATCAACTAAAAGCGTAGTAAAGTAAAAAGTTGATGGGAACATTTTTATTTTTTATTTTTAAAGGGAATGCTTCTTGTGTTTCTTGATTCACAGTGCAGTTGATTTGCCTTGATTTTCAACTCAGAGTCAAGAATACCAGCTTTCTGAACCATGAGAACATAGCCTAGGCTTCTCCAGCTATGGGAACTATAAGCACAGTACCCGGGTGGCACGGACTTGATATGCAACACTAAACACAATGGGGTGTTAGATGTCAAAAAGACTTTTAGTCTCTGGCTTCACTTTATAAAAAGGTAAAAAACAAAACTCTGTCTCACAACTTCATGGATTTTGGAGGACAAAAAGAAAAACAAGATATAAAGCTTTGGAAAAAAGTAAGAAAGCATTACAAGAAAAGCAAGCAAGTCCAGGTGTTTTCGTGGGTGTATTCATAGTTTCAGACAGTATGACCAAAGTATCTGTGCAGACTGCTTCTCAGAAACTTGATCACAGTGGAGATAAGAGCAAAGAGAAAGAGAAAGTTTGCAGTATATGAATTCACATTTGATTGTGGGAGGATAAAACAAATAAACACATGGATACGGAAATAAGAAAGGATGGAGAACTAGGCAGACCATACTTTCTGAGGATCAGCCGAGGTATGGTTTGTGCAATGCATCTTATTTTTAGGTGGACAAGTGACACATAGTTTTTGTTCTTGGGATGAACTTCCGACTAGTTTAAATAGAAACCAGATCTTAGTTTCCAGAACCATTCTCCACTGAAAGGAAGAGTGGCTAATACCATGGCAATGGCAGCGTTTTGAGCACGACATGAATGATAGAATAGGTTATGACACATTGATTAAAAAGGAATCCATGAGTTCATGCTGATATTGAAAAAATATTTTTAACAGGTAGTGTTGGAGAAGAAGGGAAAATTAGTTTTCACAGATGAATGCTAAGAAATGTCAAAGATGATAAATTAGAGAATCACAATTTACAATTACCACACTAAAAACCGACTTAGGTATGATCGCCACTGGAGGCAAAAACCATTGGGCAGAGATTGTTGAGAAGGAGATGGCAAACAGCCTCAAAAAGGGTCAATTCCAGACAAGTGATTAATTACAAAAGGAGAAAAGATGAAGAGAAAACTGGCAGATATCACCTTAAACCCATACTGACATCGCCACCTCCTGTGAGATACACTGAGAAAGGACATGATGTTACTTATGTAGTATTCCTGCCACAGGAAAATTATATTAGGCTAGAGACTCTCAAACTTTGTGTGTAGCAGAATTACCCAGAGAGCTAATAAGGAATACAGAGAGGCCCAAGCTTGCTGAAGTAGGATAAGATGAAATAGTTGTGGTTCTCTGTATTTTCACCGAGTTCCCAGAAGATTCTGAGAGATGTCCAACATGATACATGTTTGGGACAGCAATGAATTAGACAAATCCATATTTCAGCAAATTGAGAGATATTCCAAAAGGCAGTGGGCTTATATTTGTCAAAAATACCGGTTTAAGAAAAAGCCAAGGCAGACTAAACCACCTGTTTCAAATTATGGAGACTAAAGGATCATGACATTTAAAATGTAATGTGTCATCCTGGACTGGATTCTAGATCAGAAAGAGGAAAAAGAGGCTATAAAGAACATTACTGAGACAATTAGAAAACTTTGAAAATACCTGTATATTAGATATACATAATTTATGAAATACAGGATTAATCTTATAAAACTCTAAACTCTACACAGGCAGAGATCTGTTTTAGCTTGCCACTGCACACCCAGCAGCACTTATATAGTGTCTAGCATGTAGTGGACATTCAATAAATATTTCAACAAAATAATCTATACTTAAAAAAAACCCTCAACCTTTTGATGACAATGTTTACTAAAAAAATACCATCAGGATTATGAGTCTTCCTCCCCGCAATTCTTATTTTTACCTTGTTCCCATTTTGAGGTCTTGAGGTTCCACTTTATTTTTTTAAGCCCAGAAAAAATGGGATTGTTACATAGTCAAATATCAGAGACACTGGCTCCACCAATCCTCTTTATAAACTCTTTCCCAACATATTTTCAAAGCAAGGGAGTGAATGTTTATGAGACTGACCTGATAATTAGAGGTGTGGTGATCTAAGGCCAAATTGTTATGCAATGCAAGAAAGGCAGGGAGCCTAAATAGGTCAGGCTCTGCTAATAAGCACGGAGGTTCAAGGCACCCACATCTGATAAATATGCAGAGAGACAATTGGAGAACAGATGAATAAGCATTACTAAACAAACGCTTAGAACCAAGCTCTCAACTTCTGTACTTACTCTTATGCTTTATAAAATTACATACACAGCAGACTTTAATTACCCCATTCTAATTGCTTAAATGCACCCTGGCACCAATTTACAATTTCAATTTGTAGCAGCAGAGTGTTCCGAGGGAAAACAGTCATATTTTTTTTTTAAAAAGTGCAAAGTGCCTACAAGATAATCAAGGATGATTAGAGGGAGAAAAGGATGAACAGGAGCAAGAAAGTTATTGTCATGATGTTAAAATGAAGCCTTTGAATAAAGAAGCTATGCTAAAGTTAATATCCTATCTGGATGTTTTGTATTAGTAAATATGCAATGATACTTTTATTTTCAGGACTATTGTGCACCCTTCTGATTTGGCTTCCCATTTACAATTTTTTTTTTCCCAATAGAGCATACCACATTTAAAATATTTTCATCAACATTCTCCTTTTATGCTATAATTGTGGTTATTTTTGCTCAAATAATTATTATAAATGAGAACATTTTATAACAATCCTCTTGGGAATTTTGGAATAATATTGTCAACAACAATAACAACAAAGAGACATTTATACATTAATTATCTGTTTCAAGAGATTGAAATTAATTCCTTGAATCTTTAGGACAACCCTGTGAGGAGGTAATGTTTTACTGCACTTCACAGGTCCAGAGGCTGAAACTCAGGAAGATAAAGAAGCTAAAGAAGCTTAAGGCCACCCAGCCTTTAAGTAGAGAAGTCAGGATTCAAAGCTAGACAGTTGGGATCCCCTTTCCACAGCCCCCTCCCTCTTCCCAAGCCATGTACCAACCATACTTGGGGTGGTCTCTCCGAGGAGTGAACAAAAAATCTTAGTTGTTGTCCAACACCCATGAAATACTGACTTCACTTTAGCTGAGATAACTTGTATTCATAATATATATTACATATATTCTTAGCAAATTAAAAATTATAACCATTTGTGGCCAATTCAACGGGTTTTCATGAAATGGATATCTCAGTCTATTATGTAATGAATTAATTTTGCAAAGCATTAAATATCAGGCCTACTTAATTATGCAGTGGAAGTTTTCTATTAAATTTCTTCTTTCTGAAAATATAAAGATAGTCCTTCGAACCTCCTTATACTCATCTTTAGCAGGTGTAACCCTGCAGAAAGGCAAATTATATCTGCTTCTAGTGTGGGTTAAAAAAAATAGATGACAGATGATAAATGGACAGGTAAATAGATGGATGAATGGATAGATAGAAATAGTTGGTATAAGCAGATTTGGTGTTGAAAGTCTTTTTGCCATATTGCTTTAGAAATACATGATTTGTGCCTTTGAGTATGTCAACCTAAGCGTTTTCAAAAGCAGTAAATATACAAAAAAGTAATATTTCTAAATAAATTGAGAAAATATCTTACAGTCTTCTCATCCATTCCTAGATTTAAAAATTTTGTATTTGCAGCTGAATAAACCATCTACCTCTTCCTTCCATCATAACATTTATCATACTATTTCTATGCCTTTTTTTGAGTCAGAATTTAGCTGTAATGTCATTCTTATAATCTATTTCTGAGAAGATGGTTTACTAAAAGTATCATTACTGGGTTTAATGTTTTAAGATAATTCGTGTTAAGCGGCGCTATTATGAAATACAGCTCCTCCAAATGGATTTTTAGTAGCTCCTTTCAATGTATTCAACAAATATTTGAGGGGCTACTTGTTTTGGCAATACATTAGTGAACAAAGAATTCATTCTCTGTAAATTTACCCTGGCTGGTGACAAATGCAAGGTATTTTCCTTGTTCTCCACTCTATGATCATATCCTTTTAACTCTGTGGCCTTAGCTTTTTCATGTGACGACCAAACATCTTCAATTTTTCCATCTCAGGGAGCTGGTTAAGGCATATGATATAGTGCATAGAGGAACTTCCCTGAAGATTGAAATTGGCATGTGTTATAAGCTATTATTATGAAAACTTCCATTTTCACAAATGCACAAGGCACCATACATCTGAATGCTCATGGCTTAAGACACACATAATTTCAATGTTAGGAAAACACAGAGGGAAAACCACATGAAACAGAGAAAGGTGAAATATTACAAAACTTTCAATAGCCCTTTAAAACATGGTATTGGGTTTCTTTGTTCCTTGTGGACTGGATCTTCTTCAAACAAACTCTGATGTTTAGTTTAGTGATTTCACTTGGTAAATATTGATGGTTGGTTATTAGGAAAAGGCACGCTCACCGCTGCATAGACAGAATTTATAGCTGTAAAATTCAATTTCTGTCATCGATCCTTTAAATTATTTCAGTATCTAGAAATGAGCTTGAGGATTAAAATACACATGCTCTCTCTCTCTCTCTCGTGCACACACACACAAACACACACATGCACAGACATTCACATATGCATACACTCTTAAATCCCAAATGCTAAATAAAACCCTGCAAAGTTAGCAGACATACCAAATATATTTTAATTCTTGATAACTACTGAAACTGTTGGTTGTTGAACTACATGGAATAATTCCAGGATGAGAACCATGAATGTGATGCTGACAGTAATGGATCGGTTACAGAGGAATATGCTTCATATTCTGTTAGATTAAATTGAGCTGAGCCTAATTCTTCTTGCTTAAGGCATTATAAATAGGGATAGTAACAAGTCTTTCCATGAATAGGTACTTTTAAAAAGTCTCTTTGCCTAGAACAGGCAGCTGGAACAGTACTAAATTATCAAAATATCTTTTTAGATTTTAAGAGAGTCTTTCACACAAAGTCATGTTGTGATTATTCAGGAACTCGTTATTGACTTTTGGGATGATTAACTTCTCCAAATTTTTTTCCACCCTGTGCTGTAATTGCCTATATAATAACTTTGGCTCTAGTAAGAAGAAAAAGGAATAATCAATGATATTTAGCATAGTTTGGCTGAATAGTTGGGGTGGGAGAACATATTGGAAGACTTGGCTAAAATGAGGTTTTAGGATTAACTGGTCTCCATCTGTATATATTTGCTGTCCTCGAGGCAATCAAAAGTTGATGACTTCTTTCTTTGGAATTCCAAGAAAAGACGTTTGAATCTAAGAGAATTGTGTCAGCCTATCCTTTTAGCTGATTTTACAGTGATTCTCCTAAATGTCTCCAAAATACACTTATTGTGAATAAAGCAACAAAGTTTACAGTAAATTATGCTGAGACACCTATGCTTTAAAATCTGATCATGCAATCCCAAAATTGTATTACACAGGTTCAGTATATTAAATTTAAAGGTTACAGGTACAAGATCAACTCTGGAAAATTGAATTTAGGAGCAGTAGCTCCATCTTAGGTAGAGAAAAGAAAATAAGATTGAAGGCTGAAAAAGTCTAATTTTATGGTTGTTACTCAACTGATTTTCAATTTGGTTCGATCTTTTCACAACTCATTTTGAAAAATTTGATCAATTTAGTTGCGAGTGTAACTACATTTATTTTGCTCACTTTATAAATATTTACTAAGGGCCCCTAGTGTATGTCAGGCTGTGTGTCAGTGGTTGGGACATAAAGACGAGTAATAGCTGACCCTGGTCCCAAGGAGTCAGTCCAGTTGTGGGGTGGCAAATATATAAACAAACAATGTGACACAATGTGAACAGAGTTAGAAGGTATACTTAAAGGATATTCTGGATGTAGAAAGAACTTACCTCCCTGTAGCAAATGGTGCACAGGTGGTGGTGCACGCAAAGGAAGGAAACAATTGCTTAAGTGGCAGGGACTCTGAAGGTGAGTTCTGAGGGATGAGCAGAAATTTGCCAGAGGAAAATGAAGGGAAAGAGAAAGGCATTCAGCAGAGAAATAAGAACATAAAAAAAGGAAGACATTCGGCTGAGAGATAAGTATATATAAAAAAGGCATGGAAGCTTGAGGAAGACTGGCCTTAATCAGGGAATAAGGAGTTATTTCAGTATGACCACCACAGGGTTAGTGTGGGAAGAGGCTAGAGTGATAAACCAGGGCCTGCGTGTCCTATTCTGGGGCTTGATATGTTACAGCAGCAGTAATAACAATAATAATAACAGCAAACAGTGTCTGTGGCTGGCGCTGTTATATATACCTTGTATATATTAACTCACCCACTGAGGTAGGAACTGTTATATTCCCATCTTAGGGTTGATAAAACTGAAGCTTAAAATATCAGTAACATGCCCAGGTTAGAGCCAAGGCCATGTTCAAACCCAGGTTGCTGGCTTGAAGTCTTAAATTGCTATCACTTCTTTAGGTAGCAGGAATAGGCTACAATGTTAAGTGTGGGAGGTACTCTGTCTTGCTGACTTTTTGTTCTAAAATGCCTCAACCTTACCATCCTGGTCCTACCCTCAATGTGCAAGTTTATATCTAATGAGATAAAAATGTGAATTTTCAGTTCTGCGATCCTTTCCTATATGACATACTCATCTTACAACACAAGAATATAGAGAATATAGGAAGAAAAGTAGACAAGATGAGGTCAAAGTAGCCAAAATAATAAAGAATTAAAAGTCTAACAAAACATAAAATGTAGGCAGCAATTGATCTTAAATAAGAAAAATATATGCTCAAAAGACAATAGGCCAAAATAATATAATTAATGCTCTAGCATTGGGATTATGGGTTGACTCTTTTGTTTGGTTGTACTTTTCTGTATTCTCTAAATTTTCAACAGTGAACCAGTATTATTTTTACAATCAGAAAAAACACTTCTGTCAGTTGTCTTTAAGATTAGACCTTTTGTTTTTCTAGGTAAAGCAATTAGGAATTTTCACCTTTATTAGTTTTGTCCAGTGAGAAAGAAACACAGTGTTTTGCTAATGAAGGGAGAGTGTTTATTTTCTTCCTACAGTTTTAAAGAGGTAAAGTTTAATGAATATACTGATTATGTCTTTATCTTTCTGATTTAAAACTAATTCAAGCTCTTTTTTAAAAAATATTAGAAAAGCATTACTTAGAATGGAAAAGTTCTTCTATAATCTCACTCCCAGAGGTAATAAAAATTTACACCATGCTACCATGCTATACATTTTTCTAGTTTTTCCTATGAGTACATTTTAAATATATAAAGGTAAACAATAAAGTTAAAAACAATCACCCAAAAGGTGAAAGGATGAAGAAGTGCAAATGAGTAAAAAACAAACAAAAAACAATCACCCTATATTTGCTGTTCTGTAACTTGATTCTTTATAAGCTTAGCAATGTAGTTTGGACATGTTTGCATGTCAGTCGAGGAGGGCTATTTTACTTTTTTTAATGGCTGCACAATATCCTGTCATATGAACTGAGTTGTAATTTATTTAATCCCTGTTGGAGTATATTTAGTCAGTTTCAGTTTCCTACTATTAGAAATAATAATCTAAGATCTTTTAATATTTATCCTTTCATAATTATGTAAGATCTTCCACAGGGTAATTCCTAAAGTTGGTGGAGTGCTGGATGAAAAGGTATACTCGTAATTTTAACAGACATGGCCAAATTGTCCTCCAAACCCACATGGGCTTTTAAAAGAGCTTTCGTGTCTCCACGTTCACACAGTTAAGTGCAAATGGCATGAAGATTCTAAAGACATTACACAATATGCTCTATCACTTTAAATGTGGTAAGAGTGTCTTTGAGATCATAGGTTGGGACTCTCATCAAGTCTTCTAATGAAATGGCACACCTAATAAGGTCTCGGTCAAGAAATGGGGCAAGATGGAGGATAAAAATAAACATGATTGGATAATTTTGTAATAACTCTAGTTTTTAATAGGATTGCTAATGTTTGGCTCATTTGTATTTCCACATTTATTCAAAACACAAAGTGATGAATGCTTATTAGAAAAGAAAAGGGAGCATAATGAAATCTTTTAAGGCATTACTGAGCCATTTTCTTCTCCATCTTCATATGGCATTTACTCCTGCTAAGCCTGGAGCAGAGGAGGTCCTAACTGCCTTAGTATCCTGAGCAACATCTCTTGACTGACTCCTAAGATGTTTTATTTAAATAATCAGAATAAACCTAGGTTTTATCTGTGGCCAGATCTAGGGGAACACCCAGAAGGTTTATAGTTGTCTTTTTTTCCCTTTATTATTTTATACTACAGTATAGATCTAGAACAGCATTTTCAAAAGTATTGTCAGTAGTCCATTTATAAGTATTGTTTGAAAGAAGAATTTCATATGCAGGAAAGTCTGGAAAATATTGGGTTAAATAAAATCACACATTTAAATGTTGAAGGACTTCGTGAAACCTTCAATATATCAAAACATGTGGCGAATTTCCAAGAAGTGGCCTAATATTCAAAATTTCTTAAATTCCTTTCGGTATGAAAACATCTTATGATCATGAGATTCCTGAGTTATAGATTTAAAGTTCTGTGTGTGTGTGTGTGCACATGTGTGCATACGTATTACAAAATTCTAATTCTGTTTGTGAGATTTCTTATATTGCAGAGCTAGAAAAATATTCCAAACTGCTTTTTATATTATTGTAGGAAGAAGTAACAAGTAACATCAGGGATTCTGGGTATGTTCAGTATCTCTAAGGTCCTGCATCTTTAAGAACTATTATGTCTTAGAAAGTATTGTCAGACATATTATCTTTAAAATAAACATAACACACACCAACATACAAATGTACAAATGGAAGAATCCTTAAGACTTAGGACAGGCCACAAGAAGGTACTGGTGCTAACTATTTTACTACAGATAATGCAGAACTCATCAGAAATCCTGGCCCTTAGTAGAAATGCAATAATTTTTTTTTTTATTGAATGAGAGAATGAATGAATGAAGACAAATAGTATTATTTCTGAAGTCAGACTGCCTAGTAATTAGTCCACTGCTAATGAGCTATTTAACCATGACCAAATTATTTACCTTATTTATGCTTCCCTTTCCTCATTTGTTAAAGTAATAATAAATAATAGTATCAGTTGTTTGTGAGAATTAAATGAATTAATACATGAAAAAAACCAGTGACTGTTACTTGGTGAGTCCTCAGGGAAGTCGAGCTGCCATCCTCCTCCTCCTCGCCACTCCTGTACGTGATCTCTACCACACAGCACCTCTTCAACTGCACTTGCTTGTCCTATTTTCTGCCTTTTCATTATAATAATTTTATTCATGTCAAAAAAGACAAGGTGGCCAATAATATTTTTTATTTGCCAAGCATGACTTCAAATAACTGATTTAAAAAAAATGAGTGCTAGCGATAAATGTTGATTGACTACTAAAGTCACAGATATGGTCAAGGAGGCCTCCAAAATAATTACTGGGGACAAGCCTATAGTCCTGCATTACTCATTTAGGTTTTTCCAGCTGGCAACAGGTTGTCCAAAGTGGACCACAGCCTCCACGTTAAGTGCTTCCATGTTCCCCAGCGTCGGTTTCGGCATTTCCACATCATCACAACCTGGCACAGGTGGTTGTTTTGTGAGGGTTAGGTGTGCCCCTCTGCATTCTCACCAAGGAAGCAAACAGGTTCAAGAGCTCTCGCTTGAATGACAACTCAGACAACAGTGCTTTCCTTGAGAACACTTGACCCGTATGGGCAGTTCCTAACTTTCTGGTAGGTTCTGTTCCAACATGAGTCCTAATACACTTCTGAAATAGCCTTTCAGAATTGCTATGTCCTCCAGCCCGGACTGTGAAAGTCATTTGTCCCCTAATGATCAGAGTCGCCTCATTAACAACCATGGGAGAAGACCATCTGCATATCTAACAGCGTTAGGAATAAGAGAAAGAGGGAACCTAAACTCAGGACGCCATGGGTATGCATGTTCATTGAGCAGACAACCCACATCCACTGAGAGGCAGTCTGTGTTAAACTGGACTCTGACTGGCATATTGCCTGGGATGAATCTTGCCTCTTCCACTTTTTAGCTATGTGACCTGTGTGTGTTACTTAACCTCCGTACCTCTGTATTCCCATCTGTAAAGTGGGGGATAACAATAGAACTTACCTGTAGGTAAGTTACCTAACTTACCTAATAGGGTTGGAGTGAGAACCAAATGAGTGAATATACACAGTAAGTGCCTAGCAAATTATATGTATTCAATAATTGTTATTTGCTATGACCAGCCCACTTTGTAACGATAGTCCCTGAGTTCTAAGTTATTGAGGACATTTTTATTTTCCCAGAGCAATGAATAAAAAAAAGCTGAGACAAATGAGAGGTGTTTTTAAGGGCCAGGGTCTCCTTCTGGTATAATTTGCCAACGATGCTTTTCCCACTTACTAGCTCTGTGACATTAAGCAAACTACTTAACCTCTCTGTGCCTCAGTTCTTTAATGTTAAAAGGAGATCATAAGCTTCCTTCTTCACAGGTTATAGTGAGGATCAAATGTACTTCAATGTGTACCACTTAATACAGTGCTGGCACACAGTAATGTACAGAAAGATATTTCTTTCCTTCCCATTAGTCTCAGAGCTGGAAATAAATTTCATACCTTCTTCTGCTTTCTTGTTTTAAGGTGAAAGGTCTTTTTTTATTTTCTAACTTCTAGAAAGGAAAGGAAGAGAAATAAAAAAGGTATTTTTCTAGTGTCTTGCCTGTGGACCTTGATTCATATATCTCAAAGTGAGTTTTAACATATATTGAAACATTCTGCATTTTTAACATGCAAAAAACACAGTGGTTCCTCAACTTAAGTGTTCAGGAGAATAATCTGAGAACCTTATTGAAAAGGCTAATTTCTAGTCCTCTTCTCGATTCTGACTCTGGTCTGGAGAGAGGCAAAGAGGAAAGAGCTTGCTCATTAAAAATAAGCATTTGTTGTAAATCTGATCAAAGCAGTCAAAGGTGACACAGAGACATTCTGCCCTAATTTCATGGAATCACACTAAATGGGAAAAATGGCTCAGCAAGGTAAAGTACCTTTCCTAAGATCACATAGCAGGTATGGCTCAGATGTAGCCCTAGCTCTATGACCTGTCCTTTGAATTACATTTCCTCATCAAGATTAAAACACAGTACGATTTTAAATGCATTTTCTTATGTTACAAATTACAGCAGGTCATGGTGGACAGAAACACCTAATCATTTGGATTAGTTTATAAGGACAAGCATACATTAAGCTACGCTTTGTCATAACTACTGCTAAAATAGACTTTTTTTTTCAGAGAAAAAATTTCATTTCACTCATGTTTAAATTGGGACTTAAAAAATATCAGAAGAAAATTAACTTATGTTTACATGGTCAATTAATCTATGACAAAGGAGGCAGGAACATACAATGGGAAAAGACGGTCATTTCAATAAATGGTGTTAAAAAAACTGAACAGATTCATGCAAATAAATGAAGCTGGGCTACTTTCTTAGGCTATACACAACAATAAATTTAAAATGAATTAAAGAATTAAATATAAGACCTAAAACTATAATACTCCTAGAAAAAACCATGGGCAGTAGGCTCTCTGACAGTGGTCTTAGCAATATATTTTTGGATATGTCTCTTGGAAGAGGGCAACAAAAGCAAAAATAAACAAATGGGGCTATATCAAAGTAAGAAGTTTTTGCAAAGAGAAGGTAACCATCAGCAAAAGTGAAAAGAGGGCAACCTACTGAATCAGAGAAGATATTGCAAATGATATAGCTGATGAAAGGTTAATATCTAAAATATATGAAGAGTTCATACAACCTGAGCTAAAAAACCAACCTAGTTAAAATATGGGCAGATAACCTGAATAGACATATATTCAAAGAAGACATGCAGGTGGCCCACAGACACATGAAAAGATGCTCAACACTAATCATCAGGGAAATACAAATAAAAACCACATCATAAGGTATTACTTCCCATCTGTCAGGATGGTTATTATCAAAAAGACAATAAATAACAAGCGTTGGGGAGGATGTGAAGAAAAGGGAACCCTGGGGCACTGTTGGTGGGATTATAAATTGGTGCAGCAACTATGGAATATAGTATGCCGATTCCTCAAAAATTAAAAATAGAATGACCATTCGACCCAGGTGTTTCAAATAATAGTCATGGGGCTGAATTCTGTGACTATAAATCCATATGTATATAGCTATGCAGAGATTCAGCAGCTGTGTTAAGCCTCATCACAGATCATATTTCTTACTAATCAGGCATGTATAAAGATATCGTGGGTTTGTCAGTATTTGCAATAAGAGTTCTCTCTTCCTGCCTGTGTGTTTCTGTTGTCAGTGGAAGGAAAGAACTGGCAGTAAAGTAAAGCTGTCTGGCAGGGAAGAAGAAGTGTGTGTGCAGGGGTGATTAGAGGTTCTGAACACATCACTGCTGGGAAAAACATCCTCTTAACACTGTGGAAGGGAGCTTGATTCACTCTCAGATCTAGCAGTGAGCCCTGCATTAACAGCAGCTACTACTATCAGAGACTGACTTTCACCAACCAGTAATCCACCTACATACGTTCTACAGCTGAGGCTAAGTTCTCATAAAACTTATTTACTCCTGTGGTTATGACTAAGAAACGATTTAAAAGCTGCTTTATCAAACAGCTGCCCAATTTTGTCAACTTATTGTCTTCCGGATCCTGTAATGTCTCTCAGGATTGTTTGTTACTAGCCATCTGCATATTACTTTAGATAGAAAATATTCAACTCTAAATTCCTACAACTGAATTAAAAATAATTATCCCAATAACACTCATATGTCGTAGTGCCTTACCATATTATGTTTTATCGAAGTTCTAAATTCTTTGGCAAGTCCCATTTAGAAAGACATCCTAGGAACTGACATTCATAAGGGGGTAGAATTTTAAAAGATTTTGCTTTTCATTACTTCCACAAGACCAGGAGAAGTTAGCATACAGTGCACAAGATAAATAGCACAAGTTAAAATTTACATCCTATCTTTCTTTACATCATTAATAGAGCAAACAATTAAGAAGGCTGTTTCACTGGACCATGGCCAACTAGGGTGTGAAAAATATCACAAGGAGTAATTGTATTTCTCCACACAGAAGACAATGACCAAATGTTGTTTGCGAAATGTTTTCCTGACTCAGTGAATCCTGCATTTGCTATATAAGTGTTTACTTATAAGTCAACCATTGGAGTTCTTTAGGAGGCCCAAGTCTCAGAAAAGAAGACTGTAACAAAGCCTTTGGTGCTGGGAATATTTTAATTTCTCCATTGAATGAACCAAAGGTTCTGCTTTGAATATTTCAGGTTCTGGCCAAGACGAGGTAATGGGAACTGAATTTACCTTCTCACCTGAAAAAAAACTTAAAACAAAAGGACAATAAATGTGAAACAGTAGTTTTAAAAACACCAAACATCAAGCAACAAAGGACAATGAACCTTGAACAAGGTGAACCTCGTGACTGTCCTCACTTATTGCCATGACATTTCAAGGCCATGAAGGGGAAACATAGATAGAGCAGGGTGGGCTGTCTGAGTTGAAAGAACTAAGAGACTTGAGAGAATTTGCAAAACAGAGCGCTAGAGTAAAGAGAGTTATACAGAGTGAGAATCCTGAAGATCTATAGAGGGTTTCCTTTGAGTATTCAGCAGAGTACTGATCATAGAATGCATGAAAAGAACCTACCCAGTTGGAGAAAGAAATATCTGAAAGGATGAAAGTGTAGAGTGTGTGGTTCTCAAGCGGGGCTGGAAATAGTGCCTGTTTTTACTAGCCAAACTGAAACTCATAAATCATTGAGTAGAGTACTCAAGAAGGTCTTGCCTCAGTGGTGGGGGATAGTTAGCCATAGGCAAGCCTACCAAATCATAAAGTAAGATCTGAAAAAAATCAACTGCATCCAAATAACTAAAATGTATCTTAAAACAAGTGTTTTAAAAATATGTGGCAACCAAAAAGATAAAATTAAACAGTGTCCAGTATCCAATCAATATCCAGCATCCAGGCATATAAATAGGCAGAAGGACATGGCCCATATGAGGAGAAAAATCAGTCAGTCAAGACCATCCAGAACTGACACAAATATTAAAAAAAAAAAAAAAAAACCAGACAAGAACATTAAAACAATAATTATAACTGTATCTTATATGTTCAAAAGTTAAGGAGTCATATGCAAGATGTAAAAAAGATCCAGGTCAAACTTTTAAAGATAAAAATGTCAGTATGTGGGATGGTATAAATGGCAGATTAGATTGCAAAAGATGAATGAAACTGAAGACATAGCAATAGGAATGATATAAAATAAAACACAGAAAAGATAATTAAATAAAAATAAGAGAGCATCTCTGAGCTATGGGACAACGTCAGGTAGCCTACTATACGTGTAATTGGAGATTTCAAAGGAAGCATTGGTGAGGACAGCAAACTATATTTGAAGTAAAAAGGGCTGAGATATTTCCAAATTTGATGAAAACTATTATGCACAAGTCCAAAATGTTTAATAAACACCTATTACGAGAAGCATGAAGAAAGCAATACTAAGGGACCTCATAACTAAAATTACTCAAAGTAGTGATAAAAAGAAAATCTTCAAAGCAGTCAAAGATAATCGAATGTTTGCACAAAAACAATAACAATGTTATGTGTACATGCAACATTTCTAACAATAAAATGTATGACACCAATAGCACAAAAGCTGAGAGGGGAGAAATAGAAATATACTATTGTAAGGTTCTATACTACATGTGAAATGGTATAATATCACTTGAAGGTAGATTTGAATAGTTAAAGATGTATAATATATTATTTGGAAATAATAAAACAAAGAGTTATAGCTAATAATCCAACAAAGGAGATGAAATAAAATCATAAAATAATCCAGAGAAGGCAGAAAATAGGAACAAAGAACAGATGGGACAAACAAAGCAAATAGCAATACGACAGACTTAAATGTAACCATGTCAATAATCACATTAGGTGTAAATAATGTAAATAACCAGTTAAAAGACAGACATGGCCAAAATGGATTTTAAAAAAAGAAACTATTATGTTGTCCACAAGAAATGTACTTTAAATATACACACAGAACACTTTAAAAGAATGAAAAGTGATTTAACATGCTAACACTTATCAAAAAAACTTGGAATGGTTATATTAATATTAAACTAAGTAGATTTTGAAATAAAGGATATTACCAAGATAAAGAGGATCATTTTACAATGATAATAAAAAAGACACAGCAATCCTAAATGTTTATATCCTAATAACAGAGCTTCAAAATATATAAAACAAAAATGGATAGAACTGCAAAGAGAATAGTAAAATCTACAATAATAGCTAGAGATTTCAATACCCTCTATTTGGTTACAAGTAGACAATTAACAAGACATAGTAGACTTGAACACCATTATCAACCAAGTTGACTTATTTAATATTTAGAGAACATTCCACCCAGTGACAACAGAATATACATTTCTTCCCAAGTGCCCATGAACCATTACCAAGATGGAGCATATTCTGGGTCATAAAACAAGTCTCAATAAATTTAAAAGGATTTAATTCATACGAAGTGTATTCTCTGACCATAATAGGATTAAATGAGAAATAAATAACAGAAATATCTCTTTAAAATCCCCAAATATTTGGAAACCAAACTTCACATTTCTCAATAACAACAGGCCAATGAAACTATTTCAAAAATAATTTGCAAATTCTTGAAGTGAAAATGAAAACAACATAGAATTTGTGGGCTACCATAAAATTAATCCTTAGGGGAAATGTTATGGTACTAAACGACTATCTTAGGGAAAAAAAACATTTAAATTAGTGATCTCAGCTTCTGTCTTAGGAACTAAATAAGAGGAGTAGATTAAGCCCAAAGGAAGAAGAAAATGATAAACATAAAAGATAAAGATAATAAAGATCATAGCAGAAATCAATGACATAAAAAACAGAAACACAACAGAGAATATCATTGAAACCAGAAGCTAGTTCTTAGGAAGCTTGATGATGAACTTCTAGTCAGACTAATTGAAGAAAAAGAGTGAAGACATGAATTATTAATATCAGGATTGAGAGAAGTAACATCACAATAGACCGCATATGTTAGAAAAATAATAGGGAAACATTATGAACAACTATGCCTATAAATTTGACGACTAGTAAAAAGGCATTCAGATGGGAAAGTAAGAAGTAAAACTATCTTTATTAGCAGATGACGTGATCATTTATAAAGAAAATCTGATGGAATCTACAAAAAACTACCAGAAGTAAAAAGTGAGTTTAGCAAGTTTGCAGGATTCAAGATCAATATACAAAAATTAATAGTATTTCTATATACTAGTAATGAACATTCAGAAATTGAAATAAAAAGTTATGATTTACAATCATATTAAATAATATGAAAGCCTTAGGAACAAGTCTTACAAAAGACCTATTAACTGAAAACTATAAAACACTGCTGATAGAAATTAATGACGATCTTAATAGCTGAAGATGTATACCTTGTACATGGGTCTGACTGAATTCTGTTAAGCTGTCAGTTCTTCCCACATTTGTCTACAGATTCAGTGCAACCTTAATGTAAGTCTTTTTTAGTAGAAATTGACAAGCTGATTCCAGAATTCATATGGAAATACAAAAAGTTAGAATAAATAAAAAACTTTGAAAAGGAACGAAGTTGGATTTTGTTCTGATTACAAAATGCATTATATAAGCTGCAGTAAACAAAATAGTATAACTAGTGGCATAAACATTGTCTAAAATAGATCAGTGGAACACAATAGAGAGTCCAGAAAAAAAAATCTACACATATATGGACAACTGATTTTAGAAAAAGGTGTAAAGGCAATGCAATGGAGAAATGCTAGTTTTTCAACAAATGGTGCTGGAACAATTGGATGTCCACATGAAAAAAAAAAAGAATTTAAATCCATATTTTGTGCCATATATAAAAATTAACTCGAAATGAATCATAGACCTAAGTGTAAAACCAAAAACTCTAAAACTTCTAGAAGAAAACACAGGAGAAAATCTTTGTGACCTTGAGTTGGGCAAGGTTTACTGAGATACAATATCAAAAGCACAATCCATAAAAGAACATATTGATAAAATGGACTTCATCAAAATAAAAGCCTTATAGTCTCTGAAGGACATTAAGAGAATGAAAAACAAGCCACAGACTGGTAGAAATATTTGCAATCCATATAACTGATAAAGTACCTGTATCTAGAATGCATACATTTTGAGAACTCAATACAAGAAAACAACACAAAGAAATTGAGTAAAAGATTCAACATGAGAAGCTATATTTGGTGGTAAATAAGCACATGAGAGATGCTCAGCATCATATGTCATCAGGGAAATGCAAATTAAAACCACAATGACATAATACTACACAACATTTTAGCCATAAGAATGGCTAAAATGAAAAAGACTATCCATGACAAGTGTGGAAAAGGATGTGAAGGAGCTAAGACTCTCAGACACAGTTGGTGAACATTTAAAATAGCACAGCCACTTTGGAAAATAGTTTCACAGTACCTTAAAAAGTTAAACACATATCTACCATATGATCTAGCCATTCCACTCCTAAGTATTTAAGCAAAAGAAAAGAAAGCAAACATATGCTTATGAAGATTTGTACATGAATGTTCACAGTAGTTTTATTTGTATTAATCTCCCAACTAATAAATGTCATCAATAGGTGAATGGATCATTTTGTAATACATATGTTTTGAAATCGCCACATCATACACCTTAAACTTACACAATGTTACATGTCAATTATATATCAGTAAATTACATATCTGGAAAAAAATAGGAAAAATTACAGGTGAATGGATAAACAATTTAAAGTATAAGTCATACAATGGAATACTACTCAGCAACTAAAAGGGATGGACTACCGATACATGCAACAACGTGGATGAATCTCAAAATAATTATGCTCACTGAAAGAAAACAAGAAGATTATTTATTGTATGACTGCATTTATATAAAACTCTAGAAAATGTAAACTAATCTATTGTGAGAAAAAGCAGATCTGTAGTGGTTGTGTTTATTCACTATCTTGACTGCAGTAATTGTTTCATGGGTATTATATATGTCAAAACTTTGAAGATTGTATACTTACATATGTAAAGTCTGTTATATCTTAATAAAGCTGTGAAAAATGAGCAGAACTCTGCTCTTACTTAGTCTTACACAAATTAAAGCCATGTGTGTGCAATGGAGCACCCTCAACATTTTGGTAACCTAGGGAAAGAGTACAAATGTAGGTACCTTAACCCACAGCCTGTCCTCCTTGTCTCTCCAGGACTGGCCACCCTTAGATTTAGGGAGCTAGAAGCGGGCAGAAGGGGCTCCCGTCAGCCCTAGAAGTAGGCATGGCGTTTGACATCCTGAGCACCGAGACTATAACCTAGAAAGGAGCGCTCAGCTCTGGTGAGCACATCTTGGCCCCGCAGCCTCCCTCCCCTAGCCGAGGGTGTGGTTTGAAGAGGGCAGAGTGGAGGCCTCCAAAACAGTGCTAATCTACAAGGAGATAAGACAAGAACTGAGAGTGTTTAAAACTTTTATAGCAATTTGACATGGCTGCAACATCCAAGCATAGGATCACTTTTCTGGCAATTCGTTTTTATTGAATTTTACAAAAGCAATCTGTCCTCGATGGATTAGATACATATAACAAATATTTTTTTTAAAAAAGTTCTTCACTGCAGGTAACTGAAACACGGCTTTAAAGCACATGGCTCTCAGCAGAGACCCCTCAATAATCCTGGGTTTGAATTATGGTAAATGTGGAGCATATTCTGTTAAAAAAAGATTTCTGGTCTAACTTTTGTGAGGTTGCAAGCACAATTGGATTGATCCATCTTTATGTCTTTCTGGGTCATTCTGTGTGGAGGACTAGCTGCATTTAAGGTTAGTGGAGATTCTGTGTGAACATGATTCCTCTGCAGATGGCTATCATCCCTACTCAGAATTTGAGAAGAGCTGTGGATTTTTTAGGGGGGCGGGGTGGGGTAGGAAATATCATTGGAAAAGATTATGGCCTTTTTTGCTTTATATTCATTTGAACATGAAAACACAGGCGGTTTCTCTGTACACTCCCAGTCCATCTGGAGTCTTCTGAACGTAACAAACAGAGCACCTTACCTTGTGCACGCAGGACTTTGCGTTCAGGAAATAGTTCCAGCTGTGGTTTTATCCTTTAAAAACGAGATGCTTTCAATGTAAAACCTGAAAGACAGTAACAGAAGTTTATTTCTTCAGATTTCTTCCCTTATCTCAGCATGATTTCATTTCTTCAGTTTCCCAAAAGCAGAGAAAAAATTTTTAGAAACTAGGGGATTGTTGTGTGTCTTTTGAATCCGCAAACATGTATGTACGTATATGATGTCAGCATAAATGCAGATAAAATCTCTTCGTTTTTTTGTGTGTTGGAAGGAGAGTTAAAGTGAAATCCAAAACGGCATCCAACTGCAAACCTGACTTTATCTGTGTTGAGAACTCTTTGATACACACAGTTTGGGAGCTCGAACTACCTCAGGCAGCTTCAAACAAAGCCCAGGTGAGCCCTGAGCAGAAGTTGATAGCAGAAGTTGGCTGAGTAAGCACCTTATAACCTGAGGTCTGCTGGCAGCTCAGTGGTTTTCAGACATGAGGTGGGTGTGAGGACCCCATGCCTGCCTAGCCCCCATCCACCAGGAGTTTCAAAACACCATCCTTCTCTCTCATCCTTCCAGGCTTTGGGCTTTCCCTACTCCAGAAGTCTTGAACTCTTAGTAGTTACTTAATCTTGGTCTTTTCTCATGCAAATCAGAGTATTCCGAACCCACTCTCCCCACCCGTTTCCTGGACTTTTGCTTGTTCAGTCTGTGTGGCCACAGACTGAAGGTCCTTCTCTTAGGAGTTCTGGCAGCCCCATGTAGGAAGGCGGGGGAGTCCTTTACAATTTCTGTTTTCATAATCTCCCAATGATGAAGCTGGCCAGTGCTCTGGGGTGGGAGACTGGGCTAGCCTCGGCCCTGAGGTTTTTCCAAGTGTTGGAGCACTAGCTTGATGAATAATGCATCAAGATTTCTAATGCCCAAGACAGCTCACAGTTGGGTCCTGTAGGAGAACTTGCTCCCAAAGTGGTGAGAGTCAAGCAAGATAAACCAGGGCTAAAGTGGCATGGTGAGCTTGTCCTCAGCTCTGCAAAATCACAAAAGGTCTTGGGCATTTACTCCACCCTCCACTCTTCAGCGATGACAAAACATTTAATAAATACATAAACTGAAAAAGGCCATGAAAGGTTTTATCACTGAGAGTAAATCTTTTGAAAAATTCCACCTCTAATGTTGAATCATCAAGGGAAGTTCCAGAAAGAGAATAAATCCTTTATATTGTTACTTATGAGGGTTTATTCACTTATTACGTGATATTAATGAAGACTGATGAGTGTTAGGTTTGTGAGAAGAGAAAGTTAAGGATTAAGGCAGGCTTTGGAATCATAAAGACCTAAAATAGTGAGTACCACTTCCACAGTGTGGCTTTGGGCAAGTTATTTAGTTTCTTTGTGTCTTTTTGAAAATGTGTGTTGATTGCACTTAATTCATAGGGTTTGGGGAAGGATTAATTTAGATAATATATGTAAAACACTCAATAAATTTTAACAATTATTAATAAAAATCCATTTTCTGGAATTTAATCCTATGTGGCTTGGTGGAAATGACTTCAGCTTTGAGTCTAAGATAACTTTAGTCTACAGAGAGGGATAAGGATGCTTACCGAGGAGTGTAATTTAAATGAGATAAACACGGAAGTGCCTGTATAGTGCCTGTCACATACATGATAGGGATTCAAGAAATTCTAACTATTGTGGCTCAACAAAACTTACATTATGTTAGAGAGACTTAAAGGACTTGATGGGGTTTGAATTATATCTGAGGGCTAGGAGAAAATAGATTCTGAAGGATATAAAGAATCCAGATGGGGAAAGTACTATAGGTAAGGAGCAATTCTTGGGTAGTGTGATAAACATTCATAATCTGGCTTTCACCAAGACAGAATCCATTGTAATGTGGATATTCTCTCATCAATCTAGTTTCTCCTAACCCTGGCCACTGCTGGATAGATGAAGTATAGCCACCTGATTCGAAGGTGGCCTGTGAAATGGGCTGGAAAAAGAGAGCTCAGCCCAACAGAGTCTCCTTATATGGGATAAAGAATGGACAAGCCAATCATGTGTAGTCTCTGAGAGAGACAGGTCAAAAGGGAAACAGTGGAGGTAGAGGGAGGTACTAAGCAGAAACCATGAGAAAGGGAAAGAAGGACAAGAGTCAGTGGCAGGAGATGATGGAGCAGAAGCAGAGAGTAGTGAGTCTCTGCAATGGTGGGCACAAAGCAGGAGGCCTGGAGGCCAACTAAGTCCCTTGCATCCTGAAGGAACTTCCGGTTCCACTAGGCGGTGGTGGTGGTTTCCCGCTTTCTTTGCTTTTGCATGTCCTTTTATCCCTTCAACTAAGAGAACATGAGCAGGCTTCCAAGGGGCAGCCTGAAAGGGCAGCAGCAGTATCACAGCTAATGTTTCCTGAGCTTTTACTTAAGTGCTGGACCATGTGCTAAGTGCTTTCCATTCGCTGTTTCATTTAATTCTCACAACAACCCTGGGTGGGATATATCTATCATTACCCCCGTTTCCCAGATGCAGAGTTTTAGAGATTTGCCTACCTGGCAGGGCTAGGTCCTGCTCTGGGTCCCTTTGACTCTGTAGACAGTGCTCTTAAGCAGAACCTCCTCCTGGCTGCCTCTACTGGTTCACTCGACCAGCATTTATGTGGGAAGCTAAACCCTGGATAACTGTTTGCAGCTCAACATTAAAAAATAGGCAGTGAAACAAGACCAGTGCAATACTCCCTGTGTTAACACATACATAAGTACGTTCGTTCTCTATTGTTTCAAAAAGGAGAAAGAGATCAGTGGACAAAAACAAAACAAACAAAACAAAACAAAACAAAACAAAACAAAACAGTGATAGATTTGGAATTTACCTATGAAACACCTTTTTAAAAGTCATAGGAGTAGTCTCAGGAGGAAAATGTTTTTCCTGAGGAAGTGATCTACCTGCCCTATAAAAGTCCCAGGTCAGATTAGTAAAACTCAGGGTTGGTTTCTCCTCTAGAAAATTGGTGATTCTTTTTTCCTTTCACTTTTAATAACTTCAAAATATATCTCTAGTGTAGAATTATCTCTAGCAAAGATTGCATTAAAAGCAAAACCTCAGTGTGGAATTATCTCTAGCAAAGATTGCATTAAAAGCATAACCTCAACGAACTAACAAAGTTCATAATAATTCGTTAATATTTAAAATCCAGTCCTCATTCAAATCTTCCCACCTCCAAAACTGTTTTTAAATTTTGGGTTTGTTTTATTAAATAAATAAAGCTGCAGAGCTTTACAGCAGGAGTCACATATGCAAAAAGCTTTTAGGGTCACTGGCTGGATGTAAAAGAGCAGAGCACATTCCTTCTACTCAGCAAAGAGCTCCCTCTCCAAGGTGTGAGCATGCGACCCAAGCTAGATCAGTCAGATTCTTTCACCCTGGAATATAAATATACTTAGAATGACCTAAAGATCAAAGGTGGCTGGAGATGAGTGTTCTGCCAGCAATACCTTGATGAAATTGTCCATGGTTTTCTACTCTCTAGACCCCTGCAGAAGCCTTGGTATCTTTTCAGAGGCCTTGTTAGCTCTGTTTTCCTTCAATTCTGTTAGCCACAATTGCTTCCTATTGCTGGCAACCAAAGAATTCAAAATAGTAGAGGGCTTCTATGTGCTAGGGACAAGACAAAGGACTCTACAGGGATCATTTCATTTAATCTTCGGTACAACCAGATGCTATCGGTAGCAAATTATAAACCCATTTTACAGATGATATATAGAGCATCTTCCCTAAGCCATAGAGATGAGAAGTGGTGGAGCCATGATTTGAACTTGGGCCTGTCAGGATTTAAAGTTCATATTCCCAACCAATATGATAGAATGCTTTCCTAAAATAACAATGACAATGAAATATAACATGTACACGATGCAGTGGGGCCCAAGGGAAGGATGAAATGAACTCAGCTTATGAAACAAGAGGGAGAAGGCTGCCAAACTGAAATCCATAAGACTAAGCGCCACAAGACACTATGTGTTCTCTCAGACAGTTGAACTGAGTCTTAAAGAATGTATGAGTTCACCAGGTAACATAGGTAGGAAGGGCAGTCCAGAGAAAGGGCATATTAGCCAGACCACTCCTCTTGCTAGTCTCTAAGGAATTTAAGAAACCATATGCCAGAGAGCTGGATGGCTAGCACCAAATCAACTGTTGGCTTGTCCAACTCTGAACATCGATACCTTTGTACTTAGAAACTGGTTCACCTGAAGCCCAAGGCCCCTGACTATACCTCAGTTCCAGTAAACAGGTTCCTATCTTGTTTCCCACTGTTTTCTGGCAACTTGCCCTGTTGCCTTCTACCTTTCTGCCTAGGCATCCAATTACCTGCACCCTGAATCCAGGATCCCATTTCTCCTGAAGGGGACCATTGTAATGACTTCATATTTATAGAGTGTATAAAAAGTACAGAGGGTTCTCTGGGAGAATGGCTCCCCAGGCGCAGTTATCAGCAAGAACCATAAACTGAAAAAAAAAAAAAATCTAGGGCTTGTTCATGAAATGAAATGGACTCCCAGTATCATAAAATAAAGACCTTTTGTTTTAGCTTTTTTTTTTTTTTTTTGGCAAAAAGATACTGTTTCCTTTCTGCATGCTTACTGTGAACAATTTCACTAAGATTTTATGAAGATGAAGCCCATGGTTAAATTTTCAGTATCAAAGTGAACTCAAGCCGTTTGACGAGGCATATGTTTTGGAAAGAAACCTCATATAACAAGTTAATTTTTTGAGAAGAGAATCTGCTTGAGGAGGTTTTATCTCTACTTTTCATGCTTCTTCCAGTGGCATTTTTTTTTTTCCCTTCTTGATGGGACCGGTGTTCCCCTAACCACTCATCAGTGATAAAAGATCATACCTCAACGACATGACAGATGGATTGGAGGGGAGGCAGGCCTGTTAGCCAGATGACAACACATGCCTGTCAAAAAGCAGAACACTTTGGTCGTTTGGAATGGGCTGTCCATTAACAGTCTCTTGCATGTAGGTGGCCAATATTTTCATCATGGTCAAAGTCAACACTATGGGTTTGGGGAGATACTAATTTGAACCCCAGCTCTACCACCACGGATGGATCTTGGGTACTTGGGCCAGCTTTTGGCTTTTAAGTGTCACTTTCCTCACTTGTTCCACAAATCAGAGGAATGACAGATGTTTTAAAGGTGTTCAACATAGTGAGTAGCATGTAGCTCAGCATCAATGAGTAGTGGTGATTATTACTGTACTATTATTATTCCTCTAATGACAGTACTGTACCAAAGGCACTGACTTAGTTGGGAACTTCTTTAAAGCTTTAACTATAAAAATAAGAATAGGAACTCCAAGTATCTTTCCTAAATTCCTTCCTTCGAGAAAGCAAAATGCTACAAAAGTGCCCGTTTTGACATAGAATGGGAAAAACTGAAACGAATGCTCTTCTGACCATTTGTAACTTTTTCTCCTCACTTAAGTACATTTTCTTTGTTTTCTAGGGCCTTCACTACGTCTGAGTGATATCTTCCAAGAAGGGTGAATTGGCAGGAGTTGCTCTCTTACTTCATGATCTGAACAATGCTGAGTTTGTGACCCGCACCCACGAAGGGCTAAGTTAAACTGCCTCATTCCAGGTTTCATTCAGCTGTTGTGGGTAATTTAGTCATTCACTGAAGCCACCTGCGTAAACAGATTTCCATCAGATCCTAATCACATTCTGAGCTGGAAGATCTGTTTATTGCTTGTAATGACCCTGCAAGAAGATCTCTGTTTATTGCTTGTAATGACCCTGCAATATTATAGTCTCATTTTATAATGCATGCTGAGAAGATAGCAGCGTAATTTAAGTACATTTCACTTTCTTCAAGCACATCACTTTCTCCAAGCTACTATGCAGTGCTTGTGGGAATCCCATAAGTTCCCTTTCATCTCCAGAGGCGTGCCCCTGGTGAATTCCCCAAGGGAAGCACTATTTGTTCCTACAACATGCTCCTCTGCCAGGAAAAACTCTTTCTTACTTCCGAATTTCCAGGCATAGCCAGGGAACGAGAAAGTGCCCTCCAGGTAAGCCTGTAAAAACCACCTGCCTGGTTGCTCCTCTCCCACAAAGCCACTCTTTCTGAAATTTTCAGGGAAGGGCTGGAAGCCCAGGAGGGGAAGGCCTTGCTCTGACCTGTCCAAAAGGGGAGGGAGTCTTCTGCCCCAGGCAGTTATGAAGTGTCAGAGTCACATGGTAAATTCCTTGTGAACCTCTTCCCTTCAGAACCTCAAAACAGTCTGCTCCCTTACTCCGTGATAAAAAAAGGGACAAGTGCTCTGAGGAGGCAGGAAGAAAGGCAGGAGAGGCAAACTAGATACGGAGGTGAGGGCTGGGCCTGGTGAATGATGAAGACAAATAATGAGATTCCCCCAACCCATGTAAAAGCAAATGGGTTAGCCCCAAGCCAGACAGCCCAAACCTTCCATATTCAAAGACTGTATATCACATTATGGAATGTTTCACCCACTGAACATGTGGTCGAGGTAGTCTCTGTTATTTATATCATAAAAATAGTTAACATTTATTGTTATTATTATAACATATATAACATGGATAATCCTCTAACAACCCCATGTACTACCTTCCTGTAGCTCCAACTCCATTTTATAGGTGAGGAAACAGGCCTATAGAGGGTGCCAAGAGCCACACAGTTAATAAGTGGAAGAGTTGATGCAAACGCCCTGGTTCTCATTGGGTGGGTGGTGGTGCATTTGGTAATGTCATTTTTTGATTGTCTTGATTTGGACGGTGTTACTGGCATCTTGTGGGAGGAGGCCAGGGATGCTGCAAATATCATACAGCACAGCATGGCTCGCTACATGAAGAGTTATATGGCCCAAAATGTCAATAGTGCTGCTATTGAGAAACCCTACTATACTAAAGGCCAAGCTTTTAACTTCTGCATCCTACAGCTTTTTCATCTTTCAAAATACTAATTCTTTCCTTTTGCCCTTTTAATGTCACCCTTAGGACAGATTACAGAGGAGAGTGAATAGATTCTCACCAAAGATGTCTGATACTGGATCAGGGAGCACACGGAGAAATATAATCATGTGAGGAACTGGAATCAAGATTAAGTATGAGTTTTAAGGATTCTGCGTCTTTTTAGAATTCTCATATGAATTAAGAATGTTAGATCCTCAAAGATGGAGGCTGCTAACCAATTGCCTCAAAGTTCAAGAATGGGTTAGGCCGCTTAGGAAGTCGCGGTTGATATTAAGGCAACTGACAGGATCATTTCCTGGTTCTGGGATATTGTGTATTCAGATGGGAGTGTGGTGGGTGGGCAAAGAGCGCTGGCTGATTCATACACACCCCCAGCTCTCCTCTGTTGAACATACAGTAGGAGGAATCAGTAATTTCTCTGTTTGTTTTTTTTTTTTTAAACACATTCTTGTCCTCTCCCTATGGTAAATTACTTACTCCTTGATAGCTTTAAAATATTTTTATTTTAATGGCCATCCAGTCACAAACCTTTTAGCTTTCTTCCTTTTATCACTCCTCACACTTGCATAAAAATATTGCTCAAGTAATATGTTCATTGTAGAAAAAATATATAGACAAGCAAAAATAAATAAAAAGCATTTCCATAATCATTCTACCCAGAGATTAAATACTGTTAACATTTTAGACTTTTTTCTATCCATCTAAATATTTGATATAAGTGTAACCATGTTGCATATATTACTTTGTGGTCTGCTTTCTTTTCCTAGAATATGCTGAGAGCATCTTTCCATATTAATATATCTCTTTGTTCACCATTCTTTATCTGTTGTATTGAAGTCCACTTATTTGGTTCTCTTAGAAACAAAGCAGGCCAAATGATGGGGTCCCACGGGTTGTAGTCATGATGCTTCTTTGAGTTAAACCCTTCCTAAGGCTGAATGTACCATAACTAGGCCAGGGAATGCTGACAAGGCACTCAGCAGTCTTTCAAAGACTCGGTGTTGCAGCAATGATGAAAGAAAGACAGCAGTTTCCCCCCACATTTCCCCCTAGAACTTCCCACTAATATGGTCAGTTCTCAGCCTTGAGTGTCACAGGCAATGCTTAGAGGTAGCTCTAAGTGGCCACTTATAGGCCTAGGGCACAGCAAAGGTGACTTGGAAAGAGAAGATAAAATGGGGAGGAGGAGAGGAAAGACCAGAAATAAAGTAAAAAAAAGAGAGAGAGAGAGAGAGAGAGAGAGAGAGAGAGAGAGAGAGAGAGAGAGAGAGAGGTATTCAGAAGAATAAGTGGGGTGAAAGACTCCAAGATCTTGGATTTGCGAGGAGCTGAGTGGTACCAGCCTGAGCTACCTCCTATTGCCCTCCCATGAGTAAATGGGAGCTTTTCCAATGAGGTCACGCCAAGTCCCTGTTCTCTGATTTAAATGCTTGCTCACTCACTATCAAGCTTTTCAAATGCTCACATCTGGGCTGCATTACCAAAGAGGCCCATGTGTTTGCAGAAGATAATTTACAGCAGCAGATAACAACCCCCGCCTGGAGAAGTGCACCAGCAACCTGGGGGAGTTGGGACTCACATGGAAATAGAGAACTGGTTACATAAATTATGGTGCATAAATAAATTACGGGGTGTATATACACACGTGTCATGCACGTATTTAGCACATATAATTGTGATTTTTATAACTAAAGAAAAGACAACAGGTTAATTCTGCAATTCATAAAGGGAGAACTAAGTGCCCACACCTTAAATGTTTTCCTTCCTTCATGAAGAAATAGCTTATGTTTCTGATGCTGCTCTCTGCATTTCGGGGGATATTAACCAGGAGAAAGTCTAACCCACCTAAATCTGTAGGACCGTAGTGCTTAGCTCAGGAACCAATGAGGCAGTATTTTGCCCAGTGCCTGCCACAGGGTTAATGCTATATTTCAGCTGAAAGGAAAGTTCTTGAGAGCACCACTGTATGGTATTTTGCTTTTTCATAAATGTTATAATAAAAAAATGATATTTTATTATGTGTGCATAATACTTTGCAAAGTCATTTTGTATCTCTGGACTACTTACTTCTCACAACCAACTTACATTCACCTTTGCATTCACTGTATCAGAATCTGGGCCAGGAAGGTGGGTGATTTGGGAGATTTGGAGATTGGAGGAGTGAGACTATAGTTTAAAAAATTTTCCAGGATGGTTCAGATATGACCCCAACCTCCACCCTTGGAGAAGCTCTGAAATGCAATATACTTTTTCATCTAATCTCTTTTATAAAGTGATCAACTGTTCACTGTAAAAATGCTATAACTCAATGAATCTATCTTCATTGTTGGCATTGGGATACTTCTAATTGTATGCATAAAAAATAAGAGAGACCCTGTAATGTGCTACCACTGTGGGAAATCCTTTATCCAGGAGCATTAACTACTCAGCGGCTGCACACTTCACTGTCCATGAACAAGGGGCTTGGCACCCCATGTTCCAGTGCAGGCAGCTATACTTGCTGATGGGAGAGGAAATGACCCTGGTATCAAAAGAGGTCCTCTGTATTTCCAGAGGCTCTTATATAGTGACCAAATATCCAAACAGAACAAAATGCTGTCTTAGGTTCTATTCTTCAGCGACTAAACAAACGTTCAGTCAACACAGGCAACCTAGAGGGTTGGTGGTGTTGTCTTTTGGGATATAAGTATATCACCAGCAGTTCTGTTTTCCAAAAGAGGAGGCCAGAGGCCCTCAGAAGGCAGCTAACTTCACTGGGTGTGTGGCAACCGCATTTGTAAGACCTCCAAAAAACTACATTCCACTCAATGACCTGGGTCAGTTTTCTTAATTCTTCAGTGTGTGCTTTTGCTTGATCATTTCTTTAATTAAATTGGAGTAACAACAAGTGCTTAATTGAAATAATAACAAAGACTATTATGATCTCATTATACTGTTAGAAGAATTAAGTGAATTAAAAACTTGATAAGGGTTTTAAACATGAAGTAGTTAAGGGAAAGTCATGCCAAGTGATTATGGGACACTCTCGAGATAATATTCTAAGTAAGTGCTGAAACTCATGAACAAGCAGCAGGCTACTCCGGCATCTCAGGAACCTGCTCCGAAAAGATAGGGCGGCTTTATGAATGACTGTACAGGAGGGAAGACAGAGTCGTCTCCCCTGGTATTTCGAGACCAAAAATAGACCAGATATTAGCTGTCAAAGAACTAGTAAACAAATCTCGTTACTACATAGAAGGTACTTGTTAAATTCTCCGGAGACATAATGCTTTTGCTGAGAAGTTATGCTACATTAACACTACATGTGTGCACAGAGATGAGAGTGCAAAGGTATCAACTGCAGCTTACATTTTAATGTAAATAACTGGAAGCAGCCTAAATGTCAAATAGGAGACTGGATTGCTAAGTTATGGAAGCTCGAAGAAATAAATTAGATCTTTATATACCCAATAAGAGAGTTCTGAATAAAAAAAATAAAGTCAGTTACCAAACGACTTATTATCCTTATTTTTCTCTAAGAAGGGGAATGAATTAGGGGCAGAGGTGAAAAAGAAGGCTTGCAGAGAGCAATTTTTACTTTTTACTCTATACTTTGATGTAGTTTGAAATATTTATAGTCACAATATAATTCTTTGTGGAAAAAATGATTTATGTGAAGCCATTTTCCCTACATAATACACAATTAAAATTTCTCTATTCTCTGACCCCTACTTAATTACTAATATGCATTTTTTTTCCCTATTGCTTGCTGGCTCATGTTTGTCTTTTTCTCCATTTTCATGGACAAAAGCAATCATATGCTTTCCAAGAAATTCCTATATTTTTAAAAAGGATTTCTGTACATTTTCCATATCAGCTATGCTCCCGGACAAATCACCATTATGCTACCTGTTTCCAAGGGTTTAAAAATATGATCTGTGGTGGTAAGAAAGAAATTTTCAAACCAGATTTTAAAGCAGGAAGCAAACAACAAATTGGAGGTTGTCAACCCTTTTTTTGCTGAATGAGAGGAAGCTGCCATCCATAATTCACCATCAATTCATATATAAAAAGATCCTTAAAAAAAGGTAGCACGTCTTATTACTACACTTTTGTATTTCATGGAGCACACTGAAGTTAAAAAAAAAAAAAACTGTGGAAATCAACATGATTTTGCCAGGTAATCATACTATAAAAGCCCCAAAAAGGAAAAATAAGAAACTTCCACTATCATGCCAAAACAAAGCAGATTTCAACATCCAAAAAATAACATAAACTCAGAATATAGGAATATTCTTCAGGTTGATTGAGCTTTATGAAAACATATTTAGATTTATCATAAATCTACCATAGCAGCTTATTTTATATTTGGCTTTAGGAAAACAAAAATTTTCATCAAATTCAGGATGAAAATTCAGGGTGAGGGGTCTTCAGCAAAATTGGTGAAGTTTTATTTCTTAAGCTAGGTATAAGAACTCAGTGTTACTATTCATAACATTTTATTTATCTTAGAGTGTGAATAATTAATGTAAAACAATATTTCCAACATGGGCTGGTTTTAAGAAATCATTAATTTAGTTAATATATCCATTTCAGGAGGAAATAATTGAGGTCCATATGTATGGTTGAGTGACTTGCCCAAGCAGAACTCAGAGAACAAGGACTCCATGCATTGTACCCAGTAGCCTCTCTGAATGTAAGCTGAATTCAGATTTCCACACTGATAAGATCATTCTTTCAGTGAGCATTTGTTTGCATTTTATCTTCTATTCATATTAAATGTGTAAAATGTATAAATTCCATTACTTCTATAGTCTCTAGAAAATATTCCTACATAAAATGTAATAACGAATGTTTGCCATATTTCAAATATAAAAATCAAAAGTATGCTGAGTCAGAAACAGACTTACATATTAAAATATATTACCTACCTTTTTCAGCTTTAAATTGATCATGGGGCTCAAACTGAGCATTTCAGTAATAAAGGAAGGTAATTCTATACTTCATCTTCAAAGAAAATAGTTCTACACAGTATCTATGGTAACTTGGTCCCCAGACTAAGAAAGCAGAGAATCTCTTTCACATACTAATGTTTTGATAGGATACTTCTTTAATTCTCTGTCTCTCATCGCCAGAATTTTTTCTTTTTTTAAAGGGAGGTGGTGATGCTCAATGTGTCTACAGATACATACCTCACAGCAAACTGCAAAATGGTTGGGCCTGGTTTCTTGGGCAAATCATTCAAGAACTCGGTGATCTAACTGTAGCCAGTTCTGCTGACCTCTGTAAGGGCAAAAGCAAAGAAGAATATTAAACAGAAAATCAGAGGAAGGTTCAATATTACACAGTGTTGGCGAAGCTGTGGAGAAAGTTACTCCAATATGCTGATGGTAGATGTATAACCTGTTATAATCAGTAATGAAGACAAGTTAGCGATTTATACCAAAATTATAAAAGCACCTGCCTCTGAACCAGCATTTCCATTTCTAGGAGTTTATGAAGATAAACTTGCACATGTGGAAAATGGCCTCATTGTTTGTGATAGCGAAAACCACAAAACAATTTACATGTCCAATAGGGTATTGTTTTAAAAAGGTGAATTTAAACTGAGTGTTGAAATACAATACAGCCATATGAAAGATTAAGACTATCTTTATAACCTTATTTTGAATAATTTATAAGATATGATGTTAAATAAAAAAGCAAGATGCATAACACTGAGTACAACATAGTACCATTTAAAAAAATTAAAAGACATATATATGCATACATATAAATATATAAGTATATTATATCTGAGAGGATAAAACAAGAACAACTCTGACTGCCTTTAGAGGTAGAAAGCCAGGTGATATTAAATATATTAATCTTCAAGTTCTTATTAAATATGAAATCTGAAATATTTTAGATAGTCATGAAGAAGAAAACTTCTGGTCATTTAATGAAATCAGACAGACACAGATTAAATAATATAGCTTGTTTAAAAGTACCGATTTGAACCTCCTGGGTGCTGTTTTGTATATATATTATGGACTTTCTAATATTTAAGCATATTTATTTACCAAAAGACTCATCAAGTTCATGGCTATGAATAGTTCTTCAATTTTGTCCGAGAGATATAAGGGCTGATGATCTTGCGGCTCAGGACTGCTTACATGACCTTTTCAAGTTTTTCAAACTTTGATCAGTTTTGGACTGTAAATTCCCAGAGGGCGTCGACTCATTATGTTGTTGACATAAAACTTAAGACATGCTGAAGCGGCGGGTGAAATTCTAACAAAGCTATAATGAGACATTTTCCAACCCATTTTTGTCTTAAAAAAGTAAATTTTTTTAAAAATCAGAACACGCTAAGCTCTATTCATTATAAAGGTAAGAAAGTGGACATAAATAAAATTGATATTAATACTACTACCAAGAGCTAATCTTTATTGACCAACCGGTCAGTCTCAGCAAACTGGAACTTTTTGATGTGTGAATGTTATACTGGTTTTAGACTGAAAAAATGTCTTTGTTTCTGCAATTTAAAACGGGCATCTGAAACTGTCCCCGGCTTTTTTAAGGAATATTATAAAGATAAATAGCTGTTATAAATGACATAAGGCCCATCATCTCAGGCCCATCAGAATGGAAGGTGATCAAAAGTAATAATGATGTTGTAAAACCTATTTGTTACACCTTCAAAAACAAAGCTTATTCAGAAGATCCTTTCAAAGGAAGGGAAGAAAAAACATGAAATGTGTTGAAAGAAATGGGAACCCTTATGAAGGGCCACTGTCTCAGGAGGGTGGTGACTGCCCTCTAGGGGTTGAAAGACTCTCCCTGCACAAGAAACAGAACTAACTGGGTAAATCTCAGAACTCTGCCCCACTCCCTCCTAACAGGACCACGGATTGGTTTTTGTTGGTCACCATCACTACTTTCATTATGTAACACATGATTCACTATTTTTCCATTTTTTTCTGGCCTGTGGAGTAGGGTATAGACATTAGCTAGTTTTATTGACAAAGTGTCCCCTTCAGCTTTGCCTTATTCTATTTAGAGACGTTCACAAAGACAAACAGCTGATGTGGCATCTAGGCTGGAAAATGCAATTCACACAACATCCTGGAGGGGTCCGACTCAGTGGTTTTATGGTGGGGGTAGGGAAAGGGAAGAGCTGAAAGAAAATACTTTCCAAAATATTTTACAGACAAAGAAAAAGAACTAGGCTTGTGACCAAGACATTCCAAGGAGACACCCCGTAGACAAAACAATTTTCCAGACCTGTTCCCCAGAACGGTTGGGAATGGCCAATTCCCACTCATTCCTCCTCCCTAAAAGCCCAGTGCATACTTCTTCATGAAATAAACAACTAGAGCCAGAAGACACCTTCCAAACACTGGTCATAATTCAAAAATAGACTCTGCATGTTCACTTGCAAGGAGAGTGCAAAAGAGAAATTTTGGAGCCAGGCTTCTCGGAAAGACTGTAACACTGGCCACTGCGCCACAGGAGATAAACTGGAGGAGGCAGCTTGAGTGAGACATTCTTCTCTCAACAGAAGATTTAGAGAGAAATCTCAGGGCAGGAGAGGGAAAGCGGCCCAGGTCATTAAAGGAGTCATTCATATTATAGCTTTCTGAAGAAAGCTCAGTGATTTATGCACTGTCTGGTTATGCTCACCTGAGCTTGGAACCTTTCCCAGAAAACTTTCCCATGTGGACTGGATCCTCTTTTCCAGCCTGCCATGAACTCATAGCCTGGGGAACTTGTGACACCACAGTAAATCATGCCATTTCCACATAATATCCTTCTGTGGCGGAGGGGGCCTCTCACATCTACATGACTCAATAGGGCTCACCTTGATCTTGTCTCCTTGTATCTTACTCGGTGATCAGGTCAGTCTCCTCACCATTGGGTAAATGTACATGTGCATTATCACGTCCATGCACTGGCCCACAAATGACTTTTCCTGGAGTGTTACCTCTTTAATCTAAAATCTCTCTGCCTGCCAGGGCCAGTTTTAGTTAGCTCCTGTTGTGGATTCCCGCACAGTCCTCCTCTAGCCTCCTTCTGAAACATGATTAACAGGGATGGCAGCTCCATATGATTTAAAGTACATAATACTAGTGCCCTATTATATGTGCCTATATGAGTATTATATGGGTACTATTATTAGGGCCATTGTACAGATGAGAAAACTTGTGTCAGAGATGTTAAATAATTGACCAAAGATCACACAGTTACCAAAGATCACACAGTTACCAGAGATGTTAAATAATTGACCAAAGATCACACAGTTTCCGTCCTCTGTCAACCCTATCTTGTTCCATTTTGCTTCTTACTCTCTATATATTTAGCTGCACTGGCTTTTTGTATTTTTCCTTTCTCAAAAAAAAAAAAAAAAAAGTCAAGCTCAGTCCCACCTTTTACGCTGCATTTATCTGGATTGCCTCCCCGAAATTTACAAAACTGCTTCTTGCTTTTTATTACATATCTCTTCCTAGAAACTTCCTAGTTCACCCCATCTAAAGCTGCACCCCAGCTTTTCTTGATTATGGCCTTTTAGTTTATGTTCTCCAAAGCACCTATCATTTCTGGTATTTTCCCATTTATCTATTTGTTTACTTGTTCAGCTAGACTATGCCATTGAACTATAAGCTCTATGAACACAATAACTTTGTCTGATATGTTCACAGCTGACCTCCCAGGATTTAGAACAATGCCTGGCATATGATGGGCACTCAAGAAATATTTGTTGAATGAATAAATTACTCTAATATTCATGCTTTTAGCCTCTTTGTGATTTTTAAAAATTATAGTGTTCAAAGCATTTACTGATTATACCACATAACTTAGCCATTAAGTATTTATGATTTTATGTCATACTGTTAACTATTATTTCATTCACATTCATATTAAACTATATGTGTGTTTTAATCCCTGATTCACATGCACTACTACTGTCTTTCCTGCTGAGCATGTGGTCAATGGACATATGCATTTCCTACTTCATCCAGCAGAGGCTTGATCATACAGGGTCCCAGATAGTTGTTGAGTGAACAGATAATTTTGTGATTCAAGTGAGGTGGGTGATGCTGAGTGCACTTTTTTCTGCTTTGTCAAACCTTATTCTTAAAATATCCTGAGTTCAGAATCAAAGTTTTCAGGTTTTTCCATGTCTCCTGACAACTCAGTTATTTGGTTTTACCCAGTCTAAGTCCTGAGCCCACTGGCATTTCCAGGTCCCAGGCTTGTAGCCCACCCAGGCTGGAAACAGTCAGAGGCCACAAGGTATGGAAAACAAGTTAACCCCTTCTTGAGAGTATTTTATGCTTGATTAAGCCGAAGAACTAAAAGAATCTTAAAATTGGGAGCGTTATGGAAAGAATGCTGGATGGTCGGCCAATATATTTTGTGTCTGGAACACATTTTCTTGAATTTTAATATTTGAAGAAATCTTTGGAAATTATCCCTGGAAAGGGGAAGTATTCCTCATTAATGTATCAGGCTGCATATAATATAGGCAAATTGGCTTGCTGTAAAACAGACAGACAGACAGAACACACACACACCACACAGATGAACACAGACACAGGCATGTGCGTGCACGCACACACGCACACACACACACACACACACACAGAAAGGAGCTGTTAAGTACAAACAGATTTGCTTACATGAAGTTTTAAATTCTCACAAATTTATTGTTATATACCTGCCTCATTTCAGAGAGAACTTAAATTGTTGACAAATACATACAATATCCAAGTTAGAATAAAAAAGAAAAGAAAAAAGATAGTAAGGATGTAACATAAAATGGACCTACATGGAAATTAAAAAATTCATTCCTTATTAAACTATATACATATTTTACACGTGGCCATAAATTTGCCTTTAAACTTTCTTGCCACCAACACAAAACATTATTATTCAGTTTCAAGATCTGAATGAATGACAATCTAGTACTTTCATCACTGATACATAAGTTAAATAAGCAAGCACAACTACATTCAAAATGACAACAAACTCATTACGACAAATTTCTAAAACACTTAGGACAATATTTTGAATTCTTAAAATGGTCAATATTTCTTTTCTTTTCCTTTCACAATGCTCCTAGGAGAAAAATCTTGCATTAACAAATCTTTAACTAAGCAGGATATATTCTAATTCTGGGAGCATTTCCCCACCCTTTTTTTTTCCTAATTGTGAATGACAGTGAGTAGGTGGTCTAGACAAAAGGTAAATAAATAGAAACTATTGGAAAAACACTTACGTGTCATCTGTAAACGTGATTCCAAAGTACTCTTTTTCTTTTCAGGTTGAAATGTGAAGCCACGAGGTCCAGCAACTCTCTTGATAAAAGTTTGGGCTGTCAAGATAAACATCTGATTAGAAACAATTTGGTTGCCTCTCTCTCTTATTGCTACCACCTTCCTTTGCCCCAAATAGTTTAAAGCAGTTTTTGTTTGTTTGTAAATACTGACCCCCTTTTGCTGCATTAGATACTCTACTATTGACCAGTCTCTAAAAGACTGGGAAGGAGAGGAAATGTCAATGAGATCATCATTTTCATATATTTGCAATTTAGTCTAGTACCTTACTTTTTTTCTCTAGGGTAAACCTGTGCTTACTAATGCATTAGTATTTTAGAAAAATACCTTTTTTTATATTTGATATCGTGCTAATGACCAAGACAAAGAATATTAAACACTCACTGTCTGGATTGTAGGACTACCTTTGTCTGGTGGGCACCAGTTGAAGAGGTTCAAGACCCAAGGCTGTGGTGGGGAACGGTCACAGAGAGAACTGAGAACTAACAACAACAACAACAACAACAACAACAAAAAAAAAACAACAACCAATTCATTGTATTGAATTCCTTACATCTATTATCTCATTTCATTCTTACAATAAGCCTATGAGGTAGAGTTCTTGCTTCCATTTTATAGATGAGACAACCAAGGCCAAGGGAAATTAAGCACATTGCTTGATGTTACAGTTAGGAAGGGCAGAGATCTGAACACAGTCTGTCCAACTCCAAAGCCTAATAAGCTTTTCATTTCTCTCTAGGGAGTAACTGTACTCACTGTATAGATCACCATCACTAATACTGAATGAACATCTAGTTAGACCTAATACATGAGCTTTTAGAGACCTAATAGGAAAAAGTATGGTTTGGAATGAGCCAGAATGTTTGGAGTGATAGTGGATGCTGGATACGGACTTTGAGCCAAATAGTTTAGGGTTTATTATAATGGTTTGAGGAAGAAAAAATATCATTATGAGAGAAGAAAGAGAGAAGGAACAGGAGAGAAGAAGGAAAGAAAGAGAGAAGGAAGGAAGGAAGAAGGAAGGAAGAAGAAAGAAGGAAGAAGGAAGGCGAAAGAAAGAAGGAAGGAAGGAAGGAAGGAAGGCAGGAAGGCAGGCAGGCAGGCAGGAAGGAAGGAAGGAAAGAAGGAAGGAAAGGAAGGACAAATAAGCAGAAATCTAGACTAAATTGTTTGCTCTGGTGAAACTACTGTTGATTGTACTATATCCATTCTAGTTGAAGCCTATGTATAATGGGCTAGGGACAAGTCATAAAAGGGAGAAAAATTTAGGTTTCATCAAAGGAGAGAATTCTAGCCACAACTGTAGGTGTGGTTGTCAGTGGGGACTTCCACAATTTTTAAGACTCTTGGTAGAGTGTTGGGTAGATAAAGGGAGAAGCATCAATGATTAAAATTTCATTACTCATATAATCCCAAATATTTTACAAAGAGATTTCATTACCATATATAATCTAGCCTGATTTTAACCATAATTCTGAGGAAGACTAGGTAATCTTAATCCCAGTTCACAGTTATGAAACTGGGTACTTAACTTTGAGAATGTCATGTAGCAGGAAAGTGGCAGATTTTCAGTTCATGATAACCCTTTCAGGGAAGCATTATGTTCCCCAATTTACCAACAAGAGGTTTAGAGAAGTAAAGCCACTTGCCCAAGGCCACATATCTAGTGAGTGTCAAAGCTGAGACTGGAAACCAAGCATCTCTGAATACATGTCGCCAAGTTATAGTTACTCTTATATACAGACCAGGTTTTCTGACTTCAAAGTTACCTTTCTCCTCTCAATCCTGAGTCATTGGCTATGAGGTATAGATAAGTGAGCAGCCTAAACACAGGCTACGAGGCTCACAGAGGGAAACCAGGATGGGTTGACCCTGTGTGGGCAGTACTTACCTGAACCAGTAGCTCCAGTCTCCGATCATCCAGGAGGTGCACCTGGCAGTGCCTGCCTTCTGTCATCTGTAGGGACAAGATAGCAAGAGTGGTGTCAGGGCCAGGGCTGGCAGGCAAACCCATGTACTTGATTTATCTTTTATTTCACATGTGATATGCTCAGCCTAAAAAATGGCTTCAGTTGAGTTAATTAAGGCTTTGTCATAAACAGATTTATTACATGGCATTAGCTCTTGGATTTATTTTTTATTTAAAAAATGTTTTTAGCTCCTGGATTTAAAAGAAAAGAATAAAAAGCAGAGACAACTCAATATATTGAAAAAATAATACCTATATACTACACACAAGATTATACTATGAAAAGTAGGTTTCCTCCCCAGAGGAAACTAATATATTTTTCCTTGAATTAATATTTTATCTTTTTAAATGAAATGACTTTATTCATTGGTATATTTTAATATATAAATACATGCATAATTATAAGAAGAAAAATATAAAGTTAAAATTGAAAGTCTCCATTTTTGAAACCTTTGTCCTCCTTTGTAAGATTACCACTACTATAATTAAGAACAGTTAAGACACAAAGTTAAGAACAGTTCAATGTGTAAATTTCCAAGTGTATTTAATTTTTATCACTTGCAATACTGGAAAATATTCTTTGTAAAATATTTAAATAATACATAGAATGCAATGCTTCCCCTTGATTAACTCATGCTTCAAACCACTCTATCTGCTGCAATTACCACCATCAGTTTGAGAATACTCACAGACTGCCTTTGTATGAATTTTCATATATATATATATATATATATATATATATATACACACACACACATATTAAAATAACATATCCATATTAAATGTTTTACTTTAATACTATTATATTGGCCATATTGTTCTGAAAATGAAGCAAGTACTCTTAATATTTGTGTCTCTGTGTGAAACTGTCCAGAAATTTTATACATACCTATATATAATGAATCTGTGTGTGTGGGTCTGTGTATGTGGTGTTTGTGTGTGTGTGTGTGTGTGTGTGTGTGTGTGTGTGTTTCCCATTTTCAGTGTGAGTAGAACTACGCTAATTCTTGGAGATCTTTCCAATGTCCACACATATAGACCAACCTTATTCTTTTTAACGGTTCTAGGTTCTATGGCATTGAATCACTGTGTGGACATATAATGATTTAATGAGTCTCCTGCTGAGAAAGACTTAGGGTGTTTCCAGTCTCTTGCTACTAAAAGCAATGTCACAATGAACTTCACACATACGGCTTTGCCCACAGATATGAAATTCTGGGTCACATTTGAAAAGCACGGGCAGCATTGTTTAGCTGCTGTTCCAACTATAAGACTGGAAACTCGGATACACAAAAACCTAATTTAAAGCCTCCATTACCGAGCATGAACTATGTACTTAGCATTGCTTTATATGTATCACCTCTAGGATTACTGTTATTATCCTCAATTTCACACATGAGGAAATTGATGCTCAGAGTGGGATAAGCAACCTACTTTTAATGTGAAAAATACTAATTATTGCACTTACACTTTTTGATTGAGCTCTGCTCTGAAAGTCTAAATACTAACTCAGTTGGTTAGGCGATAGTATTACGGAGAAGTGGCCCATAGGAACCACTTGAAGTAGTGCTAAGAGGTAACTGGGCAAGCTGTACGTTATCCAATAGCCCCTGATTACGTCCTTGACTCTGCAACGCCAAGGCCAAATCCACACTTTCGGTGGCAAGGGGAAAAGGAACAAATCTTTGTTTGTTCCAGGCACTAAGCTGAGTGCTTTATGTATCTTACCTCATTAAAGCTCCACAAAAATCTATACACTCCCATTTTACAGTCAAGAAGAAACCAAGGTACAGAGTTTAAGGTAATTTATTCAAAGTTACAGCAAAATCAAGATTTAAATTAAAGTCTAATTAAAAAACAAAGTCATCTTATTTTCTAACCTTCTATACTATGAGAGGAAAGAAATAAATGTCAGTTCTAATCATTTTATTTCTTTTGTAAAACCTACATGAGCATACTCCAAATACATGACCTACAGAAAGATGTAATAAGATTATACTCAAAAGATCAATTTGCACAGTATGAATCCATTAAGGAATATTTCAAAATATTTCATTCCATTAAGGGATATCTCATAAAATATTTCATGTTACTCTGTTGTTTCATGATCCAAATGAATGTATTTCCTGATTTTAAAAAAGCATCTCTTTTTTCCTTTCCTTTCTGCTTTCACCATCCCTCAGACTAGTCAATGTTCCTTTTGTAAACACATAAATTTGTCTTAGAGAATTAAATAGTCAATTTTTGTTTGTTTGTTTGTTTGTTTGTTTTGGTGTGTCTGCCTATCTCATGACTAACATGGCAGTAGTGGCCATCTTTGTACAACTTGGTCCTGCTCCTTTGTCCTCAATTGGTTGAACCAGGGATGAACAGCTGACCCAATCAGAACCTCAGTCCAGGGAATCTAGAGTTCAGTATGAGTAGATGAAAGCGTGGTTGCTGTCGGGCAGACAATAGCTGCTGTGTGTGGAGAAAAAGAAAAGCCATCTGCAGAGAGAGTGAAGAAGACAAGTAGCTAGAAGGAGGCAAGAGAAATCATGCAGCCTGAGAGGAAAAGCTGGAGAGCTGTTGTCAGGTTCCTACCATCTTCCCGTCACTTCTAGTCCCTTTCATGGGTCCGTGTGAAGTTTCGTCCTTGGGTTCTGTGAAACATTCCTGCATTGCTTTGATAAATCCTTTCGTTTCTTTCTTTTAAGCTAACTTGAGTTGGATCCTGCTTCTTGTAACTAAAAGCATCTTTGTGAGATACCACAGGAATCTATACCTAAACCAAGGCAAAAGGTTTCCAAAGTCTGTACTTCTCAGATGATGTCATTAATATGATAAAGTTATCAACTCATAATCACTGATGTTCCCATCAATGACAATACAAAAGCCAAGGGAAAGGCTGACATTTTGGGGAGAGGGGTTCTGAAGAAACACCTCACTCTGGATGTGATAAGATACACACAGCTGGAGAAGGGAGGTACAGATGAACTGGGGAGAAAAAAGTGCCACAGTTTTATGTTCAGAATGGCACATCCTTGTGAAATACTCACGAAGCCCTTTGCTCCCTGTGAGGATGGCTGCTCTGGGGGCTCAGAGGGCTGATTTCATAGCTGGTAGCAATAGAAAGGCCAGCCCTTGTCACTTACTTAAATTGAAGGTTGAAAGGTGGTGGATGTATTTTGTTCATCAAAACAATGCTTATAAATAAATCGTAGTTGACAATATTAGAAATCAAGAGATGCCACTTAATAAAAATTTAGATTGTAAGAACTGGAAACAATGGGCTGGACTTCCTCCATGGCAACATTTGGCCAGGGCTGAGCATAGCAGTTCCTCTCCAGATGTGGTTTGTGGTCCCAGCTCACCCACATGTATTACCTGCCAGGTTCCTGAGAGGCCTGTCATGTGAATAACAAACCCTGGTTTAAGTTCATGTGGTACTAGGGAAGCAACGCAGCCAATGTCAAATATGTTGTGCACTAAGCAAAGTGCCTGACACTTGAATCCCATTAATGTGTAGTATTTCAACCTCTACAGACGCCTAGGAAGGGGGCATCTCATTTTAATCACCAGAAAACCGAGGTCTGAGAAATGATTCAACTTGCACAGGAGTCCTAAGCCACACACGAGCTCAAAATTGTATTTCATCTCTTAGTAGCTGTGTTATCTTAGAGAAGCTACTTAACCTTTCTGAGCCTCAAAAACAATGTTCTGATAGCTTTTAATCTGATACTCTCAAAGTGGAATAAACTACTTTTGAGGGCCAATTTATTTATAGTCCTTATTTGCTTGAAAATTAACAAACAGTTAAACTTTCCTGTAATTCATTTATCCTTCCTTTTTTTTTTTACAAAAAGCTTTTTAATGGGAAGACTCTTACTAACCCATTTTAAAGATGATATATGATAAAGTTAACAAGGTAAAGTTAACAAGGCAGTTAATGAACAGGCGGCAGAAAAATTCTCCAGAGCCGATGGAGCAGAAATAAAGAAAAAGGGGCCGACTAGTTTCCGTGTGTCTTACAGTGCCTGGTATTTAATAATAACAGTAATAATACCACTAATTGTCACTTTCTATATTCCAGGCATTGTGCTAAGCATTTTACATGTATTAACATATTCAACCCTCGAGGTACGTAGTCTTATCACAGGTGAATGAATTTAGAGAGATTATAAATAACAAGTTTCACAAATGGCAGAGCTGGACTCAAACCCAAAGCCCCAGCTCTTAACCCCTTAGATATACACACGGTATTCCCTGTATTGTAATGTTGCAAATTGTGGGAGAATCTTCTCACAATCCCATTCTCAATGGCTTAGATGAGTAGGTAGAAAAGGAGGAAATGAAGAGTCATAAAGCAGGCATAAAAAATAATTGAAACTGTAGAATTTATAAATATAAAGAATCTTGAAAGCATCTAATAACAGCCACTGATTTGCGATACGGAGAAACTATGGAAAGGACTTGTCCAAAACTACAGACAGTGAATGGAAGACCTGGGATTAAAATTCAAGGCTCTGATTTCCAGGCCAGAACATTAGCAGTATGCACGAGGTTACTCAGCTAATAAATAATACCATCTTATTCAAATGCACTTTTCCCTAACAGATTGATTTTTTTTTAAATTAACAAAACAAAACAAAAACCTGTAACTATAAAAAAGACAACATCAAACTGAGCCTTTCTTATTTATTTAAAAACATTAGTTCCACTGATGCTTTATCTTCTAATTTCAACAACAGGAGTTGTATTTATAGAAGCTATTCACGGATCACAATGATTATATCCATGAATACAGAACCACTTTAAAAAAATAACACAATCAACTAATTTTATTCAGCATATTCAATATATTTAATATGTAGTAACTCATTTTTAATGTCAGATGTAAATACCTCTATCATCTTTATTTTACAGTTGAGGAAACTGAAGCACAGAGAGGCCAAGTAACTTGCTCCGGGTCACACAACTATTAAGGAGCAGAACTGGGATTCCAATCTAGGCAGAAGAGCCCATGTTCTATTGCAGTTTTCAATGTAATTATAACCCACAGAAGAAATTAAATATATTTTGCAGTCTTCAATGTGATTATAACCCACAGAAGAAATTCAATATATTGTCTTTACATTTCGTCATTTATTAAATTGTCCTGACAATGTGCTTTCTTTACTAAACAGGAATTTTATAATACTGCTTAGGAGAAGAATAAGTAAAGAAGCATTTCTTATTACAAATTGCCTTCTTTTACAATTTAAGAGTCTATATTTCCCTCTTTAGCTCTTCAGTCTCCTCACCCCAGACAAAAACTAGTTTGCCAAGTTAAGCCACAACACTTCATTTAAGGAGTTCCACAAGAAGTCTTCTCATAAGCAAACAAAAGGATAGTGGACAATCCTCCTCTAGTCTGTGTGTGAAGCTGTGTTACACAGAATCACTTTCAAACCCCAGAGACCACTGATATAGTTTCAGACTTGACCCCTGCCCAGTGACAGCTAATAGCAGCAATGCCTAGCATGGAATGAAAAAAAAAAACATAAAAATGATCTCTTTGGAAAGTCTCACAGAGCACCCACCCAGACCTGATACCCTTTCGCCACCTCCACCATTCAATCCCAGGAATATGGAGGTCAAATTGTGCATGTTGGATTAAAACTCCCACCTCACTCTGTGGCTGCCCTGAGTTTGCTGCCCAGCTGAGAGAGTAGGTCCTCAGGAGCTAAGCGCTGAGTGCTGGAAGAAGGACCCTGTCCATCTGGTCAGTGGTTAAATGAGGAAGACCAGAAGGGAAGTGAGAATCGGCCATAGGCCAGACCTCTGGCTTCCTGGAGCACCCTGAGGTATAGCCCAAGGTGGGGTTCAAGTCTGAATGAATATACCCCTGCCTCCAATGCTGACTCCTACTACCTGATTTAGGAGATGAGAGGAGAGAGAAAGTAGATAAGAAACCTAAAAGTGAGTGAACACAGGGAGCATGAGACCATTCGTAGTGACTGGGGTCAGGTTAAAAAGCAAAAGGAAATAAAAACTATAAAAAAAGAACAGCACCCCGGCCTACTTTGGTTTTGCTTTAGTAGTTCTTTGGAACACGAAAATGTGAAAGCTTGATAAGGAAACAGCAAGCTTCCCTACATCATCCCCTTCCCCATCTGATCTCATTCCCTTTTGACCTTTTCTGAAAGCTTAGCATACGAGAGTCTGCCTCGTAAAAATGACTGCTCAGGGTTTTTTGTAGTGTGACCCATCCAGAGTCTAATCTGCAGTCATTCCTTGCCTACATATGTGCAAAATCAGCTATCTAACCAGTCTCCATGCTTTTGAGTCCCATGATGGTCTAATCTCCCCATGGCCATGTGAGCAAGATCTCTAAAATATAAATCGATCCCTTTGCTTCGCTTCTTAAAATTGTTCAATGGCTTCTCATGCAACACAGTGATGAATCTCCTTACCTCACTGACAATGTCCACAATACCTGTCTCCTCACCCTCTCTAATTTTATTTCCAACACATCTACCTTGCCCTGACACACCAGCCACATTGGCCTCCTTTTCCTACTCAAAATAAAAGCTTGTTCCTACTTTGAGACTTTGCATATGCTGTTCCCTCTGTCTGGAGTGCGTTTCCCCAGATTACTGCATTGATTGGGGTGCTTTTGCATCTCTCACACCCCAAACACATGTCCTGTTTCCAAGAGGCCTTCTGTGTCCTCCATATAAAGTGGAGCCTGGACATGCACTCTCATATCATGCTGCTTTATTTTATTTTCTTTATAGCTAATATTTCTTATCTACTTTTTTGTTTGTTTACCTTTCTCTATCTTTAACTGTTAGAATGTAAATACCATGGGAGTGACCTTGATTGATTTGTTCACCACGGTAGCCCAGGCATAGAAACAGTGCCTGGCACAAAGTAAGAATGTGGTAAATAAATATTGGCTGAGTGAAAGAACACCTTGACTATTCATAACCTAGACACAGTTAACGATGAAATAAATTAAAAAATGATTTAAATTACAGAGCAAATGTTAAATGAATGTTCCAAAACATCTCCCAAGCCTTAGCCCAGACAGACTTACACATAAAAAGCAAGCTTCTCACCCAGAGAACAAGGTGTGCTATTAAACTCTTCATCACACGAGATATTCTGGAGGAACTGGAGAGAGGTAGAAGGTACGTATCTAGGGACATTCTTACTTTGAGATCTATTGAGTGGTTAGAGTTTTATATTTCACCCAAAGGATGTCAACTTGCTGAACAGGGCCCCTTTATATCATCTCTGGGTGTTGACTGAATATGAGCTATTGACACTCCTGCTGAGAGAATGGCCTAGACTGACACAGATGTCTCCAAGCCGAGTCAGCTGTGATTTTCCTTCGAGTTATTTCAAGACGGCGCCTGTCCTCCCTATGTTGCTGTCACTGGGAACTTCTTTTTCAGTATCAATAAATGATTCTGCTAGCTTCTATTAAGCATTTGCTCTATGTCACATGAGCACTAAGCACTTTACATGTGCAGTGTCTTCTTTCAACAACCGCTATGAGGTAAGACATTTTACTATTTAGATTTTTATAGACGGCAATACTGAAGGGCAGAGAGAGTCGTGTTACTATGAACAGGGGTTTCATTAGTTGTATACAAGTAGGACTCTTGTGTATCTCTCACAGGTTCACTGGAAGTCAAAGAGGAAAAAGACAGTAAGAGAAGAAGAAAGGGAGGTGGAGTAAAAGAAACAAAGGAAGAAAGGAAAATGGACCAGAGTTGGGAGTGATAATGAAGGGGAGAATTCATAGTTTATCAAAGTGAAATGAGTAATTACCAGCCTTAGGAAAAAATGTTAATGCTACTGATCATGCTTCTGGCTCTGTCCAGAGTCTTTTCTTTAATTACATGGGTCATTTAAATTCATTCATAACAATCCAATGGGAGGTAGATTCCAATTACTAGCTTCATTGTATAGAAGAGAATATTGAGGCTCGAGAAAGTAAATGACTGACCTCACCCTACAAGGTCACAGAGCTAGGAAGCGGTGGAGTAGGACGTAAAAGCAGGGACTCTAATCACAGAGTCCACGCTCTTCACTGCTATAGTATTTCTGTAATTTCCTATTTAATAGGTCTTATATTATTAAATCACACAGAGCTTAGGGATTTAACATATTTTGATTGCCAAGTATAACACTGTTCTGGAAAAGCTTGATCTAATTTCACCAAACTGCAGCTGCCTGATTCGAACTGGAAGCGACCAGAGGAGGGCAAGGTTTTACAGTCACCTTCTTTGGCCATCTCTTGGCCCTGCACCAAAGAAATATGGACATTATTAAAGAATGATGTCTATGTGTTTGCTGTCGATTTTCTTTAAGCATCAGGATGGAATTCATGCCTGCCTCTTGGGCTGCTGGCTCTGTCATGCTAATGTGAACATTTAGAGGACAGGATGATATTGATCAGTTATGTGGCCTCCTGGGCCTGAGTCCACATTACTCTGGGCTTAAGATGTACTCTAGCACACCATACAAATAAATCAATGGGGAAAAAGCTCTGGATCATGTGCTATTCATTCACTCAAACCATATTTACTGAGTACTTTCTGAGTGCAAGCACTGTTCTGGATACTAATGTTTATCTGAAAATGACATCAACAAGGTCACTGCCTCTGGAGCTTGTCCGAGTGGGAATTCTCAACGTTGGCACTATTGACATTTGCGCTGGGTAATTTTCTGTTGTGGAGGCTGTCCTATGCATTGTAGAATGTTTAGCAGCATCCCTGGCCTCCACCCACCAGATGCCATTAACACCCCGCCCCACTCTGCTGCCTCTTGTGACAACCAAATATGTCTCCAGACACTGCCAAATATCTCCAGGGGGACAAAATCATCCCTAGTTGAAGACAATTGCTCTAGATGAAAAAGAAAAAGAAAGTATTAAAATTTAAATAAGATATTTTCAGATAACAATAAGGACTCTGAAATAGTTCAATGGCAATGGAATTAATTTCTTAGCATGCACGAAACTTACTTCAAAACTCATTTCTTACCCAGGAAGCATGAGAAATGGGGAAATTAATGGAGAGAACTTATACTGGCCCACTGCTCTTGACAAGTGGCTTCCAGTAGACACTGGGGAGAGAACTTGTTTTCTGGACATTAACATTCAGCTACAAGCTCCTTTCTGCCTGGTAGAGGTTGGAGGACAGCAAACAACAAAGGCTGGCCAGTGGGTAGCCATTTTTGCAGCTCCAGCATCAACCTGGCAAGCATTTTGGTCAGCTTTGGCAGACGCTCCCCAGAGAGGGCATTCTCATAAAAGGCAATCTCTTACCAGATTATAGCCTGATCTCATAAAGCTGGTGAAAAGGCCAGGTTTCAGAGAAATAAAGAAAGAAAGAAACAAACGAAACAACTTTTTAAAGTCTGGAACTGGAGGCTATGAGGAGACATGAGCCTGGTGTCCCTGGGAAGTAAACAAGATTTAGAATCAGGAGTCTTGGGTTTGTGTTCCAGCTCTGCAATTTAACTAAAGGGCCTGCAAACCATGGTATCTTTCTAACCTGAGTTTCTGTCTCTGTAAAATGGGAATGATAACAATCAATCTCACTTAACTTTATTTGTCTCATATTAATGAGGGTTGAATCTAAAATCTACTTCAAAGATAGAGATGATACTCATAGCACCAGTAAGATACTCCAGTTATTGGGCATAGATTGGGTGTTAGGTCTGTTCTAAGTGCCTGACATACATTATCAGCTTTATCCTCGTGCAGTGACCACTACTATTAGTGGAAATGGTTTGTAAGCTGTTGACTGCTATTATGTTAACTGTAAGTGGTTATTTTGACTTGGATAAATGGTTATTTTTCTCAAGAAAAAAGCTCTCCTGGATTAAGAAGTCAAGCTGTCATACCTAAATTGAAAATCAATCCACCAGTTAAACCCTGGAAAGAGTAGGCAACCCAAAAGCTGGGATTAATTCCATTCTAATTTCTCAGTGGTAAATCAACAGGCTAACTCAAAAACATCATTTTTAGCTGCTCATGTGCCCAAAGCTGGGAACTTTTGCAAACTCTTGCTTCTTCCCCGATTGTGACCAGATCGTGTCTTGGGCCAGCTACTTTTGTTTTCACCAACACGAAATGAAAACGAATATGTGTTGACTGCTTTATCTATGTCATGTGTTTCATACCCATTTTATCCATGAATTCTAACCACACCCTGTGAAGTAAATATTTTTTGCCCTGTATTTTACATAGAAGAAGCTGAGACTGCAAGAAGTTGAGGATAACTTGCCTGAGCTTCCTAGCTAATAAGGGACTGAACCAAGTTCAACAAGGAGCTCACTTAGTGACAAAGGGGAAAAACAGGAGACATATCTTCATGGAAGCTTCTTCATGGAAGAAACTGCAGTGAAAAGCAGGATTCTCATTATAGATACTCTGCACTTTTCCAATTAGAAACTTAGATTAGGCACTGATGAGAGACTGTCAAAGGTTTATTTTCAGAAAATCATGCAGGATATTTCTGATGTTCCTTTCCAGAAAGAAACATTCTTTTTACTTAAAACCAGTTGTTAGGCTGTATTTTTAGTTGTCATGGTACAGTATCAATGAGTCAAAAACGAAAAAAAATGGGAGAGAACAGATACTATAAACAAGAAAAGTCAGAAAGAGTCACCAAGAAAAGCCAAGAGCACAGCCTGTGGGCTGCGGGGGATGTTAGTTCTCGTGTGCAGTTCCGGTTGACCAAAATGAAGTTCTCTGGGCGCCTTATAGAAAGTGGAAATTTTGGCATCGGTGATTATGCAAGTAGCAGACACCCTGTGGTTTGGAAACTTTCTGCTTTTCCAACTGTCAGTTTTCTCTTTTCTTGTAAAAAACAGCCTGTAGGAAGGAGCAAAAGTACTGCATTTTTCAAAAACTTAGAAGCGAAGACAAGCACAGCCAGGGTGAAGGGATTTTTAAAATAAACTGCAGTAATACTTGTAAGTTAAAGATATTCTAGATACTGTTTATTCACTGTATGGCATACTTGGAAATCTGGGCTGAATATAAACCCCGTAGAGCAAACAAACTACATATATTGCCCCAGAAACCTAAAAATAATAAAAAAAAAGAATGCCTAAATAAACTTTACATTAGCTTTTGAATACACACTCAATTTCAGAGATTTCATGTTTTAATTTTCCATCAACCATGTAACAAAATGTCTGATTTATGCTTTTCAAAGTCTCTTTTTCTTTGTGGTTCATGTGTAAGTGGAGGCTGAAATAAATCCTTAGGGGTTTATAACTAATAGAAACAGATTGTATTAGCTCCAGATCCCTAGTTTGTTTGGTAGAACAGCCATATTTGGGAAGGGGATTTGGAAAAGTATTACTAAAATGTGGAAACAGAAAAGCCAAACTCATTTGGGACAATATGGAAACATTCTTAATCTTAATGTCCAGGACTCTTTTTTACCATCACAGAAAAATATTCCTTCTCAACCTAGATACTTCTAATATTGACTGAAGAAACTTTTTTGTTACCTAATGCAGGTTATGTTTTCAAATGAGATTTAGCCATTTTTTGAGGCCAACACGGGATTCAAAGATTAAAGCAAAATGAAGGTCCCAGGTCAGGGAAACAAAAGAAATGTGAAAAAGGAACTTAAAAAAAAAAAAATCTCTGAGAGAACACCAGGAAACACAAAGAGGGGCAAAGAATCTTTCCAGAGAAAGAATGGTGATGTAAAGCCATCTCACAGTACCCATGAGAGCCCACTGGTCTCATTTTCAAGCCGGTTGTTAAGCACAACCAATATTAAACATTTAAGTATGTAAACTCGCAATGAACTAAATTACATTAAAAGTAAAGGTAATAAATGACCAAAACACTCTACTTTCCAAATATTTTTACTATATTTTACCACTATCTTAGCTCTTGAGGTGATTTATATCTATTGAATCTGTATGGTACCAATGCAATTTAGTGGTGTGCTCATTTCTTTCCAACTCAGTGCTGTCACATCGGTAACAGGAAATAGGTCAAGGTATTTACACCATGGAAATTGGCAAACGCTAAAATTGGTGTTCTCGTTCCCAGATTACCACTGGAGAAGTTCAATGGAGAAGGCGGTCTTGGGGAAAGTGTGCTGTTGAGATACTAAGTCAGGATGGTAAGGCCAGTGAGGGGCCATGTGACAAGGATGAAAGAAGAGTTTTTGAATTCAGACAGAACTGTGTTCAGAGCTCAGTGCACTCAAATTTATAGGTCTTATTTTCTTCATCCCTACAATGGGACTAACAATGTCTCCCAAGAGTTGTTGTGTTCATGCATGCCTGGCACAGAGCTTGGCAAACAGAGGCTGGCGTAACAGGTGACTGTTACAGAATTGTTCCTTGAACAGTCCCAGGGGTTGGGATGCCAACCTCTCTTGCAGTCAAAGATTCATGTATAACTATGTAATTCATTATTGTACTTCAAAAAAATCCCCAGTGGGCGAGCTCACCACTGAGGTTCTCTTGATGCATGACTGCAACTCTCCTATCAAACGCTCAGTATCATTTGCCTCTTCTGTTCTTTGCCACCAAAATAAAGTTTCATTTATTTACTACTACTTTCCTAGCTCCTATGACAGTGCCCAGCCCATTGTGGGGCTTAATAAATATATGTGGAATGAATGAATTTCCCTTCATTTCCATCTCTTGCTCCACTTCTAAGTTTTCTACCCATTTTTACTGTTAAGATCTCGTGGCAACTGAGTGACTTTGTTGCCTCTTAATTATCAGATTCCAACCAGCTGTGTTGCTACTATCCTTCTGGAATTTATCACATCCTTGGACTCTTTTCCCTGCTGAAAGAGGCCTCCAGGACCTTAAAGCATTGGTGAAAGACGTTTCCAGTTTTTTCATTCACAAGCAGAATTGAGTATGTGTCATTATGCTCTGTCGACAAGTTTCTCCCTACTTCTGTTCCTGCTCTGTTCTAATCTCAGTTCCGTTCTGCCTCAGCAGAAGGGAAGAATCTTGTGAGAGGAAATCTCACCCAACACTTGCAGCTGTATCCAGGGAACCAAATATTTATCTCCTGTGGCCCTGCTTCAGCATTGTTTCTTGGACTTGCTGTTCTGAAGGGGTGTGAGGGGCTGGGTCATTTAAACAAACATGGGTGCTTCTAGTAAGAGTGGCCTGCATGGTGGATTATGCAAATTAATTGGAAACTCATTAAGTTCCAGAACTCCAGTGCTTTTCTGATGACACTTGTTTTAGTCAGGGGATAACACAGGGTGGAGCCACTCACTCAGCCACTTGGTGCAGGGCAGTGATTGGGAGCAGCCTCTCAAAAGTCAGATGGGCGTAATGTCTGATCTTGGCTCTTTCTCTAACTAGTTGGAGACTTCAGGCAAGCCACTGACCCTCTCTGAGTAGCTGTTATAAAATAGGAATAATTTTGCCTACTGCATTGAAAGCATTCCATAGGAAGCAGGTATTATTACTTTTTAAAGTGCATATAGTGTATTATTTAAGAAGTGTGAGGGTCGAGAACACAAATCTCTGAGTCAGACAGACGTGGGTTTAAACCCCAGTCTGCTTTTTAGTACCTGTGTGGCATTGTGCAGGGTACCCCACTTCTCTTGAGCCTTGGTTTCCTCATCTAAAAATGAAAATAATAATAGCTCCCCTCACTCCAGGCCTAGGAGGGTCACATGTACATAAAATGCTTAGCCGAGTACATGCAATTTAAAATATTATTATTATACTATTCAGTAATAAAAACCAAGCAATTGCTACAGACTCCTTCAGGGTGGACATTCTCAAAGCCCAGGTTCAGGTGCCGAGTAGGTGGCGAGCAGCTTCCACATTTCCCCTGAACTCCACGAAAGAGAAAGAGCAAGTAGATCCAGCTATGAATAAACTTGGCCTTAATGATCCAATTAGCAATAATATCATCTAGCTTGTCTGGAGTACTATAAACTTTCAAAGTACCGTCACCACTGTTTCTTCTTTTAAACTTTACAAGTTTTAGTGGGCCAAAAGTGTCATATCCCCATTTTATAGATGAGGCCACTGAGGCCCAAAGAAAGGATGTGACTTCTGTGTGGTCATATAGCTAGACAGATCCAAGATTCCAGATGTGGAGTTCCTGCTCCCTACTGTCCAAACAAGCTCCTAACCCTTACAAAAGTATTCATCAAAAAGTAAAGTTAAAAAAAAAAATCCTAAAATATAAGCTGGCTCTTACACATGATGCTTCATCTTGTGCATTTTATGGTGGAAGGCTTCCATGACATTAAGTTAGAATTGTAAAGAGAATCGGCTCTCCTTACCTGGGGGTACTCTGGGAAAGCTACAACACTCCACGGGCACATCCTGACTGCCTCGAGTGCTCATTCTGCCAGTCCTCGAAGCCTTATATTAGGCTGAAGTCAATGTAAAGAAATGTACTTTTAAGAAATTGGAGAATTTTATAACAACCCTGGAGATAAAAGTCCTGGTTTTATGGCTTGGGAATAATTATTCTAACTACTGTCACCTTTTTAGAGTCCTGAAAGCTTTAATGAACTGGAACAGGGAAGAGTTTTATCAAAGAGAAGTGATTTATTTAAAACAAGAAAAATGGATCATGTAGTGTTGTAAGGACTGAAGGTAAGAGAAGATACAAACCTGCTAGCATCAGAAGAACCCTGTCAATCCCCAGATTTCCATGAATATAGTGGCTGAGAATTAGAATTAGAAATATCTGTAGAACTTTCTATTATAATGACCTTGTTTTTGTGTTACACCAACTGAAATTCTGCTTAGTTTCTATATAAGTTTACATGTGTTTCCTTCCTCCGCAAACACAATTTAAGTCATTAACAAAAACTACATTGAAGAAAACAGAACATTTTCTCCTATAATTGATATTATTCTATATCACTTCTTTCTCCCAATTATATAACACCCAATTTCTACCAAACTGTGAACATTGTCCATTTTGCTGGCTTCATTCATCATTTGTTTTGTTTGCTTTGTAATGAGTAAATATTTTTTGAGTACTACACTGTGTCAGGTTCTTGGGGATGAAATTATGACTATACATTTTTGTTTGGTGAGAGAATTAGACAACTGAATCTTATGCCACTGAGGAGTGACCAGAAATCGTTTTTCTTTGATTTATAGATCATAAAATATGTCACTTTAAGTGACCGCCTACTTTCCCCATCAAGATAGGGCAGAGGCAAGGCTAAGAAGGTCCAGTCTTTTGCACTGATGTCCAGTAGAACTCTCCATGACGACAGAAATGTTTTAGAGTGTGTTGGCTATTGGGTTGGCTGAAGTTCAAGACAATGGAGCTATGACCAGGTGTGTCAGCCTCAAGGACAGGTTCCAGAGGAAGAGAAAAATAGGCTGGCTTCACAGCCTCTTTAATTACTGCTCTGTGGCCTTGGGCATTTGATTAAGCTTTTTTGAGACCCAGTTTTTTCATTTGTAAAATAGGAGGATAATATTATCCATATTCCTTAGCACAGACCTCCTCACCTGAAACCACTGAGGTTTCCTCACCCGTTTTTTGTTTGTTTTTTGTTTTGTTTTGTTTTGTTTTTTCCTGGTTGTGTAAACCATGGGAGAAAATAAAGTGGGGAACTGGGATTAAACAATTTGGAAAAAATTTTGTTCTTTCCCCACTGCCTGTTAGATGACTCGAGTTGAATATAGTAGTTCATAGGCTCCAATAAATTGTGACATCACCATTTCCACTAGGTACTTTCAGTCAACAACTCTTGGGTTTCATTAGTGGTTAAGCAGGGTGTCTGAAATCTCAGCTTGACCGTTTTGTCAACTTTGTGAATAACAACCATTCACGTATTCATAATCATTATTAACATCTAATTGTGTGTTGAACTTTATAATAAACTCTAGATGATATAATAGACTAGAGCCAAAGTGTTCCTCTCTTACAGCTTGTTAGTCAAGGTAACAATGAACATGCCCACTAACCAATACACAGGATGATTTCAGATCATGCTAAGTACGGGCAGTCCTGGAACTACAATAGTTTGAATTTATGATGGTGTGAAAACAATATACATTCAAGAGAAACTGGCTAGGCTAAGCTATGGTGTCTGTAGGATAGGTGTATTAAATGTAGTTTTGAATTATGACATTTTCAACTTATGATCAGTTTATTGGATTAACCCCACTATAAGTGCCATGAAAAAAAAAAAAACAACAGAAGAATGGGATGTAGGAGAGTTGTATGCTGGAGTAGTGAGGAAAGGGCTATTTGAGGAAGTTGCATTTATTTAAAATGAGAATGATGAGGAGTCAGTGTTGGGAAGATCTAGGAAAAGAACATTCCAGACAGAGGGTCAAGAAGTGCAAAAGACCCATGCAGGAACATGTTTGGTTTTTTAAAGACATTGTTGCACAACTTTTTTCATTATCATATTCTTAAGAGCCTCTCTGGACATTTTGCCCCCTAATACCGTCCTCCTCCATGAAATTTTATTATCATAGATATACTGTATATCTCTTGGGTAAAGATGAACTTTACCCAAGAGGGCCTATCAGAATATCTAAGTTTTTTTCTTTTTTGTTGTGGCACCTCAAGAACCAATTTTCTCTCCCCTTAGGAGAGAAATCTTACTGTTGAGAATGAACAGTTTAAGAAAAAAAAAAAAAAAGACAGCAAATGTGGCTGGAACCTGGTCACCGAAGGAGACAAGGTCAGAGTTAATGGGGGGCTCATTAGTGGTTCTCAAAGTGTGGTCCCTAGACTAGTAGCATCAGGACCAATTGGAACTTGTTAGAAATGTGGAGTGTCACTCAGCCACTTATTTTAGCAAGCCCTCTAGTCCCTCTGATGCATGCTGAAGTCTGAAAACCACTATATCATTTACTGCACTGTGGGCCTTAGTAAGGAGACATGATCTGGGGACAAGTTGTTGTGAGGACTAAATAAATAAATAAACTTAAAGAACTTAGTATATAGTAAGTATCCAATAAATACTAAAACTATTCTGCTTAACTCTTAATTCTCTCTCCCTAATTCCTAATGGTTAATATCCAAATACAGATCCCCCATTCCCCGTAGATCTATTTCTGTCAGTGCTACCAATTCAGCTGGTGGGCTAGTGAATCTGTAACATGTTTACGAGACTGCTTTGGGTAGTGGGGAAAGTCCATGGTGTTCTATTCGGTTTCCTCTCTTTCACCTTTTTCCTGTGAGATTTAACTGTTGGCCTAGAAAATGAATCTTAATGTAAAACTGGAGTTTTAGAATCAGTTCTATCATTAACTTTGGGCGCTTTTAAATAGGAAGTGCCATATACACTGAGGTAACACCATGTGGGGTTCAGGATGGACTTTAGCATCAGGCAACCCCGGATGCAAGTCCTGACTCTGACACTAGCCACTGGGACATTGAGAGTCATTTAATCCTGTAGGATGGTTTATCTGAAAGAGATGGATCAAAACAGTACCTTCCTCATGGAGTTGAGGTTGAAACACATAAATGTGTGGAAAACACCCAACACAGTGCCGCCTGCAGTGTTAGCCACTGTGATGATGATGATTACTGAACTGGCCACAGGTACAATGTGATGACATGAACCATTATGGAAAATGTAGTCTGTGGGTCTCAGAAAAGGGAGAAAACAATTTGGCTTGGGAAAGACATCAATGGGACAGGTTGACGACACAGATAAAGCATCTTGAGCAGGCTGCTTTTATACACACGATAGTAAGCTGATCTGAAATAATCTAGCCAGCTCAGAAGAACTCCCCTCAGTGCTATCATATCACAGGGGTGGAAGGCTCTTGAGAGGGTCTTCTTGACTGAGGAGCTGAGCTTCAGCGCTGACTGAATTCAATCAGAAGAATGTTCCCATTCCTTAGGCAGCTTATCAAGCTCTGTACCACTAGCTTCCCGCCCGCCTCTCCCCTAGTCTTGTCCTCCTTCCCCCATCACTCTCGGGCTCCAGCCACACTGGTCCTCTTCTAGTTCTTTCTCTGTATGATCTCCTTCCCACCTCAAATCACAAGGGGATGCAGAAAGTCCCTAGTGAACACAATTTGCCAAAACATAGATTAAAAGTTATTTTCTCATAGAAGTCATGTACAGTGGTTGTGAGTGAAGACTTTGGAGCAAGATTGTTGGGGTTCAAATCCTGGCTTTGATATTTGCTAGTGGATGACTATGGGAAAATAACCTTATCTCTTTGTTACTCAGTTTCCTGCTCTGCATAATGGACATAATACTGGTGCCTTGCTATGAGGTTTAAATGAGCTGTTGCACATAGAATGCCGGTATAGTTCTGGGCTCCATGACTCTTAATATGAGAATTATTTGTTCTTTTTGCTTTCTGTACTTCTCTTTTGTAGCCCTTTTCACAATTGTAATTAAACAACAATACGCTTTTTATACAATATCTGCCTCCAGGGACCATAGCTCTCTTCTTTACCACTGGTCCCCTAGCTTGTAGCATGCACCTTGCAAAAGCAGCTGCTCAAAAACATCTGTTGAATGAAAAAATGAGTCACTTATTCATTTCATAAATATTTGGAAAGCAGTGAAGTCTTTTGTCATATAAAATATTCAAAGTAGTGCTAGTTGATGAATAATCTCTTTTAAAAGAAGGCAAAAAGATAATGCAAAGTGGGATTTGTAGTGTGTTGGACCTCAGTACTTGTTCTAATTAAGAGAGGTACTCGCCCTTTAGGTGGGAACTTGGGCTGTGCATGGTTACCAAGAACAATCTCCTGTTGTTCCAACTCAAATAACAGTTACTGCAAAATCTCTGCAGAGTTTCGGATGAATCCCTCAAGTCAGATGACTGTTCTAATGCTGAACAGAGCAATTACTTTCAACTCAACACCATGAATTTACCCACAACTCAACACAAGGCCAAGTACCAAGAGGGAACCTGCCACCCTGGTTGTTTCTGAAAATATGACTACTGTTCCCAGAGGAGCAGTATAAATAGCTACAGAGGTGGAGGTAGCAGGACTTGCTCTTTGATTCTAAATACCTTCTATGGAGTCCATGTTAGTCCTGGGACACCACACATCTAGTGGGCTAATATAAGTTTAGGTGCTAAAGGGTTTCAGAAAAACTCATTTCTTGGGCATCACACACAGAAGCCAACTACCTTCTCACCAATTCTTGAAAAGACATACAGTTTATTCCAATTCTTCAGCCGGAATACACGAACCTCTCACAGGTCTATTAACGATGTTAGCAAGGTTTGCAAATCAACCCTCTACCTCCAGGTAGAGGTAAAATGTGTTTGGTGAGAATCTTTCCAAGAAGACTTTCTGTAACTTTCATCAGATTTGTATTTGCATTGGTTCCATGTCCTTAAAATGGTTTATAACCAGGTCCTTAAAATGATGAACAATTGACCTAAACCCCATTACCATACACCACAATCACCTATGTGTCCTGTGAAATTCACACATATGTCTGCAAGTTCATGTGTCCAAAATGACAGAGGGCTGGTGCATATCCTGACAATGGCAAGGTGTAGAGATAGCCAAAGTGGGGTAATGAGTAACAGGTTATGTTACTATGTACATGAAGAGCCCTAAAAAAACTACCCATTCATTACTTTGTATATTCAATCTTCAGGTGTTGTCTACATATTTTCATGACACCATTGTCTTTATTTGCATTACTTGAGATAGATATATAATAATATTATGATTAAATAATATTAATGGAAATTTATTAGGTATATCTTCAAGGCCAGAAGTTCTAATCCCCCAACAACCTCATATAGTAATTTTCATTATCACCTCAGAAGGCCAGAGGGGGTGACTCAGTTCGTAAGTGGCAAAGCAGGGTTTACATGCTAAGGCTCAAAATACTACACTCTCATATTCCTCTCTTTCCGTTTCATTTGGACAGAACCTATCAAAAACAAAACCTTTACCAGTGGACCCCTGAATGCTTGAGGGTGTCATTGTTTGTTGTAGCTGACATTGTTCAATTTCTACCTCAATACACCCCTGTTGGTCCAATCCTTTGACCTCAAAATTATGTTAAATAAATTCCACTACTCATAGCCATTTCATGTCAACAGATTTACACTCCCAAGCATGATGGGCAAATGAACTAAAAGTCAAGCTTATAAGAGCTACAGAGTCACTGGAAAGTTCCAATTTACACTCTACCACTGGTCAGGGCTTCCTAAGTGTAGTGCCTGCATGCCACTCACCTTAATAAGGCCAAGTCTGGCACTTTGTTGGTACAGTACACTCCTAGGAAAATATGTGTTAAATTTTCAAGAACATGGAATCTAAAGAACAATGTCAAATTTCAATACAAGAGTTGTATCCATTACCAAGGTCCTGATTTCTTCCTAGACAGAGTCTCGGTGTCTGATTCCAGTGAGTGGTTTCAGTAATTTCTCCATTTCCACCTCTGCCTCATTCCGTTTGCTCCCACTCATACACTGCTGTTGGCACTACAGGCAGCTGGGTCACTGTAGTCCTAGCCCTGAACTCTTTTCTAAGTGCAAAGGAAAATACCAGTGGAAAGAAAGAAAGAAGGGAGAAAAGAAGGAAGGAGGAAGGGAAGAAAGGCATGAAGACAGGAAGGAGATGGAAGTAAGCAGAGAGAGGGAGAGATACAGCTACAATTTGAGTAACAGAGAAGTAACGACAAATAATTGGAGTCAGAGCATTTGAAGCTGAAAAAAATGTCAGCATGAGTCTAACCTCTTCACACACAAATGCGGATTCTGAGGCTTGGATAGGAAAAATGAGCTCCCCAAGGCCACAGAGCTTGTCAGAAAAGTAGGAGCATCTGATCTGGAATCAGTTCTCTTTGCCTAGTATGCTTTTGAGCTATGCCACACTGCTCTACCAGTGTCTCCAGGTTCTCTGTTATGGATGTTCAGCTTCTGGACTAATCCTGTTATGAACTGAAAACCTGAATATAAACACACCTAACAGGGTAGTATACAGAAAAATCTTGAAAGAACAAGTACAAACTCTGCTGACTTGTTCATTTCAACTAATATGGATAGAAGAAAAGAAAACCAAAAGAGAAAATAAAACAATACAGGACTACAGAAGTGAGCATGTCTTTATAGCCCCACCTGAAAAAAATTTTTTAAGCATTTGAAATCAACAGAATGCGCCCAATATTTTCTTTTTCTTAGATTGCTTTATTGGAATGATATATATTTGCCTAAACTTGCCAGATTACTATAACATATATTAATGTATATTTTGCCTGTACTTAGCTTTCTTTCCAGTTAGAGAAAGTCTTTCATTTGAAAGTTTTTATAGTTTTCCAACATTAAGCAAGAAAAAAATTTTAATTAAAGCTTCATGGAGCTCATCTCAAGGATAAGCAAAAGTCTTATACTTGAACCAGGATCTTGAGATAAGTCTCTAATAAGAACTCACTAATATTCTTAATGTTCTTACAATATTTACAAAACAAGGAGAAAGTGTTTTAGTATAGTTTTACCTAATACTACAACTTGTGCTTAGCAACAAGACTGCTGGTTCTTTTTCTTGGGGTCTTTTAATGCGCCCGACCTCTGGTTTCCGCCAGCAGCTGGAAGCAGTGCATTCATAGTAAGAAGCAGAACCTCACTGGGGCTACAGCTCCCACATTTCCAGTCCCAGAGAGAAACATGTGCATGAAAAGAAACTCTGCTGCAGGAAATGCAGAGAAGCCGGACATTAGGCAAAGCAATCAGATGGTACTAGAAACAGCACAGTGGTGTACAAAATACAGAATCAGGATTCAGGAGACATGGACTTGAGGCTGTGCGAGGCCTGTAATGGGATATGATGTCTCAGGAAAATTCCTTCATTTCTCTGGATCTTAATCTCATCAGTAATAGAATGAGGGAATTAGATAAGGTTTCTTCCAGCTCAGGTGGTCCACGGCATAAATATATTTATCAATTCAACTCAACCAACGGTATTTGTCCACCACTCATCTCCCTCCCTTCCAAAAGTTAGTGAGCATTCTCTCCATCAGTAGACATAGTACCTGTCTGCAGGAACTTCCATTTCCCAGGACAGTAGTCCCTCCTTATCTGTGGTTTTGCTTTTGCAGTTTCAATTACTCTCAATCAATCACAGTCCAAAAGATTATTATGTGAAAAATTCCAGAAATAAACAATTCATAAATTTTAAATTACATGCTGTTCTGAGTGGCATGATAAAATCTCACGCTGTCCCGCTCCATTCTGCTCAGGACATGAATCATCCTTTTGTCCGGTGTCTCCAGGCCATGTATGTTCCCTGCCTGTTGGTCACTTCGTATCCATATTGGTTATCAGATCAACTGTCAAGGTATCAACTGCAGTGCTTGTGTTCAAGTAACTCTTTTTTACTTAATAATGTCAGATTTATGAAACTTTTATTACAGTATATTGTTATAATTTTTCTATTTTATTATTCGTTATTGTGCCTAATTTATAAATTAAACTTTATCACAGGTATGTATGTATAGAGAAAAAACCACAGTATGTATAGAGTTCAGTACTGTCTGTGGTTTCAAGCATCCACTGGGGATCTTGGAACATATTCCCTGTGAATAAGAAGATATTACTCTAAATGAAGACCAAATAAATGGTGCATTGAACACGGAATATGCTTGGCAGTGGAATTTGGTATGTCTGGGAATATTTTAGATCTTCTGCTAAGAGATGCAGTTTCTGACTCCTGAAACTATTGCCTTATGAGATGATCTTACTTCTGGGGAGCTTCTATGGCCTGAGTCTTAAGAACAGAATCATCTAATAATGCCATGTTGAGAATCTAGATCAAAGGGCTGCATTTTGGATAAAACTATATTCCCTTCCACTCTTTCAGGTCAGTCGATACCTTTAGACAGGACTGATTTAGAGACAAAGGATTCTTTTCTGAGGCCACATTACCATGTCATATTATGGCAAGGGGACATTATCGAAGTCCCGATTGTGTATATATTATTTCCTTGACATTTCTCTTCTCTCTCCAATCCTACCCACTTCCTCCACAGACTTCCTTTTATACCCAAGAGCTTTGCAGTCTCCTGGATGAGACAATTTCCTTTGTTTTCTGACAGCTACCCAGTTTTCCTCCCCTCCTCCATTTCCAACATTTACCTATCAGGAAACAAAAAACGAACATACAGAGTTGGACTTGATGAGTTTACCATAACCACATTACAAGGAAGGAAAGAAAACAAAAAGCTTCCTTTTAATTAAGATGTAAGACTTCCTCTGACAAATCATAAAAATTTTATTAATTAATTGATAGCCATCCTCAAAAATGGCATTTCCAAGATCTCTGCCTTGAGCTGCTGAATCTGATCGCAGAGAGTCTCCATCATTGACTAGAATGGGAAACAGAATTCAATGTTCCTAATTCTTTAAGGCAAAAGAGGGACGTATATTAGAATGTCCTTTTACAGAAGCTACTAATGAGCTCTAGGCACCCACAGGATCTTTGCTGCCAAGTACTCGAAAAGACAGAAAAGGCTCCAAGCACACTGTGCTGAGATGATTAACAACTGCAAATCTAAAAGCGTTTTCGAGCTGCTTACTGACACAGTTCTAGCATTCTTGCTGTCCTTTCCACATTTGTAAATGAGCGCTAGTCTTGAGAGTTTTTTTTTTTTTTAATAAAAAGAACAAAAGAAAAGAAAAAGGATAGAAGTAGGGTGGGGGGAGCAGTGAGGTGGAATTATAGACGTCAACAATAATTATCAAAGTTCCGAAGTAAAAACAAGAAATCAGCCTTTTAGGACTTTTAAGGGAGCAGAGATAGCATTTAAAACAATGACAGGAAAACCCTCCGAAAGAAGAGCATTAAGGACCATCTTCACTTTGGTATCAAACTGGAGCATATCCAATTTTTGTTTGGAAAGAGTAACCCTTTGAAAAGAGTAAAGATAAGCATTTCTTGTAGTTTCCTTTTTCTGAAAGCTGGGCTCTGGAATATTAGTACTTACACAATCTGCCCCAGTGTAACATTAAAATCTGCCCCAAGATTTTGTTAAGAAATGCCAGTAAGAGCACCATTACGCTGTCTGTAGTCAGAAGATTATAAGAGAAATTGTTCTTACCTCCGAACCATGATCTCGGCTCATTTAAAAGGACTGAAGAGAATGTGCAAGACAAAGGACACATGTATTAAGCACTTGTGGTGTGTGTGTGTGTGTGTGTGTGTGTGTGTGTGTGTGTGTGTGTGTGTGTGTGTGTGATTTCTCCAAATAGAAGCTGGTGGAAGTAGGGATCTAAAATCCCCGACGCCTTCCGCTGCCATATAATCGCAAGGAAATGACCTTACCGTTTGTTGCTTTGATTAGAAACAAAAGCCTTTCAACATGAGTCAGGAGAGCAATGGGGAAAAAAACCCAGCAACAATAACCAAACACTTCTGCTATTTCTTTTGGCTACCTAAAGTCTCTGTTCATTGCATGTTTGAAACACATGAAATGTTGTTTACTGTTTAAACTTCATTGATAATGGATGATGTGAGTTCAATCATTAATCAGAGATGGGCTATGTCATCTAAGAATTCAAACTTCAATTTCAGCTCCTTAGTCTCTACATATGCTGAATGAGCCACGAATTTAATAATACAAATAGAAATAATATTTAACTCAATTTTTCTATGCACAGCCATTTCATGTCAATAACTTTTACACTCAGGAAGAAACTCAGAATTTCATGGACAACCTTTGTAATACCAGTCAGCATCAGTAAGGCTGGTCACAAACAAAAAATCTTGGATGACTATGATTACAAAAAAGATTTATTTCACAATTTGTAATTTAACAAAATCATTACTATTGAAATTACTCAACAAATAGGGCATAATCAGAACATTATTTAAGGTGAAATACAGAGAAAAGTATACACAATCTAGGAAACATGATAAATCCACTCGTAATTTTTAAAATGGTTAAGTAAGAGCCTGTGTTGTTACCATGTTTCTCCCACCTGAAAAAAAAATCTTTTGGAATTTTGTGCAAGTGTGTAGTATGGCTAAGAAAATAAGTTCTAGAGTCAGACAAACCTGGCATTTCGTAGCTGTATGTTCTTGAGAAAATTATTTGACCTCTCTTAGAATCCGTTTCCTTCTCAGTAAAATAGCAATAAAAATCACTATCTTAAAAGGGCTGTTGGAGATAATATATGCGAAGCGAAAAAATTGTCTGGCATGTACCCATATACCACATGTATTTAAATAAAGAATGAGGTATCCTTTCCTAATTACACCTCTCAAAAAATTATCCCTTAGAAATGAGGAAGTAGATTTATCTTCAAATCCTTTCACAACTTTAAGGCTCTTGAACTATAATGTACTGTCTGAGGAAACACTATAGCCTGTTACAACCTTAATCAATGCCAAATTTGGATGTTTATACAGGTCATTTGATGAAATCAGTATGAAAGGTGGCAAAAAATTTAATCAGATTTAGTAATTATTGTGAGCATGTGAACTCACAATTAGAAGAGTTGGATGTTAGAAAAAACAAGTTACTTAAGTATTATTTTAAAAGGCCATGCAGTAGGTGGTTATGCTGGGAGACCATGTATATACGCCTCCAGATGAATGGAACAAAGAAGAAAAAATGCAATAATACTCTCCGAGAAGTATCATATATGGAGATTTAAAAAGTGCTGTAGCTCAAACAACAGGCAAAAGCAGAGAAGCTGTGCTTGAAAAACCTACGAGGATGACTCAAGGAAGGACTTTCGTTTCAAGGCCCACACATGGATGCACATGGAGAGACTCATAAGAGAGGAAGAGTTCAAGACGGCAGTCGCTCCAATCATTAAAGAACGATCTTTAATATTAGAAGTACATATTGCACTATTTCATTTGCATTCCTAAATTTTTATATATCCAAGTTGGCCAAAACATTTAAGTTTTTCTCATTGAGAAAATGGGGGAATTACTTCATATTTGGAGAAAACTTCTGTTGGGTATATGTAACATTAAAAGTAAATGGTGACTTTCTCACTGGGTTGGATAGCCTACTGAGAGAACTTGTGTGACATTTCTGATTGTATGGTAAAAACCTTTTAACTGTTAAAGGACAATTTCAATTTTGATAACCAGTTTCAGAATCAGGGCAATAGGATGAGCTAAAACCAGGAGGCCAGGCCAAACTGAAGGGCAAGGTGAAGGCTGACAGATCAAATACAGAAGTGGGGCGAGGTCAGGTAATGGCTGCGGGAGCACACAAGAGTATTAAACTAGGAGACTATCAGAGTATCTGTTGTTTTTGCTTGTTCAGGGTCTGTTTCACTTTTTTTCTAAACACAGATCCCTGCTTTCCTATGAGGGCAATATCCAAATCATTAGGATGAGGCTAACCTTAATGCCCCCATATCATGGGATGAACATGTGATTCAGAAATAACAAATAAAAATACTCTACCTCCATACTCTCTAGTTTTAGAGATCAGGAAAGAGGGTGTTTGTTCTTGTTTCTTCTAAAGTTATAATGATGCATGGATGAGAGCCTGAGGTTCCTAGGGTACCTCACACTGGAAGAAGAGTTGGAAAGAGACAGATTCCAATGGCCATCTGAATCACTATAATTTCCACTTCTGCTTAAGCTAATTTTAATTTTTTAACTTTTCTGGAATGTTAACTAATTAATTAAAATTTATTTTTTTCAATTACAGTTGACATATACTATTATATTAGTTCCATGAAGTGAGGTAACCCATTTGACACCACAGTTATTACAATATTATTGACTATATTCCCTATGCTGTTCTTTACATCGTCATTTCTATTTTTACAACTGCTAATTTGTACTTCATAAACCCTTTCACCTTTTTCACTTATACCTCCAACCACCTTACCATCTGGCAATCATCAACCTATTTTCTGTATGAGTTTGTTTCTGTTTTGTTCATTCATTTATTTTGTCTTACAGATTCTACATACAAGTGAAATTACATGGTATTTGTCTTTCTCTGTCTTATTTCACTTAGCATAATACCCTGTAGGTTTATTCATGTTGTCAAATAGTAAGATTTCATTCTTTTTCATCGCTGAGTAATATTCCATTGTATATATACACCACTTTTCTTTATCCATTGGTCTGTCGATGGACACTTAAGTTGCTTCCATATCTTGGTTATTATAATAATGGTGCGATGAACATAGGACTGCGTATATTTTTTTCCACTTAGTGTTTTGGATTTCTTTGGATAAATACCTAGAAGTTGAATTGTAGGGTTACATAGTATTTCTAGTGTTAATTTTTTTGATGAAACTACATACTATTTTCTGTAGCAGCTGCACCAATTTACGATCCCACCAACAGTGCATGGTGGTTCCCTTTTCTCTACATCCTTGCCATCATTTGTTTGTTGATTTATTGGTGATGGCCATGCTGACAGGTGTGAGGTGATATCTAATTGTGGGGACACAGTGATAAAAAGGTGAGAAATAAAGGGGAGTGAAAAATAAAAATAAGTTAATAAATAAAGTGATTTCAAATGAGGGTAAGGCCTATGAAGAAAATAAGGCAGGGAGATGTGATAAAGAGGGATGCGGGGCATTGGGTAGTGAGAATGAGCTTCCAGGCTAGGACTGGAGGTTAAGAAGGAACTGGCCTGATGGATAGCTGGAGGCTGAGTTCAGGACCATTTCTTTCTGTTCAGGGCTACAGCATGTGGTATGTGGAAATCTCTCAACTCATATTTTGAATGAATAGAACTTCTGTTTCAAAAGGAAGAGCACCAAATACAGAAAACTAATTCATAATTTATTAGAAACTGGGACAGCATCTCTGACCGATAAGGGACATTTGAAGTTTACTTAAGATCTCTCTTAGGATCACATGTTTTAGCAGTTGGCTGGAGTACACCATGTCCAGGAAAAACAACCCCAATGGAAAAGTCCATTACTCATGGTCTCCTCCAGGCAGAAAGAGGTAAGTTTCTTGTTCTCAGCAGATTTTCTTGCTTTCTTAACCATAAATAGAAAAACAGAGGTGAAAATAAGTTAGGGAGAAAGGCAAGCATTGTCTGTGCGGGTTTACTTTCCATCTGTTTTAACAGGATGAGTGTCATGCCTTTTGATTTGATTTTACCATTAGGTATGTGAAGTTAACATAAGCTTTATAAACTATAATCTCATCTCTGTGTTTGAAAAAATAAATAGGAAAAAAAACTTTGTAGTTCAGAAGTCACCAAAAATGCTCCAAGAGTCACTGAAAGGTACATATATTCACTTTCATTTTCTGATTTTAAATGCTACATACAATAAATAGTCAACAGCCCACATTTATTGAGTACTGACTAGTACCAAGTACTATGACCATGCTTTATACAGGTTATCTTTTTATTTTGGCAGCAACCCCATGGAGTAGGTACTGATTCATCTCCATTTTACAAATGAGAAATTGAGGCTTAGAGGATCTGATAACAAAGCCCCACCTCTAGGTGTAGAAAAACAGGATTTGAACCCAGGGCCTACTTTCTTAAACACAGCATTTCCATTCTGGTGCTGCAATCAGTGAGAAATGCATCCAGGGGTTAACATTCAGGCATGCTGTTAGATTTCCTTCCTGGATTTCTGCAGAATCTGTTTTTTTCTTTGTTGTTGTTCGTTTCATTTTGTTTTGTTTTTTCCTCTCTCTCTCCTTTTGCATTCTTTTAAAAACAAAACAAAATAAAACTCCATAGTGGGAAATTTCAAGCACTCACAAAAATTACAAGCTGGTGTAATGAATCCTTCTGTATCTATCAGCAAGTTTCAATAGTTATCAACACATGGCTAATCTTGTTTCAATATTTTCACTCATGTTATGTCCTATATGTATTATTTTGAAGCAAATTCAAGATTTCAAGTAATTTCATCTGTAACTATTTCAATATAAAAGATAGGAACTCTCTAAAAACATGTGTTATTTAAAAAGAAGTAATAATTATTTCTTAATATCATCAGATACTCAGTGTTCAAATTTTCAATTGTATTATTAAGGTGATTTTTTTCAAGTTTGAATAAAGATTTAAAAAGTCTGCATTTTGCAATTCATTGACATTTCTCTAAGTTTTCTGTTAATCTATAGGTTCCTCTTCCATCCATCTCTCTCTCCCCAACCCTATTCTCTCTTATTGCAATTTATTTGTTGAAGAAACTGAGCCATTTATCCTGTAAACTCTCCTACACTCTGAGTTTTGCTGACTACATTTCTTTGGTGTCATTCACCACATTCTTCTATCCATTGTACTCAACCAACGTTGAATCTGACAGCTTGGTTAAATTCTGGTTAGACCTTTTTTGGCAAGACTGTCTCATAGGTCACCAACCTGAGTCTTTTCATGGGGGATGGGGCATCTTTTTTGTGATGTTAGCAGATGTCGATGTTCAATAGCTAGATCATTTAATTGACTGGGTTGCAATATGATGACTTTCCAATTCTATCACCTTTTACTTATTAACTAGAATATTTCTATAATGAGAAATTTCCCTTCATTTACTAATGGGTTACCCAGTGCTACAATTCATATGAGAAAGACAGAGCAATGCTGGATTCTTTACCTTTATTCACCAGTTTTCAAAATAATAAGTTGACACCTCTAATGGTGGCCAAACCTTTAAAAATGTATTTATAAATACATGAATTTAGATATATTATATGTTTCAATTCACTAAAGTTATTTTCCTTACTGATGTTCAAATTGTCCCATACTGGCCAATGGCAGCTTCTTCAAGTCAGTGTCAGCATCCTTTTGTCATAACCCTAGAAGTCTTTGATATTTTCCTTGATATCGGGATAAAAAGATGCTCATCTTACCCATTTACTACCCAAGACTTGTGTAGCATTTGTTATTACTTTTTGTTTCATTTTAAAAATAAGTTGTGATTTATATATAATAAAATATACATAATTTCAGAATTATAATTTTCTCAATTTTGACAAAAGTATACACCTATGTTATCCACCCCTGTCAAAATATAGAATATTTCCAGAAAGGTATCTGTGCCAATCTTTCCCCATCCCCTTATGCAGCCACTGTTCAGATTTCTATTGCCATAGATAAGTTTTTCCTATTCCAGAACTTCATATAAATTGAATAATAGAGTATGTATTCTTTTATGTCTGGCTTCTTTTATTGAACAAAATGTTTCTGAGGTTGATTCATGGTTTTCCATATATTTGAAGTGCATTCGTCTTTTTTTTTTTAATTCTGAGTAGTATTCTAATTCATGAATATATTATAGTTTATTTTCTCTCTTGTTAATGGAAAAATGGAAATCTGGGCTATTTTCAATTTGGTGGTATTATAAACAAATATGCTATGAACATTTTTTACAAAGTGTGTGTGTGCACATACATTTTCATTTCTCTTTAATCAGTATATAGGAGTGGAACTAAAAGGTCATAGAGTAAATGTGTTTAATTTTTAAGAAATTGCCAAACTTTTCTAAAAGAGTTAACCATTTTACATTCTCATAAATAATGTATGAGAGGTCTTTGCTAACACTTGGTGTTATAGATCTTCTATTAGTAACTATGTAGCAGTAGAAGCATCGACTTTGACTTTTTTTTTTTTTTTTTTTGCATGAGTACAGGTTTGGATGATAACTATAAATTAATAATAGAAAACATACACCAGATCCTGTTTCCATACTTTGTAAGTATATACTCAATAATACCTTTGAGGCAAGGACTATTATTATTATTATCTACATTTTAAAGGTGAGATAACTGAAGCAAAGAGAGGTTAAGCAACTTAAATGAAGTCACACATCTAGAAAGCAGCAGATGCAGGATCTAAACAGAGAGCTTGGCCCAGGGTTCGGGCTCCTGACTTGTATGTTCTTCTGCCTCTTGCAATTGTTAATTAGAATCCTTTCCCTTTCTTTAAAGATTTTTGGAGATGCTGGCAAATATCCAGTCCAGAATACTATTCTATTAATTTAAAAATGCTGTTTTCCTAATGGAAACACGCTGCTTTTTTTTTTTTTTTTTTTTTTTAGAATTTGCCTTTACTTCTACCCATCTTACTCTGAACTTAAACATTTTCCTTTTATCAGCACATATCCAGTTCTTTTTCTATCTTTTCCTCAAAAATTTCTTATTTAGAGCACTTTTTTGGTTGCACACTCTTCTATAAGTTCTGATCTTTAGGTACTGAGCAGATATTGTATCAGAATGCTTTTTGTAATAACAAACAAAAAGTGAAAATAAGTTCAATAATATGATCTATTAGCTTAGTATCTAAAGGGTAGTTCAAGGGTTGGTGAGGTCCACAGATAACTCAGCATGTTCTTAAGGTAACATTCCTCCATGGCAGCAACACAGCTGCCACTCTTCCAGGCAGCACACCCCTGCTCAAAAGCAGGTTCCCTCTTTCACATCTCTTTTTAAGGGTAAAGAGAGCTTTTGAAGAAATGCATCAGCGAATCACCCCCATTGGCCAGCTATGGGTCATATGTTTACCCCAAACCAATCCCTGGTAAGAGAAATGAAGTCATCAGGATTAGCTTTGCCCACAGCTTCACAACCAATGCGTGGATATAATTGGCGATAGTAATCCTGAGCTAATGGCCCTCTCAGCCCTCGGTGCAGCCTGAGACTCTCCAATGGTTACCTCGAACCCTGAGCAGCTTCATATACATTTACCCTGAGTACCATACAGACAATATCATTTTGTATATATTTTATGATATGAAAAAACATTGGGAAGTACTGGCGCAGAGACTAATCAAGATATCCCCAAGTTACATGGGGAATAATATTGATCTGTGAACAAATCGGTCCTCTCAGGATGGGAAAAGGAAAAAAAAAAAAGGCTTTTGGAAGCAGGCTTAGAAAATGACAAGAAGAAGAAAACCTACAGGGGAAAAAACACAGCAAATATTATGTTATACAACTGTCTTGTCTGAGTCCTGCTCCAGTTGCTGCCCTGATGGTTCCGACTTTGAAACGTTCCCTCCTCTAGAGTTTAACAGAGTGCAGGAGCAAGCTGTTGGCCAGGTTGAAGTCCTAGTTGAACCAGAGGAAGATCTGGCCCCCTGGCAGCCATGGTAGGAAGCCTGCACTAGGATCTGGCTTCTATTTGCCTAGTGGGTACTTTTAGAAGGGAGACAGAATGCTAACAGGAAGCTGATGATGAGTGCTGAACAGTTAAATGTGACCAAAGTCCTCTTTGAGGGGCTTCCTATAGCAATTCCAACTTATCTCTGAGTTAGGCTGGCCTTGTTGAAAGTCTATATCCAAATAAATTTGTAGATCAATCCATCCTCTCTCCAATAACCATAAAGTTAACGGAACCAGCAGTTCCAATCATCTCCCAACTAATCAGTTCTGGTACCTTCCAAAATGAGACAATTGACAGTTTCATGGTTGCTTGTGGCTATGAAATCTCATTGAGACAACTCAACTATGGTTATATTATATTTTAGTTAATAAATATGGATTTAGAGAGCCAAATAAGCTTAAAAGCCTCAGGCATTTGAGATGAAAAAGAGAAAATAAATGGTGCGTCATTCTGTTCTATTCCAAGCGTTATTCCTTTTAAAACATAAACAAACAAACAAACAATAAATAAATGCCTTAGTGATTCCTTTCTAGCTTATGTAAATGAAGTTTAGAGCATTTACAGAAGTGATAAAGCAAAATTGTTGAAATTCACTAAATAACAAATGGGGAAACCACACAGTAATCAACAAGGAATATGTTCCAAGACCCCCAGTGGATGCCTGAAACCAAAGATAGTAACAAACCCTATACATATATTATGTTTTTTTCCTGTACACATATACTTATGGTAAAGCTTAATTTATAACTTAGGCACATAAGAAATTAATAACTAATAAAAAATAAGACAATTACAACAATATACTGAAATGAAAGTTATGTGAATGTGGCATTAATAACTAAAAAAGGGTTACTTGGACACAAGTACCACAATACCTCGACAGTCGATCTGATAACCAAGAAGGCTACTAAGTGACTAACAGGCAGAGAGATACATGGCATGGAGACGCTGGACAAAGAGATGATCATGTCTGGGGCAGGACCAGCAAGATGGGCAAGATTCATCACCTTAGTCATAAGAGGATGCGATTGAAAACATGAATTGTTTATTTCTGGAAATTTTCATTTAATATTTTCGGACTGCTATTGACCACGTGTAACTGAAACTGTGGAAAGCGAAACCACAGATAGGGTGAGGCTACTGTATGAAATCAGACAGTAAAAAGACGTAAAAAGAAAGAGTTGTTCTCAACTATTTCTAAATCTTAAGACTTTTATACATGACAGAGGGACTATGTAAAAATCTATCTTTATGTTACTTAAATTTTAACTAGTGATGCTTTGCACAAACTTACTCTAACTATGTAAGGAAATTCCATACCACTTTGAATGATAAACATTTTCTAAGAGACTAAAATTTGTTCTCAAGTCTGGCTCTGAAAACATACAAGCCAATTTATAGTGTGGTAAAATGCAGAATATGCTTCTCCTGATTTCTCAGGTGAGAACAATTCCAGTGCTCCAAGCATTACGGACCTTAAGAAAGTTATGAAAATTGGACAGCTTCACTAATAAATGAAATAAATTAAAAATGGAGATAAAATATAACATTTTAGCTACTAGAATGGTATAAATCAAAAGTTTTTTGGCTAGGATAGAAAAAGATTCTTGTTCATTCAGTGGCAGCATAAATTGGTACAACCATTTTGGGGTCTAAATTCCTTCCAAAAAAGTATTTATCTTACAGAAATTCTCCCAAACATATTGTACAACTAAGAATGTTCATTGTAAAAACTGGAAACAACCTAAGTGTCCCTTAATAGGGTCTGGTGAAATTAATTATAGTACATTCGTACCATTGAATATACAAGTTATGAAAAATAATGAAATAGATCAGTATCTCAGAGATGTTAATAAGTAAATACATTGCAGAATAAAATGTATATGATGATTTCAGCTCTGTAAAAAATTATAGTAATGTAATATGTAGGTCATTATATGTTTAGAAAGTATCTGATGATTATATCCCACTGATAAAGTACTTTCACTTTTAAGCCATGCATTTCTAAAACAATTAAATTTATGCCCTTAAGTTATTTTATTGATAAAAATGCTATGGTTCTGAAATAAGCACAAATATTACTTTTTAATCAATGTTAATCATATCAATAATAATCATTATGATTAAACAGACACACTAGATGAACACTTGGAGTACACTATCGCATGTTGGGTGCTGTGATACAAGGTTAAATTAAACAGAGCCCTGTTTTCCAGAAATACTCTATGAAATAGCCTGGATTAAATGTTTTGAATAGAAAGTTTTTAAAAATTACAAAAATTATAAATTTTGCTATAAAATTTTTAATTTAGAATTATTAAAGTAAAAGAAGTAGAAACCTTACCCTCATCCACTTACATTTCCCAGGGGTAAAAATTATTCATGGTTTGGTGTATGTATTTTCAACTCTATTCCCCCAGTACACATCCACACATTTCTTAGATCTGTCCTGTCTATTTCTCTCTCTCTCTCTCTATATATATTTACAACATCGTGCATATTTGTTCTGTTCTTTGTTTTGTTTTTACCTCAACATATTATATTGCTAAAATTTGGGGGGCTGTGACTTATAGCTTTACTTCATTCTTCATACTGATCTCAGAGAATTCTATGGTATAGAGAGGAACAGTTCACCCTTGAACAATATTGGAGCTTTAACCTAACTCTCTGACCCCTGCAAAGTTGAAAATCACATATAACTTTGGACTTCCCCCAAATTTAACTACTGACAGACTACTGTTGATTAGAAGCATTACTGATAACAAAAATAGTTGATTAACACATATTTTGTTATATGTATTATATACGGTATTCTTACAATAAAGTAAGCTAGACAAAAGAAAATGTTAATAAAAAATCATGAGAAAGAGAAAATACACGTACAGTATTAGAAAAACCCACATTTAAGTGGACCTGTGCAGTTTAAACCTGTCTTGTTCAAGGGTCAACTAGTACCATCATTTAATTAATAATTCTCCAATTCATGTCTTCACTGGCTTGCTATTTCAAAAAAATGATGCAATAAAAATCCTTGCACATGTGAGAATGTCCCTATATGTGAGAATGTCATTAGGATGATTTTCTAAAATGGAAATGTTTGGTCAACAACAACACACCTTACATTTTGTTGGATACGACTAAACTGTCCTACAAAAAGGTTGTAACAATTTCCCAGATCAATTATAATTTTATGTTTTCTGCTTCAAAACATCCATCTCCTCTCTTATCCTTATTTTAATTAACTTTATCTAGATGAGAAGAGAGCATCCCATTTCTAGGATGCTTTTCTTTTTCTTTTTTGCCTATTTTAGTAGTCAAAAGTTTTTTTCTTAAACTACAATTTACTGAGTTCTTATCATTTCCCAGGCACTGGTCTAAGCAGTCACATGGCATTCTCTCATTTAAATCCGATGACAATATTATGAGATATTATGTTCCTATTTTATAGATGAGAAAACTGACAATCAAAGGGGTTAGGTATCATGCTCTGGGTCACCCAGCAAGTAAGGGATAAAGCGCAAAATTGGAATTCACATCCATCTGATTCCAACATCCTCAGCTCCCAAAAGATATATGCAAATTGCTCAAAGAAAATAGATAAAACTGTTCATCTTATTACAATGTCTATTAAAACAGACCAATATCATTAAATAGTTGTAAATAACGAATGAAACTGCTTCCCCTGTTTCCCCTTTCTCCTCACAGGTCCCTTTATCTGTAGCCTTCCACCTCATCCTTCTTCTGGAAAGGGAGTTGCTGGGGAACAAGAGTGGAAAGCTCTAAACTTTGAGTAATTCACTCTGCTGCTCTTTACTTAATACTCAGTACCTCCCAGAGCGCAGCACAGGGCATGGCCTGATTTCATGGGCAAGTGAGCCAAGCCAAGCCAAGCCGAGAGATGACATGTGAGCTTTAGCACATAACCAGTTCTCTGGTTTTCTATTTTCTTCTTTTTAAATCAAGGGAAACAGATGAAGTTGTTTGCCAAATTTTCACTTGCTGAACTTTATTAAAATTGATAAAGATTTCCTAAAGAATATAATCTGTTATGAAACCTAACCATATTATTGGTACTGAGTACTTATTTCAGGGTCATAATAAACTTTAGATGTGATGTGGAAGATTGTGGGGAGAAAAGCTATGTGTAGTGAACACATTGGTTCATGGTTTTACTTTCTGGAAAAATTTCAGATATAGTCATATATATACACATATTATATATGTACAAGTATTTACACATTTATATATATGTACATATGTGTATATACACATATGTATATATAAAATTTATTTATTTACATATTTAAACATGACTTACTTAGCTTAGAGAAAATACACCAGAAAAAAGGAGAAAAGTGAAAAAGATAGAAAAACATAATTTGATTTACTTAAAACACACAGCAAAAAGGTATGGCAATAGCCTGCTATACATCTGTTACCTAACGTAATGTTTATGGGCCTGAAAAAAATTAAACTGATGCAACTCAGTAGTGAATAAAGGGCACTGTTCAAACTCTGGCACTAACATCTCAAAAAAATTTTTTAAAACTTAGAGTTGGCTTCTTTAATAAACTCAGAAATTTATTAAAGGAAAAAACGCATTCACTTAAAAAAAAAATCTCATTTCCAAAAAGAATTTGAGAGCAAAATCTTATGAGTTGCCTAGAACTATACCTGGCATCAATACCTAGAAAAATTAATATATAAAAACCTTAAGGAAGAAAGAGCCCCAGAAATATGAGCTGAGAGTTAAGCTCTTTATACTCTGACCAAACTGTTTCAAACTTAAACATTAATTTTGTTTAAAATTGGCACTAGACTATTTTTTTTAAGTAAATATACTGTCTTTAGGAAATATTTGGGCGATATCTAGTATTACTTTTTGTTCTAGAGGTTATGATTCTGAAATTATTAGAGGTTGATAATTAGACACAATAACTAGCTCTTGTAACTCAAAGGGTCAAACTCTCTTTATAATATTGTTTGTGCTTGCAAAATTTTAAAAAGCTTGAGTACAGCCAAAGACTTCGGAAAAGCAAGGTTTTAATTAAACACTAATGAGGACCACAAAAAATGTTTTTTTCCTCCTGAGAATCCAAAGGATCTTTCCATCCTTAACTCTAGTGGATGGGAATGATCCGAGACAGGGTCAGGATGAAAAGCAACATCCACAGAAAGCTAAAAGAGAAAGCAAAAGGTCTGAAACGTCTATCAGCATTGGTCAGGCAAAACAGGGCACCTTCCAGAGCTAACCACAGGGCTGGGCACAGGAAACAGCAATCACTTGACAGTTGGAGCTGACAAGAACTGCAGACACTGCCAAATTCCCCACCCTGGGCTGGGCACAATTGGGACTTGCAGCTGGCTGGACACAAAAGCTAGGGTCCTTGGGTGAACCTGTTTTCATAGGGGCTGGAGGATATAACCTGTGTTGCTCTCTAAAGTGCTGCTTCCCTATGAAAATGGCCGTCAGAGAACTCAAATGCATGGATTCTCAATCAAGTTACACCAGCTTGGGGCTATTTTCCATAATGAAAAAAAAAATAAACACACACATAAAACACATTTTCGACATGCTTGGGTTTTTTCCTGTATTCGGTTTCTAAAACTTCCCAGAATGCACAGAGTCTCCCTAATACTGCTTCCCCTCCTCCTACAAATTCTTAGTGTCTTTCTACATCACATGCTGCCACCACTCATCCCCGGTCCCCATTGTCTCTCAGCTGGACCTCAGAAAAGGCCTCTTAACTACTTCTACCTCTCCCCAGCCATTTCCCCAGAGTGGCTACGGCAAAATTATTAAAACGTAAAGCAGATTCTTTTGTTCATTTACTCAACAAGTATTTCCATAGGACATACTAGGTTCCAGGCACTGAGGATACTGGGGTGAACAAGGAAAAGTTCCTGCATGTCTTCAGCTAACATTCTGGTTGGTAAGAGACAACAGGCCTACGAACAAATAAATCCTAACATCAGGTGGTGTTACAGTTACAGAGGAAAATAAAGCAGAGTGAAAGAATGGTCAGGGGTGGCCCCTGGTTGGGTGGCCCCTGAAGAAAGACCTACAGAAAGTGAGGGGGCAGACGTCATGTGGGCTCCTGGGTGCTGAGGTTCCTAGGCAGAGAAAAGTCCAAGGGCAAAGGCCCTGAAACCAAAATGTGCTTGGCTGGCTTAAGGGACAGCAAGGAGGTCAGTGGTGCTGGAGAAGAGTTAGAAGGGAGAAGAATGGTGGGAGTTTAGACCAGATGCTGAGTGTGTTTTCTGGGGGAGGGGGTGGAGGACCTCAGAGAGGGCCTTGTCCCTAGAGTAAGGCTGGCTTTTCCTCAGAGTTGGGAAATCATTGGGAGGTTCTGAATGGGAGAATGACAACATTGGACTTTGTTTTAACAAAATCACTCTGGAGGCTGAGTTGAGAATTAGGAAAATGGCATTACCTATTTAATCTTAATGAGTTTATTAATTCTTGCTAGGCTACAGAATTTGGTGGAGAGATTAGAGAGTGGGAAAGTCCAAGGAAGGACTCTCTGAGGGGAAATGTAGAAAAAGAAGATGCTGAATGATTTGCAAACTACGCCCATTCTATATAATTGCTGAGTGAATGAAATTTGGATTTAGACAGATCTTTGCCCCTGGACAAGTTACTTAACAGCTCTAAACAATTTCCACATTTGCCAAATGGGTTTAATAATACCATTTCAAGTCACTGTTAGGAAAATTCAATGAAATGGTAAATATAAAGTGCTTAACACTATATGTGACACATAGGAAATAGTCATCAAGTAGAAATAATCATAGCTAATATCTTTTCAATGCTTTACCATAAGCCAGGCATTTATGTGATCTAGCATTGTCCCCTCAACAACCCTAGGAAGCAGGCACTATTATCATCTCCATAACATACCCAAGAAAATGAGACATCGAGCTCATCAAATATGGGTGTTTGAGCTTGAACTCTGGTCACAGTTTGTACTCATAACTACTAGTATGATAACTTTTGGCTTAGGATCAAGTTTGTACAAGGGATTCATATTTTTGCATTTGCAAAACTACTATTTCTCAATGTTATTTTTAACTTTTATACCAAACTTAAAATGTAGATCTTATTTTATCCTTTGCAGGGGTAAAGAATCAGGCTCGGAACAATTAAGTAGATTGGCTCAAGGTCAGCTGGTAAATGATGACGCTTTGATTTTAACCCAGGTCCAGCTGACTACAGCCCATTCTATTTCTCTATTTTATCAAGGCCCCTTTCTCTCTTAGATAATAAGCATCTAATCACATTTTAATGAGACAAACTAATTCCTGTGAAAATATTTGCTGGCTATGTCACCCAAGGGTAGCATGATGCTAGTCATAACTGGGTATCCTTAGCAGTAGAAAATCTAAGGGTCATATGGGAGGAGAGCTTACATAGATGAGAAAGCAGTCTGTGGAGCCCCATAGCCTTCATGCATGAGAATCTGAAGCTCTTAGTCCTATAAAATAAGGTTTGGGATTGAGAGGAAGAAATTTTAATAGCTTTCTGTTGGCGAGCAAGAAAAAAAACAACTAAGTAGTTGTGAACATGGTTCACAAACTAATCCAAGAAGACAGCAGCATTAACTTGTCAGAGTCTCCTGATAAAAAGTTGTAACATGAAACCATGTGGGCACAGTGTCTCTACACAGTGGTCAGTGGGTCCTTTTCCTGGTTTCCACCCTAGACTACAATTCTTAATCTGGGTTGAGTGAGAGAAAAGAAGAGACAAGGCTTCTATAGATTTTAGAAGCTCTGAAGGTTATTTATGTTCATAAGAAACTGAGAACATAGTACATAGGAAGATGATTATTTGCCAGGCATCCATTCATCCATCCATCCAGCCAGCCACATAGACAGCTAACATGTTTTCAGTGCTTTTAAATATCAATGCATTTAATTTTTATAACAATCCCAGGAAAATAACTCTTTGGGGGTAGATGCCATAATTAAATTTAGCCTTAAAGAACTAACATGGCAACATAAGTTTAGGCAGTCTGAGTTGATTGACTTCTTTGTTAAATACTAGGATATGTTTCCACCCAATGTTTGTTGAATGAATGAATCAGTGAATAAATGATAAAATTCTACCTCTATGTGTTATTTACCTTTTAATAAATAAAGCAGTAAGTGGCAAAAGGTTGAGCATTGGAGTCAGCTAGAGCTCTGTTAAATTCTAGCACCATGACTTCTTAGCTAATAAGTGTATAAAACCACTAAAGTGGGATTCATGGGATCATCCTGAAGAGTTGTTACAAGAACAAAGATAAAGCACAACATCTGATAACGCTAAAAATCTAGCAGTTCTCCTTGTAAGTACATACCCTAGAGAACCTCTTGATCATATGCACAAGGAGATGAATATAAAAAATTTCACTGTAGTATTTTGGGACACTAACTCCATCAACAAGAGATTGATAAATTCATGTAACTGAACACAAGGTTAAAATGAACTTAGAGATAAATTCCAAAAGCTTGTTGAGAGAAAAATAAGGTAGCAAAATGACATATTCATATATAAATTTTACAAATATAAAAATATATATTGTTTATACAAAACAGAAAGAGACCCTAGATATAGAGAATCATCTGTTGGTTGCCAAAGGGAAAGGGGGTGGGGAATAAAAAAGTATATGTATATAGTCTATAGATACAAACATATAGGGCAAAATTATAAAAACATGTCTGGGAATGAAAAACACCAACTTCAGGATACATTATTTTTAGGGATATAGGGGAGATACAAAGGGAATTTCAACTTATTGTATAAAATTTTATTATATTATACAAAAGTATCTAAAGCAAACACAGCACAATATTAAGATGTCTTAAAACTGAGTGGTAGGTGCTTGAGTTTTATCTATATTATCTTTTATAAAACCCAAAGGATTAAAAAAAAAGATAATACACAAAAAGTGCCAAGCACAAGGCCGAGCACACAGCAGCTATTTAATAATCAGTAGCTATTAGTTGAATCAAGATAGTGAGACTATACAAAAGCAGTAGTTAGGGGAGAAAATAGTAATTTAAGCAATAAGCTTTGCACAAACAAGTTTTTTTCAAGGATGCCAGAATGTATATCTGTTATATTTATGTAGATACACACACATACATGATTATGTATAAAAAACTTAATTCTGCCTCTTCTCCATGTTATAAGTCATATGGTTTTGTTTATAAATTTTAGAACTATAGATCTTATTCCCTATTTGAATCATTGGGACTTTTCCACAATAACCAAATTGGACATCACAATATAATGTTTAGAATAAACATAAGTAGGGGATAAATGGGAAGTTATTTTATGTTGTAGCTTCACCAAGATGAAATGAGAAAAACAAACACCAATTTGAAAAAGCAAGTGAGTCTATTTTTAAGCTGGCGTTTTTCAAGCTGGGCAACAAAGGTTCAAAACCATTTTTCAAAGATCCTGACACTACTCTTGCTGATCTTAAATGATGTTGTCTTTTAGAAATTTACTTATGTTAAGTGATGGGCTAAAATATTAAGATAGTTTCCTTTCCTAGTTTTAGGGCACCTTAGCATCTTAGTTTTCTGCCATGTAGTCGCAGTCTTTATTTACCAGGAAAGGTGGAAGATGAATTTTCTCAGTAATAAGTAGACTTGTATTTCATTTATCAGCCAAATTTTCATTCTTTCCCATATGTGTTACTACTAGTAGCTGACTCCATGACTACCCATCACTTGAACAGAGTGTAGAATCCAGTAAGGAGACAGCCCTGATATGCCATCTTTTAAAGTTAGATTCTTCTACACCTTTCATATAAATGCGATCTTCACTTTCCACTGCCTTCCTCCTGGCCCTGCCTTAGTTCAGGCTTTGATTCTAGCACCTGTCAGGCAGGCATTTGTAGAAGATACTGTGATGTGTTGCCCAGACTTATTTCCTCAGCTGTCAGAATTGTAGTGAGCTAACAGCCCTCAGCTTTCAACTCCCTCTGGGAATTGCCCTCCTTGAGACAGTGCTGCCTAGTCCAAGGTCACACTGTCTTCTCAAGAGCAACCAATGATGGGTTGATGAAGATGAGGGGAAGATCCTGTCCCTTTGTTCGAACTGGGGACAACTCTTAGTTTCAGAGCTACCCTTGAGGTCAGCCGAGGCCTTCGTTGAGCCTGAATTGTAGCCTGCTTCTCTCTCTGCTTAATCCTACTTCTTTCTATTCCCTTCTATTGGCCTGAATCCTCAGAGTGCTCTTTAGTAAACTTTCTCCTTGTTAATCTCTGTTTCAGAATCTGCTTCCTAAGGAACAAAATCTGCATCAGCATTCATGGTAGAAATGCTTTTCTTGGCCCCTGTGGTTGAGCGTGTTATGTGACCTGCTCCGACCAATGGCATATAAGAAATGACATGAGCCATGCACTTAATTGCCAGTGCCATGCACTTAATTGCCAGTGCAAAGGCCATGCACTTAATTGCCAGTGCAAAGCCCCAAGGAGCTCTTTACTTTCTATCATGGCAAATGGCAACATTCAGGAATGTTCTGTGAGCCTGAATGACTGTGATGAGCAGAGCTTATAGTCAACCTGTAATTTGATAGTGTAAACCAAAAATACATCTCTATTGTTTTAAGCCACTAAGATCCTGGGGTCTGTTTGTTGCCATAGCAAAACCTATCCTATCTTGATTAATATACCTACATCAGTACAACAGCCTCCTAACTTCTCTTCCCTTCTTACCTCCACTATGCCACCTTCTCCCAAATCTATCAGCCTCACTCCTGTCAGTATAGTTCTCAACCAACCTTTCTCCTTTTGACAAAGTTCTGAAAACAAACAAACAAACAAAAACCCATGATAATCCTAAACTTAAAATACAAGATCAATCAAGTTTAGATGTTATTCTCAGACAAAATTCTGTCTGCCCCTCTCTCCCTCTCTCTCATCAGCCTTAAAAAACTCTTTTTATAATCCCTCAAAATCATGTTTTCACACATCTGAAATGCCCTCTGCCTTTCTTCATCTACCTAAATCCTATTTGTCTTTCAAACCTCATTTTGAGAACCAGCTCCTCCAGGAAGCTTCCATGGCTTTCCTCCCTTCGCCTTGTGCTTTACCTCTGATTTAGACGCCCTCCACTCGGCATCTAGAGCATCATGAGCAAAGCTTTTCTACAGAGTTTGATTTCCTTAACTGTCTCTTCTACTTGACAATATATTTCTTTAGGAGAGCAAGAATAACATCTATTTTGACTTTGTGTTTCTAACACCTTGGCACAGTAACTGGGACGTAGTGAACACATGATGATTTTTAGGTATGAATAGATGGACAAATGAATGAATCAATCTATAACTCCCATCATTACGTTTTACAAGGGAAGATCTAGTAAAGGTAAACTAAAATATTCATCCTGAAGATTTATTAGTTTCCTAGTGACTAGGTTTTTGATGAGGAAATTCTTCCATTTTCCTTAAAGTTCTGTTTTTCTATGATTAAATTCTAGTCTTTTCTTCCTCTAGCATTCTCTACCCAAAACGTTGCTTTTTTTTCTGGTCCAGGGATTGGCAAGCTTTCTTTGTAAAAGGTCTGATAGTGAATGTTTTCGATTTTGTGGCCAATACAGTTTTTGTATCAACTACTCAGCTCTAAGTAGGTGAGTCACAACTACTCGATTCTGTCACTGTAGTGAGAGAGCCATAGATAACATGTAAATGAATGAGCAGGGCTGTGTGCCAATAAAACTTTATTTACAAAAGCAAGAGGTCGTGTGCCAATAAAACTTTACAAAAACAGAAGGCAGGCTAGTTTTTTCCTGTGGGTCACAGTTTGTCAGTGAAGAGTGACTGGTGGGGGCAAGTAAGGTATATATGATTTGAAATGCACACAGGTCACTAAATGCTCTGTGGGAATTTGCCATTTGGGAGACTTGGTCTTTCCCATCCAATGTGGTGGGACAAAAAGTTCAGGTATTATCAGTTTATGAATCATCAGAATCTTGGATATAGAGAAATTACCTCTTTAGAGACACTCGTGTAAACTGTCGATGACCACTTAGATTTTATGTATGAGCTTAAAGAAAATGTGGCTCTACTCTGTGGAACACAAGTCCAAATACCCAAAGTCCACCCTATACACACTGCTGTGGAAATTCCAGTCTCTCTTACTGAATATCCTCACATTTAAAGATGAGAATTCAGTATCCAGAGAACTAGTCTCACTTATAAAAACAATAGTAATGTCATTTATCAAGAACTTTCTATGGGTCTGGTATTAAGTCCTTTACATAACCAGGAGCTAACATTTATTGAGCATTTGCTTGTGCTAGGCGCGCAGGTACTACAGTTCTCCTCTTTTAACCACAAGGAAATGAGGCTCAGAGAGGGAAAGCAATTTGTTCAAAGTCGAATTTGTTCAAGTTTGAGCCCAGAGCCTCTGCCGTGCTCTGCACTGGATGTTACCCCTTCAGTGCCAGCTGCCTGCCTCATGGAAGCAGACCCAGTCTCTTGTGGTGACTTAAATATTCCAGATTTTCTCCATGTTGCCTCCTGCTGGAGATAATAACTCCATTCAGAGTTTGTATGAAATTCTACCTCTGAGACTTTGGGGAGGAAGAGAAAACTTAATCCCAACTCACAAACTGAGGGCTTTGTTAGAACATTTCACACTTAATAAAAAGCAAAGGGTGTTGATATTTTTTAAAACAACATTCTCCTGTTATTTTCACCTTAATTGCTCATTAAATCAATTAATAGCTATACTGTAACCCATCCAGGCATGATATAAGCAGGACAGATACATGGCTGACAAATCAGTTTTTAGAATTTAGCCCCAAATTCAAGGTGAATATCCCATGTTTGCAACTTTAACCCAACTCAAACCTTCGCTCACAGAGTAAGCCTCATCCTGCTTTTCATTTAGTCACATTACTACAGAAATGCCTGATAGTTAGTGTCATAATTATTCATACTTATTGGCAAATTAAGACACTCGCCTCTTAAATATCTATAAGTGGAGGAAGTGTTCAATTCCAAAGAAATTATGCTTTCTCGGCTTTGCCAACCAGACAATAATGTTGTCGCCAAACTCCTTACGAATAGGTGGGAGATCTTACTTCATTTATAGTACATGAATAAACAAAACACTCCAGGAGACAGCCAGGTATTTCATGTAATGGATATCTCTCACCCCACCCTTATTTCTCTCTAGAGCAACTGAGGTCTAGATTTCTTTACAAACAAGACTATTCAGAATAGAAGCAAGAAAAATGACACCTTTTATCATGCAGATGATAAAAACATTGGGTTCAGTAAAATATGTAACTCTATGGTGTGTGTTTCCAGTTCATATGCCAGAAAGCTGGGTAGTACAATGAAACATTCCCTTCTACAGTTTAGAATTCATAATTATGGGATAGTAATATGGGTTTCCTAATGATGGGTCTCCACCTCAACTCAAATTACTTACAAGAACCTTGTGGCAAATACTTACCAATGTATTCGTACATCAATCTTTGCACTTATCTTGAAAAGTAACTATTATTTAAAGAGTTCTAGATTTGAGATTCCCCTGCACGTGCAGGGGACACTGCTGGCTGCATCTCAAGCGAGCACTGACTCTCTCTCATTGTTTAGCAACTACGTGGTCTTGGGGGTTGACCTCACTTCCAGCTTCAGAAATGGGTCTGCTCTTCCTAGGGCCTAAACCAATCAATGTAATGCACTGTTTCTGACTGTTTTTATTCATTATTACCCCCTTAAGAAGACTTTTTAGATATTTTTTGTTATCTAGTCCCCTCATATCATAATGCCACAAATATACTGGTGTATCTGTTTATGTATTGTATATCTGTGCTTTATACACAAAAAGAGTGAATTTTTTTTACCCTTTCTTACCCTCAGGAAACTGTTTTTGCCTCTTGGATGCCTATCGTTCCACTGAGAATGCATGTATTATAACCCCAGTCCCTGTGTCAACCAGTGCATGGCATTAGGAGTTGGCACAGACCCTAAGTTAACCCATTAGAGTGTAAACTGGGAATTTTTTTGATAGTCGTTGGATATGAGAAACTTTCTTTCTATCTGGATGGGTTGATATGCGGATCTAAGCCCTGGAACTGCTGCAGCTATCTGTTATCATGAGTGAAGAAACCAGCTGCGGATAAAGCCATCACACAAATAAGACAGGGCTAAAAGAATCATGGGGAACAAGCATGGTACCCTGATCAAACCATACATGACGTTCATTCTACGTTAAACTTTTCAGTTGTGTTAAAAATCCCTTCTTTATATTCTATAGGTTAGAGTTGGGTTTTCTATTACAATAAAAAATGCTAACTAACAGAACAGATAACATTTTTGACTGCTTCCTAAACAAACTCTAGGCACTGTGCTAAAAGTCTTACATGTTAATTAATTCTCTTAGCAATCTCTGTGATTAGTACTATTATAGTTCCCATTTTATAAACAATGAAACTGAAGCATAGTAAGACTAAGTAATTTATCCATAGTCATGCATAGGCAGAGGTAGGATTCACTCCTATGTAGATTTAACTTGGAGCCGAAGATATTAACCAGTTTATTTTACTGCCTTTCAATTCTATACAATTTAAATCACTACTTTCCTGCTCAGTATTTCAAAGGCTTTAGAGAAAATAGTGTTTCATTGCTAATATTAACTATGTTGTGCAATGTAATTTAAAATATTTAACAAACTTTATTTCTCCAAAGACACAGAAAACTTTTAAATTTTTTTACTTATGACTCAATCTTCATAAAATGCCCATTGTTATTTTATATGTTCTTTATCATTATGAGAGGGTATTGGCTCAATCACTACACATTGTACAAAAGAGAAAACCTACATGTTAGTCCTTCAAGTTGCTGTTTTGCTTGGAAATAATTTCAATCAACCTTATAAAGAACCCATGGAGTCTCAGGTTTCTAGAACCTTCAATTCTGAATTGGTCACTAACAGTATAAGAGATAATCTGTAAGACCCGAATCCTTGGGGAGAGAGGCATGAAGGCCGTCTGTTGGTCACAATACTGTATTCTCCTTTTGAAAGTTTCTCAAACGTTACAAAGCAAAAACAAAACTATATCAGGGTCACTGCTCCTACAGACCAAACTAACTGAACGACGATTTCCCAAAACAGAAAAAACCTGAGAGGCAGACACATCTCTGGCTTCAAAGAGCCAGGTGATCTGTGTAATATGGCCAGATGGGACATATCCACAGCTCCGTCTGGCTTTTGGATTCTTTCAAAATGCAAGACCTTTCAGACATGTTATTCAAAGCGAGAGTAGAGAAAGCACAAAGTAAAATGTTCCTCACATTTTAACAAGGACTACACAGATATCAAGGATGACAAAGGGACACTGATTCTGTAGGTGCCCACAGTTTAACTTCAGGTCTTTTCATTTTGCTGACTGATGGAAAACCACGGCTTGTCAGAACCAGGGGCCTGATCACATATGGGACTCAGTACAGTGAGACAGAAATCACAGCCATACGGGGGGCAGGGTAAGGGGAATCTAGAAACTGTAACAAAGCTATTCCACATCATAGGAAAGAAAATGTGATGCTATATTCCTATAGTAAACACCAAGTATAATCTTCTTAAATGCAATGTAGATTTTTTTTAACCTCAAAGATATTAACAACCAAAGCACAGGACTTTTAAATCCACAAATGACTGTTTTAAAACAAATCCAGGGAGCTGTAGTCCCAGAGAGGATGTATGGTCTCCTAGTCGAACAAAGTTGCTGCATTTTTTGCCTGCAGGATGGGACCTAGCAGAGAAATAAAGAGGCTGTGTTGTTGTGTGACAGGGAGTAAATCCAAATGTAAACATTGCAAAGGTCAGCCAAGCCACCCCTCCTTCCCAGCCCATCATCCTCCTGCAAAGTGTTCAGGATTTGCTGTCTTTCCTTCCAAAAGCCAGGAGACACAGAATCAGCTTTTCCTGGCTCTGCCTTGCAAGTTGGGGCTGCCTGATGGAAAACTGAAATAAAATCAGAGGGAAGAATGCAAATCCATTAATGCCTCTTTGACTCAAATGGTGTGAAATCATTGCTTCTGAAATGCTCACCTCCAACCCCCAACGAGATAAAGAAGAAATTATCTGAATGTCAACGTTGCTTCCTGTAGACCCTCTGCTGCAAAGCTACAGCTTTCTTAGCTTAGTGCCAGCCAGTGTACCATCACTCTACAACAGATGTCTGCAAATGCTGGGGGACTAACTCGCAAGTGTCCTCCGTGCCCGATGGGAAAATTCACAAGCTTTATCAGGCAACAGTTACCCATAGCTGCTGAGCATTTGACCCAAGAGTAAGGCAGCCCGCTGGGAGTTTAAAAAAGAGAGGTGGAGAGAGAGAGAATAAAATCATACAGGTGGAACCGGCTTTCCACGAGCGCCTGGCATCCTGCAGGGGCCCTCGGGCGCCGCGTATCCTGCCTTACCTGGTACACATCCCGCAGCCCGCACCACGTCCGCAGCACCTGGTGACAAGCCCGCAGCCTGTCCGTGTACCATCTCCGCAGCGTGGACACGGTCAAGTTCCACACGAAGCGGCTGCCACTGAACAGCAAGTCCTCCACTCCACACATAAACACTGAAGCCATGCCTCCTTCTTCCCTCGGAACCCGGAGGTGCCTGGCTCCGGTAATACAGCCCAGCGGGCCGACCACAACAGTCCCACCGCCTGGGCTCCCAAAGCTGGCTTCTGCGGGCAGCCGGGGGTCAAGCCTTCCACTAAAATGATCTTTCACCGTGCGTGCTGGCCAGGCTCAGGCGGCATGCCCCGGGATTGGGCGCCCGCCAACCAACGGCTGCGGCTGGCACACAGAAGCCCAGTGTCCACCCCCCACGCTTGCTGGCAGCGCCGAGCAAGCTGCGCTAAGCTCCGCCAGGAGAGCCCTCCGCGCTCTGGGGGCACGGGAAGCCCTGGCCCGCGAGGACTCCCCCTGGCGCTCCCCGAGCGCGCTGGGCAGGGGGGTGGGGAGTGGAACTACTCTTTGCAGGCAAAGAGGGGAGCTGCATTTCAGCATACTTGGCTTGCACGTCCTGCACACACACATATGCGCACACACGCGCGCGCGCGCACACACACACACACACACACAGCCCGAGTCTCCTAATCTCCTTTGGGGAGCATCTTTACACTACAGGGTCTTTGCTTGGTATCTTGTTCTGTCTACACTGATAAATATCCCTGGGCAACCACAGATGCAGGAGGGAAAAAAAAAATCCTCCGTAGCATCCCTTTGGACCCCACTCCTGGGGGAACAGCACTGAATGTTTCCTTGTTTGTGCTGGAGCCAAGAGATGAAGATACCAGGCTCAAAGCAACAGTGTGCACGTGGCTTCAGAACCTGCTTTTGCTCCTAACTTGAGGGTCTCCAAGAAAATGACAACCTGTTTGTTGTTGCCAGCCAGGGGGCAGGTTCCCATACCCCTTGCATTGTGTTAATTCCAATGCAGCAGTCAATTCACGAGAAAAACAAAGAGGATTCTTGGTCTCTAGTAGATAGCTTCCAGTTACTATTTGCTGGGAAACGTTAGCTCACAGGAGAATGTTTGGTTTGTTTCTGGAAAATTCACCTCTGGATATGTCTAGCAGCACAAACAAACCTGAATAGGTAGTTTATTCTTAACTCAAAAGCTAAGAAAACTGTTCCACCACTCACGAAGTCACCTGATAATGGCTTTTGTTGTTGTTGTTTTTAAGTTCTCTCCCAGGAGCTGATATTGCCTAAGGTGTTTGGAAAAGGCGGCCCAAGAATTTTGTCCCACATACCATCAGTCTGTTTTCCTTTAGAATGTGTGTAGATTTTAGTCCCATACACTACTACATTTCTCATAGCAAAAACACTGCAGCCAATTTCAGGATGTTGTTTTTTCCTGAATCCATCTGTAAGACAATTGTCTGTATTTTACTGGCAGTTTCACACCTGGGCTGTTTATCTTTGCTATTAAGTAGCAGAAAGGTAAGGTGCCAAAGCCTTTCTCCTAAACTAGCTCAGAAGGCTTCAGAACAGATTATCGGCAAGTAAATCAGCTTTATTTCAGGTTTCAAATGTGCTGTTGAAATCTTAATTCAGGTGAAACTCAATCAGTCAAAAGAACACAAAAATCTGTTCTCAAAGTATCTGTTGTTTTCAAAGTGACTATAATCAGGAATCACTTAAATGACATTTCTTCTTTACTACTTTTTGCTTCTTTTATTACTAATAAAATTGCCTAAGAGATTTTGTTGAATTAGCTAATAGGACACAAAATCTGATCTAAGATCTGCAAACCTTTCTTCGTAGGAAATCTGTTCTGTGTGCTCATTAGTATTAGCATTCTGATGATACCCTCCAAGATAAAGGTCACAGTGTTTATACAGAATCAGAATATACTAGGTCTTACTGAATCAAAAGAAAATAAACTAACTATAGTTTGAAAAAGAAATGTAATTCTAATGGAAAACTGTTGAACTTCAAAAACGGGCTATTTGTACAAGTGATTGGTGGTGGTACATTTATTTATTTTTTAATGATGCAGTGTGACTGTGTTCTCGGAAGTGATGGGTAGCCAAGGGAATACCAGAATAAAACCTACAACAGGTCAATTATCTCTGTCTCATGACACCATCCTGTCTCAGAAGAGATGCTCTAGAAACAGCATGGCTATCATCTCTCTATGCAAGATCTCATATCAGTGGTCAAACTCAGTGATTTTCATTCAAAGTATCCAAATTGGTGCTTACATAACTTTCTATAAAATAGGATGTGGTATAATATGGGTTCTCAAAGTGTGGTCCTTGAACCAGCAGCATCAACAATATCACCTGGGAACTTGTTAGAAATTCAAGTTCTCAGGCTGCTCCAGATTCAGAAACTAGGGCGTAAGGTCAGGGATCTGAGTTATTGTGCAGCCTCTGTGGGCTCCTAGTCATGCTAGAGTTGGAGAACCACTTTTGTAGGGAGGGATAATTGGGAGCTAAGTCACCTGAGAGATACACCTGACTTAAATCACTGCTCCTTAAGACCTGTGGAATCTTGTACAAACTCTTTAAACCCACAAAGCCTCAATGTGCTCACTTGTAAAATGGGGTGGCAAAGGGTAGGCACCCAAAGAAACAGACTGCTACCACCAACAAAATCAGGAGTTGCTTCATTTTTCTTCTAGTCAGATAAAACTGAATAAGTAAAGTGGTTTGTTTTAAATTTCAACTAATTATCTACACCTGCTTTCCTATCCTTTTCTGTGTGTTGGTTGTTAAAGTTGGTGGTAACTTGTTTTGGGCAGTAGTTCTGTCATTCTTGTTCAAGTTCCCTAAAAGTTTTTTGAGGCTCAATCTTCCCCACCACAGATAACTTTTCCTGAGGATTCAGAAAAGTAGTGTATGCTCCAAGCTGGGTGCAAGTCAGGGAAAGACATCTTGTTCCCATCACTGTAAATGCTGATTGATGTTGCTTCTTATCCAAGCAGCTTTCCTCTCCTATAGGAGACGTTCAAAGCACTAAGGCAAGTGGGATTTTAGAGAAAAATAAGTGCAAGTTCCTCCATGCCAGGGACCAATGGTAGGTGGCAAATGAACTCAGATGTGTATCAGTGGAGAAAAGAGCGAGAGACCCAAGCGTGGCCTCATTCTTAAAATGGACCAACCACGTGGGACATAGCAGATTCCAGACACACGCCCTTGAGGCTGGTCTAAAATTTCCTGTGGAAAGGGAGCCAAATCAAGCTAGCTTCAAAATTGTTTGTCTTTTTCTTTTCTTTTTCTTTCTTTCTTTCTTTTTATTTTTTTAAATTTCAGAAGAGGGTTTCTCTTTCTCTCTCTCTTGCATCACTGTTCCCTGCAACACACTAATTTCCTGCAGCTTTCTCTGGGGGCTTAAAAAGATGCTTCAGGTGACAGCATTACTCATACACTTGAGAGTTCTGCTACAGATGCAAAAGAAAAATTGTCATTATCCCTAAGTTTCCTGTAGGTTCTCCTTTGAGCAATCAGCAAGAAGATCACAAATGCCAACCTCTCTTTAGAAACAGATAGCTAGTTGGTAATATAGCATCTTCTAGTTGTCTCCTATATCTACCAGAAAGACAGTGTCTATCTAAGGCCTGTGGACATTTTAAAAATGTACTCTATACAACTGAAAAACAGTGTGGCTAAATTCTAATAGACCATGAACATCTGACATAGGGTTTGAGGGAGATGAAAACAAGGTCTAGTTCAATGGCTCTCAATCTGTGGCAATTTTGCACCCCCCCCCCCCCACACACACCTTGCGCCAGGGAACATTTAGCAATGTTCGAAGATATTTTTGGTTGTCACAACTTGGGGGTGCTACTGGCATCCCACAGGTGAAGCCAGAAACCATGCTCAACATCCTACAATGCCCAGAAGCCCAGAACAGTCTCTACAATAAAAAAATGTTTCTTCCCAAAATGTCAGTGGTGCAAAGATTGAGGGATCTAGGTCTAGTTAAACACTATATGGCTTTTTCCCTCATATGACTTTTGTGGTAGCGAAACATTCTTCCCTCTTGATATTTTCTCTCCAAAAGGCAGACTGGGAAAGAAATGTGACATCATTCTATAATAGTTTTCACACACTCAACAAAGAGGTATGACATTCAAAGCCCTTTGAGAAAGAATTGGCATTCCATTTCCATTATTTTCACTTACCTGTTTTGGATCTTTATTATAAAAATGAGGATAGTAATTTTCATCATATGTTACATATATTCTGTTACGTTAACTTCTGGTTTTATCATTTCATTTCAATTAGAGGCTCCTTAGTAGGGGTGAAGCTTTTCTTTGGCACATTGAAAATAGATTCTTCCACATCGACCCCAAGGCAGAATGCTGATGCACTCCCTGAGCCATGCACTGCTCTGCAAGTCTCTCCATGCTCACATGACAGGATAGTGCCCCCTTTTTGCCCACTTCTCTCTGCTTGACTATAATCTCCATGAGAAATCCCTGCAGGTGAGGAGGGGGCTTGGATGGTCCCTCCTTATGCAGAAGTACTCCACACATTGGAAAATATTTAGTGACCTTTAGTAACCTTTGCCCACTGCATAGCAGCAGTACCTCCAACCATTATAACAGCAACAATGAAATGCACCTCCATGTATTTCTGAATGTCCCTAGGTGAGGGGTAGCCACCCCCATTCAGAAATTGGTAGAAGTAGGGACATGGTCTTATTCATACTTGTTTCTTCAGTGACTGGCACATAGCAAGCAATCAATAAATGTTTATTGAACTGACAGATGAATGGCTCTTTGTCTCAACACTGAATACAGAAAGAAGTTCATCCATTCCCAAAATACATTCTCTTGTTCATTAAAAATTATGTATTGAGTTTTCACTACGTGTCAGGCAGGGAACTAAGTACTTAGAACGCACTGTGACAAAACAGAGATGATCTCTGTCTGAGTCTTAGAAGAAAGTGGGGAAGGCAGACGTTTGAACAAATAATATAAAGAAGCAGGCACTGCCGCATGAGGTTTTAACAGAGACATATAATGTGGGATGTGGGGAGGAGGGTTAGAAATGATTCCCTGAAGATGTGACAGTGCAGCTGAGACTTGAAAGCTGAGTAGGGAGAAGATAGGTGATAAGGGAGAGAGAGACGCAAATAGCAGTTCTAGGCAGAGCAAGCTATAAGAACTAAGGCTCTATAGCAAGAGGGATCCCAGATTTGCGGAACTTGAGAGAAAAGGGCAGGAGGGGATGTTTCAGAGGTGGGGATGGAGAAGGAAACCCAGCTTGGGAGGCAGCTGCAGAGTTCCAGGGTGGGAAGAAAAGGCTTAAGGTAGGATTGTGGGAATGTCTACAAACTAAGCTGAAGGAATCAAGATATATCTATAACCCCTGGGACCACAGGGACTTAAAACACAGAATAGGGTAAGAGTTAGTGCGTGAAAGTGCCCCCTTGAAAGTGAGCATTCCTTGTGGCCTCTGGGAGGGCTGGACAGAGGCTCTCACTCCGGGAGGACAGGGGGTTTGTATGCCCCTCCCCCGTCTACATCCTGTCCCAAAGAGGAGGCAGGAGACCTCACCTGTTATTTTATTAAATCAAAGTCTCCTTGCTCAAAGAAAAGAAGATGCTACCCTTGTTGTGTAAAGAAGTACAAAAAGAAAGTAACAGATTGGTCTCCGCATCCATTTTTACTAGTTAATCCACTGAACAGATATCAAAAATTTTAGCCGGGTCAAATTTTAGAAATCACCTAGTAGAAAGCACATGAAAGCACGTGGATACTGGCTCCAGGGAAGCCCATGTAGATCAGAGGGGGAGCAGCTGACCTTTTTCTTTAAAGTAGAAATAGTATCAATCTTGTCACTTACACTTCACTCCCATAATTTGTCACCTTTTACTTACACCTAATTTACATGCACACAAATAATGACAAAAATAAAATAGTAATAAACTGGTCTATATAGCATGCTTTATTTCTAAATAAATAAAGGCAGCTTCACATATAGAGAATCAGTTGATTCTCACAATATTCTTCCAAGATCCAGTGGAGAAAGTATTACTGGCTCCATTTCATAGCTAAAGAAACTGAGGTACAGAAAAACTGGGTAATTTGCTGAAGATCAATGGGAAGAATCATTTAAAAGTATTTTTAAAAGGTGTAGCTGATAATATTTCAGTCCCACTTCAACACAAGGATAATTTCTTTTATAAGTTATCATTTTCTTTGGCTTAATACTAAAATTTATAGGGTACGAATGTGTCTAGGAGTTATTTATTACTCCAGGAACTGAATGTAAGAAAATGTCCACCTTTTGGCTTTACCAGATTTATTTATTTATTTATTTATTTATTTATTTATTTATTTATCTATTTATTTATTTTTCATTCATTCATGATATAATTGTTTTATTTGTCATTTTTTAAAATTTATTTTTATTATCATGACATTGGTTAATGAATGGTTTTACCCAATTTAGATAAGAATGAAACAATGAGAAGAAAAAGAAAATCTATGATGAAAAGTAACAATTTTTTTTTTATGGGAGATAAGACAGTAGTTACTTGAAATGCAGTATCTTCACTCCTATATAGTAAGTAATAGGCGGAAAATGTAAAGATATGTGAAAAGTCTTTACTCTCCCATGATCAACCATTCTACCTATACGCAGATAATTGTAGTGAAATGAAACACTAAAATCAGCCAAGATCAATGTCTTGCAAAGTAGTAAAAACTCCAAAGGCCAGGTATATTCTAGAAATCAAACAAATAAGTACAATAGGTTATAAAAATAGATCACTTTCCCATTATTAGTAAAAAATACAGAATGATTTTGCAGGCCTATTGCTAGGAATTTCAACTATTTGGCCATTAGCAGCAAGAACAAAATAAAAGCAAAGTCAAATACTCAAAAAAAAAAAAAAGGGAGGAGGAGGGACATAAAAGTATTTCTTGTATCTTACTATCTTAAAATTAGTAAAGTTGACAGTAACAACATATTGCTGTCAACTACAAGATGAATTGTCTACAAAAAAAATAAAGCCAAAGGCAGTATGCTACAGTCTTCAAGACCAATGGATAGTTTATAAAGTTGAGAAAACAGTTGTGCATTCTTCAGGCCAAGAGTTCAAAGAACTCCAGACAGTACTGAGAGAAATGAAGAGAAGAACTACATAATCTGGTCTTGATTCCAAAACAGAGGAAGAAAACATTTTCACTTCAGACATAGCTGGCACTGAAGAAATTTAAGGTAGACCTCTTCACCCTAAAAAGCTTCCATTATTACCTCAGTTTGGTGGTCTTACAGATGAACTTGTTTCTTCTTTGTATGTTTATATATTTTGGCAGATAGTGTTGGCTGTCTATCTATCAGCATTTAACCCCTTTCCAGAGGCTGATTTTGTGAGTGGCCATTTTATGTGCACCTAGGATCCATTATGATCAGTTTAAGGGAAAGCATGAAATTCCATTCTGGCAGTAAGATATAAAATGAAGCTTTCTAAAGAGTTTTGGAACAGATTTCCCTCTTTGAAGAGATTAAAAAACACGAGAATTTTGTTAACATATTCCTTGATTCCTGTTTAGGACAGTGCTGCATGAAGACACAATACTTTGAACTACAAAAGCAATCTTGTCACCAGGAAGACATGTGTTGACAGCAAAACAGTAGAAAAGAGAATGGTAAAAGTCTGGGTCCTCGATAACATTTAGATGTCCAAACAACACGGAAGCAGCTACTTATAGATGACTTATACTGACGTGTGAACCATACATGGCTTTACATAATTTAAGCTGATATTAGTTAGATGTTGTATCACTTTCAATAGATCACATTTCAAAACTTACTACAAAACTACAGTAATCAAGACAATGTAGTACTGGCATAAAGATAGACATATGGGTCAATAAAATAGAATCGAGAGTCCAGAAATAAATCCTCACAATTACAGTCATCTGATTTTTGACACGAGTGCCAGCAGCATTTAATGGGAAGGCATAATCTTTTCAACAAATGGTTCTGGGACCACTAAATAACCACATGCAAAAGAATGAGTTTGAACCCTGACTTCACACCATATACAAAATTAACTCAATATAAATCAAAGAACTAAAAGTAAGAGCTAAACCTATAAAATTTTTAGGAGAATTGGGTTAGGGAATGTTTCTTAAATATGCCATGAAAAGCATAAGTAACAAAAGAAGAAAACTGATAAATTATCAAAATTAAAATAGCATTCAAATTTTCTGTATTGAAAAAATGCCTATTATATGAAACTGAAAATAAAATCAGTAAAAAAAAAAATACTGCACACAAACTCCATTGTGAAACTTAGTGCATGCATATAGGAAAAAAACTAGAGAAAAATATATCAAATTATTGATAGTAGTGATCTTTGAGTTAGGAATCACTGGATGATTTTTATTTATTTGGGGAGAGAGCTTCCTTTTCCTGGTTTTCTACATTAGCATATATTATTTTTTGATTTCTAATTTTGAAATGTACATATAATCATACAAGAGTGAATGAAATGTTAGCCTCTCTCCCATCCTTGTTCTCCACTCCTTTCCAGGGCTGCCATGTAAGAGTGTTCAAGTTGTTTACTGAACAATAGCATCTGGTTGAGGCAGTGAGTGAGGGTTATAATCTTGCCTGGGCTTTGCTGGATAAGCTGTAACTGATGGCTCTGCGGAAAGAGTCCTTTTCATCTAAGCCACAGGAAAGTGTTATGTAAGTGACAGCCCTGCCCTTCACTCCTCCCCAAAGGCTACCACTATGCTTAATTTCATATATACCCCTCCAACATCGTCATGTTATCCTAACATATGCATCATACTGTATGTATGAAAAAGCTACTTAAAAAGAATAAATAGGAAAATGCAATACAATACAATCAGAACTTAAGTACTTCTAGAAGTCATTCAAGGTAGCATAATAAAAGTGGATTTTAAAGGAAGAACAAAAAATATATATGGAACAAATGAGCCTTAAGGGAGGAACCCTAAGTACAATGATTGTTGCATTGTTTCCACCTAAGCAGTCCTCAATTCACACATGTTGCTTAAACAACAGATGAAATTGCTTATATACATTGCCAAGTGGGTTGATATTTGGTATTTCATTCACCACATTCCCCACAGTTTAGAAGAGTGTGGTGGTGTGCGTATAGTCCGGCCTCCGCAGTACGTAGCTTTAGGATTTTAATCTGCTGAGAAACTTGAGAATAAATGTCCCCATGTGAAACCTGGCACTTCCATTTCTTCTCTTCAGTGTCCTTCAAAACAAAGAGACTGCTCAAACAGAAATCCCAGGGCACCCTATTAATTTGTACTCAAACATCTATATATTCATTCAACTTGGGCTATAGTTTCAACTTGTTTAGGATAATGATGGTAAATCAGTAAATAATTCAAATTATGAGATATGATTACAAGGATTGCTCAGTCACTCGAAATAACATTCTAAGACCTTTCTCTGTGTTTCTGTTCCATGTTTTGCCTCATTGCAGAAGGCAATACTGGTCTTTTGTGTTCCAACTCTTTTGCCTCAGGCTCTTCATATTTACTGTTCTTTCAGTCCTAAACACTCTTCTCCATCCTAGGATTTCATCCAATGAACTTCCATTTATCTTTCCAGCCTCAGCTTGAATGTTGATCCCCCAAAGAATGTAAGCACTCCATCACAGCAGTTTAATCTTTCCCTCTTTAATATTTATCACATTTAAAATTACTTGCCTAATGCCTGATTTCACTATCAGGCCATAAGCTCCATGAGTGCAGGGACCACCTGTCTTGTCATCGTTGCATCCCCATTGTTTAGCATGGTGCCTGGCTCATAGTGAATACTCAATAAAACTGTTAATTGAGTACATGGAAATGTAAAAGCTACCCATAGCCCTACAAATGGAGAACCTTTACTCATTTAAAAAATTAGGTGCTATTTAAAAGACAGCTTGGGATTGATCGAAAGCCAAAAATAATAGCTTGGAACCTACTCTTAGGTCTAGAAGCATTTTCCAAGGAAGACGGAGGTAGAAAAACAAGGCTGGTATTGGATCAGGACAATCATTGGATGAAAAACAACACTGGGATAAAATAGTCAAGACTCAGGAAAGCCATCAGTTGATTTAAGTGTGAGATATTTCAAGTACAGTTTGGGACTCTGTGTGCTAAGAAAGAAGATGACATGTAAGATTTCTGGAGTTGAACCATCTTAATTTTAATTTGACCTGATTCAAATAGGTCTTGACAGGAGCATCAGGGATTATCTGAGACATATTTGTCCTCCTAAGTGGCTTAGTTCTCTAAAGCCCCTTTCAAAAGTGCTTTCGGACATTCAGAAACTAGTTCTAGTTCTATTTCTATTACTTCAAATATGCTATGAGCAGGATAAGAAGACTTAACTAATTTGCCTTGTGGATTTTTTCTCTGTTTCTATTTCTAAAATAGAATACTTAAGTCTGTTAACTGATTATCTTCAAGACTACAGAGAATGTCAACAGTTACTGGCATTCTTTACTTCAATTTTGAATACCCTTATCCATACGTACTACTATACAGTTTCAAAGAGGACAAAGAATTAAAATAATTTAAAGTACAAAGCATAGAAATATATAAAATGCAAACATTGTATTTACCTGATAAAGCACAACTACCATAAAACATTAGATTAAGTTTAAGATGGAAAAGAATTTTCAAAGCCCACAATCATTAAAATATGGTTTTGTAGAAAGGAGAACATCCACATTAATTTAATTTCCTTCCACACCAGTAAATGCTTATAAAGACTGGCTCTCTTCAATGATTCCATCCAAGTAAACTACGTGGCAAAGGGAAGGAAACACATGACCAGCTGGGGCCAGGAGCAGGTCCCAAAGCAATTTTAGCAATCAGAAACTGAATTCACCTATTTCATCTTAAAGATTCACATGGATTTTATAATATTTTTCATAATGTATCTTTGATTTCTTTCTAAAAATTCACACCATGTTTGTTTTTTTGTTTGTTTTGTTTTTGTTTTTGTTTTTTGTTTTTGTTTGTCCTAATCTCTTGGGACACCTCCCAATACCCTGATGAAGAAAGTGCATCACCACAGTGCAGAAAGCACAGATGTAGACTTTAGGGGATACATTCACTATAATCTGTACAGACTTCAGAAAACCTTTTAGTTTAGTAAAAAAAAAATAAAAACAAAAATAAAAAAAAGGTTTTCATCAGGAAATGGTTAAATATGGTAGGTTTTTGGAATCTCATACAGACTCCTATTATAGCATGTACCACACGATAGTAAATTTCTCATTTGTCATGTCTGTCCAACTGTTGTGGTCATGGGGTAACTGATTACCCAACATCCATTCTACCCAAAACAATTAGCCTAAGCCAGTTAGTTATGTTCTCCCCTCCATGTGCTTGGTTTAGGAAAAGGCATGCCAGTCCTGGCCATTAAGAAGTCTACTGAGGGGGCTTCTGGGAAACTTTGCCTAGAACTGGTAGAGCCACCTTGTTGCCAGCTTGAGGATGAAGCCAACACAGAGATTTGATTTTAGCAAGACAATTACCAAGAAGGGAAACTGGAGCCTTCAAGTATTGTGTAGGAGCCACAGCTTCCCTACCTCAGGATTTTTAAAGGTAATTTTTCCTTATTAAGCCAATTAATTTGTGCCTTCTCTGTTACTTAAAGAGCTTTTTAACAATACACTTTACATTAGGCCAGAAACTTTGTCAAGGGCAGGATATATGATTTACTTATCTTTGTAGCCCAGAGGCTAACAGAATATCTTACATATAGTAAGGACCTAATTCATATATGTAGGAACAAATTGAACAAATTATCAAACTTAAGATGTACAAAATGAATTTCCCAGTCAACTGTAGATGTCTTAGACATCTAATATCCAGATGAGTAATCCATGTTTTAACTACTATTACATGAAGGTAGGTGGGTTGTTGGCTTCAGCAGACAGTACTACAATTGACCTCAATATATTATTAAAACTTTACATGACAAACAGCAATAAAAAGGGATAAGAAACATATGAAATGGAAGTGTGGAAATGGCTGGCTAAAAACAGGTGAAAAAGATCCAAAGTGATTATTTTGTTCAAAGGAGGCACAGCACTGGAATGTTTGGGTTAGGGACTAGACATTCAAATACACAATGCCAGAGAGGAACAGCATTTGTTTATCTGTGGGACATCCAGGAGGACATGTAGTAGTAGCTGGATGTATAGACAATTCCGAAGATACTGTGTGTGCGTCTCCACTGGTGAAACACAAAGGTAGGTAAGAGGGACACCATTTTGTTAGCGAACTGCTCAGATCACAGAAGTGCTTTGAGATTTAGCATGGATTTAAGGGCCTCAAATGGACACACTGATATTCTTCAGAAAAGGAAGATTTACTCCTTCCTGATATTCCTGAAAAAAGAAGCCGTGTGTCAGTCATTGACTTAGGGAGTTTCTCACCCACCAACCCATCCTAATGTCCTCAACAACTCAGAAGTATTATCACCATTCTCATTTTAAAACTAGCCTAATTGAGCAATTACTTCCATCAAGCAAATATTCGTTTAATGGTAGCATTCTATCAGAGGTCCTTTCCTAGCAAAGTAAGGCTTCAGCAATAAGGAAATTTCAGCAAGGAAGGAGGGGAACCCTTCCTCATCAGGTAAGTGAAGAAGCAGACCCCATTCCTGTCATTACTGCTTACCCTTGAGACTGAAATATTAGGCACTATTCAAATATAGTCACAGGATCCTTTGCAGCGAGGAGAAACAGGATGGACAGGTTTTGATGAGAAGAAACCCTAAATATGCATCTAATGCAATCAAGCTTGAAAATAAAAGAGGCTTAAGAACATGGTCAGAGCTTACAAGTTCAAATGTCATCCATTTATTATATATAATACAACATTCTCTACTCCACACACATGTACATGGCACACAGATGTATGTGCACACACAAACACATACACAGTTCTCTTTGTACATTTCAATTCTACCTAGACTCAGTGATAAATCTATTCCTAAGAGTCTTTTCTTTTACATTCTCTTAAAGTCAAATAGGAAATCCAGTGCAAATATATTTCTTCCCATGACATTTCTGTCCAATAATGGAACTTTGAAAGATTTTAAAAATGTACAACCTTTATAATCTAGTGGATCATTTTAATATCATTCTTTAATATTAGGATGACAAATGTGACTCTACATTTGAACCTGTTTATTAGAGTTAGAAGTATCAGATAATAACTATAGCTATTCGTTATTGATTTCTTGTTATGAAGCACACATTAAGCATTTAATCTTCACCACAGCCTCTGAAATAAGTATTATTATTATTACCTCTATTTTACATATGGTGAAACTGCAGCATAGAGAGGTTAAGAGAGTGACAAGCTAGATTCAGAGCCCAGAGAGAAGCAGACAGTGGGGTACTCAGAGGCCAACAATGACAGCAGAGCAGTGAAGTTAGCCCTTGGTACCTGGGGGAACTGGGCACGAACAAAGCAGGTCAAGAAGGACAAAAAGCCAAGTTCCATGTGAGCAGTTGGGAATAAGGACATCAGCCAAGGAGGACAAGGCATGGGGAAAGGCAAGTCGGGTATTTCAGAACCCAAAACTCCACAGGAAGGGAAGGAGGGTGCAGGAGGTCTTATTATATCCACATGTGTCTACCAAGAGGGCAAGGACCATGACGGCCTTCCTCAGAGTCATATCCTCAGGGACTATCACAGTGGTGCTGGCATATCAACAGGCATTCAGAGAAGGCTTGCTGAAGCTGGAGGCAATGAAAGGGGTTAGAAAAAAGGTCTAGCATCCCAGGAGAGAAATGTGGGGTCCAAGCTATACAGAGGCTGTAATGACTTTATTTGTCAAAGCTTTGACAGCAAATGACAGAAACATAATTATAACTAATTTAAACTAAATAAGAAATTTGTTGGCTTATATGATAGGACTGGGGAACAGACATAGTCAAATGGGCCTTGAAGAGGCCAAGAATTTTTTCTTTCTTTGTCCTTATCCTTGCCACTGCTTCCTTTGCATGGATCATTCATTTTCTCAGGTGTGTCATCTGAACAGATTATAAAACCACAATCAAAGGTTGCTTCAGGTACATGTCCTTATAGTCTACTAATCAGAGAAAAAAAGAATGCTCTTCCCTGCTAGCTCCAGTATGTTAAATCATGGGAAAAGATGCCGATTAACTATCATAAGCATGTGGCTAGGATGGGGTGCCTTGGGGTGTGTGTAGCGATTGGCTCAGTCAGAGCAGGAGTCATATCAGGGTCCAGAGGGAGGGGTACCATGATTGGCAGCCCTCTACCAAACAACTTGCTCAGAGTGTGGAAAAAACATTTCTCCCAGGGAAGGGAGTTCCAGGTGCCAGAAGAAGAGGGTAAAGGATGTCAGACAGCAGAAACGGCAGATGTTCTCTATAACGCCTCTTGCCTTTGAGACAAACCAGTGCCCAAGCTAAGGTAGAACCATTGCTTAATCATGACATCCTTACTCCAAAATACGCCATGATGTCTCAGTTACTTTGACACCGTATTTTCCAGTCCTCTCTCATTTGTGCCAGAATTTAAATAATCTGTGGTGCCCTGCTTTCTGTTGTGTAGAAAGGGCCTTTAAGTTCCATGGCAGCACATCCAACTGAAATATAAATTTAACTCGGTCCCTCTCAGTGAAACAGTACCCTAAGATATTTACCATATTAACAGTTACAGCCTTTATATTAAAGTGATTTCCAATAATACTCTTTTGCATTTTCAATGATTTGGTTATATGGCACCTTGGGTACAATACTTATTAAATTCTTCCATCTGTTCCAGGAAGGAATGCATCGCTTCTTTGTTTTTCATCCAAAGAATATCAGTAACACCACATTAACAATTTTAATGGGATCCCATAAATCTAAAAACTTAAAATATTAATAAAAAACCCCTCACCATTGTCATTGAGAGACACTTCTTATTTTCTTTCCATAAACCCAACACAAAAAGACACAAGGTACCAAATGAAAACCTTTCGCCAAGGTTTGCTTCATGTTTTCAAATGGCCAAAGGCATGCTTACACTCTCACTGGCTCAACTTTTAAAGCTCCAGGTTTGACGAACAATGGTTCTTGGAAAAACCTGAGCTGGAATCCAGCTGACTCTCTATAGTATGCATACAACTATGCTGTCAAGATGCCAAACGTGAAAGGTGCAAACCAGTCTCCTAGTGTGTCTGGATTCGTTTAGTCAATAGTCATCGGATGCTCCCCAGACAGTTAGAAGGAGTATATCTCTCCCACCAACTGCCCCTTTAAATAGCCTTGCTATGTTTCCTTTGTAAAATATTCACTTTCCTTCCTGCCCTCTTCTCCAATTTCTTGAGGAAAAAAGAAGCAAGAAACTGCTAAGTAATGCTGCCTCCTCATTTGCAACCCACCTATCACCCTTTCCTCTTTAGAAACTAGTTTAGTCAATTTTGTGGCAGCAAATTGGACTTTGGGGCAGGTCCCCATCACTGTCAATGGATACTTATCTTTAGCCAATTCTTACCTATTACCATTATTGTTAAGTTTTTGACTAAATATCTTTCTGGCAATTGAGTAGAGTGTCTTTTGGGGTTTTCCTGAAGATTGAATAGACCAGAACACAGGGTGAGTATGGCTGAGTTTAAGAAAGATGTAAATACAGATGCCCCCACTCCAGTCCCTGGCAGCACTGCATTTGTGCTTTTACCTGATATGAATTTGACAAGAGGAGCTTGGCTAAACGTGAGAGTAAGGGTTAGCTGAAAGAGAAAAATAAAGTAAACAGTGTCAGTGATCCTACTGATAAAGTAATTCTATTCAATAAACATGACATTGATATGAGACTCGAGACTTCTCAGTGGGCCTCAGTTCCTCGGTGTCTCCCATGGTGTGAGCACAGCACAGTGTAATGAATCTCTTATTTAAAAGGTGGTGGAGGCGTTTTTCATACAATGTAGTCCCTAACCACAAGCCAGCTACTTCATTTGGTGTTTAATCAAAGAAAGAGAAACAGTAGATTAGGTTCCAAATCTAGACTTAACAAGAGATATTATGTTTGTCTCTGACATGGCTACCCAAATGACGTTCAAGGATTATCTATTAAACATGATTTCTGTCTTATGTGATTCTCTGATCCAATGGTAACTACTGGACTAGGGATGGAAAATAGTTCTCCACTCAAATACCAACTCCAGTTGATTGGTAGTGGCTGCCTGGGCATTGCTTTGAAGAAGGAATCTGAGCCTCAGTGGGAAAGAATGCTATGATTGATTAGTAATGTCTGCCAGGGTCCTAGAATTAGTGAGTGAGTGGCTAGAGGTGTCACCCATTTGCTGTTTCTGAGATTGCACTGAGGGTGCAATCAGGCATCTGATTTGTTGTTGTTGTTGGAGCCCAGACTGTGAGGTTTTTATTCCTGGCTATATGGAGGAAAAAGAGTTAGGAGTCATGGAGGGATATGTATGAAGCTTACTGACCTAGACCAGTCTCAGCACATTTTTTCTTTAATGGGGCAGATAGTAACTATATTATTAGGCTTTGTGAGACATGTGGTCTTAGTCGTGACTCCTCAACTTTGTCATAGTGCAAAAGCAGCCAGAGACAATACATGCATGAATAGGTATGGCTATGTGCCAATAAAACTTTATCTGCAAAATCAAGACAGCCTGCTGAGCCTTAATCAAGATTACGAGTGATATGGGTAAGAGATAATGCACAGATGAAATAGAAAGGTGAAATCAGGAGAAATTTGTGTCTGGAAAGGAATTTGGAAGCAAATCCGAAAAGTACTTCTTAAAGTAATAGAGAACCCTGCATTCCTGGGGCATGAAACATTCCTTTCAATTAATAGTCAGTAATGCAAACATGGACTCCCCCACATACAAGCAAAGGACCGTTGTTCCCATTAGTGTGGTTCAAGAGCCAAATGTCTCCAAAGGTAATTTCTTGCTGGTCTAAAGTTTTGCACCTAGTGAGCAAAACACTTTCTCCAGAAGGCCCTTGTTGAAAAGTAAACCTATCTTTATGGAATACTTAGTACAACAACCCACCACCTTTGGGAAACATATTAGCTAACAGAGAGCAGGGCTGTGATGGAGGGAAATATGGAGCATGTACACTTTGAATGGAAAATGTTGTACAATGGGGAAATGAAATCAGAAGAGAATCAGGGCCTGCTGCACTGGCTGGACAGGTAGGTCTGGATGGGGCAGTAAGCAAGACCAGCTCTCCTGAGCTGGAGGCCACCAAACATTTGGAGATAGTGATGGATTTTGGCAGAGGGACAGAGCCACTCTTAGAGCAAGGATGGCTATGGGTGGGGAAATTTTCAAACAGCGGAGGAGAAGATGAATGAAGGGCTCGCCTCCAAGTTCCACCTGAGGACTGATGTTCAGAAAGAGTTCATACAGAGAGGCGGGTTAGAAGTTCAGGTCTGAAACCAGATTCTATCCAACCTGGGGTAGAAATCCCAGCTCTGCCCCACCTGCCCAATGGCCCTGGAGGAATTACTTAACTCCTCTAAGGCTCTGGCTTGTCATTTGTCAGATAGAAAGAAAATCGCCTCCTTCTTAAGGTTGTTAATGAGAGATACAGGTATAGCAGTTTCTAAAGGGACAGTCCCTGCATTACAGTGGGTTTTCAGTGTCATGGTGTCTAGTACTCCAACACTCAAACTGTTTCAGCAGGACACTTGCTTTCACTTTTTTCAGCATTTCTTTGTGAAGCAGAGTCCACAAAGGAAGGAGTAGGTTACTAGAAAATTGTGGCTTAATCATTACCCTTAAGTTAGATGCCTAAATTTCTCTCCTTAAATTAGACAGGCAATTCTACTGGGCTGTGGAGCAATTTCAAATAAGAATTCATAAAAAAAAAAAAAAAAAAAAAAAAGGAAACCAATAAAACCAGGGAGATTCTTAGGCATGGCTCCATTTTTATGTGTCTACTATGGAAAGGTAATGATGGCTTGGAAGCAGGGGTATTAGTGTGTCATCCATCTGTCCCAACAAGGCATGAGGAACATAATGAACTACTGCCAACAGGTTGGCCAGGTGGTGTAGTGCCCCCAACATCCATCCTCCTCCTTTGTGTGAAAATTCCTAATTTCGAACATTATCCACCCCTATAGAACTTACATGCTGATCAATCCCCACTTCAGGGGGAAACCTAATGAGCATAAACAAATTAGCTTGTGAGTGAACCTGGGATATAAGCCAGTTTGTTAGAGTCTCAGGACTATTGCTTTCAATTCTGGATAAAGTTACCCTCTCTTTGTACATGTAAGGCACAGATGAGAATTAAACTGCTTGATGCTATAAAGGGAATAAAAAATGTGACAATAAAGCCCACAGAACAGACAGAATTAAGAAAGCTGTGTCAGCTTCTTGACCAAACCTCACCTGAAATTAGACCTCTGGATTTCTCAGTTACATGAGCCAATAAACATCCCTTATTGTTTAAGGCAGTTCACACCAGGGTTTCTATTGCTCATTTGGGTTCTTCCACCTCGGGGATGCTTAGACACCCCCAGCAATGCCAACAAGAACTCCACCCTTTCCTCAAATGGATCAGATTTCCTGACAATAAATGCAATTTCCTAGTACAGGGAACAGACCCTGGCTTGTTGCCCTCAGGCTGTGCAGAGAAAGGACAAAGGGATAATGCCTCACTTTGGCAGTTTCCCATCTTCCTCTCTGAGCCCGTCTCTTGCCCCTGAATGTTGCTATCTGTCCCAACATTCCATTTGGAATGATTTGCCCTCAAACAAGTCTGACCAACTTCAAGCTCCAAAAGCAGATCTGATTTCAGCTCTGAAATTCTCATTCTGTACAATCTACTGACATTCTTGTGCAAAAGAGTAAATGTGTGAGTGTACAAATGAATGAATGAATGAATGTGAATATGTGAATGTATGTGTAAGTGCAAGGGTGTGAGTGCACAAGTGTGTATGTGAGTGCAAGTGTATATGAGTATACGCAGCATGTATACAAGCTGTTTCTGAAGAAGTACTCCACCTAGGGGTGAACTGTCAAACTGATGTCCTCTGATGACACAGAAAGTAGGTATGATCCAGTACTGACCTCTGAGAAGGAAAATAGCAAAATAATTTACTTAGAAGGCACAGCTTTCTCTTTTAATAAGAGTAAATAATAGAAAAGTTGTGGAACAAAGGGAAAAGAGTACAATATTTTTTACTGTAATAGAAAATTCTGCACATATCTAATGTTTGAAAATCTATACTTGGCCTTTGGAACAGGAGCTGCAAACCCTAGAGAGTCAACCAGGTGAAATCTGAAGTCTGTGGGCCATGTTCTCCTGTGGCAACCTGGAGATGGCATGCTCCATCGAAGGGTACACTGCCAGTTAGCTCTGAGTGTTGACAAGTGGTAACGATGGCCCAATGGTGCCAGAACTCTGATTCAACAACAAAGCTCACCAGAACAAGTTACCTAGCTTTATACATGACTCAATTTTCTGTATGGTGGCTACAAATTCACACAGTATTCAAACTTTAAGTTACCAGTGTACAACCTATGCTTAAATTCTCAGTTGCTTCTTTAGATTTGACTAGGTTTAACCTAGAACTCCTTTAAATTCTTATTGCCCTGAGATGACTTACAAATATGACTCAACTCACAAAAAGTACAATTAACCACGCCACCTCAGTCTGAAGCAAGATACACTCGCATGATTATAACTGCGCCTAAGCAACACCATTCAAACCTAGGATAGAGAGGGAGGAGTTGACAGCACTGGGTTTCTGAATTCTATTTTTCATCCCACAGGATATGAATCACACAGGGCAAATCCCTTTGTCAGGAGCACGAGGAATTGGAAATGTTCTGTCTCATTGACTTCATAAAAATGTTTGCTACTGAACAAAGTCTTCAGCTGCAAAGCTGACCTTCCTCTTTTTTCTAGGGGAACTCTGAAGAAGTTCATCACATAAAGTAGTGAGTAATGTACAATATTCTGGACAACCAACTAGGGATGTGGTTGTAATATAATCTATATTGGAAGTCGAATTAATGAAATCTTGGCTTCGAATCCTAGTTTCACCATACACTTCTTAAAACACCATACACTTCTTAAAATTGAAGATTTCCAAGGGCCATGCTTTTGAATAATTATCTATATCAAATCCTAACAAACCCCCAACAAAGTGATTTTTAAATTTGATTGTCTTTAAGCTGAGTTGCAGAAACAAAGAGCTGAGTGCTCAGGAATACAGCAGGAATGTTACCCACTTGCTGATCTAGCCAGTAATCTTACTTCTCTCTAGACGAGAATGATAATGGTTAACATTTATTGAATGCTTACTATGTACTAAGCAGGACTTTAAGCACTTTTGATATATTAACTTATTAATTTGCTCAAACCCCTATGAGATAGGTACTGTTTTACCTCTATTTTTCAGATGAGGCAGAGTAGGATTAAGAAAAGAACACAAGGTTTTCCAGTCAGTGGGGGTGGAGCCAGGTTTCAAAACTCAGGTGTTTTGGATACACAGTCGAAGCTTCACTGCCTCACTGGATTGAAATGCAGATTTAAAAGATTTAAATAACAAAGGACAGATAAACTAAGGACACTTCAAGTCACCTAGAAGGTTAAAGAGCTTAACATTGGAGTTAGACTATATGGTGAATTGACCTGCTTTCAGAAGGCTGACTTTATTTCACTGAGTCCTATTTTTTTTTCTTTGATAACCCAAAAGTTAGAACAAAAGGGGAGTGAGAATATGTCCAAGTGGGGGAAAGAAAAGATAAGGGTGGCCTATGGACAGCCTGAAGTAAGTAGTGGAAGTAAGAGTGCCTCTTGTTCAAAGCCCTCTCTGTTGAGTCCAAAGAGAAATTCACATAGCTGAGCAGCAGGAACCGGGATGAGAGCCCTGGCGGGTGGATGGAGAGCTGTCAGAGGATACTTGAGAGAACGCCAACAACAAACTCCATTTACTTCCCAGATCTTCCAAGTTCAGTGAGAAACTTCACACCCTCTAGGCACTAAAACCTGCTTTGTTGTTCCCGATAGCACAGGTAGGCCTCAGAGGTGCCATAATCTCCTGCTGGTTCCACTACAGTAGTTTAATCATATAACCTACAGTAATTCCCATGGCCTCTGATAATGGTTCAAGACTACATTTTTGACATCTAGACAATGCCTAGCCTATATGGAGCACACAAGTCATGTTTGTTGAGTAACTGGATTAAAGAGGCCCAACTGGAACAACACATGAAACTCACTGATAGTATCAATAAGAGCAACGTCTAACATTTCTTGAGCACTAATTAGGTAAATACTTACATATAAAATGATTTCATTTAATGCTCCAACTACTTTATAATGGAGACCTTATTCTGATTATTTCCATTTTGTGGTTAAGGAAACTGAGGCACAGAGAAGCAAAATAACTTACTCAAGTTCACTTAACTAGCTTGAACTTGGCCAGGTGGTACCTGGATTCAACAGAGTTGAATCAATAGACATTATCACTTGCTGCAGGTTAGATCTCTTAACCTCACATTCCATCTCCCCACCCCCCCCCCACACACAATCTACTGTCCTCCCTGAGGGCAATTAGGCATTCCATGTTCTCTCACAAATTCTTCTCAAATACTTCCCCACCACACTGCTCATCTCAAAACTGTACCTATGCATAGTCACAAATCGCTGTAACCCCATTCCATATCCAGGCACCCCCAAATGTCATTTAATCCTAACAATGGCTTTAAGAAAGAGGCAAATATGTAAGAAGCTTGAAATATTAACGTTTCCTCTCTTCTTCTCTTTCACTAGCTTTAGAGTTTGACTTGATTGCCTCGTTAACTTCAAAGGACGTGATGAATTCACCATGAATCCCAAAGATAGGCAGCATTTTGAGAAACAGCAGAATGAAGACAATAAAACTCTGCATCTCATATACTGTGAGCTGCAGAGGAAAGGATAAGAAGAAAACAGTACAAATTGCTCCTAGTTATTTCTCAGAGATGTAATGAAAAGAAGTGGAGAAAAATTTCTATTTGCTTTATTTTTTCTGTTTATACCAATGCCATTCCTTTCCCTTGCACATTTGGAACCTTCTGGAATTTCTTTATTCTTGCTATTTTGTTGGGATTTTCATTACACTGAATTTGTTTCTTTTCAGTAAGGATGATGTTAGCCCGGGGGAGAGGTATGCAAATGGAATAGTTTCAGTTGTTTCTCATATCATACAGAGAGAGACTGTAAATGATCACAGAGAGATTTTTAATTCATATCGAGAGAAGGCCACCAATGGAGAAAGTTGGTTACAAGTGATAAATGCATATCTGAATAGAACAATAAGATCTTCATCTATAAAATACATAATATTCTCCCCAAAAGACCTCAGTCAGGAGGAACTAAGGTGCTGCTTTAACAATCGAGAGAGACACACTAGGACAGGATTGTCCATCAAGCAGATAAGTAGTACACATCAGTGCTGCACTGGAAGTATACTTCCCCTCTAGTGAATTCATATCATGTGGCTAGGAACTAAACATTCTAGAAAACAAATAGTTTTTCCTTTCAGCAAAGGAAAATGATGCTTCCTTTTAATTAGAGGGTGTTCCTTCAATGAAAGTCTAGTGGTCTACGGGCAAAAAAAGTCAGGTAATCTTAGGTCTCCAACAGGGTTGAATCGATAGACATTGTTTCTTGCTGCAGGTTAACACTGCCATTAAATTGGGTTTGATGTGTAGCACATTTCAAGGGAGTGCATTTCAACACCATCATGGGTGTTCCCTGAGGCAGATGGGGTGTCCAGGTAGCAGTAGCTGTGTTGTCCTTCAGGGATACCCAAAAGAACCTCTCTTTCTAATGTTGGCTTCTACTGAGGCTAAGATCCACACTGACCACAGCCAATTAGAGAAAAAATATTAGACTCGTGTATTCTGTGAACAGGCAACAATATAAATGAAATGAACTACTCAGATGTAGCCACTATGGCTTTCAAGGCTGGGCACCCACCTCCAAAGGGAAGCAGAGTCACATAATATGGTGTATGGGGAGCAGATTTACACTCTTAGTTGCTTTCATTTTAACCGTATGTGCTTGACCTTCTTTCATGAGTCTTCTGTGTCCATGATCAGGCCCTGCCCACCTCTCCAGACTCACTTATTCCGCCCCCACTTCCCTGTCAGTCCTTGAATGCACCATACAATTTGGTCATATGGTCATCGCACATGTTGTGGCCTCCACATAGAACCCTTGGCCTCTTCCTCCTTCTCTAGGTAGAGTCCTACTCAATTTCAACTTTTAGATAAAAGTCACATCCAGGAAATAGCTGTGCATAATTTTCCCAGCATTGGCAAGTTTCTTTTGCTAAATAACCTCCTCAAAACACATTTATTTTCTTCAGACTTATCTCAGTTTGCAGTTACATATTTATTTAATTTTTGTCTTTTTCACAGGGTTGTAGGTTTTTTGAGAGCAGGAAATGTTATATGTTTTTGGTTTCTAGTATATTGCCTTCCCTCATGGCAAATTTTCTAGGCACTCAAGGAATGTTTGTTGAATGAAGAACTCCTCAAAACATCTGTAAGGATCAGATAAAAGATGGCAGTGTATGTAGATTAATTATTTATCCAAAAACAAGACTCCCCCGCTGAATAAAGTACCCTGCCCTCTCAATTAGAAAGATTAAATATAACAAGTTTTATATTGGAGATGAGGACAATTTTTTTTCTTTGACCACCAGGTAGCACCAAGAAGCTTGAAGTGAAATTTGTGATTTGTCCTTAATAACTGACACTGTTTAGCTGGTGGTTCTGAGTAACGCATTTCTAAATGAGCATCCCAAAAGATGTACAGTATGTACTCCAACCTTGCTCTTACTGGGAGAAATATTATTGTATAGGTTAGACTGAAATCCACTGAAATCTGACTAATTAAATTGTCTTCTCTCAACAGTCAGTGATCTTGGAAGAGGATCATGAGTTTTAGCAAGATCACAGCCTGAGCCAACACCTTAATTTCAGGCTGGTGAGACTCTGAGCAGAAGACCCAGTTAACCTGTGCCCAGACCCCCAATCCACAGAAACCATGAGATAATACATTTTGGTTATGACACTGACTTTGTGATAATTCATTATGCAGCAATAGAAAACTAATACACTGGGTTGCAAAATGTTTATTTTCATATCGAGGTAAAGAATAGATAATCCCAGATAGTCCATATGAAAAGAGGCAACTGCACCAGATGCACAGATAGCAAAGTACACGAGGAAGAAAATGTGTGTTGCATACATGAAATGGTTTAGAGCCAGCACTGGATTTATGTTAACTAGGAAATATATTAGGAGATAGATTTGAAGGAAATGTAGATATGGTAAGGGTAGCGTTTTAGCAGAAGTCTTTCAGTTTCTTGGGATAGGAATTCAATTCAAACTGGTCAAAGCACACATGAATAAATAAGTCCAGTAAAGGTCCAATAAATAAGTCCAGAATGTGTGTGTATGTGGTGGGGGGGCGGGGGTTGGAGAGGAAGGTGGAGAGTTATTGGCTCACAAAACTGAAAGTCCAGGGGTATCTGGCTTCTGGCACTCACTCTCTGGACTGTCTCTCTCTGTTTCTCAGCTCTCTTTCCTCAGTGTTGATCTCATCACTTCCAATGGAGACAGAGGTGGCCACTAGCAGATCTAAGCTCACATTCAGCTAGTTTAGCAACCCTGTGGAAAGAGAGATTCTCTTTCTCAATGATTCCAACAATAGTCCTTTGGTTATTCTTCACTGGCTCTGACTGGCCAGACCTGAGTCACACGTCTAACCATGACACCAGACAATGCTGGTGGAGTTGCCTCACCTAAGCCAAAGGAAAGTTAGGGTTCTCTTATCAGAAGAAGCATGATTGGATGCTGGGCAGTCACAAATCATGGATGCCCATTTCCCAACATGCAGCATGGTAAAAGTGCATGATGCCAGATCCACACTTGGGAAATGGAGAGAAGAGGCCCTTTTAAATGAAGAGTCAGGTGGTAGATCCGCTAGAGTTCACAAACAAGGGAACCCCAGAGAAGGATCTCAGAAGTTATGGAGCCTAATGAAACTAGCAGACCCCTCTGTAGCAGAAGCCTATAAGATGGCCCAAAAGGCACATGGTAAAAATGAATGCTACCTCCTTTCTATCTATGGGGCAATAGTTAGGTCACAGATGCCAGGTTTTTAACCTTACATTCATTCATTATCAGATGTATTCCTCACCCACAGCCTTATGAAGTAGGTATTTTAACATTTGAGGAAATTCAGGCTAAGAAATTTTACCTGAGGTCACTGACCTGACATCTGGTAGAGCAACGACTCAAATCTAGGAGAGTGTGTCCCCATAGTCACTAAGCTAAAACTCCTCTTTCACTAAGCTAAAACTCCTCTTTCTGAATTAACCTTGACCTGAATAGGAAAAGAGAAGGGATAAACGCCTAATAAAATTTAACTCTCATATTGTAAAAGACTATTTCTCTGTGCACTTAGGTAGGTATTTTGGCCTAGGATTTAACCAATTGGGCTTCAGAAGTAAGTCAAAAGCCCTTTGGAAAAATAAAGGTGGGCTCCCAATGAGCAAAGGAACTGCATGAAGCAGGGCTACCAGGGCGGGTAAGCAGGCCACAATGTGTTTTCAGATGCACTGACGCTGGAAACACGGGAGATGTCAGAGGTAAACAACAAGAGAGGAAGTCAGAGAGGGAAACGGCCAGGGAAAGTTCAGGTTGCTCTCCCTCCCACGCCCTCACTACCCATTGTGGCTCTCACTGAGTCAGCCCAGATGGGAGGAAAGCAAGAGACCTCATCCGCCCAATGTCCAACCTATTCCTGGCCTGGAAGTAGGGAGGATGAGGTTTGTGATCACAGCTCAGACACACCCAGGTACTCCACCCCCAATACCCAGAGATTTCAGTCAGGGCCCTGGAATAAAGAACATGGGTCAAGGGATTCGAGTAAGCCAAAGTATTATTTACTGGATGACTTTGGTAAGGTACTTAACGTCTCCAGGCTTTAAGTTCCTATATGAAAAGTATGGGGTTGAATTTGATTCGAGATTGCACATTCAAATGCCAATAGAGACCAACCAGGTAATGAAAATACTGCAGCAGGCTGAGTTAAGACAACAGGAAGCAGTGAGGACTACAGACAACATGTGTTGCCTAGAAAGGGCATTCCCAGTGTCTCCAAATGTTCCCATTTTCCACAAGAAGCCAGAATTGGGACCTTTATATCAAATCTCCTAATTTTTAAATGTTGGCAACAAATTCAAACTCCTTAAGACATTGTGCAAGGCAAACTAACAAGATAGCAGGTGTTTTGCAATCTTGATGCTAGACATGTCCTGGTCCATAAGTTAGCCACTAGCTACATGTGGCTATTTCCACTTAAATTAATTATCACTAAACAAAAATTAAAAATTCAGTTCCTCAGTCACCACAGCCACATTTCAGATGCTCAGCAGCCACATGTATTAGCGGCTACCATACTGGATAAGACAGATGTGGAATATGCCCAACTCCACAGACAACTCTCTTGGAAAGCCTTTATCTAAATGATCTCTAAGACAACGTCTAGCTATTAAAACTCAAAATAAAGACAAAATAAAATGGGTTTTACTTCTTCAATTGGTAAGAAACAAGGTTACTGGAATTTCATTGCATAACTCTGACACAAAAAGGCTGGTGCCATCATTTTTTCTTCACCCTGATGAGTTCCTTACAGTTTCATTTAAATTGGTTTCAACAGATTTGTTAATAGAAACTTGCTGATACTTTCTAACCTGCTTCAACATTCAAAGTAAATTCTTTTTTTTTTTTTAAAAATTTAAATCACTTTATTGTTTTAAAATAATAATAATTATTATGGTTATTTATTATTTGGGGAATGTAGTAGAAAGGTCTCCTGCCTTATGAATTTATTAAAAGTTGGTGGAACTTCAGTCCAGGAGGTCATGGAACAGCAAAGTTATCTTAGGAAAGAAGGAAGTGCTAGAAGAAATATAATTTCCTTCTGGGTTTCTCTGCTTCTTCCTACCCCAATCCACAATATTTACTAATGGGAAAACAGCCTCTCGTTGCTCTGAACACTGTCTGAGACTAGTGAAGTGACTTAGTTTAAGTTTACAATTTAAATTTATTTTATCATCTCAACTCTGAAGAGAAAATGAGTAAGAAAGGAAGTTTGACATCATTTTTTCTTGGTGCCATATTAGTGCTGCTTTGAAGATTGTGTTTTTATTTACTTTCCTTATTTATTTTATTTTATTTTTCAATTGCAGTTGCCATACAATATTATATTAATTATTATATAGTTTCAGGTATACAACATAGACATTTATTTATATAACATAAAATGATCACCCCGATAAGTTTAGTAACCATGACACCATAAAGTTATTACAATATTATTGACTGTATTCCTAATGCTATACTTTACCTCTCCATGACTATTTTGCAACTAGCAATTTGTACTTCTTAATCCCTCTACCTTTTTCATCCCACACCCAAAACCCCTAACCCTCTGGCAACCATCAGCTTATTCCCTGCATCTATGTCTGATTCTGTTTTCTTTTTTTATTTTGTTCTTTAGAGGCCACACATAAGGTGAGATCATACGGTATTTGTATTTCTCTAACTTATTTCACTTAGCATAATGCCTTGCAGGTCCATCCATGTTATGGCAAATAGTAAGATTTCATTCTTTTTTTATGGCTGAGTAGTATTCCATTACATATATGTAGCACTTCTTTTTTATCTATTCATCTATTGAGGGACACTTAGCCTGCTTCCATATCTTGGCAACTATAAACAATGCTACAATGAATATATGGATGCATATGTCTTTTCAAATTAGTGTTATGGATTTCTTTGGATAAATGCCCAGAAGTGGAATTACTGGGTTTTTGTCTCTTGCTATGGCCTTTGTTTTTTTTTGCCTGGTGTAATTATTGCTATCCCAGACTTGTTTTCATTTCCATTTTCATAAAATATCTTTTTCCATACCTTTACTTTCAATATGTGCATGCCTTTTGATCTGAAGTGAGTCTTGAGGAGCAGCATATGTAAGGGTCTTGGTCTTTTTTTTTTTTTTTTTTTTAATCCATGCAACCATCCTATGTCTTTTTCTGGAACATATAATCCATTTACATTTAAAGTCATTGTTGATAAATATGTAGTTATTGCCACTTATTATTCATATTTTTGATTTTTTTTCCCTTCTTCTGCTTAAAGTCCCTTTAACATTTCTCATAATACTGCTTTGGTGATGTTGAACTTCTTTACTTTTTTCTTTGAGAGCACAGTAAATTCTTGAGTTATTTAATTCATAGGGATTTGAATTCTAAAATTGTACTAAAAAGAGAAGGTGGGAGTGGGGTAGGAAGAAGCCCTATTTTATGTTACCTAGCACTTACCCTTCCCCAGCTAGACGAAGTTTCACTTCCATACGAAGCTTTTAATTACCTGTGCAAGATCTTCCAGTGTGACAACCAGCAATGTTTTAAATCAGGGGTCATCAAATTCTTCTACAAAGAATGAGATAATAAATATTTCTGGACTTATGGGCTATACGTCTCTGTGGCATCTACTGACCTCTGTCTTATTTCATGAATGCAGTTATTGACAATATGTAAACAAATGAGCATGGCTGCATTCCAATAAAACTTTACCCAAGAATACCAACATTTAAATTTAATGTAATTTTTTAGTGTCATAAAATATTCTTCATTCAATTTTCCCCCTATTCATTTAAACCATTTTTAGCTTGGGACTGTACCAGAACAGGCAGTGTGAGGGATCTGATCCACAGGTTGGATTTGCTGACCTCTGACTAAGTCTTGCAAGCTCCCTCCCTGATGGAAAGCTGGTGGCCTGCAAGCCAGGGAGAGTCGAGCTCTGGCACGTGTATACGATTCACAGCATTTACCCAATGTAAGCTCCATACTTAGCTAATGCTGTTCAGAGCAGGGTAGTATAACACAGAGATTGTTTTGTGTAACTGCCTTATCTATACAGTTGATCCTCAGTATTCACAAATTCCATATTTGCAAATCTGTCTACTTGCTAAAATTTAGTGTAACCCCAAAATCGATTCTTGTGGTGCGTGGTGCTTTTGAAGTCACATTCAGATATGTGCAGTGGGGAGAAAATTTGAGTCACCCTTTGAACAAGGCCCTAGCTAAGGTCAAACAAGGAAACACTCTATCTTCAGCTCACATACATAAATAAGTATCTTTTCGTGATTTTTTTAACATAATGTTTTTTTACATTTTTGTGTTTTTATTGTGACTTTGCTATTTAAAATGACTCCCAAGCCTAGTGCTGAAATGCTGATTACTGTTCCCCAGCATAAGAAAGTTGTGTGATGTGCTTCAGGAGAAAATACTGTGTTAGATAAATTTTATTCAGACGTGAGTTACAGTGCTGTTGGTTGTGAGTTCAATGTTAATGAATCCATAATATATAGTAAATGAAGTGTCTTTAAACAGAAACACACATAAAACCAGCTTATGAATTGACTGGCTGATGAGCATTTGTGATCAGAGAGTCACGGAAACCAAACCCTGTATTTACCCTACGAGTGATAGATAGTTCAGTGTTTGCTAATTCAGTGTTTCTGGTGACTTTATAGAACATATTACTGTAAATAACAAGAATTGACTGTATATATTTTTACTGATATTAAAAAAACAAGTCACTGTGATATCCTGTGTGTTTCCTTTCCTCTACCTTATAAGTTGCATTTATGGTTTACTGAGGAAGACCGAAACTATTTTAAATGAAGTTTTTGTATTATCTCATGATTTTAAGTTTCCATGATTCCCTGGTTTTTGGTTCTCCAGATAAATGGGCTGTTGCCTGGTTTATGACTTAGAAAGCTATTTTCAATATTCTTTACTTGTAGGTAATTTGCAACCTCAAAGACTGTACTCCAACTTCTGAAACACCCCAGGCTTAAAATCTCTGCAGGACTCTGTTGAAAACTTGGCTGGTGAACATTTCTTCACAATGCAAATATTCAATAGAGTTTTGTAGACTATCTGAATGCTACTAAATATCATTCATAATAAATAACCAAAACCTAAATATTCATTGCGGGAGTCAACCAGAGTTTTATAGGAGACCCGGCACCTTTATTATGTCCTTGGATGTGATTTTCATTTGCAATGTTGCAGAAAATGCACTGGCATGTTCCTTTGGAAATGTATCATGTGAGGTGGTCCAGCAGGGGAGTTACTTGGAGATGGAAGAGAATGTTGAAAGCTGAGACAACTGAGGGCTGAGGTTCAGGCAGAGCCAAAAAAATAAAAAAGTGTTTCAAATGCATTTAGAAGAATATTAAAAAGTTTGTTGGTGTCTTAAGGATACATATACATGTACTTTTTTGTTGTTGATGACTAACTTCTGACCAAATACTATCTTTCTGTGATTACTGATGCAATCACTGGCATTGACTGAGCTCTTCATCGTGACTGTGGCCTATTCTCCAAGCATTCTAAATATCAGATGACATTCTAGTGCTTACTATATGCCAGCACTATTGTAAGCACTTTAAATATTAACCTATTTAATCCTAAAATAACTTTATAAAATAGGCACAGTTATTATCATGTTCATTTTATAGATGATGAAACTGGGACAAAGAGATGTCATGTAACTTGCCCTGGGTCACACAGCAAATAACTGGCAGAGCCAGCATATAAACTCAGGAAGTCTTATTCCAGAGTCCTTTCTTTGACCGCTATTGCTACACTGACTCTCAATAAAGCACTGGATAATTGTAGAGGAAACCTAGCTCCAATACAAAAGGGGTTTTTACAGTGGCTGCTTCTAGTAGCGGCAACTTTCAATTCATCCATTAGCAGCGTTATTTAAGTCATCTTTCTCTCTCTCCTCCCTCCCTTCTTTTCTCTCTTTCTTTCAGTTCTAATTTACATACATACAATTTCCCATTTTTGACAAACATATGTGGTTATTAAACCACCAACCCAATCAAGAATGAACACAGTTCCATCACCTCAAAAAATTCCTTCATGCCCCTCTATAGTCAACCCCGATCCTCACCCCAGTTCAGAGACCAAGGATTTTATTCAGGGATCCATGCACTCCAAGGGATCTTTTAACGGAATTCAATAATAAAACTTAAATTAGTATAAAAATTATATATTAAAAAATTTCACTAACTTCTAATTCAAATTTAACATTCCTTCAGTTATGTATATAAGTAACAACTACAGATAGTATCAGTCACTTGGTCTCCACAGAAATTACAGATACTCTTATATCACATTATAGTTGTTGCCAATATTGCAAAATATTGTTTCTACTCCCACTACTTTGGAATTATGGTATGCTAGATCTTGTTATTTATTGTATTACTAAATAAGCACCTTTGCTATTATATAACAAATTTTGAGATCATAAATGTTTTAATAACTATTTAAATATAATTTAACATACCTTTAATTTTAAAACTTTTTTTTTAAGTTTTAAAAAATCTTTAAGAAGGGATTCAATTTACTGACGGTCTCCCCTTTCTCAGAGGATGGTGCTAAGAGAAACCATATTTTGGCAAACTGAATCACCTGTAACTTATTCTACCATCAAGATATAGAATGAATAAAATTCAGTCCCTGCCCTGACTGATGGAGGAATTATGCATCTTCTCTTCTTAAAACTGATGGTGGAAGTTGAGCTGTGCTCCTTCACAGCCCAATGCTGCTGCTGCTGCCTCCTCTAAGGACTGTTAAACAGCACCACCTGCCTGCAAAGACACCTGCTCTCCCAGCCATTTGCAACCCACCACAGGGCGGACAGAGGACATCATCCCTCAGAAAGAGGAACCAGTCAGCTGTACTTCCAAGAGGGTCTGAGCTATCCAGACACAACACCAGCTACTATAAAGATTAAGTAGAAGCTGAATATTGACATTTTCCAATTATTCAGAATCACTTTGTGATCAGGACTGTATTATTAAGACCCACTGCTTATACTTTGGTTTGCCACCTCTAAATCAATTATTTCTCTCTTAATTTATTAATATAATGAACAAATCAATAGAAAAAGGATGGGAGTAGGTAATGAGAAATACAAATGACCAATAAATATATGAAAAAATCCTTGACTTCACTGATAATCAAAAGTAAATATTAAGTGAATAGAGTTATGTTTTCTCTTATCAAGTTATCAGAAGCCGAGTTATTTTAATAAAGTAAATGAATTGATGTAAGACATATGTTGACTCTCTTAAATCCTCACATGGAAATTCATAGTCGAAATAAAAGCTTTTTTGAAAATGGAAGATTAATTTGAAATTTACTTAGACTAGGTTAATTTCTGAAGATAATTTCAAGAGGCAAGGCTAAAAGAATGAATGTAAGATTCTAAATCACAAATTTAAACAGAAGCAATGTAAAGAAATCATAGATGTTGCTGATATTGACTTTACCTATTGGTAGTCAGGACTTGGAATACAACAGCCTTTATTTCTACATACCTCTGGTCCTCTGTCTTTACCTACCTTTTGCCCCAATCCCTCTCCATAACATTGTGACTGGACTGTGCCTTAGGCCCATAAGAAGATGGGAGACCTAGCTGCTTTAAAAGATTCCTTGTCTTTCACAGTTTTTCATAGTGTTATTCTCTCTCTTCAGTAGTTAATTTCTCATTTATAGTATTTCCATAAAGCCTTCTTAACCATTACCCTCTCCTCATACTATACATTCCTCAAGCACATCTTTTTCATTTCCAAAGTATAATGGTCAGAGAGGACATTTAATAAATGTCGATCAGTTCTGCCACAACACGAAAATGGATGGAGTTAAATTTAAGAGGAAACAGAAGCTAGAGATGAACAGCAAAGTTGAATTGCTGCTCATTGTTTTCAGGTCCCTCCATTCTGGGGTGAGGAGCCACACTGTCATTGAAACTGGCTTCGAAAGTAGGTATTCTGTTCACACAGCACACACACTTGGCCCTGGGGAAAGTTCACTTACAATGCACAATTTAAAAATTTAAATATTGACTCTGCTGGCCTGACACCTGAATCTCGTCCCTGACTGATGTGGAATTCAGGAACATGCATGCCTTCTTTTGCACCCACTTTTCTTGATGACTTTAGCTGAAACAAAAGAATACTTGGAAAGAGGAATAATCATAGTATCATTTCGGTGCTCGGTGAATCAAATACTTTGTACAAAGTAAACGTACAATAACATTTATTTTGTAAGTGAGTCATGAGATTGGTATTTATTATATCTTTATTTTTCAGAAGGTTTGGAGGGGTTACGTCATCACTCACCAAAGGCTCCAAAGGAAGTAAGTGGTGAAGCAAGGAGTTGAATCCATCTAACTCCAGAGATCACACTTAATGACTACACTATACTGCCCTCTTTATTACATTATTATTAATCACACAATATATTAATATAAACTAAATACAATATTATAATTAACATAAATACTAAGTTTATTAAAACAAACTTTCAGCATTAAGGGGAAAAAAATCACCTGTCAGGTGATAATTAGTTACAAAGCTACTATATAGGTTGGGCTTTTTTATACTTGATACAGCTTTTGTTACAGCTTGACAAAGAGTACATGTTGTTTCCTGGGTATTTCATGCAAAGGATACTTCAAGGACATGCTAATTTAAATGGGGCACATGCCACATGATATTAATAGCAATCAGAAGTTAAACAACAGAATGGGCCAAGTTTGGAGCTTCTGGCAAATGCTGGGATGTAACAACCTGCCCCTTCCAAGTAGGCGCAATACTATACAGTGTACTATAGGTAAGGTTAAAGACAGGAAGGGCTGGAATGGAGACTTTCATTACTATTGATCTAAAATACACTTTTTAAAGTGTGTGTGTGTGTGAGCGAGAGAGAGAGAGAGAGACAAAGAGAGACAGAGAGAGACAAAGAGAGACAGAGAGACAGAGAGAGTTTTGGAAAGAGGATTTGGGAGAGGTCACCACAGAAAGTTCCAGAGGTGGGTGGAATTTATATGCTAGGATTAGATGAGACAATTTTCCCACTCACATTAACAGCAATCAATTGATAATGCTTGCCTAGAGCTCTTCAGGAAGAATTGTGAGATTGCTTCTGAGATCTACAAAGAAAGCAGGCTGTGCCATTTAATAATGTCTGCCCTGGCATGGGAGGTGACGGTGGCACATTTACTGCATATTTAATCAGGACTAGAACATTCATGGGACTGCAATATCTGTTCATCACCACAGAGGTACCTCAGAGCTGCCAACCAGGACTGAGAAGAAAGATCACAGTGCAGACCTGTGAAATTTAAATCAGAAAAGAATCTGAGCTGTGAAAACATAGGGGTCTGTGAGATTTACTGCCAGCTGTGATGAGATAAGCCCATAGATGCTCCTGGGGGTCAAAATGGCAGAAAGACCACTTGGCTGAGAAACGGAGAGAAAAAAGCCAAGGAATATGGCTGAGAATAAACGTGTATTCCATATTGGCCTAGGAGAGCTTGGCAGACTTGCTATTTATTTGGCTCAGACTCACAGATTTTGGAAATGTGACTATAGGGCTATTTATTTTTCTTATTTATTTCTTCATTCCTTGAACGTTTTTAGCAAAGTCTGCTTTAAAATGTTAGACTGCTTCAGGTATGTTGAAAACAAAGCAAGTTTTGTCAATGTTTAAGTCATAATATAAGAGAGAGGGGGAGAGAGAGAGAAAAAGAGGGAGGGAAGGAGGGGGAAGGAGGGGAAGGAGAGAGAGAGAGAGAGAGAGAGAGAGAGAGAGAGAGAGAGAGAGAGAGAGAGAGAGAGAGAGAGAGAGAACTACTGTCCCCTGGTGGTAGTTTTGGAAAGTCCCTAGAACTGTGTAAGCTTCCCAAATGAGTCCCAGAGAGCACTAACCCTTCATGATTTCTCTGTGGTAAAATAACTCCAGGAAACAATTTTATATTATATAACATATATTCATATATTATTTAGTATATTATACATATTATAATTCCTTTCTTGGCAATTTGTGGCATTTATTAGTATGTTAAGTCCCTAAGACGTTCTGCAGTAAAGAAATTACTCCTTTTAATTCATCATTTCCTATATTTATTTGAACATCGAAATGAAGTCTTTTTTTTTTTAATTAATCTAACACTTTGGGAAACATAAATCTTAGGAGGAAGGAAAGAATATAAGGTCATGTTTTCTTTTTCCAATATGGAGATTTCCTTACCAGATATTTCCCCTGGTAAAGCCTCAAAAACTTGTATTTTTATGTAATAGCATTTTCTTGTATCATCTTCATGACTGACATTATTAAAAAGCCAGGTAAGTGTTAAAAAATAATTTCCAGCTTGAGATAAATCATTTACATATTTCAGGTCACAGGCTTTTTCTGAAGAAAAGTTAATTGTAATGCAATACACTCAAGATTTTCAGTTATAACTATCCAGCAGAAATTCAAAAATGTTTGTACAGTTTATAGACAGCTCCCCTGATACTAAAGCTCTTCAGAGCTGGTAAAGCATAGCGGCTCAGAGAGCTGTGGAATCCAGAGTCATGTTTCCAGTGTTTGGTGACAAGCTCTGCCTCTCACTAGCTGTGTGACATTGGCTGTATTACATAACCTCTCTGTTTGCGATGTCCTCATCTGTGAAATGGAAATAACAGTATTGCTAGTTCTGTTGAGGGTTAAATTAGTTAATATATGTAAAGTATTAAAAGAGTGCCTGGCACTTAGCTAGTAATTTGATGCTTCTGAATCTGCACTACTGAAGTCAGAAGTATGTAACATCATTTAAAAGGAAAATATTTTTTTTCCTTTTAGGAAATTGTACTTTTGTTTTAGGTCATAAGATTATGAAGAAATTTTGGCCGACTACCAATAAAATGTATTAGGATGATATTTTAAGCTATTAAGTCTTTGTATTTGGAAACATAGGAGTTTTTCCTTTCTTAATATATATATATTTTAAATTATAGTAAAATATGGTAAGATAAACTGTTCCATTTTAAATATTTTCAGTGTACAGTTTGTCATTAAGTACATTTACATTGTTGGATAATCATTATCACCATCCATTTCCAGACATTTTCATATTCCCAAAATGAAACTCTGTATCACTAAACAGAAACTCCCCATTTTCCCTTCCAGCCCCTGGTAACCACTATTCTACTTTCGGTCTATGAATCTGACTATTCTAGGTACCTCATTTAAGTGTAATTGTACAATATTTGTCCTACTGTGTCTGGCTTATCTCATTTAGCGTAACATCTTCAAGATTCATCCATATTGTACCACGTGTTAGAATTTCATTACTTTTTAAGGTTGAATAATATTTTACGTTGAATAATATGGTATGTTTATACCATATTTTGTTTATCCATTCATTCCTTGATGGACACTTGAGCTGTTTCCACCTTTGACTATTATGAAAAAAGCTGCTATGAGTATTGGTGTACAAATACGTGTTCAAATCTCTGCTTACAATTCTTTTAGATATAGACCCAGAGGCAAAATTGCTGAATCATGTGATGAGTCTATGTTTAATTTTTTTGAAGAATTCCCATACTGCTTTTCCATAGTAGCTGCGCCATTTTAAATTTCCACCATAGTGTACGGGATTCCAATTTCTCCACAGCCTCACCAAACTGTGTGTGTGTGTGTGTGTGTGTGTGTGTGTGTGTGTGTGTGTGAGAGAGAGAGAGAGAGAGAGAGAGAGAGAGAGAGAGAGAGAGAGATAGCCATTCGAATGGATGTGATGTAGTATCTCATTGTGGTTTTGATATGCATTGCCCTAATGTTTAGTGATGCTGAACATTTAACATTTTTTAATGGTTTTCAAGCAGATTTCCATAGGAAGAACACTTATTTTAATTCCTAGCACTTTTAACATTTAGATTCTCCTAAATTCATATGCATCTGTGATATAAAAATCATTCCTTGCTTTGAAGGAAAAAATCAAGTATTTGTTGCCTTTCTATTTATTTTAAAGAAACTGTTTAACAGTTAACTTTGAGTGGATGATGAGAGTTTATAATTTTCAATATCATAAAATATTTTTAACATTTGAATATTTTTACAAAATCAGGCATTAATTTTGAAATTAAAAAATAATTTTAAAAAGAAGAAAATATTTCAAATAAGAGCTATCATTTGATGAGTTTAAGAAGAGTCTGGAAATTCAGCAGAAAATTCAGGTACCAGCAGAAGCACCTCAAATTCCTCCATGTTTTGTGTTCTAAATGCTAGTCAAACTCTAAGTAACTGTTTTCATCCTGTTACTCATACTTAGTAACTGTCTATTAAATGCTTGTGAAGGTGTTTAAAATATTTGTGTTTTCTTTTTAATTTATTATTATATTTTTTTCTTAAATGTATTGTAAACAGACTGTTTTATCCAAAAGTCTAGAAGCTACCCATTTTTCATGGACCTAAAAGATATTCTAGAGTTAGAATACAAGCAAACAAACTTACTGGCTTTTAAATGTGAGAAGAAAACTACCTAATCTAAGGTAATAAACATTTAATTTACTCTCTGCAAAAGTTAGCATATTGTCAACTTCATTAGTTGATAAGTCATAGTATTCATTAAATTGCATTACGTTTTAATAAATTAAATGAGTTTCTCGTAATTAACAATTTTAACAGCAAAATGATGTCTTTAAAAATGTATAGAGTTAGAAATTATTTTTAATGTGGGATACATGTAGATTTTAATATGGTTGATATCATGTGGGGTAGGTGTCTAAATGAAAAATTCCTAGGGCTGACAAATATCTTTAAATGGGCCCCACTGTAATCATTTAAATTTAAACAAAATAAACACATCGAAAACTTCTGCTCTTTGAAAGACAATGTTGAAAAAAAGAAAAAACAAACTAGAGACTGGGAGAAAATATTTACAAAGTATACATCTGATAAAGGACTTGTACCAGAATATATAAAGAACTCTCAAAACTCAATAAGAAAACAAACAAACCTCACCCGCACTCCCCAAAACTGCATGAAAGATTGAATCAGACAATTCACTGAGCAGCTATACAGATGGCAAGTAAGAACATGAAAAGATATTCCACATCATTGATCATTAGGGAAATGCAAGTTAAAACCACAATGAGTTACTACTATGTATCTATTAGGATGGATAAAATAGAAAAAGACTGATCATACGAAGTATTGACAAGGATGTGGAGGGACAAGAACTCTCATTCAATGCAGGGGGATGTAAAGTGGTACAACACTTTAGAAAATGGCTTGGCAATTCTACACCTACCACATGATTTGCCATTTCACTCTGGGTGAAAGAATTGAAAGCATATTCCATACAAAAACTTAGTAGCATATTTTATAGTTGAAAAACTGGAACAACTCAAATGTCCATCTGAGGTGAATGAATAAACAAACTAAGATTTATTCATATAATGGAACACAACTCAACAATAAAAAGGAATAACATACCATATATACTACAACATGAATGAATCTCAAAATAATTATTCTGAGGAAAAGAAGTCAGGCAAAACAGAGTACATACTGTATGAAAATGCAAAATATTCATAGAGATGAGATGGAAAATAGATCAGTGGTTGTCATAATCAGACAAGAAGATTATGTACTGTATGGTTCATTTATATAGGAAAATTAGGAAATGCAAACTAATGTACAGTGATAGAAACAAGACCAGTGGTTACCTGGGTTGGGAGAGGGGCTGGGTAGGATAGAAGAGAGGATTAAAGGAACAGGAGAAAATTTGGGGGAATGATGGATGTTTTCACCATCTCTTTTTGTGTGTATGTGCTGCTTTTTAAAAATTATTTTACAGTTCTATTCAGATATAATTGATATAGAGTGATGTATGAGAGTTTAGGTGTATAGCCTGATTTGATTTACACAATTGTGAAATGATAACTGCAGTATGTTTAGTTAACATCCATCATCTCATATAGATACAAAAACAAAACAAAACAAAACAAAACAATATTTTCTCCTTGTGATGACCACTGTTACGATTTACTCTCTCAACAACTTTTATATGTATCATACAGCAGTCATCACGTCTTCACTATTGTACATCATGCTTCGAGTGCTTCTTTATCTTATAACTGGAGGTTTGTGCCTTTTGACCACCTTGATCTAACTCCCCTTCCAGTCCACCCAACCCCCAACTGTTGGTAACCACAAATCTGATCTCCACAAGTTTTTTTTTTCTTTTTAAGATTCTACATATAAGTGAGATCACATAGTATTTGGTCTGACTTATTTCACTTAGCATAATGTCCTCAAAGTCTATTCATGTTATTCTAAATGCCAAGATTCTTATTTTTTATGGCTGAATAATATTTCATTACATATATACCACAATTTTTTATCCATTCATTCATCAATGAACACCTAGGTTGTTTACATATTTTGGCTATTATAAATAGTACTGCTATGAACATGGGGGTGCAGATATTTCTTCAACAAAGTGGTTTTGTTTCCCTTGGATATATTCCCAGAAGTGGGATTACTTGGTCATATGGTAGTTCTATTTTTCATATTTTGAGAAATCTCTACACTACTTTCCATAATGGCTGCACCAGTTTACATTCCCACCAAAATTCTCTTTTCGACATAACAGATGCTATTATTAGCTTGATTATGGTGATGGTTTCATGGGTATACACATCAAAACTTATAAAATTATACAATTTAAATATGTGCAGTTTATTTTAGTCAGTTATACCTCAATAATGCTATTAAGAAAAGTTCTCATTTGTAGTAATTCAACAATCCATAGATATACAAAAAATAAATAAATAATCTTTCAATCTTTCGTCTGGTACTATCAGGTAATCTCCCTGAGGTTACCAACATAAATAGCCTGGTGTATACATCTTTCCATACTTTATACAAATTTAGGATCACATTATAGGGTCTAAACTTTTTTATAAAATGGATCCTTTTCTGCAACTTTATTAGAGTTTTTAAAAAAATCTATTACACATAAAAAATTCTAGGTGTTCTGATGTTGAGACTCATTTTTATAACCAACGTGCCTTAAATACTTAACCAAAGAAAGGAATGTAAAACTACAAATAGAAACATTTTGCTTTGGAATAAATTACTAGATAGAGGAGTCAGTCTTCATTGAAGGAGGGGTAAGACCAAATTCTTTCTATATTCAGAGACTGTTTTTCTACAAGATGTAATTTAATCTACAAAAGAAAAACTATCTTGTACTTAAAGGAAAACTATCTTGTACTTTAAACTGTAATTAAATACTCACTTTGGGTTAAACATTGAACAGGGAGGTTAGACATGAGCAAGTTTAACTGTAAATGAACCTTTCAGGATTGTGTTGTTTGCACAAACTAGAAAATTATACCAATTCCAAAGTTTAATGCAGGTCAAATTAACTTAAAAACCCTCTACTCAAAAAACTTAAGATACATGCTTACTGTGCATAATGCAAAAAATACACAAGCATATAGGATAAAATTTTCTCTTCTCCTGTTCTATTTCTAATTCCATCTATCGGATATTACCATCATTAACAATTTGAAGGTATCTTTCCAGACTATATGGTGTGCATGGATGTGCATGCATGTTTTGGGACTTTTATTTTTTATCTGTTCATTGGCTTTTTCTTTAAAGTTTTTAAAAATTGTGGTAAAATGTATACATGACATGAAATCTGCAATTTTAACCAGTTTTTATTCCGTGGTATTAATTATACTCACAGTATTGTGTAACAATAACCACCATCTATTTCCAAAATTTTTCATCACTCCAAACAGTACTCATTAATCAGTAAGTTCCCATTCCTTACTCATTCCAGTTCCCAGTCATCTCCAATCTACTTCCTGTCTATATGAATGTGCCTATTTTAGATATTTACTGAGCTAAGGGGATGAAGTTGAAGAAAATGACTGCAGTTAGGTCTTAAGATTACACCAAATAGTCTGAGATGGTTTGATTTCTATTCTACTTAACATCCTCAATAGGTTCTCGGAAACTGCAACTTTAAGCAAAACGATATAATGAAACCAATTTTACCATAAGCTAATGGATATAAACAAGAGTTAAGTTCCTACAGTATATTTCTAGTCACGAAAATAGTCTGAATAAAAAATAGTCTAAATAAAGACCCCAAACACTTCTAATGTTAACACTGAAGTAAGTGCGAGCTATACATACATTTAAGAAAAATGAATAAAAACAAGTAAGAGAATGATTTTCTAGTCTGATTATTCCAGTTCAGGGTGGTGCATGGCTGGAGTTGATCCTGGCAGTTCGGGGTGCAAGGCAAGACCCACCCAGAAGGAGGCCTCTCCATCTCAGGGCCACTCACCCATCCTCAATCAGATTGGGATAATGAAGGCATGCCAACTAACCTAAGTGCACATCATTGGGATGTGGGAGGAAACTAGAGTCCTTGGAGAAAACCAGGCAGTCATGGGCTAGGGGAGAACGTGCCAACTCCACACGGACAGTGTCCCCGCTGGGAATCGAAAGTTTTTCTTATCATGGTTATAATGGAAAGATGTTGAATAAAATGCCATTGATCGAGGGCCTGCTGTAATTTTAGAAGACCCTTATCATTTAAGTCTATATTCCCCATTACTCTCAAAGTACCTAAATCAGTAAGAGTTTGAGAAACACAGTGTGCCCACTGTAAGTTTCTTGTATCTCTGCCCGGTGCCCATCAGTTCCTGTGATAGTTGCTTGGACAGTGAAAGTATGCCCAGGGTTAGAAATATTACCCTCCACTTAACCAACATCTGTTGGCTTACCCACCCATCCCACCTCAAAACCCACACAACTGAAATTTCCATCCTGAAAGTATATTTTATTTCAATCAATAATAAAAATCAATGAACAATTACCGAGCACTTTTTATGCTTGTATATATTAACTCATTTCATCTATTCGAAAACCCATGAGGTAGGTCCTAATATTGCTCACATTTTACATATGAGGAAACTGAGGCAAAGGAAAATCAATCATTTTGACCACAGTCACACAATGGTAAATGATAGAACAAGAATTTCCAGAGTCCATGTTCTGCTGTGTGACACTCCTCTCCAGCAGGGACTAGCTTGTAGAAATTGCAATCCTACTATTTGTTTTACTCAAGGAAGCATTTTGAAAAAATTGTGTAAATGATGTCATACAAGTCTCTGACTTATGCACAATTCATACTTCAGCATGTTATGCCTTTCAAGCCACCTTTGCCTATAAAATGTGAGCTTCTGAGATCAGCTAATGAAGAACATCTTCAGATTTCATATGGTAATGCTGCCTACAGGCCCAACAGTTTGATTTCTGTCGCATTTTGATCATTATTGCAAGGCTTGGTAACCACTGAAATATTAGATTCCTCCTCCCTTATTATATTCTAAAAAGCAGTGGAAAAGAGAAAAAGTAACCCAAAGTATCAATATTTAAGATAAAATCACATCTTTACTAGGACTAAGCTAAGGAAGGAAATCATTGCATATATAAAAATAATCAACCGTTAGCTTTGCTCAATTATCTACAAGACTTAAGCTGGTCGAGTGTTTAACTACAAATAAAAATAAAATAATTTTACAAATGTGCATAAAATAGAAATACAGGAAATGTGTTTATGCACAGTATAATTAGTACGTTGTTTGTTCTCTGAGAAGATAACCCCTTCATAAAATGTAAGTCTGTTATTCACCTTTTGGGCATTTTGCTTTTATTTGAGAGTAGAGGATTAACTGTATTTACTAATTTTCTTCCTCATTGCCGGTAACGCAAATATTTTGATGGTAGATCATATCATGTCCTATCCTATCACCACCTGACAAGTCAATAGACATTGACACATAAACATACATAAACATACTTTCCTCTTCTGATATATTCAAAGTTCAGCATTCATAGAGCTGTCCACTTACCTTAACTATTAAGTGTTTTGCCTTCCTTTGTTTTCACTGTAATAATCTTCGGATTTTGTTTGCCATGACAGATGTCATCTTTTTTCTTTCACACATTCTTCTGGATTTCTCATCAAAGCCTGTAACACAGAAGAGAGAAGTTCCTTCATTTCTGTAGGGACATAGAAAAGAATTAGAACTCTCAAGCCAGTGACATTTCTAATTTCCCCATGGCTAGCTATAGTTTAATCACAGTTTTAGACATTCATCTAATTAGATGAGATTTGGAATAGAGCTATCTCAAAATACAGACAAAATTGAGGCTATTCTCCTTAAAAACTACTCTGGCTTCTTACATAATGCATTTCATTGAATACGTCTACTGTCTCTGTACGAAGAGATTCTGAAGTGCTAAAAGTTAGCCACAGGCAGTCGTAAAATCAGGGCTGTCAAAGTGGGAGAAATCAATAAAACATCACCTCAGAATATGTGTTTCAGAATGACTGAAGCCAGGATAGCACTCTCAAATCTCGTTTTTAATAGATGTCAGTTGTGGAGAGAACAAAACGCATGTCGTGAATACTGATGAAATTTACTGTACTGCTTCATAACATACTCATTTATACACATTTGTGCTTCTCCCTAAAAAAAAAAAAGGAAACAGCTTTGTCCCAGGAGCTCTTCTTAAGCTGGGAGGAGCACAACTCCCTTGTCAACTGTGGGCCCAGACAGTTTCATACACACCACTGTGTAAAAACTGGACAAAAAATGGGCAGAATCAGCAGAAGTGGTATGCATTGTTCTACCATGTGATTAAATGAAACTCTACTGTCACACCTTCCCCTTCCCATCTGAGTCTTAACTCTTCCTAGATGTGGATGCAGGCATGAGGTGAAAGCTGGCGGTAGGAAGCAGAAAGAACTCAGTATGATTATTCACAGGCACCTTCGTCCCCTCTCTCTTTACTGATGCCATGTGAAAAACCCATTTTTAAAAAAAACAGAAACTAGATATTCAAGGAGCTCAACTACAATGAGAGCATGGTAGGTCAGAAATTTCTTGTAGGCAATAATTTTCGGTAGGCTCTTAAAGTTAATAAGAGGCTCATTTTATGTTAGGTATTTTAAATTAAACATTAAAATGTTAACAGAATTAAATGTGAATACTGAATTCTAATGTTAACAGAGTGTAGTCATGAGGATGGCGTAATTGGGCAGCACTAAATCAAAATGAAGACCTCTCACGTCCAGTCACCCCCTTAATTCCATGACTTTTAGATAAAACATGAGATAAACATATTTCCTGATTGCCTAGTAAAGTTACTGCACATTGAGTGCCCACTATAAACCATAAAGTATCCCAGGCACATCACTTACATTGCTGATAATGCTTTTGGAAACTCTGAAAATAATATAGGTATTATTATATCATGAAGATGAGGAAACTGAGTCAGGGAAATGTGATACCTTGTCTAAGGTTACCCAAAGCTAGTCATATTTCTTGATTCTGTGGCCCCATGCACAATGACTTCCTGCTTGTGATAAGCAGCACTATAAACCAAGCAATACAAATAGAATGGAGAGTATTTGGAATGAGACTAAAGAAAGGAAGAGAGGAAAGATGAGCTAAGAGCATTATGAGAATATATTCTACAATGACTCTGACATGCATGAGGGATATGTCTTAAGATCTTTGAACACACAAAATATGCTAATGCAATTAGAGCATATATAACTTCATCCATAAAATTCTGTGAAAGATACTGGCGATATTAGGTATCTGAGGTGGGAAAAGAAGTTCAAGTTCTTAATGAGTTAGGGTGGGTAAGTTATGATTTCCCACTGTATTAGTTTGCTCAGGCTGCCATAACAAAATACCACAGACTGAGTGAATTAAACAACAGATATTTATTTTCTCACAATTCTGGACACTGGAAGTTCAAGATCAAGGTGGTGGGCTGGGTTCATTTCTCCTAAGCCTGTCTCCTTGGCTTGCAGATGGCTGCCCTCTTACTGTCTCTTTACATAGCCTTTTCTCTGTGTGTGCATATCCTTGGTGTCTTTTTTTGTGTCCAAATTTCCTCTTTGTATAAAAACATCAGTTGGATTACATCAGGGCCCACACTAATGGCCTCATTTTAACTTAATCACCCTTCAAAGGCCCTATCTTTATATATAGTCACACATTCTAAGGTACTAGAGGTTAGAGCTTCAACATATGAATTTGGGGAGAACAAGATTCAGCCCATAATACCCACCAACCAAGTAGTTCTGGTAGTTCTGGTGTGCCACAGCAATGAAAATCCAGGCACTAGAAAAGTGACAATCCACTATATGTCATGAACCGTCAGTGCCACTCATGAAGAGTTGAAGCCCACTAATATCTGAATGAAGGAATCCAAGACTCGATGATAGATTTTAGGTTTTTTGTTTTTTGTTTTTAAGGAGGGAAGGGCCATAATTTAATAAACCTTGTTCATAATGGTCTAAACCAGAGGTCAGAAAACTGCCTGTGAGTCAAATATAGCTTGCTGCCTGTAAATAAAGTTTTATTGGCACAGAGCCAACGTCCATTCATTTACAGATTGTTTATGGTTGCTATGGAGGTACAACTGCATAGCTGAATAGTTATGACAAAGACACAGGGCCTGAAGTATTTACTGTCTAGCCCTTCAAAATAATAGTTTGCCAACTTCTGATTTAAACTGTTAATCTGGTTTCTTTTATTGTAGGACTTCTTAGGTCTTGAAAACATACATCATTCAAACTTAGGGGAGGATATATAGTAACCTTGCAGATTACTTGGGAAGGAGTTTTTAATGTCAGCTTAAACTGACACCATACAGGTCAAAATTAACACTGAAAATCCCATAAGGAAAGTGTCGTGGTAGAGCCCACCACCTCATGTCATTATCAATATGGCCATTATTTCCTCCAAAGTTCAACAGAAAAATTTTCTTTGAGCAATTCTATGAAAGAATTGGCTTTGTTTATGAGCCATTCATATAAAAAGATGTATATTTTTAAATGACAGAATCACTCTGGGCACGGTAAGGTGCTTGAAGAAACTGAGAACAAGCAGGGAATGGGAGATTCAGGATAGCATCTCGCACTCACTTCTTGAATCTGCCAAAGTTAAATAGGCATTTGATCTGACTTTGCTGGAGTTTGCATTGCTTCTCAATTTATTTAACCACAGATCCTCCTTTCCCATCCCTCTCCACTTCGAAGGAGCCTTTAATAGGACTTACGTTCCATGCAAAATGTTTTTGGAAAATGCTGAAATACTAAAAAGCATAAGTCCTATGGATCAATCAGACAGAAGTCATGAACAATGTTTTCTTAACACGTTACCAAAGAAGTTTAGGACAAAGGCACAATGAAACACCACTTTACACTCATTAGGTTAGTTGTTTTTTAAAAAATGGAAAATAACAAGTGCTGGTAAAAATGTGGGAAAACTAGAACCCTTGTACCTTGCTGATAGGAATGTAAAATGGGTAGCCACTGTAGAATGTTTGGCAGTACCTTAAAAAGTTAAACATAAAATTATGACATGATCTAGCAATTCCACTTCTGGGTATATACTCCAAAGAATTAAAAGTAGGAAATCAAACAGATACTTGTATGATCATGATCATTGCTGCATTATATATTATATTGTTCACAATAGCCAAAAAGTGGAAACAACCCAAGTATCCATCGACAAATGAATAAACAAAATGTAGTATATACATACAATGGAATAGTATTTGTTCTTAAAAAGAATGAAATTCTGATACATGCAGCATTATGGTCAAATCCTTGAGTTCAAAGCAGTGCTGGCAAGGATGCTGGTGCTGCACTTGGCACCTCTGATGCTGAACTCTGCTTCCAGCCCTGTGTAGCACTGCCCCTGCCCCCACGCTTGTCTCTACTCACACCATCCACTCTCTAAGTGGCAGTCCAAGTGGGGGCAAAAGTACAGCAATATACAAAGGATACTGTTGACATGCCCATCACTCAAAATGAACAAATGTTATTTTCATATTTACTTCACATCCTGCTTTTTACTCTTAAGAGCGCCACAAAGAATTTAAATCCTCCATGTTAATGTTACTTTCTCCAGTCCAACTCTTCCTTTCTCTTCAGAGACAAACACTATTATGAATTTGGTGGAAAAGAAGTTTATGAATGTGTGTGTAGGTATCCAAAACAATATATCCTATAGTCTACAGTCTGTGTTTTTAGAATTTTTTATAAGTGTCATCATGTTGTATATTATTACATGGTATTCAACATTGCTTCTGAGATATTTTAATTTTGCTCCATATAGATCTAGATAACTATCACACAGTGCTCTAACACATGGCCACATCACAGTTTGATTTTCTGTTCCTGGACTTATGGCTATTTGGGTGGTATCCAATTTTTGGTCCTAACAAACGATGCTCCCGTGCACACCCTTCAGTTCTTCATGCCATAGTCTCTCCATTGAGCTGCAGAGGTTGTCTGGGAACGACCTGCACATTGCTGTGTGGCAGCAGTGTGTGTGCATGTGCAGGATTTTCTCCTATGGGTCTCACCCGGGGCAGTTCAGCAGACCTAGGGGGTATTTTAAACAGGAGAGTGTTTTTGTGAGTTGGGGGTGGAGTGGGGCAGAAATGCTAAATTTCCCACAATGCATAAAAGTCCTGAATGACAAAATTTGTCCTCCCCAAAATATCAAGAGTTTCTCCTTCACGAAACACTGTTGACGACTGTCTTTGGTAGAATCCCTGTGTTGTAACATGTACATGTTCGAGTCTAACTAGGAATGACAACTTGCTCTCCCAAGTGCTTATTTATCTTGGTTCCTTGCCAAGTCTCACTGTCAGCCTTTTGAATTTCTGCTACCCAGATAGGCAAAAATTCTATCTTGTGATTTGAAACTTGCATTTCCTGATTTTATTAGTGATATGGAAAACACTTTCATATTATTATTGCTCATTCTTGTCTACCTCTCAGAAAGTGTCTGCCCATTTTTTTCTACTGGGTAGTTTGCATTTTCCTTATTGATTTATAGGATTTCATTAGAAAGTCTAGAAATGTAGCTTTTGTTAATTATTTGGGGTTGCGAATATCTTCTATCAGTTAGTTGCTTTGCCTTTAATTTTATGGTGCTATTTTGTGCAAAAATTGTACATTTTAGCATAGTGAAATCCATCAACCTTGTCATTTGTGAGTGTGATTTTTGTGTCTCTAGCCTATAAAAATATCTACTTTAGCCTAAGAGCATGAAGATATCCTCTTCTTTCCCTCTCTAAAGATTTAAAAGTTTTACATTTTAAAACTTACTCTAAGATTCTACACAATTTTGAGTGCTGAAGTGACTTTTTTAAAAATCCCAAATCTGAAGATATCAACTTATCCCTGCCTGAATGTAGCTCTCCTGTTTCTGTTACAGTTAGAATGAAATCCAAACTCCTTATTATGGCATGATTACAGTACATGGCTTGGCTTGTCTTCCTCCTGAACTTTATCTTGCATCTTCTGTTAGTCATTAAGCTTTAGCCATACTGGTTTTTCACATGTACTCCAAGCACGTCATGCTAATTCCACCTCCGAACCCCTGTCCTTGCTGCTTCTTTTTCTGGAAACTAGTTCCCCAGATATGCATGTGGCTGGTTTCTTCTTGCCATTTGGGCCTCAGATCAGATGTCATCTCTCCAGGACCCAAGGGAGAATGACCCTCCAATCATTCATAATGACATAGCTCCTTAATTTCTTTATGGCACTTGTCACCACTTGAAATTATCTTGTTTAGCTCTTTATTGGTGTTTCTCCATAATAGACTACAAGCTCTACAAAATCAGGGCCACTGCTGTCTTGTTCTGTCCTGTGTCCTCAGCACCTCAAACAGTTCCTGGCACACACTAGATGTTCAATGAATATTTGTTAAATGAATGAGTGAATTAATAAATTAATGAACTTAGTTCTTCTATGTCCTCTTATTTTAGCAAAAAAATATTCCTTTTCTCCCACTGGCCCACACACACCAGCAAATGGATAATATTAAGTAGACCTTTTTAGTCTCTCAAAGAAATAACTGCAGGAATACTTACAAAAAAAATTCTAAACACAGCTATGTTCTGCATATCCAGTTTTCTAAATTGCTTACAAGAGTGAAAGTCCCACTCTCCCATTCACCCCATTTCTACTCCCAAGAGATAACCATTAACAGTTTCTTCACATGAAGCCAGAAAATTTTTTAGCCACTCTCTCTCTCTCTTTCATTTTTATCCATTTCTATCTATCTATCTATCTATCTATCTATCTATCTATCTATCTATCTAATCATCATCATCTTATATCCATCTATCATAGATTAAACAATTTGAATGATTGAATATAAGAAGTTTTACCCTTATTGATAAAGTATCATTTTTAGTACATCTGAATTTGTCAAGAAGGCAGCTCCCCACTCTCACCTCTAGAGGTTTTGATGCCATAAACATGAGGTGAGGCCCAGGAGTCTTCATTTTCAGCAAACGCTCTAGATGGTTATGATGTAGGTGATCCAAAAACCATTCCTTGAGAAATGTTCACCTAGGTCAAAGCAATTTAATGCTATCCTTATTGAAGACCATGCAGCCTCCTTAATGTCAAGAGGCAGATAGAGCCATGTGAATGGCCAGTGACAAGCTATGTCACATCTCTTTGCTCAAAAAGAAGGTGCAGCAGATCCTTGCCTTCACTGAGATCCCAAGAATATGATATGCTTATGAAGCCACATAAACAATCAGTGAAACAGATCAAAACTGGTAATGAGGAAACCTGGGTTTCTAACTCCATACTGTCCTGCACCTCAGTTTCTTCATATGCAAAATGGGACATTCAACCAGATAATTCAACAAGCCCCTTGTGCTCTAACATTTTATGAGAAACTTCAACATCTCATGGATTTGTGACTGGGCTATGGCTGATTTTTATCCTGTACTTTCCAATTTTCTAGGATGAGCTTATATTATTTTTATAATAGAAAAAAATACAAAACATCTTTAAAAAATGTTCTCATTGTTACTCAAACAGGATTTTCACAAGCTGAGATGCCTCTATTCCAGTACTAAGTTCACTACTCTACTCTTCATGAATATAAAGAAACAACAAAAACTCAACATACCTAGGTCAAAACAATTTAATGCCATCCTTATTTGTTTGAAAGAAATTTAAAATTTGCTTTAATAAGCAAAACTAAATCTATGACGCTATACAAAATGGTAAACATGGAACTAAATAGCTCAAAGATCTAATCTCAGCTAAAATTTCAAACTACATGGAGAAATTAACAATATTTAAATATTTAATATCTTGTTTTTTTTTTTTTTTAGACTTCTGGACTCCAACATTTCTGACAAAGTAATTCTCAAACCATAATTAACAAAAAAAGGCAACTTTCCAAAATGTCTCACAGAGCAAAGTAAACTCATCAGAGCCTTTCCATTGCAGTAAGCATGTTGCCAACAGGGACATATTAGCAGTAAACAAAGCCAAAAAGGGTTTGGATCTTGCCCTGAACTGCGTCTGCTGAAAATGGCTTTAGAAAAAGTAGGTTGTGATTAGAAAATGATGATATTTCCAACACTCACTTATTAGCATGTCTGGAGATTCACAGAAGGGAGATGATAGGGTCTTTACAACCAGAATTCATGTCATGAGATATTTACAAATGCTTACTGTTATTCCAGGCTTCAGAATAATTTGATCATTGCTCTAACAGAGAACAAAGGATGTAGACGTCCTCACCATTCACTCCAGGTGGTCTCCTAAGAAAGACTCTCACCACTTCTTGGTTGCCATAAAACTATGTATTCTTTTCCCTCATCACCCCACTACCCATTCATCAGACACCCCTAGAAGCACTATCCCTAAAACATGTTCATATGTCCTTATTTCCAATCCCACTATCCTAGTCTGAGCCACTATCATCTTTCTCTAAGACTACATTAGTAACCTTCTTTTCCCATTTTTAAATTTTTCATTCTGAGTTGACAATCAATATTATTTTTTATATTAGTTTCAGTTATACAGCATAGTGGTTAGACATTTGTATCACTCTACATAGTTATTACAGTATCATGATTATATTCCCTATGATGTACTACACATGCCTGTGATTATTTTGTAACTACTAATTTTTACTTCTTAATCCCTTCACCTTTTTCACCTATAACTCCATGTCCCCACCCATGTAGCAATGATCAGTCTGTTCTCTGCATCTATGAGTATGTTTCTGATTTTTTGTTATTCATTTATTTTGTTCTTAAGATTCCACATATAAGTGAGATTACATGGTATTTGTTTTTCTCTGTTTGATTTATTTCACTTAGCGTAACACCCTCTGGGTATGTCCATGTTGTCACAAATAGTAAGATTTTATTTTTTCATGGTTGAGTAAAATTCCATTATATATATGTACCACCTCTTCTTTATCCAGTTGTCTATTAATAGGTCCTTAGGCTGCTTCCATATTTTGGCTGTTGTAAATAGCACTGCAGTGAACTTAAGGGTGCCTAGATCTTTTCAAATTAGTGTTTTGGATTTCTTTGGATAAATACTCAGAAGTGGAAGTGCTGGGTCATAAGGTAGTTTTATTTTTAATTTTTGAGAAACCTACAACCTGTTTTCTGTAGTGGCTGTACCAATTTGCAATCCTACCAACGGTGCATGAAGTTTCCCTTTTCTCCACATCCTTGCCAAAACTCTTTTTTTAAAAAATTTTATTTTTGATGATACCCATTTTGATAGGTGTGAGGTGATATCTCATTGTGGTTTCAATGTACATTTCTCTGAAAATGGTTTTGAACATTGAACATCTTTTTATATGTCTATTCGCCATATGTATATCTTTGTTGGAGAAATGTCTATCCAGTTCCTTTGCCCATTTTTTAAAGTGAATTGCTCATTTGCTTGGTGGTGAGTTGTATGAGATTATATATATATATACATATGTATGTATGTACATATGTATGTATGTATATATGTATACACACACATATATCATTTGGCAAATATCTTCTCTCATTCTGTAGGTTGTTTTTTTTTTGTTTTGTTGATAGTTTCCTTTGCTAAGCAAAACCTTTTTACTTTGATGTAGGCTCAATTGTCTATTTTTTTTCTTTTGTTTCCCTTGCCCAAGGAGATATATCAGAAAACAACATTACTAAGAGCAAAGTCAGAGAGTTTACTGCCTATGCTTTCTTCTAGAAGTTTTACAGTTTCAGGTCTGATATTTAAGTCTAATCCATTTTTAGTTTCCTCTTGTATTGGTGTAAGAAATTGGTCCAATTTCATTTTTATTGTTTTGCATGTATCCATTCAGTTTTCCCAACACCATTTACTGAAGAGATGTTCTTTACCCCACTGTATATTCTTGCCTCTTTTGTCATAGATTGTGACCATATAGGCATGGGTTTATTTTTGGCTCTCTATTATGTTTCATTCATCTATGTTTCTGTTTTTATGCTAGTACCATGCTGTTTTGATTACTGTAGCCTTGTACTATAGCTTGGAAGCAGGTAGCATGATACCTACAACTTTGTTCTTTCTCAAGATCACCGTGGCTATTCAGGGTCATTTATGATTCCATATAAATTTTAAGATTATTTGCTCTAATTCTGTGAAAAACATTATTGGTATTTTGATAGGGATTGAATCGAATCTATAATTACTTTAAGTATTATGGGCATTTTAATAATGTTAATTCTTCCTATCTATGGGCATGGTATATGTTTCCATTTATTTCTTCTTCAATTTCATTCTTCAGTGTCTTATGATTTCGGAATAAGTCTTTCACCTCCTTAAAATTTTTCCTTGTATTTTATTTTTTGATGTAATTGTGAATGAGACTGTTATCTTAATTTCTCTTTCTGATAGTTCAGTATTGGTGTGTAAAAATACAACCAATTTCTAAATGTTAATTTTGTATCTTGCTACTTTACTGAATCATTTATCAGTGATAACAGGGTTTTTTTTATTGTTGTTGTTGTTTGTTTGTTTGTTTTGCTGGAATCTTTAAGGTTCTCTCTCTGTATATAGTATCATGTTATCTGCAAATAATGAGGTTTACTTTTTCCATTCCAATTTGGATGGCTCTTATTTCTTTTTCTTTTTTTTTTCTTTTTTTTTTGTCTGATTGCTGTGGCTAAGACTTCCAATACTATGCTGAATAAAAATGGTAAAAGTATACACCCTTGTCTTGTTCTTGATAATGAGAAAAATGCTTTTAGCTTTTCCTCAGTATGATGTTAGCTGTAGGTGTGTCATATACGGCCTTCATTATGTTGAGTATGTTTCTTCTGGTCCCCATATGCTGAGAGTTTTTATCATAAATGGATGCCAGATTTTGTCAAACACTTTTTCTGCATCTGTTGATATGACCATATGAATTTAATCTTTCATTTTTTTAATGGGTATATCAGATTGATTTGTGGATATTGAACCAACCTTGCCTCCCAGGAATAAATCCAACTTGGTCATGGTGTATGATCTTTTGAATGTATTGCTGAATTCAGTTTGCTAATATTCTGTTGAAGAGTTTTGTGTTGATATTCAACTGGTATATCAACCTATAAATTTTTTTTTTCTGGAGTCTGTCTGATTTTGAATTCAGGTAAGGCTGGCCTTGTAAAATGAGCTTGAGAGGGTTCCTCCCTCGAATTTTTTACAATAGTTGAGAAAAATAGATGTTAATTCTTCTTTGAATGTTTGGTAATATTCACCTGTGAATCCATCCAGTTCAGGACTTTGGTTTATTGGGAGATTTTGATTGCTGATTCGATTTTGTTAGGAGTAATAGGTCTATTCAGATTTCTGTTTCTTCTTGATACGGTCTGTAAGATTGTATGTTTCTAGGAAGTTATTAGTTTCTTCCAGATTGTCCAATTTCAGTTTGTGTGTGTCTTTTCATCTGAGCTGGGCCTCTTGTAGACAGTATATGTATGGGTCTCATTTTCTTATTCATTCAGCTACCTTGTATCTTTTGACTGGAGAATTTAATTCATTTACATTTAAAGTGATTATTAATAGGTAATAGTTATTGTCATTTTATTTTTCATACTTATATTGCCCCCTTCTTTTTAAAGAAGTCCCTTAACATTTATTATAAATACTGGCTTGGTGGTGATAAATTCCTTTAGCTTTTTCCTATCTGAGAAACTCTATCTCACCTTCAATATTAATGGCTAGCCTTACTGGGTTGAGTAGTCTTGGTTGAAGATCATTGCTTTTTCATTACTTTGAATATTGCATGTCAATACCTTCTGGCTTGCAAAGTTTCTGTTGAGAAATCAACTGACAGTCGTATGGCAGCTCCTTTGTAAATAACTAGCTGCCTTTCTCTTGTTGCTCGTAGGACTGTCTCTTTGTTTTTAACCTTTGCCTATATAAATATGATGTGCCTTGGTATGGGCCTGTTTGGGTTTATCTTGTTTGGGACTCCCTGCACTTCCTGGACTTGTATGTCTATTTCCTTTACCATGTTGGAGAAGTTTTCAGCCATTATTTCTTAAAACAGGTTTTCAATCCTTTGCTCTCTCTCTTCTGTTTCTAGTGCCCCTATCACACAAATGTTGTTACTCTTGATGTTGCCTCAGAGGACCCTTAAACTATCCTCATTAAAAAATTTTTTTTTCTTTTCACTGTTTTGATTGGGTGAGCTGCATGCTCCAGGAGTGTCCCTTGTGTGGATTGTGTGTGCCCTCCTGTTGTAGTTGAGCTTTGATGCTGTTGGCACATTAGTGGGTAGGACCAACTCTCTGGCTAACTGGCTATGAGGATTGGCCATACCCACAGCATATGAGCTGCTGTGTGGGGCTGACCCCACAGATTGGGATTTGCCACAGGGGGCTCAAGTACCTGTTGAGATCACCTTTTGTGTGTGCCACTTGTAGGACTAATCAGGTAGTGCTCTATTATGGTCTAAAGCTGGACTCTGGATGTGCTGGTTCTGGTGCTTCTTGGACGAGGCTCTCATGCAGGCCAAGGTCAGTTGGCCTACCCTGGGCCTACCTTGTAGAAGCTACAAAGTGATTCACAGTTAGTTGCTGCCTATGCTAGACCTGAAGCCATGTGGGAGGGCCATGCAGCGAACCAAGATTGGCTGTCACCAGTATCAGGCCTGGGTTAGCTCAATAAAAGGCCCAGGGCACCCCAAAGCCTGAAGCTTCCTGCCTGCTGCCCATAAGGCTCAGCTGCTGACAGAGTCTTGGGCAGTATGTGACTTGGGTGAGGCAGAGGCAGGGAGTCACTCACCCAGGTGGAACAAATGGTGTTTACCAAGTTAATGCAGATTCAAGTTTGCCCCAATGCTGAGCCTGGGGCTATTTGCAAAAGTCTCAGCACACTGAGGTTAGCTACTGCCCGTATCAGGCCCACAGACCCCTGATATTTGTCCAAGAAAGACTGCAGCTCAGACCCAGATTAGTTGCCTGCCATGAAAAGTGTCTGGTGGTAGACGAGCTGAGGCCTCCTGTTTGCTGCTGAAAGAGACTCCTGCTGTGTGTGGGGCAGAGCTGGTTGCCAATGCCACCAAAAGTGCCTGCCTCCAGCAGTGGGCAAGTTGAGTGGGATGAGGTCCCAGGGAGTCACCAGGGTGGCACAAATGGTGTTCACCAGGTTAATGCAAATTCTGGTTTAGTGCTAGTGATAAGCCTAGAGCCACTCCTCAAAATGTCTAGAGCACACTGAGGCTGGCCAGCTGCCGCCTATCTTGGGTCTGCAGATCCCCGAGGTTGTCCAAGAGACCTCAGCGTGGGCTCAGGTTAGTTGCCTGCCACTGAAAGTTCCTCCAGTGGTGAATTGGATGAGGGGTGGGGGTCCCAGGGAGTCACCACGGTGGAGAGAACAGAATTAACCAGGCCAATACAGATTCAAATTTGACCATGTTGGGGGAGGCCTCAAGAAAGGAAAGATGGTACCTGCCTGTAGGCTGCACAGGAGGAGGGCTCAACACAGGAATAATGGCATCTGTGCCTCTAGTCCTCACCTTGAAGCCACACAACTCAGTCTTTCTCTGTATGTCTCTGTCAGAACCTGGGGTGAGTGCCTGCAAGCGAGTGAATCTGTGCATTGGCCCTTTAAGAGGATATCTGGGTTTCAGCAGCCCTTTGTCTCACCTAGAAGGGTCAGACCCCTGCTGATTTTCACAGCCAGATTTTGTGGGGACTCCTTTTCCTGGCACTGGAACATTGAGCTGCAGAGCCTGGTGTGGGGGCTGGGTCCCCTCACTCCTCCGGGGAGACTTCTGCAGCCAAGCTTCCCTCCTGATGCTCAACTGCCACATGTGTGTGGGGCCCATTTCGCATCTTCACCTTTCATACCAGTCTCTATATGGCCTCTTCTTTGTATTCTTGGTTATAGGAGATCTGTTCAGCTAGTCTTCAATGGGTCAGGTTGTTCTATAATTCAGTTGTAATTTTAATGTGGTCATAGGAGGAGGCAAGCATAGCGTTTATCTACTCCACCATCTTGCCTGGAACTCCAGTAGCCTTCTTACTAATTTCTCCACTTGACCCCTAAAACAATCCCTTATTCACATGATGGCCATATTCATATATCAGATAATTTCTCTCCCCTGCTTAAAACTCTTCAGTGTCTCCTGATTTTTATGAAAACTCCATCCCCTCTCCACCTCACAAACCTCATATTATGACAGTATTTCCTTCACTTTCTTCCTCTTCCTTACTTGGCAAATCCATTCTCACTTCGCTGTCCCCACTGCTTACTCAGTTTCTCCAGACCGGTCACATCATTCCAACTCAACACATAACACCTTCCTTAACCAATGTGTACTAAATAGTATCAACTTGCATTTGTGTTATCCTCTACCCTCATTTATTTCCTGTATAATCCTGAAATTGCATTATTTACTTGATTGCTGGTTTCCTTCTAGTCACTAGACTATAAGCTCCATAAAGAGGGAGATCTTGCTTGTCCTATTCACTGCTAATTCTCAGAGCCTAAAACAAGGCACATAGTAGATACTCAGTGACTTTTTGTCAAATGAAAGCATGTGCTGTTTTAGATTTAATTAGGACCAAATTTTTCAATGTTCTGTCCATTCAGAGTAAAAATCTCAATTTCTTGCCTGGAAGACAAGTCATTAAAAGAAGAGACATCTCTCTCTCTATGAATATCTTCATTGTTACCCAAAACTAGGTTAGAGGCTCTGATGTAGAGCTCATTTCTCTGAACTCAGAATATTCTTTGGAGATGTCAAATGAAATCTAAACCTCACTGACAAGTTAAATGACTTGTGCAGTGTGTCTGACTTGGGGCAACAATTGTGTAGGTTGTCATTTCTGGAAGTGAAGGCTTACAGTCTGAGTAGGTTGGCTGGTATGTCACACGGACTGAGGCAGGTGGATATAAAGTACAAAGGAAATTTGCTAAGATACCCTATTCTAACTAGGTGTTCAAAATGGGGAAAGTTCTTATGAGGCCTACCTAAATAAAAGGATCGACTAACTGAGATTATAAATGGGTCCCATCTCAAAGGTAATTCCACTCTGACTTGCAGAGTGAACTATAAATGGTAGTGACATACAATTTTCTGCACAGTATATTGATTTACAAATCACCTTTATATATTCAATATTTCTTTTGTTTTGAATTCTAATGTTGGCCAAATGTAATTATTACACCTATTTTATATATGTCGGTATGAGACTCATGATCTAACAATGAGTAAATACTAAAACTTGATTTTGAATCAAAATCTTAGAAGATCAGTAGTGATGCTAATGAACCAATAAAAGAGATATTGCAAAGGGCAATTCAAATAATCAACTTTGAGGTACAATTTACAACAGTAAAATACTCCCATATTAACTGTTCAGTTCATCAGATTTTGACAAAATAGATACAATCCTGTACCCACCACCACAATCAAGATATAGAACAACTGTATTCCCTGAAACGTTCCTCATGTCCCTCTGCACTCTATCCTCTCCTGCTCCTCCTACCTCGGCCCCAGGCAGCCGGTGATCTGCTTTCTGCCACTGTATATTATTAGTGTGCTTTTCTAGAATTTCATATGAATTGGATCATACAGATTGAACTTATTTTGTGTCTAGCTTCTTTCACTTAGCATGTTTCTGAGATATTTTATGTTGCTGCATATTGGTAGTTTGTTTTTTTAAATCTTTTTTTGTGGCTATATCCCAATTTATCCATTCATCTGCTTATAGATATTTAGATTGTTTCAGTTTGGGGTTATTATGAATGCAGCAGCATGAGTATTCCAGTACAATACCTTGGAGTGGAATGGCTAGGTCCTATGATGAGTATTTTAAATTTTATAAAAACTGTGTTCCAAAGTGGTTTTACCATTTTTATATTCCCACCAGTGGTGTATGAGAGTTCCACTTGTTCCCTGTCCCTATCAACACTTGGTATTGTCAGCCTTTCAATTTTAGCCGCTTTTAATAGAAATGAGGTGGTATCTCATTGTGGTCTGATTTTACATTTCCTTGGTGCTAATAATGTTGAGCATCTTTTTACATGCTTACTGCTCACTTGCATAACTTCTGCAAAGGAAAATTTGGCAGGTAAGAAATATAAGTAATGTTATTTCTCATGAGTAAGAACTTGCTTTATTTTAGAAACCATTTTGAAAAATGTAATCTGGAAAAGGATTTATAAAATATTCAGGCTATAAAGATCAAATATATTTAGAGGTTAAACTAAAAATAATGCAAACAATGTATGGTCGAAAATATCCACATTTTATTACCTTTGCATTCTTTACATTAATCTAATGCTCTAAGAAACTAGGGGTCTGCATTTGCAGGAAGGGTCTGGGATTGAATTAACCTGATCTCAACGAAGAAGGAAAAAGCTTTGCTCTCTTCACTTCCAATTACTTTCCCTTCCCCAGACTTAACTTTATAGACCATGCACTCAATTATTCACAGTATCTTTTATATCTAGTAGTAAAACTGTAAGGTGAATCATTACAGAATTAATATTCAACAGGCTTTATATAACTCTGCTTAATGTAGTGCATAACTCAGATTTTATCACCCCAAGGCCTCTCAAGATCTATAAATGCAACTAACTTAATAAAACACCATGTATTTTAACTCTAACATTACCTTGACAACCTCAACAATACAAAACCACTAAATTTAGATTAGACAACCAGACAGACCTTGATAACAGAAATGTTCTATACATAAAAGGCCAAAGCCTGCATGAAGACTCCCACGATGACAACCAAGGTTGTGTTCTAACACATTTGTTTTGAGAAACTCATTATTCAAAAAAAAGGGAGCTTATTTTGCTTCTATGGAACTCACAGAGGAACCACTATGAATTTTATATAACAAAAGAGTTTCTGTCTCTTAAATAATCATCACCTCCCAGAGGAAAAAAAGCTAATGAATACATGTACTAGATACTACTCCCTACCTCCCACTCAAATAGATGTATATACTTTCTAACCCAGAGGAATCTTATGGATATTTCAGTCCACTGGTCACATTTTACAGAAAGGGAAACCAAGGCCTGGAGAAATAAAACCTAAAGTCAGACAATCACTTAAAAAGAACTGGATGTTAATCTTCTGACTCAGACTCCAGTCTTAGCCTTGTAATTTTTCTTTCTGTTTAAGACATTTTTTTTTTTCCTAATTTCAATAGTTATGCAGGGTAGATGTAGCAGTTTTAGAAAACTCAGAAAAGCAGAAGGGAAAAATATTGCCAAGTCCTCTCTAATCTCAAGACTCTTAGATAATGACCCTCAAACTTGAGGTGGGGCAGAATGATGTAAAAGCTGAGAGGGCTGATTTGCAGTCATGCATTTGGCTTTATATCCTGCATCTTGATGTGCTTGACAGTGTTGTGACCATGGGAAAATTACTAAACCTCCCTCAGCCTCAGTTCTGTTGTCAGCAAACTGGGGATAAGAGGGGCACTTATCTCTCAAGGTTGTTATGAGAAAGTGGTAGAATGAAATTTGAAAAGCATTTCACAAAATGCCTGGCAGTTAGCACTCAATAAATATTGCCTAGCATGATTATATCCTTTCAGACATTCCTATATGTATCTGCTTTAATTCTTTAAAAAAAAAAAAAAAAAGCAAACCAGTTCTGTGGCTTTTTTTTTTTCATCTAATGATATATGTGCCATGAAAAGTCATTCATAGTGGCCATTTCACTAAGCCAAACTAGCCCAGAGAAACCCAAATTTAAACTGTTATCTGGATAGCCACATATTGGAGTTCTAACTACTAAGAATATATCCCCACAGTCCAACAAATATCTCAAAGTTTTGGGTAATGTCCCCAAAACATGGTTGCATACCCCTCCCCGACTATGTCCTATGATGATACTCTAGGGAGCTTTGGAAAGAATATGGCTCCTGGCAAATTCCCTCAAAGTATCAGTCCATTCAGAATTCTGCCACCTCACTGTTGCCAGGAACCAGAAAGACCCCAGTGACCTTCTCACACCAGGGTCATCTCAGAGGATGACTTGTAATGTCATCATGACCAGGGTAGTGACTGCCAAGCAATGCAGGGAAGGCTTTTGAGAAAGAAAAAATGTCCTACTGTGATCTCTTTTCTGCCTACCCTGCATGTGCGTGCACACACACACACACACACACACACACAATCACAACTGTTGGCTTGGCAATGGTCAATATGAATGTTACAATGATGGGAGAAAAAAGGCACCATTATTTATTCTTCAAATGTTCAACAGGTATTTACTAAGTGCTTACTATGTACTAGTAATACAAAAGTGATCAAAAGGGAAATAGTTTCTGTCTTCCCATGAAGCCTACTGAGAAAGATGGACTATTACGAAGCACTGTAATAAGCACATATATACTATTAACAAGAGAGGACTTAGGGAGCAGAGGGAAAGGATGCTCAACAGGACCTGTGTCCTAAAGTGGTAAGGGTATGTGATTTGCAGTCAGACAAAAGGTACTGAGATGCTGTTTCTTATCACTTACCTGGGGTGACTTTGAACAAGACACTTAAACTTTCTACCCCAATTTCCTTATCTATGAAACAAAATTAAATCCCTACCCTGTAGGAATTATGCCAAGTATTGAGTTAAAGTTTATTAAGTTCCCAGAGGAGCTTGGCACGGAGTAAGGCTCAACATAAATTTATGAAATCAATGAAAGAATCATTATCGAACACACAATGGATCTCTAATAGCAAAAGTGATACTGGCAGAGAGTGATGAAACAAACTAATGGAACCTTAATCCTGTCTTGTATCTAGTTAGAGACACTGAGAATATGTGTGTGTGTGTGTGTGTGTTATGTGTGTAACAAACACAGTAGCCCCCACTCCAGACATGGTGTCAACTTCTGCAATTTCAGTAATCTGCAGTCAACTGTGGTCCAAAAATATTAAATGGAAAATTCCAGAAATGAAAAATTCATATGTTTTAAATTGTGCGCCATTCTGAGTAGCATGATGAAATTCTATGTCATCTCACCCAGGATATGAATCATGCCGTTGTTCAGCTGATCCATGATGTATATGCTTCCCACCTGTTAGTAACTTAGTAGCTGTCTCAGTTGTTAGGTCAACTGTCACAGTACCGCAGTGGTTATTCTCAAATAACCCTTATTTAACTAGTAATGGTCTCAAAGCACAAAAATAGACATGCTGAAAATTCAGATATGTCGAAGGGTAGCTATAAAATGCTTCCTTTATATGAAAAGGTGCGTGTGTGTAGGAAAAACCATGGTATATGTTTGGTACTATCTGTGGTTTCTGGCATCCACTGGGGGTCTTGCAACATATCTCTCAGGGCTAAGGGGGGACAACTGTATATAGCAAAGTCTTAAAAAAGCACCTTTGATGTCACTGGGTAGGTGAGTGCTCTACAACAGCTGTCTAATAGAAATATACCGTGAGGCACAAGTGGGAGGCACATATGTTATTTTCAAATTTCTAGTAGCCATAGTAATAAAAGTAAAAAGAAGCAGGTAGAATAAATTTAATAATATATTTACCCCCACTATAGCCAAAATGTTATCATTTCAACCTATAAACAGTATGAGTTTATTAATGTGATATTTTACATTCTATTTTGTTGTTGTGTTGTTGTTACTAAGCCTTCAAACCCAGTATTTTATATTTACACTACATCTTAGTTGGCCTAGCCACATTTCAGATGCTCAGTAGCCACATGTGGCTAATGGATTCTGTACTGGACAGCACAGTACAGATGGGAGACTTTCTTGAAGAAGAAGAGCCAGGTGGGATTATAAAGGAGGTGGCTTGAATAAGACGGGCACTGAAAGACCTGACTTAGTGTTTTTAAGGTTACTCTCCTGGCATGAAGGCTAGGTTTGCAGCACCTTATAGACGCTTCCTTCGCCTGGCTCATTCTGCTTCTGGGAGCCCCAGATCTCCTTCCTGCTGGTACAGGGGCCACACTCATATTTGGTTCTTATTCTTTGCTGGCACCTTTGGGCTCTCAGATTGTCCTTTACTTCTTGGCACTCCCTTACTTGACACAGTATCCGGTGTGCAGGAAGTATGTTGAAGCAATTTCTTCTTTGTGTAATATAGTTCTAAACAAATAAAATACAAAATGAAGACTTGGGATAGCAAGCTCTGGCTCCCAAAGTTACTAGGCCTGTCAGAGCTCCAGTTCTCCCTCTACCACAGAGAGCTGCAAGCTAAATAAATGCCAGAATCATTCCCAGCAGATCAGTCCGCATATTTGGGCTCTGAGAGGGGGAGAGTTGGGCACATGGCCTGGCTGTGAGGCCTAGCATTTGGCAGAGATGAACTAGGAAACGGAAGCGCCAATGGTCTGACTCTTTGTGGGCAGGTCTTGGCCAAGTCCATTTTCTATGGTGAATGGAGTAGGGAGACCCATGTGGCCAAGAAGTGTGTGGTGACCTGTATTAAAAAGAAATTTAGACAATGAGTAAAGGACAAATGAGAAACATGAATATAAGAGGAGAGAGGCAAGAGCCCAGAAACCAAGAGCCATTTTACAGGCTTGGTATACCTTCATTAAAGTAAGTGTTTGAACTGTCTCCTTCCCTAAGGTTCATACTCAGTCATGGTGGTGGCTGGACCCACATCTGCCTCCTCCTCAGTCTTGTTCATTCTATAGTCCAGTGGTTAAAAGTGGGGCAACAAACTCACGCAAGCAAATAAATAAGAGAAGTTGATTGGATGAGGAGTCAGCACATGCATGCTCCCCACAACTCCCTGCTGTGTCCCAACAATAAAGTTACTATTGGTTGAAAAGAATATGAATTTCTGAGGGGTCGCTAATCTTAGCTCAATAAAATCATTATCAGAACACACGACCTCTATGTAGAAGGAGTCCCCAACTGTCGGTAAGTGAGAATGTGACCCTAGTGTGCCCAGATCTTGCAAATTTTCCAAAGTTTTGAGTATGGATTTTATGTGGTATTTTCTAGTTTTAAAATGTTTAGAACTATGTCAATAAAATTTTAAACACTGAACAGGGCCACAACTGTGAGCCAAAGGAAACAGACTATGGGACTGCCAGCTTGAGATTTCTATTGTACTTCAAAGGTACATGGTCATGGTCCTGCTCCACCATCAGTTTCTCAGATCCGTTTTGTTCTGAGGCTTAATTCACATCATGCACATGAAGGGTTTAGCATAGTTTCTGGCTCATGGTGAAGGCAGTTAATAACTGGTGTTAGCTAGCTCTAAGGAACTTCTGAGATTTATTTCTAACTATTACATAGGGGTCAAATCACAGGATGCCCCTGAAACAGAAAATCTGAAACAGGGCTCTTCTCACACAAATGGTCCCCTACCTCTTCATTTCTGTTTCATGGCTTAGATTTATACCACTTTCATTTCACTTGTCAATCCATGAAATTCAATTTGGTTGCACAAAGGAAGTAAGAAAAAAAAAGGTCAGCTCAGGTGAAAATGTAAATTGATATAAGTGTTCTAGAAAGTAGTTTGGCAATGCCTAGCAAAAGACTGAAAAAAATTTGTATGCTTTTTGACTCAACAATTCCATTAAGGAATTTAGCCTAAGTAAAAAGTGATGGTTTTTATAAAGATTTAATCTCAAAAATATTTATGACAGTGTAATATACAATAGAAACAAGGAAATCAAATACCCATAAATAGGGGATTGGTTGCAAAAGTCACGATATATTAGAATGCTAATTTTTGTCTATCACAGTCCCCGTGACTTTCACCTGTTATGTTCACTATGTGTGTCTTGCAGTAAACACCACGAAAGCAGGGGCCCTGCCAATCTTGTCCATCACTGTATGCACATGAGTAGACACCAATAAGTATTTAAATATATACAGGATAGCTTATATAGTACGATTCCATTTTTTGTAAAAAAAAGACATGTGTTTCTGGAAGTATGTATTAGTACTTTTCCCTATATCAGAGCTCAGCAAACTGAACTGGCTGCTGGTTTTTGTAAATAATGTTTTATTGGAACACAGTGACGCTCACTCTTTTACACATTTTCCATGCTGATTTTGCATTATAATGCAGAGTTCAGTTTTTGCAATTGAGGCCACTTAGCCCGAAAAGTTGAAAATATTCACTATCTGTCCCAGAAAAAAAAGTTTGCTGACTCCTGCTTAAGTGGCAGAAGTTCTTCCTGAGCAGTCTCGTAGACACACATATATACACATATATGTATATCCGCGTTTATGTGTGTATATTTTTTACAATGGATATATATTACTTTTGTAATAAGACAAAAATTAGAATTATTTTTACAAGAGGAAGAAAGGAATAGAGGGAGGGAGTAGGAAAGAAAGGAGGAAAGAGGAAGCAAGGGAGGAGAAAACAGTTTATCCATATTTATCAATATAGAAAAATGTCCACAATGAGTGAAAATTTTAAGTATGGTATGAATAGAAGGGTGTCATTTTTGTAGTGCCTGGATAAAGCACTGAGGAAATAAACAAAAAGATGGCATAGCTGTATCTAGCTATGGAACTATAGATGGGTGTAATTTCTTATTTTCTTCTTTGCTCTTAGTTGTACAGTTGACCCATGAACAATATGAACTTTAACTGCAAGAGTCCATTTATACATGGAATTTTTCAATACCTGTGCTGTTTTCAACTGCATTTGGGACTTTGCAAATGCAAGGGCTGACTGTACGCATTGTTCTATGTCATTTTATATAGGGGTCTTAAATATTCATGGATTGGTATCTGTAGGGGTCCTGAAATCAATTCCCCAGGGACATTGAGAGGCAGCTAAGTTTTTGGAGAGTCAAAAGTTATATGGGGAATTCCACCGCTTGGGGGTTGGTGTCCTTAACTTTAGCATTGTTTAAGAGTTAACTATATTTTTTAAACTTTCCAGGATAAACATGTTTTATTTTCATCATAGGTAAAAGAGAAAATAAGTGATATTAAAAATAAAAATAAAAGGCAATATCAGTTTACATAAATAGAGCAATGTTTCTACCAGCCTTTGACAGGTAAGTGAAGGCACATTTACTTGGGGTCACAGGAGTATGTCCCTTTTAGCACACGGTCATCATTACTGCACTCCAGTAAAATGGTGACACGGCCATAGAGAGAGAGGTTAAAACCCAGTGCCACTCTTTTTCAAAAAGTTTTAATGCTGGCCCCCAATCTGGCCTGGATACTTTTTCTTTACATTAAAAATAATTTTAAAAATACTAATCCACTTAATTCCTTCCAAAGCACAGCTTACCATTTCTATCTAGATTAGAACATATGTTTAGAAAAGATATTTTCTGGCTTGGTAGCTAGACACTTGTAGTGTCCCAGCCTCAATCACATGTCCCCAATTTCAGTCTTAGCCAAGATGGACATTTCTGGCAATGATGACAGCTCCTACTTCATGCTTGCACAGTGTCTCTCTGCTTTTCTCTCTCCATAGGAGGTAGGGGCAGATAACCACCCCCTGCACCAGGGAAGCCCTCAGCAATGAAGGAGCAGTGGATCAATGCCCCAGTCTCTGGTCCTGGTAGAGTGGAACACCAGTTACTCACAGATGCCATTTTTCTTGGCTGTTTCTCCTTCCTTTGCTCATTCCTCCCATCCCTCTCTCCTGCTTCTTGGGAATCTCCTCCCAAATTAGCTTCTTGCATCCAAGATCTTGTTTCAGGTTCCGCTTTAGAAGAACTCATACTAAGAGAGCTCATAAGCAAATATCAAACTAATAACAAGAATTATACCATAGAGTCCCAGAGAGTTCTCATAGACAACATGAAATACAGTTTATTACTTTCTAGGATATATTCTTTCATTGTACAACTATTTATTACTTCTACACTGGGCCACACACATGCTGGGTTAATGCAATGTGACTAGATAGACACAAATTTATACTTTATGGAGCAACACATTAAAATTGTACTAAGAAAGTAAGAAAAAAAGAAAGATTAATGTCAGGAAGGAAAAATAATTTTTCTTTATCCTTCTGAGTATTTAGCTGAGATTACTATAATAAAGACAAATTCACAGGAGGAAAGAAACAGAATTTATTAACATCTACACCTCATGTATACTTGAGAGATATCTAGGGAAAAATGAGTAACTTGAAGGGTGGCTAAGAATTAAGGCTTAAATACCATCCTAATAGGGAAAGAAAGGGGAGCCTCTCAGGGGAGAATAAATGATTTTTAAGAAAGATGAATGGTCCCTTAGAAGAATAGATAGGAGGTAAGATATTAGTGACAAAGTTTGTTTGGGTGTTGTATGGACTTCTACAACACCCACTCCTGTGATGAGTCAATTTTCCTTGATTGATGAAACTCCCTGGGAGGGGATCTATGACAATTGAGTTCTGTCTGGAGGATCTGTCTTTCAACAGATAAGGACAGTTCAGAAAAACCCTCTCTCTGCATCTGCTGCCCTTCAAGTGCCTACAGTTCGAAATATTGATATACAAAGCAGCAAATTTGGAGGTGTATGTCTTGAACTCATACGGTCATATTTTGAGGTGGCATATCCTGCTACCCTACGCTAACATAGTCTGAGAGGTTTCTGCATGAGGTTTTTAAGAAGGCAATTTAAATTGAGCCCTCAGCATAGGACTTAGACAAAGAGTGGGGAAGGGTTACAATGTTTCCTCTATACAAAGACTAAGCAAAGAAGGTGGATATTTGATGGGCTGTCTAGCCATGATAAAGGTTCGAGGTTAGCAAACATTCTCCCCTTTTATCTCACATGGGTTAAATATTCCAAGAGCTGACAAGTGTTTGGACACCTTCAGGGTATTAATTACTGAGAAGACCAAAACTGACCATTAAGATTTAAACATGGCCTGGAGAAGCATCCTTGAAGTCAGACAGTGCACCTGGTAGAGTCTGTTCTTGGTAACCAGGGAGAGTGTGGCTTTTCTACTAGGTGGCAAAAACCATTCTAACTTGTTTCAAAGACCCACAGCTTCAGGTTCACAAAGATGTCACTTTAAATTGGGTTGAAGAGCACCTGCCTGCTGATTCCCCCAGAAAAGCCTCAGAAGAATCTGATCCTTACAAACCTCTGGGGCACACACACTCCCTAAGAATCTAAATCATCTCAGTTCTTCTAAACACGCCCTTTTGCACAATGCTTTATATGCTAAGAAAATGCAGTAAATACATCTTTGGTGCTTCTATGTTTATGATTGATTGCCTTTTTTCTTGTAGCAATCTTGTAAGAGTTTGACTTCTTATTTTTATTATTCTCACTGCATACTAATACTTCAAACATTTCAGTAAATTATGGTTCTCTGGTTCCTACTTCAGAATCATTTAACTGATTTAATGAGCTCTAATTATTGCATATTTTATATGAGAGTGCAGGAGTGTTTGGGCTGAAATAGCTGGCAAGAGTTCAAATACTCAGGAAGGAAAAAAATAAGAATGGGTCATGCAGGACTCACAACAGTTCATTTTATGCCAGAAAGAATACATATGCATATACATATATATGTACATATATACATATATATATATATATATGTACACATATATATATACACACATACATACATATATTTACGTATATAGATATATGTATACATTAGTTCATTCATTCATACATTCATTATGTATTCATATGTATGCACCAGACACTGTAAAAGATACCAGATCAGTTAAAATGGCTCTTTCTTAGGACTGCATTCCCCTATAGGGGGCATAAAATAGTAGTTAAGGACTCCTGAGCTAGACTGTAAATATTTAAATACTGGCTTCATCATTTCTTACCCATGTTACCACCAATTAGCCAATTTGTGACTCAGTTTCCCCACCTATAAAATTAGGGTTATAATAGCACCTACTCTACAGGTCAATTGTGAACATTAAATAAATCAGGACATACAATACATGTAAAATAGTAATTGGGCCATAACAGGCACTCTGTAATTGCTGCCTACCTTTTTACTATTGCATCTTGTCTATAACACTTACGGCAATTACAGTTGTCTATCTGTCTACTTATCTATTTATTTAATTAGCTATCCATTATTTATTACTTTTTTTGTTTGCCTCCATCAAATTATAGGATGTATGAAAACAGAGACTAAATTCCCTGTGCTATGCATTGTGCTTGGCAGAAAGTAAGGTGCCTAGTAGTGTTTGCTGAATGAATGAACCAATGAATAAATAATTCTCTGCTGGGATGCATGACCCCTCTCACTCCTGACAAGCATTTCACTTCAGAGCTTGCCATTTGTCGGACATTCCACATGGTTTTCTATCCAGATGGTGATTGTGACAGTGGGAAGGCGTTCTGGCACGCATGGAAGTTACAATGCCGGATGACGAGCCAATTCACTGTATTATTCATCATCAAATGTTGTTGGCCAGGAAATCGATTGCTATCAGCTGAGCTCCACAGTGGTCAAGTGAAGAGGCTAATTTTTAACAGAAGCTAGGATCATTAGAGAGAGAGGGTGATGTGGTAGGAAGACAAGGGTTAAAAAGTGAGATGTCTCTCCGTCTTGTCTTGGCTTTGTCACTTGGGCAAGTCACTTCACCTCTCTGGACCCCTCTGGGCCTCTTGGCTTAATGAAGGACACAAACTGTCATCGGTAATTTGCAAACCTGATCACGCACCAGAATCTCTGAAAAGCTTTTTAAAATACAGATTCCTCTAGGCCAGTAGTTGGCAAACTTTTTCGATAAAGGTCCAGATAGCAACTAATTTGGGCTTTGCAGGCTGTGAGACTGCTGTTGCAACTGCTCACACACTGTTCTCCCACTGGGTAGTCACAGCAGCCACAGACGATAGGTACACAAATGAGTGTGGCTGGATTTGGCTGGGGGCCATGGTTTGCTGACCCCTGCTCTAGGCCAAGTGTAGCCTCCCTAGGTAAGGGCTTACTCTCTGCATATTTACAAAACTCTCCCAAGTGCTCTGGAAAATTAGGTACACTGGGAGCCATGGGATTAGCCACCATAATGCTCTTTCCAGCTCTTACTGAGGCTGTGATTCTACATTTCTTATTTCACTGGAGATGGGGCTACTCTCAGTCAACAGTATACAGTGATATTAATAGTCTTTCAAACACATCATATTTGGGTATTAGCTTTCTACAGCTGAATTTTTTTACTCTATCAAAATCCAATTCATTTTTACTGACGTCATAACTGTCGGGTGACAATATATCCTTTTTTGGAGATAGTCGCAGTTTTCACCTGATGTGCCTGAGTAATTAAAATAGTGTCCTCTTTCATTCTCAAAAGTGTTCAAATTGGATAATAAATTACTTGGTCATCTTTAGCGACAACCTTGTGGGAAAACAGTCAAAATGATTGCTCCATTTATTTTATACTTACTAAGAGATAAGTACTGATTAGAAGGCTTCATCCATACTATCCCAATTAATCATTACAACATTTTGCTGATGGTTGATATTCTTAGGTTGGGTTTCCCCAAAAGCAGACCCTGAGACAAGAATTTGGGAACAAGTAGCTTTTTTAGGAAAGTTTCCTAGGAAGCAAAAAGAGGGAGTAAGAAAGTAAGACAGTGAAAGGAAAAGAGCCAATATCCACACACACAGTACACTTGTAAGTAAGTTACCACTATGAATAACAGGGGCTCAGTCCTCCTGGGAACCCTCTGAGAGGACATATGAGCATGCCTCAGAATTTTCTCACAGAGGGCAAGGAAACTACAGTTTTACTCCACAGCTCCCATCCTTGTTGGTTGAGAGTCACTTCTGGAGATGTTCACTCTCCCTCCAGCATGTCTGGCCTGTCCAATTAGTTAGAAGGAGCTCACTCCTGTGGCTAGAGAATGAATGCCCTCAGGCAAAAGACACAAAGAGGTGGGTATGAGAAGTGTCTGTAGACAGGCCCATGGGCACTGTATCTGCTACCAAGACACTGAGGCTTAGAGAGGTTAAGTCACTTGCCCAAAGCCCCATAGCTGGTAAGTAGGTGGTGGAAATAGGATCTTGATCCATGCATTCTAGTGTCGGAGAGTTTACCCTTAACCACAGCATATGACCTTTCTGTGTCTACCCTCGAATCAGCTGTACATTGCCCAGTCTCTGCACACTGGCCTTGTTTCTGCCCTGAGAGGCCCTTACAATGACTTACAAAATTCTCCCAGCTGTAAAGCGGGGTGTTTTTGCCTCTGTTACAGCCAGTGACTGAGGTACTTATAGCTGTGGGTTCCCCTGGCCTCTCAGAGGATTGACAAGCCAACTTTTCTTCCTCCCTCTCCCTATACTCTTCTTAGGCATGGTAACTTCATATGGCTTCTTTGAAGACATCTTTGTGAGATCAAGCAACTTCTGGTCACAAAGTCATGGCCAGCTTCCTTGTATATGGTACACTTCCTTGTATTTGCCTTCTCTCCTTCCCTTCCTCACTCCTATTTACCCACACTCCTAGTCTCTGGATTATGCAATCCCCAATAAATAGTGTTAGCATCTAAGTTTTATTTTGCAATTGAGCATAATTTACCTGCAGTAGGTTTTGACAAATGCATACACCCAGGTAACCTACACCCTTATCTAGATCTAGAATATGTCCACTAGTCCAGAAAGTTACCTTAAACCCCATCCTAGTCAATCCATTCTTCTCAGCCTAATACAATCACCATTGTGATGTCTTTCACCATAAAGCCTTGCCTGTTCTAGAATGTCATAAAAATGGAATCATAGATTCTAGCACGTGAGCTTTTGCCTGGGGATCTGTTTTCTAAGGAACCTGGGCTAGAACTTGCCCTTTAATTGATATATGTTAAGTCTTTCTCATAATTTATAATTCTAGACCATTAAATTATGCACACAACTTCAGAGTGGATCAAAAGAATTACAAATATTGGTATTTAAAGTTCATTATCAAAATGTCTTCTTTTTAAAGAGTGATTATTATGTGCAAGACAATGACCTACATGCATTTTATACCTTTTATTCATATATCTTCACAAGAAGTCTTTAGGGACAAATATTATCTTTGGTTTATAGATAAGGAAGCTGAAACTTCATTTAGGTTAAGTGGTGATATGAGATGGCACAACCTACAAGGGGCAAGCAAGTCTGGGGTTTGAATCCAACTACATCTAACGCTAAGTCCTAGGCTCTGTCATAACATACCTTACTTATAATTTATCTGAATCCCCTAACTTAGTAAGCAGGATTCTAAGGAAGTCCATAAGCAAATGCTGGCTCATGATGTATGAGCTGACGGAATAAGAAAACCTGTACGAGGAGAGTGCTCTCTTAACAAAGAAATAATTGCCTCACCTCCCGAGTAGAGCTTGGGAAGGTCTCTAATAGAGGTCTATCTAGTAAAAAAAATTACTGGATATCACAGATCACAGATCACTTACTCCCGATAGCAGGCAGGTTGCTCAAAAACCACACTGGAAGCAAGAGGGAGCAAGTAGTGACTAGTTGAAGGCTCGCTCATATTCATTTGAAAATGTGCACTATACCTTTTATTTAACTCGCTCATTCAAAAATACTTAAGGCAACTACTATGAATAGACCCTGCTGTTCTCCGCTCTGAGGTTATGGCAGTGAACTGTCTGGATTTCTGAATAAATAATTAATAAATCTGTATTAAATTTTTGTTCATAGTAATTTTAATACATGCTGGAGACCTTTTTGCCCATCAATACCTATTTCATCAGAAGTGGTAAGGCTACTTTGGCCAAGAGGTTCCCTGGTAATAGGACAGAAGGAGTTTCCTGACCATTTAGAGAGCACCTAAAAAATCTACTTGGCAAATGAGTGCAGTGGGATGAAACAACATTATCAGTGAGTGCCCTTACACATAGAATGTTTGGAGGTCAGAAAGTAAACCATCACACATATATGATTACCAAGGCTAATAAAACCTGAAAATGACGTTTTTCTCTTACTTTTCTATAAAGTATGAAACTAAGACCAAAGACTAAGTAAAGACCATGTAACTATTCAGTATGGAGTAAATGTAATAGTTGGCAAACTGCTTTGAAAAGCAGAGACAGACGTGTTTCTTACAGAAGTGGTCCTACTAAGAAAGAAGAAGGATTATTAGAATTAGAATCTCACTAGTTTGCAGTCCTTAATGTATTCATGGATCCCTCACTGACCCTCAACAGAGTGACCTCCCAACACCATGGGGCTCCTAAGGAAAGAGCACAGTATCCATAAATTAGTCTTAAAAACAAAAACAAAAACAAATTTGAACCTGAATTGGGTCTGATAAAACCCCTAGGTCCAATTAAAAGAAGAACATGGTGAATTACACAGTGGGGATATAATCAGCAAAATCCAGACTGTGAGAAACTCTACAAATAAAATAATCCAGTTTCTTCAACATATAAATGGCAAGGGGAAACACAAAAGATATAAAGGGGAAACTGATAGATTAAGAGACCTAACAGACATATCAATCAATCCCAATGGATTGATAAAATTTGCATCTTGATTCAAACAATCTAGAAAAGAATATATTATCTATGAGGCAAATAGAATGGTAAACATTGGATGTATGATGACATTAAGGACTTATTATTAAATTGAAAAATGTGATACTAGCATTGTGCAAAATTAGTCCTTATCTTTAGGAGATACTCATTGAAATATTTATTAAAAATATGATATCTGAGATTGGTTTCAAAGCAAAGAGGGGAGAATGAGGACGTTAATACAGCATGGTTGGTCATAAGCTGATGAATTTTGAGGCTGAGTGATGGCTACAGGTATGATCATCATACTATTTTGTCTTTTGTATATGGATTTTGTACTTGTATATGTATATATACTTTTAATATTTGTATTTTTCTATAACACAAAGTTAAAACAAACAGAAAAAATAGAGAATTCTTTCAAAAAACAAAACTTATATAGAATTCCAGTCTTTAAAAGAGGTTTTTAAACTGCTGCTTCTCTGGGCAATGGGAAAGTTAGGGGCCCTAAACATGCCTCATTTTTCTCCATCTTACTCCCCCAGCAGGCTTTGGATGCAATGTGAACACCCCTGGCAAGGTGGAAAGAAGATAGGTTTGGGGCCAGTGAGACATGGATTTGTGCCCTGGCTCTGCATTTTCACAAGTCACTTAGGTTCTCTGAGCTCAACATTCCCTATCTCTGGAATGAGGCTAATGCTACCTTGAGTACTTAGTAATCCATTAAGAGAGTCAGTACCTAAGTGGCGAATGGTATGATTTGGACCCAAGTCATGAAACTCCAAGAGCTATGCCTGTAACCACTATGCAACACTGTCTTTGATAATGGGGTATCATGGTGAGTTGACATTGGAGATTCACAGGCATTAGAAGCCTGAGATCAAAAAGGGTGACTTCATTCACTGTAGACAGTGGGACATATAGTACCTGAAATCCAACTTCCGGTTTTTGAATCCTAGGTCTACAATTACCAGCTATGTGATCATGGACAAGTCACTTAACCACTTAACTTAAGCCTCAATTTTTTCATTTGTAAGATGAGGTAATAACAGTATGTGCCTAGGGTTTGTATGAGAGAAAATATGATAATATAAGCACAGTGGTCATCTGTTATTTATGCCTGCCTAGCATTCACGCTGTCTTGCCTTTCCCTTCATTCTCTTCAGAAGAATCACACTCTCTCAGTGTTTGAGAGGGACTGAGAGTACCCTCAGCTCCAAGGGTGGGATATGAGTGGTCCCTGAGAGAACCACATTCTCCTGTCCACAACTGATTTAGATATGGGTACTGTAGCCACACTGAGTCAGTGAGATTCCAACATGGACTTACTGCTACAATAAAGAGAGTGCTTTTTTCCTTCAGGACATTAAAGAAGCCAGCCAGAGGCTGTTAGACCACTGCCCAGAGGCACCTCACCCCTGTGGAAGAAAGCACAACTCATAGATGTACTCACCTAGTCTGGAAAATATCTCTAAAAGTTTCAACTGCATCAGTAAATAAATTCTCCAGTTGGTCTGAAGCCATTCAGAACTGATTAATAGAGTCTCCAGAAAAAAGTAAGTGCTCAATGCATGTTAGCTAAAATGATTGTTTATTGAAAACAGATCAAATTTCTCCTGCTACATTTCTTCTACTGCTTTGCTTGGGTTATTAATTTCAAATTTTTATAAATTACAGATAATTTCAAATAGATGCAAAAGCAGAAAGAAAGGTACCATAAACTCCCATAAATTCTAACAATTATGGATAGCCTTGTTTTGTTATACCCCACCTACTTCCCCTTTTCTATATTATTTTGAAGCAATTCCCCAATATACACCTTTCTTTTTTTGTTTTAATTTAAAAAAATTTTTTTCCTGGCTCTATTGATATATAATAGACAATTAGTTGCTCATATTTACATTGTACAATTCAATGTTTTTTTCAATTATAGTTTGCATACAACAATATACCAGTTTCAATTTACAACCTAGTAATCAGAGATCCACATAATTCACAAAGCAGTCACCCCACTAAATCTAGTACCCCTCTTCCCCCTTACATATTTATTACATTATTAACCATCTTCCCCATGCTACACTCTACATCTCATGTCTATTCAGCAACTATCCATTTGTACCTCTTAATCCTTTGCCTTTTTTTTTACTCCCCAATCCCCCTCCCATTTGGCAGCCCTCAAAATATTTCTGTATCTATGAGTTTATTTCTGTTTTTGTTGTTGTTTATTTTGTTCTTTAGATTCCACATGTATATGAAATCATGCAATATTTGTCTTTCTCTATCTGACCCATTTCATTCAGCAATACCTCTCTAGGTCCATCAAGGCAATATCTTTTTCCATCTCCTTTCTTTTAGTCTGGTGTGTCTTTTAATCTGAAGTGAGTCTCTTGTAGGCAGCATATGTAGGGGTCTTGTTTTCTTACCATTCAGCCACTCTATCTTTTGGTTGGAGCACTTAATCTTTCCATTTGAGGTACTTATTGATAGGAATGTAGTTATTACCATTCTTTATTCCTGTTTTTGATACATGTTTTTCTTTTTTAAAGAAGTCCCTCCAACATTTCCTGTAATACTGGCTTGGTGTGATAAATTCCTTTAGCTTATTTTTTCTGGGAAGCTCTTTATCTGTCCTTTGACTCTAAATGATAGCTTTGCTGATAAAGTATCTTGGTTGTAGATCCTGGTTTTCATCATGTCAATATTTTGTGCCAAGCCTTCTGTCCTGCATGTTTCTTTTGAGAAATCAGCTGCCAGTCTTATGGGTGCTCCTTGTAGGTAACTAACTGCTTTTCTCTTGCTGCTTTTAAGATTTCTCTTTGTATTTAACCTTTGGCATTTTAATTATGATGTGTTTTGCTGTGGGCCTCTTTGGGTTCTTTTTCTTGGGGCTCTCTGAGCTTACTGGGTTTTATGTCTAGTTCCTTACCAGTTTAGGGAAGTTTTCCATCATTATTTTTTCAAATAGCTCCTCAAGGCCTTGTTTTCCTTCAGGTACCCCTATGATATGGACATTTTTACATTTAATAGTGTCCCATAGGGGCTCTTAAATTATTAGTATAGCCTCGGCTTCTTTTTTCTTGCCATTCTGATTGAGTGTGCTCAGCTTCCCCATCCTCTATATCGTGGTTCAGTCTCTTCTTTATCCATTCTGTTGGTTCCCTCTAATGTAATCATCTCAGACAATGTGTTCTTCATTTCTGACTGGTTTCTTTTTATAATTTCCATTTCCATTTTTATGTTTTTATCTGTTTGTTAAAGTTCACTGAGTTCATCTACACTTCCCCTAAGTTCACTGACCGTCTTTATAATCAGTGTTTTGAACTCTGCATCTGTTAGATTGCTTGACTCCATTATATCTGGACCTGTGCTCTGTTCTTCATATGGTTTCTGCTTCTTTGTCTTCCCATTTTAGCTGCCTTTCTGTGTCTGTTCCTATGTACTAAGTAAAGCTCCTAAGTCTCCCGATCTTATTAGTGTGGCTTTGTGTGGTAGGGTCCAGTGGCACAGTCCTGAGTGAGGTTCAGCTGCAGGCCAAGTTTAGCTCCAGCATGTGGCCCTCCGGTGCCACCTGTTAAGATCCAGCAAGCAATCCACAGATGCCAGGCTTATAGTTGCCTCAAAAAACCACACCAGAAACTAAGGCCAGCTGCTGCTAGTGTGAGTCTTGGCTCTGCTAAACAAGGAGCATCTGACTGGCTGAGGATATACCTGGATGTCGCTTGGGTGGGGCTGCGAGTTGGGGAGGCGGAGTTTCAGGGAATCCTCAAGCAGAGCAACCTCTGTTATCCAGTTTGATGATGTCTCTGCTATGACAATGGTGAGTCCAGTGTGCTGGGAGTGGGGAGGACTCAACAGAGAAACAAAGGATACCACTAGCACTTTTGTCTGGGAGAGACCCTAGTCTCTGGCTCTCACTCTGACAGCTCAGTTTCCCCCTGTAAGACTCTGGTGCTCTCCGTGCAGCTTAACTGATGCTAGTGCTCCAGAGCGAGCAGGTTCATCACGCGAAAGTCTGCTCACTGACACGACCCCTTTAAGAGGCATCTGCAGCTGCCGCTGCCGCAGCCTCCATCCCACTCAGCTGCTCAGGACAGGTAGCCTCGCATGCTTGCCCCGTCCTACCTCCTCTCATTGCAGGGTGATTTCTTATTTCTCTCTCTAGTTGTGGGCTTGTTCATCTAGATCCTAGGCAACTCTCCTTGCTGTTTGATCCGTGATCCTGTCACAAATTTGATTTGGTCACCAGAGGGGTGAACAAAGCCTCTATTATCTACGCCATTTTTTTCCTCCTTTTCAAAGTTGAACTTTTTCATCTGGCCAGAGTGCCGGCAGTACACGTAGAGTATGCCAATGCTGTTGCTCACAGTAATATAGTCCCCATTGGTGTTGAGGGCCAATAGGTAGACCAAATCCAGCGGAAACCATTCTGGACCTTTGTGGGAATGGTGTTGAAGAGAGAGTACAAAAGGGCAGAACTCTCAGAATGTAATGGGCTCAAATACAGATGCCATGGCCAAGGTGTCCATAGAGGATCTTCAGGCAGGAACAGGAAAGTTTCTTTGGCATTGAGGGAAACTTCCTGAGGCAGCCCCTTGAGACTGGTGGGCTCCTGAAGGGCGGGAGGAGGTGGAGATGGCCTCTGGGCCATGGGGGCTGCCAGGAACCCGTTCCCTGGGCAACTGGGCCAACCCTACTGAGCAACAGCGGAATCCAAATGGGTTAGAGTCTATGTACCTTTTCATTTATATTTTCAGATTCTTTTATAGTGATTTCTTTGTAGTAGACATAGATGGTGGCCTACCCATTATCTACTTCCTTGTTTATTCCATCCGATATGGTTCATTTCTCACTCTCCCTACACAGCCTTACTGAAGCCCCATTGGTAGACCTGTTTAGCGTAGGGGTAATTTCATTCTCCTTATCAGTAACAGGGCCAGGAATGCAACTCAATATTGGCTATTGAAACATGAATAGGATACTTCTGGGAAATTCTCCGTTTTCCTAAAATGCAGCCACGGAAAATGGTCTCCCTTTATCCCATGAATATTGTCCTATCTGGAGGTGATACTCAGAACTGGAGCACAAATATTTGCTGCTGGACTGAAGATGCAGTAATACCAAAGATGGCTGAAGATGGGGGAAGAAAGCTAAGTCCTCAATGATATGATTGAGTCGCTAAATCAAGTAACCCAAAAGCTTGCTCCACCTCTAGACTTACTGTTCTGAGAGTTAAAAGCCTGCTTTATTGTTTAAGCCTGTGTGCATTGAGGATGTTATTTGCTGCTGAAAGCACCCAACTTTGTTATCAATACAGACCTATGACCTGTATAGTCTGGGTTTCAAAAGCCAATTAAGGAATCAGATTGAGATAATGTAACAAAGATGCCATAAGAGAGAGCGGGTTAACACAGACAGAAGCTGATTTCTTTCTTATGTAAGAGTTTACATAGGTGGTCCTAGACAGGTTAAGGTGGCTTTATGGCCATCAGGACATTTGCCCTGCCATTCTTCACATACAGCTTTCATCATCTCATCTCAGACAGCTGCTTTGACTCCCACCAGCACATATGTACTCCAGCCACTGGGAAGAAGACAGGGACGATGCAGACATCTTATGTCTTTAGGATACAACTCAGAAATTAATCACATCTTCATTGGCCAGAACTTAGTCACATGGCAACAGACGACTGCATGGAAGGCTTGGAAATGTAGTTATTATTTTGGGTGATTAAATGTCCAGTTCTATTATTACCAAAAAAAGGGGAAAATAAATACTAGGGCAATACTGAGCCAGCCTCAGCTAGAGAAGAAGCAGGGAGGTTAATTTGATTTGGTTCAATTGACTCTTTTTTAATTAAAATGACTTCAGAAGGTAAACAAGATTTAAAAGAAATGTCTTTAAGCACCATCCCCCAATAATTTAACAGAGCCTATTTACTTAGAAATGGGTAAAAATATGCATCCTTTTCATCTCTTTTTAGGTGGAACTCAAAGGGATTTCAACAATCAGTAATACCATGTCAGCCCAGTTTATTACCTTGTATACATGAAACTAATAACTGAATTTTACTGATTTCCCTTAATTCCAAATGTCTTTTTCTAAATTAGACTGCACAACTATGGTTTAATTATATTCTTCTTGATAGTCACCAGAATCCCATAACAAGCTCCTATTTCACAATGCTATTATTAATCAGAGTAATCCAATTTATGGAAAATAGAAACAGAGAAATAGAGAAAAATGACAGAGTGGGCAAGGAGCACAGTATTCTGTAGCCCAGCTGAAATGGCTGTCAATACAGGGTTTACATAGTTAAGATATAAGTGAGACTTTGATTCAGCAGCAGCAGGTTTTAAATGATGCATAAGTCACCAAAGCAAATCCCTTTCTCCATGGTCCCCTCAGGGTCAAGTACCATGTTTCAATTATAATTTCACCAAATTGCTGTGATGCAGAACATGTTTCAGATTAATAGCAGTACAGCATGGTTCTCTGCAGGACAGAATAAAAAAATTTAGTTCAGAGGTTTGTTGAAATATACCCCCAAGATGCTCAGCTGTAAAACACATTAAAGACTCCAAGATGATGGGACTATTTCTGATCTGTATTCCCCAAAGAGGTTACTTTTACAGAAAACAAGTTTATTATTTATGGGAGCAAGTAAGATTTCTCAGAGCAGCTGAGGAGGTTTCTTGCAATTACATCAGGAAGGCAGACCTGAAGTCAATTATGGAAATCATATTTACATTTATAGAGAAGGTTATTGTTTTGCCAAGATGGGTATTTCTTTCTAGAGCATACTCATGATGACCTTGCAAGGAGGTACTAAATAGTTTGGTTTGGCTTTTTATTTCAAATGGTTTTATTCTTTTGAAAAGGAATTTGTATAGAAAGACATGATTTTACAAGTTCTACTTCAAATTGCCAGTCAAGTTTTAAGAGAATATCTCTTAGGGGTTGCCATGGGTCAAATGGTTATGGCATTGACATATTGAACATATTGGGAGTAAAGAACTCCAAAGAACTACAAGTTTTGTCCAAACTGGTGGCTATATTAGCATTTTGAAGGCCTTTTCTCTTTCTAAACTGCATACCTACGGCAAACATGAACATTCTCCCTACCCTGCTCTTATGCTTGACAGGTGTGAGCCAAGTTGCAATCTTCTATTCAACTGTAGGGTGTCTACTATCTTCCCAAGTTTGGGCTCCAGAGTTCAGATGTAGGAAGGAAATATAATAAAGACCATTTTGGCTTCAAGTCTACAATGTGGCTTTTTCATCAGTAGAGCCCATATCTTGATCCCTATCACACTTCTCATTGTGAATTTGAAGAGATGAGAATGATTATCTCTTACAAACCCAACACCTGGTATGGCTTTCACAGTGTCATCTTGCATTTGACCCTAATTTGACCCTTCCAGCTGCATCTGTCATTTAAGTATATATATTTCAATTTTTTCAATATCCTTCTGTTTTTGTTTCTGTTGCAAATTCATGGGCATGCAGAGTACTTTTTAATAATGGGTTTAATATGACTAATGTAATTTACGAAGATTTGTCACTGCTGAATGTTAACATGAAAAATTAGGTGAAAAAAAATTAGCTTTAGGTAAGAGGTTTGAAGGAGTGGTTTTACATGTTTAATCAAGAGGGAGAAAATCTATCAAATTCAATAAGAGAAGGCTGCTTCTACTGTTGTTACCCCCAGCAAAATATTATTGATCTTTCAAGCCTGGATTCTTAGGCTACCTTCTCTCCTAGCTTTCTTCTATCCTGCCTCATAATTTCTGCTCCTTCTTTTTTAACCTTCTTGACATAATTTATAAATTAGATATTCACTTCAGTAATCCAAATCTTCTTCTAAAATGCAAATTCCCAAAAGATGGTAATGAAAAACTACCAGTAATTTCTACCATAGTTTGAATTAGTTGCTCTCCTCTTGCTTTCTCATCTTTTGTCTGGTCTTAGCTCATGTATGTGCTAGGGAGAAGTGAGTACATGTCATAGAAACCTTTTCTAGCAAATTAAAGTTAAGAAAGAAAGAAAGAAAGAAAGGAAGATGGTTTCTGATACTTCATCTATGAGCATTTCTGCCCCAAAGCAATAGGTTTAAATGCACATATATGATTACAACAGCAAATCAAAAAATTATAGCTGGGAGGTATGTTCTAATACCATGTAGCTTAATTGCTTTAAACACCAGAACATTGCGGTGGCTTTCATATGCTTTTGTTTTTATGGATTTAATCACCATTTAGGCATATTAAACATATGTCATGTGAGGGACAATAATGAACAAAATAAACAGAGTTCCTGCCTTCACAGAGGCTACTATGTGGTAAGGAAGATGGACAAGTATTTACACCAGAAATAAAATGCTATGAATGGAGAACGAAAGGCTGGCAGGGAAGCCTATAACAAAAGCAATTCATCTAGTCTAGGGATTGGAAAGGTTTTATGGATGAAATGACTTTTAAGCTTAGACCAAAAAGATGTGTTTGAAGGAAAAAGCAAACATCTTTGTGTTGGGAGATGAATTCAAGTTACGGGAGTGCCAAACAACAGCTATGGGACCTTAGTCATGTATGTATTCTCTCAGGGCCATAGTTCCAAATCTGTAAAATAAGTGAGGACTTGGAGAACTTAATCTGTAAGGATCCTTTTATAAGTGCCATGATCCCAGAAGAGATTGCTAATCAGTTTTGTCCATCTTTAGTCCATCCTTTCCAAAACAAAACAAAACAAAACAAAAAAAACAACTAACACAAATAAGAGAAAATAGAAGAAATATCAGTTGGGAGGTTACAATGGTAAAACTGGGGTGGAGGGAAGCTTTGAAGTCAGACCACCAGAGGTTCAAATCCTGATTCTGCCCCTTACTAGCTAAATAACTCTGGGGATGTTTCCTAACTTCTGAGAGCCCTCGGTTTCCTAATATGTGTTATAGGGAAAGACTGTTACTTATCTCATGGTTTGGTTATGAGAACAGGAGTCTGAGATATTGTAGGCTAATTCTCTGACCCATGTCTCTATTTTTTCTCTGCTCATAATAGGGTTGGTCACTGAATGAGACCCACTGTTACCTATGAGACCTTTTTATGATTATAGATCAATAAATCCCAACATGAAATACCCTAAGCAAAAAGGGAAATCTAGAGAATGATATTTCGAAACTTTACATTCCAGTTAGGCCATAGTAAGGTCAGGGAGGAAGCCAGTTCTCGGGGAGGATATAATCAGTTCAAATGCAATTGAAATTCTAACTCTCTCAGCATGTCAACTCCAATTTCCTGGTTCACGGACTTTTTCTACAGAGAGAAAAACTTGGCCACAATAGCTCCCAAGCTTCACCTTTTACAACTTGAGTCCCTGAAGAGAAAAAAATCTCAACTTCAGGGTCCTAAGTTCAAGTATCCAGGGAAGAGCTCCAGCTTAGCTGCAGTAAGGTGCCTGTCCCTGGACAAACCAACAGCCAAGAGAAAAGAGGGTACTGGTGTATAAAATGGCTGCTCCTACAGCAACCAGGAAGTAGGGCTTGATTGGACAATTCCAAAAGGAAGGAGACTGAAGCAGAGCAGAGCAGAAAATCCCACAAATGTTGACTAAAATGATGCCAAAAGACAGAAATAACTGAATAAATGAAAAAAATACTTTTAAAAACTGAAATTCTGCTGGAGGAAAATAATCATCACCTGGATTTCAGAAATCACTGCGCATACACTCAGTTACTTTTCTCATGAACCTGTAGTTCAATGCCTAAGTTTAATTTCCTTGGATTTTAGTTTGCTTTCTTAAGGGAAGGGAAATAAAAGCTGTAATGAGATATAGCATTTTAATAATACCCTAAATAAACACTGTTGCTGAGTGCTTCTCTATAGCCCTAAGACTATCATAGGACTGGGTGAACTGAGAATTACTGACCATAACCTGGGAAAACATGAAGTGTGTCTACTCCTGTACCTAATGCTCTAAAATATGCTTCCACAGGTGACTGTCCTGTGAAGATGACTAACAAGGAGTGAGAAGGAGAAGTTGGATAAAGAGGGAAAAGAGGAATAGGAAAAAGGAAGGGGTGGGGAACTGAAAGGGCAAAAGAGAGACAGGAAAATTAAGCCAGTCTGACCTGGGGTACTGCTATAACATCTTTCTTTAAAAAGCAAGTTTCATGTAAGCATTTCACACAGTGGAGATTCTTCTAGAAGCTCACTTACACCAATTTCCCTCTAACTTAAGGATCAAATCTTTCATCAACATTTTCTGAAATATTTTGGAGGAGACAGGAATTGCCAAATACGTCCAGGGAATGCCAAAGTGTGGGGTTATGCCACTGCTTGAGATAACCTTGTGGGATCCCAGAGGAGCCCCTGAATAACATTGCATCACAGGATAAAAAGATATGCCTTTATGGTTCTCTTTTAATCCTTCTGAATAGCCCTCAGAGAGTTTCAGTTTGGTGCTACCATATACTTAGCATCTCTCTAAAGCCAGTTCTACCCCTGTTGTGCAGAGAGAAAGCAGAACCTCTGTTGGGCAGGGGGGCCTAGACAGGATTGAATAACATTGGTGTGTTTTCACTGCATTTACTAGCCCAATACCATTCAGTTTTAGGCTGGGAATATTGGCATTTTATACTAGATCCTTTATGTTACCTTTAATTAAGAGAGGTGGTTAAAAAGGCAGAGAATTTAAAGAAAAATATCAAGAGTGGTAGTATCAGATGTAGCACAGATATAGAGAGTATTCTTTTAGTCACTGAGCACACATGCTTGTGAGTTTCATAGGTCAAAAGGAGATCTTATGTTCTTAACCCAGCTCAGTGTGGGAGTTAGTCAAATATTTTAAAGGAAAGAGTGCCAATGTATTCCAAAACCTTTGCCAGAGCTTCACGTTTTTTAAAGTGATGGTTAAGAGATTCTTCTCTCCTTCAGTGCAATATTTTCCTTTAGGAAGCACTTACATTGGTAATAATAACAATTATAACAATTTAGAATCCTAAAGAGGTTTCTTCTTAAAATCTTCAATCTAAGAAGATATTTTGAGGTCCAAGATAGAAGGAAAGTATGCTAAATTTCAAGATTTGACTAAGGGAAAGCATAAAATGGATTGTAAAACTGCCTCACCTCATATTAATGATAAAACACTGGAAAATATGGGACTATCTTGGGAACTGGCCACCAATGGGATATTTTTCTATATTTCATGCTGGGAAACTTCATGAGGAGGAGAAGACACAGAAAACCTGGAAACTGCTTGTGGAAAAATAGTGATGGATCTCTTTGCCAACTCCTAAAAATAAAAGTGATAAATGTTAATCAATCATGAACCTGCATAGTTATTTTTAAGAGCAACAGGAATAAAAATGGAAGACTTAATTTCCATTATTATGACCTTATCAAAAGACCCAAATTGATTATTTTACTTGAAAGAACATGTCACCCAAAAATAAAAACCAATTATATCCAACAGATAAATCATGAAAGCAGAATACTGCTCAGTAAGGCTTTCATGGGTTCAGTTTGCAGATTTGGTTCTCCTTGAAACAAAATATACTTTAGCTTTCTTTTCCCTTTGTATATGATATTATGGCAACCACATTGATTACATTCTCCTTATTTCTTTGGCCCTGGTTCTTTATTTGAATTTCTCTTTTACGTCCTTGTAGTAAATACAGGTCTTTAAAAAAATACTACATTTAACCCTAAAAGGAGTTAATATTTTGAGCTCCACTCTGGAGTAAGCAAAGAGACAAGATTTATATTGAGTCTTGAAAGAAAGAGAACGAGAATGGCAGACATACAGCATGGGGAGCAAAGGGTAAACAAAGTCTAAAAACAGGAGGCTCGGAGCATGTCCAGCAAACATGGAACAGTTTAGTTTGATTAGAAGAAAAATTCATGTATGAAGGAAGTCAGAGATAAGGCTTGGGAAGCAAATGAGAGACTAGATGGATAAAGATCTTGGATATTAAGCTATGAAATTTAGGTTTTATCCTATTGGCAATGAAGATTTTGGGGGCCTACAGGTAGGTTGATTTAACCAAGAAGGTTTTCCAACAAAATTAACCCAACCTATCTGGAAGAGAAAGACTGCAGGGGAAGAGATTGGTCAGGTGATTATTGAGCTATTTCAGGAGAATCCGTTGGAGGAATAGAAAGCTAGTGGATGAGACAAGACCTGTGGCATTAAATAAATCTACAGGACTGAGAAACTGTTTCCTCTTAGAAGATGTCAGAGATAACTCTTTTGTTTGGGGCCTTCAGTATTTGTAGATATCCTAGTGAAAATATCCAGTAGGACTTTTGGAACCTGAGTTTAGAAGACTGTCCAGAGATGCTGATGCAGTTTGGAGTGTTATCCACATAAGAATGGTCCAAGGAGAAACTTTCCAAGGGCAAGTTTCTTTAGAGAGAAGAAGCATGAATCTCAGAGGATGAATGACCAATGTCTATGCTTCTTACAGCTTACTTCAAAAACCTAGCTAAATTGAGAAATCATTACCCTTGAGTTTGCGTGATTATGTGATCTCAAATATCCATACTTCTTTTCACATTATTATATACATCACCTAATTCAAATGTGCCGCTTATATCATGGCTGTAATCTCATTTCATCAACCCAGGTTATGTTTTAACAGGAAGGAAGGATGGAAGGAAGAAAAGAAGGATGAAAGGAAGGAAGGAAGGAAGGAAGGAAGGAAGGAAGGAAGGAAGGAAGGACTTTAGAATAGATATTTCTCTGTCAAGAATGATTTAGATGAAGCCCTATTAAGAATTTAAGAAGTGCTTTAAGATTTTTTTTTCAGTAGTGTAAGTAAATAATACCAGCGCCTTCATCCTTAAGTTCATTTATAGCCAGAGAAAATGAAGTCCTGTCCATCCAGAATTTATCTGACAGCTATCAGCTGCTTTACTACCCAGTCAGAGCTTGGCTCCTTGCCTTCACACCATGTTAAAAAGATGCCACCAATTAAAAATGCATTCTCCTGAGAGCCCAGAAATAAACTCTAATGCTCATGTTCAACTGATTTTCTACAAAAGGGCCAACATAATTCAATAGGGAAAAAATGGCCTTTTCAACAAATTGAAACAAACAGTTTTTTCAACTGGGACAACTGGATAGCTGCATAAAAAAGAATAAAGTTGGACACCTACCTCATAGCATAAACAAAAAAAATAAGTATATCATAGACCTAAATATAAGAGCTAAAACTATAAAACTCTTAGAAGAAAACACAGCAGTAAATCTTCATGACCTTGGAATTTCATAGATATGACAACAACAGCATAAGCAAAAAAATCAAAAAATAAACAAACAAAAAAAACCCCAGAAGGTTGATAAATTAGACTTTATTAAAATTAGAAATTTTTATGCCTCTAAAGACACCATCAAGAAAGTGATTTTTGGGGGATATGTCACCTCTGACAAGGGAAACAAAAGAAAAAATAAACAAATGAGACTACAAAAAAACTAAAATGTTTTTGCACAGGAAAGGAAAGCAGCAATAAAACAAAAGACAGCCTACTGCATGGGAGAAGATATTCCCCAATGATACATTTGATAAGGGGTTAATATCCAAAATATATTAAAAACTCAAATAACTCCAAAAAGACAATCAGATCAAAAATAGGCAGGGGACCTGAATAGATATGCCTCCAAAGAGAATACACAGATGGCCAATAGACATATGAAAAGATGATCAATATCACTAATCATTGGACAAATGCAAATTAAGACCACTCACACCTGTCAGAATGGCTATGATCAATAAAATCAGTAAATCAACAAACAAGTATTGGTGAGAACATGGAGAAAAGGGAACCTTCGTGCACTGTTGGTGGGATTGCAAATTGGTGCAGTCACTATGGAAAACAGCATGAAGTTTCCTCAAAATATTAAAAATAGTACTATCATATGACTCTGCAATCCTACTTCTGGGTGTTTATTTATCTAAAGAAATCCAAAATACTAATTTGAAAAGATATATGCACCCTATGTTCACTGCAGTGCTATTATAATAGCCAAGACATGGAAGCAACCAAAGTGTCCATCAATGATGACTGGATAAAGAAGAGGTATTACAGATTACCAGAATATTACTCAGCCATGAAAAAGAAGGAAAGCTTACCATTTGGGATAACATGCATGGACTCAGAAAGTATTATGCTAAGTAAAATAAGTCAGAAAGAGAAAGACAAATACCGTATGATTTCACTTACATGTAGACTCTTAAAAACAAAATAAATAAAAAACAAACAAACTTATAGATACAGAAAACATTTTGATGTTTGCCAGTGGAAGGAGGGTTGGGATATGCATGAAAAAGGGGGAAAGATTAAGAAATACAAACTGGCTGTTACAAACTAACTATATATGGTGTCAGGGAGTACTAGACTTATAGGGGGGAATGCTTCATAAATTATAGAAATGTCTAACTACTATAGTGTACACCTGAAACTAATATAATACTGAAAAAAGCCCAATTAAAATATAGGTAAAGGATTTGAATAGACATTTCTCTAAAGAAAATATATAAATGGGAAATGTAAATCAAACCACGATGAGACACCACTTCATACCCACTAAAATGGCTATAATCACAAAGATGGACAATAATAAGTATTAGCAAAGATGTGGAGAAACTGTAACCTTCACATATCGCTGGTGTAAATGTAAAATACTATAGTCACTATGGAAAACAATTTGGTAGTTCCTCAAAATGTTAAACATAGAGTTGCCATACAACCCAGAAATTCTACTCCTAGGTATCTACCCAAGAGAAATAAAAACATAAGTTCACAAAAAAATTATATACAAATGTTCACAGCAGTATTATTCATACTAGCAAAAAAACAGGAAATAGCCCAAATGTTCATCAACTGATAAATGGACAAATAAAATGTGATGTATTAATACCATGGAATATTATTTGGCAATAAAAAGGAATGAAATACTGATAGTGCTGCAACACAGAAGACGCTCAAAAACATTGTACTCCTCTCTCCAAAGTCAATCAGAAAAGACTACATATTGTATGATCCCATGCATATGAAATATCCAGAACAGGCAAATGTGCAGAGACAGAAAATAGGTTAGTGGTTGCCTAGGTCTGGGGGGGTGGGAGTATGGGAAACAACTGCTAATGGGTACAGGATTTCTTTTGAGGATGATGAAAACATTCTAAAGTAAGATATGGCGATGATTGCCCAACTCTGTAGGTAAACTAAAAGTCATTGAACTGCATATTTTAAATGGGTAACATTTGTAATGGATAAACACTTTTCATGGGATGTTGGTATGTAAATTACATCGCACTAAAGCTATTTTAAAAATACGTTTACACCATGTAGTGCATGAAGTTTTTAGCACTACACAGGCACCTGCTAGTCTTTACAGCCTGACCCCTCCTTAGGCCCTCTGATCCAGTTCCTTCCTTTATCAGGAATGTGTTGATTCTGTTCTCCGAAAACTGGCTCCTCTTATATTTCAGGAAGGCTTTAATGTTCCTTCTCTCAACATGTCAGGCTTGTTTCTGTTTGAGGCAGTTCTAACGGTGCGTCCTTCTGCTTGGAAAGCTTTTCTCCCAGATCTTTGGAGGGCCTCCTTCATATCATTTTGGTCCAATGCAAAAAAGACTTGGACTTCTTTAGCTCAAGTAGCCCACTACCTACCACTCATTGTTTTGCTTCATGGCATGCATTTGTACCTAAATGTTAGCTTCTGTGTTTATTTTCATATTCACATTTGTGTTTGTTTTCCTGCTTACAGATTTACTGTCTGTCTGTCTTACTAGAGTATACACTCCCTGAGGGCGAGAGCTCTGCCATGGCTGTTCCCACCACACAAGGCCTGCAACCAAGTTGCTGGCTGACTGATCGGTTGAATGGAGCACAAAATAAGATTGCCTGCCTCTGCCCTGAAAAAAAGGAAAGCATAATCATCTCCAAAACTCTGCCTTATTCACCCCACCCACCCCAAAAAGTAGCAAGAATTCCTCAACATGTTTTTCATTGAAAACCTCTTCCCAAGATACTGATTTCAAGAAAACGGTTTCCTCTTCACCTGAAGGTCCAGCACTGTCTTGATGAAAAATTATGTTTCAGTAAAACCAAAGTCTCAACCAAGATTGATGAGAGGAAAAAGAGAAAAGCAAATGGCAGAGGCTAGCTCACACTTCCAGTGAAAAGAAAATCAAAGAGGAGCTCAAACAATAGGTGTCAGGAAGCCACCAGTGTTGTTGTGTCTCTCCTTTCAATGACAAAATGATCACTTGAGAAACAAAGAGGAGAATGGAGTATGGCTTATTGTGGAGCTTCTTAAATTTATAGCTGCCTTTGTGTGGCTAATGCAGAGTATGGAACTCTTCAATCTTCAAAAAAAAGAAAAAAGAGAGGAAGAGGAAGAGGGAGACAGAGACAGAGAAAGAAGGAGGAAGGAAGAAGAAAAAGATGAGAAAAAGAAAAAAAAAAAGCTAGACCTTCTTCCCACCTAATATTCTTCTGGATAATAACTGAATCAAAAGAAAGGAAATGATTAGAAAATGAAAGGAAAATTTGGAATTTTAAAACTTTATGTAAAAGCAGCATATCGTTTTCTATTTCCTAAACTAATTATGTCTCTTCTATAAAAAAGAAACAAAACAGACCCAAAGTTATGAAACCAAAGCCATTTAACTGATGTTCAATTTCTTTTTGACCTAAGAGTTAGTAAAAGCACATCAATAAGAAAAATGTCAGAAGCCCTTCACAATTTACCTGTTACACCATGAGGGACATCATGTCCAAATAATTTGCTGATAATGCAAGCCTCAAGACAGGTTCACAAGAGATAAAGACTGACTTCAGATATAGCAAAACAACTCAAATCATTGTAACCATGACTCCAGGCATGAACGTTATGAAAGGCCACTAAATATTTAGGACAATCATTCAGAAAATATTCTCATGGTCACACAAGAGGAGATCAGAGATTACAAAATGATCCTTGCACCTAAGCCCTTCTTTCCCCTCCTCTGCCCCACCTCCACATGTCCCAAGAGGTTCTGCCAAGAACAAGTTTAGTATCAGCTTATCATAGGCTCTAGACTTAACCCTGCAATCACATCCTGCCCTGGCAGGAAACGGAACCTACAATCAAGACTCCCTCTGGTCTCTGATTTCTATATCTTGCCTATTTGGGGAGGCGGCAGAGCATGTGGAATGACCACAAAGAGAAGTGAGAGTTTGCAAGACGTGTGTTAGAATACTGGTTTGGGCACTTCACAAAGTGGGATTGGGCAGCTAGCTGTTTTCACTGGTGAAAGAGTATGGAGCATCTAACAGTTCCTAGAATCCAGTAATCCATTCAGGAGAGGTTAGTTCCCTTTACATAAAGTTTCTGAGATTTTCTAGCAGTAGATGGGTTTACATTGCCCAGAGGACAAATATAAATGACCAGATGCCCACAGCATAGCAGTAGTTAAGAGCATGGGATCAGAATCAAATTAGAATTGCATTGCTGGGAAGCCTTTGGTCAATGTATTTTTACAAACTGAAAATATCTTAATTCTCAGAATTTACATAATGACTCTTCCAGCCCCTTGGCACAAAGAAGAAAACTTGTTGTCACACTGGATTCTGTGTATTCCTAACTGAAAGAAATTTCTACATATTACAACACAGGATGGGAACAGCTAATGTTTGTAAAAATTCCCAAGGGAAAATTGTGGTGAATGTTTCTAATAAAACATGGTAGGGGGTCTGCCCATTAACCCTGCTTCAAGTGAAGACATGGAATTATAATTAGATGTCACTGCAGATGATCACTTCTGTCCCAGGAGAGGTAACGAAAGGGTCAAAGCATCTTATTCCTTGAAAGAGTAATCGGTTTCATTGAGTTTGTTCCATTCTCTGGCCTAGAGAGCTATGTCCACTCTGGATCCAGACTGCTCAGATGTAAGAGAACAAGTCCCCCACTGCAGAGAGCTGTGGACACTGGAGATGGTCCACATGATGCATGGTATAACTAGATTGCAGCCATGATGAAACCTCTGTTCTCCTACTGTTGATTATGTTTCTTTGCGTTTAAAAGGAACTAGTGAGAACTAACCTAGAGAATAAAGCCATCTCTAATTAGGGCAAGATTTTAAAACAATGGGTTCAAACTCTAGGTCTATACCATCTTAGCTGGGAGGCCTTGAAGGAGTTACGTGATTGTCCTGTGGCTTGGTTTCTCTATCTATAAAATGGGTATAATGCTAGTACCTGTCTGATAATATAGAATCAAATGATACCATACATACTATATAAATGATTAGATGCTGTATGTAATGTGCCTGACTCAGAGTGATGGCACTTTATGATGGCATTTTATGTTGTTTAACAAAATATGGAAGGACTTCTTCTATCAAGCTCTATAGTTGAATTCCAACTGGATGTCAACATCCTTTTTGAAAAGAAAAGTTTTATTTCTTGCTACATAAAGAGTTACTCTCTGTTATATTATATTTTTTTCCTACTCAGTACACACACAAAAAAAGGGAGAAATATGCTCAAGAGAAAAAACAAGTTTTAAAGTCTTAAAGTCAGTTAAATGCTATTTGGCAGAAATTATATGCAGTACAAGATAGGAAATGAAACCACTGCTTCTGAATGAGGATGAATAAAGCAGTTTGCTTTAAGTTTTAATCAATAATCAAAGGTTAGCCATGTGAGAAATCGCTGTTCTTCTAGGTTTCATGCCTTAAGTTTCATTTTGACACGAGCAAGAATATACATACAATTAAAAACTCCAAACCTCTTCATTTCCTGAAAAATATGATTAAATTTTTTAAAAAGTTCTTAGGACTTAGATCTATAGTTTTCCAGACCTCTAAATTGTCTGAATATCTCAGGATTGAGTTAGACCATCAAAAGGCTTCAAAGTTGGGACATTCTCAATTCAGTCATATTATATTTTTAATATTAGTATATCCTTCACTTTTATACAGACTGATACAAGAAACACATGGTGACAAAGACAAATGTACAAGGGTACCCACTGCAGCACTGAACTAGTACTAAAAGATAGAAATATTCTAAATGTCCATAAATAGAATCCTGGTTAAATGGATTATGATGCCTCTATACAATAGAATACTATGCGTATAATAAAACAAATGCCACAGTGACTTCTAACATATATTAAGTAAAAAATAAAGGTATAGAACAATGTATAGAGTGTGCTCAAAGTTCAAACCTACACATACATACTTACACATATATGTACATACACTTACAAACATGGTTGCACATTTCTGGTTGTACATCTCAGGTCTTGAATCCACAGCTGTCTCTAAGAGAGAATCTCAGAGACAAAGATTTTACTCTCTGTTACATATTTTTTTCTATTCAGTACACAAAATAGAAAGGGAAAAATACTTTCAAAAGAAAAAAAAGTTTTAAAGTCTTAGAGTCGGTCAAATCCTATTAGGCAGAAATTAAATGCAGTACAAGACAATGAGGAAGTGAAACCATTGCTTCTGAACTAGGGTATTGGTCAAAGAAAGACATATTTTTTCACTAAACACCCTTGTGTGCTCTGAGTTTACAATATGTATATATTACCTATTAAAAATTAAACCAAGAGATTCAATATGGCACAGAGGGTAAAGGCTATACACACCTCCTCTAGCAACCACACCAAAATTATAACACACTACAGAGCAACCGGTACATGGAGTCACAGGAAGTCTGGCTGAACAGGTCACCTCAAAATGGTAGGAGGGGTGGAGATGCAAAACATCCTCAGTCCCACGACCCCAAGTGGCAATGGAGAACCAGAGGGTTATCTTGGCTGCAGAGTCCCCTCCCTGACCTGAGGACTGAGGAGTCTCGGCTGCACACTGGGCTCCCCACCCCAGGTCCAGTGCTGGGAAGATAAGTCCTCACAACTTCTGGCTGTAAAAAACAGCGGATGTTGTAGCTGAGTGAGATGGAGGGCTGCGGGAAGCAGGAACCTTCCTCTTAAAGGACCTGCACCTGGCCTTACTTGCTGATGGACTCTTGCTCTGGGCTCCAGCACTGAGGCAGCTGCTCAAGGGGCGCCAGAGACATACGGGGAAGGGCTGAGCTGTCAGGCTTCAGGGTGAGGGCTGGAAGGGCGGCTGGCTCCCAGAGGAAGGTGCAAGCAGAAGCCATTGTTCCTTTGTTGAGCCCTCCCTTCTCCCAGCCTGCAAATGCAGGCACCATCAACCTGAATAACACAGATGCTCTTCCCAAGGGATTCCCTGAGACTCTGCCTCTCCCAACTTGTGGGACCACCCAAGCCTCTTCCAGTGATTTATTCCATACAAACAGGCTGTCTTGGCTCCTGCTGCAAACTTTCATAAAATCTCTCAAAAGCTCACAAAACCCAAAGAAGCAGAATCTGGCCTCAGCATGCCATGTACCTCTTGCTGAGCAGTCCCAAGCCCTGTACAAGTGGCAGCAGGCCTCTATTTCGGACTTGACCCTTTGAGGCACCTATAAACCCAGTATAGGTGGCAGCCACGTGTGGATTACCAGATGGCACCGGAGGGAACAGGCTGCGGCTAAACTTGGCCTGTAGCTGGATTCCTCTCACATCTGTGAAAAAAGGCCCCACAGCCAACCTACTATATTAAGTCACTCTACTAAGACCGGGAGACTTAGTACATAGACTACTACATACAAAGACACAGGTAGGCAGCCAAAATGGGGAGACAAAGAAACGTGTCCCACTTGAAAGAAAAGAACAAAGCTCCAGAAAAAGAATTCACCAAAATAGAGACAACTAACATACCAGATGCAGAGTTCAAAACACTGGTTATAAGAATGCTCAATGAACTTAGAGGAAAAGTACATGAATTCAGTGAGAACTTTAACAAAGATAAAAAAACAAAAATGGAGAAGGAAAATATAATAGGGAGCCAGTCAGAAAAGAAGAATACAATATCTGAGATGAAGAGTACATTAGAGGGAATCAACAATGGAGTGGATAAAATGGAGGATCAAATCAGCGACATAGAGGATGAGGTAGCAGAGGACACCCAATTAGAAGAGCAGCAAGAAAAAAGTATCCAAAAAATGAAGATAGTTTAAGAAGCCTCTGGGACAGTGTCAAGCATAACATTCACATCATATAGCTACCATACAGAGAAGAGAGAGCAAGAAATTAAAAACCTATTTGGAGAAATAATGATGGAAAACTTCCATAATCTGGTAAAGAAAATAGACATACAACCCTGGGAAGCACAGAGAGTCTCAAACAAGATGAACCCAAATAAGTCCATGCCAACACACATTATAATTAAAATGCTAAAGGTTAAATTCAAAGAGAGAATCTTAAAAGCAGCAAGAGAAAAGCAATAAGTTACCTATAGAGAAAGACTGACAGCAGATTTCTCACCAGAAACTTTACAGGTCAGAAGAGATTGGCACAAAATATTCAAAATGATGAAAATCCAGACCTACAACCAAAATTACTTTACTCAGTGAAGTTATCACTTAGAATTGTAGAACAGATGAGGACCTTCCTAGACAAGGAAAAGCTAAAGGAGTTCATCACTGCCAAGCCAATATTACAGGAAATGTTGGAGACTTCTTTAAGAAGAAAAAAATGTGTATCAAAAGTCTAAATAAAAATGGCAATAACTACATATCTATCAACATAACTACATCAAATGAAAGAATTAAATGTTCCAATCAAAATATAATGTGGTTGAATGGATACAAAAACAAGACCCTTACATATGCTTCCTACAAGAGACTCACTTCAGATTAAAAGACACACAGAGACTAAAAGTAAGGGGATGGAAAAGGTATTTCAAGATGGACCTAAACGGTAGTGTGCTGATTGGAATAAGTGAGAGGAAGACAAATGCTATATGACTGCACACATATGTGAAATCTAAAGAACAAAACAAAGAAACAAACAGAAAAAAATTAAACTAAAAAATAATGGCTACCGTGAAGTCATTCTGGCTGTATGTGTCTAAAAAAAATCATCAGCTCTTTAAAATGTTATTAGATATCCCACACAAAAAAAGTATTTATACTCTGCTCATCTGGGCATTTCACAATGTATATTCCTATGTTAGAATCTCCAAGAAGATCTTGTATCGGAATCTTATATAACTTAGTTTAACCCAACATTTCTCAAATTTCTTGATCATCGAACCTCCCATCCTTTTTTGAGGGGCACTGTCTCTGAATGCCATGTCTTGGAGAGCACAGCACAGCAGCATTTATTTTCAAAGGCTTTTTGGCCCACTACTTCATGTACCATCTAAACTGGAAGAGGGTAAGAAATTTAGCAATAGGGTTACTTTTTTGTTTAGTCTCAAGAATTAAGTACTTTATATGTTGAAATCATACGAAGTCTGTAATTAATTAATTTTTTTTACACTTTGGCTGCCAGGAGGCACAGAACAGCTGTGTCTCAACTTTCTCAACCTTAGAATGGATACAGTAGCACCTACTTTGTGGGTGGTCTTGAGGTTGAAACTAGATATCCTATAAAAAATGCCACTCATAAGTGACACAGATGAGAAGTCCAACACTTATTAGTCTCTGCCAAAGTTTCTTTTCATCTAGGCCAAGATAAATGCACATTGTTGTTCCCAAGAGACGAGAAGTAAAGATCAAGGCAAACCCATCAGCACTACCAAGGACACCACTGAGAAGCCTGGGGGGTGCCATGGATGGTCTTTGCACAAAGAATAGAGTACTTTGGTCACCTTTGTTGCTTATGACCAGAAAGGTCAATGAAGGAGAGGTCTGTGGGGGTGAAGGTGAGGGCACAATAGGCTGTCCTGTTCATCATCATTCAACAAATATTTTTCAGGCTTTGGAAAGATTAAACGCAGCTGTAACTGAGGCAGCTCTCTTATCTGCTGCTAGTTGGTTGCTGCAGAGACCATTCTATTTGTAAACATTATCCAGCACTCACACCAACTAAGGCTTAAGCTTGATGTTTATCCAGCAGCTGCCTTCCCCACAGGATCCTTTCATATAATAAAGAAAAAGTGTGAGTAGATTTTACCCAGGAGGCCACGCCAAGTGTTTAACAGCTATGTTGGATTAAAAATCACAGCATGTAGAAAACAAATTTTCACTTATCTTCAAATTTTTAAAGGAAGGGAAAAGTCAGCTTATCTATAACATATTTTAAATATATAAGATTATGAACCTAATGATACTTTGCTGCCTATGTGCTGTGGAACCTTGGGTCAAAATTCTATTGAGATAAATTATTTTTCTGGATATAAAACACTTTCGAGAGGTTGATAGCTGGAAACACATACTAAAAAGGACAAAGTGAAACTGTTTTAAAAGACTATCTGCTACTTAAAAGCTTGTTGATTTTCATTAATGCCAGACTACAGGGGGTCTAGTTGAAAATGATGAAGACTGCTACAAGTAAATATGATCTGTTCCCTTTAAGAAAATCACTGTCCATCAGAATTTATGACACCAATAGAGGATAAAATCTCTGAGGGATGGTCCTTCAGATTAGAAATTGCAAATATCTCTAGGTGCCACAAGAACCACAAAAGAAAAGTCTTGTAGTTCATAGGATGAAGAGTGGTGACCCTTCAAATGACAAAGGAAGTAATTAACATACTCAAATGAGAGATAAGGATTGGACTAGAGTTTTGATATATAAAAGTCTAGAAATTATGTGTATAATCTTTGACCTAGCAATTTCATGTCTAGGAATGCAATCAAAGGAAAAAAATTAAGATGTGTGCAAAGATTAATCTATAAGGTTATTTTGTGGAAACAACCAAAATATCCATCACTGGTGAATAGATGAATAAAATGTTGTTATATCCATATAATGCCATATTCAGCAATAAAAATGAATGATGTACTGATAGTGCTACGACATTGGTGAGCCTTAAAAACATTATGGTAAGTGAGGGAAGCCAGTTCCAAAATACAACACATTGCATTACCCCGTTTATATGAAATGTCCCAAAATACAAATTGTCTGGGTTTGGGAAGGGTGGAGATGAGGATGACTATAATGATAAAGGTTTCTTTTTGGAGTAACGAATATGTTCTAAAATTAGATTATAGTGGTGGTTATAGAACTCTGGATACACTAAAAACAATTGAATTGTATACTTAAGTAGGTGATTTGTATGTCACATATATTATATCCCAATAAAGCTTTAAAATAGATTATTCATCACAGTGTTGTTTAAATTAGAAAAACATTGAAATAAACATAAATGACCAACAACAGAGTTGGGTGAAAAATTATTCTAAGCCAAAAGTTGTTCTACTTTACAGCCACTAAAAACACATTCAAGAAACAGAATATACACTATAATTCCAATTATGCAAAAAACATATGTGTGAATAAAGAAGCTTTAGAAAAGGTGTAAAATATGCCAAATTATTTTTCTACAATGATTATATATGATCCCGTGGGGTTATGAATTATTTATTTCTCTCTGCTGATTTAAAGGCAATGACCACCACTTTTGTGACAATAATCACATGTGACATTTTACTGAGCACTGATGATATGCTAGGTAGAACCTAGGCTAAGTGTTTGACTGGATATAGGACATTTAATCCTCCAACCATACCATAAGGCAGGAACTATCAACTGTTGTCACTGTACAGATAATGACAGTGAGGCTGGGAGATGTGAATTTACTCAAGGTAGCACAGTCTGCTTGATAACAAAGACTGTCTTTTTTTCCTTTACTTTCCCTGTCCCATCTTCTTGTAAAGAGGGAACACATCGACTTGGATTTCCCCCAAGAAACTTAAAGTACATTCAGCCTTCTCTTCCTCCACTTGAGATGGATATCTGGGTGATGCTAAAGGAAGCAGTTTTAGTATCAGAAAGGTTTATTAGAAAACTCTCACCCTGAACTTGTGTAGCATGTGATGCAGTACTGCCTGGTGTTCATAAAACAAACTAAAGGAAATAGGCTAGTTTCCCAAGTGGTCCTTATGTAAAATGTATAAAAAGCAGTTTCTGGTGTGACTTATGCTCTGTGCCTCTGTTCGTTGGCATCCCAAAGAATCCCACCAGTGGCGATGGGTACCTATTTTACAGATGGTAAGACTAAGTCCTAATTGGTGGTCTCCAAAATATAAATTGTGAAAGGTGGCGTATGGAAAAAAATATTAAACTTCTAATTAGATATATTTTATTTCATCTTTTAAAAGCTTGTGTTTGAGGGTATGTTTTATACTGCAATGTAACCCATAATCTGTTGGCTGTTGACTTTATGTCAGGCCTTCTTCTAATGGCTTTGCAGATATTCGTTTCTCACAACAACTCTATGAAGAAACTGAGGTATGAAATCCATGCTTACCTATTACATTATATTGTGCATAAAATATTAGTATGGTAATACACATATACTCTGCAATTTATAAATAAATAAATAAGTATGCAAATTTCAGTTGCCTGAATTTTTACTGATAAGATAGATTCATAACCAAAAATGTAATTTAATTGTGTCTTAAAAATAGAGAACACTACCTTCCAAGTAACAATAAAAAACACAAAGTAGCATTACTACAGCTTCTGGTGCGATGCCTTCTCACAAGGTGTTGATCTCTAACTCATCAGCCGGACCCCCTCGCACCTCTTGCTTCTCTGAGTGAAATTTATCTCCCCTTATCCCTTGCTTGATCTCCAAGTCATGTATTTTTGCTGTAATTTTTTCCAGTGCCTTTCTCTGAAAGGTGAGCGCCATTTTAAGAAATTGGACAAGACACCAAAGTGGGGGCTTTAACTCAAACAACTTTAAACCCATCTCTTCCTGTGCAGGGGTGCAAGTCTCTGAAACTCTCATTCCCACTCCCAGTCTGCATGAAAAATGTGCTGTGACACTCCCCGCCCTACCCGCAACTGCCCTTGCCATTGATGAGAGAGGTTTCCTAGTTCACCCACAAGGCCCTCTCCCCGAAGCCAGCCAACCCCCACCCAGCAGTAAGGTACAAGCCAGGGCCTCCCATCCATACTTGCTCCCTTGGTCCCACACTACCCCAAGGAACAAACGCCTGGATTCCCCATGCTGTCCACATACTGCAGCATTCATTTTCCGCCTCCCTCACTTTCTCACCTGTGGTGGTTTATGAATGATTTTTTAAAAAAGATTATTATAACCCATCAAAAAGAAACAAGGAGGAGGAGGGTTATGTATGTGTGTGTGTGTGTGTGTGTGTATAAGGACAATACAGATCCTATGACATGGAATGAAGGATAACGGTACCTGTTATGCTGGTGGGTTTTCCATTTTTGACGCTCCTGATCTGTCCTCCTCCCTTTTCTCCCTCCTCTCTCCCCTCCAGACAGGCAGGAGATGATAGAAGGGGATGAGGGGTAATTATTCCTTGCTCCTTCCTGATTCTTGGCTACTTCTTTGGCAGTGACTGCTTCCTCCAGGACTCTCTGCTATAGTTCCATACCTCACCTGGTCCAGCTCTGTCCTTTGTTCCTTTTAGGCCTTAGGGTAGTAACGGTTTGCCCAGCTGCTAGCTTCTGGGTGACTCCCTAGCCTGGTGTGTCCCCTTAGCCCCACCCAAACTTCTGTGAGTGGTTCCTTCATTAATTCTTTCATTTGAACTATTAGAGGTGAATCTTGTTTTCCGCCAAGATCCTGACTGATTGACACTCTCCTTTATGCCCAAGCGAGACACCTGACAAATTTCAAAGGGTAAGAATGATCTCCTACTCAGTGTCAGAATTCAGAATTTCCATCCACAGTACAGTAAGAATATATCCTAGAGACCCTCCATGCATCTTCAACCAAGAAATGATCATTGCCAAGCACAGCTGAAATTATAAAATCTATTTTCATAAATCCTGACTTGAATTCTGCCAGGAACACATGTGTAATTTTGACCACATGCCTGACCTTAGTCTCCTGTCTGAAGCCAAGTCTAGAGCAGCTTGGGAACAGCTTGCCCCACCCTGCTATCCATCCAAACCACAGTGGTAACCCAGCTCCACCACCAGCACTGAATCCTGGGGCCTGCTCTGACAGTAGAAAGCAGGAGTCAAAGGGACTAGGCTGTGATCTTCTGGCCTCTGGGGACCATCAGACACCCTTAAGTACAGTCCAGATTCTCTTCTGGAACCCTATCAATCATCACATGCTGGCAGGCATGTACACAGTCTTTCTGGCCAAGTCATGACACTAGATGCAGGAAGTAGATGGTAGACAAAGGTCAGCACTGAGCAACAAGATGGCCAGCCAGGCCGATATTGTCGGCCTCTGTCTTCTTTTAGATCTAAAGAACTGGACACTAAAACAGCATCATGATTGGCACAGCCAATCCCCCACAGCTATTACTAACCTCATCAGAAGGCTTGGAGCAGACATCTGAGGAAGGCAACCTGAATTCAAATGCAACCTTTAAGTATCAGTCTCTCTCCCCCTGCTTCCTGTAGATAGAATAATAAGATAAGACTTCAAAAGGAAGAATTCTTCACCAGAACAGGCAATTAGATACTTGTCTTACAAAAGATGTAGCTGGAGCTGAGGAGATCTGGTTTGAATCCTCAGTATAGAGCTTCATTGATTTAATTGCTTTGGTCAAAAGCCTAGAAGTTAGCCTTGTTTCTGCCTTTTTTTTTTAAATCTCTCACATCTATTTCACCAGCAAATACTGTCAGTGCATGTGCAACAGATATCTCACATTTATCCACTTCTCTGTATGCCTATTTCTAAAACCATGGTTGAAACTACCAGCTTTTCTCCTCAACTGGCTTTCTTCTTAGACTCTGGTGTACCTACCTTGTCAATTTTCCATAAAAGAACTAGAATGGTCTTCTAAAATTATACTCAGATCATGTGACTTTCCTGCTTAAACTCTTCAATAGCTTAGAATAAAATATAAGCCCTTTACAAAAGCCCTAAAGAGTCTGTTGGTCCCCAGTTATGCTCCTCCTTCCTGGGGTCATGACTTCATCATGTTCCAGCCACATGGCTTTCCTCCTCCTGTTGTAAAATCTGACAAGCTTGTTCCTGCCTCAGGACCTTTGCACGTGCTATTCCCCCTGACTAACATGTTTGTTGCTCCCAGAATTTCCTCTCATCAATTCTGTCTCATCTCAAATATTTTCTCTTCACACAGGATTTCTTTGTGCAAACACTTTTTAAAATATGTCTCTTCACATTCATCCCTTGTCCTGTTTTATTCTTCATGGTATTAAATGAAATTACATTATTTATTAGTACGATTTTGCTTAGTTATCTTCCCAGATAGATCATTAGCTCCATGAGAACAAGAAATATATTAGATTATATTATGTTCTTAGAAATGGTCCTGGCATACAGTAAATACTCAATAAATATTTGCTGAAGGAACAAGTCCATAGCTTTGAACAATAATGAGTACCTGTGAGTTCATAAGCAAGTTAGTTAGTTAATATTTATAAGCCTCAATTTTCTCATTTATAAGAGATACTAATAAGTGCCCACTGTTTACTCTTATAACTCTTATGAGTTATGTTATATATTATAGTTATTTATATATATATAATTGTATGCTTTTATAGCTAAGCTATAACTCTAAAAATAGTCTAAGAAATAATAAACACTGAGCACAGCTTAAGTCATAAAAGTTTCTCTTCATTAAGTTGCAAATAATTCCTTGAAGAGCATGGCTGTTATGTGACATCCCTCAGGCTTCACAAACAACTCTGACAAGTAACATCAAGAATGGGAGGGTGGGGGTGAAGTGGGGTAGTTTGGAAAAGATTATAGGACCACACAACAGCTTGCCTCACTTTGGCCTGGGCCTGGAAATTCAAATTTTGTCCTCAAGTGGTACATTATACTCTGGGTACTTGTGTTGACTTTGGCTATGGCCTATGCAACAAATATATTATACTCTAATCTTCTTTAAACACTGGGCCTCAGGGAACTCTGCTCAAGGGTCAGAGATGGGACATTTTATCAAGTCCCATTTATCTCTTCCATAACTTTGCTTATACTGGGGCACATACTTCATTTCCTTTTCATGGTGCACTTATGAGGTCCGAGAAGCCAGAGGGGTAAGGCTTAAAAACCAGAAGTCATTCTTAATATTAATTCCTTCTCTCTCATCCATTTTTTCACCAAGTTCAATGGAGTTTACCTTCTAAAGATTTCTGAAATTGGGCTGCTTCTGTCTCCATTCTCAGCTCCCTGGTCTAAGCTATCCACATTTCTTGATGCGATCCTTGCTGTAGCCTTCTAACTGGTTTTCTGTACACATTATTGAATCTTTATTTCAAAGCTAAAGTCAGAATAATCCTTTCAAAATACAAATCTGACCATATCATATCTTTGACACCACCAGATGAGGTAAACATCTCATGGTTCTTATAACTTTCATTCCTTTCATCACTGTAATTTCATATTTATTTATGTAATGATTTAAATATCTCTGATCCTTCTTAGACTGTAAGTTCCACGAGGGTCACAGATAATGTCTGATTTCATTCACTATTGTGTCCCCAGGTACCTAAAACGATACCTGGCATATGGTAGGTGCTCAGTAAATATTTGGTGAATGTATGAGAGGATGTATAAGTCTCTATATCTTAGCCCCTAACACAATACCTGACCACAATACCTGAGAGAGGAATCTTTATTTCAAAAAAAGAAGATTGGAACTATCCACAATTTCCAGAAAAGACTTCTAACCCAAAGCCTGCTTTCTCCCTATTATTTCATACTCTTCTTCTCTCTCTCTCTCTCTCTCTCTCTCTCTCTCTCTCTCTCTCTCTCTCACCCACACTTTCAATCATTCAAAAGACTTATTCTTCATTATTCATAGATAATTGTCTTAAGAAGTATGCCTGTCATAAAAATCTCCTTAACCTCTTTCCCAAGCATATTAAATAAGTTTCGACTGATATAACCTTTGCCAAATGCCACTTCTAAGTGAATAGAAATATTCAAGGATACTGACTAGAGTCTGATGTCCCTCTCAGTTCTGACTTGAGGACCAACTCTGTAGGCATCACTGTTTTCATTTAACTTAAGAGTACAAAGAAATTCAAAGGATAAATGGCAATCTTATTTCTTACTATATTCCCTCAACTCCTATCCAAATTTCTCAGCAGCATTCTCCTCAGTCAGTGTTATCTGGGATAGTAATTTTAAAAGTAATGTCTTGGGAGCCTCCGCAGAATGTTATCTGTTAGGGAATGGTGTTTAATATTGGTTAGGCTTAGCGTGAACCACATCCAAGGTAGCATCAAAATGAGTTCATCAGGGTACTTTCCCTATAATGATAAAAATTATAGTTACTATTTACCGAGTGTTTTACTCTATGTGTACTGTTTAACTCAGTATACAAAAATCCTATAAGAAGATATTGTAAGGATATTGAGACTCACAGAAGTCAGTGGCTCACCATTTACTAAACCACAGAGACAAAGCCCATGTTCTTGACTGCCACTACATGTAACAGGGCTATCAACACCAAAAAAAAAAAAAAAAAAAAAAAGCAACCAGTCACCTCCAATTCATTTTCAGTAACTTGAATGACATAAATGACAAACAACATTAGAGGCATTCTAGATTTATACCCAATTATAAGCTTTGGCAAGCATTTCAAGATAGCAAGTATATTAGTCAACTTTTGCTAGGTTATGCTCAGTGGCAATCACCTCCAAAAATCAGCAGTTTACAACAAAACAAATTGACATTTTATTCATGTTACTTGTCAGCTGTGAGTCAGCTGAGGTTCTGCTCCAAATACCTTCTCCATTCTGGGAATCATCCTGGATTTGATGGCTATTTGGCAGAGGAAAAAAAGGGGGGTGGGATAGGGAATGGCAGAACCATGTGATAACGCTTAAAGCTTCTGCATGGATGTGGCATATGTCATTTCTTCCCATATCCTGTTGACCAAAGCGTGTCATATGGCCAGACTTGGCATCAGTAAGTCAGAGAAGTAGTCTCTTTCCACAGGCTATGAAATGGCAGTCACATGGAAGTGGATGGGGATGCAAACTCATTAGCTCATTACCGGGAGAGGAGCAAATGATTAGTTATAAGAACATAATCTACCATAACAAATAAAGATGTAAGCTCCTGAGGGTCAGGCATACTCAACATATCTCACCCATGTTATCTGAGAGTAGATATAAGTGACAGAAAACTCAACCCAAATTGGCTTAAGTAAAAAAGAGACTTTATTGGCTTGGGTTATTGAAAAATCCATGGAGTTGTAGATATAATTTGGCTCAGACAAATGATGTCATTAGAACCCAATATACCTCTACCCTCACCCCACCTTTCACCTATGGTCTTCTGTATCCTGGCTTCATTGTTATGAAAAGTGGCTGCTCACAACGCATGGCTTCTGGACTTCTAACTCCAAGCAAACAAAAAAGAATATGTCTCTTCTGCTAGATCCTGAGTCCCAAGATTGACCCTAATTGGACCAACCTGAGTATCTAGCCTATCTCTAAATCAATCAATATGACCAGAGGGTTTAGTGTTTTAATTGTCCAGGCCTGGCCGACTCTCAGAGCAGGAGGTAGGCCTTCCTGAACCCTATGCACTGAGAATCTTAATTCCTTTTCTCTAAAATGCCTTAAAAAAAAAAAACAAACACAATTCCTGAAGAGGTTCGATATTAACTGATTTCAAAGCATTTACAGTAACTGCACAGTCAAACAGATTTGAGAGTCTGGCAGTTTTACAATATTTACTAAAGCTACCATCTGTAACAATTTTTCTTCTCTCACATTACAAATCTAACTTATCTTCATTATAAGCAATAACTAATAAAATGATGTGAAAGACTAACTTAACATCTACCGACTAAAACAGAGGAAACACTAAATAAAACAAATATTGAGTCATAGCATAACCAAACTTATTTATTAAGGTCAGACTCAAAATATTTTCTATCAGGATAAAAACCAAATACTGGTAGTTCATTCCTATGCCATAAAAATCCATGAATACTAATGTGGGTGATTTGAATTAGGGAAATCTGTGCTGTGAATTACTAGTAACTTTTAAGTGAAACAATGGTCTACAATTTAATATTTTGACATGGTCATAATAATCAACTAAATAATCAAAATTCTTTGTATTACTTAAGACAACTCTGGCTGCTGTTACAGACCCCAAATTTCAATGGTTTGACACGAGAGGTTTATTTTTCATTAGGATAACTCTCTGAGGTGGGTATTCCAGATAGGCAGCTTTCCTCCATGCAATGATTCAAGTACTCAGGTCTCTTCCACCTCTCAGCCTTGTGGCTCTCCATTCTCTAGGGCAGGGTTTTAACCTTGACACAGTTTGGACCAGATACTTTTTTGTTATGCATTGTAGGATGTTTAGTGGCATCCCTGGTCTTTACTTGCTATATTCCGGTAACTCCTTGACCCAAGTTGTGACAACCAAAATGTCCCAGACTTTGCCAAATTCCAATGAAAGGCAAAGATACTCCCTGGTTAGGAACCACTAGTCTAATATCAGTCCCAGCATTAGTTTTGTCAAGATTACAAGGTGATTCCAATGGATAATGAGGACTGAGAACCAATGTCTTCATGATTAACTATGTCCTGGAGATCCTGGAGAAAGCATGGAGAATCACAACCACTTCTTAATGGTCTTGGCTTTGGAGTATCACACATCACTCCCATTCACTTGACATGGGCAAGAACTAGTCATATGTATGCCCTTCTGTCTCCCCCACCCACTGCACAGGGAAAGAAGAGTGCTGGGAAATACAGCCTCTGGCTGGGCAGCTACTTCCTAGCAACACCTATATATGGAAGTGGAGCACAAATTTTGGTGGACAGAGTCACCTCTCCCTCATCTCCCAATTTTCCCCCTTCTGATGGAAGATCCCACACTGCACATGGTTGTACCTCTGTCATAGGGTGATTTAAAGGAGTCCTTCCTAGAGAGTTGTCTTTAACTAAACTGGCAGGGTGAATCATTCTCTACCCTCTGGTATCAGAGCTGTTGGGTTATGAGCTAGAGCTGCTAGTGGCCAGTAACAACAGAGTACATTCTATGTACCAGGCACTATTCTAAGTGTTTTACATTTACTTATTTATTTCATACTTGTAAGAACTTATGATGTAGTCTCTAATTATGCTCATTTTATAGATGAAGAATTTGTCTAAAGTCAAGTGACACAGGTGAGAGGCACACTCTGGCTATCAGCCTACCCAAGTGCATGCTCTTGACCATCAGGCTATACTGTTCTCTACAGGGAAAGCCGACCTCCAACACATGAGAGCGAAAGCACAACAAAAAGTAGCACAAGCAGAAAAGGCATTATTCCCAAAGCCAGGTCTGCTTCTGCCTTCGTGTAGTGTGTTTATATGAGCTAAAAGATTTTTCTTTCTCTCTTAAGTTAGTTTGATCTTTCCATTACCTCTAACAAAAGGCTCTTGATTCTTAAATTATGTGATAAGCATTAATCCACATGTATTCTCCCATTCTGAAAATTAAAGAGTCTAGGACTGTACTCACTCTGGACAAAAGGGAAGATTGGGAGATCTTCTCCTTATAGCCAAGGGTACTGATCTTTAGTCCTTCAGTTACTGACACTAATGTGTCCTTAGTAACGGTGGAATTTATTAGGGAACTCAATACTAATGCTGGTGTGGGCCTGACCTGGGCTTCAGTGATTATTCCGTGTTTGTCAGCACTCATTCTGGATGCCTAGTTGATTTATTAGTGCCTTAGTGCTTTGTTTGGGTTTTCTCTCACTATTCTTCTTACCACATGTGTGAACTCAGCCTTCAGCTACTGTGGGGTTAGTCCTGTTGCCAGTTGGCTTACTTAAGGCAGATTGCAGACCTTTATCTGGGACCACTGTTCTTACTGGATTATCTATTTTTATCCATCATCAGATGTTCCTGATGCCAACTTGCTCAAATTACCAGTCATGCCTTATTAGTTACCTAAAATACTATTTTCTGGTTTCTCTCTTACTTAACTTCCTTGCAGAGCTGTGTCTAGTCCCCACACAGTGACCACATCTATTTCTAAACCTTGCCCTCCCCAATGTAAACCACCTCATTATGGTTAAACAGCTGCGGTAAACCATGATTACCAACAATTTCATTGAACGAAAACTTACTGCATCACTACTATTGTACAAAGTTCTGGGGAGTACCAAGATGAAAAAGACACATCACATGATGACAAGTCACATCACACTCTTTGCTTCATGCCCTCAACAATTTTTATGAGGCCCAGTCACTTGCTTTTCCCTGGCTAGTGCTGGTAATTACAACCATGAGCAAGATAAAAAGCCATGTAGCTAAAAGTTTAGATAAAGAGAAACAGATTATAAATAAGTGAGCAAATAAAAAGGAAACTGATTATAGAGCTTTTGATAAATGCTAAAAAAGGGAATAAAGAGAGCATTGGAATAGGGAGTAAAACAAGGGATCTATTTGGATGCAGTGGTCAAACTCCTCACATCTTAAATATTTCTCTATCATGTACTAAGCTTCCATTTCAGTATCTAGAAATTTTGGAATGGCAGCCAGTCCTAATCTAAATGCAGCTCTATTCCATTTTGTTGGGCTAACATAATATTTCTTAAAAGTAATTCAAGTGGGGCGTGGTTCTACAGTTTGCCCAGGTCCCACCTTTCCCTATGGCTTCTATTCGGCCTTTATTATACACTTATGTAATCTGCCTTATTGGTCCTTACCAGCATTTTGAATTTGAACTCTTGATTCAATCTTTAAAATACATGTGGTAACAGATCTGATCTCCTTCCACATTCCTCTTCCCCATAATTTGATAAATTTACAAATTTATTTGGCCAATACTCTTCCTCTTCTAAATGTTAAACTGGAAATTAAGCTAAAAATTATGTGTGTGAATGTGAATTTGTGTTCTTCAGTGTATATAAAAGAAAATGCACTGTTGGCTGTTTGCAAGAAAGAAGAATTTAAATTTGCCATCTCTTCAAGTAATAGCTCTTACCTCAGTAAAGACTTCAGCCAGTCACTTAAGAATCCTAATGGATATCTCAAACTGAAGATACAAAGGTGGCTACTCAGAAATATCCCTCATCTTTGAAACACTCATATATAAAACAGAATTTATGTCTCACTTGGAAGACCAAGAGCATTAAAATGTATCTGGCAATATTTTCCAGCCATGAAGTGGTGAAGGTCTACTTAGAAAGCTTGCAAGTAACTAAACAGACACACAAGACATTCCAGACATGCTAGAGATTAGGTCACCAAGCATCAAAATTTGTAAAAAGTCATGACTGCCTAATAGAGAATGCAGAGTAATTACAGTTGAGTCCCTACTTGATGAAACCCTAAAATTACAAGTCAGGTAAATTAGGAGAGTGTTTCCTTGACAAATGGTTTCTTCCAGGGTCACAGAAGGGAAGACCACATATATTTATTGACATAGTAAAGTCCCTGGGTCCCTTCAAATATGTATGTTTCTATGGGATTCATCTCATGCTTTATTCCAGAGGATTTACAAATAGCCGGTAACATTCCACAAAATACAGTCAGGTAATATAAAATAAGGAACTTCTTTCCTTTTAAATAAGAGAGGACCTGGCAGGTTAGAATATCAGTTTTCTATTTAGCTAATATTTATATCATCCAAGTCTCCTTTTTCCTTCTTATAAAGAGAATGGAACAATTTTGCCTACTGTGAGAGGTGGTTGTGGAACTAAATTATAGTCTCCATAAAGCATGTAGTACACTAATTATAAAAATATGTTTTGTTATTAAATTAAAATTCTTAAAATATTAGACAGATAATATCATAAGTGTCAGAAGCCATGGTCAAATGATGATCAGAAGTGAGGTCAGTTTAGAAGTCTCAACACAAAATGTTCATCAGTTTCTCTCATGGTGGTAGAAGTACAGATGTTTTATTTTATTTTTTCTCCTTGATGCTGAATTGCTTTATCATTACTTTTATTATCAGATAAAATAAAGCAGTTTCCATTTACAATGAAGAAACTTAAACAAAGTTCAGGCATATCGAAATTACACATCAAGGATAAAACTGGATTGTACTTTCTACTGATTTCATGCATCCTCAGAGGAAACAAACACAGCACCATGAACACACTTGTAAATTACTGATCTAAACTTACACATGCAGGGTAGATGACTCAAAGAGGTAACAGAAAAACAAAAGGTGTTGATGACCACTGCAGGCAAGCTCACACTTAACAATGGCACCTGGAGCTTCTAATCTCTCACACATTACGCTATAAGCAAAGGACTTTGAGACCACTCACATTTACCTATAAACAAGTCAACACATAGGGTAAGGCAAGAATTTTCATACAGTTCTGTCATAGTGCTCAGATTTCACGTCTGCCCTTTTCTGACACTTCTCTTTGCTTTACTTCAAAGCAGTGAACATTGGAGAATCATCAACATTTTTACAGTCAACCAATAAATCTGACCATTTTTTTTCCTTCCTGCAGACCAATGAAGCATTTTATTTACATGCATGGCCATTTATAAATAGAGTACTTTATTAAACTCATAAAGATATCTCAGAACCAAAACTGCCTTTCCAAGTACAGTGAATAAATTCTTGGGTTTAAGATTTGCTTGGGATTAGATATTTCCAGCACTTGACCTAATCAACTATCATAAGCACATTTATTTCATTAAATTCCATCTAATAGAGATTTTCAGGGTAATGTATAGTAGTTGTACAACTATTGTTGCAGATTATATTTATTTTGAACTTCTTTTGTCCCCCTTAGGCCTCATTCCACTTTAAATCAGGTTGAAAAAAATTTTCAATAAATTTTTTAAATTTAAAAGTTAATTTAAAAATGTCCAGATTGTTTTTGTTTAAAATGTGCCAGACACTGTGCTAGGCCCAGGGATACTATGCAAAACACATAGTCCTTTTCCTTATATATGGTAGAGTACAGAAAGGTAAGAGCATGAAGCATATAGAGCCTATATAGACACACATGCTTGCTAATCATAGATATGGGCTCAGAGAGCATATATGGTGGCCATGACAAAAATCACTTGTATCTCCAACTGCAGGGAGCATAGCTCACTGCCAGCCACAGCTGCCATTCCTCCTGATCCTTTAGGCTCCTCCCAACTGAGGGGAGGCCAGACTTCTGTGGGAGGCCAGATTTCCCTAATGAGCAACTTGTGCTTGAGGACACCCCAATGGCTTCATTCAAGTATTCTTGGAGCTGAACCGAGTCTGAGACTCTGCCCTCCCCTTTACTTTTCACAGTGTCCAGACCTGCATTGTGGTCTGAAGGTTCTCCCTTTCTATTCCTACTCCTCCCACTCCTGGCCTTTAAGCTGTATAAGCACTTCCCCTAATAAATCCCTTGCACTTATAAAATGTTTTTGGTATCTGCTTCTCAGAGGACCTGAATGAATACAATATAAAGAGTGGAACACAATCTAGTTTGAGGGGTCAAGGAAGCCTTTTGGAGGGCGGGAGGTACTAACAGAGATGAGACATGAGTACAAGTACAAGGTAATGAGGCCAGAAGGAAGAGAAGAACATTCTGGATACATTTCAGCATGTGCAAGATCCTCCAGTCATAGGACAGAGTGTGTCCAGTGGAGCAGAAAGAGAGAAAAAAGGGAGCTTTATGTAATTTGCCTAGAAAGCAGACAGAGACAGAGACAGAGAAACAGAGAGAAAAGGTCCAGAGGTAGGTAAAAATGAGATAGAGAAATAAAAATACCCATTGCTACTCACCATAGTAGGTATTCCATAGTGGCTTGAGTTAAGAAAAAATATCCTATGTAGCCCTGGGTTCCATTTAATTTTTCATAAGAATTTTTCACTAAGAATTTTAATGTTTTTATAAGGAAGGCAACACTGTATAATTCTTTGAGTCAAGTAACAATTTTGGTAAAGTTAAAGTATTAATATGGTGCAGGCTAAGCAGCTTAGACAAATAGACTCCAAATACAATGATTTATTTGAGATAAACATGTATTTCTCTTTTATATAATGGTATAATAGAAACTGGTAGTCTATGGCAGGTAGAGAGTTTTGATCTGTACGACCACAGAGAACTCCATTATGGGTTGGCTCTGTCATCTTTTATACATGGTTTTCAAACATGGTTGCTCCAGGTGTTTCCATGTTCCTAATTCTCCACTATTGAGAATGGGGAGGAAGGAACAGCCTCCTATCAGCCTAAACTTAGATTTATGAACGAGCTGCCCACAAAGCAGGCTGGGGAAAGTAGTCTTTAGTTGGGCAACTATACGCCCAGATAAAATAAGAAGGGGTGCTCTATTGTTAAAGGGACAAAGGTAAATAGGTCAAAGAATAAATCACAGAGTAATTTAAAAAATACCCTAGGACATATGAAAACAAAAACATAACATATCAAAATTTATGAAATGAAGTAAAAGCAGTGCTAGAGAAGTTTATTGTTGTAAACACTTATAATAAAGTAAAAGAAAGATCTCGAATCAACAACTTGTTTATACTTCAAGGAATAGAAAAAAAAAAAACACAAAGTAAACCCAAAACTAACAGAAGGAAGGAAATAATTAAGATTAGAGATAACTATAATGGAAAACATCAGAAAAAAATCAATGAAACTAAAAGTTGTTTTTTAAAAGATCAACAAAATTGATAAACTTTAGCTAGACTAAAAAAAGGAGATAAAATTAAATAACTAAAATCAGAAATTAAAGAGCAGACATTACAACCAACGCCACAGAAATAAAAATAAATTATGAGACTACTATGAACAATTGTATGCCAACAAATTGGATAACCTAGAAGAAATGAATGAATTTCTAGAAACACACAACCTATCAAGAATGAATCATGAATGAAAATCTGAACAGGCAATTAACTAGTAAGGATACTAATTAGTAATAAAAATCCTCTCAACAAAGAAAAGCTGAGGACCAGATGGTTTCACTGGAGAGATTCTACCAAACATGTAATGAAAAATTGACACCAATCCTCCCCAAAACTCTTCCAAAAAAATTAAAGAGAACACTTCTGAACTTATTCTATGATGTCACCATTACCCTGATACCAAAGCCAGATGAAGACACTGTAAGAAAACTATAGACTAATATCTCTGATGAATACTGATGCAGAAACCTCAACAAAATACTAGCAAATGAAACCCAACAGCACATTAAAAGTATTATCCCATCATGATGAAGTAGGACTTATTCCTAGAATGCAAGGGTGGTTCGACACCCGAAAATCAATCAATATAATATATCACATTAAGAGAGTGATGGGCAAAAACTGCTTCATAATCTCAATCAATGCAGAACAAGCAATTGACAAGATCCAACACCTTTTCATGATAAAAACACTCAACAGACTGAGAATAGAAAGAGACTACTTCAACATAATAAAGCCATATATGAAAAGCCCACAGCTAACATCATACTCAGTAATGAAAGGTAAAGCATTTCCTCTAAAATTAAGATCAAAAGGAGGATACTCATTTTTGCCACTTCTAGTTAACACAGTGTTAGAAGTACTAGCCAGAGAAATCTGGCAAGAAAAAGAAATAAAAGGCACACAAATTGTAAAGGAAGAAGTAAAATGGTCTTTGTTCACAGATAATATAATTCTGTACATAGAAAACCCTAAAGATTACACACATGTGCACACACACACACACACACACACACCTATTAGAACTAATTAATGTAGCGAAGTTGAAGGATATGAAATCAATACAAAAAAACAGTTGTATTTCTAAATACAAACAATGAAAAATCCAGAAGGGAAATTAAGAAAACAATTATATTTAAAAATAACATCAAACGGAATAAAATACTTAGGAACAAACTTAACCAAGGAGGCGAAGGGCTTTATATTGAAAACTACTCAACATTGTGGAAGAAATTAAAACAAATTAAAACAAATTCATACAAAGATATCCTGTGTTCATGAATCATAAGACTTAATGTTGTCAGGATGTCAATATTACCTAAAGCAATTTACAGATTCAACACTATCTCTATCAAAGTCCCAATGGAATTTTTGGCAGAAATAAAAAAATCCATCCTAAAATTCATATGAAAATCTCAAGGGACCTTGAATAGCCAAAACGATTTTGAAATAGGAAAAAAAGTTGGAGAATGCTCACTTCTGATTTCAAGACATATTACAAAGCTACAGTAATCAAAATATTATGGTACTGATATAAAGAAAGACAGATAGACCAATACAATAGGAGACAGCACAGAATGGCCCAAAATATCTTCAAGAGTAGTCAATGGGAAAGGAGAGTCTCTTCAGCAAATCCTGTTGGGAAAACTGGATATCCATATGAAAAAGAATGAAGCTGGACCAATATCTTACACCATATACCAACAAAAGCAAAAACAGAAATAAAACTTAAAAACTTTGTTCATCAAAGGACACAACCAACCAAAACAGTGGAAAGGCAATCTATGAAATGGGGAAAATGTTTGCAGATCATAAATCTGATAAGGACTTAATAGCTGTACTATACAAAGATTTCTTACAACTTTACAAAAAATTAAATAAGCTATATGCAATGTTCTATGCTCTTTGATGTAAGGGACTTGAGCATCTGAGGATTTTGGTATCTGTAGCGGGGCGCGGGTCATAGAACCAATCCCTGCCCACACCAGAAGACAACAGAAGTTTTTGGGGTGTTAAAATTTATACATGAATTTTCAACTATGCAAGGTCAACATCCCTAACGCCTGTGTTGTTCAAGTGTCAACTGTATTTCACACTACTGAACTATATTCTTAAAAATGGTAAATTTTGTTATGTGTTTTTACCACAATATTTTTAAAAGCTATGAGGAAAATCACAGTATAATATCATAGTGAGGATATTAACATTAACCTTAGTTATTTACTGACCAATTTTTTTTGGATTTCCCTAGTTTTATCATAGTCATGTGTGTGTGTGTGTGTGTGTGTGTGTGTGTGTGTGTGTGTGTGTGTGTCGCATGTCTGGCAAAATTAAAGTTTTAATAGCTTCATTCAAAAAAAGGACAAAAGGGAGAATGGGTATAAGGGGACAGTTAGTGGGGTATAGTGACACTATCTTCATTTATTCCTTGTTTATTTTTTATGTACCTGCTCCAAGTTAGACATGGCTCAAGGTAATGGGGATACAACAAAGAAACGACACAGTCCCTGCCTTGTGGAACTTACACTCTATTGTGAAGACAGATAGTTAATTTGATATAAGTGAAATTCAGCAAAGGTGCAAGGGCCGTGGAATCAAACTTGAGTATCACTCATTCCAGGCATGGGAGAGGGGAATGGCCAGGGATTCCTTTCTGGAAAAAATGCTGTCTCAATTATGACTGGGAATTTTCTCAGTAAAGGCAGGCAAGGGCATTCTAGGCAAATATGTAAAGAAGAAAAGTGCATGATGCCTTCTGGAGGGATGAACTAGTTCAACATAGCAAGAGTTTAGAATGAGGTACGGTATGCTGAGGAATATCACTACAGAGGGGTCTGATCATGAAAGAGCCCTCTCTGTTAAGGAGTTTACCAATTCCTCAAAGTAGTGGCTTCTGTCCACGCTAGGAAAGTGCTACCCTTAACTGTACATTGAGCAGCATGCTATAAACTTAACATTTATTATCATAGTTTTTATCCTTCTCACTACAATCCACTGAGGTAACTGCTATCTTCTTCATTTTACAGATGAGGAAACTGAAGATAATTACTTTTATCATGTAGTCTGCCCAAGGTCACACAGCAACTTGTAAGTAACAGAGTTAGGATATGAACCCAAATTTTTCACAAAGCTCACAGTAATACCCACTACATAATAGCATGATAGGACTAGATTCAGGCATAGAGTCTCTGGAATCAGGCAGCTAGAATTTGAGTCCTGATTCCAACTCTTGTTAGCCATGTGGCCTTGGGTAAGTTACACTCTGAGCTTCAAAAAAAGTTTTTCAATATGATAAGCGCAATTCAGAAAAATACGGGGGGCTGTGGGATATTAATTTTTCAATTTTATTTGTAAAATTGAGGCTAGCTAAATAATAGCTAAAACATAATAAGCACTATAAAATAATTAGCTGTTATTATTATTATTATTATTTTATATTTCTTCCCAATCTAAATATCATATCAAAAAGAAGTTGCTAAAGATAAAAGCAGAGGATAAGTTGTATAGGCTTCTATAAAAATGGTGCTGATGAGAATGTTGGGGGAGGTAGTTCCATCACTAACTTGCTGACCAATCACTCACGGTCTAATCTCTTATAAATAAGGTTATCGATATCTGAGCAACTGAAACCACAGGGTTACAGTGAGGGTCAAGAGAGAAAATGAACATCAGAGTACTGTAAAAGTATAAACCACAATACACATGCTTCATATTATTATTAAAATGCCATATGAATCCAGTCATTTGACTTTTTTTTTTTTATGAAATGTCAACTGTCCTCTGAGTAGTGCATTAGGATTATGAAGGCTCTTAAACTGTAGGTGAAATATTATGTCCTTATTCATGTTTGTAGTTTTCTTGGAACTGGCACCATACTTGTATCAGACCCCACAAAGAATGCTTGACACAAAAAATGTTAAGTACTCTGCCAGGTACTATGTATAAAAAAAGTAAGCAATCCCCCTCCCTAAGATCAGGAACAAGACAAGGATATCTGCTCTGAAGCTTTTTATTCAATGTTGTATTGGAAGTTCTAACCAGGGATACCAGACCAAAAAAAGGGCATCTATAATGGAAAAAAAAGTAAACTATCTCTATTTGAAGATGACATGATCTTGAATATAGAGAATCTTAAGGAATAAAAAAAAGTTATTAGAGCTAATAAATAAATTCAGCAAGGTTGCAGAATACAAGAAGATGTGATCAACATACAAAAATTAGATGTTATTCATAAGCAATGAATAATCCAAAAATTAAATTAAGAAAATAATTACATGTATAATAGCATCAAAAAGAATAAAACTAAGGAATAAATTTTACAAAGTGCAAGATTCATACTCTGAAAACAAAACCTTTTTAAAAGCAATTAATGACCTATAGGAATGGAATGCATCCCATGTTCATGGGTTGGAAGATTTAATATTGTTAAGATGACAATATTCCCCAAATTGATCTACAGATTCAATACAGATCCCAACATCTCTTTTTACAGAAAATGAAGTTGATCTTAACATTGAATGCGAGAGACCCAGAATAGCCAAAACAGTTGTGAAAAAGAACATTGGAAGACTCACACTTCCCAATTCAAAATTCATTACAAAATTACAGTAGTCAAGAGTACATGGTACTAGCATAAGGATAAACATATATATCAATGGAATTGAAATAAACCCATGTGCCTATAAGTCAATTGATCTTTGACAAGGGTGTCAAGACAATTCAATGGAGAATAGTCTTTTCAACAAATGTGCCAGAAAAACTGGATATTTGCATACCAAAAAATGAATTTACACCATTATCTCACGTCATATACAAAAATTAACTCAAAATAAATCAAGATCTAAAGATCTAAAACTATAAAACTCTTAAAAGAAAACATAATAGTATTCCTTAGTGACCTTGAATTGAGCCATGCTTTCTTAGATGACATCTAAAACACAAGCAATCAAAGGGGAAAATGGCTAAAGCTGATTTCATCAAAATTAAAAACTTTTGTGCTTCAAAGAACACTATCAAGAAAGTGAAGACAAACCAATGACTGGAAGAAATATGTAAAAATCATACCTAAAAGGAACCTAGTATCCAGAATATATATAAAAAAAAGACAAATAATGCAATTAAAAATGAGCAAAGGATTTGACTAGACATTTCTCCAAGAAGATATATAAGTGGCCAATGATCATATGAATAGATGCTCAAAATAATTACTCATTAGGGAAATATAAATCCAAACCACACTAAGATAGCAGCTCTTCATACACACTAAATGGCTATAATAAAAAAAGACAGAAAATAACAAGTGTTGGTGAAGATGTGGAAAAACTGGAACCCTTGGGCACTGCTGGTAGGAATGTAAAATGGTTCCATTACTTTGGAAAAAGTCTGTTTGAAGATGTTAAACCTAGAGTTAACATATGACCCAGTGACTCCACTCCTTAGGTATACACTCAAGAGAACTGAAAGCACATATTCACACAGAGTTCTGTACATGGATGTTTAGAGAAATGTCTATTCCTAGTAGTCAAAAAATGGGAAAACCCAAATACCCATCAATGAACGAATAGTAAACAAAATGTGATATCTCCATAAAATAGAATATTATTTAGCCACAGAAAGGATTGGAGTACTGCTATTGGTTACAGCATGGATAAACCCTGAAAGCATTAAGCTAAGTGAAAGAAGCTATATACTTTATGATTCCATTTATATGAAATGTCCAGAATAAACAAACATATATAGAGAGAAAGTAGATTAATGGTTGCCAGGGGCTGGGGGAAGAAAGATTTTATGGGTACAAGGTCTTTTTCTGGGGTGAGGAAAGCATTCTGGAATTGGAGGATGGTGATGATTGCACAATGTTATGAACATGCGAAAAAAAAAACCACTTAATTGGAATCCTTTAAAAGGATGAATTTTATGGTATGTAGTCAAGAAACTTAAATGTTTTTAAAATTTTAGACTTAAAGTTACTATCTTTGCATAGCTTATTCTTTTATCCTGGCACTGAAAACTCAAATATCTGTGGGAGTTAGGCAAGTTAGAAATGTGTTATAGCCATTGAGTATAAAAAACTAAGTGCTAAAGTGCTTCTATGATGACCTCTACCTCTTAAAGTACTGTCTGGTTCAAAGAACAGGGAAAATCAATGTATCTTTGCAGGTCATATTTAGCCCTGAAGCTACCAACTGCAACCTCTAAAATTATTTTAGGAGAAACCAATAAAATAAAATTGGGAAATGTCACTGCAGCAAACTACGATGGGAAAAAGGTAGGAAAGGAAGGTCATCTGAATTTTAAAAGGTGTAATTTAAGTTTACTTAGAGTAACTGGAAAAGAGTAATGATCATTTGAGTGAAATACAATTTTTAAATATAATTTTTACTTTTTAACAGTTTAGAATTAGAGAAAAAAAAGTGAAGATAGTACAAAGTTCCCATATACCCCACATCAAATGTCCCTTATCTTAACTTCTTACATTGTCACAATTAATGAAAATATTGATAAATAATTTTTATTAACAAAGTCCTTACTTTATTGCCATTTCATTAGTTTTTACCTAATGTCCGTATTCTGTTCTAGTTTCCATCTGGGATGCCATTTTACATTTAGTTGTCATGACTCCTTAGGTTTCTCTTGGCTGTGACAGTTTCTTAGACTTTCCTAGTTTTTAATGACCTTGACAGTTTTGAAGAGTATGGGTCAGGCACTTTGCAGAATGTCTTTCAGTTGCAGTTTGTTTGATATTTTTCAATGATTAGATGAGGGTTATGTGATTTGAAAGAAAGAGCACAGAGATAAAATGCCATTATCATCATCACATCATATCAAAGGGACATACTATCAAAAAGACATCACTATTATGTTGACCTTGATTACCTAGCTGAGGTAGTGTTGCTCCATTGTAGTTACTCCCTTCTTCCCCTTTCCCTGCTACATACTCTTAGGAAGAAAGTTACTATGTGTAGCCAACTGTTATGCTCCCCCTCCTTGAGGGTTGAATATCTCCATGAAGATTTGGAATTCCTTTGTAAGAAATATTTGTCTATTCTCCCCCATTTTACTTAGTCATTTACTGCTATCAGTATGGACTCATGGGTATTTCATTTTTTTTTTTGCTTTATTGTGATATAATTGACATATAACACTATGCAAGTGTAAAGCATACAGTGTGATGATTTGATATATTTATATATTGCAAAATGATTACCACAGGAGGGTTAGTTAACATCTCCAGCACCTCAAAATTACTATTTCTTTTTTGTGGTTAAAAATTTAAGATTTACTCTCTTTGTAACTTTCGTGTATATAATATAATATTAACTATAATCACACAGTATACATTAGATCCTCAGAACTTATTCATCTTATTACTGAAAATTGTACTCTTTGATCAACATCACCCCATTCCCACCACCCACCCCTAGCCCCTGGCAACCACCATTCTATTCAGTTTCTATAATTTAGGCTCTTTTAGATTCCACATATAAGTAACATTATATGGTATTTGTTTTTCTTTGTCTGATTTATCTCATTTAGTTTGATGCCCTCAAGATACACCCTTGTCACAAATGGTAGGATGTTCTTCCTTCTCATATATTCGTATGTTCTTCTTTTTCAAATATTCATATATATGTATATATGATACATGTGTGTAAATATACATACATACATATATATATATATATATATATATATTATATATATATATTATAAAATCTTCTTTAGCCATTCATCTGTTGATGGACACAGGTTGTTTTCATAGCTTGGCTATTATGAACAACGCTGCAATGAACATGGGAGTGCTGCTATCTCTTCAAGAACCTCTTACTATTGAGTATGATGTTAGCTGTGGGACTGTCTTACACGGCCTTTATTATGTTGAGGTATGTTCCTTCTGTACCCAATCTGTTCACAGTTTTTATCGTGAAAGAATACTATATTTTGTCAAATGATTTTTCTGTTTCTATCGAGATGACCACATGATTTTTTCTTTCATTCGATTAATATAGTGTATCACATTTATTGATTTGCATATGTTGAACCATCCTTGCATGCTAGGAATAAATCCTTCTTGATCATGGTGTATGATCCTTTTAATGTGCCGTTGAATTGGTTTGCTGATATTTTGTTGAGAATTTTTGCATCTATATTCATCGAGGATATTGGTCTGTAGTTTCCTTTTCTTGTCCTTAATTGGCTTTGGTATCAGGGTAATGCTGGCCTAGTGAAATGAGTTTGGGAGTGTTCCCTCCTCTCTTGTTTCTTGGAAAAGTTTGAGAAGGATTGGTATTATTTCGTTTTTAAATATTTCGTAGAATTCACCAGGGAAACCATCTGGGCAAGATTCCTCCCAAGTCACTTGATACATGGTACTATGTCCCACAGCTCTCTCAAATGCACTTTTTTTCTGTGGATGGATTCCAAATTGTTGTTGTTGAATAGAAGATCTGAGTAAGGGATGTATCATTCAACCATGTGGTTACATCACTGCCTCGTGGGTATTTTAGACTTTTGGTTACAATCCAATGTGTGTACTTTATTTATTTTATTGTTTTTGTTGTTCAAATTGTTCCAGCTTTGGCCGTTGGGAGTTCAGTTGGCTCTTGCGTCCCTTTGACATACTCCTATCATTGTGGTCAAGTATCTCAAAACATAAAAACATAATTTCCATACAAATATATAGAGAACATATATCAAAGATTTACTTAATTAATGAGGGAAACAGAGGATGACAAAAAAATAGTTTAAAGGAGGATACAAAAACCTGCTGCATACACACACATATCTGCATCTGGCTCTCTTGTTTTCCTTATGTGTTAATGTATATATAATGCATATATACCCACACGTATACACTATGAATATACACATGCATACATATATAAATGTACAGACATTACATACATATACACATATGTGTGTGAATATATATATATATATACCTATATATACATATTTATATTTAAAGTGTAAAAAATAATGTTGAAGTAAGAATCCTAAATTAGGTACAAAAATGGTTAATGTCATACAGTGCATTAAACCATAACTTTTGGGGTTAACTTCTCTCACGAACAAAATTATTTGTAGCTTTGTGGTTATAGCAGAAAAATGGATCCCTAAAGATATCCACATCGTAATCCCCAAAACCTATAAATGTATTACCTTACATGGCAAAAAGGGCTTTGTAGAGGCGATAAAGTTAAGGATCTTGTGATGGAGAGAGATTACCCCTGGATTATCCAAGTGGGTCCAATGCAATCACAGGGATCCTTATGTGAGAAAGAAGAAGACAAGGTTCAGAGTCAGAATGAGATTGGTGGATGTTACACTGCTGGTTCTGAAGGTGAAGAAAAAGGTCTAGAGCCAAGAAATGCAGGCAGCTTCTAGAAACTGGCAAATACAAAAGAATGAATTATTCCCTAGAACCCACAAAAGAAATGTAGTACTGCTGACATCTTGATTGTAGCCCAGTGAAACCCATTTAAAATTCTGACCTCCAGAATTGTAACATTAATTTTTTATTAAGGTACTAAATTTGTGAGGATTATTAACAGCAGCAACATGAAATGAATATAATCTCTATTAGACAAATTGCATTTGGGTCTTATCAGTTTCCTACCAGTTACCACTTAACTTTAAGGATTCTGGGCTCTAATAAATAGTTAATCATGAGTCAAAGTTATCTTCCCCTACAGACCTGGATGACTCCTGGGTGGGCTTGATTGAACAATGCCCTAGTATTGTGTGGAAAAAGACATACAGCAACATTTTCTGCTTTATTTCCAAGTTTTGAATAATCTTTCTTAACATCTATTTTTTCAGTCCATATTTCTCTTTGAAGTATTCACATACTTCCATCCTTCTCCTTCCTCAAAATCTGTTCATCAACCGAGTCTATATATCAGGCACGTCATTCCTAAAGCTAGAATTTGTAAGTGTGTATTTCTTGTTTCTTTTTTCAAGTAGCATACAGTAATATAATACATTCCCTTCATTTCACTTTTCCTCTGTGATAACTTGCTCAGCTACTACCCTATGTCAGGTTGATTTGTTCAACCCAGCAAACCTTATGGAAAAAGTACCAAGTCACACACATATATTTTAAAAATGGACATCATAAAGGCTAGGAAGAGTTGAATGGAGGGAAAAAAATTAATGAAAGTAGCATTAGGATAAGAGATATGACCCGAATCTTTCCAAAAGGGAAGAAAACTGCTCAGCCATCAAATCTCATCAGAAGACAATGTTCTTTTGAAGTCCCCATTGTATAAAGAATCTGAAACTATCAAGGGCCCAGAGTAACGAGTAGCGGAGTAATGTGCTCCTATACATTTGCAGTGACAATAGGATCTTCCAGAGCCATGCTGTAAAAAAGAGTCAGTCTTCCTGTCTCCAGTCTTATCCTTTCAAATCTGTCCTGAGGGCTCTCCTTTGCCCTTTCTTTAGAAAACACTTTATCAGCTCACACTGTCTTTGTGCCTCTTTTTGATTCCAGTGCGGGCCTTCAAGTGCTTCTATCATTCACCTAGCTCTGCTGCAGCTGTCCATTTTTAAGAAACCCCAGTTGACCGAGTACAGTGGTTTTCGTATTTAAGAATTTGTCAACAACACCTGGAGGGCTGGTTAAAATACAGACTGCTGGCCGCCACCCCTAAAGTTTCTGATTCTATAGATGAGGGGTAGGGCTCAAGAATTTGTATTCTGCCTACAACCAGTTAATCTTTAAGTAATTTATCTTCCTCAATAAAATAAATGACCTTAAATTTTTTTAAAAAATGTGCATTCTAACAAGGTTCCAAGAGATGCTGATGATGCTGTTGCAGAGAGCACACTTTAAGAACAGCCACCAGAATCTGAGCTTTGACTAATCCTTACCTGAGCGAATTTAGAAGAATTAAAAAGTGTCCCCTTATAAGAGAAGACTTTGGGGTGATAAAAATGTCTCATATCTTTATTGACATCTGGTTACACTGGTGCATACATCTGTCAAACTCGTCAAACTGTCCACTTAAAATGGGTGAGTTTTATTGTATGTAGATCATGCTTTAATAACATTTATTTAAAACTTTAAAAAAGTAATGGAATCATGTGTTCCTATACATTTGTAGCAACATATTTAGTCGATCATCATTCAGTAACTATTTGCTGACTCTCTTCTTGGTGACAAGTACTTTGATAAATTCTGAAAACATAAGGGTAAATAAGATGGTGGTTTTGTCCAAAGATTTCTCCCAGTCTGATGGTGGATACTGAGAAATATACTGACAATTACAAATAGTAGCAAATAGTAGAATAGGAGAAAAATCAAGGCCCCATAGGATGTTGCACTAGAAATAACCGTTTCTCCCAACCACTATTCTTTTCTTTAAAAATTACCTGGCCCAAAGTCCTGGCAGAGATGGTAACTTCAGGTGCTACCTCCCTTCCATCCTCTGGGTCACAGCTGGCTAGAGCAAGAGTGACTCTTGACCTAAGCTGGATCAATCTAGTTGTTTGCTGCTGCTGGAGAGATGCAAACTTGAGATGGAAGAAGAAATAAATCCATTGGCCCATCCTCCTGCACCCCCATCTCCAGCTACCATTTTCCATTGACACAGCCTAATCCGAAGCCAGATAAAAGGGGATGTGGTTGATGCAGCTTGCAGATTACTACCCTGGATCACAGTTCAGAGAACAGAATGGGCTGAGAGATGAGAATCAACAGATGAATAACCAGCAGGGTGTCAAGCTTATTAATTTAATGGAGCTAACCAAGAGGCTGCAAACATCAGGTTACCTCAGGTTATTTTTCTAAGGCTTTTTTAAAGGATCTTTCTCTGAAGGAGAAATCCTCAGGAATTCATCCACATATTCAGAAAAGCAAAAAAAAAAAACAAAAACAAAAAAAAAAAAAAAAAAAAAAAAAAAACAAGAAGTGTTATTGTATTTAGAAAAAGTTCTTGACCACCCAGAAAGGCTGTAAAATAACAAAAAATAAGAGAACAGTAAGGACCAAAATATTCAGTCCTGACTAAGTGCAATGGGCAGAATGGTGGTATCATGTGCTTATTCTACTGGAAAGCTGGACTCTAAGCATTTCCAAGGAGGATGAAGAAATCAATCCAGCCCCACAAAAGGATGAGAGATTTAGCTTTACAGTTCTTTAGCATGGGGCGTTGAGCCTTGAAGGTTATTGAAATGCTTAATGTAATATAAGGCCAAGGCCCATTAATACACATAAAGCCAAAATGGTGGGTAGGAGTAAAGGAGGGGGAGGAGCTTCAGGTGGCACTCAGGTATTCATAGGGTAGCAATTTGCAGCAGAAAGCAGATCCCCTCTATCTCCTTGGTGAGATAACTAGGGTGTATATTCTGCACCATTTCTGAGAGTTTTCCCATGGGGTTAAAGTCCAGTAACCCATTGTGATAGTTGACTTAAAAGGACACTCTTTTTGGCCTTTACTTCTTTGTCTTATTTTCCCACTCTGCTACTTACGTTCCCTGAGATAACCTCTCAGATTACACTTGGAATTTTTGTCTAAGGCCGACTTCTGAAGGAAATCAGACTAAGAAAACCATAGACCTACACTGCATTGAGGCCAAATAAGGATTGCCCATGTTTTTCATCACGCTTGGGCAAGTTTACACAGGTAGAGAGATATTTGTTCATGTCTATCAAAAGAGGGAAGGTGAAGAACTGAATGAGCTGTGGGTTTCTAGAAGAGTGAGGTTCATTTCCTTGTGTAAGTAAAGAATAGACAGAAAGCTTTTGTGCAAATGACCTCCTTCACTTATTGAAGTCTTGCCCATAAGGATGTCTGAGTTTTTGACTCCTTCAATAGAAAATCCTATGTATTCTTAAAATTCGACCCTTTTAGTGGGGTATTTTGTGAAGAGCACTCTGAATCCCTACAGTGTGGTTGGTGGGTTGTTTTAACCTGCCTGAAGAGATTTGTATTTTAAAAAAGAGATTTGTGAATCAAATCAGCCTATGGCTGATGAATTTCCTTGGACAAGAGACTCAGTACTAAAACTGGGAAAGTCAGAGCATTCCAGGATGACTTGGTCACCTTACTCTAGATGCAGGTTACACATAGGATCTTTCAAAGTCCAGCCCCCCGATTCTAATGTATATATTTCAAAATAAAATTTTATTTTTAAAATGACCCCAATATAAATTTATGCTGAAATAAAATTGCTTCTTTCTAGATTTCTAATTACAAAATTCTGAGTAAGTATAGCAGAATGACTGTGGTTTTCCTTTTTGTCTGTGCCTCTGCTTTGCAGCTATTTGCACTTGGCTGGCTGTGGAGTAACAAGACAGTTTAAGGGAGTGCATTTGGAAATGTTTAGTACCTCTTCCTATTCATATCTTCCATACAGCCAATGCTCAGCAGGGTTGCACCCCAATTTTAAACTCTGAGGGCTCTCCCCAAAGGTGAATACAGAAACTGAGAAAGACTTCTCACCTGTATTCAAGGGTAAAACACATAAATGTACGTTAGCTTTGCCCTGAGTTACCTAACATCTTTCTTCTCTTGGGTGTTCAATTTTTAGTGCCAATCTGTTTTAATCAGTGATGAACTTGTGAAAATCTTTGCACCCAAATTAGAAGAATGTGTCACAACCAGGTGAGGGCAGAGAGCAAACCATGCCCCAGGATGGAGAACATAAATAACAAAGGGTGTGAATGGCACCAGAATGTGGGAGTCTCTGAGAATTAGATACCAGATGTGTTGTCTGCACAATGCAAGAGGAAGACCTGGATATTTGAAGTTTAAAATGACTTTGGTATCAAACTAAGAAATTTAAACCCTGTGATAAATATGTAATGTTCAATGGAAAAGTTATAAGTAGATTTGGAATCAGAAAGGTATTTGTGTTTGAATCCTAGAACTGTCACTTAACTACACTTATAACCTGTACAGGTCATGAAACCTTCCTGAGACTCAGTTTCCTCATTCATAAAATGGAGATGAGAAGGAAAGAAAGCTGACTTTTGTTGAGCACCTGCTATGCACTAAAGACTCTAGTCAGTGCTGGGGACATTAAAGAAATTGTTTTATTTAAAATTTAATAGTCCCACAAAGTGGTTATATTTGGACCCATTTTACTGATGAGGAAATTGAGACACAAAAAAGACAAATAATTTTCTCAGCATCACTTATCTAGTAAGTTACAAAGCCAGATTTCAAATCTGGATCAGGTTTACAAATTGGTAGTTACAAATAGTCACAAGGATGTAAAGTATAGCATAAGGAATATAGTCAATAATATTGTAATAACTGTGTATGGTGCCAGATGGGTACTAGACTTATCAGGGGGATCACTTTGCAAATTACATAAATGTCTAACCACTATGTTGTACACCTAAAACTAATATAAAATAATATTAAATGTCAACTATAACTGAAAAATTAAAAAAATATGTGAAAATATCATCAGACACAGCATTGAGTTATTGTGAAATTTAGTGTATCACATATTAAAATCTTTGTTGCATTCTAAAAAATCTGGGTCAGGCCAACTCAGAGCTTGTGCCAGATAACCCCATGGGGATCCTAACTTACTTCTTACAGTAGTGTTATTTGGGTTCATCCAGAAGCATATCCTGAGATAGACTGCAAGTAGTTTATTTGGGAAGTGCAGGAAACACCAGTAGTGAAGTCAGGAAATGAGATAAGGAACGGAAGGCAGCCAAAAAAAAAGTGTGTTATCAACCCAACAACCATGGTGAGCTGGTAGAACTCCATGCCACTGGGGAAAACTTGAGAACCAGCCTCATGCAGCACAGTGCAATGATCCCATCTGAAGGGCGAGAGACTTGGGCTGTTAATTATACACCAACTCCTGACAGTCATTAATTGAGATTACTTCTGAGATCTCTGAGGTGGAGTGATAATTCCTAGTGCTTCCCTTGTATGCTGTGCTTGGCAAAGTAAGACTGTCAGTCCGAGGAAGCCCTTGGCAGAGAAAGCAGGACAGTGTGTCCTGAAGTGTGAAAGGAGCATCACGACACTAGAGAGAATACGTATGGTGGCAGGCTTAGGGCTACCCTTTATGGGAGGTCTATTATGATTATGCAAATATTAACAGTGAGAGGATTTTTGAGGTCTTACCTCGGGTCTTAAGAATCCTTACCTGACCTAGAATTGTTCCCAGGCACCCATATCAAAATCTAAATGAGGTCAGCCTGCATGTGTTGATCATGAACATCAGGTAAATGCCCAGCCTGCCCAGTTCTCCACTTTGGGCTGTTTCAGAGACGGTTCTACCCCTCTGAGGTTCAGTGAGATGTTGACCACCTTACTGAACTGGGTCAGACCCTTACTGTTGGGTCTGAGTCAAGATGGAGAAGCCAGAGTGGGTGCTTTGGCAGAAAGACACAGACACCTCCTTCTCTGTCCAGAAACCCAGTTTACTCACCCTGCATGCCCTGAGGAGGAGGAAGTTTGAAAAAGGATTGTGAGACAAGAAAGGCAGGGAAGGATAAATGTAGTTTGGGTGATGAGCAAGAACTTTTATTTTGTGTTTCTCAAGAAGGTAAAGGTCTATTTTCCTGCCACCAATTAAGGTTCTTTCTCTTCCAGTGTGCAATTATTGAGCATTATAGCAGTTGTAATTTGGGGTTATTCCACTTCCATCTTCCCCCCTCTCCATTAGGGGAGTTTCCCATTTTGTGTGCTTTTAGTAGAGCAGTGCCTATCTCTCCCTCTGAACCCAAAAGACCAGATTGTTCCTCTCTTCATGTGACACAGTCCAGGAATGCTCAGAGACTTTTGTACCCCAGCATCCATTTCCCTTCCTACTTTTAATAATAACACTTGCAACCACCGTGGTGAGAAACATGGCAGAGTGAGAAACGTCCTCAGATCTCTCCCCCTGAAACAACAATAATCTGAACATTTAAAACGCAACAAAAAAACACCCAAACTGTACACCAGCACGTCTGAGCATGGGCTCTGTGCATAAGAGCTGGCACCAGTCAGAACCCCAGGTGTTGGGCGGTGGACTAGGAGAAATAAAGAAGCTGCCTTTTGCAGCTGATGGAGTTCCTTGCAGGAGGAGGGGGGGGTGAAGGTGCAGTGATTTTCCTGATCGCCTACCTGGAAGTGCCGGAATTTCTAGCAGCTGGCAGCAGGACCCAGTCATCAGGGCAGAAAGAAGAGAAGCACGACAGGACCGCAAAGAAACAAAAGTTGATTTTTACCAGCCATGGTTGCAAAACCTAGGCTGATCCTCAGCCCCCAATCCCCAACCCAGAGGGCCTCTCTCCCCATACCCTCCGAGACCGATCACCACAGAGCCTCAGGGGAATCTGAGCAAACGTTACCAAAACCATTGCTAACACTGACAGGAACTGAAACTGAGAGTAACAAGTGTGATTAAATTTCTACAAGAAATTAAAAAATACATTTAGGCTTTATATAAAGCAGGGATCCAAGAGGCTTAGATGTCACCTACTAGAAACAAAAAGAAAAGTGTCTTCTTTGCAGCAGGCTAAAGAGAGGCCTTTATATAATAAATCTTCTTTCTGGAAAAACAACAACATGCACTTCCATTAATTCCCAGGTGCAGTAATACTCCATTAAACACCATGAACAACTAAGGTGACAAGGCATCTCAGAAAGAGAAAAATCTCCAGAAGATACGCTTACAGATATAGAAATATGCAACTTAAATCACAGAAAATTCAGTATGCTACTCCTGAAAAAACTCAATGAGATCCAAAACAACTCAAATCAACAATTTCAAGAATTGAAAAAACAACTAGATGTGCAGAGCAAGGAGACTGAAACCCTCAAAGGAACCAAATAGAACTTCTGGAGATGAAGAACACACTGCGAGAGTTGAAAATGAAATAGCAAGCTTGGGAAATAGAGTCAACCAAATGGAGGAAAGGATCAGTGTATTGAAGACAGAAATCTAGAAATAAATCAGAAGGAAGAAGAGAGAAGCCAAAGAATAAAAATGAAAGATGGCTATTGATATTATTCACATCATTGTTGATTATTCTCATAGTTATTGCTGACAAGTCAGGCAGGATTAGTAACCTTATAACTGCTGGCTCTGAGGTCTGAAATTAGTTGTGCTAATTTCTGGAGGGTTTGGGTAATCCATGGTAAATTAGCAGTCAGCATAGACCGTGTGTTCTCTCAGACCACTGTAGGTAGCAAGCAGGTAAAAGATATACAGGTATACCTCGTTTTGTTAAACTTCATTTTATTGTGCTTCACAGGAGCTGTATTTTTTACAAACTGAAAACAAGACCCTCCACCAGCAAAAAGACTGTGGCTCGCCCTATTGCAGTGGTCTGGGCCCAAATCGCAATATCTCCAAGGTGTGCCCGTAGTCCATTTAGGACAAAGACATGTCTGACGATAAAGTGGACAGACCCCTGGGGTGGTAACTTTTGATTCCCTGAAAAGACACATTCTGGGTAGGAGTCTGAGGGTGGCATGTGAAGGTGGGGAAACCAGCTAGTAGGGGAGAACCGAGTATCTTCATCAGCAGCACTTTTCTTGGCTAACCTGGAAAGCTGCTTCCTTAGTGTCTGTGCCAACTGCTAGTGGCCTGCCTGATACTAACTTCCTCCATTTCTAGTAACAACCCCAATTTTATTTGAGGTGATAGTGTGCATTGCTAAGACTACATTGTCCTTCCACAGTATTAAATACAGCCATGTGACCAAGTGCTGGACAGTGAGTGAGGCATAAGTGAAAGTGTTTTGTGGGACTTCTGGGAAGGGTCCAAGCTGGGAGCTGACTGAGGTGGGACAGTCTGCTCTTCTGCCTTTCCATCTTCCTGCTGCTGCCTAGAACACAGATATGATGGCTGGAGCTTCAACAACCATTTTGGGACTTTGAAGGCAGAAACCATGGGCTCAAGATGGCAGAGTCACCAGATGGGCAGAGAAACTCAGCTATCTACATGCTAAAACCCCTCATCACTGGAGAGGGTGGGTGTTACTTCTTAACACTGCCAACCTACCACTTCCACAGTCAGAGAAAGTCCTCAGACAAATGAATGCAGGTGCTAGCAGTGGGAAGTCACACAGCCTTGCACTGAAGTGGCAAGGGGAGGATATGAGCTGGACACCAGCAGCATCTGCTACAGCAGTTGGTGATGGAGCCCATGGCCCGCCATTATTTAGGGCTAGTCAACTGATGCTATGCTGGAATGTAGCCAGTGTTGCTAGAGCTTCTGACTTTTTAAACCAGGAATCCAAAGTTTTTGTGGCATCTCCTGATTCATTATTGCTGATTATTAGTTCAAATATTTAAAAAACACTCTAAGGGCTAATTGAGCTCTTTGTAGGCAAAATTCATCCTGTGAGCAACCAGTTTACATCCACTAATCTAGGTGAATCCCTTTATTTTATGGATGAGGAAAACAGGGCCCTAGAGGTTAGTAAGTTGCCTAAGGACACAATGCAAATTAAAGACAGTTAACCCAGTTCCTCATAACTCCCAGGCCAGGGCCTTTCCTAACCCTCTGTACTGACTTCACTAACAAAATCTCTTTCCTTGAACCATAAGTCCATCCATAATGGATAGGGGTCTTGCCACTGCCCTTCATTTCACTCCGAGTAAAGAAGTCTCCATTCTTCCAATCAGCATAGTACAATATGTGGTTTCACTAGAAATTGGATTTGTTATGATTACTAATTTCACAAGGAGTTATGTAGTACTTACTTTGTCCTGGGCTCCCTTCCAAGTAGTTAACAAATAACTGCTTTAATTCTCAAAGCAATTTTGTGATGTAAGGACTATTATTTCCCTAATCTTAAAGACAGAAAACCAAGGTGCAGAGAGTTAAGACACTTGCTTAAATCAGAGTAGTTAGTGGCAGAGGAAGGAGACAAATCCAGGCAGTTCTCTCCAGAGTCCATGGATGTAACCACTATTGTACACTACCTCTGAACTACCTACCTACTTTGGCTTTTAAAATATCTCCATTGGTTCTTTTTTGCCACTGTAACAAGAGTTAACAATCCTGGCCCGCAGGACAACTCCTGCCCAGTTCGTTTTTATAAATAAAGTTTTTCTTTAATAAAGCCTCGCCCATTATCTCATGTATTATCTGTGGCTAAACGTGTTCTAAAAAGAGAGTTTAGTAATTGCAACACAGATCCCATGGCCCACAAAGCCTAATATATTTAGTACTTGGCCCTTCATAGAAAAAGTTTGCTGACCTTTATATTATAGACTCACCAAACATTCTTCTGTTTGCAGGTTTTTTATAATGCTGCTTAATCATAATGCAGAACAATCCTATAATCCCCCTAAAGCCTTAGCATACACAGTGATGAAGTCACAGGTTAGACTTCCACAAACTGCAACTGTGCAGAGATGCCTGAAAACCTAGGGCTTAGCAAAAATACCCTCAGAACAGCACTCAAGGAAAAAGATTTAAAAAAAAAAAAAAAGCCCTATAAAAGAGGTGCAGATCTAATGATTGGCTCTTATCTGGGCAATAGTTTTCAAAGCAAAGCCATAGAAATACCCGAAAAAGGGACAGTGAGGACAAACAGAGCAAGAGGCACCTCTTGTAATAACTACCAACAGGCATTTTGCAGTTGGAGACCAGAGTTCAAGTCCCAGCTCTACTGCTAACTTCTTAAACCACATTTTTATAACCCTTAAAATAGGAAAAACAATCTCATTTCTTGGAAACTAAGCATATTAGCCAAGATTATTGTATATATGGAGTTCTTAGCACCCTGCCTGGGATTTGCTAACTCCTCAGAGGAACCCTGTTATTAGGAATACAAAAGAATGAATATCTGTGATTATTTATACAGAAGCTCTCAGCCCCACACAATTCAGTTGTCAACAAGTAAAAGGATGATGGCATGGAACAAAAAGTGATGTTTATCATGAGGAGCCCAAGTCATTTATATCCTCTATGTAAAAAAAGTAAACAAGCATGTGCTATGTTTTCACCGAAGATAGTTCAAGCAAAAAAGTAATGTGGGTTGGCAGAGGTAAGCTTTAAACACCTAGAAAAATCACTTAAGTGAAACAAATTACTTACTCCTTGACAATGCTATTATAAATGAAACTGTATTAGGAGTGGGAATAAAACATTGGCATTGTGTACTCTGAAAGAAGACAAAGTTACATTTCTCCTCTTATTATTATAGTGAAAAGTGTCTATTGAATAGCATGAACATTTCCTGACAAACTGTCAGTTTTTAAATACCCTTTATCATTTTTGCAACTTTTTTCTGAGGTCTTAAAAGGACCTATGAGAGTTTTCCAGTATGCTTTTCCAAGTGTAATTAAGTTCAATGCTCGAAAGTACAATGAGAACTGCTCGTAATGCAAACTGTTTAAAGCAGCTGAATCATTGCAAAAATAATTTCTTACTCTTCATTTGTTTGAATCAAACTTTTGACCTCTAGTAAACTGGACACCCCATTCTTTTAGGCAGTGAAAGCACAACTAGATTGAGAACATTAAGGTATATAAAGTAGTACACTTTTTTTCTCTTAAAGATACAAACGGAATTAATTTAACACAGTTGGAGCAAATTACCATGATATATCCTCAGTTTAAGTTGTATGGCCCCATTGGGACAGGGCTCTATGGTCCCAGTCTAGGGACACGTGGTTTACATTACTTAATCAAAATCCTGCATTTCAACTTGCACATTTAAATAGATGCAATCAGTTCATTTGTGATATCTCAAATATCCTTATCTTTCCTGATTTATCAAAGAAGCCACACTACCCTAATGTTTTCAGATTTGTGTGAATACTGAAAGGTTACCAATACTGACAAGTTATACCAAATATAATTTCTAATGCACAGCAAATAATTTTACTGAAATGTTCCACCGACACACTACTACTGACACGAAAGCACTTTAAAATGCATTTATTTATTTAAGTCTTTTTCTTTTTAAAGTTAAAATGAGAATCGTGCAATGAGTACAGATAAAGTGCAGGATGCACACTTCTGGTTGTTCATAGCATAAAGGTTTAGAGGTGGAAGAAACTTCAAGTTTCACTACTCACTTCACAAATCCAGAGAGCTAATTAACACGGCTCAGACCAGTCAGCTGCCATGATGGGACAGAATTCAGCCTTCCTGACTCTCCACCCAGTGCCACTCTAGCTCCTCCTCCCAGTTCCTCCTTTATTTGGCAGAGCTGTGGCACAGTATTCCACTTGGGTGAACCACAGCCAGAGCTGGCTCGTTTGTTAGCGCATGTGTAAGCCTCCCATTCAGGTCACATATGGTCCCCCTGCTCTTTCGCAATGGCTGAATTGATAGGATGGGCTCAGTCAGGTGTAACGAGGGAAGCTTGAAAACAATCCTCAGGCTGCATCCATTGTCCAGTCCCTACCGACGCTGTCGACTGGTAGAAGCACCAGCTGGAGGATGGATACTGGTATTCCAGAAAGACCTTTTGAATCAGGAGGGGCTGTGACAGGGCCCATGCTGTGGCAGAAGCATAATTATTTCCAATGTCTGTCTAGGCTACTTGGTGATTTCCAAAGGAAAGCGCCTCATAATTGCAACAAACAGGAATTATATGGGGGTTTGGGAGGAATAGTTTTGAACTTATTTCTTATGTAAGGTCACAATGCCAAAAACTCCAATATGATAATAGTTTATTCCACAAGGCAGAAAGGAATATCATTAACTTTGGACGTGTGCTCAGGATCTGTTTTAGGGGACAATATCCTCATCTGAAATAAGATGGGCCATGAGAATCTCCTGTGAGGTATGCTCTCTGCAAAGAAAGCTAAATCTCTCAGGCTGTGATTAGCAGGGATTGCATCAAAGAGCACAGACTCACTTCTGAGGTTGAATTCCAGGTCTGTCACTTATTATCTGTGAGATTTTGAACAAGTCACACAGTCTCTCCAAGCTTCAGTTTCCACCTCAGTAGAGTGTGGGTTATTATGAGTCATTATGGAGACAGAAATGATACTGCATGGAAAGCACTTGGTAAGTGTCTGGTACTGACAGGGACTCAGTGAATGGGGACTATTTCCAGGTGATGGGGCCTGTTTGAAGGGGGAGATTATTCTAACAAATATTCCAGACTGATTCTCTGTGTGGCTGAAATCTCCACTTTGCACATGCAGGCTTTATCTGGAACCTTCCCTATTACTTTGTACCCTTCGTCGCAGTCACTCTCCAAGCCTGTCTTGGAATTCTCCACTTGCTGCTACAAATCTTTCAAGCCCACATGAAATCCCACCCGCCCAACCCTCCTGCCATTCCGCTGCAGCAGTTCTGGGGCATCTCAGTGCACCTGCACCTCTCATTTGCTGTTGCATTTTGTCTGCATGGGATTGTTTACCCATCTCATCTATTCACATTTTCTCTCCTCAGCTAGATGAGGCTTCTAGGAGACAGGGGGTACCTTACATTACTTTGTATCCTCCACAGCACTGGACACAAGTCCAAGAATCTTCTACATTCTCTGATCCCTTGCTAAGTAAAGTGTGGTCCAAAGACCAGCGTCATCAGTATCACCTGAGACCTTGTTAAAAATACAGAATCTCAGGCTCACCCCAGACATCCTCAATAAGAATCTGATCCCCAAGTGATTCAAGTGCACAGAGGGAGAAACATTGCTCCGGTCTGGTACTTCTCAGACCAGTCATTCACCATTTCCCTTCCTAGGTTTGGCCATTTTTCAATACTACTCACACTGTTTTACCAAATAAGCATAATTAAATGGTTTTCATTGGCATGATGTCTTGCTTAGCCTTATCCTAAGCAATAATATCCAGTCTGTTAATAGTTTATTTGGCAAGGCAGGAAGGGACATATTATTTAATAAGATTTGAAGGTATAAGTGAAACTTTTTTTTTCCTGTATACCTTAAAATCTAAATAACCATTTAGATTCTGTGAATACTATCTTCACAGAAGCACATAATTAGGGCCCCCATCCCACTTGATAAGAGGACAATTAAAAGCAGCACATCCTCAAAGGCAAAGTAACATATACCTAAATAAATGTCTCAAGGTGAAGAGTTGCAAAGCAGATAACTCATTGGCCTTGGGCCTTTAGGAGGTGTATTTTTTCAAATAATTTGCTCTAAGAAACCACTTAACTACTTTCATGAACAAATTGATCAAAATAATGCCTTCCAAGATTTGCACATAAAAGCATCATGATTACCTCTTGTAAGAGGTTTAGGGTCTGTAGTGGGTTTTTAATCAATATATTTGTCCTTTTTCCCTTGGTGTCATTGGAAAGTATAGCAACCACTATCAATTTGACCTGCTCTGCATTTTGATCTCAGAAGTCCTGATATTGACCATGCTTAAAGTGTCAGCTAAAGCTTTCCTAACACATGTGGGAAAACATATTGATCACTTATTTGCCTGAATATAATTCCACTCACCCTCCATTATTTTGGACATCAAAGAGAACAGAAATTAGACTACACTGAGTTAGGCACTTGTACATTGTAGTGAACACTTATTTGACTTTCTCACCATCCATTTCTTCTTTTTCCAGCAACTGTATTCATTGGAAGTCCGCCCTCTGGTGTGCAAAGTCTGCAGGTCTGGGCGGGACTCTACTACTGGGGCAAAGGGGTTTCCTCCAGCCAAGCCAATGGGGTCAATCGGAACTGATTTTGAGACTTTTTCTTCAACAACTGGGTAAGGGAGGAAAATTCTTTTCTGTTGGACTTGAACCTGGAATTGTGTAAACCCGCAATGGCTACAGTCATCTTGTCACCCAACAAGGAACCCAATACATAAAGGAAGGAAGAGAAAGGCAGGGTGAAGAGGAAATGAAAGAAATCAGATCCCGAAGTCATTGTTAGGCCCTGAGCAAGATGCTCTTGAAGCCAGTCCTACCTATGTACCTTTTAAAAACTTGACCTGTATATATGAATATATAATATAATATTATAATATATATTATATCCTGATTCCATTTAAATTGGGTGTTTATCATTTCTAAAAATACACCATGTAGCAGTGGTTTCAAACTCTTTTGACAGCAACTCTTAGTAAGAATTACATTTTGTACTGCAATCGAGAAAGTGCACACAACCCTAGATAAATAACGGACTCAAAGTTTCATGAAACTATATAATCCTTATTAACATATAATGATGTTGATATTTTCTGTCTTGTTTTGCTTTGATGCTTTAAAAAAAAAAAAACTAGCGGTTACAGCCCACTAAATTGATTTCATGACCTTCATTTTGAAAAACACTGCTTTATGAGATTAGGTTAAAAACTGATTTCACCAGGAAGGATGAGATAAGAAATGACATGATAATTTCAGTCAATCTGGTTATTGAGGAAAATGGGTTTGGTCCATAAATCAAGTATCTAGCAACAGAAAATTGCTCTCATCATTTCTCTCTGACTACCCAGGACATGTTTACCGAAAGAGGAGAAGAAAATCTTAATGACCTAGAAATAAACGAATTATTTAAAAAAAAATAAAAGATATGTACAAAACAAAATTAAAAACCATGTCTAAAAAGAGAGAGATGAGGAATATATAAGTACGGGAAGAGACACCTAAGACTTGCTGATGAACTGAGTTACATGATTTATTTATCTATAGGCTTAAGATAGTAATATCAGAGAATCTTGGCACTTGCTGAATATGTAAAAATAGTGCCTTCATGATCAGATCAGATCTCTGGGGCAGATCTAGAGAGAAAGAGCAGGAGGGAGAGAGATCACTTCTAGTATAAGCTTCAAGCCTGCCCTTATGAGTACAATGTCTATAAGATAACTATGAAGAGTTCTTGAAATTCTAGACAATTACTGCAGGCTGGATAAGATACTCTGGGTATATTTTTAACTGTTTCCCATGTATCTTATTTGTATTGTCAGTTAGCCAAAACTTCCTTTTTGTCTGATCAGAACCTTGATTAAATCTGTGAATTGAATAGTGAACTAAGGTTCTCAGGCTTGCTGGAAGTAGAGGCCAGTGAGAGTAAACAATACTAAGAAAACTTTGGCTGCCTTTACATTCTGGAGTAGCTGTGAAGTTTTAACTCCTCACACACTTTTCTAGAATGTTAGGCTAAAGCCAATTTGTTTGCCTGTTTGAGAAGCCCATTAATTTTCTTGCCACTAAGATTAGAAATGTATTAATTTTAAAACAAAATGAAGTTTAAGACTATCACTTGCACGCTCAGAAGTGACTTCTGAGAATTTTCCCAGTGATAATGAAAATCAAACCTCACTAAAATAGTATTTTAAGTAGATTTCTTCATTTCCATCATTATATTGTTCAAATACATTCCACCTGCATTACTAAATTTAAGCAAATAAAGTGTTTGATTAATATTTGCAGATGTCAAAGAAGTGATCAAACTCTCCTATTCAAGAAGTCCTTGTTATTGCCTGAATTTTTCTGGTTCTCTTTTAAGCAATGGAAGCAAAATGTGTGTGTGTTTATGTGTGTACACGCTTTACTTTTTATTACAAAATTTTCAGATATACAAAGGAAAAAAAGAATCATATAATCATCAAAATACCCATCACCTAGTTTGTAACATTAAATTGAGAGACCAAAACGTACTGAGTGCTTACCTCAGGCCAGTCACTCTTTTAAACATCACCCTTTTTCATCTTATGAAAATATATGAGGCAGTTTTTGTTGTTGTTATTGTAATCATTATTTTTTTTTCATCCTCATTAATGTCCCCATAGTAGATCCCTTTTAGAGGCACTGTCATGGTTAAGATCCTGACATCTGAAATCAGACCTCATGCAAACCTCGGATTACCAGTGTGATTCATGGTAAATTATTTAACCTCCCCCGAGGCTCAGTTTACCACCCTACGTATTATTTATGATGCTGGGGTGCCTGACACACAGTAAGCTCTCTTAAATACCATTCTAAATAGTCTGTGTATGGCAGATGAAAGTGCAGCCTGACGAGGTTAAGTAAGGCAAAGCTACTTTTCTTTCCCTCCAGACATTGGATTTGAAGTCTGACAGATCCATCCACTTTAGGATAGGAAACGGCATGCTAGTGATTGCGCTAAAATCTTGTACACATCCTCCGAGTTGGTGGTAAATTTCTGGAGCAAACACTCGCTAACCTTGAAGGATCAACCAGCTTTCCTGAAAGACTGCTGCTGTCAGCACTCCCAAGTCTTTCCTCCCGAAGGGGCCACCTTCCAGATGCAGCCGACTGCGTACCAGCAAACAGACCAAGTCGGTTCGCAAAGTTCAGAGGAGTTGGCTTTGGTATGTTTACAAGTCCTAGCAGATCGCAGGAATGTTCAGGATAATTATTACCCCACCCAGGAGCGCCCAGCCCAACCCTCTCACATCTGGAAGGAAGCGGCCACACAAAGGAGAGCGCGAGAGACCTCCTCCTGCGGCTGTTTTTTCAGACAGGGGAACATTTAATACATCTCTCAGCCCTTGGGGAACAAAACCAGGCACTGCTCATCGGTGTCGTTCAGAGCACAGGACACTCAATGCAAAGAACGAGTTCATCCTCTAGTACAAATCAAATGGCATTTCTCAAAATATCATCTTTGTTTTTCCCTCCCCAGATGAAAGTGAAAAGTGAAATACTCCAGAAAACAGGGAACGATACACATGCACACAGTCTGCCAAACGTAGGAGAGGCTAGGATCTGACACACCTATCTTAAATGAGCTTATTATCCTCCTGACGCCTAGGATTTCCCTCCACTGTATTCGCCGCGTTTTGAAAGTATCTCTGGGCAGCCGGATCTGGGATTCATCAGCATTGCTCCCCACCTCCCACGAACGCGCGGCCACCAAAGCACATGGTCCCTGGCGGCGCGTTTGCAAACCCCACCAGCGCCAACGCCTCGAAACCGCCAAACTTCCTGTCTCCACACCACCGAAGAGACCAAAGTGCCGTGCCAGGCGCCCCTGGGACTCCAGCGGAGGCGCAGGCAACCCCCGAGCCGCTGGGCGGGGCTTCCTGCTCGTCCGAGCGCCGGCGTCCAGCACCTCCACTGGGGGTCTCCAAATGTGCGCACTGCGCCCGGGGCGCATAGGGAGAGCTCGCTGTGTCCGCGACTCACAGTAGCGCCCCCGCAGCCCACTCTGGGCACCCGGGGCAGTCGCCCACCTACCTGCTCTGCTGCCTCCTCCCTCTGACGCTCGGAAGCTGTCGACTGCTACTTTATTGTCTGGGTTGCTCACCGCGCGGGACCTGGGGACCCGGCTCCGCGCCAGCCCTGCAACTCCGCTTTCCGCAGCGCCTTCCCCAGCGGACACCTTCCCTCTTCCTCCTCCTCTCTGCCCAAGCTCCTGCTCCGCACGTGAGCCGCGCAGCCCGACTCCGGGGCTCGCTGAGCAGCCAGCGCCCGCCGCATCCCCCGGCCCGGGGCTGCTCGTCGCCCCGCCGCGCTTCCTCGCTTTGATCCACACTTACAGCTGTGCCCCGGATCGCCTTCCTCTCATCCTTCCGTCCTTCCGTCCTACCAGCCTCCTCTTGCTGTCAGCCCCGGCTCTGGTCTCCTCTCCCTAGCTGCCCCCCCGCTGCCTCTCCGGGGGCTGGGGCGGCCGCTGCCAATGAGACTCGGCTGATGCGCTGTTCCGGCCCAGTCATTGTATCGGGAGGGGAGGAAGGGGAGGTGGAGCGGGAGGCAGGGAGGGGGCGCCCTCGTCTCCCGCCGCGCGGCTGCGGGCTGGGCTCGCCTTCCGCGACAGAGAAAAGGCGCTGGTGCCCTGGGGCACGAAGCGTCTGGCCCCGCCAGGAGTGGGGAGAAGGGAGAGAGTCAAAGCCCGCGCCTCTCCATCTCTCTCTCCGACTCAGAAAAGCGCAGGGATTCGGCCTCCCAGGCTTCAAGCATCCTATGACCCAAGCCCTTAGAATAAAGGAAAAGAGGCACGGGCGGCTGCGGGAAGTGCAGAACCTAGCTAGGGATGGAGTGGGTCTGGTTAATGACCTAATGTGAGATTTCCGCAAACCTGGTGTCTCTGCTGGAAAAGAAAGAAGTAGAGAGAAAGAGGAAGGGAAGGAGGGTAATAAGAGAGAACGGAAGAAAATAGTGAGAGAAAGGAAAAGAAGAGGGAAGAGAAGAGAAGAGCCAACCCCATGTCAGGCATTTATCCTCCAGAACAGTTCTGTGGTTCGGTAGTGTTTTATTGTGCTTTCTTTACAGATAGAGGAACTGGAGCGGTTAACTCAGAATATCTAGTGACAGGGTAGAGATTCCAACTTTATCTGAATGTAATTAAGCACATGGGAGAAGACAGAGGAAGAAAGGACGACCATTCAAGAAAGACCTCCAACTGAAATTTTCATATTATCTCCAAATGAGTTGTCAAGTAGAGCAGCAGAGGTACACTGACAGGGCCGAGAGAGAATGTTTCCCAAATAGCCTTAAATGTGTGTCCCACTAGCAAGCCCACTTCTCTATACACCATGGATTAATTCATTTTTAAAACGAAATCTATTTTTAAAATAATTATCTCGTGACTACACTATCAAATAACTGTGTTTTGGCGAAAGTTTAGTTGATTCAACCAATGACAATGTTTGAAAGAGACCACAATTTCTGTAATCCTGGTGTTGGCCTTTCTCCTCCTCTCCTTGTCTCCTCTCCTCCTGACTAATCAGCTTACAAAAAAGGATAGGGTGGGGAAAAGGGAGGGCACTTTTGATTCCCCAGGCTCTGGCACAGCCTCTGTTGACATGAATTGGAAAGCAAGATCTGAAGTAGTAAAAGCTTGAGGTTTCATGATGTAAATATTATATCTGTACACTGTGAAGTTTAATTAAATTTTCTTCTGATATGGAATGGACAGTTTGCTTTTAATTAAATAGACTATATTGAATGAAGAGCTGACATTTATTGAGTGGCTATTATATGCCCCACCCCCCACCAGACCTGAGCTAAATAAGCACTTACTTGGTATCATCTCCTTTGGTTCTCCTGGGAAAAAGGGCATGGACTGGAAGCTCCATGAGACCATGGTCTCTGTTTGCGTTATTCAGCTCCTGCTATGTAGCCATGGCTCATTCGACGTCAGTTGAGTTAACGGACCCCCATTTTGCAGAGGAGGAACATGAAACTCAGAGGGGGTGAATTGACCTGCCCTAAAATATGAAATTAGAAAGTGGTCATGTCTGTCTTTAATCTCAGGTCTGAAGACTCCCTAATCACTACACAATACTGTCTATTCAATGTGAACAGCAGCATGACAGGGAAGTACAAAGAGAAATGACATGCTCAGCCCTCATAAGTGCACAAAATTTCTTCGGAGAGAAAGCCTTTAACATGTGGCATTGTCACTAGAGAACAATGCAGGGAGTGTAGGGTAAAGTGGAGTAATGCAGGAAATATGAATAGAACAAAGCTGGGCATCTAAAACCTACTTGGTATATATTTGGCGGGAGTGGGTTGGTAATAAAAAATCAGACTTGGCTATAATATGAAAAATGCAATATAAGATGTCAATAAGATTGATCTGGGTCAGAGTAGTCCAGAAGAAATTTCTGGAAGATGTGGGATATTTACTGGATTTCCTTGGAGCAAAAGAGCTCTGATTTGACAATGGGAGCTCCAGGGCTGTTCTATCTGGGTTTAAAGCCCAGCTTTTTAAATTACATAAAATAGAAATGATAATAATGCCAACTTTATAGGTTTGTCGTAAGGACTGAATTGGTTAATACACAGAAAGTATTTGAAATACTGCTTGACCCATGATGAATGCTTAATAAATATTAGCTATTATTATTTAAGGTGGGGGAGCACAGCTTTCTCTCCATCTTCAATCTTCTGGCAAATATATATATATATATATACCAAAAATAATCAAATAAAAGCACAACACAATAGAACAAACAACGTTTTTCTTAATTTTTATCCTAGCATAGAAGTATCAGCTCTGGCTGAAATGGTTTTAGTTTTTGTTTTTGTTTCTCATACTGGAGACGATATCTATTAATGGGTGGGGTCATGCTTCATCATAGATGAAGTTAGTATACAGACAAGACTGAGCGGCACTGAGACACCGGTGTGCATAGGAACTCCTGCAGAGATGGATAAGCCTCAGATTCCTGGACCCCAGTTGAATGAGGCTCATGGACCAGAAATCTGCATTTTTAACAAGCCGTTCAGGGGTCCGCTTGAGGAGCACTTTTTTTGCCCTTCCTTACACCCCTTGGTGCCCATGCCGCCTCACTGACCCAGGAAATTTTTCCACCCTAAATTGCTAAACTCTTGTGATGAATCCAATGTTGTGTGTGCTTTCCTATTTAATTCCATGCACATTTGTTAAGCACCGATTTTGTACAAATCGCTATTATTGGAATAAAACCCTTCATGCTAGCAGGGAGTTTACATCTGGAAGAAAAGATGAGAGCATGAAAAACTGTAATAATAAGGTTTAAGTGTTTTGAGCTCTTAACAATGTGCTTTACTGGTAGACAAGGAGGAAAGCAATAAATAAGGGTGCATCGGGAGAGGGAAACCAGAAATGGTTTCATGAAGAAGGCAGCATTTCCAAGTTGCTTTCTTGAAAGAAGTTGCTCTAGTTCCCAGGAAATATGGTCAAACCAAATATGCACAAAGCAGATTTGTGCATATTTTGAGACTGTTAGTTTGAGGAATCAACCAAAGAACTTCTCAGAAGTTACAAACTCAGGGACCAAGTAAGTAACATAAGTTAATGAATTAAACAGGTATGAAGCAAGGAGGAGTGGTGAGGACTATGCCAAACTAAAGAATATAGTCTCTTCTTCTACAGAGGACAGCCACCATCATTCCGAGCACACGGTAACTATGTGGGAATGTTAACCTAATCGATCAGATGTTTTGATTTTTTTTTAAAAAAAGCTGAAAATCTGGATTTTGGTAAGAAATTTCCCAATGTTTACAAAAGCATGGCAACCAACTAAAATTTTAAAATATTCTGTAAACAAAATGAAACATGCCTAGAGGCCAAACCCACCTATGGGCTGCCCATTCACAATCTCTGTTATAGGTTTGGCTGGAAGAAACACATCTGAGAAAAAACAACTAATGATTCCTGTACTTTTTGGATGACTAGTAAATACTTAATGCTGGTCTGGGCACTATGCAGAAATACTGCAACAAACAAAATTTTAAAAAACGGGTCTTGCCTTTCAGAAACTCAATTTAGCTGAAGCAATGAGACAAATACATGTGAACAAAATTACAGCAGCAAGCAGCAAGAGGAAACTTTGTCCTGAAATGTAGAATTTCTAGTGAAAAATTAGGGCCTCATCAATAATTCTGTACATAATAGAAGGTTCATGGCCAAGTTTTTGATGCAAAATTGTGCTAGGAACTCCCTGGACTCCCATTTTTCAAGCCCTTTATCTCAGTTCTGTGCAGTATAAAGGAAAGTTGTTTTGGTTTGCGTATCATGAGACTCAGCCTCTGAATTAATAAGGACATGCTTCATACATATTTTATGTCCAAATTAAAACATATTTATTTATGTATTTATGTATGCATTTATTTGTACTAAAGGTAGATTTATGTTCACTGGAGTTTTTGACAATACAAAAATATGTAGAACAAATTTAAAATTACCCACAAGTTTACCAACCAAATACAATTCCTAACTGATTGACCAGTTGTTGGAAAAAAAACACACACACACACCACACAATGTACATGCAAACTTAAATATAGATCATCTTGCATATTGATACAGCATAATTTACTCACCCAGTCAACTGTTAATGTATCGCTGTACAATTGGACTTCTGTTTGTTTGTTTGTTTGTTTTTGTTTGTTTGTTTTATGCGTAGTTTTAAAGCCAAAGCTAAAGGGAGGTCACACCATCCCTGCAGAACTCTGGGCCTTGCAGCTTTAGAATGTTTACATTTTCCCGAGATTTCCTAATGAAAACTCAGATTTCAAGTAAGAACATATGTACTGTTTGCATATTTTGTAGCTAAAGGCTTGTGAGTGGGTAAATGTTCATTACCTTGTACTAACAAAACATGAGACCACATGCTCGTGTTCATTAAGCACTTTATATGTGTGGTCTCATTTAATTAGTATCTCTATGAAGTAAGCAGCCTTGTTCGCTCCATTCCATACATGAAGAAATTGAGGCCCAGAGAGGTGAAACGATTTGCTTAAGGTTACACAGTAATTCAGAGCTAACATTTGATCCAAGGTCTTTCTAACCCTAGAAGTGGAGATCTCACCCACAGTAGGAGACCCAGCCTTTCTTGATATTTTTGTTACTAATGTAATGGCTTAGGTAGATCATACTGATATCTGGGTTCTCAATATGGATTTTTTTAAAAAAAAATAGAATCACAGTAATATTAGAGAAATCAAGAACCATATTCATAGCTACTCTTATTCAAGGTCAATTGTTGAATTTCTTTCTAAAGTACTCTTTAGGTAACTAAGAACCCCATTAATGAGAATAACTACCATCTGTTAATACACTCCAAGTTATTTTGCCCCTTCTTAAAGGGCATCATTGTGTCACACATTTCTATGTAACCCCTGGACACACTCCGAAGCCTGCAGCTACTTAAATAACTAAAGGGTGACTTGATACCTCCTGTCCTCCATGGGAAGTATTTATTATAATTGATACTTCACTTTTTCATTTAACCTCTTCACATACATCGATATGAAATTAAAGCCTCTCCTTTCATAAACCTAACCAAGGCTGTTGTGTTTTTATAATCAAGTGTAGCACAAAAATATTAGGCCATTATCTCCAATCTTTAAATATGTCATATCATATAAATAAACATACATAAGTGCTTTCTTTTAAGTGTGCTAATGATCATGCCCTGAAGTTTAAAAATAAGAAAACTTAATTACATTTAAACACAGACTGATATTGGTTAAATCATAGGGAACCGACTTTTTGTGGTTAAAAGTCAAACAGCAATTTCATAGGGTTCCACTCATAGTGTGAAGCGGTTGCTGATGATTAGCTGTGACTGTGAACTTGTGTCACTAGGCTCACTGTGGTTGCTCTCGCTTCCACAGAACGGAAGTTAATATAATCAAATGGGAACTCACAGTACTGCATGCATAACCGTCTTTTGAGGGTCCTTTTTATATGTGAAAATGCTTTTTAATAATGTTCTTCTGGCATTCCACTGGCCGACACACCTTGGAAGGAGTCCCGCACTGCAGCCCCGCTCCTTGGAAAATGGCACCAGCACTGAAGTCCAGCAGGAGCTTAAGTCCGAATTTAGAGAGTATCGTCTTTCCTTTCGAAGGGCGAAGACACTCCATAGTAAATAAAACAAATGTTCTTTATTATTTTGTAGTCATGTTACTTAATCACAAAGATCTCAATCCTGTTAGAGTAGATAATTTGGAAATTACTCTAGGAAGGACTCTTCACTGGAGAGGCTGCAAGCTGGCATGTGTTTTGGCCTGTATGATGTTCTATAAATTGCTGGCAGTTAGAACTTGGATATATTAACATATACATCTGAATTCTGGTGTGGATGTACCTGAGTGAATTTGGAGGGCAGACTGTAAATCCAGACTGTAAGATCTGATGTCATTCTATTATTTCTAAAAGAAGATTTTTATTATTTTTTTATTTTTAAAGATTTTTAAATGTTATTCTGGACATGGTATTTATAAAAACAGACCACTCTTTAATAATTAGACTTTCTTTTCATACTTTGAGGAGTATTTCATCAAAATTTTTTAATTTCAGGTTTTCCTTTAAAAATGAATGCAGCAGGAAAACAAACTTCTGTTAGTTCAAGATAATCCTCCTTTTCATTCCAGAAATGAATTGAAGGGCTCTTCTAGTTCAGTGGTGGCCCTGTTTCATTTTCCCTTATGTCTGTTTCAGTTTGGGAACTCTGGTGACTTGGGGGCAACTCCTTTTTCTCTTAGCATCAAAAAATGATAAAATTTAAAGGGATTTAGAGAACCTCTAGCCCAAATATTACAAATTCAAGGATAAGTGGCCAGGCAAGAACATAAATGAGTGCAGTGTGTCAAGTACATTACAAAAGGGAATAGTGGAGACAGTGGCAAATTGGAGAGCATATGACCTGTCATAGAGACCCTCTCTACTAAGTAACAACCCATTGTCAAGAAACAGTGTTGCCAGATTTGCTTTCTAAGAGAAGCCAGATTCAGAATTTTTACTATATCTCTTGATTATTTATTAAATGTCGACAACTAATTTGAAACTATTTTAAACACAGCCAAACAAAACACATATGCAGTCCTGATGTGACTCAAGGGTCTCCAATTTGTGACTGCAGATGCATTGCAACCCCTTTATTTTGCAGATCAAGAAGCAGAGGCTTAGGAAGTGAAGGTGACTTGCCCAAGAGCATATGCTATTTAATAGTGGGAGAAGAAATGAGATGTTGGCCACTTGTCTTCTAGCATAGGGTTTTTCCAAGTACAAAACATCTGCTTCTATTTTCTTTTCTGAGATTTAAATGATTTCCTAATTACATGATTTCAAATGCTGTACATTGTTTTTAAAAATGATGATAATAATATTCACTGTCTTTGAAACACATAATTTGCAATAAATGGCTTTTCAGTCCCATGATCACATAACAAAAATTGGTTCTAACATGTATAAGACCAGTACAATTTTACTTCCACTCATGTGCTAAGAAATCTTTCTGCATCTCCACCCTACACTTTCCCTCCCTTCATCTATTTACTAAATCTTGCCCAATACAGAGAAAAAGTAAAATATTTAGGAGGAACCATGTTGACTTCTCTATCATGAACAAGTAGGCAGGCAAGAAAAAAAAATACACTTCTGAATTGGAGACTTTAAAAACTAAGCCATGCACACAAAGCATTTCAGGGCAGTTTGCTTGTTTTGCCAAAGCAAACATAACATGCAGTAAACTTACAAGGACTTCAGTACACTTTGGAGAAGGGGTGGAGATAATTTTTCTGAGTTTCAGTAACTGAAAACCTCCATTAGGTATCTGAATTTTTTTTTCAGAAAATTTTTTAAAATGTAGAATGTTTGAAATATAACAAACATCCCTACAGCTACCAGTTAGGATTGAAATTTTTGGCATGTTTGCCCATTATCCTTTGTTTTTAATCAGAAGAAATGAACCCTTACAGAAATTTTGAAATTCCCTTTACCTCCTATTCCCAATCTTATTCTTATCTCCAACTACTCAGAAGCAATAACTATCATAAATATTGCATGAATCCTTCCAAACTTCCATATATATATATATATATATACACACATACATGTATGTATATATATACATACATGTATATATATATACATACATGTATGTATATATATATACATACATGTATGTATGTATATATACATACATGTATGTATGTATATATATATACTGTATAGTACTGTTTTAACTGTGTTTTTAAATTTATATACATGATATTATACCACATGTTAGGTACCATAGCCTGTGTTTAATTTTAATAATAAGTTTTTTTTTAATTGATCCAAGTTGATGGATATGGATCCAATTCATTTTTTAAATCAGTGTATGATAGTCTACATTTTATTGTTCATTTCAGTAGATGGCCATCTAGGCCATTTTTATATTTGAATCATTTTGTTTAAAAATATTTAAAGTAGAAACAATTTTTCTGAAAAGAATGACAACCAGTATTAAACCAGTAGTTTACTATACTATATAAAGCAGAAGAGTAGAAAATATTCTACACATTTTTTCTAAATTCAGAACTCCTGAACTCTCTAGTGTATTAGGGAGTCCATTGGCTCTATTTTATGGAAAATTTGTTATGGATGCTATTTTTTTATGAAGAAAGCATTCATAGCTCTTGTGAGATTCTCAAAGTTATCTGTGCTCTCCAAAGGATAAAGAATCATTATTTTAAAATATTTCCTGCTTACCATGGGAAGCAATCATTGGCTTTCTGCAGTATTCCCTCTCACCACCATTCTTTGAAGAAATTTCTATCTTTCATTGTGGTTCACAATTAAATTAAACCAAACAGTTAAGTATCAAAAACTCCCTATGTGTAGTAGCCATGACACATTGTCTGTAGCAAGAACAAGAATAAGGAAGGACACCCCACTCCTACCCTCTCTAACACCACCACCACTCCAGGCTTTCACGGACCTGAGAGCTTAGTCAGGAAGAAACTACCGAAGATCAGCACAGTGCTTCTTAAATGTAGCACTACTGATATTCCAGTTTGATAATTCTGTTCCATGGCAGGTTTCTTGTGCACTGTAGAATGTTTAGCATCCCTGGCCATTACCCACTAGATGCTAGTAGACCCCTCCCCACAGGTCGTGATAATCAAAATGTCACCAGATATTGCCACGTGCCCCCTGGAGAGGCAAAATCTATCCAGAGGAATAGCAATGGTTTAATGCAATGAGCAGTGCCAAAGGGAAATATGGATCTTAGTTTGGAAGACTCTTCCTTTAATGAACATTCTGTGCAAAATGGAGGCAAAATGGAGGGCAAGAATCATTGACTGGAATACTCAGAGAAGGATGCTCTTGTCTTGGCCATGTTACAAATTATTTTATAACTTTGGAAAAGTCACTCAACTTTTCTGAGCCTTAGGTCTTTTTTTTCTAAAATAAGATGGTTGGATACTTCTAGCTCTAAAATTTGACAGTATCTTTGATATCTGAATCCTTGGGGAATTACCAGGATGGGGGTGGGAAACTAACACTTGGAATCTGCTGCTATTTTGGGTAAAATAAACATAGATAAAGTGCTCTGCTAAATACTGTATGTTATTGAAAGCAACTTTTTTATTAGAAAACATAGCCTCTAGATGCGTTTGCCACGTTACTTCTTTGTAAATGATCTTGTCAATTGCCTTCCTCATTATAAAGCAATCTTGTAGACTCTATTAACAGGAATTGTAGGCTGTTAAACTCTCTCATAAATTTTGTCTTCAGGAAAGGGGACCAGATTTATAGCCAATGACACGTTAAAACTTTTTTCTCTTAGCCACAGAACAGATACAGTCAATGAAAGGCTTCCCAGACTACTCAAAATGCGATCTTGGATGAATTATCCTGAAAAATATAATAATGTCAGTTCCACTCATAATATATCTTTGATTTCTATTGTGCTAATGATAAAATGGGTAAAAGTCCATTTGTACCTAAGAGGACACCAGAAATAGGTATCATTAAGGTGCTGCTTAGCCATTAAACAGCTCTGACTTTCAGTTTCATAATCTTACAGTCAGGATTCCCAATGGGTAGAAAGGGATTTGATATTCTCCTTTATGGTAACTATGTGCATGCTGCTATTCCTCATTAGAATTCATTTCCCTCAGGTCTTTGCTTGGCTGGCTCCTTCTCATAATTCAGGGATGGGCAAAAAGTCACTACTTCAGAGATTTCCCTGCCTGCTCTAGATAAAGTAGTCCTCTATATTTTCTCTCTTGTTTACCTAGTTATTAACTGTCTTCCCTTACGACAAGGGAAGCTCCATAATCATAGGACTTATTTTGACTTTTTTATTGCTGTATCACCAGCACCTAGAACAGAATTGGCACATAGTAGGTATTTGCTAAGTACTTTTAAAAAATCATGTTTTTGGTGTAATGTTTAGATCTGTTTGCCAAACTCCAGGTCATGAAGATTTAACTCTCTCTATATTTTTAAGTATTTTATAGTTTTTTATTTAACATTTAGGTGTATAGTACATTTTGAGTATATTTTTGTATAAAGTCTAAACTTTAGGTAAGAGGTTCATTTTTTTTTTTAATATACGGATATCTAATTGTTCCAATACCACTAATTGAAAAGGCTAACATTTATTGATTGAATTGTCTTAATCAACCTTTTGCAATCCTTTGTAAAAAATTCAGTGGACCATTTTTGTGTATTTCTGGACTTTCCACGTGGCTCTATTGATTTGTGAACGTATCCCTTAGCCAATACCACACCGTCTTGATTACTATATCTTTATAGTAAATCTTAAAATCAGGTAGTGTGGTTCTTCCAATTTTGTTTTATTTTTTTAAACTAAGTACTTCTTGAATGAATGAATGAATGAATGAATGAATCGAATGCTTCTTCTTCCCTCTTTTCTTTGTTAACTCCTATTAATCATTGAGATTGTAGCTCAGTCATCATAGCCTCAGGGAAATTTTTCCAGAACATTCAGTCTATGCCACATCCCTGATTATACACTCTGGACAATTCCATGAAACTTTCTCCTCTTGGTACCCTCTTGGTTCTCATTTGGGGGTGATTACATACCCTCAGGGAGTGTTTGGTGATGTCTGGAGACATTTCTGGATGTCACCATTGTAGAGGAGGGATACGGAGCTCCTTAGGTGTAAAAGTCAAGGATGCGTCTGCACATCCTACAATGCACAAGCCAGCTCTTCAACAAGAAGTTATCCAGCCCAAAATGTCAATAGTACTGAGATTGAAAAACTTTGCTCTGAACAGATTGGTAATTTTACATTCATTTGTGTAAGTCTTGCTATCTTTAATGTCTGTCTATCCTACTAGACTATAAAATAATGACTAGAATTTGGGATTTGAAACCCACAAAACCTTATCCAGCCACTCTACAATTAGGACCACCAGGCAACTCACTTAACTGTGTTTGCCAGTTCTTAGATAAGTTGATAATGAATTATATTAAAAACAAGCCAAACATTAGTTCATTTTGGTAGGAACACAGCAGAGTAGCTATTTAACCATCTAACCAGGCATAACAGAGCCAAGGATCAAACCCAGAAATGCAAAGGGCCAAACACCATAGAGTATTCAAGTGTTAATATGTAAACTGGTCAACCACAGGAACACATCAAAGGATTTTGCTGTGACTTTAATATAGGTAAGATATGCCATACCTGTGGCTTTGGGTATTGATGGAGATAAGTAAATTGACTCCAGAAGAACCTGAACATAATATATGAAAACAGCATTTTCTCCATTTGAGAGAGGAAAACCTAGTCACCTCCCCCATTTGAGAGAAGACTAGGGCTCAACAAAGGAGAATGAATGCTCACATACACCTACAACGAAGAAAAGACAGAGAAAATAGTTACTTTGTGATCAAAAGAAAACCTTTTAGAAAAATGATAGCTCTTTAATACCTGTAATGATTTGTGAAAACTTCCTCCTCTTTAACTAATTTTTGTTGAGTCCAGGGATAATGATCTAGTTTATTTGTTGTGCCATTAAATAGACGGAAATAAAGTAAGGAAAGTTCATGTGTCCCTCAGATTGTTTTCTATATTTATAATATATCCAAAGATTTATTTTTGGATTCTACATTTTTCACTAACAGAATCAATCTAAGTTGATGGAGGCCTGATGTTTATTTAGCAGGCAATGTATTCACTCAAATATGTACATCACCCAGAGACTAGATAAACCCTTTGAACTGGATTTAAAACAAAAAAAAAAAGATTTATTGTAATCCTCATTGTTTTTAAAGTTATCCATAAAGGCCTTCTTACTGGCTTACTTTAGGGATTCAAATGACAAAATTTCTGTCCTCTACAACTGCAATAATTTGAAATAAGAGACCATTAGGAAACAGATGGTAAAAAAACTTTATTTTTTTCTTATTTTTTCATTTTAATCTTTTCAAGCTTCTAAGGACTCAAGACAGATGTTTATGACCTGCTTTTTCTCTAAGGCAGTAAAAAGAAGCTGACCCAAAAGTGCTAGGGAGAGATCAGTTTAATCTGTAGTTAGATTTGATCTACTGAGTTCCTGGATAGCTTTTTAATCATTCAGGACGAATCATGACACACATTTTTAAACAATCTTTTTTACTATGTGAACCTCTTTTCTAAAGAAGAACACTGTGTAAAAATGCTCTGTACTTTTCTTGAAGTAAACCTCGACTATTCACTTTGGTGCCAATTTATTGAGTTCTATTTATGATCTCCAGATTCTAGATGACATCTTTATCCTTTAAATTACACTTAAAGGAACAGAAATAAGAATTTTCATTTGACATCCACTCTCCCATTCCTGAATCTCAAAATTCTAGCTTTAATTTCTTGGGAATACACCATCTATGGTCAGTGGTCCTCAAAACACAAGAGCAATTTTGCCCCCAGGGAACATTTGACAGTGCCTGGACATATTTTTGTGTGTCACAACTAGCTGAGGAGGGAAAGGAAAGTGTCCTCTTGGCTTCTAATGGGTAAGGGCCAGGGATGCTGCTAAATATCCTACAATGCACGGAACTGCCCCCTCAACAGAGAACTGCCCAGCTCAAAATGTCAATAGTGCAGAGGTTGAGAACACTGATATATGATTTTTATCACTAGCATTAATGGAATCAAATGCATATGTGCCTGACAGTTTTTAGTAGAGTATTTTTAAAACAAGATTACACTTTACTTTCTTATTTTTCAAACACGTTAAAATATTAATGGGGAAATCAATGATTTCCTCAATTAAGACTCTCAACATCAAGGTTCCATTACTGACCTTTCCAAATAACTCTTCTATTTTGGTACCTGGGAAAACCATGTAATTATATCTAGTGAAATTTCCAATGGAAGAGTTGTCTAAGAAATTCGGAGTTGGCACCTTCTCTAGGACTTCAAAGAAAAGGCTATTGATTTTCTTGAGTTCTTTTTTTTTAATGGGCTATACGCTATTGTGGTAAATTTTTATTCTGAAAATGCCCAAATAAGTAAGTGCTGGCTCAAATGGAATCATTGAGTGTCTACTATTTTTAGAACTGCACTGTCCCTAAAAATGTGGGTGTAGGGAAATGAAGCTCAAGTCAACCAACTTCTTGGTCTTACCTGACAGTGATGTTCTATCTGCAGGATGTGCTTGAAAAATGCTCACCCGCCAATTTTACTTAAGAATGGATTCTCCCAGAAGCAAATCCTAAGATAAGAGTTGGGTTCTCCTATGAGAAACAGCTGAAGGAGGGCAGAAAAGGGAACAGGATCAGGTAAGGGTGAGGTCACCTCAGCATGACCATGCAGGAAGCTCTAGAGCAGAAACTGCACATCAGACCTCATCTCACCTAGAGAAAAAAAGCTGGGTCTCTATACTTCCATACCAGTCAGTCTTTGGCTTCTCCAGATGAAGCAGGAAAACTTCCAGGCACTTTGACTTTCCACCCAGGGCAGGAGCTATACTTCCCAAAGGCAAGCCTCTGAAGAAGGTCCCACATGAGAGGGGTTAGGAGTCAAGCAGGAGACACCGGCCGTTAATAGAGATGTGAGAGGGTCTGTAACTTCCACTGCTTCATAGCCCTAACGTATGACAGCACATGCAACTGGGGGAATCTGAAACCTTCATTCATTCATTCATTCATTCATTCATTCATTGATCAATCATTTATTCAATGAATACTTTTTGAATTTCTACTGTGTCATGAACTGTGCAATGAGCTAGAGATAAATGGTGTACATGAAGTGTGTACAGTACACAGGCAACTGAAACACCGTTCTGGTGGAGGGAAAGGACATCTAATCAGCCTGAAAGAAAGGATTTTGGAGGAGACAATATTGAGTTTGAGTCTTAAAAGATAAGAAAGAGTTAGCCTGGTGAAATTGTCTAGACTTCAGGGTTGGGCAATAGAGTCAGGAAGATTTTCCTAGGTATAGGGACCAAGGTGAATGACATCCTGGTTGACACTTTGGGAACTGAAAATAGTGGAAGAATAGGAAGCAAAATAAAAGTATGTGTTAAACGGTGAGTCCTTAAGTAAATACTCATAGGTTATTTCTTCCATGAGGCCAGCGACAGCGCTGCAATATGTCTTGGGGATACCATTTTTTTCAGACGAGTTTATACTTTTCCCAGCCTGTGTACCAGTGAGGGCCAAAAAGCTCTTGAGAGCTGTTAGGTTGTAGGGTTGGGACCAACCACAGTACCGTGGACTTTATTATCAGTGTTCAATATTGATGGCGGATGAGAAGCCTTAGAGAGGCAGAAACAAGGACTAACATAGGCAAACACCTAAAGTGCCACTCTCAACTTACCAGATGAACAGTGTTTATGGGCACCTAGCACTACAGCAGAGTCCTGAAGGCTCTCTGCTAAGGTCAACATCAATCTCAGTCATTGGGTCCAAGGGGAGGTGCTGGAGTTGTGGGCAGCTAGAGACACAAAGAGGTTAGGGACAATAGCTTTTGACACCTTGTATAGAGGTACTTTACTATTTTAAAAACAAGTATTACCTCATAGATGTGTATCAGGTGGTCATTATGTAAATGAAGAGGAATGGCTATAAGACTTCCAAAAGTCTTAAACCATGTAGTCATTTCTAGTCCCTGCTTTGGGTAAAGACATGAGTACAAGGAATATTTTATTTTTCTCTTTACTAAAAAAAATGTCTTTATATAGTATAACAATGGTGCTACATACCTAACGTAAGCACAGCAGAGAGAAAATGAGGAAGTGCTAGGGATTATGGCAAACTGGAGGAGTGTACCTAATCTGGTGGGAGCTGCTCTCACTCAGCTGAAGCCAATTGGGAGCCATGTGGGAATATCAACTCAGTATTGTCAAAGCTTCTGATTTTTCAAGGGGAGCAGAAACTACAAATTTAAAATTATTTCCTGATTTTTAAATGTTGGCATCTAATTAAAAAATGTTTTCAACACTATGTGAACCAAACAAAACATGTCTGTGGGCTAGATTTGGCCTGTGAATCACGTTTGCAAGACTGGCTTTCCAAAGAGGTCAGGTCCGTGTTGGTCTTGCTGCCATTCCTTTTCTTCCTCACACTTTCTTCCTTCAATTCCTAGAATTCCCAGAGGCAGCTGGACTAGACTGACCAGTTCTCTGCAGCTGAGGCAATTCATTGTTTCTTACAATGGTGGTCACAGCTGACACAGGTGCCAGGGGACATTTTAGATATGTTATTTGAATGGTGGAGATGATTAAATCTGCTTGTGTTGACATTCTTGAGAGGGCAATGGTCAGGGTTGGTGGTGATTTCCCAGATGAGTTTAAGACAAGGACAGTCAATCATGGTTACTTCACAAAACTGGAAAATTCATCATTTGAAGTTCTTGGGAATGGTAACAAAATACTCAAGTGACCTATAAATGGCAGTGTAGCTTCCTACCTACCTTGATTTATTGACCTTCTCTATCAGATATTTTATTCTCTTATGAGCATTTCTGCTCTATGTGTGGAGACAACAACTTGCTTCAAAGTCGGCATTCAAAGAAATAAAAGCTATAGGACAGTCGGATCACATAACACACGTACTTGGTGCTCAAGTTACTCAAATTCAACTATGTGAATGGGCTTTACTCCTTCTCCCTTCCACACTTCAAACTAGACTATGGTCTTTACTGCTTCAGAAAGGGGGAAACCACAGCCAGATCCCAAAAGAATTGAAAAGAACTTAATTCTTCATTTTCAATTTTCCTGGTATCTGAGTTCCACTGATTTAAGGACAATTAATGGATCTTCAAGGGAAATTTTGAATATATATGATTTTTTGCTTGTTTTTTACCTTTTAATGCTGATCGCTTTGTAAGATAAAACTTTTTAACAATTATCATCATCATTCTTATAACTACAGTAATAATAGTTATCCTTTATTGAGTACCTTCTGCCAAGTATTAAGCTAAACATACTGCAATGTAAACCTCATATGCTTCAGCTTATTTAATCTTTCCAGCAATTCTACAATGACAGGCACTATAAATATTCCCATTTGACAGATGAAGAAACAGAGGCATATATACACACAGTAATCAGTCTGTGACAGAGCCAAAATTCAAACCTACCCATCTGACTTAAAAATTATACACTCTTTGGAGGGAGAATTAATAGTTATTGCTTTATTGATGGTGGTAAAAGTTCATTATTTGCTTAAAAATAATTATTTTTATAACAAACTCTTACTAAGAGCAATGTTTCTGGCAGTGACCTAGGTGATAAAATAGTTTCGCTACCTTGGAGTCTTTAGGGTGTTTGGAAAAAGAGACATGAATACAGGATTAAAGTATAAGATGAGAGGTAAAATAGAAGTCTTTCCAGAATATAATTTTTTCAGTTTCTTTTCCATCTGTACTCTCATCAGTCCCAGCCCTCAGCTGTTAGACCAGCTGGAAATCCCTAGGTAACTCCTCAAATCTCTGGGTAAAGAATCTTTACTGGCAAGTTATACCTCTGAACAAGCCAGGTAGCAACTACTCAACCTTCTTAATTAGTTTTCCTGATCTTGTTATTAAACATGGAGTCTGCAACTTTTAATATCTAATTGCTCTGACATCATCCACAGAGATTTCCTCCTGGGGCATAATTTCCTAACGTCCTCACAGTTCAATTTATACTTTTGTTACTGAGAAGGCTGCCAGGCATTAGCAATAGTCAAACCACTAAGAGGCTACAATACAGTGGTTCTTTCCCTCTGGAGTCTGGCTAATAGTCCAACATGATGGAGAAAGCTTGGAAGGAGTGTACTACCAAAGCCACTGCAAAACTATGAAGCAAAGCAGAAGAAATCTTTTATATACTTCAGTGCTTTGGGACTTAGATTTCATTAGGGAAAGATAAAGACTAACCTTTGGGTATAAGACAAGAGTTTGTAACTGATCAAAGATAAATTTAAACAAAGATGATTATTCTATCCGAAATATTTGCTGAGATGATTCTTCCATTGAATTTTATAAATACACAGAGTGTTGCAAAGAAAGAACAACAATGTTGCTAATATTCTCTAGAGAATATGGTTTCCTGGGAAGTGACATATCCAGAGAGATCGTTAGTTTCTGATCTGTTGTAAAATTGCCTTCATAAAGATGAGAGCAAGGCAATAAATCCTAGAAAGTAGGTATGTTTCTGGACATCTCATGACACAGTGCTCCATAGACTTACCCTTTAAATCTCCATGTATCTTATTAACACTTAGTATAATAGCCATAATTTATTGTGCATCTGTTTCAGGTATTGAACAATAAGATTTATATCCTTTATCTCTAATTCTAAAGTGAGGCAAAAATGTTGGAACTCAATCTGTGCTGTGGGTCTCTAAAATATGCATTCTTATGTTATGGGAATAATATGATCTGCAAGGAGGTGAAAATTGATCTGGGGGAAAACTCAACAATATATATAACATTTTCTTTATTTATTGATGGACACTTAGATATCTCTTCAAGATAGTCATTATGCTTCTTCATATATATTGCATATGTGGGATTGCTGGATCATATGGTAGTTCTACTTAAAATTTTTTGAGGAAATTTCATATTGTTTTCCATAACGATGTACCAATTTATAGTCTTGTTATCTCTTGCCTTTTTTTTTTTTTTTTTGGATAATCATCATTCTAAGGGTTGTGAGGTGATATCTCATTGTAGCTTTGATTTGTGTTTCCTTATGATTAATGATGTTGAGCATCTTTTTATGTACTTGTTGGCTATTTGTGTGTCTTCTTTGGAAACATGTCTATTCAGTTTCTTTGCCTGTTTTTAAAATTGGGTTGTTCGATTTTTTTGCTATTAAGTTGTATGAACTCCTTATGTATTTTGAATATTAACCTCCTATCAGGTATATGATTTATAAATATTTTCTCTTATTTTTCCAATTCATAGGTTAACTTTTAATTTTGTTGATTGTTTCTTATGCTGTGCAGAAAGAAGCTTTTTAATATGATGTAGTCCCACTTACATATTTGTTTTTATTCCTTGTGCTTTGGTGTCATACTCAAAAATTTGTTGCCAAGCCCAGTGCCAAGGAGTTTTTTCCCTACATTTTCTTGTAGGAGTTTTACAGTTTCAGGTCTTACATTTAAGTCTTTAATCCATTTTGATTATTTTTGTGAATGGTGTAAGGTAGACCAGTTTTATTATTCTGCATGTGGATACTCAGTTTTTCCAACATCATTTATTGAAGAGGCTATTTTTTTTCCCATTAAATATTCTTGGCTCCCTTGTCAAATATTAGTTAAACATATATGAGTGTATTTATTTCTGAGCTCTTCTTTCTGTTCCATTGGTCTATTTATCTGTTTTTATGTCAGTACCATACCTCTTTGATTTATAATATAGCTTTCTATTATAGTTTGAAATCAGGAAATGTGATACCTCCAGCTTTGCTCTTCTTTCTGCAGATTGCTTGTCTGTTTGGGGGTATTTTCTGGTTCCATACAAATTTTAGGATTTTTTTTTCTATTTCTGTAAAAAAAAAAAAAGCCACTGGAATTTTGATAGAAATTGTATTGAATCTGTACATGGATTTGGGTAGTGTGGACATTTTAACATTACTCATTTTTCCAATCCATTAAAAAACTTACTCTTCTGTGTATAATGCACAGTTATACGTATAGTACATAAACAGATATGCAGTGTATCTGTGGTATTACGTTTTATGGGGAGTAATAATTAGAGAAAAAGAGTGTTTAAAACTCTCATCAGGAGAGTAATAATGAAAAAAAGGTTGACAAACACCTTTTAAGAAATAGCTAACTCCTAGTTTTGTGGGGGTTTTTTGGGGGGGGGGGGAGGGAGGCGAATTTGTTGGTTTTGTAGTCTAACGTGACTCGAAATTTTCCATTTCTATGTCTTATTTTATATATTCTTGTGTTTAAGTTTCTTCCATGTTTTGAAATTTTAAAAGACTTTTTCTTTCCTTGGATTCACAGGCCTTTAGCATGGATTGGGGGCACATGATAACTCACATGGAGTGGCTTCCCCTCTTCCCTCCTCTGCCTTTAACCCATGCTCTTGGATGCTGTGCTTATGTTTAATTCTCATAACAATCAGGGAAGGATGATGTTATCATTCTCCTTTTACAGATAAGGCAACTAATGTTTTGAAAGTTTAAGTCATTCATTTCCCCATGGTCTCACAGTTCATTTGTGTTGGATGGAATTAAACCCAATTCTGGAAGAGTCTAATGCCTATGCATATTTGAACCATACCCCAGAATTCTCAAAATGGTAACCTATGGGCCAGATCCAGCCTCCTGACATGTTTTATTTGGCTAACTAGTATGAAATATTTGAATTTGTTTTAAACATTTAAAAATTGGGATACCTTTACATAAAAATGTCTGAATTTCCAACTTCTCTTTAAAAGATTAGAGGCTATGACATATACCCTATATGACAACATGACTGAAAGTAAGTCGTGGATACATTTTAAAATATAGTATGCATATTCCAGTTTCCCTAAGTCCCAGCTTTCTCTATTATCTTACACGCAAACCCCTTTATTTAAAGGCTCTATAGACATTTGGCTCTGTGGCCTCTAATATGTAGTATGTTGGATTCCTTTGATTCTCAGTGTGTTCTAACATCCTTGTGTGTTTCTTTAGTACTTTTTCTTTTCATTCATCCATGTAATAATTTTAAAGAGTGATTTCTGAATCCAGTTTAATTTACTTTATTTTCTCTTATTTTTTAGATCTCTCTAGAAGACTAACTTACTCAGTTTCAATAAAAATGAAACTTTTTTCTTCTTCCAATAGCTATATTTCATCTGAAAATCCTTTTAATTCATTGCCTATTTCCTTAGGGTCTCCATTTCTGAAATTCATATGCTGCTAAACTTTAAAATATTCAGTCTCTTCCACTGTGTAGGTTTGAACTACACTCCAGGGCATATCAGTTGTACTTCATAGTTCAGAGTTTTGATTAATGATTATGTGGGGACTTTTCTTCTCCCTCTCTGAACTTTTATAGGTTAAACTGAGTCAATGGGTCTATATAAAGCTTTTTTTCCTCTTGGAGTCTTTCCTTACAAGTATCTTTATTTTGACATGTGGTACTTGGTAAATTAAGCACTTGAAAAAAAAAGTGGTCTGCATGCCAATTGTAGATGTAACTCAAGAACTCAAGAACTTGGTCAAGGAGAAGGAAACACCCAATGAGTATAAATGACTGGGGAGTTTCAGTCAATAGTTCCATCTCTGTGAAGGTGGGAGAATCCAAGAAACAGACACAAAGCAAAGACAGCAACAGATAAGTGGAGGCATTTCCATTTAGGGATCAAATGTCTGTGTTTTTAGACAATAGTTTTTATTTATTTTTATTTTTTTATTAAATTTATTAGTGTGACATAGGTTAATAAAGTTACAGTTATATAGGCTTCAAATGCACAATTCAATAACACATCATATGCATATTGTATTGTATGTTCACCATCCAAAGTTCAATTTGACCTCCCCACTCTTCCCTTATTCTCTAATAACCACTAAACTATTGTCTGCTCAGCAGCATTTTTATGCTATTCCATTTGTTACTGTAGTAATGCACTTTTCATCAACAATGTCTGGCTCTCCAGCAATGATCTAATGAACTGAAGAAAACACAAACACTACCATAAAACTTGTGGCTGTATTTTGATATATCAAACATAACTCTTTCTTTTGTGTGGTTTGCTTTAAACATTTTATTTATGTGTAAAATGCAAATCAGAGTACAGAATTTAACATTTTGCCCCAATTTATTATAAATGCATTATATTCATTGTAGGGTTCTCTCACTTATTCCTTTGTTTATTTGTTCATTCAGTCACATGTTCATTCATTCATTCATTCTACAAACATTGAGTGAGCTTTTGATCTTTTAAAAATACATATGCCAAAGCTTCAGGTTTAGGGATTCTGATTTGTTGGTGTATAGGAGGGCCTTGGTGTTGGTAATCCTTGAAAGATCCCCAAGTATATCTACTGGTTAAGAACCAGTATTTCAAAAGAACCTTTTGTCATAAAGCATTTTCCAAATATTATTGAAGCATTATTGTGAAAGATTTTTTAAGATTAAGGGTGAATACACCTTGGGATAAAGAAAATAATGTGCCTTAATAACTAATAATGATGACAATTAACATTTCCTGAAGGCCATAGGTACTGGGCTAGGTAATTCATTTCAAGGGATATTTTAATTTATTTCTGTATTAGCCCTATAAGGTAGATACTGGTATCCTTTTTTGTCTTGAGAAAATGCTATTCAGAGGGCATGTGTAAGGTCACACAACTAGAAGTGGTTTTACTGCTGGGATTCTAAGTTCATATATCTGATTCCAAAGTTATGTTCTTTTTAATCTTTGAATTCATTCAGAAATTTTGTGTCAACATTCTTGTATTCATAAGAATAAATATGTTTTTCACAGAGCATTTACAAACACATGACCTCAATGTTTGATGCTTGACCTTAATTTATGCCCTCGGGTTTTCTGAGCAACTCTTGACTTGACATAATATTCTCCTCTTCATTTGACCAAATTGAATGTTTCCCCATTTAAAACTAAACAACCCTTGATTAAATTAACAATCATATTTTGGAGCACATATAAAATTTGTAATTTGGAACTACCTTAGAGTGAGTTACATTCTATTTCCAAATTTCCTTAGTTTGATCTCAGTTTGGACTATTTTGATTATATATGGCAGAAACTGAAATCGAACCAGCTTAAGGGAAAAAGGAAAATTTCCGTTGCTGTTTTAATTGAAATACTGAAGCCTTGCTGCTGGCATAGTTGAATCTCGTGACCTAATGATGTCAGCAGGAAAGTGCCTCTCATTCTCTTTGGGTTCCACTTTACTCTCTGAAACTTCATGGATTTGGGTGGCAAAACAGTTACCAGTGGGTTCGTGTGTGCACCCTATTGGTTTAGAAATCCCAGGGGAAAAGAGAGTGGCTCTTTCCAGCCAGTGCTAGGGAAACATCCAAACCTGATTCTCCTTGGCCCACACTGGGTCAGTAGCCCATCCCTGAACCAATCATTGTACAGCCAGAGATGAGAGCCCTCAATGGCCAGGAGTTGGGAGTGTCTCCAGCTATAGCTGTGAATGGCATCTATTTCTTCTGAACTACAAGAATGAAGAGTGGCTCCTCAGTGGGAAGGTTTGGGTTTTATTTCAGAGGGGATTCAGAGCAAGCGAAAGAAAGACTCTTCTTAAGCTCACCTATTTGCTAATATTTCAACTTCTTTTTTATCAGTACTTTTCTTTCTTATCTTAATAAGTTTTTAAACTTTACTCATGGCCTCATTCTTAATTTTGGTTGTTCCTTGTTCTTCTCTGGGAATTTACTGCTAGCAGCACACAGGTTGATTCTTTGCCTTCTTGTTGATACTATCTGTTTCTTTTAAGGCACTACTTTAAAAATTATGCTTTGAGCAAGTCACATTATTTTTGTATGAGGTGTCTATTACATCTACTGGGACAATACTATGACTCTATGCACCTCGAGATTAATGAGAAACCTCAGGAATGTAGACAGAAATTATGAGGAAAACATTTTATTCAGTGTTTTCTCTAAGAAAATCTAATATTTCCAGTATATAAAATTCTGTAATTTTACCAATCATCCTAATTTCCAAATCCAAAGGGCATTTGCTGAGTCCTTAACACTTTTCAAGTCTTTGTTGCTTAGAAACAGTTGATGACCCACCTTCCTTTCTTGATATTTTTTACTTCTTTGTCTTCTTTTAAAATGTATTCCTGGTTCTCCTTCCATGTCTCTTCTCATTTATTCTCTTCTCCTTTTGGATTTTCTTGTCATTTTCCAACACTTTAAACATTGTGATCCCCCAGTTCTGCCCATGGTCCTCTCACTTCCTCACTTCAATGATGTACTTAATCTAAATGATTTAATCCACTTATATATTGTCAGTGCCCACCTCTTTGTTGATGCCTCTAAAATGAGACCCCAGCCCTGACCTATCTTCAGAGCATGTAAGACTTATATATGCAGCAGCTGATGAACTTCTTCACACTCATGAACCCAGGCATTTCCAGGAAAACACACCAAAGTCTGCAGAGAAGATCCTTCTCAGAAATTCACTTCTCTCTACTTGTTCCCTCCTATTGCCTTAATGAAGACATATCTCATCTGTCAGCTTTATGGATTTCTAGCCAGCTCTCTGACTCCAGTCATGTTTTCCAAGCTCATTCCAAGCCCTTGTTCCTTCTATGGTTCTTATCACCTTAAGGTATACTCTAGTGAGGAAAATTTTTCTAAAAGCCAGATAGTAAATATTTTAGGCTTTTCAGTACTAGGAAAAATTGAGGATATTATGTAGGTATTTATATAAATATTTTTTAAATTGTCAAGATGATAAAAAAAAAACACTTTTAACCTGTGGGCTGTACAAAAACCAGTGACGGGTCAGATTTGGCCAAGAGTGTTGTTTTTTTGCCATCCCTTGATTTATTTATTCTTCTCACATGGGGTATAAGTTCCTACTTGATCTGACTCTTCATTCCTCTCTATTCTCATTTCTCACCAATCTCTGTCTCCCGTTTTGCACATCAGCAAGACTGTGTGGCTTATAGAGTCATGTTCCATGTTGTTTCCTGCCTCCTGGCTTTGCTTATGCTGCTCCCCCCTGCCCAGCATGTTTTCTCTCTCCCCAACTCCTCTACCAGACCAATTCCTATGCACTCGCTCCTACTTAGCTGAAGGAATTTTTCCTTTAGGAAGAACTCTCAGTTTCCATTAACTCTTGGCTGGCTTAGAGGTTCCTTTCTGAGTTCCCACAATTCTTTGTGCCTATTTCCGTCATCACTCTCATCGCATGGCAGCATAACTATTTGTTTTTATCATTGTATCAAGTACTAGACTGTGAGTTCTTTGATGAGCAGAACTCGATCTTATTCACTCTATCTCCTCAGTGCTTAACGCAGGGCTTGGCACAAAGCACACGTTCTATAAATGCCTATTGGCACTTAATTCTTGCTTGACTACTCTTCTTTAGTAGAGTGAGAATATTGTATCATAAATAAGTTCTTTAAAACACTTGTATGGCAGTCTAAACACCTACAATTTCAATGGTCTATTTCTAGCTCAGGGAGATCTATTCATTTTAATAGTTTGAAAATCATTTATGAAAGGCCAGCTCCTTTGGTTGGTGCATGGCTCTAATAACACCAAGGCCAAGGATTCAAGAGCTATGTAGTTGAGAGTGCTTTGCTCTGTCTCGAGTGACCACAGGCTATACCTATAACCCAGCTGGCTGTTTTTCAGATACTTGCCATTCGTCACCAGGAACTATAGACACTAGACACATAAATCCATCATGCAGTGCTAGGGCAAACTTTTCAAAGCACATGCCACTGACTAGAAAATAGAACATGCTCCTTGTTAAAAATAAGTAGCATGTAAAAAAATATATTTAATATATAGAATAGTATAGAAAAAAGATAAACTTAGAAAAGTAGACAAAATGGTTTTACCATAATTCCACTAATAGGAGTCAACCACTTTTAAAATGCGGACACTGACTTTTTTCTATACAATTTTCATCATTATTATTATTCTGTTTATGTCACTTAGTTTCGTGATTTTTTTTCTCTACCTAATATTATAAATAGAGCATTCTCCCAGGCCCCTAAAGCTTCTTGTGAATGTAATTTTTACATTGTACAATTCAATGAGGTTTTCAATTATAATTGGCATACAGTAATATATTAGTCTCAGTTGTACAGCACAGTGATTAGAGATCTATATAACTCACAAAGTGATCATCCCACTAAATCTAGTACACCTCTTCCCCCTTACATATTTATTACAACATCGTTGACTATTTTTCTATGCTATGCTTTATACTTCCATGACTATTTTCTAACTATCCATTTGTACTTCTTAACTCCTTTGCCCTTTTTCTCCATCTCCCCCACCCACCTCCCATCTAGTAGCCCTCGAAACATTTTTTGTATCTATGAGTTTGTTTCCTTTTTATTGTTGTTGCTGTTTATTTTGTTCTTTAGGTTCCATATGTATGTGAAATCATGTGGTATTTGTCTTTCTCTATCTGACTTACTTCATTCAGCACTATACTCTCCAGGTCCATTAAGGCAATATCTTTTTCCATTCCCTTCCTTTTAGTCTTTTTGTATCTTTTAATCTGAAATAAGTCTCTTGCAGGCAGCATATCTAGGAGTCCTGCTTTATTGTCCTTTCGGCTACCTCATCTTTTGGTTGGAGTACTTAAGTCTTTTCCATTTGAGGTACTTGTTGATAGTTATTACCATTAATTATTCATGTTTTTGGTACATGTTTTTATTCTTAAGAAGTCCCTCCAACATTTCTTGCAATACTGGCTTGGTATTGATAAATTCCTTTAGGTTATTTTTGTCTGGGAAGCTCTTTTTATCTGTCCTTCAATGCTAAATGATAGCTTTGCTGGATAAAGTATTCCTGGTTGTAGATTCTAGGTTTTCATCACTTTGAATATTTTGTGCCAAGCCCTTTTGTCCTGCATAGTTTTGTTTGTTTGTTTGTTTGTTTGTTTTGTTTGTTTTGTTTTGTTTTTGAGAAATTAGCTTCCAGTCTTATGGGGGCTCCCTTGTAGAAAACCAACTGCTTTTCCCTTGTTGTTTTTAAGATTCTCTCTTTGTATTTAACTTTTGGAATTTTAATTATAATGCATTTTGGTGTGGGCCTCTTTGGATTCCTCTTTTTTTAAGGCTCTGAGCTTCCTGAGCTTGTATGTCTGTTTCCTTCACCAAGTTAAGGATGTTTTCCATCATTATTTCTTCAGATAAGTTTTCAACTACTTCTTCTTCCTCTATTCATTCAGGTACCCCTATGACACGAATGTTGTTACATTTAATTTTGTCTCACAGGCTCCTTAAGTTATAATCATATTCTTGGTTTCCATTTTCTTGCCGGTTTGATGGGTGTCCTTTGCTCCCGCATCCTCTATATTGGTGGTTTAACCCTCTTCTTCATCCACTCTGTTGATTTCCTCTAATATACTCTTCATCTCAGGTAATGTATTCTTCATTTCTGACCAGTTCCCTTTTATAATTTCCAGTTCCATTTTTATGTTTTTTATCTCTTTGTTAAAGTTCTCACTGAATTCATCTACACTTCCCCTAAGTTCATCAAGTATCTTTATAACCAGTGTTTTGAACTCTGCATCTGTTAGATTGCTTGACTCCGTTTTTCCTGGGGCTCTTATGTTTTTTCATATTGGTTCTCCTTCTGTGCCTTTCCATTTTGGCTGCCTTTCTATGTCTGTTCCTATGTACTAATCAAAGCTCTTAAGTCTCCCAGTCTTATTAGCATGGCTTTGTGTAGTAGGTGTCCAGTGGCAAAGTCTTGAGAGGGGTTCAGCTACAGGCCAAGTTGAGCCCTAGCCTGTGGCCCTCCAGGGCCACATATTAAGATTCAGCAAGCAATCCACAGATGCTGTTTTTATAGTTGCCTCAAGAGGCCACACCAGAAACTGACGTTAGCTGCTGCCAGTGTGGGTCTTGCCTCTGCTCAGCGAGGAGCACAGGATCTGCCGAAGATACAACTGAATGTGGCTTAGGTACAGGAGTTAGGGAAGGCAGAGTTTCAGGGAATCCTCTGAGTGGAGCTGGACATCTCAGCTATGGTGGCACTGTATCTGTACACTGGGAGCGGGGAGGGCTCAACAGAGGCACAGTAGATATATCTGTCACTTCTGCTTGCTGTTTGCTCCATGTTTCTGTCACAACTTTGATGTGGTAGCAAGAGCAGATGAACAAAGCCACTATCATCTATGCACTTTTCCCCTGTCCCCATGAATATTATTTTAATTATCACTTAATAGTCCATTGTATGGCTATACCGAGATTTATATCATGATTGCTCATTTGTTGGAAATATTTGTGTCATCTAAACTAAAAGAGTGTAATATAAAAGTCTTCCTTTGTTCTAATCTTTCAATTTAGGTTCAAATGTTAGTCAAAATTATTTCTTTGTCTACATAAATAAACAAAAGGTATCCAGCATGTAGAATTGGCATTAGGGCTGGAACAAATGAGGAGATAATTTCCTTCCTCCCTTGTTTTACAGAGGTGCAGAGAATTTATAATTTGTCCTAGAGACAACCAGCAGGACAAGAATTCCGCTTCAAACAATCCAGGTCTCTTTCCAAGAAACATGGTTCAAGGTCATGCTGGCTTGGAGGGAAATGAAGCAACTGAGATGGCAACAGTTTTTCCTTGTCAGAATATCAGTGTGTACCATTTGTACCTCTAACTGCAGAAGGTGATCCCCTCAGGTTCAATGATATCTCATATAATATTTTCTCCCTGTGATCTGCCACCACCTCCCATTCTCCACCATAAAAATTACATTCTATTTTAAAAAGGGTAAAAACAAACATGTACATGAAATATATTATTTATTTATTCCACTCATTTATGGGAACAGAAATATCCCATTAAAACCAATTCATTAGTGCATGGATTTGTCATATTTTACCAGCAAGTGAAACTCAAACACACATTTCATGATCTTTTATGAAAAGAATCTTCAGACAGAGAAAGCATAAATGAGAAATAAAGACTTAGTTGAGAGAAAATGTTCACCTGTGTTGGGAACTTGTGAGCAAAAATAGAATTATAGAATTCACATTATATTTGAGAATTATAAACATGGAAGAATGAAAAATAACAGACCTCATATCTTACTTGCAGATATTATGTTCACATTTATTTATCTTAGCTGTAAGATTTTTCTGAGTGGGAATGTGACCATATGCTCCCTTTCTAGGAACAGAACTGTCTAGTCAATACACTAGCTAGGTAGCAAAAGATAGCTTTACAGCATATTTAATTCCATCCTTCACTTTGAAATGAAAATCAGTGTCAGTTCCCTCCACCTCATCAAGCTGTTTTCCAAACGCTAAATTCTGTCTTTCATCAAACTTATTCCTATCTCATTTGTCAATGTTCTTTTATTTTCATAAATATTTCCTACTAAATTTAAGAGTAAAATGCACCCCTTTCTGTCTTACCTGCTGACTCCCCATAGTAATAGTTTCTTAGTTCTTAGAAGCCTAAAGTAGAAAGCCTCGGAAGAATTCCCAAGGAAGACAGTTTCAGCCCCATTATCCTAGGAAGACTCCAGGGAAAGACAGAGAAATGCCTCACTTACTTTACATCAATATCTTTCTAGGAAGGGAGAATATGCATCATCCAGCCCCAAGTAAAGAGGACTCTTTGACATTTTAAGTTCAAAAGCCTTGCTGTCTATGACTTCTGATGTAATTTCTTTGTAAAGTGTCCAGAAAGAGGATGAAGCAAGAATTAAGCACTCAGGAAAAAGGCAGGATAAAGCCAAGCCAACTGTCCTATTTATTTAGCATTTACTGTATGCTTCTCATTGTCTAAATCCTTCACGTGTGTTATCTTACTCGGATCTTCATAAAAACCCTAGTGTTAAAAGGATTAGTATCATATTCTTTTACACAAGAAGATTGAAGTTCAGATAAGTTAAAACATTTGTCCAAGCTTCCATAGATAGTAAGTGGTACCCCTGTAATCAAATTCAGATTTCATTTGATCCCTGAGTCCTTGTTTTTAACCAAGTGCAGTCATAAACCACTTAACAATAGGATTATGTTCTGAGAAATGCTTTGCACGGTGATTTTGTCATTGTGTGAACATCATAGAGTGCACTTATACAAATCTACATGGTATAGCCTACTACACACCTAGGCTCTAGGTTCTATGGTATAGCTTACTGCTCCTAAGCTATAAGCCCGAACATCATGTTACTGTACAAAACAACACAAGATTAAATCAAGCGCAAGAGAGAAGAAGCAATCAAGATGTAGGAGAAGGCTCCTGACGTAACATGGCATACTATTTTATAGCAAACTTTCTTTTGATAAGTAGAATAACGATAGTAAATTGATGTTAAAAAGTATAATGAATTCATAAACCAATAACAGTTGTTTTTTATCATCATCAAATATATTTACTGTATATAATTGTCTGAGCTATGCTTTTATAAGACTGGCAGCTCAGGAGGTTCGTTTACAGCAGCATCACTACAAACACATGAGTAAATGCATTGCTCTACCACTTTAGAACAGCTAGAACGTTACTACAATTAGGACATTATGTGGACTACTACTTTATAGGGGTACAAGGTCACTAGGCAACGGGAATTCTCAGCTCCATTATAATCTTATTGAACCGCCATGGTATATGTTGTCGGTCATTGACCAAAATGTTGTTTTCTGGTATGTGACTGTAATGTGCCTTTCTGGTAAAGCATCCAGGGAAGAGAACAAATCAAGAAGGGGCAACCAGGCTGTAAACTGTAAGGTAGGGACTTGAGACATAAAGAAACTGCAGGGATTACCTGGGGGAGAGTGGAAAGTGGTCACCTCACCTTGGGCAGGAGGAGGTTCAGAAACATGTCAGGCAGAATTCAGCTGGCAAAAATTGAGTCCAAAATGGTTCTACCCCTTCAGTTGAAACTTTGCTTCATTCTCGCTAAGGGCTTGCTCTTCTCTCTCCCCATCCCCGCCCTCTTTCTCTCTCTCTCTCCTCTCCCTCTCCCTCTCCCTCTCCTCTCCTTCTCCTCTCACTTTGTCGGCTTTGCCTGGATCCCTTCCCTCACACAGTCTCATATCACTTTCTCTTTCCCACTCTAACTCCAACCACACTGAACACCAGGGCCCTCAAATGCACCATTTGCTCTCCCAACTCTAGTACTTTACCACCACTGCTTCCTCCGACTGGAAGCCTCTTTGTCTCTTTTCCTTAGCCTGATTATCTTCACCTGGGAAGCTGTACTGCATCTTCATGGCAAGTGTGGACTCTAGAACCAGATTACTTAGACTCAGCTCCTAACTCTACTTCTTACTTGTGTGTGAGACCTTGGCCAAGGGACAAACCATGTTTGTCCTGTTCTTGTCTGTTTTCTAGGGCCTAGTTAAGTGCTTAGCATATGGTAGGACTCAATAAATACATGTAGAATTGCAGCTTTGCCTGACCTCTCAAGTCTGACGTGTGATTATTTGTTCTTGACCTTTAGCTCCAATTTCAAAGTCAGTTTACCCAATCAGGTATCATGCTTCTAGGAATACATCTACCATTGATAAATTTTGTTCAGAAGAAGCTGTCTCTGGATCCTCCTCTTCCTTGAGTGCTAATTTACAATCAGTGTCTTCTGGGTTTAGCATTATTATGACCAGAAGATCTCCCCAAATTCCAAACACTCATGTTATCAAATCATATCACCTGAAGGAACAGAAGAAATCTAAAACTATGGAAAGGAAATCAGCATACATTGTTCTGAAATAGAATATTAAATTTCAAAAAAGGGTAAAGTCATGACTCTCACATGGATATAAAATAAACATTTGGTAAGGATTTTGTTTCATTTATAAATCAATGATGGAATCTAATAGATGTTATCAATGGTTCAAAGAAGTAGTCACAACAGCATAAATTAACATGGAGTAAAGAAATATTGAAATAAGTGTCGAAAGAGAAGCAAAACTAGCTTCTGTCACAGGTGAGGAGAGAAACCAATTAAACTTCTACTGGACAGGACAGATTTGTATATCCCTTTGATAAGGCCCATTTTGGCTACTAGGTGAATAAAGAACTATTATGGGTAGAGACAACTATGTAATTGGGACACAGTATAAAAAAATAATATTAAAAGAAGGGTAAAGTCATGACTCTCGTACAGATATAAAATAAACACTTGTTACAGGTTTTATTTTCATTAATCAATGAGGAAACACAGCAGTTAACCCATGAAAGATGATGGTTGCTTGGACTAGAAGGTGGCAGTGAAGGTGGAGAGAAGTGAATGGATTTAGGATTAAAGAACTGGCTCTTGTTTTTACCTGGAGTCTTACTGCTAACTGATACTCAAAGAGAAAATGGCCTTGAACCTCCTAGGCTGGAAAAGGAGGGTAAGGAAGAAAAGATCTTAGTCTTTGGGTAAATCAGTAAGAAAAAACAGAGCTAGAGGCAGGAGACATCAATTTTTCAATGGGAGGGAAACAAAAGCTAAACAATACTGAGACCTGAAACTGTTGTTACCTGTACCATGTAGGCTGTGGTTGATAATAATTCTTATTCATACTGAACTGTTAGCCTGGAAATTCCCTCACTGCCAATATAATGGTAAGTTTGACTTTGCAGAGGAAGTGAGACAAGGAGGTATCCACCTGGAAGAGAAAAGGAGCCAAGGTTACAATCCTCAAGGGTTCCCCTGTAGAGTGGAAATCCACCCTCATACCTCTTCTTCATCATGGCCCTGTATTCCAGATATTTACCTAGTACAAGTCGCAGCAGAAGGCCAGTTTTGGGACTCTTGTTTGGGGGCTGCTTGAGGGGACATTCCATGACAATTACCATGCCCTTGGTTGACAGATATGAAAATTAAGTCTTGGTGTTGTCACTGTAAATTGGAGCCTGTGGGTTCTCAGGAGGGCTCTCCTCACTGCACCATGCAGCCATGTCTCTATGGTGTTGATTAGTTCAAAACAACTCAATTCTCTGTATCAGTGCTGTTCAAAAGCACTTTCTGCAATGATGAAAATGTTCTATAACTATGCTATCCAAACATTAGCCACTAGCCACATGTGACAATAAACCACTTAAAGGGTGTCAGAGAGACAGAGGAACTGAATTTTAAATTAAATTTGAATTAACTTAAATCTAAATAGCCACATGTGGCTAGTGGCTACTGTATTGGTCCACAAGCTCTACACCATAGCTGTACATTTCTTAATAAAGCTGGGTTATGCATATTTGTTAATTGCTTTTTGCCAGCCTTAATGTTTGAACACTTCTTGTGTTTTTGAGGAAAGCTCTACTTTATGAGTTTGTATCTCCCCAAAGTAGAAGCCAGAAATACACTTTCCCAGCTTTCCTCGTAGCTAAATGCAGGCATGTGACATAGGCTCTGCCAATTAGATTCAGGCACCTGGTGGACTCTATTCTGGTGAGATGATGGCAGATACTTCTAGCTACCAGAAGCGGTAGTGGTAGAAGGTCCAGTTAAAGGGTCTGGACAATGAGTCGAACACAGGCAGTGCAAGCTACCAAGCCTATGCCCAGGGGCATCATCAGCTGTCTTGTCTCTGCTGAAGCTGGCATGCAAAATGCTTTGATTATCCTTCCTGGGTGAGTAGACTCAGCTTTATTCTTGGGCCATCTGGGGATTCAGTGAGCCACTTAACATCCTTCAATAAGCAATATCTCTGCTTAAACTAAGTAGAGATATTTCTAATGTCTACAATTAAGGACTCTGATAATAGCAGAAACCTTGCCCAGGAACTTTTAGCCAAGAGGGAGTGTTTATTTATCAGTTAGATGGGCTAGGTTTTGCTACAATAACAAACAATCCAATATCTCAGTGACTTATGCTATCAATGTTTATTTCTCATGCTACACTTATGGTTGTTGTGGATTGGCTGCTTCATTTCATGTTTGTTTCACTCCAATATTCAGGTTCTTGGAATGGCTGGTATCATGGGAGAGACAAAAGAGAAAGAGTGAGTTACGACCTGGGCCTTGAAGTGTCTTCTTGGAAATGAAAGCTCTAGGCCATGATTTATGGCATAAGCCAGTCATTTGGCCATTCTTGAGTTCAACGGGGCTGGAATACGTAAACCACCCCAGGATGGAATAAAAGCTATTTTGAACAATAATATATTCTACAACTACAAATAGCTAACATTTATTGTGTGCTTAATTTATACTAGCTAATTGGCTAAGCCCTTTATATACATTATTTTAATTAAGCTTAACAATGATCCAGTTTAGCTATTCTCCCCATTTTACAGGTGAGAAAATGAAGGCTTAGCAAGATTGACTGTGTTGCTCTGAGTCATATAAAATTAGTAAGCAGTGGAGGCAGGATTTGAGCATAGTTTTCTTTGACTCCAAACCCCATATGTGCTTCCTTTTAAATTGCTTCATGCTTTTAATGTAAGAAGAATATTTTTGAGAGAGATGGTGAATGTAAACTAGATCTCTCCAAAATACTTTTTTTCAAGTCTGCAATTTAGCGCTCTTGCAATTGAATAGCTCTAGCTTCCTAAGATTTTCACAAAATTATGAAATCTGAGCCACTATTCTCATCAATTTTTTTTTTGCTGCAAAATGTTTTAGGGCTCAGTTTAACTATCAAAACAGTATTTTTCAATAATAAAATTATTCAGCCAATTTTTAAAAATATTTTTCTAGTTTATTTTTACTATTTTAACGTAATATAACATCAATTGCTTTTCTTAGAGGAAACACCAAAAGTAAATGGATGTGCTACCCTGCAGACACTATTTGATACTTTTATAAACATACATACGCCCTATATAAAGTTTTTAATAATGCGATTTTACACAAATGGGATTAATATTATACCCATTGCTCTGTTCTTTTTTCTTTTATCGTATCATGGATATCTTCCCATGGTAGTATATATAGAACTACTTCATTCTTTTTAACAGTCCACTTTAGTTTATAAAGCAGAATTTAAGTTGTAATTGTAATAAATCATATTCTCTTTTTCCCATTGCTGACCAAATGCACATACAGACTCATAAAAAGAATGCTGGGTCTGGAGTTCTTTAAAATAAAATAAGCATGAGTCTATTGCCCCTCCTGGTTTGACTCTGGTGGAAGTCATTTTTCTCTTGCATATATTTTATTTCCTGGAGTGCTTCATTTCCTCCTGCCTGCAGCTGGTCTTCAGTGTGAAGGAAGTATTTTTGCTACTAATTCTGGTCCAAGAAAAGTGGGGTCCCAGAGAATGGACCACCAATGTTTTCCAGTAAATTCTTTCAAAATAACCATCTATGCAACCACATTTATCCATATGAGTATTCTGTGAGGAACAACTAATTTCATGAGTCAGAGCCTCCCTGCATTCCAGCTTTGTGCATATAGGTGTCTGTAATGAACAAACAGATTAGTGTTTAATGCATTAATCTGTACAATGCTCTCTTCAATAATTATTTATTTATTTGGTCTTGAAGGCAGCCCACATGCTTAATACACTGCGCATGGTGATGCGCGAATCACAAGAGCAAGGGAAATTATAAATCAATGGAAAATGAATGGTCAGCTTACAGTCAGAGCCCACCAGGTCCTCCACAATGCCATTTGATTAGGAGCTGAATAATCTCACTTGGCAGTAGCACTGAAGCTTTTAGCTTGTGTGTGCAAGGGCTTTTTAAAATCATGTACACTCTGAGTATTTGGTTTTAAAGGTCCCCATGGGGGTGGCCTTTGTGAGCCTGACTAAACTGAAATGTTCTGGTTCAAGAAGGGAGAGAGACATGGAGGAAGGATCATAAATTAAGCTCCTGGAAAGCCCCTGGGGTTATGTCTCCAGGGACCAAACCAGCTGAGTCTTTCTGTCACGGTTCCAGAATGAATAACTCACACAACTAATTAAGAGTAGTCTCGAATAATTAACATCTGTGCAACCAGACAGTTTTGCTTCGGGACCATTAAGAAGAAAATCCAAAAGTGAATGGTACACAATGAGCGTTGGATGCCTCAGAAGAAACATGTCCGTCCATCTTTTATCCCCACTGGCAGATGGTCCAGAGGTGCAATTTATAAGACACCTTGAAGGTTTTCGAGACTCTGCAATGGTCACACAGGGCAGTAGCTTTACATTGTCTGTCCCACCTTCTCTGTGTCACTCCCATCTGTCTCTCACTCCTGCTCCCTTGGGTCAATTCCAACATAAACCACATGCATGTGCACGCACGCACACACACACACACACACACACACACACACACACAGTGAATGGCATGTTTTAGCAGCACAGATGATACTTGAAAGGAGGTAAGGAAGAGGGAGCTGCATAGAGGATGAAAAAAGTCTCTGCAATCAATATCATGAGAGTTGAAATTAAGTTAGGATATACCAAATTAAATGAATTCGTGCTAAGAGATCCACTATAATTTAAATCATATACTAAAAAGACCAAATTAATTAGAATGATTTACAATTCAACAAATTAATAAACTTAGTATGTAAGTCATTCCTGTTTTACCTCCTCTGTTTCAAAATTAATCATTTTTTTCTGTTTATGTGGAAATGTGTATATGTATAATAGAAAATAAATGTATTTTAGATTAAGTCTGAAAATATATACAAAATACTGGCAACAGTGATTTTTTATGAGGTCCATGTCAGAAAGTGGGTCCGCTACAGACAGGAAAGTTAAGAGAGACTCATTTTTCGCTATGAACACCTTTTTAATAATGTTTTTCAGTGACACTTGACATACAATATTATATTAGTTTTAGGTATAATTAGATATTTGCATACCTTACTAAGCAATCACCCCTATAAGTATAGAACCCATTTGATACCATATATAGTTCTTACAATATTATTGAATAGATTTACTGCACTGTACTTTACATTCCTGTAACTATTTTTATAACTGGTATTTTTTATTTCTTAATCCCTTTCACTATTTTTTTTTTTTTTTTTTTTTTTTACCCATCTCCCTAACCCCTCTCCCATCTGGCTACTGTTAATCTCTTCTCTGTGTCTATGAGTTTGTTCCTGTTTTGTTTGTTTATCTTATTTTATAGATTCCACATATAAGAGAAATCATATGGTTTTTGTTTGTCTGACTTACTTCACTTAGCATAATTCCCTCTGGTATGTTGCAAATGACACGATTTTATTATTTTATTTATTTATTTTTTGTGGCTGAGTAATACTTCATTATGTAAATGTACCACCTCTTCTTTATCCATTAATCTATCAATGGACACTTAGGTTGCTTCTATATCTTGGCTATTATAAATAACGTTACAGTGAACATGGTGATGCATATATCTTTTCGAATGAGTGCTTTGGATTTCTTTGAATAAATACCAAGAAGTGGAATTGCTGAGTCAAATTGGTAGCTCTAGTTTTAATTTTTTGAGGAACCTCTATACTGTTTTCTATAATGGCTGCACCAGTTTACACTCCTGCCAACAGTGCACAGAATTCCCTTTTCTTCACATCTTCTTCAGTACTTGTTTGTTAATTTATTGAAGACAGCCATTCTGACAGGTGTGAGGTGTTATTTCATCTTAGTTTTAATTTGCATTTCCCGGATGATTTGTGATGTTGAACATCTTTTCATATGTCTATTGTCCACTCATATGTCCTCTTTGGAGAAACGTCTATTCAGGTCCACTGCTCATTTCTTAATTGGACTGTTTGCTTTTTTGGTGTTAAATTGTATGAGTTCCTTATATATTTTGGGTATTAATACCTTATCAGATGTAACATGGATGAATATCTTCTCCCAATCAGTAGGTTGTCTTTTCTTTTCATTGATGCTTTTCTTCCCTGTATAAAAATGTTTTAATTTGATGTAGTTAGCTCATTTTAGTTTTTTTTCTTTTGTTTCCCTTCCCTGAGAAAACTTATCCAAAAAATATTGCTAAGAGGGATGACAAAGAATTTACTGTCTATGCTTTCTTCTAGGAGTTTTATGGTTTCAGGTCTTACATTTAAGTCTTTAATCTATTTTGAGTATTTTTATATATGGTGTAAGAAAGTGGTTTTATTTCATTTTTGTGGGGCGGGGGGTTTGTCTAGTTTTCTCAACACCATTGAAGACACTGTCTTTACTCATTGTATATTCTGGCCTCCTTTGCCAAAGATTAATTGTCAATGTAGGCATGAGTTTATTTCTAGACTCTCTATTCTATACCATTTATCTATGTGTCTGTTTTTATGCTCATGCTATTTTGATCACTATAGCATTGTAATATATAGTTTGATATTAGATAGATTGATACCACCAATTTGTTGTCCTTTCTCAAGATTGCTTTAACTATTTGGGGCCTTTTGTGATTCCATATAAATTTTAAGATTATTTGTTCTATATCTGTGAAAAATGTCTTTGGTATTTTGATAGCAATTGCACTGAATCTATAAATTGCTTTAGGTAGTTATTTTAATGATGTTAATTCTTCCAGTCCATGAACACGGTATATCCTTCCATTTATTTGTGTCGTATTCAATTTCTTTCATCAATGTCTTATAGTTTTCTGAATACAGGTCTTTTACCTCCTTGGTTACATTAATTCTTAGGTATTTTATTCTTTTTGATGCTATTGTAAATGGGATTGTTTTTGTAATTTCTCTTTCTGATAGTTTGTTATTGATGTATATAAAGGCAACACATTTCTGAAGATTAATTTTGTATCCTGCTACTTTACTGAATTCATTTATCGATTTTAATATTTTTTGGTGAAATCTTTTTCTCTATATAGTATCATGTCATCTGTAAATAATGACAGTTTTACTTCCTCCTTTGTAATTTGGAAGTTTTTTATTTATTTTTATCATCTGGTTGCTGTGGCTAGGATTTCCCATTATGCACCTTTTGGTATCTTTTCAATTTCAAATCATGTACATATATTACTTAGGCAAAATTGTAGTTAAATAAAAGCATGCATTTGGCAATAACAATGCAGGGCTGCATAACGATAAAAGTTAGTCTAACATTCCTCCACTCAAGCAGTAAATGCTGTCAATGGTGAGGTGTATATTCTTCTGGAACAATGGTTCTCAACTTAGCTGTGCACTGGAAAAAATAGATATTATATATATTTAATAAATATTTGTAGACTGTTTAATTGGTCATTTAGGTGGCCTTTTTTTTTTTTTTACTTCATTTGGATACAGAGTAATAGATTTTAGATTTGACTCTTGCTGAGTTAGTATCATTGATTCTAAATTTGATATTTTATATGTATATATATATTTCTTTTTTAAAACAGTACTTTTGTTTTTAATAGTAAGTTTATGTCTAAATCAATGATACAAATCACAAAGTTTTAAGCCATTTTTAGTAGCTATCTTAGTGAAAGTTATTTTGATAGTAAATAATTAAAATATTTTTCAAACAAGTATAAGCCAAATAAAGGTATTTTATATAAAAATAATAAGATCTCTCCTGGAAACGAAGTTAAAGTCAACTGCTAAAACAAATGCCAAATCTTCAATTGTCTAACAGGATAAAGGTTTGTTTTTTACTCATTGCACAGACCAATTGTGTCTTCACCTGGTCACCTTTCATAAAGTGATTCAAGGACGCAGGCTCCTTTGACCTAATAATTTTATTGGATCTCAAATCTTCTGCTGGATTCTGTTTACTAACCAGTCAATCAGCAAAGGAAGAGAGAGCCTGGAAGGGACCATGGGAGAATTAGGGAGTTCTGGAAGTTGTGTAAATTCCTTCTGTCCATATTACGTTGACTGGGAGTCAGTCATATGTTATGACTTAAGCGCAGAGGAGGCTGGAAAATGTAGCCTAATTGTGTGCCCAAGAATAATAGGAGAACATAAGTGCTGGTAAGCACTAGCAGCCACTGTCATTCATAATCATGAATGTAAGGTGAACTAAACAAAATATTGGGTAATGTTTAGGAACCCTAGAAGTTATGTTTTCTCTCTTTCTCTCTCTCTGGGCCACATCATCTGTCTTTGCTTCTCCATTCACCAATATATCATTCTTCTTTCCTCTCCCTTTCCTCCTGCCCTCTCTCTCCCTGTCATTGTCAGTTTCTGTATTTCACCTTCTCTCCATCCTGCTCTCCAGGTAAACTTGAGAGAACATGTGTTGTTTTGTTTGCCAGGCAAAATGCCTGCTCTAAAAATAGTTATCTAATTCTAGCTATAAGTGCTACCAAATAAGAGTTCAAGTTGCAATGAAAGTCCATGATGGAGGTCCTGAATTAGTAGGGGAGTCTTCTCTGAGAGAGTAACAGTTCAGCTGAGATTTAAGGAATGAGGAGGGTTAGCAGGTGGCAGACAAGGGAATGGTAGAGAGCCCCAGACAGAAGAAGCAGCATTCTTTTCAGGAGTTGTAAAGGAGAGGCAAATTTGGTTCTACCTAGGCTGGTCTAGAGCAAGTAGGAACTTCTAGATCATGATAAGAATTTTGGATCGTTTTCCTTGCACATGGAAAGTCAATCCCTTCTCTTTGAATACCTATTTTTTAAAATAAGGACCACTGTCTTAGGCTTCTTGTTCAAAAATTAGCAAGAGTAGCATAATTGATAGGACAAAGTGGTTTCGACCACATGTTTAACTATAGTCACAAGGAGTGGAAAAACCAGCCATGACCAAACTATGTGTTAATGCACACTACCCACACATTTCCATTTTATTCCAATTTGCTAATTCATGCCATCAGTGACATGAAATCATTAAAAGTTAAAGTCCTAGAAAGGATTTTTTATAATGTATAATTGCCTGAAAATTGATATATGTAGCAATTATCAGGCAACGAATGAACTGAGATGTGCCAATTCCATTTATGCTAAGATTTTGTTTATAGTGTATTTTTTTATAGTGGTTGAAACATTAGAACATTGATTCTCTTTGTACATTAAACCCCACAACACATATATATCTTTGTTCCAGACAGAAAGTCAGCAGGCAGAAATGTGCTATTAATGGTGTGTTGGCATGGCATTTCCTGTATTTTGAAAGATGGCCTGAAATATTAAAATACTTTTTAAACAAGTACAAAGTTAAATTAAACAAAGTTGTTTTACCAAATGATATAAACTTCTTAATGATGGTAGTACAAACCTATAAAGGGGAAATGCAGTCATGACTATAAACATGAAGTAGCTTCTTCAGTGAGAAAAAGAAATAAAATTATCAATATTTTTACAAATTGAGGACCAAATTAAATATAAGTATCTTACCAAATAAAAAGGTCTTTAACCCATTTTCTGATTAGAAAAGAAATAAAGTGCAGCTCACTGTCAGTGTTAATTTAATTTTACATAAACACACTCTCTGAGGCTAAAGCAAATCTGATTTTCAATGTGAAAATAAAATATAAAAACTGTTTGGGGAGTTATTTCTAAACAGATATTGTCTCTAATCCTAATGTAACAGAAATGTACACATAAATTGAATTCACCAAATGAGTTTCTGGTTAACAACTGAGGTTGCCACATTTTCTAGGATTTGACATTTTTAGCAATTGACAATTACTGTGTAAATGGCAACACCACTACTAACTATAGAATGCTATAAATAGAATAATGTCATTTGTTTTCAAAGACTGTTGATATACTAGATCAATGCAAAAATAATAATAAAAAGTGAGCTATTTAGGGTCAAACTTTGGGGGTTAGGTTAGGAGAGTAATCTGTGGGATACCTTGGGGTAAATGGTGCAGCTGCAAGCGCCAACGGTGAGTGTTCTCAGGGCAAATGGGAAATGGGTTAAATTATCATGAAAATGATATGTTCTCAGTTCTCTAACAATAATTTTTCATAGGCAATCTCAGCTCTGATATTTAATAAGTATGTAACCTTAGGCAGTTATATAATCTTTTTGAGCCTCAGTTTTCTCATATGTAAAATGATTATCTTAATTAGATCATATTCTATAAGTTTGTTTTGAAGATCGAGATACTCCATCTAAAGCAGGTAACACAATTCCTAACACTTAATAAAAGTCATCACTCAATTAAAGATAGTCTTTATCTATAAAATAGTTTCATAACAACTTTTTAAAGTCAGAACTTCCATGTGTTCACTAAACAAAATATAGTTTTGAGATACTAGATATTTGCAGGTAGATACACAAAGCAGTATGGCCCTCATTGTCTCTACCTTTGAAGAATTTAGAAGAGTTTTCACATCACTAGTGAGATAGAGTGATAAACTGATGTCATACACCTAAATTTTCTGATACTTAAGAACTCTTTTAAAGGAAAGTGTTCTCTCAGACTCCCACGTTGACTTGCATTATTTTTGTTATAATGATAGTTAAATATTTAAACATAAAAGCATGTATAGACTCCTTATTGTTCTTAGTTTACTATAAAACAAAAGCAAATAAGCAAATTAAATACAAGGTACAGAATTAGTACAATTCAAATCAATGGCATTTCATTTATGCAGTTATGTTTGCTAAAACCAAATGGTATTTTAGAACTGCTTGGTTCAGAGAGGTAAGAGGGGAGCAGATGTCAGGTGAGGCTTTCTGAAGCAGGTAGGGTTTGAGATAGCAAAGAAGGTGAAGAAGATTAATATATACATCTTTTTAGCAAGGAAGTTAGCTGCCTGAGAACCTGAATAGATGGTTTACTAGATAATATTAAGGGGGGGGGGAGAAAAATAAATAATACAAGAAGCAAAGTTTACAAAGCTAAGAAAATTTTCTTTCAAGCTAAGGAATCTGTGCTTGTTTGAAGACACAAAGAAAGAACCAATGGAAAGGGAGACACTGACAATGTAGAGAAACAAACAGACTATTGTGGAAAAGCAAGAATGGAAGTTTGTGTTTATAGCACTGTACTATTACTCTCATACATCCAGTATCTTTTCTCCCCTTTCCTCCACTCAAAGGCCCCAACCCTTACTGCACTCCACTGTGATTGGTCTATGGAAGGGTCTCTGAACCAATCAAATGGTTTCTTCTGAGATTTTGAAACTTGAGCAGAGACTCAGAGTATTCAAAGGAGTCTGGAACTATCATCTTATTACACCATTATAGAGGAAAGAACCACAGCCTCTATCGCCATGATCCTTACTATGTCTTTTTTTAAAAACTTCCTTTGATAAATTAATTGCTCCTTAAACTACTCAGAAGTCAAATTCATCTTTTAAATGAACCAAAAGAACATTAACTAGTACATAGGTGGGGACTCTATATGTTAACATAAAGACCTACTCCCCTCGGACCTAAGGGAAGACTAAGCATAAGGTATTAGCACAGGTTGATAAAGTAGATGAAAGGATTCTGGTCAAATGACTTCAAGTTTCTTAACAAAGTAGAAGTTGGATTATATAACGAGTATAAGAAAGTGGAATGTGATTATAAAAAGAGGTTAACATCTGAAGACATATTTATCTTCTTAGCTCAGGGTACAAAATCTCTGTAGAGAAAGATCCAGCATCATTTGGAAGATTTTTGATTAAACCAATTGCAAGCCTTTGCATGCTAGGTTTAGAGTTTGAGTACATTTTTTACAGGGGAAAGAAAAGTTAATGTGTGTAACTAAGGGAAAGAAGAAATTGGACCTGGTGTGTATTGGGGATGGATAGAGGGAATCTTAAGGAGAGTAGTAACAGAACTGAGCACTATTTATAGGAAAGATAAGAGTAGAATGACTAGTGAATGAGGATTTATTAGGTTTTTTGCCAAGTGGTGTGTGATTTAAAAAAGATATCCACAATCTTTCCTAATATAGGTCCTGTAAATGTTCCATCACTTTTTATACTTCAGGCATAGTAGATTTGTTTGTGAAGGGAAGTAGTATAGGGCTGACTAAAAGAGTTGGACTAGATATGGCTTTCATATGGGTTACATAACCAATCATTTGAGACCTAGAGACAATAAACTGTTTTTAAGAAAGAATCTAAGAATCTGCAGTATAAAAAGTTATTGATGTCTCAGGACTTGCTCTGACAATGCTATCAATTGAGTAGCCTAGAAGCAAAACAAGAAGCATATGGAGATCAAAGACTGTGTGGATTCCTATTATGAAGGAGTGAGAAGTTTATTCTCTCTCTCTCACTCTCTCCACACATGTATATACACACACACATATACACACATACATCTTCCTAAAATTGTCATAAAACATTCATTTCAGAGCTCTGAAAATCAACCAAAAGGAAATAATGCATTGAGAACCATATATTCATGGAAATACCACTGAATTTGGATAAGAACACCCCCACTCTAAGTTGGTCAGCACAGTAGTTCTGTCAGGCAGGACTGACCATGAAAACTAGCAACTTTGTTGTTGGACAGGCTAACTTGATTTAGAGTGGAGAATGAAAAATCTGTGACCAGGGGTGAATGGGAAAAGTCTGCAGCAATCTGACTTGCAGTGATTTCAGTCCCTATTGGGATGAGTGGCAGAAGAAAAGACTAACAAAAACTTTAAATAAGGAAATGAGCCACTGAAAGGCTTAATAAGTATTCCACAGATCCCTGGCTGCTGGGAGCCTATACACAAGCACAGTGGAGAACAGAGAGAGCCCAGTGAAAAGCAAATACTAGGACAGGCTTGAAAACTACCCTAACTTTGAATGCTTTCTTTAAACCAAACATAGATCCAACAGCAGAGGGTGGAAACCTTTTGGACTCAAGGTATTTGACTCACGGTATTCATGTACAACCACTGACCAATCACTGGTTGACCATTAGGCTATGCAGATACAGGCTGAAAAATTAAAAAAGTAATTAAATTAAAACTGAGGAGAGACATCAGAGGCTGCACACTGTAGGGCGACAATCTGACTTTGCAGATTAAGTACAGGCAAATTAAAAGAGCAACAACAAAAAAACAGCAATGGTAAAAGCTATCACATGAAAAAAGGAAAATTAGAATCCAGCATTCCTATAATATCTAAAATATCCAGTTTTAAAAAAAATTGTAAGAGCTATAAAAGCAAGAGAGGGTGATTCATATTCATGAAAAAAGTCGTGAATAGAAACTCAGGATGGGTCTAATGCTGGAGTAACAAACAAACAACAATAACAAAAAGCCCCAAAGAAGCTATTACAAATATTTTCAAATAATTGAAAAATATAATATTTAAAAAACAAAGGAAAACATAATGACAATAATTTAACAAGCAGGGAATATCAATAAAGAAATAGAAACTATTAAAAAGAAAATGGGAATTTTAAAGTTGAAAATATGATCGTCGTAATGAAAAAAGTCACAAAATGGACTCAATAAGAACTGAGACTGCAAAAGAAACAATAAGTGAACATGAAAATAAATCATAGAACTTATTCAATATGGAGAAAAGAGACAAAAAATATTGAAGAAAGATGAAAGAGATCTATTGGACAACAGCAAGTGTATTAACACATGTATACTGAGATCCCAGAAAGAAGGTAGGAGAAAGAAGAAAAAAACATAAGAAGTAATGGCTTAAACTTCACAAATTTGCTGAAAAGTACTAATCTACAAATCCAAGAAGTTCAATATTTCTGAATAAATAAACACAGAATGTCTCACCTAGATTCATTATAGGAAAATTGTTAAAAGACAAGATCTTGAAAGCAACAAATGTAAAGTTACTTATTACATACAGTGGAAAACAATAGAGTTAATTGTTAACTCTTATGAGAACAATAGAAGCCAGAAGACCACTTTAAAGTTGCTGAAAAAAATGATTATCAATCAAAACTTTTGTTTTCATCAATACTATTCTTTAAAAAATGAAGGCAAAATAGAACATGTTCAAATAAATAAGAGAGAATTCATTGCTAGAGATCTGTCTTACAAAATATACCAAAGAAAGTGCTTCAGGATGAACAGAAACACCTCTAGGGAATGATTCAAATCCATAAGAAAAAGAAGAGCACAAAAAATGGTACATTTTTGTATTTTTAGATTTTTTACTCTTAATTTCTTAAATGCTATAAGATTAGATAAAGAAATAATTATAATACTGTATGCAAATAGTAACCATAAGAGAGTTGGAGTGACAATATTAATATTAGATAAGATAGACTTTAAGACAAGAAATATTACTAGAAACAAAGGGATTCAATAAAAATAAAATCATTAATAACAAGAAGATATTAAAATTATAAATGTATACACATCTAAAAAAGAACCCCAAAATACATGAAACAAAAACTGCAGAATTGAAAGGAGAAACAGAAAATTCAAAAATTGTAGTTAGAAAATTTAATATTCCATTTTAAATAATTAAGAGAATGACAAGAGAGAAAATCCTGTTGGCAAAAATAATGACTTGAATACTATCTTGACCTAAGAGACATTTCTAGAATATTCTACACAACAGAATACACATTCTTTTCAAGCACACAAGGAATATTCTCTGAAATAGACCATATGCTAAGCATAAAACAATTTCAATAAATTTAAAATGTTAGAACTTATTCAAAGTACTTTCCCTGACCACAGAACTCAACAACAAAAATAAATTTTAGGAATCTTTAAATATTTGAAAATTAAACACCATATTTCTAAATAACCCATGAGAAATTATAAAATCTTTCTAACAATGAAAATGAAAGAATACTATATCAAAAAATTGTGGGATACTAAAAGCAGAACTTAGAGGGAGATTTATAGCATTAAATACTTCTATTAGAAGAGAAAAAAAGTTTTCAAATCAAACCAATAATGTAAGCTTTCATCCTAAAAATTTTTTTAAAAAAGTCTAAGCAGAGATCAATGAAATAGGAAACAGAAAAAATAATAGAGAAATTTAATGAAACCAGAAGTTTATGTTTAGAAAGATCAACAATTGATAAGCCTTTGACTAGACTGACCAAGAGAAGAAAAGACAAAAATTATCAAATAAGAAATGTGGAAGTGTCATTACTCTAAATCTACAGAAATTAAAAGGCTATAAAAATATTATACACAATTTTATTAGACATCTTAGAGGAAATGAGTGAATTTTTAGAAAGATACAAGTTACCTTAACTGATTTATGAAGAAATAGAAAAGCCAAATAGATCTATATAAAGTAAAGAAATCAAAGTAGTTAAAAAAAATTTCTATACAGAAAATACTAAGGCCAGAAGCCTTTATTGTTGCCTTCTGTGAAATATTTAAAGAAAAAATATCAATTATCCAAAAACTTTTTCAGAAAATAGAGAAGTAGGGAACACTTTCCAATTCATTTTATGAAGTCAGTATTACTCTGATAGCAAATCTGGACAAAATATCATAAGTAAACTACAGATCATTTGTACTTATTAATATAGATGCAAAAATCCTTGGAAATACATTGGCAAGCTGAATTCAGCAACATACAAAAATAATTATACACCAAGTAGGATTTAGCCCGAGAATTCAAGGTTGGTTTAGTGCTAGAGTTCAGCATGGGGTCGGCCATCAGCTCAGCTTAATCTGGTTAGTTTAGGCAGAGAATGAATTCTTTGAATTAGTAGGGCAGGATCAAGTACAAGAAACAGGCACAGTAATTCAGTGAACTATGTGGCTTGAACCACAGTCAAAAGAAGACCACAGCATCAATTTGATTATCCTGCTGCTTCTGCTTGGCCTAACTCCTAAAGTGCCTGAATTCTCCTGCTGCTCTCATCACTTAATATTTACTATCACATTACCGGCTCCAGAGCCAGGGTCAGAGAAGGATCATTAGATTGGCCAGAGACTGGGTCAGTGACCTGTGAAGGCAGAAAGTCTTGTGCTGAAAACAATGAGGCAGCAGAAAACATGCCTTGGGGTTTGTACAATGCAAAAGAGAAAGTCATTTCTCCCTCTTTGACATCAAACAGGCTGTTGGAACTTGTATAAGTCAGGGTTCATCAGAGAAATAGAATCAATAGGTCAGATATAAATACACACGCATACACACAAGCTATTGAGAGAGAGATGAGAGATTAAAGAGAGAGAGACAGAGACAGAGACAGAGAGACAGAGATATTTATTATAACAATTTGTTCATGCAGTTAGAAAGGTTGAGAAGTCCCACAATCTGCTCTCTGCAAGCTTAGAGAACCAGTAAAGCTGGTAGTATAATACACTTTGACTCAGAAAGCTGAGAACCAGAAGTGCCCACATCCCAGAGCAGGAGAAGATAAATGTCTCAGCTCAGGCAGAGGGAGAGAATGTGCTCTTTCTGCACTTTTTGTTCATGTGAGCCCTCAGCAGATTGGATGTTACCCACCCATGTTTGGGGGGGCCATCTGCTTTACTCAGTTCACCTATTCAAATGCTAATCTCTTTCATAAACACCCTCACAGAGTCACCCAGAAATATTGTTTTACCAGCTATGTCTTTATATGTATTACCTGGGAATCCTAAACCCAGGTAAGTTGACACATAAAATTAACCATCACAGATCTGTTAGGAAAATAATGGCCAGTTTCTTCAAAAAGTCAAAGCCTTCAGTCTAATGCTCTCCCAACTGAGCTATTTCAGTGAGCTTACAAATGGGACTACATCGAACTAAAAAGGTTTTGTACAGCAAAGAAAACCATCAACAAAACAAAAAAACAACCTACTGTTTGGGAGAAGACATTCGCTAATAACACATCTGATAAGAGGTTAATATCCAAAATATATAAAGAATTTATACAACTTAACAACAAAAAAACAAGCAATCCAATTAAAAAATGGGAAGAAGATACTTCCCCAAGGAGGAAATACAGATGACTAAAGACGTATGAAAAGATGCTCAAGGTCACTAACCATAGAGAAATGCAAATTAAAACCACAATGAAATATCACCTCACACCTGTCATAATGGCTATCATCAATAAATCAAAAAATAACAAGTGCTGGCGAGGATGTGGAAAAAAGGGAACCCTATGTATTGTTGGTGGGATTGCAAATTTGTACAGCCACTATGGAGGTTTGGAGGTTTCTCAAAAAATTAAAAATGAATATACCTTTTGACACAGCAATCGCACTTCTGGGTATTTATCCAAAGGAAACCAAAACAATAATTCATAAAATTTATGACAGCACAATCTACAATAGCCAAGATATGTAAGTAACCTAAATGCCCATCAACAGATGATTGGATAAAGAAATTATGGTTCATATATACAATGGAATATTACTTATCATAGAAAACATGAAATCCTATCATTTTCAATGACATGGATGGACCTAGAGGTTATTACGCTGAGTGAAATAAGTCAGACACCAAAAGATAAATACCATATGATTTCACTTACATGTGGGATCTAAGGAACAAAAAGAACAAACTAACCAAAAACAGACTCACAAATATAGTGGACAATTTGGTGATGGACAGAGGGGAGGGAGGTTGGGAGGCTGGGAGAATGGGATGAAGGGTTAAAGAAGTACAAATTAGTAGTTGATAGTTGGTCATGGGGATGGGGAGCATGGTATAGGGAATACAGTTAGCATTAATGTAATGGCTAGGTGGAGGGCCAGGGGAGGGAGAGAGGGGGCAATTGGGGAGATCATTTTATGAACTATATAGATGTCTAACCAAAGTATTGTATACTTGAAACTAATTTAAATAAATTTTTTTTTTTAAAGTCAAAGCCTTCTCTCCACCCTTTCCCTCACCTTTTTCCTTCAGGAGAAGGATGAACAATTCTGGAAATAGCATTTCACCTATGTATTTCTAGAGTCACAAAGACAGTTTAAAGGAATGATTAATAAAGATGTATATTATTCTTTTGAGTCCAATTTTGTTTCACAATATTTTCCCCATAGAATGCTACAGACATTGGTATTTACTGCTTTACTGCTGGAGAAAAGTCTGATACTTAATTCAATTCTTGTTACTTTGTAGTTTCCCCTCTCCACCAACTGTCATTCTAGGCCTTTTTAGGATTATATATATATATATTCTTGAAACTCAGAAAGTCTTCCAGGATATGCTAAGTTTTTCACTGACTAGCTTAAACAATGGCCAACCCTTTCCCAGCTGTATAGTTTCATATAGGTTGCTTGTTTCAACTGAGGAAAGTTTACTCCACCTTAACTTCATCTTCCACAATAGTAATTTAATTTTCAATAGTGACTATTTGTCTCCTTGGATCCTATATGAAGTATTTAATTTTGTCCTTGAAATTTTGATTTCCTTATTATCCCTCCTAAGCCTATTAATCTCAGTTTTCATTGCATTTCATTTTTATTTCAATGTGATTTACTTATGGTAGCCTTCTTGCTACACGGAGGTCATTTCTTCTTCCATTCAATTAAGGACACTGGTTTTCTAATTTTCCCCCTGTTTTTATGGTAAATCATTTTCAGAGGCTAATTATTCTGAATCTTCAGGGTAATGACTACTTTCTCTTTTCTACTGTAATTTTCATGGATTCCTGTTGAGTTGTTTTTTTTTTTTTTTCTGGTTTATTCATCTAAAAGAGCGACAAAGTCCACTTTGTCTTTTGTTTGTTAATCAATAGGGTATGAGGATTGCCAGTGAATCTATACTTTGTCCTCTTGGTTGTATGTTATTAACATATGAAAGTCTTAAAGGAGGCTCTTATTTAGTGCAAAACAGCCTCAAAAGAAAACTAAGATATAAACCATGGGAAATAAATCCATGTGTTCGCTCACATTTCCATTCTCAGTGTCTTGCGTGGATTCATCAAGTGCAATTCTATTGGCCTGATGTGATCCTAAACTCTCAACCTGAGACAAATGAAAAACGACAATTCCCAGTAAGTACCTGGGGGCATTTCCTGTGTTTTCTCTTGTCATTCCTCTCCACTTCCATTCGGTTTCTGGGAACTTTTGCCTCTTCTTTGACATAAAAATAGAGATCTCAGTGGGTAGGGAGGGAGCGAGGATAAATGGAAAGAGAACAACACCAATATGACTGCTTCAGAAGAGAAAAAGCCCACCTGTAGGGCAGGGAAGAACATAGCTTAGTTTACTAGTAAGTTTAATCTGGTATTTTGGGGATGTCTGACAAATAAAGGCTCTTCCATTTTCTTTTAAATAGTCATTTCAGTAAGTGAAAATTTGTACCAGGTATTGGCTCTAGATTGACCATCAGTCCAAGTTTGGGTTATGGCTCTGATTTTAACCTTGCGCTATGTTTTCAGGAAGTTGTGAGATTGCGAATCAGGGGCTGCTAATCAGATGCTACTCTGAATGTGAAACGCAAGGGAAAACTTTAACTTGAGCACTTATCCAAATGATGATAAATGTCCAGTTAGTGCAGTATGAACTAAAGAAATCTTACTGTATAAGAGCTGCAAAATTATCTTTTTTAAATTAAATAAAGTTCTTAGTTTCATGACTTTATTGTTTTCCTTTTGTTAGAGAAAAAATAAAATTCTGCCTAAATGGATCCAATGGTACTTTTAAGGTGAAAGAAAACTAATTTTTGTTCTGTATTTTATTAAAGCTCTTCTATACATTAGAAAGATCATGACATTATGAAAATTTATTGACACCATAAATATGATGAGATTATTTTATAATAGTGTGATTTATTTCTCTTCTATGAATGCTTATCTTCCATATTTCTGATTCTCTAGAGGAGACAAAGGATGGCTCTAGCACCTCACATTTTAATAAATTTATTGGCGCATGTTTTAAGAAAAATGGTCAACATTTATTTTTTCTCTCCATGAAATTATATAATAAACTCAGACTATTCTTAATCATAGAGTGTCTTTTTCTATCGTTGAATGTTACATTTCTCAGAGTACAGTTCAATTCTGTTTGAATGTTTCATGATTTCAATGAAAACACCATTTTCAAATGCTTATTTTAAAGTCGGAAGTAAACAAATAGTGCATGTGACAGGGAAAACAGGCTTTTGCTAAGACTGTATGAAAGATGACTGGCTTGCACATGCTATTAACATATTAGCTTCTTAAAAGAGGCTTTTTTATGTAACAAGCAATCTCAAAAAAGTATTCAGTGCTGTCGTTAAAATAATAGCATTTGCACTTGTCAAGGAGGAATAAAGAGGCACCAGGTTGCTATTTTTCAAATTATGCAGCATCAATTTAGTAAAGACTGCCAGAGAACATTTTTCATACACTTGCTATGTAAATTCTTTATTCAGTAATTTTTCTGCAGGCTCCTCCCACCCTCGCTTTGTTTTCATTTCTCCAATTCTTTGTAAGAAATCAGGCGACTCATTATTCATGGGTTGGGAGGAATTCAATGAATCATGAGAAAAGGTAATTTATGAAGGCAAGTCACTCTCTCATCTTCAATGTGTATAAATTATAGTAATTTATTGTCATGATACAATGACCTGTTTTCTAGTTATAGCTTTGGCCCTAGGAAAAATTAAATGCAACATAATTTTTGTAAAAATATCAGTTTGTGAGCTACTTGTCTATCTGAGGCAAACCTGCCTCATTTGGAAGCAATTGACTATGCCAGTGAATTGCATTTTTTTTCTTTTGGAAATGATACAAGCACAAAGATATTATATCCATGCCTGATCTTTGACAAAGAAAAAGATTTCAAGAGTGAACACTAAATTATTTATTTCAAAGCAGAATTCTTTTTGGTCACTATATATGGTTTGACTCTACAATGTTCTTTAAAAGAAAAAATATGTGCATATATTTTTCCCAAAGTGTTTGTTTCTAAATTATAATGCATATCCTAATACCCTTCTGCCAGGGATGCAAGCAATGACATGTTTTTTTAGTTGAAGTTTTGTGAGATAATTTTCTTCTTGGTACTATTAGAAGCTATGGCATCAATTTTGTCTGATCAACATTTTTGCTCAAATCTTCTTTTATCAATTTAACTAAAGAAAAATTTTTAAATTGAGGTATAACATACATGCAGCAATATATGCATATTTAAGTGTACAGCTTACTGAATATTTACATATATTTTCTCCTGTAACCACTACCCAAATCAAGGTGTAAAATGTTTCCAGCTACCCAGGAGGCACCTTCATACCCATTCCTAATGATTACATTGACTTTTTTCACCATAAATTAGTTTTTACTGGTTTTGAATTCCTTTTAAATAGAATTTACAGCATGTAAATAGAATTCATGCCTACCTTACAAAAAGAAGCCAGAAATATGACTGATTTCTTTTCATTTCATTATTCTTTGATTGAATTTGGCCAAATTGTTCATTTCTGTGATTTTTTTAGAGGCCTAAGAGCAGTCTTATTTTTTAAAAATAATAACATGCCTCTTCCTCAAAAGGTTTTGCATGGATTTTTGTCTTCTTTGGAGAAAGAAGCATTCATTCACTTTATTTTTATTCACAAAATACTTATTAAGCATGTACTAGGGGAGGTGCTAGTGGAGTTGGGAGGATGAAGAATAAAATGGACATGATGACCAACCTCAGGAGTTTACAGTCCAATGAGGAAGACAGAAGAGAACCACATACATGTACAAATGGTGGTAAGTGCTATGAAGTAAGAGTAAGGGAGATGATGAAAGAGAATAACAGGAGAGTCATACTTCAGAGGGGGTGGTCAGAAGGCTTTTGCTATATCGATATACCTCTGATTTTTAAACTGAAGCCTGGAGGATGGGAAGCAGCAGCCAGGGGAAAAGACAGAGGAAGAGCAAACCAGGCCAAAAGAACAGTATGTGAAAGGGCCTGAATTGGGAGAGCAAATGGAGAAACTGAGAGAAGGTCAATGTGCCCACAACTTGTTGAGAGAGGGAGAAGATAGTGAAAAATGGGATTGAAGAGTAGGTATGGGAAATATACTAAAGGATTCTCTGGAGTTGTATTGGTTCAATTCTTAATATCTTGTGATCTGGACTTCTCACAGGATATTTGGTTGAAGCGAGTCAGCATATCAAGTGTGTCTTGAAGCCATCAGAAGAGGAGGGTGTTCCTGGAAGAAACAGGATAGGTACAATTTAAATGCTGAGACAAATACGTGTGGATTCCAGGTCTGGCTGTGATCCAGGCTCGGAACTAGGGATAGAACTCCAGATATAAAATGTTACATTAATGTAGTAAGGCACCTGCGCATAACTCAGCTTATTGTTTATCACGCATGAGTGGCAGAATGCCACTATTGTTCTCTGACATTTATAAAGCCCATGCGGTCTCCTAGTGCAGAAGCCCACGCTCCCCACAATAAAGTTGGTGCCTGCCCTTTCATTCTCATGTCTGCTCCTCCTGTGTGTGTGTGTGTGTGTGTGTGTGTGGTGTGTGTGTGTGTTTAACTGGGCGTCTCATCACGGAAGCCTTCCCTTTTGGATCAGCTCCTCTGACATGTGGTATAGCGGCAGGATGGAGTAAATCAGCCCCCAGCGCTCCGGATGGCCCCTGGGTGGAGGATACCCAGGTGGAGGACATGTGGCCCCTCGTCCCCAGTGGTATCCTATGGCAGAGCATCTAGCTACGTGGACGTCCCCGGAGGACTGGGATGGAGTGAACTCACATCTGGAGGACGTCTGGAAAGCTCTAGGTTTGCTGGAACCGAATATCCTGACCGTGCTCTGTGAGGCAGCAGGTCGGGTGGCCTGGATGTTCCTGGCGGTGCTGCGGCAGGCCAGCCTGCAGGTTCAGGACCAGGCTCAGTGGGTGCAACAACTGCAATGTCAGGAAGAAGCACTGGAAAGGCGGCTGGCTGCAGCAGAACGCATGCTGCAGGGCCCTGACAGGTCACTGCCATCACCCCAGAGAGTGGGAGCCCGCCGGCAATACCTTTGCAGGCTCCGCTAGTGATACAGCAGCAGGTTGAAGTAGAGCAGCTGTTAGGGGAGCAGGGGGCGGCAGGGGTGGGGGAAGGAGGAGGTGGAAGGGGCAAGCTGGTGGCATACCACCTTGATCCAGTACGCCCCTGCCAAACTCCGGTACCTGACGAAACAGGTACAGCACATTGCCGGGGAGACGGTTCTCGGGTGGTTGCTGCGGCTGTGGGATGACAGAGCTGAAAGGACTGAATTATCTCTGGAAGAAATGGCTTAGCTGGCCTCCGTAAAGGCGATATCGTCCCTTAGGCAGCACCTCCAGAATGTGGCACATAGTGTGCAGGGCGCAGGCAACCACTCCTTCATTAACTGGCTCATGTCTGCTGCACTGACTGTATGGGCCGTCCCTGAGGAGCTGGCAGAGACAGTGAGCAGGTGGGCCACATACTTAGATCTGGTCCAGATAATTTGGGTCCAGATGATGTTTCGCGCCCAGTACACCAGCCCTGATGAGGAGGTATTTACAACCCGTATGAAAGACTTGATCTAGACCTCCGGCCCAGCTGGTACCTTTGACATCATGGCAGCACTGCTGGCCCCTTATGTGGATAGGCAGATCCATGAGGTACTGTCTGCTATGGCAAGGTTGGGGGATGTGGAAGTGAAACACAAGGAGCAGTTCACCCGAGTGCGGCTGTACCATCTCCTGCTCTTCCAAACCAGCTAGTGAATGGACAGAGGCGTGATAGAAAAGCAGGGGCGGGGGAGGTGGGCAGCGCCCAGCCCAGTCAGCTGTGAAAGTAGTCCCCGCAAATGTGGTTTGATCTCCGAGCAGAGGTCGCTGCAGAAAAGATTGAGCAGCAACCTAATGAAGTGCTGCCCGCGCTGTGGAATCAGCTGCGCCTTGACCAGCAATTGACTTTTATTCCCAAGAGGGATCCGGTTAACCTGTGTAACTAGTGAAGAAGCCTGACGGCTCCTGGCGCATGACAGTTGACTATCGGAGCTGAATAAAATTATGCCGCCCTTGCATGCTGCAGTGCTAAACGTTTTGGACATCATGGACTGGTTGTTACATGAACTTGGATGATATCATTATGTGTGGACTTGGCAACGCTTTCTCTAGTCCTAAACTGTGCCATGGCTCCTGGCTTAAGAGTTTGCCACGTGGAAATGGCCGCCTGTAGTGCATTTGTATTACATGTGATACTAACCTCTCATTCTCTTGCATGACTAGAAGCAGTGGCTACCAGCCTGCAAGGGGCTCTTGCCGACTGGGGTTGGGCAGTCATCGAGGACAAGGTCCAGGGAGCTGGGTTCTCTCTCAATTTCTTGGGAGTTGTCTGGTCGGGTAAGAAATGCCAGAGGCAGTGATTGATAAGATATCCCCAACCTGAGACTTGAAGCAGCTCCAAACCTATTTGGGACTCCTGGGGTTTTGGCCCCTGAGCTGTTTAGTGTGAAGGTGTGCCCAATGGGATTGGATCCCCGAGAAAGAAGAGGCCTTTAATGCTGGCTACAAAACAAGTTGTAGCACAAGCCCAAACTCTACATGTAGTTGATAGGCCACCGTTCCATTCCTGCTTATGGTGCAGGTAGATGATGTAGGGTGTGGGCGCGACTTATGGCAGAAGCACGGTTCTCGGAAGGTACCGATAGGCTTCTGGTTCCAATTGTGGAAAAGCGAGGAAGTGCAGTGTTTCTGTGATAAGCACGGAGTGTGGTCTCTTTATAAAGTAACTGGCTGCCATTACGCAGCCCCTGCGATGAGTGAGGCCATCACTAGCCGTAATCCGGTAACCGGTGGAGGGGTGGCTGCGGCCTCAAGGTTTTATTTTTATTTTTATTTTTTTTGGTACAGGAATTGCACAGATCACTACGCTGTCCAAGTGGAGGAATGTACCCGGAATAGCGGGCGCAGTTCTCTGTGAGCCTCCTATCCAGTCAACTGCACTCCATATTGGGAGGAGTGTAGTTCCAAGCAGAGCTCCTGGCAGAGCCTGCTGAGATGGGAGACATACCGAGTCCCTATGTAAAGGGCCAGACTCCCATCCCCGAGGATGCCACTGCACCCCACATTGGAACCAGCGCAGTTTCAAGCAGAGCTCCTGGAGGAACCTGCTGAGATGGGGGAAGTACCAAGTTCCTATGTAGAGGGTCGGGCTTCCATCCTGAGAATGCCTGGTATGCAGAGGACTCATGCCAGGCGCAGCCCCGACATGGGCTGCCAGAGCCTTATAGCCATCCAGAGAAGAAACCTTTTGATTTGAGACTGGTGCTGGCTAATCCAATTAATGGGCAGAGCTTCGTGCTGCGTGGTTGGTTCTTATGAATGAAACTGGTGCAGTGCACGTCTGCTCTGAGAGCTGGGCTATGTATGGAGATCTAACTTTGTGGCTGCCCTGGTGGGCTGCCCAAGAGTGGATGATAGGACACCGTCCCCTATGGGGCCAGGGGTTGTGGGAAGACCTCTGGATGTGGGGGTCTTCAATAGGGGGCTACTATATACCATGTGCCCCACCATGGGCTGTTACAGGCCCCAGGCAATGATGGAGCAGATGCGCTGGCACAAGTTCACTCCACCTGTGTACCACTGGTTCTGGCAGACATTGGCCCCTGGCTTCTCCGAAAACTGGGACATGTAGGGGCCTGAACCGTGGAACAGGTAGTGAAGTGATGGGGCTATCTTTGATCCGTGCACAAGCACAAGTTGCAGTGTCACAATGCCCCTGGTGTGCTGAGCAGCATCCAGAGAGACAGCGGGTAAAGAATACCCCAGGGATGTTGCTCTGTGGGGCTGAGCCACTCCAGGAATGGCAAGCGGACTACATAGGACCTTTGCCCACAGACCAGTGACACCACTATGTGTTCACAGGTGTGTACACGGCTACTGATCTAGGATTTGAATGACCAATGGCAGCTGCTGGTCAACACTACACTGCGACCTCTTTGGAACACCTCCCATCAGCCTTTAGCCAGCACTTGTTAATCTGCAGTGACAGAAGAACCTGGGCCTGCACCAATGATGTGCGGTGTACAGTAGCCGTCCTAGGCCTTGTAGCCTGTAGCCTGGTAGTATTTTGTTGTTCTTTATATTGTTGTTGTGGATTGTGGGCCCAAGTAGTGCCCTCCGGGCCAGATCCCACGCCGTAACCCTGTAGGGGTGGAGTGTGGGTCCCAGGTCTGGCTGTGATCCAGGCTGGCAGCTAGGGATAGAACTCTGGATATAAAATGTTAGATTAATGTAGTAGGGCACCTGTGTCTAATGTGTGCAAGTATGACTGAGCTTATTGTTTATCATGCATGTGTGGCAGAATGTCACTATCGTTCTCTGACACATATAAAGCCCACGTGGTCTCCTAGTGCAGAAGCCTGTGCTCCCCACAGTAAAGTTGGTGCCTGCCATTTCATCTCATGTCGGCTCCATGTGTGTTTTTTTTCAACTGGGTGTCTCACCACCGAAGCCTTTCTTCTTGATCAGCTCAGCACTGACAATATGGCATATTATTACCATCATTTTTGAGTTATCAAAGAGAAGAATTGAAGGAAGTGGTTGTATACTGATCCAAGTCAGAAAGACCATAGTGGAATGAAATTCAGGAGTTCTTATACCAATTCAAACTCTAGGATACCATTTCAGGCTGAAGTATTTTTTATTTTGAAGTAGTGACCAGAGCAGTATTTTATTACTGACACTGGTTAGGATTGTCAGAGCATGGTACTAATTAAAAGGAGACAGACTTTTCACTGATTTTATTATTGTTTCAAATTTTCTACAGAAAATGCATACCCTAATTGCCTGTACTTAGCCTTAATGTACCCATATTGATATAGTTCTGTTTTGAAGCACTGATATTTTAAATTTTTTATTTTGGCCATGAGAGTAGTTTAAAATTTAGAGCCTGAGAAGTTCAGGGAGGGCCTCCTATTTTCCAAAATTCATAAATTCTAGAATTCCACAGGAAAAAATATATAATATAAAGAAAAATGATAAATTCTCACTAAAATCTAATGAAACACTCATTGTACTTTTCATGAGATGGTAATGAGGTGACATCTGATTCATGTAAAATTTTTTATAAAAATCGTTTGTACTAAATAAAAATTATTTGTGCTAATGCTATGAGCATTTTGAATCATACGGTATAGCTTAGAGCCCTGGTCTTCAAACTTTTTGGTCTCAAGACCCTTTTACACTCCAACATTGAGAATCCCAAAGACCTTGCCTTAGAAAATTAGAGAAAACACTAGAACACAGAGTTACATACTTCATTAGCCACTAGAGATATGACATTGTCAAAAGTCATGAAGACTCTGGAAATCTACACTGTACTTTTATAAAGAATAAGAGTAGAAAAGACAAATGTCTTACTATTATAATAAAAATAGTTTTGACTTTTCAGAACTTTAGAAAGAGTCTTGGAGGATACCCCTCATAGGTTCCCAGACCACATTTTGAGAAATACTGGCATAGAGGTTAATAATACTGGCTTTAGACAACTTAAGTTCCCTTCCCATCTGTACAATCACTGGAATTCTCTTTCGGAGAGCTGACGACTCAACTGTAAGATGAGTACTTACCTCACAAACTATGGTGAAAGTGTGTCAAATAGGAATTTTAGGTTGCAAACAACAGGAGACTCAACCCAACTTAGCTTCAGAAAAATGGAAATATCTAATGGCTCATTTATCTTAAAAAGTTCAGAGTTTTGGCTCCAGCTACTGTTTGATCTAGAGTTTATGGAGGTGCAAGGATCTAGCTTTGTGTCTTAGCTCTCCTCCGTGTCTTGGCTTTGTGGCTAGAATGACTCACCTCAACATGCAACAATGGCTGCAGAAGTCCCAAGCCACACATACTCACACAACACCCTCCAGCTGAAAGGAACCTGTCTCTGCTGGTGGCATCCGTGGAAGAAAGAAACAACTTCTTTTTCCAGTTTCTGGAATCACTGTGCTTTATTTACATGCTCATTTCAAAATCAATCACCATAGTCTGAGGAAAGAAATATATTTATTTTAGAAGCCATGCCCAGAAAGGTAAAGTCAATATTACCTATCCAAACTTCATGGCTGCAAATATGATGCATCGATTTCTCAAAGGAAAATGTAATGCTTTTGGTGGTAGAAGGAAGACAGAGAGATTCTGGAGAAAACAAATAAATGACCACAATAGTATGTAAAGTCTAGCACATAATAGCTATCAGAAATATCAATATCTTCTCAATCCTAATTTGAGTAATTCTTTCATGGTCCTCACTTCTAGAATCACCACACTTAAAAACAGCATGAGAACTCTCTGACAATATAGTTAGTGCATGGTGCACAGTCATAAGGGTGATACTCGACTCAGTCATACCAGCATGAACTCCTGCCTCCCAGAGACTGTCTATCTCAATAACCATCATTTTATGCTTTGAGGAATTTTGTAGCCTAATAGGGCTGAAACTGCCTAAAGAGAATGTCTCTGAACAGAAATGAAACTGCACTAAAGAAGAAATAAATAGCCTATCAGAGGGGGAAAAAAATGTGAGTTCTGATGTTTCTGTGTGTCAGGCTGAGATTCTGATAATCAAGTGCTAAAGACAAAAAATGTAGTGTTCAAATTCCTTAAATTAAGCTTAATGGCCCCAGGGAAGATCTGGGTGCCTGAATCAAAGGAGGCCACTTTTTCCAATCAGATTGTTCTCACACAAAAAATTCTTAGCCAAGGTTTTTTTTTTCTATAAAGTGACATTCATTTTGGTACAAAGATTCAAATACTTAAAAGACACACATCAGTAATTGGCACTATTTTTAGCATTTTCGTGTGTGATAGAATAGGATTTTGACATGTCAGAAGTGCTTGAATATTCAGCATGAGTCGATGAAAACATTGGAGAGACCAGAATTTGATATGATATCTCTAATATCATTACTTATCAACAAGCATAAGAGAAGCATAAGGACTTTTACTTACTAAATTTCTTTTAAGCTATTTTAGGATTTTATGATAGTGAACACGAAACAATTTCTTCTTGCTTGTAGCTTTATTTATAGTCTAGCCCATATATTTCAATTCTTAGAAATGTTAGGAGCCTAAAGAAAGAAAATAGATCAGATCTGAGAGACACAGAGCTGGCTCAACTGAAACTCTGTCTTCTCCTGTCTAATGGTTCTATCCTCTCTATAATAAGTACAAAGATAGCAGCAAACAACTGTTAAAATTGGGACACTAAATAGAATTAATCCAGCCATCAATGATTAGGTCAACAGACTTATAACTTTGTTGGACAGGTTTTATTAGATATTGTATCTTTATTATAGAAACTTGGAAAATATATCAAAGTATAGTTTAAATAAGAACTACCCACAAGGCAGTGATTTTTTTTAATACTTACTATAGTTTGTCCTTCTTTGTTCCATATATTATTAATTTGTGAAACATTTTTTCCATGTCAATAGAAAATTCTTCAAAAAAATTATTGACAATTTAAATATATGGCTATTTAAGAGAGAAAATTAAGGATTTATCCTGTTTCTTGTATAAACTCTATTTCGGGGTAATCAAAATAAGCATAATCAACATGTGAAAGTTCCTGTTATAGAATTCTAGCTAAAAATATAGAAGGCATGACAATAATTTTTAGTTATAATTTTTATAAGTCTGTAATGAAAACGTGATACAGTGAAAGACCATCAGTAGATGAACCAGTTGATAAAAGGTTGAAAGGATCAGATTTGTTACCTGAACTTAAGAATAGAATAACCAGACATTATGTGCCAATACGTGAAGCAATATGAGGAACACAGCACCATCCATAAAATATTTTTACTTAAAAAGGAGGAAATTCACAACCATTAGACTGGCTGAAATTTAAAAGACTTGACAATTCAAAGTGTTGATGAAGATGTAGAACAGCTATAACTCTCATATCTTGCTGGTGAGAATGTAAGTTAATCATGATTTTTGGAACCAGTTCGGCAATTTCTTATAAAGTGTAATGTACACTTAAATACAATCTAGCAATTTAATTCTTAGATATTTACCCAAAAGAAGTGAAACATGACCACATAAAATCTGTTCAGAAACATTCATAACAGCTTTATTGTAATAGCTCAAACTGGAAACAAACCCCAAATGTTCATCAACAGATTAATGAGAAAACAATTTTTGGCATATGAATACAATGGATATTACTTTGGCAATTAAAATAAAAGACTAATGATATACACAATAACATGAATGAGTTTTAATTAGTGAAAGAAACCAGGTATAAAAGAGAATATATGATTCCATTAAGAGAAATACTAAAATTTCCAGAGATTGACAATTTGTATAGCCATCAGCGATATTTGAAAGTCCCCATCTCAGATATCACATCATCACTGAGGCTTATTCAGTTTCTTAAATCTATAATTTGATGGTAAAAATGGCTCGTTTTGATTTGTATTTCTTTGTTTTCTAGTAAAATTGAGTTTTTTTCATTTTCATGGGTATTTTTTGTCATCTTTTTTTTCTCTTAGAAATTATCATTTATTATTTTTTTTCTATTTTTATTACAATCATACTGTTTTCTTATTGATTTACAAGAGATTCTTCTATTTATAAGGATGTAAACACTTCGTAAATATTTGTAGCCAAATATGTTTTTTGTTAGTTTGCCTTTTATTTTATTATGTTTTTGAAAAACAGAGCCTTTCTCTGTAATAGCCAAATTTATGACTCTCTTTTAAAATATTTATTCTATGCTTTTTTCTCTAAAGGTCTCAGAGATACAAAACATTTGCCTAAATTTTCTTGTAAATTTTTATAATTTAATTTTTATGTAAAAATTTACATTAGTCTGGATTTACTTTGGTATTTGTGTGAAAATGAACCTTCTTCATCCTTTTTTGTGCATAGACAAAGTTGCAACACTTTTTAAATAATCCATTCTTCTCTATCAATTTATCATGTCCATTGTTTATTAAGAACTTACATATTGTAGGATGCATTAGGGAGCTAGTTACTTATTTACATTAAGCTATGTGTCTTATATTATGTGAGTACAACATGGTTTTAAACCATAGTTGTTACTATATATTTTAATATTTAATATGGATTTAGTATATGTCTACCTACTTTTGAAAGATCTTAGCTTTTATCATCCATTAAATTCTCCAAACATTTATTGACTAATTTTGTTTGCTAGGTACTTTGCTAATAAGTGGAGGTAAAAATCTAAAGGATAGACAAGCTTTAGATTTTTATAATGAAATGTATAAATGCTATAACAGCAGTAAATAACTAAAATATTAAAACACTGAATACTTCCCATGAGTCAGGCACTATTTAAGTGCTTTAAATATACTAACAATTTAATCCTTCAGGACAATTATGTGAGGTAGGTACTATCTGTTCTTATTTATTTATGTTGGAAATCAAGACACGGAGAGTAACTTGGCCAAGGCTATATGGTCAGTAAGTAGCAGAACCTAGATTCAAAATTGGGCAGTTCTAAAAACTAGAAACTTATTGCATTGTTTGTGGGAATGTAAAATGATGCAACCACAGTGAAAGGTGTTTGGTAGTTCCTCCAAAAAGTGAAACAGGGAAATTACCTGTGGCCTAGTTAATTCTACTCCTAGGTGTATACTCAGAAGTATAGGAAATAGGCATTCAAACAAATACTTGTACATAAATGTCATATAACACCATTATTCACAGTATATCAAAAGCAAAACATCACAAATGTTCATCAACCAATGAGTGCAAAAACAAATGTCATATATCCATACAATGGAATATTCTCCAGCCATTAAAAAAAAGTGAATTGCTGATAAAAGCTATAAATAGGTGAACTCAAAATGTGTCAAGTGACAGAAGCCAGTCAATACTGATATCATTTCATTTAATGAGATATCAGGATAAGTAAATTCAAAGAAAGCAGTTGATGGCTTTCAGAGCTTAAAAGACGTGGGGATGGGGATGGCTACTTAATGGTGCAGAGTTCTGTTTGGGATGTTGTTTTGAAACTAGTCAGAGGTTATGGTTGAAAAACATTGTGAATATACTAAATACCACTGAATTGTACGTTTTAAGGGTAATTTTATGTTCTATCAATTTTACCTCAATAAAAGGGGGGGCAGTCTGTTTTTAAAGTTCCTGCTATTAGTGCTGTCCTGTAAAATGTAGAGTAGTAAACCCAAGCTTACCAGATCTTGAGACAGCTTTACAGAGGAGCTGATGCTTGAGCTGGGTTTTAAAAAATGAGTAGGGATTCAGCAGACAAATTGTGTTTGTGTGTTCGTGTGTGGTGTGTGTGGTGTGTGTGAGGAGAGAGAGAGATGAGAGAGAGAAGAGGAGAGAGAGAGAGAGAGGGAGAGAGAGAGAAAGAGAGGGGAGAGAAAAGAGAGAGAGAAGAGAGAGAGAGAGAGAGGAGAGGAGAGAGAAGAGAGAGAGAATATAGAAGATAGAGGGAGAAACAATCCAGACAAATAGAACCAGTTGTGAAAATTCATAGGCAAAAAACAGGAAGTGAAAGTAATTTGGTATGATGCAAGTGGGCTTTAGTGGGAAAGAGTGAAGTGTCAGGGATGAGGTTGAAGCATGATATTAAATCAACACATATTTACCAATCTTACCTTTTCAAAGTTCAAGATTGGAAAGCCCAAAAGTCTACTTTGGTTTGGCCACATAAACTCATTGTTAGCTTAGAACACCTATTATTACAGTAATGCCCAAACATATTTAGCTGCTGAAACCCTAGTATATAATGATGAGTTGTTTATGCATCTCTAGTTTAGTCTTTGAGCCAACCAAACAACTTTGAATATATTTCCTACAAAGGTATTCACTTACCGTTCATACTCTACACGCATACCAATTTCACTTTTATGTAACTTGGCAGACATTGTCAGTACTCTGTACATATACATCCCTGTTGAACTGACCATTTTCTGGGCCTGTCAGTCTGACTTTTAAATGTCAATGTCTGAGTCTCCTTAGTGTGGTCATTTTTGCCTCAAGGCCCACATCTCCACATGCACAACAGGCCAAAAATGCTGGAGAAACAGCCTTCTGAAAGCAGCCTTCAGCAGACTTTAGCTGTTGGAGGTGGTAAATACGTACCCCAACATCTTCTCCTTCTCGATGAAATGAAATAGTCTGAGGAGCATTTCAATGCAGTTTCCCAAGTCCCAGGCAGAAATCAAGCTCCAGATATTTTACAGAGATAATTTGCTTGATTATACCACCCTTTATTCACTCCCTTCTCTTCATTGTCCTAATTCCCCTCTCCCCTACTGCCTTCAAATCCTCGCCTCTGGTTTGTCTGCTTGGGGAAAAACCCAAACTAACTCATTTACAGATTGAATTCACTTCCTTAGTATGTCATTCAGAGTCTAGTTAGGAAAAAGAATTCATCCTAGATATTTCAGACACAGGGATTTACTAAAAGAATTGGTTACAAGAGAGAAGGGATGATACCCAGTCCTCAGAAGCTGCTTTTCACTCTGGCGTGAAACCAGTAACCTACACTGACCAAATTACACTCAGGGAAGTCATTCCTGACCCCCAAACAAGGGAACAACCCCTGTTATCTGCTTAAATAAACTAGCCACTGCTGAAGAACTTTTATTTCTGTAAATATTTGATTCATATCTACATTCCCCGCTAGATTAAAAATCCAAGAGTAGAAACCACATCTGCATTTTGCTCACTATTATATCCCTAAAGCCTAGCACAAAACCTGCATGTCATAGTCGCTCGCTATCTTGGTTGAAGGAATGACCGAATCAGTGTTGTGCTGGCATGTACCAGCCTGCGAAAGCAATTGTGCATTCTCTTCCTAACACATATCCAGTGATGTCAGGTTGGCAGTTTAAAACTGGCCATTGTGGGAGTGTTTACAGTGTAGAAACTGGCAAACACTATGAATAATGGCTCTTTTATTTGGATAAACTAGTAACTAAACATTTTACCAGCATACCACTAACGAATCCTACCTAAAAAGTGCAACATACACAATACATCCATTTCCGAAGCTCAATTATCATGACTTTTTATTGAAGGTGTTATACCTGACTGTATTTGTGCAAGAAGAGAAAGAAATTTTTATGGAGTTTTCTCCCAGGCATGATTGGCTTATTTAACTTCAAGGATGTCTTCTGTAGATCTTACTGTTCCATTATTTAACAAGTAGAAATTAGAATCAGAAAGAGCAAGTCGTTGGCAATATGCTCATGGCTTCCAGCATTCATGGACGCTGCAGTTTTTGGCCTCTTGGCCTGCTCAGCAACACGCAGAGAGGCCTCCGGCCAAGCTGTCTTTCAAACCTCTGCAAGCCCAAGCACATGTTGATATGACTGTAATCATTCTCGATATTCATTATTTTAATATGGATTTATTTGGTGCATAGCGAAGTAAATGTTTTTCCATGGGCTGCTCAGATTCTGCCCTGTAGTCCTATCTAAGCACCAAGGACACTGCTGAGAGAATAGTAACTTTAACTAAAAGGAGAAGATCAAAATTGCTTTTATGCAAGAGAAGGTTTGTGAGCATCAGAACTTCTTCCAAGACTGCTCTTTGAAACCAGTCATTGCAGTTAGGTTATAGAAGAGTATTTTAGGATGTGAAAAATGGTTTTAAATATATTAAATTTAAAAGTGGGCATATTTTTTTTAGTTTCCAATCCATAGAAAAACTGGAAAATGCACATAAAATTTTCCTTCGCAATCTCTTTGTGTGGTTGCATTGCGGGTTATTTTCATTTTCTTCCTTTTTTTTTTTTTTTTTGTATTATTAGGCATATGTAATAGATATGTAATCAGTGTAAGTACATTATGCATTAAAATAACAGCACACACTTTCTTTTCTTTAGTGCCCACTTTTGCTACAGTGGACGAAACTAGAAGGGTAGTCCCCAATGTAGTCCATACTACCTCTGCTTTTCGAAGTGAGCACAATTCAAGTCTGGCCCAATCATAGAACTACATCCTCCTAAACTCAGTGATTTGTCCAGGGTTAGTATGTGAGCCCTAAAAAGCATCAGTAAAAGTCCTTCCGTGTGACTTGATGAACAAACATTGAGAGAAAGTTTGTTTTTCCCTTTTGAATTATGAGATTAGGGAAATAGATTTAGGCTGTCTCAGAGTTTCTTCTCTTACTTGTGGAAAGGATCTTTCTGGAAATGAAGCCAAAATACCAAGAGAAGAGAAATGAGATTTGAACAATATTCAGCAGCATTGTTTGATATCATGGATCCACCTGCTCCTGAGACCACACTCATCACTGGACTTACAGTCACTTTTGGCTTAAACTAGTTTCAACCAGGATTCTGTCATTGGTAATTGGAACTACTTTTACTGAAAAAACAGAAATACTGTATTATAGCCAAAGATTAAATTGGCGAACTGTTAGGTTATTCCACACAATCTGCAGCAAAAAGATGATTATTTAAATTGAGCAGTGGTTGGAAAGAAGAAAGATGAGGATGAAGAGACAGAGACAGAGAGAGAGAGAGAGAGAGAGAGAGAGAGAAGAGAGAAGAGAGAGAGAGAGAGAGAGAGAGAGTGTAAGGGAGCAGGGGGAGGAGAGGAGAAAGAGAAGGCCCGCTCTATAGTAATAGAAGCCTGGAGATTTGCATGCTAATTGTCCCTTTGGAATGAATGAAAAAAACACTTTTTTTTGGCGGGCAGTTTGTTCTTTGTCTCCACAATGTAAAATGTAAGGGTTTAGTCTCAAAGCACAGTCTAAGAACTGCTAGGTTCCTGTGACCCTTTCAGGGATATATTAGGTCAACTATTTCATAGTAATATTAAAATGTATTTTCCCTTTATATTCATTCTTCACAAATGCGCATAGTTTTCCAAAACTGCATGGCATGTGATGATATCATCACTCTAACAGATAATGAAATATGTGCTTGTATAATTCTTGTGCTGTCTACACTTTTCAAAGGTACTATATTTAAGGTGTAAGTATCTTTTCTAGAGTTTTTCAGTTGTTCTCAATACTTCAACTCTGCTCTTTACTTAGCTATTATAACCTCATTGATATACAATAAATTACTTCAGAATCCCTAAATTTTCCTGTAAACACAAGACACAACTAGAATTGAATACATTTGGTTATCTTATTTTGCAATAATTACATTTTCCAAAAAACTTCTCAACTTAAAATTTGTATCTAAATTATTTTAGAATTTATAATATTTTTATTCTAAAATGAAAAATTATTTATATTTTTCTTATATTAAGAATGGATCATTGGCTTTTAAAAGGGAAATTAGAAGACTTGCTTTCTGAAATTGATGCATCAGAGAAGGAGAAATAAAGTATTGCAAAGAACTGAGCAAAGCTGTAAAGTGAGAAATAAAAAGACGATTGGCATGGACCAACATAGTGGCACCAAACTTCTTCACTGCTATGCACTTAAAGGAACAAATACCAATCATTTTAAAAAAATAAAAAATAAATGCCAGTTTCACTTAGGAGTATCATTGATGAAGAAAATTATTAATTTTATTAAATACCAACCCTCGTATTCTGTGTGAGAAAATGATAAGTACATGTGAACAATTTTTGCTGTATTTTGAAGTAATATGACTGTCTTTGAGGAAAAGCACTTGTGTGATTGTTTGAATTATGAGTTGAACTAACTGCTCTTTTCATGGTACAGGGTCTCTGAAAAACAAACTGACAAACTGTGGTTATTCAAAAATGGATATTTGGCAGCCTTTTTTGGAAAATGAACAAAGTCAGACTGTCACTTCAAAGAAAACAACTGACAGAATTTGTTGCCAATGATAAAAATTTGGTTTCAAGTGAAAATCAGAATTTTGGAAATTTTAGAGCACCACTGTGAGCTTGACACTGTGAGGTTTTCTAATGAGATTGGTGGTACTATTTACATATCTGATTATTTGGTATTTTAATGAAGTGTGCAAAATTAGCAAGCTCTTCATAACTCAGTAAACCCATATTTCCCAGATGATTAAGCCATGAGTTATACAATCACACACAGCTAAAAGATTCATGTAAAGTGCAAGTTAGACCAATGGATTTTAATGAAAGAGAATACAAAAGGTTCATTGATAAGTTTTCAGATTTTACATGGAAACTAATTTTAAGACACTACCTCTTACCTTCCCATAGTTTGGCAGAACAACAGCACACCCAGCAGTCCAAGACCCCTTCAAACATTTCTTGCATCATGCTGGCTAAAAATTTTATTAGCAAAAAAAAATCACCCAAAGTCAGAGTGGTGTACAAGAAGAGTACTACAAAGTTACACAACAATGAACGTAAATATAGGATGGAGTGATGAATCAAGGACATTTTTGCAAACAGCCAGAGCTATAATAATGATCATGAAGCTTGTGCTAGGTGGTTTGCATAACTGTGGCAAATCCTAAATGTAACCTTATAATGTGGGTATGAAAGCTAATAGATTCTTGGTTGCAAGTGACAGAATCCCCACACAAACTATTTTCAAGTAAAAGTATATTATGGGCCACTTAATTAGAAAATGAACGAGTTAGGGTTACTTAACACGTCTGAGTTATGGTGTGGCTGGATCTAGAGGTTCAAATGAGATCCTGATGCTCTATCTGTCTACAGTGCTCAGTTTTGAGTTCCTCTGCATGTTGAGTCCATTCTGCAGATGACATTTCTCTGAAGCTGAAAGAGTTGTCTCAACAACTCCAGGTTTACATAATCGCACAATTTGCAGTCCTAGAGAAAGAACACAAGACTTTGTTGATAAAGTCCCTTGGAAGCTCTCATTGGTCTGGCATAGGTCATTAATTTATAATGAAAAAGGAGTCCCGAAGCCAAGAGTTTTGATAACTGCTAAATTAGATCATCTCTGAGTCCCCTTCAGTTTTAAAATTATAAAATTATTCTTCTATTATTTGTTACCACTAGGCCTGAATTATGGAGACCTCACATTTGGAAATAGTAGGATCCGAATCATTACAGTATATTTATTTATTATATCATATGAGATTGCCCCACTCACAAAGAGCTGGGATAAGTCCACAAGTATCCAGGACCACTTGAAAGCAGGCTACAGTAGGAGGCTGGACAAAGCAGAGTTCGCAGTTTTTCTAATCTTATCATGTTCACAAAAAGAAACAGCAAAACTAAAAGTTCTGTCTGGCAATGGAAACTTATTGCCAGTAGAATAAAATTTTGTGCAGAATATCTTAATTCACTGATTTATTATGTACATTTATATAATCTCTAATTTATCTATCCCAAAATAAAATCTTAGCTAAAGGAGGGTTAATAGATTCATCTTTTAATGTCAAACCAGCCAATTGGTGGAAGCTGCCAGAATTGCCCGATCAAAGGATCTTTGAAGCCAGAAAGAAATCTGTGTTGATTAGAGATGTCTGCCATGGATACGAAGGAAGGAATGGTATATATTATGCCATTCTTAACTTGGCCTTGTTTTTGCCTTCAGAATCTAATTTAAAAACACACACACACACACACACACACACACACACACACACACACATCTTCATATAAGATGCATATAAGAAACATCTTTGGAAGAGGGTGTATTTTATCAGTTATCTAGAGGCAACTATGCAAAATATGGTTTAATAATTTAAACAGAAATAAGCAGCACCTATGAAACTTACTTTGTAAACTCAAACCAAACAGTCAAAATATCTCATTCATTCATTTTCTTTGAGCATTTATTAGGAAACTGTCTCGTCGTGCAGTATACCAGGTTCTAGGAAAACCAAAGAATTACAAAATTTACTCCATATCTCCAGATACCACACAGTCTAAGCTCGAAAAGGCCTAACACTTTCTGTTTTTCTCTAAAAGGGATAGCTCTGGTCTTCATAAGTTTTCTAGGGGGTGTTGTATGTTATTACTGCTATGCAATGAAGCTGACTCAATAGAATTAAGATTATGAAATTGTCTAAACCAAAAACAGCATTTAAACATTCACAATAGCTTTCTATTCCCAAGATGCATACTTTTGGCATGGGCTCTGAAGGCAATGGTATGCACGCATTCAATTACCATTATTGGTACAGATTATCCATTGCTAAATTCTCAATGAGAATATGACTTTATGTTTTGCTTGCCTGAAATGAGACCCGTTATACTTTATAACAGACACGTCACTGTACAGGTTAACTCTTCACTCTCCCGTTCTGATGGCTTGTATTCTGTTTGACATAGCTCACAGCTGCACATTACAAACAGAAAGGAATACCTGTGGTAGTCTTCACGCTGTTTGTGCAATATGTGGTGAGTAATTTCTACGCCATAATTAATATTTTGGATCCCCATTCACTGATTTGGCAAAGAAGGAAAATAGTAGCCCATATTTGACAGTAGCAATCCTGACTGGCCACTCTAATTATGTTGGGAGGACTTGTTCCCCATAGTCTGTCCTGGTGCCATGGATCCTGAGGAGTCTTTATCTCTACAGTAATGATTGTTACATGGCACGCATCATCTCACCTTTGCCATGGTCTGAAGAAACCATTGCCAAATAATAAGCATCCACAATAAAATGCTTTCAGAATATTCTCCGTTGAGGCCAGCTGTATTTTATCTATGTAGTAGTGTTTAGCAATCCCAGAGACAGGAATATAAAAAGAGCAGTAGGAAAGATAACAATATATGTTGCAATAAACACCTTGACTCTTGAGTTGTATTTTCTGTTAAAATTTCCCAGTGGTCTTTCTTTCTGGGAGGCTGCGTGCCTACAGGAAAAATTGTGATATTGTAGTGAAACAGACAGAGATCCAAATTCTTGTTCCCCATTTACTAGCTATGTTCTCTTAGGCAGGTTTTTTAACCTGTGTAAGCCTAGTTTCTAATCTATAAAATTGTAATAGTGATGCTTATTTCACAGGGTTATTATACAGGTTAAATTAAATACTAAATATAATGTGATAGGCACCAAGCTGGTACTCAATGGATATTTTTCTTCTTCCTCTTGGATCTATATCACTTAATGATATTTTCATGGTTTTGTGGTTCCATTTTTTTACAGTCTTTTTATGCTTTTAATAATTAAAGGCTGCTTGTTTTTTATACCAGTGTGGGGTAAAACAATGAAGTAGAATGTGTAAGTGTTTTACTCTATTATTTTTAACATTTTATTCATGACAATTATTTTGCTTCTCTCTCCTCTTTTAAGTAGACAAACACTCAAGGCATAGCTATTTATCTTCACCTTTGCTGCGGGTGGTGTGACTTGTTCTGGCGCAGTTGAGACTGAAAAGAACAATGACCTGTCATTCCTCTCACCCAGTTTATGTGGCTCATCTGTCTTGTGGCACTGACACCAGCTGCTGCTTGCAAGTCATTGCTAGGCAGAGCAGCAGTAGTTTTAGAATCCACAGAAACCATTTATTCTTATCTTCTAGTTCTTCCGCAGAGCTGTGACCATTTTTTACTCGGCAAGTGCAGCATTATTGGAATGAGCCCTGTGGTGTTTCTCCAGCACTTTCAGATTTTGCAGTGCACCTACTAGTCTGTTAGTTCTGGCCCAAAGAGATATTTTAAGCAAGGACGCTAGAGATGTCTGTGAAGAATGGACACGGAGAGGTCCTGGCTTCTTCCTTAGTCTAAGCAACAGAACTTTACTCCTTGTTTCTCCCCAAATAGACAGTATCTCAGTACTCAAAGAATTTATCAGTTGTTGGTCAAGGCTACTCTGGGGACAAGGGGGAGGGAAGTGATTTCTAAATGAGAACGTTGAAGGTGGCCCAAATGTATCCAATGGCAAATTCTTTTCAGCTTCCTCAGTGAGTATGAGGGTAGTCAGGAGAGGAAAATTTTCCGGGGCCTCTACACAAATTTGAAAAACAACCTAAAAAACCTCTTAAATTGTCAAACCAGTTGCATATGTTTCAGCAAAAACAATTCTTAAGCCGTCCAATTAATTGTTCATATTTTAGTGAGAAGCATCCTGGGGGAAAAATTATCCGCAAGTGGTCTTTATTACTGTGTTTCCCCTCAGTGAATTGGAAATTAGTTACTCACTATTTTACTAAGTTTAGTTTTCTTTTTTAAGTGCTGCATTGGGCTTTCAGAAAATATGTATTATGACTGCTGTGGCAAGCAACCCTGGCAGTGCAGACTTTTTGAAGCCAGAAAGATAGCAGTTTAAGCCATTGTTCTGCTACTCTCCTTTTTTATTGTAACCTTGGAAAATCACTCAACATCTCAGAGATTCTATTTTTCAGAGATTCTATTTCTTCATCTATGAAATGGATAATAATATTCAGGTGACTTATATTGTGCTACCCTGCATCTTTTCCTTTGGGTACCGAACTCCTCCACCTACTTTTCATAAGATTCAGAAAGAATTAACCCCACAATGTGTTGGAAGCTCTTGGCCAGAGGCTTTATCTTCTGGGCCATTGATTATTAGTTAGGAATAGACATATAATCCAGGCCCAGATAATGAGGACCACCAAGAGACTTTCTGCCAAATCTATTGGGCAAATGCCCTCTTGTCATCTGGAATTGTGGGTGGGATGACCAATTTATCTGCATTTCCTGGGACTTGCTCAGGTTTAGCACTGGATGTCCCACATTCAGGAAACCTCTCAGTCCTAGACATACCAAATGGTTGGTCACCCAAACTGCAAGCTATGAGGATGATTCAAACCTGGAGTTGCTACGAGGGGCTTCATGTGGGAAAAGTGGTCTCCATAATCAACACAATACACAGTTTGAGCGACAGAGAGACAGTGCACCGAAGATCACATTTGGGACTCCCATATCCAATCTTGCTTTAAAAAAATTGTTAAGTAAACCTTTGACTGGTTTACTTCCAATACAAAGAGACTTTTGCTTGAAATTGTTCATATGGGCACTCTGTCATCTGCAATCAAAAATTCTGATCATAGTGATGGATTACTGTCAAGATTTATGATTTATGTAAAGCATTTTAGGGTAGGGGGAGGAAGTAGGGAGGAGAGAGAGAGAAGGAGGGCAGGGGAGAGAAGAGAGATTGAGAGAGAGAAGAAGAAGGAGGAGGAGAGGAGGAGAGGAGAGGAGAGAGAGAGGGAGAGAGGAGAGAGGAACTCCAGGATCATCTTCATACTTGTGGCTATGGCAAAAGGAGCCCTGATTTATCATGCCTCTCTATATTCATTTTCTTTACCATGTAACACTAGTGACTACACCACCATCTTGCCACCCCACTTGTCATTTCTTTTTGCAGTGGATGTTAGCAGACATGATGCTTGGGAGACTGAACTTGCTATGGCTCCCTCTCTTTCATCATCATGAAAAGGACATACCTGAGCTCTTCTGTTGGAGGATGAGACCCACAGGAGCAGAGCAATCAGCCAATAGCCAGCTAAACCTCATACACTCATGAACCAAGCAAATTTGCCTTAGAGTTTTGGGATGATTTATGCAACACTACTGTGTCCACAAATAACTGATAAAAGGGCTAACATTATGGAATGCTTACTATGTTCCAGGAAAATTTTCATGTATTATATACTTTAATTTTTATAATTCCTGAGATGTTATTAATTCTACTTTATAGAAAACTGGGGCACAGTGAAGAAAATTGCTTATATGCAGAAAGCCAGACTCAAATATAAAGCACTTTTTAACCACCATGCCATAATCTTGGTCTTTACTACTCTGCTCATCATATGCACATTACAAATCAATATTTGAGACTGCAGGACATGATTCACTAGCAGATCATGAAATTAATTGATTGGGTCAAACCAGCACTATAAAAACATAATAGGACAGAAAAATATCAGTGTTAATTTCATGAAACAGATTTGTTTTATATATATTCATATTTATGTTTGCAAGTCCTGAGCTGCCTTACCAAAATGTATTCTCACTGTGAATCATAATAAAAAAAAACTTGAAAAGCCACTGAAATAAATGTTATCTGTTCCTATTATTATTTCTAAACTATTAATTAGCTAAATATTGTTTTATACCAAGTTTGTTTTTATCCCACTCCGCACTCACCTACCACTGTTCTTACTCCATAATTAAAGAGCATTTTCCTGGACTCACTAGAACAGAGGTGGCAGCTTATAGCCCTTTAGAGCTTCATATTTCAGATGTCACCATCTGAGCTTGCTTCTTTCTTCTAAGGAGACAGAAACCCTGTCACTGTGTGAGCCAGGAGATTCCTTTGTAATGAATGAATATTTCTCCAACAGGCTGGTCAATCCATAGTTGTAAACCAGGCAAGCATAACTCCACCCCCCAAAAGGACTGTGTATTGGCTGGGATATGGACTTTTAAATTGAATTGAGTTTTTGGTCACTTTTTCCTTCAAGAGGCCTCTGGTGGTTTAAATTGTTAATCAGTCTGGGAGCGTCTGTAACTAAAATTTATATCAAGTCATCCACACTATGAGTAGTCATTAAAATCAATATGTAATTGATAGGTAGTAAAGGCTTTTGGCACATAATTTGTCCACTTACTCTTCTGTTTAAATAGTGTCAACCAAGCAAAAAGATAGGAAGATAGGTGAAGGTAAAAATACAATATAAATAATTTTTTCTTTGCAATCTTGGTGTCTGCTATTCCCTGGACCCAAAGGTCTATAGCCAGCACTTTCTGTCTTTCTGACACTGATTCCTCTCATGAAGATAGGCTTGTCTGACAAATATATTTGAAGTTCAATTTAGACTGTTATATTGAGTATTATGATAGAAAAATAGAATACTGTCAGGATGATGTCTACGTATGCGTCTTCATTGTGGAAAGAATAAGGGTGCTAAATTAAAGGAAATTGACTTTGTTTCCTATGGGAAGGTATTTTGACATTTACATTGACAGTACATAATGAAGTGCTGGTGTTTTGGTGATGATTCGAGCGGTAGCCTACACTGTATGCACTTAGGGCTTTAATTACCCGACAAGGATTATTTTTCTCTCCTGTGTGGTAAAGGTATTGTGTTTCCATTCAGGCACACAACTTCTATAGGCTTTTCATTCTCAAGAGGATACTTAAAAGGACCCTACCTCCAGTTAGTTTTCCCTGAGTCATTCAGATCTGAGTTCATCTAGAAATAGAATAGCTGCTTTGTAGGCCGGCAGTTAAGATCGCCCATTTAGTATTTTTTGTCTGCCTTCTAGTATAAATCACATCTTATCCAGGGGTTAAAGAACTGTGCACAAATCCCCTTGAGAAAATCCCTTAAGTGGGGTTGTACGGGATTAATTATTCTTACCCATCATTGAGGCCAACAGTTCAGTTTTCTACCAGCGCGAACAGATGGCTGGTTCTGTAGCTGACACCAGATAAGTAGTTGGCTTGCATTGAGCAGCCATGTTGTTTGAGAATTCATCATTTTATGTGCCAGAATCACACCTCAGACAAGAAGATTCTCATTTTTATGAGGAGCACAAGGGATGCAAAAACTGACTAAAGGACAAAATGGTGTCCACCACCTTTAGACTTATCCAATGGAAGCCATGGACTTTCACTAGCATGAAATTTTGGGAACCTCCTTAAAGGGAATTAGAAGACACAAAATAGCACTAAACAAGTCATAAACAATTATAACACTGTCATTGCCACAACACAAACATCATCTCACAGCATCTAGAAGGGTCTCCAGTTAGCATGTTATTCACTTTATCAACCCTTTGTGCTATATCACAATTTGGATATATCATTGTTTAGTTCTATCTGTGCTCTCATATACTGAGAGACACACATTTCTCACCCAGTCTTTATTCATCCCAAGCTTCATTTTAAATATATCCAGTGGTTCCTGGAGATTGACTCTTCAATCAGAGAAATAAAACTCTTATTTGTGGTGTTCACTTTTGCCATATGAAATATCCCACGCAAGGCTGATTAAACTAACATAATTAAGTCACTGAACATAACTTGGAAAAGATTAACATAATCTTTCTCTAGTTGGCTCTAACAGCCACTAGTTCCTCTTTCATCTGGTCTTCCCGTAAATTGTACCTCCCTCTCCATGGCATCCTATGACCCACTCAGCTTAGTGTCTATTGCCATACAGCATGCAATATCATTCTAGATGCTGGACACAATTTACAGCACACCTTTTTAAAGCTTTTTCAGCACACAAGTGCATGTAGCACACTGTGAGTGTCATGCTATAGGTAGTCGCCAGCATTATAACCATTTGCTCCTTCAGATAATACAAAATATACTTTGGATCAAGCCAGAACAACAGAATCAGGATTACCTGCTATTTGCTAACAGCACTTTCTCCATGAAGCCATCAGTGTATATCATGGGGAGGCTCTCAGAGAAACAGCCTCATTGAAATATGAGTATTTTACAGACGTTGCTTTGTTAGTTGCTGTTGCATCCTATAGTAGTCTCCTTATGGAGATCCCTTGGGAAATGTTCATCAGTTTTTCAATACCAGCAATTGTACTTATTCTGAGCAATTTGTTTTTAATGTTATAGATCTTGATTTGTTCAATTGATTATCTACCTTTTTCATATGGGCAGTCAGAAAATGTGGTCTCAAGTTTTTTACTCATAATAAATGTCAGTTCATTTTATAACATCTTTTTCTTTCACTTGATTTCTGCATCTTCTTTCATGCATGAATTCATTCAACAAATATTTGATATATATGTAAATATTAAGCAAAAGGCTTGAGATGCTCTTAAAGGTTCTTTTATTCCATGATACTTTTGTACTGGTAGAGTCCAGACTAAATAAAAATTAAGAAATTAAATAAGACTAAATAAGAAATTAAATAAATCATCAATGCAAATAAATATATAATTCCAAAAGGTGCTAAGTGTTCTGAATTTAAAAACATAGTATGCTAATTTAGACAGGGTTGTCACATTGTGCCACTATCCTTGTTATTTTTTCTTTTGTCTCAGTTTTAATATTCTCATCATATATTTTTGTGTTGTTAAGAATAAATAGATTTAAGGGTTTTCCCCCAACAAATGAATGAATGAATAAATGAGTTTTTTTCACTCAGACTATCACAGCAATGAACATTAAGTGCAAAGCATGCTCTTAGAAACTCAACATGCATTGAATGAATTAATAAAAATGAATTTGTAACAATAACCATGTACCAGACATTGTTTTAAACATATCATGTATCTTAGTAGTTGGCATGCTGGTTGGCCTCAACTCTCTCTAGGACTGTTGACATATGACAACTCTCAGCGGTCAGCTTACTAGAAAATTTCTCTTGGTTGGAGAACGTTGCCTTGCTCAAAGGTCAGCCCCTTTCAGGGACAATATAAAACATACTTATGATAATTGTTTAAAAATTTCATATTTTCTGATTCTCAACACCAGAGAGTCTGAGTCATACATTCTGTGCTGAGGCCAAAACCAGCATTTCTAATAAATTCCTGTGGTTGAGTGTGGCCCCAGTGGGCAGAATCCACATCTAGGGAGACAGGGCTGTAACCTTGCCAAAAAATATACCTGTAGCAATTACCCATTTCTTTTGCCTTCTCCTCAGGGAAATTTCAAACAGCTAATTATCATTTGTTAAAAATCATTCTAGAGTGATTCAGAAACATGGCAGTGAGAGATGTCCCACATCTCTCCCTTTGAAACAACAATGAGCTGAATATCTAAAACTCAACAAAAAAACAAACAAACTGACACCAGCATGTCTGAGCGTGGGATCTGCACATAAGAGCTCCACAGTCAGAACCCACAGACAGGCAGTGGCTGGAGGAAACAAAGCAGCTGCCTCTCACAGCCACTGGAGTTCCTTGTAGGAGGAGGGGTATAGAAGAAGGTGCAGCAACTTCTCTGAATAGCTCTGCCTGGGAGTGTTGTGAGGTCCAAGTGGACGGGGCAGTTCCCAGTCATCAGAGTAGAAGGCAGAGAAACAAGGACAGCAGAAACCGGGACAGCAGAAAACAACAGTTGATTTTTACCAAGCCATGGCTGCAAAACTGAGGTTGAGCCCAAACGCCCTTCTCTCAACCCAGAGGGCCCCTCAGCACATACCCTTCAATATGGAAACTGTGGAGCCCCAGGGAAATCTAAGCAAATGCTACCAAAACTATTGCTAATACTAACAGAACTGAGACTGAGGGTAGTGAGCATCATTAAACATCTATAAGAGGAAAAAAAAAGACATTATTAAGACTTTATATAAAGCAGAGATCCAAGAGACTTAGATGCTACATACTGGAAACCAAAGAAAAACACCTTCTTTGCAACAGGCTAGAACCCACTTCAATAAATCTTCTTTCTGGGAAAAAGAAAAAAGAAAAAAAAAGCAGAATACACATCCATTAATGCCCAGGTAAAGAAATGGTCCATTAAACACATGAACAACAAAGGTAACAAAAGGCATCTTAGAAAGAAAGAGAAAAATCTCCAGAAAATAAGCTTATAGACATAGAAATATGTGACTTAAATGACAGAGAATTCAGGACGGTACTTCTGGAAAAAACTCAGTGAAATCAGAAATGATTCATATCAACAATTCAGGAATTGAAAAAAACAACTAGATGAACAAAGAATGAGTTTTTAGCAAGGAGATTGAAACCCTCAAAAAGAACCAAATAGACCTTCTGGAGATAAAGCACACTGCGAAAGTTGAAAAATGAAAATAACAAGTTTGGAAAATAGAGTCAATCAAAATAGAAGAATTGATCAGTGATTTTGAAGACAGAAATTTAGAAATCAGAAGGAAAAAGGGAAACCAACGAATAAAAAGTAGTGAAAGAGAAAAATACAAGAACTAGCTGATACCATCAGGAGAGGAAACAACGAATAATGGGAATTCTTGAAGGGGAGGAAAAGGAGCAGGGATTAGAAAGTACTTTCAGACAAATAGTTAATGAGAATTTTCCAAACCTAAAAATGAGCTGGAGCTTGGAATTCAAGAAGTCTAATAGAAACACCCATTATATCTCAACTAAAAAAGGCACATTGTATTAAAATTCTCCATTGTGCTAAAAATTATCAAAAATCAACAAACAAAGAGAAATCTCAGGGCAACCAGGGAAAAAGAAGATGGTAACATTAAAGGACATGCAATTAGAATATTGTTGGACTTCTTGCACAAAACTTACAAGCCAGAAAAGTAGAATAAAATATTCAAACTATTAAATGAATGGAACTATCAGCCTAGAATACTGTATCCACCTAAGCTCTCCTATGATATGAAGGGGAAATTAGACCTTTCCAGATATATAAAATTAATGGAATTTTCCACTATGAGGCCTGTACTACAGGAAATAGTGAAAAGGGTTAGCTCACCTAAAATAAAATGACAAAAAAAAAATACTTAATTAGGAGTAAGGCAACTAGCAGGCTGATAGAAGCAGAGGAGTGTAACTCTTACTAGGGACAGGACATTATAATCTTAAAAATAAGAAGAGATTTGCTATAGCAAGATAGTAAGAACATTCAGCATACATAGGACAAATTGAGACAATGACTAAAAAGGGGAGGATTCAAAGATCCACATAAAGCAGAACAAAGATAAGGCACACACAGAAGAAAAAGGAAAACCGTATATATATAACTATCCTTTACATATTCATAATGGTAATCACACATCAAAGATTCAGAACTGAAGTATATAACATAAAACAAGAAGGACCAGAGGCAAACCCCACAAAAGCCAAAATAAAGAAAACAGAAACACAAGGACAAGGACGCAATGGAACACTGAGTACCAGTAAGCAAAAGATAAAATAGCTATAAGAAGACTTCATATTTCAATAATCATCCTAAATGTAAATGGATTGAACTCACCAATAAAAAGGCACAGAGTTTCAGATTGAATCAAAAAACAAAACTCAACCATATGCTGCCTCCAGAAGACACATCTCAGTCCAAAGACAAATATAGACTCAAAGTGAAAGGGTGGAAAATATATTCAACAAATGGCATTCAAAGAAAAGTGGGAGTAGCAGTACTAATATCAGACAAAATAGACTTCAAAATAAAAAATGTAAAGAAAGATACTAAGGACACTTCATAATGATAAAGAGAATCATGCACCAAGAAGACATAACACTTAATATCTATGCTCCCAATCAGGGAGCCCCAAAATATATAAAGCAATTACTAACAGAACTAAAGGAAAAAGACCAAAACACTATCATAGTGGGGCCCAAATACCCCACTGTCAGATAGGACAGATCATCCAAACAAAAATCAATAAGGAAATAACATCCTTAAATAATACATTAGACCAACCTGGAACATAATTGACATTTACAGAGCCTTCATCCCAAAACAGCTGCTTATACATTCTTCTGTAGTGCACATGGAATTCTCAAGGATGACCACATACTGGACACAAAGACAGCCTCAACAAATATAGAGGGTTGAAATCATACCAACCATATTTCTGATCATAATGCTTTGAAACTAGAGATTGACTATAAAAAGAAAGCAGAAAGAACCACAAATACATAGAAATTAAACAACATACTACTGAAGAATAACTGGGTCAGAAAATAAATAAAAAGAGAGATCAAGAGATACATAGAAATGATAATGATAGTACAACATATCAAAACTTTTGGGACACAGCAAAAGTGTATAAGAGGAAAGTTGTATCATTACAGGTCTATCTCCAAAAACAAGAATGAGCCCAAAACAACAATAACATCTTCATCTTAAAAAACTAGAAAAGGAAGAACAAATGAAGCCTAAATCAGCAGAAGGAAAGAAATAATCAAAATTAGAGCAGAAAAAAATGAAAAAAAAACAAACAAAAAAAAACAATAGAAAAAATAAATGCAACAAAGAGCTGGTTCTTTGAGAAGGTTAATAAAATTGACAAACCCCTGGCTAGACTCACTAAAGAAAAAAGAGAAAGGACACAAATAAACAAAATCAGGGATGAAAGAGGGGAAATTACGACTGACATGCAGAAATACAAGGATCATAAAGGATCATAGAAGAATATATGAAAAAGTATATAAACAAATTTAATAACCTAGAAGAAATGGACCAGTACTTAGAAAAATACAACCTTCCTAGACTGAATCAAGAAAACTGGAAAATCTAAATAGACCAATCAGCAGTATGGAAATTGAAACAATCATCAAAAACCTACCAAAAAGTAAAAGTCCAGGACCAGATGGCTTCACCAGTGAATTCTACCAAACATTCAAAGGATTTAATACCTATTCTCCTCAAACTCTTCCAAAAAATTCAAAGAGGAGCAATACTTCCCAACTCATTTTATGAGGCCAATATTACCTGATACCAAAACCTGGTAAAGATAACACAAAAAAAGAAAACTACAGACCAATATCTCTCATGAACACAGATGCAAAAATCCTAAATAAGATACTAGAGAACCAAATACAGCAACATATTAAAAGATTATACACCACGATCAAGTGGGCTTCATCCCAGAGGCACAGGGATGGTTCAACATATGCAAATGATTAATGTACACCACATAAACAAATTAAAAAATAAGAATCATATGATCATATCAATAGATGCAGAAAAAGCCTTCAACAAGATACAGCACCATTTATGATCAAAACACTTAACAAAATCGGTATAGAAGGAAAGTACCTTAATATAATAAAGGCCATATATGACAACCCTCAGCCAACATTATACTTAATGGTAAAAAACTAAAAACCTTGCCTCTAAGATCAGGAACAAGGCAAAGATGTTCACTATCACCACTGTCATTCAGTATAATATTGGAGGTCCTAGCGAGTGCAATTAGGCAAGAGAAAGATATAAAAGGCATCCAAATAAGAAATGAAGAAGTCAAACTGTCACTATTTGTGATGACATGATTCTCTATATAGAAAACCCTAAAGACTCCACAAGAACACTATCAGAAACAATAAGCAAATACAGTAGTTTCTGGATACAAAATCAATGTTCAAAAATCTATAGCATCCCTATATCTAATAATGAAGTGTCAGAAAAAGGAGTAGAAAAAATAATTTATTTTGCATTTTTTTAAAGAAATAGAACAAAAAAAAATCATCAAATTTGTATAGAAGCATAAAAGATCTCGAATTGCCAAAGCCATCCTGAGAAAAAAGAATGAGGCTGGAGGCATCACTCCGCCCCACTTCAAATTATACTACAAAGTGACAGTAATCAAAACGCCATGGTATTTGCAGCAAAACAGACATACAGACCAGTGGAACAGAATCTAGAGTCCAGATGTAAACCCTTATATATATGGGCAAGTAATTTTCGATAAAGAAGTCAAAAAACATACAGTGGATAAAGGAAAGCCTCTTCAATAAATGTTGCTGTGAAAATTGGAAGGCCACCTACAAAAGAATGAAACTAGACTTTTGTCTATCACCACAAACCAAAATTAACTCAGAAGGGATTAAGTACCTGAATATAAGACCGGAATTAATAAAATGCATAGAAGAAAACTTAGGAACTAAACTCAAGGATCTTGAACTTAAAGAGGATTTTATGAATTTAACCTCAAAGGCAGGGAAGTAAAAGCAAAAATAAATTAATGGACTACATCAAACTAAAAAGCTTCTGCTCAGCAAAAGAAACTGTCAACAAGGTAAAGAGACAACCATCTGAATGGGAAAATATGTTTGCAAGCAACACCTCCAATTAGGACCTAATATCCAAACTATACAAAGAACTCATATGACTCAATAACAACAAAAAACAAATGATCCAATCAAAAAATGGGCAGAGAGACCTGAACAGACACTTCTCCCCAGAGGACATACAAATGGCAAACAAATATTTGAAAAGATGCTCAACATCGCTAGCTTTGAGGGAAATGCAAATCAAAACCACAATGAGATATATCTCACACCTGTTAGAATAGCATAATCAACAGGATAAGTAATAAAAAATTCTGGAGAAGATGCAGAGTAAAAGGAACCCTCATACACTGCTAGTGGGACTCCAAATTGTATAGTCACTATGGGAAACAGCGTGGAGATTCCTCAAAATATAAAAACTGATATATCATATGATCCAGCAATCTCTCTACTGGGCATTTACCCCAAAGACTTGGAAAACCCATATCTGAAAAGATATTTGCACACCGATGTTCATAGCAGCATTATTCACAGTGGCCAGGAAGGACATGGAAGCAACAAAAGTGTTCTATGATAGATGATTGGCTAAAGAAGCTGTGGCACATATATACAATGGAATATTACTCAGCCATATGAGCAGATGAAATACTGCCATTTGCAACAACATGCATGGTGGCTTGAAATAATCATACTAAGCGAAATAAGTCAGACAGAAAAAGTTGAAAATCACATGATATCACTTATATACAGGATATAAATCTAAAAACAACAAATGGACAGGACAAACAAACAAAGACTCATGGATACAGACAACAGACTAGTGATTATCAGAAGGTGGGGGAAGAGCAGGGGAAAAAATTTAAATAATTTCTTCAATTAAATAAATAAATAAAAATCATCCTATTACATCTTCTCCTTTGTCTTTCTTGAAAAATAAACCTTGCTTTCAAGTTTAACCAATGACAGTTAACAGTAATCTGATTCTCTTTGATATCTTTCCAGGCTCATTTTGCCTGAGGTCTGCATTCCAAATGTTTGGTATTATATTTTTGCTCTAGGAAAGAGTTTAAAGAGGATAATTCTTTCTTTAGTAGTACTCTGAAACTGAGAGTCTTCATTAGGGTGACTAACCACTCCCATGTGCCTAGAACTAAGAGGTTGCTTGAAACATAAAACTTCCACTACTGAATCTCAGAAAGTCCCAAGTAAACTGAGACAGTTGATCACCCTTTGTTGGTACCAAAAACAAAATTTAAGGGGCAGACAAGTCCAAGTTTGTTTGAGAAGGGGGAATTCCTCAAGTGTAAGACTTTTATGCTACAACCAGGAAATTCCTTGGTCAACACAGTAGGCTGAAAAGCAGCACCTCCAACCCTATGTTAATGCCTAGAACCTGTAATTGTTACCTTATTTGGACAAAGAATATTTGCCAATGATTGAATTCAATCTAGAGATGAGGATATTGTTCTGGATCATGCAGGTGGGCCCTAGCAAGTGTCCTTGTAAGAGGAAGGTAGGGGAGATAACACACGAAGACAAGGAGGACAATGTCACCATGGTGGCAGAGATTAGATTGAAGCACCTACAGGTCGGAATACCAGCGGCCGCCAGGAGCTGGAAGAGGCACCAAAATGAGCGTGACCCTGCTGAAACCTTGATTTCATCTCAGTAATATTGATTTGGGACTTTTAGCCTCTAGAATGGTAAGAGCACGAGTTCCTATTATTTTAAGCTGCCAACTTTATGATAATTTGTTACGGTAACCATTTAAAAACGAATACAGTCACCCTCTCAAAGTTCTCTCCCTAGATATCAATTGGGGTCTTTGGTCTAACTCTGGCCAATTTAATCAAAACCATTTGTGAAACTAACAGGGAGTAAAATGGAAAGATATGGGGTGATTTGAAAGAAAACGCTTTAAAAAAATCAATCTTGGGGAAAGAACCAGAAAAGAAACTATGGGCAATTCTCTATGGGAGATAGCCAACAGTATGAATCAAACCAGCTGCTTTGAGACTTTGGTTCTTTTTGGAATCAAGTTCCAGAATAAAACGGTGTATCTGATTAGCCTAGCTGGGGTAAGGAGAGGGTGAAACGCCTTAATGTACAGCTCCTCTGTGACTGCGGAGGAAAAGGAGTTTCATTGAAGCCAAAAATCAGAAGTTGTAACTGAAAGACTAGACAGGAAAAACAAAACAGCAGATAAGCACTGTACTTGATTCTCAAGTGTGGTTCCCATAATTGGCAGAATCAGTACTACTGGGGAACTTGTTAGAAATACATATTCTTGACTCTCATCACAGATCTTCAGAATTAGAAACTCTAGGGATGAGGCCCAGAAATCTATGTGTTAACAAGCCTCCCAGTTGATTTCGATGCAAGCTAAAGTTTGAGAACCACTGATTGAATTGAAGGCTTTCTCACTTTGACCTCGATACTATATTAACAAATCCTTCCTCTCTTTTTGTTGTTCTTCCACCATCTTCGTTTAAGGTAAGCCTTCAGGACCTTTCGCCTGGATAATTTCAGCAGTGCTCTAATTCATTTGTCTGTACTGGTCTTACCTCCACAAATTCATTTTCCATTCAGGATCTAGAATAAACTATATAAAATAGATATATAATCATATTATTTTCATGATTTAAATTCTTTAGTGGTTTCCATTTTATTTCCAATATTACCAGTCCATCAGGAAGACTGAGAAACTTCTTATAATAAAAATTTACATGTCTTATCCCAAACCAACCAAATCAAAATAACAGGGCAGAAGCCAGGAACCTTATGCTTATAATGCCACCAATCCAGTTGGGTCCACAGACTGGCATTTGGGAGCCATTTCCTACAGATTAAGTGTAAAACCCTCTGGAACTTGCCCCCTTATCTACTTCAGCAGTTTGTCTCCCACTAATTTCTGCCTTGTATCATGTGTTTTAGTAATACTGAATGGCATCTCTTTCTCTGTTACCTAATGCGCAGTCAATAGTTACAAAACATTCCACATGAGCCTGAAAAGGATATATATTATCTAATTGCTGTTAATAACAATTTATATAAATCTGTTGTTGAAATCCGTCTTATTCTTACATATGTTTTTGTATATTTTATCCATTTCTGATAGAAGTATGTTAAAATCTCCCATGGATTTGTCCATTTTTACTTAAAATTCTGTCCATTTCCCCTTCTGTGTTTTTGAGGATATGTTGTTAAATGCATACAAGTTTCTGGTTGCTTTATCTAATTGATGGACTTTTTCATTTTTATTATGAATTATCTCTATTCATCTTAATTAATGTATTTACACTAAATTCTTTCTATGGCATTAATATTGCTATACTCGCTTTTTTTTTTTTTTTTAAGGTTTGCCTGATGTGATAGGTTGAAAAATGAACCCTCCAAATGTGTTTATGTCCTAACCTCTGGAATCTGTAAACATGATAACTTTATATGGCAAAAGAACATTACAGACATAATTAAGAATCTTGAGATGAGAAGATTATGCTGAATTATATCTTTGGGCCCAGTGTAATCACAAGAGCCCTTATAGAAGGAAGGCAAGAGTGTCAGAGCCAGAGAAAAAGACATGATGACCAAAGTAGCGGTTAGAGTGGTGCAAATGCTGGAGGGGGCTACGAGCCAAGGAATGTGGGCAGACTCTAAAAGCTGGAAAAGGCAACAAATGGATTCTCCCCAATAGCTTTCAAAAGGAATGCAGTCCTGCCAACACTTTCTTTCAACCTTATAAGATTCATTTCTGACTTCTTACCTCCAGAATTGTAAGATGAAATTCTGTTGTTTTAAGTTACTAAGTTTGGGCTACAAGCAGCAATAGAAAGCAAATAGTTGGTATATATGTTTCCATCCCTTTATTTTAAATCCTTCTTTATTGTTCTTTTTAGGTATCTCTAACAGAAAACATATAGATGGTTTTTATATTTTCTTCAATCTGATATTCTCTTTTAATAGGTGAGTTTAAATTGTCTTTATTTATTTTGTTAGATTTGTATTAATTTTTGCAATTGTATTTTGTAATTTCTGTTTACCATGGATTTTTTTGTTCTTTTTTCTTCTTCACTGCCTTCTTTTAAAAATATTTTTTACTTTAAAAATCCTTTAAAAAATAAACTAATCGAAAACAGACTCACAAATGTAGAAGACAATCTGGTGACGACCAGAGAGGAGAGAGATGGGACGCTGGAAGAAAGAGGCAAAGGGTTAAAAAAGTAAAAATTAATAGTGAATAGAGGGTCACAGGGATGGGGTATGCAGTCAGTGGTCAGGTAATGGCTAGGTGGAGAGCCAGAGGGAAGACAGAATAATCAGGGGGATTGTTTCATAAACTATATAAATGTCTAACCAATGTACTGTATAGTTGAAACTAATAAAATTAAATTTAAAAAATCTTTTTAAATGCAATGCAACATGCATTCTGAAAAACACACAGAGCTTAAGTGCACAATTTAAGAGACTTATGAAGCAATCACGTTGGTAACCATCACAGAGGTCACGATCTAGAACATTGGCAGCAACTCAGAAGTTCGCTATCTATCCTATTTCCAGTCACAACTCTTCCTTCTCACCTAAGTGAGTGATAACATATTCTTTATTCATCCGAAGCTACTTTGGAAGCTGAAGAAATTATTTTCATTTTTAGCAGTTATTCACAATCTTAAACATTAATTAAGCTATACAATTCCCAAAACATAAGTACATCTAGCATCTCCACCTTTCTACTGAACAACAAATACTCCCATGTTCCCTTGTTATTCTTATCCATTTTTATACACATGCAAAAATAAATTTTTTTACAATGTCAAGAATTTGCTAAATTTACTGGCATATTTATACAACTTCATTTACCATAATTTTATGCAGCATACTTTATCCTTCTGGATTTAACGTCTTTCTTCCTGAAGCCTACCCTTTAACAGATGTTTTAATGATGGTCTGGGGTAGTAAAATTCTTCCTGTCATTGAATATCTTAAATTGACTCATTCTTTCTTGAAAATTGTTTTAGCTGAGTATGGAATTCTAGAGGGACAATTATTTCCTTGAGTACTTTCTCCATCGACTTCTGAAGTTGAATGTTGATAATAAATCTACTTATCCAAATTAGAATTCCTTTTCAGAAAATTGCCTTTTCTCTCTGCTACTCTTAAGATTTTCTCTTTATCTTTTTTCTCTAAGTTGTAGTATTTTTACTAATGTTGCTATATGTATTTATTTTTATTTAACTCTTCTCATAGCTTATTTTCAATCTAAAGACCCAGTTCTGGACTCAGTTCTCAATCACTATCTTTTAAAATATTTCTTCTTGAGAGGAAAAATGATATAGATGATAGAGGCTCTGTTCATCCCTCTGGCAACTAAATCAAAGTTGTGGCAGAAAAAAGGAGCGAACAGCAAGGAAAAATACCCTAAAGTCAAGATGAACAAGCCATACAACTAGGAAGAAATCTAAGAAATCACCCTGCAATGGCAGAAGGTAGGATGGGCTGAGGACATGAGGCTACCTAATCCCAAGTGGCTGAGTGGGACAGAGGCTGTGGCAGTGGCAGACGCCTCTTAAAGGGGCCGTGTCCATGATCGGTGATGGATCTGCTTGCTCTGAGCACCAGTGCCGTTTGGCTGCACAGGGACTTACAGGGCAACACTGAGTTGTCAAAGTGAGGGCCGCGGTGAGGCTCTCTCCCCAACAGAGGTGCCAGCAGTATCCATTGTTCCTCTATTGGGCATTTCCGTCTTCCATTGTGCAGACTCAATGCTGCCATAGCAGAGACAACATGAAACTGGAAAACTGAGGTCACTCCATCTGGAGGATTCCTTGAAACTCTGCCTCCTCCAACTCATGGCCCCACCCAAGCCACATCCAGGTGTGTCCTTGCTTAGTCAGGTGCTCCTTGCTAAGCAGCACCAAGACTCACACTAGTAGCAGCTGGCCTCAGTTTCTGTGGATTGCTTGCTAAATCTTAACAGGTGGCCCTGGAGAGGCACAGGCTGGGGCTAAATTTGGCCTGTAGCTGAACCCCTCTCAGGACTGTGGCCACTGGACACCTACTACACAGATCCACACTAACAAGACCAGGAGACTTAGGAGCTTTGATAAATACATAGAAACAGACACAAAAAGGCAGCAAAATGGGAAGACAAAGAAGCAGAAACCATATGAAAAAAAACAGAGATCCAAAAATAATGGAGTCAAGCAATCTAACAGATGCAGAGTTCAAAACACTGGTTATAAAGATACTCAATGAACTTAAGAAAGGGTAGATGAATTCAGTGAGAACTTCAACATAAAGATAGAAAACATAAAAATGAAAATGGAAATTATAAAAGGGGACCAGTCAGAAATGAAGAATACATAATTTGAGATGAGAAGTATATTAAATGGAATAAACAAAGGAATAAACAAAGTGAATAAAGAAGAGGATCAAATGACCTATATAGAGAATGGGAAAGCTATTCAATCAGAATGGCAAGAAAAAAGAAGCCAAGACTATAACAATAATTTAAGAAGCCTATGGGACACTGTTAAATGTAAAAATATCCAAGTCATTGGAATACCCAAGGGAAAACAAGATGTAAACAGCTATTTGAAGAAATAATGGAAAACTTCCCTAACCTGGTGAGGGAAATGGACATAAAACCCCAGGATACTCAGAGTCCCCAAAACAAGGAACCTAAAGAGGCCCACACCAAGATAAATCATAATTAAAATGCCAAAGGTTAAATACAAAGACAGAATCTTGAAAAGCAGCAAGAGATAAGCAGTTAGTTACCTATTAAGTAGCATTCATAGACTGGTAGCTGATTTCTCAAACTATGCAAGATGTAAGGGCTTGACACAAAATATTCAACATGATGAAAACCCAGGATCTACACCAAGAATATTTTATCCAGTAAAGCTATCATTTATAGTTGAAGGATAGATAAAGAGCTTCCCTCCAACAGGAAACATTGGATGGACTTCTTTAAGAAGAAAAATAAGGTATCAAAAACAGGAATAAAGAATGGTAACAATTACATTCCTATCAACAAGTACCTCAAATGGAAAAATAATTCAGTGCTCCAAACAAAAAATAGAGTGGCAGAATGGATAAGAAAACAGAATCCCTAAATATGCTGCTTACAAGAGACTTGCTTCAGATTAAAAGACACACATAGACTAAAAGGAAGGGGATGAACAAAGATATTATCTTGATGGAATTAGAGGGTATTGTATTGAATGAAATGGGTTGGATAGAGAAAGACAAATATCACATAATTTTACATACATGTGGAATCTAAAGAATAAAATCAACAACAACAAAAGTGGAAATAAACTCATAAATACAGAGAATATTTTTAGGGATTCTATATGGGAGAGGAGTTAGGGGGATAAAAGAGGGCAAAGAAATTGAGAGGTGCAGGTGGATGGTTTCAGAGTAGACATGGGGATGTAGAGTATAGCGTGGGGAGGGTGGTTAATAATGTTGGAACGAATATGTGGAGGGGAGGAGGGGTGCCAGATTTCGTAGGGTGAGTGCTTTGCAAGTTATGTGGATCTCAGATCAATATGCTGTACAGCTGAGGCTGGTGTGTTGCATACAAACTATAATTGAAAAAAATTCATTGAATTGTACAATGTAAATGCAGGCAACTATTTGTCTATTATATTTCAATAAATATTAAAAAAGCAATATATATATATATTCTCCTTCACCCTTCCTTCTGTAATTTTTAAAATATTTATTTATTTTAATTAGTTTTAAGTATACAGTATATTGTTTAGACATCTATATCGTTCATAAAATGATTCCCCCAATTGCTTCCCTCCCCCGGCCCTTCACTTAGCCAACATACTAATGCTAACTGCATTCCCTATGTCATGTTCCCCATCCCCATGGTCATCTATGAACTACTAATTTATGCTTCTTTAACCCTTCACCTATTCTACCAGCCCCCTCAAGGCCCCTCCCCTCTATCCGTCTTCTGTCATTTTAATTAGACTATTGGACTATCACAATCAGCTCTCCATACATCAGCTTCTCTTTTCATGGTATTTGTCTCTTGGTCTATGCTGCATATTTTGTGAAATTTCCAGTACTGCCTTTTAATTTACAAATATTCTCATTGACTATAGAGTCACTGAGCTTATTTTCTATTTCAATGACTATATTTTTCATTTGCAGGATTTCTAGGTTTTCAAATCCTTCTTTGTTGTTTTATTCTTCCTTGTTTTGGTTTCATAATTTCCTTTCTTGTTGTCTGGTTGTTATTTTCTTAGGAAATTCTAAAGAGTTATTTTAAAGTTGGTTACACATTTATCATTTTATTTTGTATGGAGTGAAATCTTCTCCCAATTGTTGATTTTGTTGGCTGTGTTAGTGTTCTGTTTCCTCCTGTGTTTTAGAATTTTGGTCTTTAAAGCATATCTTAAGTGGGAGATTTTTTTTTTTTGTCTGATGTCTCTGCCTCTTCTCTCTCCCTCTCTCTCTCCTACTCCCATTTCCAGTTGTCTCTGTGTAGCAACCTGAGTTCTTCTTGCCCATGTCATGCTTATGTTGCCGTCTCATGCTTGTCCCTCAAAGATAGGAGTAAGATATTAGGCATTCGATCTTCAACCTCGTCTCAGGTCATGACTCTAAGACTGAGTCCACTTTCTTCTACCTCCTGGATTCTCATCTTTATATAAACTAAAAACTGAGACCACCAGCCCTTTTCTAGACCTGGAGGGCTGGCTTATGTGCCCCTTATCTCCACTCCCCTAGTCTACTATTATATCATTTACCATATCATTTAAAAAATAACTGTTCACGTGACTGCCCCCCCCCAACTATACAGTAAACTTCTGGAGGATGGAGACTGTGGCTTATTCTTTGTTCCCTGGATATGTTGCACAAATGAACCAATAAATATATTCTTGATGAAATAAAAAACAAACAGATAATATGATTCTTACTGTTTTGTGAATATGCATTATGATCAGTATATTCAGTAATTAAAATATGGCTTGATACTTACAAATTGTCAACCTCCCTAACTTTATCATTTTGTAATGCTGCTTATGTCAGATTTAAACTATGCCGTTATTATAGTTTTATAGCATGTTCATGGTGATTTGGTGTTAGCTTTTTCATTGTTTCATGAAGTTTCTAGATTTAGTGAGGCCAGGATACAGTAGTTAGTTAACTTATGCCAATGAAATAAAGTCTAAATAGAAGCTTAGTTTTATAGAAATAACAGATTAGTAATGGAAAGCAGCTCATTGACTCTTCTGGGACTTTTCGAGTAAGACTGAACTCCAAGATTTCTATGAATGTCATTTAAATAGCAAAGAAAACACTCTATTATCTAGCCAGATTTACCATAATTGGCAGAAACTGTAGAATTTTTAAGTGTTTTTGGTAAAGTTCCAAAAAACAGAAGTACTTAAATCTACCCAGAATTCATGCATGTGAATGAAATTGTAGCCAAATCTGAAAATGTCAGACATGAGATTTTTACACCAAAGAGATTCTAAGTGTGAAATATCTTCACTATTTTGTCTGTTCTTTAAACTGAACCCCTAATAACTTTTCTACCATCAGGGCAAACATCATTAGTTAATGATAGAATTAAAGATTAAAGATAGCTATTTATTTACATCCTGTACTTTTTAGTTAAAAATTTTTACATTTAACAACAGAGAGCGTTACTGCAAATTTAGGAAATAGAGGCAAAGGTTAAAGAAACTGCAAGGAAATAATCTCATAAATACAGAACGTGACACCTTCAACAAAACAACTCACTTAGTCTCTTCATAAAGTCATTATCATTAAAGAATATGGTGGAAGAAACTGGCATAGAATAAAATGACATAACCAATGCAAAGTATGAAACTTGATTTGTGTTTGTGAAATGTAGCCATTAAAAAACATTTGAGGGATAATTCAGAAAAATTTTAATATAAATTCAGTATGAGATGATACTAGGAAATTATTGAAAGTTATCTTAGGTTTGATAATGGCATTGTGATTGTGTAGGAGAATGTCCTCATTCTTAGGAGATGCAAGATGTATTGTGTGTGAAGCATATGCTGCCTATAATTTACTTTGAAACAGTTCTGCTAGAGAGGAAAGAAGGGAAGAAAGGAGGGAAATAAAGTGTTAAAAATGTCAAATCTATGTGATGAGTAAATGAATATTCATTGTGTTATGCTTTTCTCAATGTTTGTATATGTTTGAAAATTAATAATAAATTTGGAGAAAAAGAACAGAGACTTTGGAATTAAGCCAGTTTTGCCAGTTTTTAGACTGAGTTATTATAGTTCTCTGAACCTTGGTTTTCTCATCTGAAAAGAGGTTAATAATATTTCTTATTCCATAGAATTATTATAAACTATATAAGATGGCACATGTAAAGCATATGTGTACTTAACACATGTACTTCTCTCTTACCTATTATTATCATTACCTATTATTAGGTAATTAATCCCTCTTATTATAGGTATTATTACCTATTATTATCAGTTTTTAAGGTACAATTTTGGCTTTTCAAAGCACTTTCATAAATATCTTCTTTAAAATTCACACCGAGCTATAAAATAAGCAAAAATGGGAAAATAATTATCACACTATTTACTATGTAATATTATCTAAAATATTTCACCTATTACAATTATTATATTAGAATTATTGGAAATAAATATGCACTTGAATGAAATGAAGACTATTACAGTGTTACTTTTCAAAAATAAACACCCAAATTTTAAAATAAAGCTATGGAAAATGCTCTGAAAATATGACATGTATTTTAAACAAAAATATTTTAAATGATGTTATATTTTAGTGTTAATCCTTCTGAATCAGTCACTTAGCTTAAGAGAGACAATGATTCCACTTCCTTTTCTTTAAAATAGTATGAATTTGATGGTAATTATGCCTTATGGGATAAATAATTCTATCTACCTTGTTTACAAAACTTGAACATCAGGTGTAGGATATACTTAGAAATCAGGATAACGTTAATACAATAGAAGGTCCTTTTGATTTTCAGAATCTTTCTAAGAGATGCAAAATGTTACTATAATTAAAAACCTGGCTGGGGAAAGAATAAACAACATTTGAGAGTTGATCATTGGCTTTGGTCTTGTTAAGGCCCCCGGTGGTGGTAATAATAATAATAACAACAACATAGCAACAATAATAGCAGCACCCATCGAGTGAAGGCATACTATGTGCCAAGCATTATTTAAGTTACATTTTTCTTGTTACTTTGGGCAATTATTTCTGAGCTTAATTTTTTTCTGATAAAACTGAGTTATTAATAAGCATCCACCTTCCCCCTATTAAGGGTCAAATGAGGTAAGTTCTTTAAAAAATTGTAAAGTGCTCTGCAAACGCATTGTAATTAGTTTCCATCGAAACAGCAACCTGGGAGCAAGCAGAGGAAAGGATGTTTCCACCGCTCCTTGTAAGCCTTAGCCTGGAGGCCCTGTGAACCCAGGCGTGCTGAGAACCTGTATTTGAAAAACGAAATGCAATTCTCTTGTGAAATGGGAAGGGACAAGTTGCTTATTGCTTCCAAACCTCCCAGGATGAGAATTTTCTTTACTGTTATTCTTTTTGTTGAGTACTTATCATTTGCAATTTTATAGAAGCTCATTTTCTTCTCCTGAGAGATGTGAAGGAAGAAATCTACCACCCAGGATGGGGCCAGGAGTGGAAATTTGTTTAAACAAACAAATAAACCCTCTATACTTGCATTTCAAATAAAGCACTATTGATTTTTTTTAACATCAAAATTTACTAGCTTGTTATATGATGCCAAACCACTGAATTAATAATCTCTTAGGAAAACACACGATTTGGAGATTTAAATTTTCTGCACTTTATTTTTTGTAATGTTTCAAATGCCATTGATATTCTACTCATGCCTAGACAGCCAAGGGTGAATGTAATTAGAATGCAATGAGACAGTATATGTCAAATAAAAAATGTTCTTCCCCCACGTGTCTCTAGTACATCTGTGCTGTGTGTCACCCCAGAATGGAGAATCATTGAAAATTTCGCTTTTTATACAGTGATACTGGATTAATAAATCAAGAAAGACTTTTGAGTAATAGTTGATTTATTCTAAAATTTCAGGCATCAATGAGTCTATGGAATGTGGTCTTTTTTCCCTATTTATAATAGGGCAATATGCTTGTCTGTGTATTTGAAAAGCTGAATTTCTGAAGTGATGCATGGAGAATTTATTTTTATCCCAGATATCACAGCGAACAGTTTGTAAATAACTGACTGGTTCTTTCCAGAAACAGAGATGACAGTGCAAATACATAAGACACTTCACAGTGGCAACCTGGTAATTTTTTTTTTTTTTAAGTTTTAAATATCACCAGTCAGCAGGAGCAAGTTCTTCCTAGATTGCTATAAGATCCATCAATTGGATTTCCTGAGATCCCAGTATATATCTCTGCAGGCGTTACAAACAATATTTTAAAGTTGTTATTGAGTTAATTCAATTGCAAACTGTTATTCCCTTAAGACACATGAACTGGGTGAGAGTGAAACGAATAGGAACAGAGCTAAATCTTCAGACCTGTTGGGATTTGTGTTCTCTAACATCATTTACCTAAGAAAATAATATGAAAAGTTTTCACAGTTTTGTTAACCAGGAAGAAATGGAACCTCTCCTATGCGGTCTTTGGGAAAACCAATTATGTAGATATTACAATCAAATAACTATGAATCACAATGTAAAATGTGTATATCCTTTGATTAGGCAATTCTGCTTCTAATCTACCATAAGGAGATAATCAGAGGAGTACACCAAGGATTATGCCAAAGTGGTTCACCAAATTTTTGTGATTAATAAAAAAGGAAAATAGCATAATGTCTATTAATGGAGATTGGTTAAATAAGTTTTGGTTAACTGAACTTTGCAGATATTAAAAACAATGATATGCTAGTTTTAATTTTAATTAATTCATTATTAGTATCAACACTAATATTTATAAATTAATATTAGAAAACGAAAAACACATTACAAACTGCAGAATTCCATGTCAGTAAAGTGTGTGTTTGAGTGTGACTATATGATGGAAAGGCTAATCACCAGAATGTTATTAACATCCCTCTCTGGGTTACAGAGATGTGATTACTTTTTCTTCCTCATGTTTCACCATTTTATAAAGATCAGGCATCATTTTTAACATTGAAAGTCATTTTTACTCAGAAAAATTATTCTCTCTGCAAAACCCACACTATTCCCTAATTACTTGCTAACATTAGAGCATGAGTTTTCCACTTGGTAAAGGATTTATTGATTTGTGGAAGGAGAGAAGCCTATGAAACCCCGCAGTGCATTGCTATCAAAATCATCCCGGGACTTGGAAACTATGAGACTGAACATAAGCTGCAACCTTGTTTTTACCATGTCGAAGACATGTTGGTTTTTTCATCTGCAAGCAAAGATCGTAATCATTGCCTTACTCATGTCTGAGATGTTAATAATACCCTAAAGTGTTACTGCATTTACATTTTCATAGCATTTTGTTTTCAGTCTGCCCTGTGATGCTTACCGGTAGATAGTAACATCCCCCTTGTGTGGATGAGGAAATAATATCTCTGTTTCTCCATCTGTTAAATGTGACTAAAAGCCATAGTTACCTCTAAGAGTTCTTGGGAGAAGCAACTGAACTAATAGATGTAAAATGCTTGAAACGGCTCGGCATACAAGTTCTCAATCATATTAGCTGTTGGTTGTTTTTTTTTTTTTTTCTGTTACCGTCGATATTATTATTAAGCAGAACTTGGAGGATTATCATCTTTTCAAGTCACCCATTGAGACTCTCTTTGAAGTGGCAAAGCTGTACCACTCTTAACGGAGAAGCCCAGAGCCCTGTGGCAGTGCCACTTCAAAGGTGAAATATGTTGTTAAAAAGTCAATTTGATAATGAGGATAATAAATATCTCTTAGAGGTATAAAAAATATTCTTTATACTTTATACTGAACCTATAATGATCTATAGAGAAAAGCAGTCTAACAAAAGATAATTTCTGCTTCATCTAGTTGAAATGAAAAAAAAATGAATCCTTACGTCAGATGTATATGGCTAAGCCCTTAATTGCCTTACTAACATTTCCTCTTGCTTCCTAAGAAGAAGATCAGGCGTCATTTAAGATTAAGAAGACATGAAATTAGATTGTTAATGACATAATCTGTACAATGCCATTCTGCGCCACCATTCAATCTCATATTTTAGAAGAATATTATTGATACGAGAACATTTTCAGAGTGTATATTATGATTAAACACTGGCAGTCTACAGAGCAGTATATAATTCTAATAAAAATGATCGTATAAATAATAATAGCATTTGTTGAGTATTTTTCCTGTGACAGCAATGTGCTGAGCATAGTATTTGCATTGTTCTCATTCAATTCACTCCTCAAATCAACCCAAGGTGGTAGGAACATTATGTTATCCCCATTTTACAGCTATATCCTAATCCAAAATTCAGGCTTTGAACCACTACAGGGTGTAGGAGTACTTGCAGAAAATAGGAGAAAGAATGAAGGGGAAGAGTTGAGTTTTCAGCTACTGTTACCAGGACAGGTGACAAATGTTCAAATACAAGACACCGTCCAGTGGATTTACCTGAATTTTGATTGAATCTCAATATCTTTTGAGGAAAAATAAAGACCTACAATAACCTCTGATCTCCATAGTAACTGTTAACCATTTCGTATTACCAGTTTCTTGTTAGTCTAAGGCAGTTCTGAGTAATGCAAGTTGCCTGCGCATTTCCCATTGTAGTTGTGCTAACTTTTCCCACTGGGGACAGCATATCAGGATGCAGGACATTTATATTACTATGGAGACAACCTTGAAGCTGGTGTGTGTGTGTGTGTGTGTGTGTGTGTGTGTGTGTGTGTGTGCGCGCGCGCGCGCTTCAACTTGTGAAGCTCCCATCATCATCTCTTAATATTACATGTCTATCCCCACTGGGTACCAGACACTGCATTACTCTAAAAATACACTTCCTTTCCCACAGGGCTTTTTGAGTAGTCTACAAACTGACTTAACTGCATGCTTTTATTTTTATGTGTCACTAGCAATGACATCAGAAACTTGGGTTTGTTTTTCCTACACAGATCATAGAATAATCTTTGTAAAACATAAAAATGCTTTCGTCACTCTTTTATGCTTAGAATTCTTTATGAGCTCCTCATTAACCACAGAATAAAGTCATCACTTTATGTAAGCATGACTGACAAAACCTGTATGGTCTGCTTCCTCTCAACATTTTTCTCCCTTATATACCTGTTTCTGATCAACAAAACTCTTAATATTGCTCAATCCTGCCAGACTTTTTCACAATTCCAAGCTTTTGTCCTTACTGTTGTCTCTGGCAGCAATGACTGTCATCACCCCCAACTTCTTGGCGGGTTTATACATCTTGAACACTGTACTCAGACATCACTTTTTCCATAGTGCCTTTCTTAACATCCTGAGCCACGCTTAGTAACGTATCCTCTTACCCACCCTCAGTATATTTTTGTACCTCGACTGAGGCAGTTATCACCCTTGATCAAACTGTGAATCCATAGACACAGAGGCAGTGCTTTATTTACCTCTGTAATCCTAGGACCTAGCATAGTGCTTAAAACACATGGTTCTGTAAATCTTGAATTCTTGAATGAATGAATGAATAAATGAATGTCAGACAGTGGCTCACTCTTATAAATCAATTGGCATGGGAGTTTTTGACCAGGTGTCCACAGGTAAACTGCAACTTTCAATGAATTTCCTCTAAAATGGATGTTAAATTGTAATTGAACCTGTGGGGATAATTGTGCACACATATGTCCGAGTAGCTGGTCCAGAGCATCCATCATATACCCAAAGAATTTATGACAGAGTAATAGAGTTACAGATTACTGATATAATTCAATCTCTGCACAAATGAAGGTCTATATTTTCTCTGATGCATGACAAAACAAGCAAAAAACATAGACAAGGGAATAGGGGCTTTTGAGAGAAATAAGCCTGGGCATGAGCATCTCTGAAGAATGAAGTCTCCTTTCAGTCTTCATAGTGGGAGATTCTCAAAACATCAGTGCTTAGGATTCAGACCTGAGTAACATGCAATGCAAGCCCAGGGTTTAGTTCATTCACTCTCTTATCTGTTGTGGGCCATATTACCTCATGACAGGGTATGTGGGTGGTGATGAGTGAGATGGATTCTTCTCCCTTCCTGTTGATTTGTTCACCTAAACAAATTCTTCATTAAGTTCAGAGAGCCAGAGGAAGTGACATTAGTTTGTGGATTCTTTGTTATTTGAAATCTAGCTAAATTATAGCACTATTCAATGTGGCTTTTTTCTTTCTTTCTGGCTTCATAGATTTCCCTTACATTTTCAACTGGGTGAGTTATTTGCCATTTGCTTTCATAATCTGGTGTTTGTGCAGTGTCATAGGAAAAAGTTAATATGTTCTTCCTGCTACTCTAGGGATTTCTGCAGCTTCATAATGATGGAAGTAATCTATAAATGTGGTCTCTAAGAGCACCTCTGGGCCTGCTTTTTGAATGAAAGGCAGAGTGGAATGGAAGAAATCTGTTGGCACCATCATCATTATCTAAATGGATGTAAATGCAGCAGATTGAAAATGCTCATCCTTACCAGAAATGATAAGAATCAAAAGGCTTGCTCTGTGCGTGTTTAATTGTAATGGTGCATTGAAACCAAATTACCAAGTGGGAGCTATGAACACTTCGCAGAAGGCAATTGGCCCCACATTTATTTTTGCCATCTTGATGGGTATTAGAAGATGGCTAGGCTTCCTAAACACTGTGCACTTCTAACCTGAAAGAATATTTCGGCACATTAAGAAAACATGACATGAGTTCAAATGAACTGAGTTACATTAGCCTTCTTTCTGGTCAGTTAGGGTCAAATGGTGACTTGTCTATTCAGTACATAGTAGCTAACTTCTATTAAGCACAAACTATGTTTCAGGCATAGTGCTAAGCTCTTTACATACATTATCTCATTTAACTCTCACATACCTTTGAGTAGGATCTGTCATTATCTCCATTTTACAGAGAGAGATTCTGAGACAGAGAGAAATCAAGTAACTTATCTAAATTTGCATAGTAAATAAAGTAAAAAATAAACATATTTATCTGACTCCAAAGCCAGAATTGTTAATATGTGAAATAATTTATTTTTATATCATCAAAGCATTCCTTTATCAACGTATTGGTTTATTCAACAAATATTTATTGAGCAGCTACTATATGCTGGTTACTAAGTAACAAAATGAAAGCAAACCAGATGTTGTTCCTGCTTTTAAGGACTTGCAGTCTCCAGTGAACATGCTAGCAATAACCAGAAAGAACATTTTGTGATAGTTTTTTATGCAATCTATAGCATCATTCTTGCCTTTTTCTTCCTGATCGACATCATCATCATTATCATCAACATGAATTACTATTTATTGGACCCTCAATATATGCCAGATGCTATATTGAATACCATTTACCTCTCACAACCCTTCAGATATATTCATCCCCACGATATGATTAAAAACTACAGTTCACAGAGCTTAAGTGACTTTGCCCATGTCACCCAGCTAGTAAGTTGCAGAGCCTACATGTAAACCCACGCAGTATGATCTCATATTTTAACAACAATATCACCTGAGGAATCGGAGGTCACTCTGATAAACAATGTCATGTGAAAATTTGGGGGGGCTATTCTGAAAATAATGGTGATAAAAAGTTTGAGGAAAAATAAAAGCACTATGTACTGAGTGCTTGCTTTCTGCCAGACACTGTGCTAGGAATTGTTCAATATGCTCCTCTTTATGCATTTTGATATCCTGAAGGTGACTCTTATTAGTGCTATTCCTATTTTGTAGGCAAGGAAACTGAGACTCAGAGAAATGTGAGACCCAAGGTCCACACACAGTAGAGGTGATATTTAACCCCAGATTAATTGTAGAGCCTCATATTTTATTAACAATGCTGCCCAGAGCATTCCTGGGGAAATGTTCATTTTCAGACAGATCCAAATAAAACCCTCTGAAAAGCAACGCAAAGTTGCCTGAAGTATACAAACTGCTGGTCAGGCTCCATCTGAATAAGGACCTGAGCTCCCCAACACTTATAAATATTATTATAATATTATTTTTTCCCTATATTTAAAATACGCTTTGTTTTTCCTTCTTATTTGGTGGAAGAATGCTGAGTGTGTTTGGGGAATGAAGAAATAAAAAGGGGAGCAGGATGCTTAGAGATGAAGGGATTCTAGAGAACTATGGAAACCCAAGTTAATCTAAGTGCTCTGGGGCTTGGCCTCCTGCAGTTTCTCTTTATCTACTGATAACAACTCATCTCTGGAGGGCCAAGGAGTTGGGGGAAGATGGTCATTTTTAAAGAAGAGAGCTTCTGGCTACATTTAGTTAGGCCTTTTTACCCTACATATAGTAAAGGGCAAGAATCCCACAGCTCACAGCTTTCCCTGAAATGTGGCTGGGTCTCGGATTCTAATGAAGTTTCAGAAGGTTGGGATTCACAGGGAACATTAGAAGGACTGGCATAATAAGAACAAGATCATTTAATGAGCACCTCTCATGTGACTACTTTACAATCATTATCTTATTTAACCTTTTTTCCTACTCTGCAAAGGAGGCATTTTTATGTCCATTTTACAGACTAGGAGATTGTAGTACAGAGACAGAACTTCCTGCAAGTTTGTACAGCCAGGAGAGATAGACCAGAGATTCAGATTCAAGATCAGATTTTAAGCACAATTTACTTCTCTCCTCAGGGGCCAGAAATCAGTACTTGGACCTTCTGATTGAACATGGCTGCTGTCTGGCATCCTTATCTCAGTCACTGGCCCATGAGTTTTTCCCTTTAGGCCTTGACCTTTCCATTCTTTGGCCCTTTTCTCATTGCCAATCTGTATTGGACTTGCAGGATAGGATGTTTGCCCTGCCACCTCTCCCTTCTAGGGGATTCCCACCTTAGCTATTCTATGCAAGTTCAAAACCATATTACTACCTGGTAATCTTGACCATGAACTGGAAATGGACCTCCACCTAAGAATAGCCAATTCATAGGATGGCTAGCAACCTGTGTGGTGAGCTACAAAGAAAGCATTGTTCAAACAGGTATGATGGTTGCTTATAAGTTTAATTCTTTTCCTTTTTCTCTTCAGCCCACCCTTACTCAGGATTCACATAATGTAAAGTGCTAAGATGCACAGAGAAAACTGGTGGTTACTTTTAGGAGTAGAAGCTGCAAAGACATCCAGGGAAAGGGCTTAGAAAGCCTGGGGTCTTAAGAGAAGCAAGAAGCTATGGAGAGATAGAGGCAAGTTCAGCATAAGAGCAGGGGATCCATGAATTCCCATTGCTGATAGTACAGCTGACTGTTTTAATACTGAACTAGCTGTCCTTGAGGCCTAGGAGAACCTATTCCATTTTTGAGACTCCTACCTCTTTTGCTACTTACTTTTATTTCCATTTAAGCACAGTTATCTGAAATAACATGTTGAGTCTCTGGTGCTCGCATCAAAGATCAGAACAGACATGAATCTTCAAGAAGAAATCTAGAGCAAAAGGAGGGTGAGCTTGAGAAAAATTTGGATTTTTTTTTTCAGTTCAGCTCTGTGAAGATGTTAAAATGTAAATTTAAATCTGGATAGAGAAACATTTTATAACATTAGGTCAAGTAGACCTTTGAAATCAAGCTACTATATAATCCATAATATTTATATAAGCACATCCACCAGAAGTCTTGCCTGTGTTTGAACACTTCTGGCAATGGGGATCTCACCATCAAGGTGTAATTGTCAGATTTAAAGGACTAAAACTTTCATATAACAAATAACTAGGATAGAAATATAATATAGAACAGAATAATATATCTCTGATACTTATATGCTAATGATAACATCTGTTCATTGGGCTAGGTGTGGGAATGAACAACACAGGGTATTCCTGCCTCCATGGAGTTTACATTATTTTTTTTAAAGTTCTATAATGAAAAATTTCAAACATATAGAATAATAGAGTGAAGAGTATAATGAACACCATATATCATTACCCGGTTTGACAACTAAGAACATGTAACTGCTTTGTTTCATATTTATTCCTTTCCCCACAAATCTCCCTACTATGCTGCAGAATAATTCTAAAATAAATCCCAGATGTCATATAATTTCAAATGTGTCTTTTTTTCATGTACCACAATGTCATTATTCACACCTAAAAACATTTAATAATGATTTCTTAATATCATCTAATTTCCTGTCTTTTTTTTCTTTTTTATCCCATTATTACTGTTATAAATCTTTTTTACAGTTGATTTTGTTTGGAGTTTTACATTCTAACAATAGATTTTATTATAATATAAACACACTGAATCTTGATATTTCATTACTACCATATATATGTAGTAAATCTACATGGAAGAGTATTGATTCTTTAAAATGTATAGAGTTTAAAAATCACTTGGTAGCCCTTATTTTTAATTTTTCTTTGCTCTTGTTTTAGAAATTTATCTTCTGGAGATTATTGTAAACAGGAAATTGAACACAACTCTTTGTTTTCCCCCAAATGGTTTTCTTCTCTTTTCATGTGGCTTTCTTAGTTAACAAGCACAGGTATGTTCACAATGCAATAATACTGTTCTTTGGAAAGCTTATTATTATGAAGGCCTGTCATCCTGAGAAAACATTTATTTAATGGAAGTCCACTAGAAAAATGGTAGAGCTGTTGATTCAGCAATCCTACTTCTATGGCCTAATACAAAAATAAATGTAAGACAAAGTAGAAATAATTAATATGTAATTATACATTACACAGCCATATTAGTTGCTAAAATTTTTTATTTGTAAAGAATAATAAAATAAACATGTGTTATGTATAGTTATAATACATTATACATTAAACATATACTTTATATACTAAATCTACAATGATATGTTTATATATTATGCACAACTATGTCCATCTCATTGTTAATTATAACATTGCAAATTTTAACATCCATTGATTGGAATTAGTTAAAGAAATAGAGCTTCACCTATATAATGAAATGCTACAAAGCAGTGAAAAATATGTGGAAATATACATATTATTATGGAAAGATAAACACAAAATAATTTTAGATAAATTAAATAATTTTAGATAAATTAAAATATATGTACATGTATAAATTATATACACAACTTACATATATGTATAAATACATAGAAATAGCTTTTATATGTATGTACAGTAGTCTCCCCTTATCCACAAAGGATATGTTCCAAGGCCCCCACTGGATGCCTGAAACCAAAGATGATACCAAACTCTATATATACTATGTTTTTTTCTGATACATACATGAACTTTTCACATAAAGGAAGCACTTTATGGTTTCTTTTTGGCATATCTAAATTACCAGCATCACTACTCTTGCACTTTGGGACATTTATTAAATGAAATAAAGATTATTTGAATACAAAACTGCACTATCACAATAGTCAATCTGATAACCCAGATTACTACGAAGTGACCAATAGGTAGAGAACATATTCAGCATGAATACACTGGGTGGGATGGAGTGACAAGCATGAGATTTCATCATGCTATTCAGAATGGTGCACAATTTAAAACACATGAACTATTTATTAAATTTTCCATTTAATATATTCAGACCCAGTAACTGAAACAGCAGGAAGTGAAACCACAGGTATGGGGGGATTACTGAATACATATACATATATATGAAAGCATACACACAATGAGGTTCCCTTTGTGATTACTCCATTTATGCCCTGATGCCCAAATGTATGTATGTATAAATAGCATAGTCCGAATGGCTATACACCAAAATGTTAACAGTGATCCTCTCTGGTAATAAGTTTATTGAATATATATTTGTTAAGCTCTTCTGTGTTTTCTGAATTTTTAAATAATATACATTACTTTTGTGTTATAGAAAATAGGTTTTAAAATGTTACAGCTTTAAGATACCTTTAAATGACCATATTCAAATTCTTCATTTCTTAGAAGACAATGAGAGTTAATTTCAAGCTAAGACCTGAACTCATCCTTGAGAACCATGTTACTTGTTCCTTCTCCACTTCAGGCAAGCTTTCTAGCAGAAGGCTCTCAGTCACTTGTGTAAATAGATTTCTGTTAGGTCTGTCCTACAAAGTCTTCAAACCTGAATCACTGCTTTAGCCTGAGCTAGGACGCCCACTATGTAGGTTTAAAGTTAAACACAAATACAAGGTAATTTATGCTAGCGTGGGCAGTGGTGTTATAAGACATGAGATATGAGAGCAAATTATTGTCATGAGCCAGACTAGTGTAGGAAGGCTTCATAGAAAGGCAAGGCAAGAAGAGTACACATTGAAAGGAAAGAATAAAAATCAATGTCAAGGCCATTGTGTTTAGCTGTAAAGGTTTAGCTCTGCACATCTCCTGGAGGTAGATGGAACAATTAACATTAAAGATATAAAATTTATGCTAATGATGCTTCCCTAACGATGCATAGTGCCCAATCTTACAGCTGTATCTAAAGGTCCTGGGTCCCATTGGAACCAGGGAACACTTCATGGAACGGAAGTCACCTTGAGATTATCATTTCAGGACGAATCTATTCCTTAGAAATGTACTAGCATTTCTATGCCAATATTCCAACACATTTTTATAATATCTACAGTGAATGTATATGTATATGAGATTAAAAATGCCAATAATTAAAGATAGACTCCTCTCTCAAAAGGAGGTCTCTTATTGAAAAAAATTTCAGTGAATCCTTAGTGTACTCTTGGGTATATTAGGTTTATTTCTGTTGAAATTAATCATATTTTCTCAAAGTACTTTCTGGGAAATATGAAACTGATTATATAAACTGATAAAAATGTCTTTTCCACATTGACTGACATGAATCAGGTTTTTCTTTTGTTTCATTGCATAAGATAATTATTTGTGTTTGTGAAAAATGCCTCTTTTACTTAAAAGTTTCCAAAAGAGAATTTTAAACTGGGTATGACAGAATTACCCTCAAGTTTCATGTAGAACTTTAAGACTTGTTAAGGTGGAATCTAAGAAGCCAGAACTCAATATTTTAAATCTTTTCTATCTTTTTTTCCCTTTCATCTTGTTTTTCTTTCCTTTTTCTTCTCTCCCCGGCATGGTGGCTGAGCACATAAATAATTAAGTATATCAGGGATAATGGGAGCCAAGTTACTCAAGGCCAGAGAGGACAATTACAGATGTGATTTTGTAATTATCTTAGAAAGAACTCAACAATATTAGATTGGAATTGATAGCAGTACAAATGCATATAAACAAATGCATATAAACAGTGTTTTTATACACACATGTGTATGTGTATACATACATTTTTTTCTAGCTCTGTCTATTGAGATCCAAGAGGCAATGACACCCCAATAGCAATGAGTACACCCAGCACTCAGATCTTGGTATATACCACCCTTTCTTAAACCAATGCTTCTTGGAGAAATGATTGCTTCCAGGTTTGGGGACAGAGAGAGTTCAAGATGAACTTGGGAAGGTCAGGATCAACCGTGATGATATTATTGTGCCAGAACATAAGGAAATGGTCAATGAATAATAAATTAAAGAATACAAGGGCCAGCTTGAAGGATCTCCCAATTACCAAATAGGGGAAATATTGAGGATCAAAATAAATAAAGATAATAGATTATAATGCATTTAATAAAATGAGAATCTATGGTTCAATACAGACACAAATAAATAAATAATGGAGAAAGAGAGATGGAAGATTTATGTGGAAATCTTTAGTGGATGCCAATGATGGTGACTGGAGATTTGGGTATAGTTTTCTAAAACCTCCCCACAAAATGCTAATTAATTACAAAGAGAAACTAGTGAATTTAAGGTGAAAAAACCTTACACTCTAATTTTACCAGGTAATCAAGGTTAATATCATCAATGAGGGGACAAATCAACATCTTACACCTCCTTTTGATATACACAGAAAGGAGCACAGCATCATTTCTGTGGTATTCCTGCCAAGAAAGCATGGCCAGAGTTTGAGCATGAGGAAAAATTGAATGGACCCAGACCGAAGGTAATTTTACAGAATAAAAAGCCTGCAATCCTTAACAGTATAAAGGATTTAAAATATAGAGAAAGACTTTTCCAAACTGGAGGAGTCTGAAATGACAACTAAATGATAACTAAATACAAAACATATCACTGTACCAGAAAGAAAAAAGAGATGTTGTAACACTGGCAAATTTGAAATGGATCTGTGCACTAGATCTGTGTTGTGCTGATTGGGAGGTTTAAATGCTGATTTTGCAGGAGAATATCCTCATTTGGGGAAACACAGTGGACTGTTTAGAAATGATGGAATATTGAGTCACCACCTCTGAAGTCTCTGAGCTCCTGATAAGCCAGGAGATAAGCCACTAAGCTCGATAATGATGCTGCTATAAAAATAATTCATGGAGTGCTTCCTATTACTAAGCACTGTGAGGGACACCATGTGTATATTAATATCATTTACTCCTCACAATAACCCTAGAAGGGAGATGTGATTTTTATATCCAACTTACAGATGAGCAAACTGAGACCCAGAGAGATTCTATGTCCAATATCACACAGAAGCAAGATGGCAGCCCACTGCACCACATGGTTCACAGTTCTTCTCTCCTCACTCATCCTCTAGCTGTTTACATTTTCACTTTCTCTGGATTATTTACTAGGTTGTTTTTTCCATGAAAACAGAAAGTGGTATGATGTTTATAATATAGTGTCAACTCTATCTCCAATTAAACATAAATAGATAAAACCTCTCCCTCAATGTGCTCAGACTCCTAACACCTCCTAACACCTACGTCGTAGGCTCTTAGGGGACCCATTTATCTAGTCAGGAGAATCCATGATTTCTTCCTCCTCTTTTCTTTAGACCATCACTCTGATGAGAATAAACAGAATAACTAAATAAACTCAGCAGCTATCTGCTAGAAACCAGGAGACATCAACATCTTCATGAATGTTGCTAAATAGGTCCAAGAAGCTGCCTTTTGCCAATATCATTCCATTGTTTCCCAAACATCATCATTACTGGTATAAATGCAGGAAAATTGAATTCGAAATAAAACATCTTTATGTATCCAAATATATTAGTGTATTTTTAAGATGTGTCTTGCCAAATGAAAGTATTTTCAATGATGCTTTCTTGGGAGTAAGTTGGTGGCTCACATTAGCTTAGGGGCACACGTCTCTTTTCCAGGGGTGCAAAGAAGTGACCATTATTGTCACTTACTGCAAGGGAGAGTTGTCCCCAGCCAGTTTGGCCTAGTCTCCTTTTCTTTGGAATGTTTGTACAGATGTATCCACCCACACGTGGGCAGGGTTTTAAATTCACTCAGGATTTCAAAACTGAAATCTCAAAATAACCCCATGTTCTCCCAGCAAATCCCCAATCAAGAGAAGCACAGGATACTCATGTAGACCTCTGCCAATCCTTAGCTTCCTTTTTCTTACAGACCTCACTCTCCTACCTCAAAATGTCTTTTATTTTTATTTTTATTCCTTTCATATACTCTCCTAGGAACTAATTAGATATTCACTTGAACAACCTCCCTCCAACTGTTTCTTTTTAACTAGATACTTTGAACAAGGGTTTTCTGAATTCAAATCTAGTCCATCTCTCCACTTTATAACTTATATTATTGTTGTGCTATTAATTGGTTAATATTCCCGTCCCCTCAGAGACTTCAAGCTTCATGAGGATGAGCTCTTTTCTAGCTCCATTCCAGAGCCTACAATGCTATGTTGACTTTTCGGGCCCTCAATAAATATTTGGTCAGCTCCTCTTCAGAGTCAGTAAAGAACTAAAAACACAGACTGGAAACTGCTCAGGAGGTTTTGTTATTCATATATTTTATATCTACATTTCGTTAGTTATACACACACGGAATTCTTAGTATTGGCAGCTAATATTCAAAAGTGACATGTAAAAAGCATTGTTATTACCTCTATGCATTAAATCACCCTTTTCTGGGCTCTATGTTAAAATTTTAAATAAAATTAAAGGAAAATCAACATATCAAATAGTTTTTCAGCATCAGTAATTATTCTTGCTGCATTACACAAGTCATATGTATTTACTGAGAACCTTTAAATACCTGGCACTGTATTAGCCATCCTGCGGGAACAAACTGGAGGAAGGGAAGGGCAATTTCTATGTGCACGCATTTGATTATGTTATGGCAATCTAAGGGCTTGTCTTTATATAGAAAAACTATACTTTTGCCATTAAGTTATGAAAGTAGCTCATCAATGTCAGCCTGGACCAGTGATTCCTGTGCATTTGTATGTTTGGAACACTTATGACGCTGCACATATTTGGGGGCTGACATGAGGCTGTGAAAACACATTAAATAGACACACATATGCTGTTTATTATGATCATTACTTTATAAAAGTAAGGGCATCTTGGTATCAAAAATAAAGGGGTAAAGAACAATGTTTTCAATGAATTAAATTTTGACTCATGGAAAATTCATCATGTGTTTTTTAATTTCCAATTAACTGAGAAGTGACAGAAATTCTGCTACATCCCTGCCTGGAAACCACCGGTGAGCCTTTGTGAGGGCTCTTGTGTGTAAAGTGCTTATATGAGGGAGACAATGAGTGGCCTGGCAGCTGTAGGGATGTTAATCAAATTCTCAAACACCCAGGAGCTTTCTGTCTGCTCCCGGAGCGGGGTTTCACAGCAAACATCAGGGCTATTTGCCCCTGAGGACACATTGGAGGAAGGAGGTAAGATGGCTGTCACCTGCCCTTGGCACCCTAGGAAGTTTGTTGGGTGTGGAAAGGAAATAAGTGTGAATTGCAGGAAAGTATAAATCTTGATAATGCCCTAGGGTGGGGTAAAGAGCTCTAGGCTTCCCCTACACATTGACACAGTCTTCACTTGTGTTCCTGGGCCTGTGGGATTAGCCAGAGAAGCAAGAGGACCCCAAATGCTAAGCAGTTTGTAAGCCGATATTCCACATCTCACTCAAGTATTATTTGACCTGGCAAAGATACTAAGCTGGAAGGGTTGATTCTGATGTGGTATGGCCCATGGTTAGGAGCTCAGGATGCCAGAAAGCTTTTTGTAATTTTTCTAGACCTTTTGGAAAGTTCCAGATCAAGAGTTTTCTCACACATGCTACACGTCAAGGTCAAGATCTGCTGAAAGCAAAGGCAGATTTCAAATCAGGAAATGGAGCTATTCTTTCCATATAATTTTTCAGTGCTGAACAGGAACTGAAGAAAGAACCAGAACTGAGGGTGCTGTGAGTGTCCATGAGAGAGTATATCAGTGTGTAAAGCAGCGGCCATCGGACAGAAGTGAAATGCAAGCCACATAAGCCATTGTAAATGTTACATTTACATTGTAAATGTAACGTTTACACTAAGCAAAGTAAAAAGAAACAGTAAAAATATTAATAATGTATTAATAACATGTTATATAAACTAGAAAAACAGGGCAAAACTAATTTCAATAATATATTGTTAACCCGAATGTATTTAAAAAGTATCATTTCATTATAATCAAAATAAAAACTATCAATATATTTTACATTCTTTTGTTTCAAACCAAGCCTTTGAAATTCAGAGTGTATTTGACACAGCACTTCTCAGTTCTGTCTGCACTTCAAGTGCTCAGTAGCCACATGTGCAAGTGGCTCTCATGTTGGACAATGCAGGTCTAGAGGTTGAAAGCAACTTTATACTTTTTATTTCAAAAGAGTTTATTTTTCTTAATATCAACAGGGAAAGATGTTCAAAATATAATGTTTAAAAATAGGTTATAAAACAGTATTGTATTTTAACTTTTATTTTTAATATGTGGACATATGTATAGGACATATACATTCCAAAATAAAAACAATGGTTACCACGAAAAGTTTGATTAAAATAGATATTTTCCTTTTAATTTTTCTTCTTGATTTCCTATATTTTCTTTTTTCAAAAATGAACATATAAAATTTGTATACTGGAGAAATAATACAAATACTGTTTCTTTTATCAAAGAATCTGAAGCAAATATGACAATGTGCTGACAGTTGTTAGTTCTGAATGATGACAAGTAGGTATTGAACGCAGGGTTCACTGTATATATATGCCATTTAAATTTTTCTCTAATACAAAAATTTAAAAAAATTTTAAAATCAGTATATACTTATTGAAGACAATTTTAGAAAATATAAGCAAACAAAAGATAGGAAAAGAGTTAATGCCTTGGATATACATATACATATAGACACACATCAGGTCCTTGAATAATGCTATTTTGTTTAACAACCTCTCCTCATCGGTGGCTGCTTGGCTTTTCTCTGGGGACTCTGGTTTCCTCCCACATCTCAAAGATGTGCACTTAGGGTAGTTGGAGTGTCCACATTGTCCTAGTTTGAGTCAGCGTGGGTGTCTGTGAGTGCCCTGTGATGGAAGGGCTTCCTGTATGGGTGGCTCCTGCCTTGGGCCCAGAACTGCTGGCACGGGCTCTGGCCACCTGCTACCCTGAGCTGGAATAAGCAGACTGGAAAATAATGATCGTTACTTGTGTTTATTCATCTTTCTTAAATGTCTGTAACTTACAGTATGTGTTTAATATTAGATAAGTGTTTGGGGTCTTTATTTGGAAGTTTGGTGATGTTTTGTGACCAGAAATATTCCATAGGAACTTAACTCGTTTATATCAATTAGTCCGTGGTGAAATTGGTGTCATTATATGTCGTTTTGGTTGAAGTCTCAGTCTCCAAGAAAATGATGTTAAGTGAGAACTTAGTGTATATACACAGATGTTATTTATCTATTTTAAAATAAAATAGAATCATACAGGGTTTCATTCTGATTTTTTTCCCACTTTATTCTTTCACAGCTCCTGGAAGTTATAGCACTTTCTACAGACAGTATCGTCTTAATGGCTCCATAGGCGACAGCAGCACAGCAGTAGCAGCCTCATGAAGGAGTGTCAGAGCTGGCTTTTTATCCTTGCACTGTACTGGTTCAAACCTGGGTCTTGCCACTTTCCAGCTATAGCAACATGGGAAAATGATACGTATGCCTCAGCTGATGTGATGTTATTGCTGTTTTTGATCTGTAAGGTGGGGAAAATAAACACAAAGTACTTTCAATAGCATCTGGCATATAGTAAGCTCTGTGTGTGTGATTAGTAATCACAAAATTAGTTCTCTGTGGAGCTGACTCTACCTTACTTCAAACCAACTTATTACCATAACACTAAGTAGCACAATACTCAATCATTTGACCTTTTAAGAAAATTACAAAGAATAATTCCAGCACATTTTGTGTTTTATATTTTATTTACTTCATAAGGATGTTCATTTTAAACTAAATATTATTGAGCCCCTTCTCTGTCCTGTTACCTAAATTTCTGCGTTCAGGCAGAGTGGCCACACCCATGCCAATTACTAGTATTTCCAAAGATATGTTCCAAGGAACACTAGTTCTGATTAATATCAAGAGGAAATACTAAAGAGAGAGGAGGGGGATATTCCAGGTTAGACTGGGGAAATTTGTCATTAAACAAATTTAATGAGCTATATTTTGTGCAGGACTTTAATATGCTAATATGCACTGAAAATCTCCAACAAAGGATACAACTTGAAATGTCTTTGCCATTTTTCTTTACTAAGAACTTTGGGGGTTACTCTTGGCCCAATAAATTTCGGTAAACACTATTCTACTTTGAACAACAATTTCAATTGCATAATGCTTTGAAAATGGAGGCCCGATCTAAATCCTGGTGGTCCCAGACTTCAGCAGAAAATCTTTTGGTTCATTTGTTTTCATATTTGCTTTTGGAAAGTCTTTTCTGATGGTGCTATTGTTCTCCCTAGAATACAAGTGAGTTTTCTATTTGTTCAGCGACATCTGGGCTTTCCTACCTGAGAATGATGGGATCGTACTCAAGCAATAAGAAATGCAGACAAGGCTGGGACAAGAACTCCAACATGTTTCCTAAACACCAAGGCATGTATTAGTTTTCTATGCTGGGCAACAAATTACCACAAATAAGAGGCTTGACTGGGAAAAAATTTACTTCCAAATGTATTCAGATTGTTGGCAGAATTCATTTCTTTGCAGTTACAGAAGTCATAGCAGCTTGCTTCTTTGAAGCCAGAATAGTCCCTTTCTAGTCTACTAAAATAATATCATATATAAGGAAATGTAATAACACAGGTAGCATCCCATCACCTCTGCCATCTCCTGTTAGTTAGAAGGAAGTCACAAGTCCTAGACTTGCTCAAAGGATTCTACAAAGCATGCATCTTTGGGGACCACCTTAGACTGTGTCCACCAGAGTTCATTTCTGAAATCCTAGATGGACTATTGTTTTCTTGGCAGGGCCCAAGTCTGATTAATTGATAGTTACATCCTGGTTAATTCAGTTATTTCTTTTTGTCATTTCTGTCAACTGATATATATTAGTTTTGTGCTCCTTTTCTGAATCTCATTTCTTCAATTAGGTTTATTTTTAAATTGAAAGGCAAGGATAACATTTTTAGTATTCTTCTTAGCTATCAGTGTAGATCTCAAAGTAGGCTTAGTGTATGTTTATTGCATACATGAGTGAATGGCCTCTTGGCCTATGTCAGGCCATTCCTTCCTAGCCAGGTGGTCTTTGGCAAACTGCTTAATCACTCTAAACCTTAATTTCTTCAACTATAAAGTGGGAATAATGATATTTCATGGAGAAATATTATAAAAGGGTAGCTTAGACCATTTTAACATTCCTCTGCTTCCATTCCTAAAACTTTAGTGACTCCTTAGGCACGTAGAATTAGATTCAGATTCCTTGCCTGTGTCTCCAGGGCCTGCATGATTTGGCTGCAGCCTTCCTCACTGATCCCATCTTTTGTCACTCTCTCCCATGCAATTTTCTGCACCACATGAGCCTCATTACAGTTGCTTAATTTTGCCTAACTTCTTCCCACCTGAGTGCCCTGGCATTACCTCTTCCTCAGCTTAGAATGTTCTTCCCCCACATCATATCACCAGTTTCTCCTTGTTCGTCCTACCTGATGAGCTCCATTTGCCCCTATGCCTTTTTTTTTACTCGATTTTATTTCTTTTTCCTTTATACCAATGGTCACCTCTAAAACTCATGTATTATTTGTATGCATGTTTATTGCCTCTGCTTCCCAGATGCAGGCATTATAGAGGAAGACATTGGCTGATTTGCCACTGTATCCTCAATTCCTAGTACACTACCTGGCATATATTTTTAAAATAAAATAGTGCTCTTTTTATTGCAAAGTACGGTTCATGAGATACAGTTTAAAACAGACAGATGGATATATAAACAGAAAGTAGTATGAAAAAAAGTAACAATAGTAAAATGCCATTTTAAGGTGAACTAAAATTGGAATTCCTACCAGAACTGGCAGACTAAATTCCAGATTTCTTCCTCTTAACCCTTGATTATTATTTTGCTGTTTTCTTCTTCTTGGTGCATACAGGAAAGGGAGATGTCTAGCAATTAATTGTAATTTGGTTCCTGACACAGTTTAATAATAAATTAAACTGAAATTATAGCAAACTCTAATGATATTGTTATTGGAAATTCATGAAGCAAAAAAAAAAAAAAGATGGAACATCTCCATTAAATCAGTACATTAAAAAAATCATTCTTACTGATCCAAATTCATTTATTAAACCATAAATTAATCTCTCAATATTTATTTACAGAAATAAAGCAAACCCATTATTTGGGATATTTAAAGTTTTCAAAATAATTATTTTATTTTTTCAAAAGGTTGAAACAATTGGTTTTAGCTGTAGTGTGCAGTTGTAAGATGTGCACATTGCCTGTATTTTAGCATATATTTCTCCAGGCTTTTGAAAACAACTTTTGGCAAGATTAGTGGGTGGGGGAGGGCTGAAAACTATCAAAACTCTCTGTGGAATACTGCCATCTGCCGGTCAGTTTCCAAAATGCAACTTTGAATTCATTTCTCGAAACTATAATTAACTCAGAGCTATAAATTTCTCTGAAATTAATGCAAAACTTGGGATCCAAAACATAGTTATGTTTAATATTAATTTAGTATAAAAAATTTCAATATATCAAAACAACTGAATTATGGTTTCCCTACAATCTGAGGTAATGTCAATATCAGCTTTTAAAAAAATTCCATCAAAAAAAAATCATCATTATCATTTAAGCATCTTCATGGGGCTAAATTAGCAAATTGAAGAGCCCAGAGCCATAGCCTCTCTGCAGTTTACTAGATTAGAGCTAAATTAGTTTAATTTTCTTCATCAAGTGCCTGTCACAGCATTCCCTCTTTATTTCATGTGGAGATAATAAAAACTGACAAGTCTGAAATAAGAACTTGTCTTTTCTCAGCCTGATCCAGAGCCCATTGGTAACTCTCAACTTTAGTATGTCCTATTCTGCACCTACTTCATACATGACCAGCAGCAGCTCAGTACTTTGCTGATTATATTCAGGCCATTGAGTTAATCAACAAACAGCAGAGGGAGCTGGCTGTTCCTGGAAGGGGTCTGCAGACTGGCGAGGCAAAGCCAGGATCTGCTCTACAGCCTGCCGAGAAGACTGCCCCCTGAGAAATGCGCCCCAGCCAACTAGGGCTCTTGCTTTCAGATCTTTCTTGAGTTGGAAAGCAAATGCATTTTCCTAAAGTTGATAGAGTTTTATGACAGTCGTGATGAACTTTCTTAGAGTTAATATTCTGCATTCTTAATACTGGCATGATGTCTAGTTTGATCTAAATGTACTTGGGTTTGAATTGACTGTCACTTCTCAGGAAACACCCAGTGTTGGCTTTAAAGCAGTCTCCAGGAGTTAAAGAGATATGTGTTCCAACATGCCTAGTTCCTTAATCTTGAGGTGCAAGTTACTGCTGCTGGTAGCTCTCTGAGCCTGAGTTTCCCACTCAGGAGTTCTTAACTTTGAATTCATATGTAATTTCATATTTGCATTGAATGTGTTTTCATGAACTCCCCTGAAAGTATATGTGTTATGGTGTGTGTGTGTGTGTGTGTGTGTGTGTGTTTGTGTGTCACTTGGATATATACATTTTTGTTCCCAAGTGTCCTTAAGCTATTATGAGATTTCCAGTGTGGCCTATAACTTCTCCCTACCCCCAAACAGTTAAGATTTTCTGGGGTTCTGCCATTAAATGAGGATTTTAACAATAAAGTTGTGGGGATTGATGAAGGTAGGTAAAAATCACAGGCAGAGTGCCTAGTGCCTGTGAATGTTCCTTTGGATGAGGAGATCAGAATAGAGATCAAACTATTACTACAATTAAGAGACAGAGCAAATGTAATTGGGATAAATGAACTTATTTTGAATCCTTAATGACTGGCAGCATTCTCTTTGGCCACAGTGGGCCTCCTATAATTGTCCTGATGGTGTTATTGCCATTATCATAACTGGGCCTGATTTGACTGAAGAGCACTGAGCTATGACCTTTGATGTCTTTTTTTTTTTTTTAACAGCAATCCTAGATTACCAGCCAAAGATGGTGCTTCTATGTCAAAACAGGGCTTCCAGATTACCCGAAGGGCTTATCGAATACATCTTTCATTATGTGATTAGTGAGAAAATCAAATAATGCTGAGGTAGATGCTTAATAAACATTAGTCCCCTACACTATTTGATTTAGGAAAAACACAGGTTAATAAAAGTAATTCAGCCCTCACTGAATTAATCGGGTTTTACTAGATGGCCAGGATTATCCAATGTTCTATTTCATTACTCAGTGAAAGCAGTTGTAATAGAGTAAAAAAGGCACTGGCTTGGGAACCTGAAATATTTGATTTTAAATTTCATTTCTTGGGATAATCTTGGGGTATGGTCTTGTGGAATTAACAAACTGCCCAAGATTCCAGTTTTTCATCCATAAAATGAAGATTTAAAAAAATTAATGTCTAGACTTTATTTTAAAAGAAATTAATAGAAATAGCATTAGGCTTCTACTTTTCTCTATATTATTTTCTTAAAGACTAGGATGAGGTGTAATTACTGACAACTTACCTTGAAATACTAATTTATTTTTCCAGAATAAACTGTAGTAGCTAGCACTTTTATATTTTAGAATAGCAAAGGTTAAATAGTATTAAGATGCTTTCTCATAAATGAGCATTTAATCCCTGAGTTACTAAGCATCATTAAAAGAACCAATGCCCACAGGACTTACTCAATAGATGATCATTGGGTATGTGAAGTAAGAAAAAGTCTCTGCCCTCTCAGCATTTACATTTCTGTGGGAGGAGACAGAGGTGCGTAAAATACCTACCAGAATATCCATGTGAGAGGTACTGGTCGTTTATAAATGACTCCAGATTCTGAGGATGTTAACACCTCACACTTTGGGTCTCTGTGCTTGGATACTTGCTGAGGAGGATACCACAGAAGCGGAGACGTCTCTAAAGTAGAAAGAAAAAGAGACTAGGACCTTGGGGCATGATGCTGCATGCGCAAGGTGAATCTGAGTTCACAGAAGTGTCCACTGCAGCGGAGACCAAAGGCAGAGGTGTGCCAAGGGAATGGGCAGCAGGGCATGGTAGGTTTCCGTACACTGCAGGGGCTGTTTTTATAGAGTGTGAGAGATGGTTTCCTGGAGGAGATGTTCAAAGATGATAAGAAGGGACCACTTATGTGAGATCTAGAGGAAAGAGTTCCACACAGAGGAACATCAAAAGGTCATGAGGCAGACATAAATTGTGTATTTAGGGTACAGTGGAGAAAAAGAGGAATAGTAAAAGATCAGGTACCTCCCACTGGCCACCAACACTTTCTACTTTCTTACTCTATGTGGTAGGTTGAATGGTGCCCCCACTCACCCCCACAAAAAAAAAACAAAAACAAAAACAAAAAACTATGTTTACATTTTAACCTCTGACACCTGTGAACCTGACTTATTTTGGAAAAAGCATTTTTGCAAATGTTATTAAGGTAAGGCTCTTGAGATGAGATCATTCTGGATTATCCAGGTGGGCCCTAAATTCAGTAAGTGTCCTTAGAAGAGACATGTGGAGAAGGCAAAGGAATGTGGAGGCAGAGACTGGAGTGATGTGACCATAAGCCAAGGAACGCCTGGAGCCACCAGAAAATGGAAGAGGCAAGGTAGGGTCCTCCTCCAGAGCCTTCGGAGGGAGTGTGGCCTGCCCACACCCTGCTTTAGGATTTCTGGCCTCTAGAACTGGGAGAGAATATATTCTCTTATAAGCCACGTGGCCTGTAGTACTTTGTTACAGCAACTCTAGGAAATGAATGTGCACTGCCAAACTGTGAGTGATTTGTGACTTATTCACTTATGGTCTAGCTCTTTCCATTAGATCATGAGCTTCATGGGGGCAGAAGTTTGTCTTGTTCACTGCTCTGTCCCAAACATGTGTTGCTTTTTCCCACTGATTCTGTCTTCTGAAGTGGCCTTCCTAAATAGGGAAGATTCAAAGCTCTTGTCTTCTCCCTGCCTCAGTTGACAGGAAGAACACCTGTGCTTCTGTTTTGTGGATGAAACTTGACTCAAAATGAAATCATACGTCAGGCAGGAAAAGAGTTATTTAACATTATTTTAACATAGGAAGTTTAGTATAGGGTATTAGTACACAGATGTTAAAGAGCTTAAAGAGAAAAAAGATAGTATATCCTGAGGTAATCTAGTTTTTACCCCTGGAACTTGCAAAACAGAAAGGAAGAGCTTGAGGTTATCAGAACTTAAGGAGCTCTGAGGAAAGCACAAAGTGGCTACTGTTGACTTTTTGGAGGGCGTAAGGCTGATCCTGGGAATGCCAGAAGGAATTGGAGGCTGGAGCCAGCTGCTGCTGTGGGCAGGACGGGTCACAGCTTGGGCAACTCTGAGAGGAACAGTGAGCAAATAGGGAGAAAAGAAGTCCCTTCTCCAGGATCTTTTACTCTCTTCTCACCTCTTCCTGCCTACAAAACTCCCTCTGTGCTTCTGTTAATAGAATTTAATAGGAAGCCACCTGGAAAGGCATCTGGGAAATGTAGTTTGTGCATACCAGAGTTCAGAGTGTAGAGAAATGGATTTGGAGCTCGGAGATAATGGCTTAATAATGAACTTTAATGATAATCATGTGCTTTTGGCCTGGCATCAAAAGCATAACAAGGATTAGTCCTTTGCAGCCCCGTGCATACGTGTAATTATTTAATTAATCATGCATATAATTTTTTTTGTCTAATAACTGTCTTCCTTACTAGATTTCACACTCTACAAAGGAGTCTATTGTCTATTTTGTAGCATGTCTAAAAAGTTCTTAATTGCTTGACTGATTTTCTGGGTTTTTATCTTGCTAGATTTAATGTTTCTGAAGGACTATTTTATTCTTCATGTTATAATAAAAAGTCTTCTTTCCTTGTATAAATATGACATAGCCCTTACTCTTTAGTGTTATTATCCTAGAGGTGGGGAGGTGAATGAGGGGGAAAGTTGACAAGAGGCTGCTCTGGAGTCTAAATTACCTCATTGAGCTGTCTGTACCAAACCAATTATTGTCAAATCTCCAATATCTGCTTCTGTTTATTTCAGGTCAGCATCATTATGGACACAGCAAGCAGGCTTTGCTTAGTAAATTCCTTCACAGTCTGTCTTTATAAAAACTCAAAACCACTCATTTTCTCTCTGAATAATGTGAATCTGATTCAGTACATGGTTCTTAGCTGGAGATAATTTTGCCCCCCAGGAGACTTTGGCAACGTTTGGGAACATTTTAGGTTGTGATAACTGAGGATGATGCAGCGTATAGTGGGTGGAGGCCAGAGAAGATGCAAAACATTCCCAATGCACAGGACAGCCCCCATGACCAATAATTACCTGGCCCAATATGTCAGCAGTGTCAGTCAAGAAATCCTGATCTAGTATAAATATATATATATTTTTTATTCACCGCTCCATGAAATAAAATATAATATAGTGGAAAAATCATCAGCTTGGGAATTCAAAAGAATTTATGTTAAATCTTACTTCTTTCTCGTACCAGCTTGTATGATCTTAGGGAATTAACAAGTAGCTGAAGACTTCAATTCATCGTCTATGAAACCGGGGAATGAAACCCTGGTTTGTTGCATCATTATGAGAGCTGCATGAATTAACTGATGTACAGTGTCCAACACACAGGAATCCCTCAGTAAATAGCAGCTGGATATATGAAGATAGGATATGCATTCAGAAGCTATTTATGCTACAATAGCCTACCCCAAAAAAGTACTCTTTAACATCTTAATTGCTTTCCCCTGTCAAGGAACAAAAATCTGAGAAACTACATGAAGACACATTTCTCAGAGCAAATTTTTCATTAATGGTATTTATTTTAACAAGATCTTGGTCTATATAGTTTAACTTATACTAAGGATTTTACTTAGAGTAACCACATTCTTCAAATCTTTAATCTCATTCAGTCATAGTCAGAAAAGGTCAGACTATGAATATATGAGGATAATAAGAACAAATGTGTAAAATTAAGACATCAATGAAATAGCTAGAAGACATAAAGTGTTTTAAATATTAAAATAAAATAACTTAGCGATTGGATTTAAGCTAAACAAAATAAAACAAAAATTATTTTAAATGTTCAACCTTACTTATAAAAAATCATCTTAATGTTAAAAATGTACATTTAGTTATACCATAAATAATTGGATTTTTTTTCTGCCTCTATGTGTAACTTGCCAAGGAGAATAAATTTATAAAGTGTATCTTTTTAATGATTAAAATAATGCAACTGTATTTTAGAAAATCTTAAAAACTGTAAGAGATTAAAAGGGAGAGAATTACAAAAAATGATCCATAGTCCAATAACCTAGGTATAGACACTCTTAACATTTCATCATATTTCCCTTCTTCTAATCACTAAATGAATATTGAGGTGGCATTTTCAGATTTGTACTAAACTGGGTAAGTTCATTGTGGTCTATATTAGCACTTTGGACCATACCTAGTACAGTTTGGGGTTACCTCTTGGTTGAATGGATTCTTAATTAAATATATGTATTAAGCTGTAAGGTTACATGAAAATAGCACAATACTGAAGATTTAAAATCATAAGTTACCTCTTATAACTTTTTATGCATTAGGTTGTATCATAAGAAATGGCTTAATTTTTGAGCTAAAAGGCGGCAATTTAATTACAGCCTGTATTATATCACAAGCTTTTTGAGTGCTAAAAGTGAATATGATTCTTCTTTTATACCACATGCAAAACTTGGATGACACTGTAATAGAAGGAAGATGCCTAAACATTAAGCACTGTATTGTACATCTGTGCATGTGCTGTGAGGGCCCCCAAAACCTTTATGTGAGGCCAATAATCACAAAGTACTTTGTGGAATTGTGTGCTTATTATCTTTTATTACATTTAAATAATGTTCCTACATTGCTGATGAAATGTAAAATGATACAGCCACTATGCAAAACAGTTTGACAGTTCTTCAATAGGTTAAACATTGAATTACATATAACCTAACAATTCCACTCTGGGTATATAGCCAAGAGAATTGAAAACAGGTGTTCAAACAAATACTTATATATAAATGTTCATAGCACTATTCACAATAACCAAAAGATGGGAACAACCCAAATGTCCATCAACTGATGAATGGAAAAAATAAATGTGGTATATTTATACAATAGGATATAATTTAGACATAAAAAAAAAATGAAGTACTGACATATGCTATAATATGGATGAACCTTGGAAACATTATGCTAAATGAAAGAAGCCAAATGCAAAAGGCCACATATTGTATGATTCCATTTATATGAAATATTCAGAAAAAGCAAATCTATAGAAGCATAAAGTAAATTAGTGGTTGCCAGGGGCTGGAGGGAGAGAGGAATGGAGATTTATTGTTTAATGAATATAAAATTTCCTTTTGGGGTGATGAAAATGTTTTGGAATTAAATAATATGATGGTTACACAACACTGAATATACTAAGTGCCACTAAAGATAAATTTTATGTTATGTTTATTTTACCACAATGGAAAACAAACAAAACCCAAAAACCCATGTTTAAATTAGTCAGAATTCTTTTGTTTGCAAGGGACTGAGCTAAATCAAATTGGTTTTTAAAGGTGGAGTTGTGGAAGAAAGAATTCCTTATATTCCAAAACTGGGAAGCCCAAAGGGTAGAGAATTCAGACAATGTCATGAGGATATATTCTCATTCATATTCCCTCCCTCTGTCTTTTTCTCACCTTTTTTTTCCTCTGAATATTGGTCTGATTCTCTCCAAGTACAAGTGGTCTTCCACTGTGTGACAGGATAAGGCAGCATACAGCCTCATGTAGATGCTGGCTTCAATCGCCAACTGAAGGACACCAGATGAAATAAGGAATCTCTCAAACTGACCAAGCAGTATTGGGTAACGGTAAGAAAAAAGACCTCCCAGCACTCTCACTTTACCAGCTGTGCGATCTTAAGCAAGCTTCTTAATTTCCTCTCACTTTAGTTTTCTCATCTGTAAAATGTGAACACTCATGGCATCTACCTCTTTAGGTTGTCACAAGGGTTAAATGATTAATAGTCACAGTTCCTAGAACTGGTCCTGGCACATAGTAAGTTCTTTTGATAAGGGTTAGCTATCATAATTACCACTGCCGTCATTATTATCATAACATCTATTTGTAAAATCCAGGGAAAGGACATGTTTGGCCAGGTGTGGACCAACGAACAGCCTTGTGCACAGGGTGCCCCACCAGAGGCAATTCTGATGAAGAGTGAAGTTGTTACCAGACAAAGGGAGCAGGGAGCCGGACAGACATAAAACCCAATGGCTGCCTCTGGTATAATACATACTCACGTAGAGTTGAAATTAGCACTTGTGTGTTTACTAGTTGCCAAGTTCAGTTTTAAGTCATTTGTGTTTATTATGTTAACAAGGAGGAAATTCTGAGATGTTCTTAGTTAAATGACAGCAGGCCCAAGGCTGAAAGGAAGAGACAAGAAGAGGCCAATTAGTTACCAACTGCAGGCCAACACCAACAGAGGACTTCTTACATTCCTGAGTGTGTGTTGAAACTTTGAAATAACCTGTTTCCAAGATTATAGAGAGACTAGCCTAATAGAATAGGTGCCAACACATCTTGCTTACACATGAACTTTCCGGACTGTTATCCACAACCAATATAAAAGAGCAAATACTTTTTCCTTAGACTCTGCACCTATCCCAGAACTAGCCCCACGTCACTTTCTCCTACTCCATTTACCTGTAGCCAATGTAATTTGTTTTCAAATCAATTTAACATCTTTTTTTTTCCTCCAAACATTGCATAACAAAGCCCCATCTGTTCTAGGACCAGGACCTGTTGACTTTCCCATCTGGCTCTGCTGGTGGTGGATTAGAACGCAGCCCAGGACCAGGTCATTTTTTTATGGTAGCGTATGGCTCAATAAACCCTTTCTTTTAAAATAACTTTCTACAGTGAAAGTTTTTATTTAACAATGTTATTTGTTCCTCCAAAGACCTGTATGATAAAATATCACTATCATTACAAAGGAGGCAACCACAGTACAATGAGGTGAAATAATTTGCCTAATGTTTCAAGGTAAAGGTATGATCTCAGGCAGTCTGTCTCCAAAGCCTAAATTCTCAGCAATTGGAAGCTCTGTTGACTTCTGCTTAGCAGCAGTTAAAGATGTGTTAATGAAAAGAAAGGGAAGAGTTGGGCGATTTGCATGGGTAGCATTTGTACTGGCTAAATTAAAAAAAGAGAGAGAGAGAGAACTTTTTTTGAGATATAAATATGTTAACAGGTTCTTTCTTAAAGGCAGCGTATGAATGAGAAGCAAATTCATGAAATAAGGTTCTATTTGCAGTCGGGTAGAAAAACAAATGTTTGTCTGCTTGAATAAATAGCTATACTTTCCTAAATTTAAATCCCTCAGTCCCACTGAAAACTTTGAGAGACTTGGAGGTGGAGATCTTTGAAGAAATCCAAAACTAACAATTCTCACATTATTGTGCTCTTCGAGCATGCATCTCTTAATAACAGGCTTAATTCAGGGACCTCCAGTTAAGCAAACAGGTCATTTTCTCTGACAATGAAAGGATAAACACGACCCTGTTGTGAATGAGTTCATTGTCTTGCATTGTGAGTCTTGTACCAAGCACCTGTAGGTGCAAAACTGGTTTTAGGACAAAGAAAGTGCCACAGCTGGCAGTTAAATAAAGTGAAATTTGCTTGTTTTGGCCAAACATTCTACTGGATAAAGAAGAAAACGAGTTATTTAAATAAACAAGTATGAAGAATGTGGAAGACTGGACCCATTCCTGTATGTGACAAAAGAGAGGCTCTGCTTTATATTTTGAGACGTGAGATAGATTGAAGTCAAACATACTTATTTAATAGCAGAGCAATAAAGAACAGCTGTGGAAAATATTTAGATGATACAGAGAGAATAACACAGAGATATATAGTTGCATCTTAGACAAAGAATAAGGCTGAGATATCAGGGTTTGTTTTTTTTTAAGTCTTATTTCCCTGAAATTAAAAAGACCCACAACTTTGTGATTTAAATAATGTAGTTAAAAGATGCCATCTATAAGAGATTCATATAGCACAGAAATGTGGTAACACCTATAGCTTTTGAGTACCTGCTATGCACCAAGTAATATTCTAAGCGTTTTAATTTATTCTGTTCTCTGAATTCTATGGAGGTGGTTATTATTCCTAACCCAGTTTTAGCAGGTGGGGCGACTGCTACCCCGAGTTGGAGTCACCCAGTATCTAAGCTGGATCCAGGGAGTTGGATTCAAAGTTATGAGAACAACAACTGCTGGGACTCCATGAAGTCTGTAGAGGTTGTTTAAGGAAAAAAAGTAGAAGACACAGTCCTGCACTCATCTGCTCCTCACTCACCCCACCTCCAATCCCATCACCTCCCAGAGGTAAAGTGACTAGTTCATCTCTGTTTGCTTGAGACTTTCCATATTTTAAGACCACAAGCCTTGTTTCCCACAAACCAGCAAAATGAGGTGGTTGTTCGCCCTACCCAGAGGGCACATCACACATAACAGTTTGTTCTGTATCTTTTCCGTGAGTATATAAACATACTTTCATAACTTTGCAGACACACATATGTATGTTTCTCTGTGACCCGCTTTTATGTCTCAGTGTATAAACCAGCCCTTTCCCTTCCCTCTCTCTTTAATGAGTGTATGTGCTTTCATTGTAAAATAGTTACAGTTGTTAATATAAGCACCCTTCAAGATGTTCTGCTAATGTGAGGAGAAAAATAAGTACTATAAATGAAATGAAATAATGGTGTTATTTGAGAAAGTAGCCAATATTTTAAGTACTAAAACAAAATGGAAGGATAGAAAGAATAATAACAACAAAAATCTCCAAGAAGCAGAAACAAAGAAGAAATGATGCACCAGAAGATTAGTTTTATTTTCAAAGGAAAGAAAGTCTCAGTAGATGAGTGTCAGAACATTAGGAATCCATCTCTGGTTCTCGCCATGGAGAGCTGTGGGACTGTGGATGAAAGTCTCCACCTCGGTTTCCACATCTGTAAAATGGGAGAATGCCTGTGAGGACCAAGCGAGTGTAAAGCACTTCGATGAATTGTACAAATATTAGACATTCTTATTAATATCCCAGTTTAAGAACTAGCTGACAGGTGTTACTATGATCACTGAAGTATGGTTCAAAGGGAAACATCACAGAGTGATAAAAGAGTCTAAGTTGGCAATTCTTATATGTAGAAGATTCAGCCAGGGAGGTGGCTAAGAAACGAAAGTCAGGAGCCCCACCACTGAATTATTGAATTAGATTCCGGATTAGAGCCTGTGCCTTTGTGATTTTAATGAGTCTGGCCAGGGAATTTTGAAGCAAACCATCCAAATTCCCAAACTGAGAGCCAAAATACGACACAACGACAGGGGGCGCCATTCACTTGTTGGACGGTGCAAATAGCAGCAGCTGGCGCTACGTGGTGCCTGGCCTGGGAAGGCAAATCTGGCTTATAACAAACATCCTCCATTGAAAACTCTCGGAAATGACCCTTGACCTTTTGTGATGACAGAGAAAAAGCCATGAACTTCTGCTGAGCACCTGCTGTGCATTAGAACTTTCCACATACATTATTCTTTGAATTTATTTTTTTATTTGGATGGAATCGGCATAGTACAGAATTAGCCATTTTAATATCTCCAGTTCAGTGGCATTTAATATGTTCACAGTGTTATGCAACCACCACCTCTCCATTTCCACACATGTGTTATCCTATTTAATCTTCACAACATTCCAAAAGGTCAAATATTTGTTAACCACATTTTCAAATGGCAGAAGAAAGGCTACAGAGCTTTAGTAATTTATCCAAGATTGGACATTTAAAACGGGATGAAGCTGGGATTCCAATTCGTGTCAACCATCCAAAGCCCTTTCAAATATACAAGTGGAGGGAAGAACCCGGGATTCCCCATCTTCATGGAAAATATAGAAACAGAATTTAGGACATTGCAGCTTTAATTTCACAAGATTAGTCTAAGTAAATCAATAATAGTATAATGTTCTACCTCTCCCCACCTTTTTCCACTTCCCACTGATGTAGGTCAGGACAATTCCCCCAGGGGGACTCAAACCCTTCGCTGAGAGAGAAGAGGGTTCTTGGTGGAGATAGAAAGACTTCAAACACACACCAAAGTTAGAGTTAAAAGGAAAGTTTATTAGAGAAGCGGGCGCACTCCATAGACAGAGCGTGGTCTCCTCTCAGAGGCAGACAGTGAGAGAGCCTAAGAGAGACTCGAGGGACAGAGACAAAAAGACGAGGACAGTGAGATAGACAGAGTAAAGGCACTGAGAGGGACCCTGAGTGTTCAGGGAATTAAGTTTACATGTCATTCTTCAGTTCCTGTAAGTTACAGTTTTAAGACTTTGTTTATCCATTTTCCTTTGATATGGACATACAGTGAGGAAGGATAAGAGTATGTAGCATGAAACGGTAAGAATATGTAGTGTGAAAGGCCTGCTGGCAATTCTCAGCCTGTGATCCATAGGCTCCCCATGGTTTTAGCCATAGGGAATGAATGATTTAATTTTGTGTAGGGCGGCCATTTAAAGACTCTGTTTTTCCTTTTTTTTTCCCCTTCAGGAAGGTTGGGGGGTGCTGGCGGGCAGGAATGGGCTGTTAGCAATCCCAGCAGAAATCTTTGTTTTGCAGTTTCCTTGTGGTATGGCTATAGGGCAAATCAGCATGTTGCAGTCTCTGAATATATCTTGATTTAACATTTCAGTTCTCTTGCCGCTTCCCTATATTATCACCTCTAATCAGTTACTACCATCCTTTCTTAAAGACACATCCTACATGGATGCCCAATCACAAGTTTAAATTTAACCATGAGGTAAAGCAAAAACTTTACCTTAACCTGAGGAAAAGAAAGGGAACCTTCCCAACTGTAGGTAAGTTCATGGAGAATAACATGTGATAGGATGTTATCTTCTGTTCCAGGACCCATAGACCCAAGCACATTCAATCCTGGTCTGCTGACTGCAGTGGAGCAAACACACTTCTAGATAGTATGACCATGTAGTTGATCACCCAACAGGGACATTTCCAAAATACTTGGACTGGACAGCAAAATGACAGGCCAAGCTGGGACTGTCCAAGACGTATGACGACAATGATCACCCAACTGTAGACCCTCTTACTAGGAGATTGAAAGGCCATCACTCCTCAGCAATGTCCAAAAGCAAGAGAGGAGCAAACAAAGCACATCGAGAAATAAACAGTTAGAAAACAGTAAAACTCAATTAGGAAAAACCAGGCCAAGTGAAATATCCATGAAGATTTAAAGTTGGTTGATTATAAAATAATGGGTGAGAAAGGAGCAAAAAGTAAGAAAGCACGCAAGAAAGTACGGACATGGCCAAGCCAAATGAATCTCAAAAAATCCGGCACCCATAAAACAAGCAGAAACATAAAACTTCAGGGAGCGCCTGTACCAAACCAATTAAGTCCAACTAAAATGGCTGTGAAAGAAAGTGCATCTTGAAGCTGGAGCAGAAGCTAAATGGAAATCAGATGACTTAGGAGAAGAAAAGCCAACAAATGACTCATAAAAATATCTCTTGAAAAGGAAAGTTAACAGAAAACAGAGAAACATCCAAATACAATGATTCTACTAGTTTAGGGTCTGGTCCAACAGAAGGTTTCTCGTGGCATATCATGATAGTCACAGACACAGAGAGAATCACAAATCCTGCTCCTAGCACAGCTCACTCCCTTGCTCCATTGGGTTGGAAAGGTTAGACAGATGGCTAGTCTGTGTGTGAGTAAGTGAGTAAGTGAGTGTGTGTGTATGTAGAGCTGAGCAAGGTAAACACTCCCAGTCTCCCTCTCAGTCTGGCTGCCAGGCCCTTCCTGCCTACACCCCTTCTTCTCCTGCAGTGTAGAGGCCTCTCAGGACTGTATGAGCTTACAGTAAATACTACCCGCTGCTTGGCTGCAGGTGTTGCAAGTAGAAAGATAGACTGAGGCTCTTAGCAGAGTGTTTAATAGGGAAAGAGGGAAAGAAAAAGGAAGGGCGAGCAGGATTTACTGACACAGCAACAAGCCTTGAACCATTTGCAGAGGACTGTTGCTTGCCATGGCTGTGGTGTTCTGCAAGCAGCGTTGCCCTTTAAGATAGGCTTGTGATGTTTTCACCTTCTGTGAAGGAGGAGCAAGAATTTGTCAATTTTAAGGGTCTTGACTCAAAGCTTAAATTTTTTTATTAGCGAGTGACCCTGGGCATATACCTTTTGCTCTCAGTTTTCCTGTCTGTAGGCAGAAAAAACTATCACCTTTCTTGCTGCTTGTGAAGATGGAGAGCATCTTGGAAATTCCCAGAGGATTGTCCAGCATATAGGATGTGCTCACAATGAGGAGTGTTTTGTCCCCTTTCCTGCAATAGAAAAAGAAATGGTTAAAGTCACTGAAGACTTAAGTTCTCACCCAAAGTCAAACCATATTTACTAGCCACGTTGGAGCTAAGATTCAGGGCTCTTGTTTTCCCTCCAGCACACATGCTGTTCTCAGACTGCTCTGCCACCCTGCAGCTCACGCATGTGTCCATCTGCATCTGGGTGAATGGTCTCCAGCGTGCAACATCTCCAGTTCAAGTGCTGGAATGGCTCTGCTCTCTGCCTTAGGACTTTCTCCAACACCATGAAAGTGACTCCACTTCCAGCAAGACAAACCTAGAAGTGCAGGGTGGGAGAGGGGTTAATAAACCCCAGAAGAAAACCCCAGCCAATGAGGGTCAAGGTCATTGGGAACATGGCCCCCAGCCTCCCTGTAATTAGGGCCCTTTGCCTGCAGAGATAACCTTAGATTCTACACTCATTATTAGCTTTTCTTCCTTTCCCTGTCTTGCTCTCCCCACTCTATCCCTCTGCTTCCTGGTTCCCCAATAAAGCACCTGCACACCAGTCTTTGTTTGAGACCCTGCTTTGGGGAAACCCAACTAAGACACTGTTTATTTTCTGTTTTAGGTGAGGATTCTACATGACTTTTTTTTTGCCTTCTGCTCTCAGAACTGCAAACATCTCACTCCAAGAAGAGCATCGTAATACAGTCTTCCATTTCCTGAGTGTGTGTGTACTATGTGCCAGGCAATGTGCAGAGTTAATATAACAAGCCTAATATAATAAGAATAACAAATACTTTCTTCTAATGTACTAACATAAATTATATCAGTGTGAAGACAAATATTTCTACTTCCTCTTTCTGCATACAGAGAGCAAAGGGAATAGTGAGCCAGACCTGAGATGTTTTCTAATCATGTTAAGGAACAGATGTAGGTCGTAGGTTCTGTGGCTGTTTTGCCATGCTGGATGGTAAAGTTCATCAGTTAGGTGGCTTCTTCTAGAGTAGATTCCTTCATGGCCTTTTGGAAATGCAGAAGTAGGCACAGTGTTAATTTAAGGTGATGGATGAAAAAAAACTCAAAAATTTAGGAAAAGTTTATAACAACTACGAGAAAGAAAAAGTGGGTGAGGCCTGAGATGTCTCAAGGGGGCAGGTCCCCAGCAGTGTCATATCCCTTGACAAATTTCCACAGGGAAATGTTTAATAAACCTTTAAGAACAAATGAGTTTACTAGACTGCTGTATTGTTCTGGGAGATAGGTCTTCTCTGCTGTCCTCAGTTTTATCAGGGACAATCACATGATTCTCCTGTGTTCAGACTCTCAGTGGGGATGATAAAGAGACAGTCCGCATTTCCTTCATCATGGATCAGAGAAAGGAAAGCAGCAGCAAGGGATGAGTCACAGTTTATAGCAAAGCAGGAAAGCAAGAGTAAGAAGCTACTAGGAGAAAAGTAATCCCTATCAGAAGACTACCCAAGGGACCCCTGGATTTCGCAGTGCAGATGGGAAGGCAGACTAGAGTCAGGATGTTTTGATGTAGGGGAGTGACTCAAAGCTGAATTTGGGGGCTTGGGGACACCAATATTTGAATTGTAAATATACTATCTCACTTAATTCTCAGTAATTAAATGGTGGGACCCATTTGATGGATGAGGAGGTTGAGAATCAAATGACTTGTCCGATGTCTCAAAGGCAGGTTCTGAACCCAGCCCGGACTTTGAAGTCTCACATTGTACACATCCTGCACTTGGCTTACGTTAGACTAGAAAGAGAATCAGGTCTCATGCAGATCTGCCCATCCCATTTTGGACTAGGTTTTTTAAAACCTTGGTTTAAAATGTTTTTCACATTGGCTAGAAATATAAGAAAAATTTCTTGAAGTTAATCCAATTCCTTCTTCCCTCTTTTACTCTCTAATTATTAGAGAAGAAATTAGTTCTTCCGCATTTTATCCGTCTTCAAAATCCTGTGTGAGTTACACACATATGAATGTATACACACACACACACACACAAACACACTTGCACACACCACAGTCTTCTTGGGGTAGTGCAGGTCGAAGTTGCATGTGTGTCACTGCATTTCTATTGTTAAGCAAGTGTTGGAGACGTTTGCTTGGGTCATCTGTACAGGAACCAGAGATCAAGGGCTGAAATGAGTCCTGTTACCGTCTGAATTGTATTAGTAAAGGTAACACTGGCGCCACAGAGTGTGCCCTTCCATACAGGAAAAAAAACCCCAATATCTTCAAGATTCCCAAGCATTTCATATCGTGTTACAGGAGAAAGATTCATTCATTTCTTCATTCACTTTTTCACCTATTTATTCATTCAAGAAATACAGAATTTCTTCTGATGGGGCTGTTTTAGGCAGTTGGGATCAAATTAGACCAAAAAACCAAACAAACAAAAAAAACTAAACACGAAAAAAACCTAAAAACCCCCAAAAGACTCTGTCCTTGTGAAGTAAGGTAAAAAACAAAACCAAAAAAAAACAAAAAAACAAAGTAAATGTTGAGCGCAAGAATAAATAAATAAGTTATATAGTCTATTAGAAAGTGAGAAATGCAATGAAAATGGGAAACACTAGAGCAGTACAAAAGGGATGAGGAGAAGGTAGAGAGTGAGTTGCTGTTTTAAAGTCCCACACAGGGCTCATTGAGAAAGTGACAATTGAGTGAAGACTTGACTATTAACAATCCCTGAACAAAACAGTTAGGAACCCCAGGGACTCTTTCTGAGATTGGCTTGGCTATGAAATTTCTGGCCTGTAAGATTTGCCTGTCTCACGAATGTGTCTGAGAAATTCCACAGGGAGGCAGCAGATCCTAGTGGTGGAATTGGATGATGAAGGCCTGTGCTTCTCAGTGGCAGAGGAGGGTTTCAAGAAATTTGATTTCGGCCTGAGTGTGTGTCAAGGCATTTCTCCCTATCCTTATTCAAACTGTTAGATGGATTTGGCTTCACAGTTCATTGTAACAACAGCAAGAACAGTTTTCACGTGCTGGGACTTTACTATGCGCCATACACTAGATGCAATATTATATTAAAAATCTCTGTGCTAGATCTCGTTTTTGTCCCTATTTCTCAGATGAGGTGATGTGATTCAGGATCTCATTGCAAGTGCAGTGGGAACCAGAATTTTCCATAAAGCCTTTGAAAATCTTTGGACCCTGAGGTGATAGAAGGAAGCTTTAGATTGGTTTGTAAACCCACTTATTTCAGGGGGATGCAATTCCCTAAATTGGAAGCTAGAAACTTGAAGGTGAGCAATATCAAGATGATAGTAAGAACCAGTATTTACGGAGCAGCACCAAGCACCGTGCAAAATGCTTTTTATACTCCATGTCATTTAATCTTTAACGGCTGTGCTGAACTGTTCAGATAAGGGAAAGAAGTCACTGACCGTGTGCTCACCCCATGCCCGGCATTGAGTGTATTGTTATATCAGTTTCCCTCCTGAACAGTTTTCTTTGTAAATGTCATGTGATCAACATAAATATTTAAACAACCCAGAGTTATATAATATGAAACAAAAACAAGACAAAACTTCTTTCTCCATATCAACCTATGTGACAATTTGTACTCTTCGATAAATAAAAAAGTAATTATATCTGAAATTGTATAAACATAATATCTGAACATTGTAAATTTTTATTAAACAGTATAGAATAATATAACATAAAAATTATGTTTCTCTTAGTCTTACTACCTAGAAAGAATTTTCAATAACAAATTTTTTCTTAGTAGCTACTGTAATAGCTTTAAATAATATAATAATATATTTATACCATTAGTTATTGATTTAGCAACTTCAGAGCATAGCTACTGTCTCCTTGCTAGCTCACTATTACCCATCAAACTCTCCATTTTTGTTAACTTTATGTTTTCAGGGTTTCTTTTTTTACTGATTAATTTTGGGACTTCGAATAATAGTTATAAGGTTTTGTTTTTAATATATAAAATTTTAAACACATCTGTTAAGTTTTTATACTTAAAAAGGGAGGAAATTAGAGCAGTTATATTTATTCCATTTCCTATGATCCATCTTCCTTCTGTCTCTTATCACTCACTGGTCAAAATTTGCTCCATGGGAGTTTTTTCACCCTCAGTGCTATTTATATCATCTGTCCCTTCTAGGGGAAGCCAGAACCCACACCATTCCCAGAAGTGGTGGGAGGAGTCAGAAACCTTGGGTATGTCTGGTTTGCCCTAGTTGCTGCTTTAGGTGGGCTGAGGCCCACCTTGCTGCTCTGTGTCTGTGAAATTGGAGGTGCTCAGAGAATCTGAGGCTGAACATTAGTTGTGTTAGTAGCATCTAATACTGTCTCATTGCCCTCATTTTTATGCATGAATTTCTTGTTTTATGTATACAGTATTTTAAGTATTATTCAGATTATTTATTAAAATTTGTTAATCTCTTCTATTCCCTGGGTGAGTTTCTAAGTGTTTCCTAGAGATTTACAATTCTGTTTAATTTGACTCTCTCATTTATTGGTTTTCCTCAGATAGCAGAGGTTTATCTACTTCTTTATTTTAATCATTATATGTTGTCGAAATAATGATCATGTTGTCATAATAACTTATGACAACAACAAAACAAATACTGAATAATGATTACTTTATACCAAAAACTATTATAAGAACTTTTTAGTATCAGGTCCTTTAATTGTGGTATTAAATAAGGGCATGGAGCTGTTAAGTGGATAATACAGGATTCAATCCCCAGACCTCTGTCTATAGAGCTTGAGCTCTTGACTGTCACTTAATACATGGTGTTGTATTTGGTTTGAATTTAGATTTTACTTTGATTAAAGTGTCAGAACTTTAAAATAGTCCAAAAGTCAAATAATGCTTGTGGGAACAACTGCTAGCTGATCCCATTTCCGTTCTCCTATTCTTCCACGGTTGGAAATCTGTTAGCTAGGAATATGGCTATCCTAACACTCTGCTTTTAAGCTTCCTTTGCAGCTAAATGTGGGCATGTGATGAGTTCTGGCCAATAGGATGCAAGCAGGAATGTTGGATGGCTACTCAAGGAGCCTCTCTCTAAAGAGACTGGTAGCCCCACCTGACATGCTTCCTTCTCCCGTCCCTTACTCATCTTGTCGAGAGGAGAGTGGATTTGAATTGCAAAGATGTCTGCTGCCTAGGAGTGATGAGCTAGGGAAGTTTTGTTCTTCTCGGTTTTATAAATGGACTGGAGTTGCCCTAACAGAACTGAGCTGCACCGTGTGTACTTGAGCAAAGAATATGCTTTTTCATATTTAAGTGATTGTTACTTGTATATATTTTGTTGTTACTTTTGTTACTTGCAGCCTAATATAATCTTAACTAATAGTGCTAAAATGAAAAAAGAGCAGTTGTCTGGCTTACATCCAGCCAACTTTTTTGCTATTTCTTCCTATATTTGCATCTACACTTCTGAATGATATGTTTTTGCTGCTTTTTCTCAATTAATTGATTTTGCTAATATTCATTGACTGACTTTTATGGTAGCTGTGAACTTCATTGCCTTAAATCTTTTCTTCTTCTTACCCTACCTTTCCAGTATAGATCTATTATAATATATTTAGTTAAATTGATATTCTATAATTATATAGATATGCTTGATTAAGTGATTGTTCACTGATGAGACAAACTGTTAGCTTTACTTACAATTTTTCTTTTACTTTTTTCCATTTCTCCCCTCCTCCCACTCCTCCTGTTCCTTTTTCAATATAATTTTTCTTTTATAAGTGTGGGTTTTCTCTGTAACTGTGAGGTTTTCCTTTAATTCTCCTGCTGGACAGGTTTTTAATTTCCATTTTATATCTTAAATTTTTGAGTCTCTCTTTTTTCACTTTAATGATAATAACAAACATTTATTGGCTGTGTACATTATGTCAAACTCTGAGCTTGATGTTCATTTAATGCTCTGCAGTGCTTACTATTGTCCCCACGTTACAGACCGCAAAGTTAAGGCAATAGAGCTCAAGCAAATTATCTAAGGTCATAGAGCTGATGGGAGCAGAGTCAGAATTCAGACCCAGGTCTTCCTGACCCCAAAACTCATATACACCTTAACCCTCTTAATTAGGAGGAGGAAGAAAGGGACATTGCCAAAACATTTAAAATTCAGTGAGAATGAGCAGACAGAATAGATACTAGGCTAACAAGAAAGGAAGACAGTTGTTATTAACTGGTTCATACCAGATAAATGTCAGCCCTGTCTTAACTAAGAACTCCTGACTCAGCCTACGATAGAAAGAAGTGCATTTTTTTCCCTACTGTCTTTCTATAGATGAACCTGTACCTTCTGTTTTTAAAAAGAAAAAGGCAAGTGGCAGTGGCCTATAGATCTTCATATTCCAAACAGAAAACTTGAATTAATCAACTTGCTTATGGTCCCACAGCTAAATGACAGAAGGAGGATCTTACCCTACATCTCCAGCTTACAGAACCCAGACTCTTCAAGTCTGGTACATCTTTCATGGTTGTGCTCTCAAATTTACTACCTCAACTGTCAATGAGGCTTGATGAGGACATTTTTCAAATTGAAACACACACACACACACACACACACACACACACACACACACACACGGTGAGATGATAATTTGGCTACTCTGTGTGTGCTAGTGTTGGTCAGGGAGTTGACCTGTGTGGCTCCATTTCCTTGAAAGAGATTTAGATGATTTGAGAAAGAACACAATAGGATCTTTCAAACTGGAGCTGTCCCAGAAAATCTGGAGACCTGTCAGTAGAACAGAAGTATTGGAAGTAATGAGATTAATAATGAGACATTGATGAAGTAATGACCTAACTCCTGCCAGTTGAGTCAGTGCCTTCCTGTGTGTAAATAAATAATGAATTACAGGAATAATGTTACCTGAGATTTACAGAATATTTCCCAGCTGTTTGAAAAAGCTGACTCTCCCTGAGGATCAGAGGAAGATTTTTAAATTATCTTGAATTACTGAGATTGCCATTTAGTAGTGAGTAATCGTTTCCTACTGGACTCTCAAAAGTGCTTAATTATACTCAGAGAATAATTTGCTCCTGCTTTAAAAATAAACTTGGATATTGCCTAAGTCCCTTTTTAAAAACCCCTGTGGGAATAGGCCACTAATACAAATGAAATCAATGTCTGCACAATCCCCAGAGTAGCATGTATCCTTGCCCTAGTCTATAAAATTAGTTATAATGCTTACCCCTTGGGGTTGAGAAGGCTGAGCAATGATAATCAGCAACTGGCTACATACCAGGCTGTTTAAGTGCTTTATTCATATTAACATACCATCCTTGCAACAACCCTATGACGTAGGTACTATTGTTATCTTTATAGGTAGGGATACTGAGGCACAGAGAAGTTAAGTAATTTGCCTAAAGCACACAGCCATAAGGAATAGATTTGCAGTTTTAACTCAGAAGGTGTGATCACAGAGCACATGCTCTGTGAAAACAAGAAAGTGGTTGGATTGGTATAGATGGTGCGTGGTAAAGTCCCAAGGGAGGCAAAAGCAGCCAGCTGGAGGAGGAAACAAGAGTTATGCCATGGTTAATTGATGACGCTAGGTTCTGAGAGTCTTTAGAATATGGAAAGTGAGAAGGAACAGTGTTATTAACATTAGGAAAGGACTGGAAATCTGTGTGCCCCACCAGTACTTCGAGGACCACACCCTCTAGCTGGCTGTGTCCTGGGTGTGAAGTGTGGGGATGGCAAGACCTCAGAAGAAAATGATTTTATGGCACACCAGAGAGGCTGTACCTGAACACCTGGCCCTAGAGCTCCAGCCAAAGCAATGACTCCTCTGCCCTGCAACTTCAACCAGCCAGTTTTGTCAATGGGAAGCTCTGTAGTAACCAGTGTGGAATAAACACTCAAGGCGCCTCCTTGAGTATTTCACTTTGTACAAGAACCAGGACCTTTGAACAACCCAAGACGAGGAACTGAATTTCTGAGAGTCTCAACTGATGGGGATTAGCAGTTGGATTTAACTAATTTTTAAAAGGAAGAAATGTACTCTTTCAGACGGTAATATAAATGAAACACAATTGGCTGTCAGTTGATAATTTTTGAAGCTGGATAAGAAGTACATGGTGGTTCCTTATATTGTTTCATCTACTTTTGCTTCAGTTTTATATTTTCCATAACAAAGAGATTTAAAAAATAAATGTATCGTTTCTTGCACACATGAGATTGCATGTTCTTACCTGCTACTCATAGATGAACCAAAACCAATAGGAACCTATAATCTGAGAGTCTTTCTTATATATTTGGTTTTGAAAGATAGAGACAGACACTCCAGTTAAATACCTATGAATAAACCGAAGCTAAAAATTTATTTGCAAGATGAAGATGCCCTCCTTTGCTTGCCTTCAACAGTTAACATTTGCATTAGCACTTTTAGAGCTCTAACATATCTCATCCTCACTGATTTTCTCAACTCACCTGTGGCATGGGAAAAATAGACATTGTTATCACTAATTTTTAAGATAAAAAATCCATATTGAGAGACAGAGATTGTGATTTTCCAAACCCCCATGCAAGCAAAAGGGAACCAGAAATCAAGTTTCTAATGAAGTTGAGCCACAGAGTTGCTTTCATTAGCCTGTCCCAGAGGGCTTTGAGAAATATTGGGGTCATAATAGACCCTTGAGTCCTTCTTGAGTAGCTGGCCCAGTTGCCATAGATAATTTCTTTAGAAATAGTTGAATGATAATAGATTTAAATGAGCATCCTATTTGTGGTTTTGTTTGTTTGTTTGTTTGTTTTAATTACTTCATTTCACTTTAGGACACATCCTTCAAAACCGAGCCCTGTTTGCAGAAATCTAGAGATAGGGAAAGAACTGACAGACTATGTTAAAAGAAATTCCACCAGTAGTAGCTTACTGGCCTGGAAGTCACTAGGGATCTGGCGACCATTTTCATTCATGACATAAAACTTACACCCGTGGTTTCCTCATACTTCTGAGTGTTATGATGGAGCAAGAAAGGACCTTGTCACTATCAGAGGCCCTTTGATTATCAGAACAAATAGAATCCAGTGTTTGAATTGGAAACTTTTGTCATTCTTAGTTTTTGTCAAATATAAGAAGAGGAGGTGTCTCTGTTTCTGTCTCTGTCTCTCTGTCTCTCTCTCTCTGTGTGTGTGTGTGTGTGTGTGTGTATTTGAAGATGAACATAGTAGATAGCTTGCACCTTTTTAATGTTATTTTCTTTTCTCTGAGCCTTAGCAGGTTTTCTCCTTAAACAGAGCTTTTGAAAAATAAGAGTATAAAATGTTCCTTCCCATTTTACTGTTCCATTTTTTCCTCTTCCACAGAAATATTGTACCTATTAAATATTCATTTATATCATACAGATGGAGGGAGGAAGGGAGATGCTGCTTCTGAGACCTCTCATGGGGGTTGTTTCACACAAACAAAAAAGTGCCTGGAGGCCAGGGCATTAGGACGTTTTCTCTGCTTGTAGAGGATCATTTGCATTTGGTCCTTGGAGTGCTCTACTTCCTGCAAACTTCTGTGAGGCAAAGAGTGTTTCTTGGGTATTGAACTAAAGTGGTTATAAGGATTTATCAATCTGGTGACAGATGGAGTGAATTTCTCTCCTCCTCCTCTTCCTTTTCCTCTTCCTCTATCTTTACTTTTTAAATAAATCCACACGAATATGGAGTTTGCTATGATCAAGTTTTTCTTTAACTTGCTCAGGTCATGTAGCTGGGAATTGGATAATCACAACTGTAACACTGAATTAAACGAGCACTACATTTAGCATGGGTTGTCTGAAAATGTAGAGCTGATTTGACTTTTGATGGTGTTTGAAGGAGACCAATGAGTAGTATTATCTTCCTTCTCCCCACCAATTCATAAACAAGTGAAAGATAGACTCACATGATACAGAAGATATAAATATAGACTTTCTGTTGTTGTTGTTAGTAAAGTCAGTTGAAGAAAGTGGCTGACCTGCAGCCACTTCTGGACCTCATAAGTATTCTCCCCAAGTCCAGACCTTAATTGATCTCACCCAAGCAAGAATCCATATTCATGGAACCACGGCTCTACAGTGCCTTGGACAGAGGAAGAAAGATATGTTTTTGAATCTCATTCTTGAAGGAGGTCCTGGCCTCAGTTCTTATATCCTTACTATTTGGAAGTAGAAACAGAGCATAAATCATCCATTTCAACCCAGTGCAGGAAGATGCAGAACCAGAAAGAAAAAGGGGATCGGACAGCATGCTGCTCCATTTTTTTACCTAACATTTATGCAGTGCTTTCTTTATGCCAAGCAAATTTCTAAATGCTTACCTGAATTAATTTACTTAATCCTTGTAATGGTAAAATGAGACAGGTACAATGATCACCATTTCCATTCTTGCAACTGAGGAAACTAATGCACAGAGAGATTACATACTTTGCTGGCAAGTCGTGGATTGAATTTTGAATCCAGTGTGGCTTCAGGGCTCTCGCATTTAACCACTTCCTACAGCTGCTTCAAAAATGTTTCTTGTTTCTTAGGGAGGAGGGAGAAAGGGGATGAAAGGAGGGCTAAACATATAACTTCAATAACTGTTGCTAATAAACATGAGGAGGAGTGGTTAAAGTTCCCATTATCATCACTGATTGATTGTGGGGCCAAGAAAGATCTAATCACTTCTCTCCTGTTCTCAGCAAAGAGGTTGGATAAAATATTTGTGACACATATGCAACTATTCTCTCCCCTCTAACTATGAAGCAACATTGAAGATCAATCACAGCCAAGGTTTGTGAGGCCTGAAACTTATACAATTTGGAGAACTTCTTTAAGAAAAGTAATACCAAATTACAGCTACCAAATTCTATATGAAAGGGAATACATATGGACTTCTCTGGGTGTTCTTTCTCTAAAGCTTGTTTGCTTCTTCTCCTGAAGAAACATTAGGCTTTGTAGACCGCTTACCATCTAGTCAGTTAGCATCTCTCTGTACCTACTTATTAAATAAGGAGGGTCCCCTTTGAGCTTTCACCTGTCATGTACGAGAGTTCAAGACAAACTCTATGGTTTAAAGAATAGCCTTTGTTAGAGAAAGGAGAAATTCACATATGCCAAGATCAGAAAGAGAAGAGAAGACATGAGTCCACATCTCCTCATTATTCCACAAAAGTCCATACTAGGGCAGGGACTTGTGCTGAATTCTGTTCTGTGGGGGAAGTCATAGGCTGCTTGGCACCACACAGTCTAGACTGGGGAATCAGCTAGTCAGTTTTCTGGCAATACCAGCTGCCTAGAACCTGGAGACCTTGGAGCTTATGGGATGTTGTGATGTTTCCTGTAAGGGAAAGGGAGACCCTGGTCCCATGAGAAGCCTCTCCTTGTAGAAGAAAGGGATATTATTGATCTGATCAAAGCTAATATTTTATCCACTTAATCTGAAGTGAGCATAGGATCATTTCTAGACATTTTTGCTCATTGAACCACACATTTAGGTTTACATTACCTGATGTTTCACAATTGTTCACTACAATGCCTACTATGTATTGAACACTTACTACATGCTAATTAAAAGATTATATTTTATATAATTCTACTAACTCTGTGGTATAGGACTATTATTACTTCCATATTATAGAAAAAAGTACAAAGGACTAGAAAGTTTGCGTATTCACCTTGCCATACCTACCACACAGCAAATGTGAGAATCTGACTTCAATACTGGAGCCAGTGTCCTAAAACCTTTGCCATAATGCCTCCCAGCATGTCAAGAAGGGAAAGCCAAGGTTGAGAAAACTGAGTTCTCAGTTCTGGGCTTGCTCTACCAGCCTTCGGTTTGCACTTTGTGGCAAGTAACGTTCAGCCTTAGGGCTGGCCTTACAGCTAGCCGCATACATGGGGACATGGACAATCTCACATGCCGGGGTAGGAGAATGGATTAAAGGAGATAATTTTCTAAATGGTAGCATTTACGATGTTAATGTAGGGTTGTATCTTAATTTTGGGGTCTTTGGTGTCTTCTGATTACTCAATGTTAAGTGAATGAATGAAATGAGAATTCTTATTAGGTCAAGAACTAAAATTTTAGCATGAGGTGGAAAATAAAAGTGAAAAAAAAAACAGATAAAGTGAACTCAATAATATCCTATTTTAGTTCATGCTTCTTTAATCATTTAGTCATTGAGGAGCGTGTGCACACACACACACACACACACACACACACAGAGCAAATGATTCTCAAACCTAAGTGTGAATTGATTATCTGGGAAAACTTTCAATGACATGGAAGGGCTTCCTTTCAAATTGTTGCTGACATCATGCTACCAGATTAAATTTTTTAATTGATCTTCCTTGGGTGTATCTTAGAGGTAAAAATAAAAAACTATAGTTCTTCCTTTCTCACCTTTCCAGTGTAACTTTCAGGTACAAATATAGATTGAGTGTTGCTGTTGTTAAAATGACACACTTTTTCACAAAGGCTAAGATTAGAGTTTCTAAAAAGAAATTCACAAGTGTATGGTACACCTCTGTAGGCCCCTCGTTGATTTTTCAAAGCAGTAAGAAATCAATCATCTCATTTGAGTTTACTGAGTACCTACTGTGTGCTATGTGAGTCAAAGGGACATAAAGATGTTACCTTACCTATATTTGCAATGTGGTTGAAGAGATAGTGCATAAACATAGAAAATTTTACTAATGGTGAAGTTAGTGCATAAGAAATTAAGACTCATATATCTATGAGAGGTTTTAGTAGATAATAAAATAATGTAATTAACTATACAAAGATGTCAAGGAATTAGTAGCCCTAGAATTGACTGAGTGCTTTAACAATTTCAGGCTCTGGATATGTATCTCTGAAATAGTCTTGGCATTTCTCTCATGTTCGCAAGATAGCTGCTGCACATTCAAACAAGATATTTTTAGATGACTGTTTTCAAAAGCAATGGGGTATCCTGCGAGAGAGCTCTCCATGCATACCTCTCTCTTTTATCATATTAAAGGACATTTGCCCAGAAATGCTTCCAACAAGCATACTCTTAAATTACGTTGGCCAGTGATGGGCCACAAGGACAAGTCTAGCTGCAAGGGAGCCTGAAAATAAAAGTATCTGAATTTTTCAGTCTCTATAATAGGCAACAAAGAAATAAGGGAGTTGATTGAGAATTGGCTATCAAAAAGCTGGTCCAAAATCAGATATAATGATTAACTGCCAAATAAGTGGCATAGCCTCAAATTTCCAGTAGAATTTTCTGTGATGATGAAAATGTTTTGTCCAGGCTGTCCACCATGGCAACCACTAGCCACTGTGGCTACTGAGCACTAGAAATGTGACTACTTGACTGAAGAACTGAATTTTAATTTTATTTAAATTTAAATAGACACATGATGCTAGTAATTACCATATTAGATATCATAGAATTATAAACAATACCTTCTAAAAGGTCAGAGGCAAAGCAAAGACATTACAGTGAGCCAGAATAATTTGATAACCTTCACGGAGGATGAGGAACTCAAAGTGGATTTGAAGGGTAGCTGGGGTTTGGGAGTTTTCTAAGAGTGTGAGCTTACCTTAATGCAGAGAAGCAGAAAATAATAAAACATCTTTAGGCGAGGCTAAGCAGATCAGTTTGGCAGAAGTATGTTTTTTGTGTGTTTGTGGGGGAGTGGGCAGAAAGCTCAGAAGCAGATTCAAGTCATATGGCAGAAATTTTTGGATGCCAGCTTGGACTGCGTGCAGTAGGAAACTTATGTTGTTGAGAGAGAAGTGTAAAATATGAAATGGTTTTCTAAGTAGGAAATCATTAACCTGATCATGGTAGGAAAGATTAAACTAGTAATGGTAATAAAGATGGATAGAAGGCAGAAGATTCAGTTACGACAGTGTTTTCCAAATTATTCATGTTGTGGCACATGTGAAGAATGATGTATGTATTGCTCCCTGGGGCAAATGGACAAGACAGCTGTTGGTTGGGAGTGACGAGCCCAAAGACTCCAGCTACCCTAGGCATTTATCTCAAGATCATCAAATGAGGATCATTATCTCCTCATACTTATGCTTTTTTGCAGCATGGTAGTGAACACCAGCACACAGTTGGGATCCTCTACGTTACCAGACTGTCCTGAGCTAAATAAGCTAAATAGGTAGTAGTGTATATGAAAAAAGAAGAGAAAAACATGAGACATTTTACAGAAGGAATTGAAAAGAATTGGAAACTAATTAAATGTAGTTAAGATAAATTTTGAAGTCAACAATAAGTCCTAAATTTTGAAACTGATGATACCAGAAATAAAAATAATAATGTAAGATTGTTTTCAAAGGCACATTGTGATTTCAATTTAAAATGTGGAGATGAAAACTGAACCATTATGGTGGATTGTCTCATCGGTGGCCCGTAATGATCCATGGCTCCAGTAGTCATGTTCTTATATAGTCTCGTTCCATATAGATCCTGTGCTTGACCATGTGACTTATTTGGTTAATGAGACATTAACACGAAGCAGGCAGAGGTTTGGTAAGTGTTTGTGCATTGAGATTTGCCATCCCAGAACCAGCTACCATGACATAAAGCTATACCATTGAATGATGAAAGGTCATGGACAGAAAGATGCAGGGCTATGAGAGTACATTTTGTATGTTATAGCCCCACCCTAACACCTAGCTGAGTGGAAGAATGAGACTGACTTCAGCAAAAGAAACACTCAACTGAGCTCATTCAGTCCAAAAAATTGATGAGATATAATAAATTGTTGTTAAGCCACTACTAAGCTTCAGGCATTTTGTTAGACAGCAACAGGCAATGGAAACACCATCCAAATAAAGATATTTGATAGGTCCATGGTGATATAAGCATGGATTTCAGGCAAGAGATCTGGGCCTTAATTTTGCAATATACGCATATTTCTGTCATAACAGTTGTATTGTAATTAAATTGGCTGCTTGTTTCCCTTACTAGACTGTGAGCTTTTTGAAAACAGGGACTAGGTTTTTTTGTGATTTCTAATACACTATTCCTGGCTCAAAACAGATACTCAAGAGATTTGTGCTGAATAATAGAACAAGAGAATTAATATAGTGAAGGGCAGTGTAAAAAGAATAGATCTTGGAATCAGATAGACCAGGCTTGAACTACAATCCTCCCAGTTGCCAGCTTTGTGACTTTTAGAAAGTCACTAATTTTTACTATATAATGTAAGTAATATCAGCTACCTCTCAGAGACATCTAGAGGAACGAATATATAGTAGATAATAAAGTGTAGCTTTTATCATTGAAGATGAATAACATGATAATTGAAATGTGAGAACAAATGAAATCAATAAGGGGAAAGTGTAGAAAGAGAAGAGCTATGAGCTGGGAAAGACAAATAGGGAGTAGAAGAAAGAAAATGATTAAAATAGAGAGAAAAGCAGAAGCGAGAGCATCAGAGAGGAAGAACCAGACCAATTGGAATGTCAGGAAAAGAACCAAGATAGGGTACATTTTATTGGCCAATAAAAGGCATAGATTTAAGGAAGACAAAAGCCAAGTTTGCTACAATGAATGGGTGTAGTTTATGGGATATACTTCTGTGTATGATCCAGGACTTTCAGTGGGGAAATCTCTGAAGAAGAATATTAGGCTTTCTTGAATGAACTAACTGCAACCTAACTAAAGACAGTAGATTCAATAGCAGTCTCTTCTACTCTTCTTAATGTCAGCTGAGTGCGTGGTGGATGATAAGAAAGTTTAAACTTTATGTGGTTGGGCTTTCAGTGTCTAGTAGAGTTACTGGAAGGAAAGGATTTGTGGGGAATAAAGGAATGGTACAAGAAAGGGGAATACTACTTATATTAGGCCTCTTGGGAGAGTTTAAACCTCAGAGATCTAAATCTCTGAAGTCATTCCTCCCTTGGAGACAAATAACACAAAGACTGAAAAGACAGTTCTTTAAAACATTGCAAAACATTCAATAAAACAGCTACAAAAACAGACTCATAAGTTATGCAGATACCTCTCATTCCATTGTACTGAAACTGGAAAGAAATTAGACCAGTCTTTTAATGACATCAGATTTTGTTGGTAAGAACTCTGAAGTTTACATTTGTGAGTTTTGCTCCCCGTTGCTCATTTTTTATTAGATAACAGCATCCTGATTTTGTTTTAGAGGACTATCTTCTTCCCACTCAGTTTGTATCTTTCGATAGAGTTGATTTTACCTCTCCTCCACCCTCTGTTCCAGAAGTAGATGTGTGACAAATACCTAGTCAATCGAATATTACATCCATGCAACCATAGTGATTGATTCAGAGATGGTTATTTACCTTAAGTCAAGTCAATCAAGTCCAGTAAGAGCTAATTCTGATATTTTGCTTGAGCACCTAAAAAAGGGGTTTATCCATTTCTACTGAACATAAACTTGGGATGATGTAGGCATGGAACTGCCAGATGCCATCAGTGGCAGATAAGTTGTTTGACAATACAGTTAACAGGGCGGAAAACAGCGTGGAGCGGGATCTCTTCCTGGTGACATTCTCTAAACCTCTGGATATAGCAGTGCCTGAGATTTTGGGCTATATGAACTAACAAATATCCTTTGCTATTAAAGCCATTGTGAATTTTTTAATTATTCCTTGCAATTGAAAGAATCCTGACTAATAAAACTCTAAGAACATGTAAATGTATTGGTGTCTGGAGAGGGAATAGTACTAGACATAAATCCTTCAAAATAATTCTCAGTCCTGTTAATTGGACTCACTGAGCACTTCATTTTAAAGATGAGAACTCTGATGCTAAGAAAGATGGATAAATTTGTCAAATGCCAAGAAAAAAAAAGGAAAAAAGAGAAAAAAATGCCATTTAAACTAGATGACAGAGGAGCAGTTGACAAGTCACTGCAGAATGGCCAAATCCAGCCCACTACTTTTTTGTATGTCACACAAGTTGGGAACGGTTTTTTACATTAAACGGTAGGAAAAATTAAAAGATGAATGTGATTTTATGACATGTGAAAATTATGTAAAGTTGCCACTTTGGAAGACAATTTGGTGGTTTTTTAAATAAAACTAAATGTTTCGTTACCATGCAACCAAGATACTTGGAAGCAACCAAGATATTCTTCAGCAGGTGAATGAATAAACTATGGTACATCTAGACAACGAAATATTATTCAGCATTAAAAAGAAATGAGCTTTCAAGCCATGAAAAGACATGAGGGAAATGAATAAATATTGCTAAGTGAAATAAGCCAAGCTGGAAAGGCTACATACTGTATGATTTCACCTCTATGGGATTCTGAAAAAGGCAAAATTATGGACACAGTAAAAAAAAAAATCAGTGGTTGCGAAGGATGGGAGCCGGAAGATAAAAAGGCAAAGCACAGAGGATTTTTTGGACAGTGAAAATACTTCATATGAGATTATATTGATGTATAATCATTATACATATTGTACTTTTGTCCAAATCCATAAATGTACAAAGTCAAGAGTAAACTCTGCTCTGGTGGGTTGTTGATAATGGAGGAGCGACAGGGAGTATATGGGAAATCTCCTTTCAATTTTTCTGTAAACCTCAAACTTCCCTGAAAAATAATCTTTAGAAAATATTGCATAAAGTTGAAATTTCAGTGCTCATAACTAAAGTTTTACTGATACACAGTTCTACCCATTCATATATTGTCTATGACTGCTTTCACACTATGACAACAAGAGTTGAGTAAGTGAGACAGAGACTGTATGATCTGCAAAGCTTAAATTATTTACTCTCTTGACTTTATGGAAAAAGTTGACTGTATTTTGTAGTGGAAAATATACAAATGAAGAAATCTCAGTTCCTATAGTAGGATATCTACGTGTGCACATATCACCTGGTTGCGTATATGTATATATGTGCACATATGTTTATACATACATTTATTTGGGAGAATTAGGGTCAAAAGAAAAAAAAATTGGCTTTTTGCCTACTTGGTGCTGGACCATAATTTGGAAGTGATACCATACAAAAACTTCTTTTTCAAATGAGAGTAATTTTCAAATATTTTTAGTAGGAGAATCCCTTTATCGAAAGAGATTTTCACTTAGCATAATACCCTTTAGATCCATCCACATTGTCGCAAATAGCAAGATTTCATTCTTTTTTATTGCTGAGTAATATTCCATTGTAGATACATATAACATCATCTTTATCCATCCATTTATCCATGGAAATGCCATGTGATTTCACTCACATGTGGAATCTAAGAAAAAATAAACAAACAAAACAGACTCATAAAATAGAGAACAAACTGATGATTGCCAGAGGGGAAGAGGGTTAGGGGATCAGTGAAAAAAGTGAAGGGAATAAGACGTACAAACTTCCAGTTATAAATGAAATAAGTCACAGAGATACAGTGTACAGCCTAGAGAATAATACTGTAAAAATTTAGCATGATGACAGATGGTTACAAGAGCATTGTGGTGATCACATCATGAGGTATATAATTGTCAATCATGTCGTACACCTGAAACTAATATTCTATTGTATGTCAGCTATATTTTAATAATTTTTTAAAAAGACATTTTCAGTAATCTGTCAAAATGTATAACAGTCAAAAGCAGGGTTCGTTTGTATGTTTCTCCATCCTTGTCTACTAATTGCTGCCCATGGCTCAACCGCATTTTTAACCTTGGCCATTGCTAACCTTATCAGTTCCAACAATAAGCCCTAGAAACTGCTGTGATACCTTAATATAATTTGAATGACTTATTTTGGAAAGCAGTGACAGATTTTTGCACTAGATCTGTGGTTTCCAAACCTGTCTGCAGGTCAGAAAGGAAGGATGTTACATTTAAATTCCTTATCTGCTTCCCTTCCACCACACACCTCAATTCCATATTATCAGCTCTGGGGAAAAAAAAAAACAAACAAAAACAAAACAAAACCCCTCCAGAATCTGTTTAACAAACTCTCTAAGTGATTCTAATAAGTGGTTAAGGTTGGAGTTCCTGTTAGTGGTAATCTTAAATTTCTTGCCAATTCTGAAATTGAGTCTCAAAGAACTTTCAAACGAGATTCCTGAAGAGAGATGCAGAAATTCTACAAATCATCTCAGTTGTTCTTTTCTCTTTCTTTTTCTTTTAAATAAAACTTACACGAATCTGTAAAAATTCAAACTCTACAAAAGGAACTTTCCCTATGGCTTGTGACCCAAAGTCCTCCAATTAATTACTTCTTCAGAGGTATCGAGAAGTACCAATTTTTGTACATCCTCCTAAAGATAGCATATACAAGCTTTTGTGTCCATCTATCCTTTTCTTTTTCATAGCAAAAACTAGAAAACCATACACACATGCTATTTTTCATTTAACAATATTATCTACAACATCGGAATACACAAAATTATCTAATTAGTTTTATTGTCTGAACAGTATAAATCCTACACAGTATTCTTTTCACAGTATTATTTCTACTGAAGGATTATTAGGTTATTAATCTATATTATGATGTGTATGTATGTGTGTGTGTGTGCGTGTGTGTGTGTGTGTGTGTGTGTGTGTGTGTGTATGTCTCTCTCTCTCTCACTTGGATTTAACTGTTTGTTTGCATATGCAAACGCATTTGAAGAATGCATTTCAAGGAGCTTTAAATTAATTTCTTATGGTAATGTTAAGAACTTGAATTAAGTATTCTTTTCAGACATTTTTTTCCTGAGTTTACTTGTTTGAGTTTAGAAAGCAACAAGGAATAGCAAAAAGCAGTGCCTGAAAATTTTATTTAAAAAATATATGTAGTAAGAATTCTACTTTTTTAACTTAAAAAATTTATCGACTACTTACTATGGGCAGCCACTCTCGTGGTTTTATCTAATATATTTTATTTACACATCTGTGAAGTGGATGTTCTCTTCTTTGTTTTACAGATGAGGAAACTGAGTCTTTGAGTAGTGACATAAGCCACTCAGGTTCCTGTGTATCGTAAGCAGCATGATTAAATTTGAAACTGTCTTCTATTTTAAAAACCTAAGTTTATTTCACAAGACATGGTACTTGAGCTTTCAAAACTAATCTAGTAAGATGTCATCTATATAATTTCAGGTTTAGATTTTTAAAAACCCTCCAGGGAAGAGTAGGAATAATATTCCACAAACTTTTTAGCAATGCACCATTGAAATAGAAGGAAGGACAACAATTCCTTTATTCTCATGTATGAACAGAAAGATGGAAGATTTATTATGTAAGAGGACTATGAACAGAAACAATAGAAAACAGTCATCCTAACTGAATTCAATATCTGTTTTTTATCTAGGTCTTTCTGAATTTCTGTCCTTGACAGTACCAATTAGCTACATCTCATGAAGAGATTTATAATCTGACAAGCCTGAAACCCTGGTAATTAGGAAACTCCTCATTATCACTCATCTTTTGAACAGCTCAAACTGGCAGGCAATTGTCAGCTTTAAATTGGCCAAGGATTCCTGAAGTCTCTCATGTCAGCATGCAAAGAGAACAAAGCTGCAAAATTGGGGGCCCCTTTCTTGAATGAATTGGAACAGGGGATTGAAGCCAAATTAGGGGGTCGTCTTACTAGCTGGGACTAAAAATCTACTCTGACCTCTGACATCCATGGTTTTTTAATTGGTAATCTCCATATAATAGCTTGGTTTTTCCAGTTTACATCACTTGTGCCCTGTCTTAATATGTAACAAATTACTCAACATATTGTAACTGTGAAGCAGAAAAAGCATCCATACTCTTAATTAATAATTAAGTTATTAGTTAATTAGTTATTATAGTTAATATTTATTGAACATTTATATTTTCATTAACCACTGTATGAAGATCTTTTACATGAATTTCCTCACCTAACTTTGGCAATAAGTTTCTGAGGTAGGTTTTTTTAACTATTGCCATTTTGCAGATGAGAAAAGTGAAGCAGTCAAGGACACACTGTTAGGATGTAACAGAGCTGGGATTTGAACCCATTACTGACTAACTTCACGATCATTGGCTGTAAATATTATGCTCTAGTACATGGAAAAACAAATATTATAATACAAATCTCAAATAAGCATGATTTTCTGTTTGCAGTAAATGGATACTTGACATTGCTTTGGGCTAAATGTCCCTTGGTTAGGGAAAAGGATTAATTATACATATGTGACAGAAGATCCTGCACTGGAGAAACCGTGGTCTCAGGAGTTTAACTGCTCTGCAAGAGAACACATAAGACTATTTTATTCAATGAAAATCTTCATTTCTGCTGGCTATGATTCTTATGACTTTTATGAATCATTTCTTGGTTTTGGAATAGAGTGTATGTGAATGTATGTGTGTTTTATTAAACAGTTGTCTGCTAGAGAAAGAGAACCAAGCAACCTTGGGAAAAACATGGCCCTGTGAAGGCCTTAGTACTATGGAGAGAATGGAAATCCCTACCATCAGCCATCCTGGAAAGAGGCCAGTCCTGGGTTAAAAAATAAAGACTATATTAGAAAGCTGAGGTGAAAGGAGACCCTTTTTTTTCTTTTATCTCTTTTGGTTTTTGTAGACACAGTCAGAAGAGATGTATTCAAGGGCCCCCAAAGAGGAGATATGAGCTATTTCCTGAAACATGGGATGAGGTGTGAATTAATTAAACATTCAGTTGATTCCTGCCTCTTGAAATGAATTGGACCTAGGGACTCTGAGAGAAGCTACATTTAACATATAATTTAAATTTTCTACATTTCAATTACTCTGAAGTCTTCGGTAAAGTCTTACTGAACATTATAGCCTGGTCTCAGCTTTCATTAGATTTTCTTTGATTACACTTGGTGGGAAGTTATTTGAAGAGGAATAGCAACAGACTGAGTAAAGACAGACTGTAACTAATATTTTCTGGTTCGAAGTTTCAGATAGACTACTTGTGTTTATATATTCTTTCTTCCAAATTCCACAAAATGATACCAAAGGGAAAAGTAAGCTATTAATTTACATAGCAGATGCTGTTGGTGCTCCACTCATCTCTCAGATTCACCAGGTCATTAAATGATCACTATGAGCATACTGGAAAAGAGCATTGAAGAAAAATCTTGGGATGTAAACTAAAGAGATCAAGAGATGGTTAGTAGAAGAAAAAGGATAAAATTAGAAGATAAATCTTGCAGAAACAAAGTATGAATCATTGCAAAAAAAAAAAAAAAAGAAGAAGAAAAAGGAAGAGAGAAAATATCAAAGAATGAACATAAGAAAATTTCCCCAAATTGAAAGACATAGCTGTTCAGATAGAATAAGTCTCGCAAGAGCTCAGCACAATTATTAAAATAAGATCTATTGTAGTGGATACTGTTGTGTGCTAATGGATTTCACTACAAGACTGAGGCACTCATTCCCCATGTCCCAGGTGTGTTAGTGGTTGTTAGTTCTCAGATGATTTTCTCCTGGGAAATTAACATTGACTCAAGGGCACTACCTTGCCTTTGGTCAGTCTCTTCTTGGGAATGGCCTGCATCCATGACTAGCTACCAAGTGGGACCATTCTGGAGTGATGTTCCAGTTCCAGAACTCTCCATAGGATTGGCTGAAGTGTCTGTTGCAACTGTATCACAGCTCAACTCCTCCCTCTACCCAATCTTGCTTTCTTATCCCTCGCAAGTGTAATTTTTAAGAGAAGCTCCAAAAAACTTCCTGCGCCTCTGTCTCTGAACCCAAGCTAAGATCATATCAAGGCATATTGTGGTAAAATTTTAGAGCTCAAGGATGAAAAAAAGATCCTGAAACTTCCAGGGAAGAAAAACAGTAGATCAAATGTAACAGAACTAGAAACAGAATAGCATGGGATTTCTCAACAGGAACATTAGAATCTAGAAAAGAGAAATAATGAGAGAAAAATATTTTCATCCTAGATTTAAATTTACTCCTAGACTATAGATTTCATCCTAGAAATAGATAACTAAATAAGTACAAGGATGACATAAAGACATTTTCATATGAATAACTACCCAATAAATCTACATATTTCTTAATCTTTCTCTGGAAAATACTGGAGTGAAGTGATACAAGGAGGAAAAGCAGCAGACCAAGTACAGACAGTCTACCAAAATGAAAGGGTGAAACAAGAAAAAGGAAGACATGAGATGTAGGAAAATACGGGATGTTATCCAAAAAGTTGGCAAAGAAACAGCTTTAGGAATGTGGATTTGCAGCAAGCTAAAAGAAAAATCAACCCAGATAAGATCAGGACAGAGGGCTCCAGGACTGAAGGCTTTAGGAACCAAGAAAACAAACAATAATAATGAAAATAAATAAAGTAGTTATTAACTCCAGCAAAAATATGTGTTTGAACACAGAAGGAGGCATAATTCTAGTGGGCTGAGTAATATTTGCATAATCATAATGATGTAAACATTAACTATTAATTAGGTAAAACATATGACTATGTTGGAGTGTTGAGAAAAAGGAAAATGGTGGGACATGATGATGAACTCAGTTTTTATGTAGTGAATCAGTGGATACCTTCCTAAATGGATGAGCCAAAAAATAGCTGTACGTGCAAAATATTAGAAATACCAAAGTAAATTCTAGAAGAGATAGCTGGAGAATTAAGGAGGAGTTGCTTCTGGGAGATAGAAATAAAAAATGGCATAAGGAATGGCTTTTTTTATTGTAAACCTTTAAGTATTGTGCATGCTAGATGTTTAAAGTCATGAGCATGAATTTCTTTAATAAAAACTTTTTAAAACTGATTTAATAAAAGTGTCAGAAATGGTAGAAAATGGTCTACTATGTAGTGATATTGGCAAATGTGGAATACAAAGTAGATGACTAATGGGGATGGCATTCATCAACCTGCACAGAATCATGGAACATGCAAGAATTTTCTAAGAGCTGATAGAAAATCTTGTCAAAGGAATCCAGGTAAAGAACTATACTTATAAAATCAAAACATCATGATATACCACTTTCACACCTAGGTTCTGTTGACAGCTTTGAAACAGAATGATAAATGCCTGGCATCCATTCTACCATAAGCACTTGTACTCTTGGTAGATATTGCTAACTTAGCACAGCTCTTTTTCATACATAGATATTATCAATTAGCAATATTCATTATGGGCACGGAAAAGAGAAATGGCAGCACAATTGCCCAAAACCCTGTGTCTTCAGAATCCTTCCCAACACAAGGCTCTGAAAGCCACACCATTCGGTCAGTGAGAAAACTCTGAAGGGCTGTCCCAGTTCCAGAGCTCCTCAGAGGACTGGCATCCCTATGTACAATTTGCCATTCCTAGTATAAAAACCTACCTTTCATGTATTAGTTCAGAAACAGATGCTAAGGCAGGGTTAAAAGTACAAATATTTATTAGAAAAAATGGCTATGAAAGGAAATAGCTGAGAAAATCTGTCCCCAGTAAAGGAGAGAGGGAAGTTCTAAGAGTCATTCTAAGGAGACTTTGGCAAGGTCATTAGGGAATTCTCAAGCCAAAGTCACCCATCAGAGGAGTTCTGTGCCTTCCAGGAATGGGCCTGCCACAGTATCCCTGCCATGCTCAGCCATTGCCCATGGGAAGTATGGTTTCAGCCCAAGCACAGTATGTACTTCAGATCATAACTGGGACTTAGTCAGTAATTCTCCCTGCAGTTGGAGGACTGTGGTTCACATTCCCAAGGTCTTTACATCCCACCCTAGCAAATGAAGAGAGCTCTTTTCAGACTAGCCTATAAACTAAGGACCTGAAATCACAGGTGTGACTGTGGAGTCACAAGGAAAGATAGAGGAAACAAAGTGTGGGCTAGGCCAAACTCCAGGCAGTAACAGACAGATTGGGGTGTTGGTATCTGCCTCACGACAGGCTGATGATGGACACTGGCCAGATCTGGATAGGGAGAATAGAATAGAAACTTTTTAAGCCTAAATTTAGGCAATGAGATGAGGGGAAGGAATCAGAATCAAAAGCTGGGAAGACTCTGATAAGAATCCTCCTACGTATTTGTTAAAGACTTCAGGACACTGACTCAACATTTTTCTGTTCTCCTCAATAGCTCAGACAAAGCTGTTTTAATCAGTAATTACATTAGAAGCTATAATTAGTTACTGCACCACCAATGAAAATCATTATAAACATCCAGTAAGTACCTATTCTTACGCAGTCAGTATTAAAAACACAGTTCTTGACCTCCTGGTACCAATGATGGAGATGTAGCATAAGCAAATTCAACCAGGGTCTGCTGCAAACACATGCACACACACACAAATGATCAATCTTTAATTTAAAAATTTTATTTTTCAATTAGAGTTGACATTCAATATTATATTATATTAGTTTCAGGTGTACATCATAGTAGTTAGACATTTACATAATTTATAGTGATCTCCCAATTAGTCTAGTACCCAACTAGTGCTATACATGATTATTACAATATTATTGACTACATTCCCTTTACTTCAAACAGACATTTATACAAAATGGCCCCCAAAAGTCAGTTACTTCATCTGCTATGCCATCAAAGAAACAGATTTGTTTCTAATGTTAGATAATATATTTTTAGACTCTAGTTACTGTTTTCCCCAAAGTCATAACATAAAAAGCTTCCTATTTTGAACTCATTTGTGTCATCATGTCTTTAGAATTACATAGGCCTAATCACTTAGATTATTGAAAAGTATCATTTGTTCTATTTAGTGCAAACATTGGTCATTTAACCATATCTGTTGTAGGTGATTCCCATTAAAGGCTAATAATGACACAATTGTCAAAACACATAAAACTATAAATAGCCTTCTTGGTTTGAGGTACTTACAAAATGCTTAAGTTTCTCTGTTCTTTTACTCAGTATGTAGTAAATTGTGTCTTTCTCTGCTTCCAAATTGGAAATCTGAGTAATAAACAGAAACAGGATGATTCCAAGTTAGATTTACATGTATTAATTAAGCTTTAAAACTTGGTGAAGTATGAATTTGTTACACATTGAGCAGATAGAAAAGCTGTGTTAGAGAAGTTATTCACATTGTACTATGAGTCACGAGACCTTATCAAATAAACACTTGACTTAATCTGTACATTTGTATCCTAGCATATGCTTTATCTAGTCCAATCTCAGGTTACTAGAATTGGTCTTCATCAAATCTAGACTCTAACGAGTAATCAAAGTAGTTGGCAGAGGAGTCATCTTTGTTATTACATTTCTAAAGCAAAGTCCAAATGACTCTGCCATTGGTTATTTAATGACTCTACATATTTCCAAACTCATCTTCTGAATCTGAAATGAAAGGACTTGAGGACCTTTCAGTTCTTTCTGCTAGCCTGGTAATGACAATAAAATAATCTACTATTTTATCCACCTATAGTGAAGTATTTTGCTTTCAAAAAGATGGCTTGAAGACCAACTAAAAATGACAGGAATACTCTCTCTCTAAAAAAAAAAAAAAGAGAGAGAGAGAGAGATCCTCAAATGACAAATACTAAAAGTGTTGATCACTCAGATGCTAATTGGCCTCTATGATTAGTCTAACACTTCAAATGCTGCACACTTATTACGCACACTTATGACGTGTCTTGGCCACACGCCTCCCATTAGCTCTTTAAACATCTCCGGGACCTGCTTTGCCACATTCCCATCATCTTTATTGAGCTAAAGACATACACAACACTAGGAACTCAAAGCCTTTTCCTTCCCTGGGAGTTGATTCATCATGTTTTGTTTGGACTATATTCCTAACTCTATTACAATAAAAAACAATTGAGTTAATAACATTCAGCATTTGGGAAGATGATTGAGGATTTGTCTGAGAAGTAGTAGTGCTTTGGGGTTTTTTGTTTAAACACTAAAAATAAGAAGGGCCTGAACAAATCCAGGTCCTGAAGATATTATATCATTCTAACCATTAAATATTTTTAAAGTTTAATATATGCTTCTTAATTATTATTCTTGTCAAATGTGTAAGTCCTGAAATTTCCTCCATTAGCCTCAACTATATTTATTTTACCACAGCTACGAAAGCAGAAAGAAAAATCGTGCTACAGTTTTTACTTTCCACAGGCACCTGTTCTATGGTTCAGCTTTAAAGTTAAGAAAAAAACATATTTTAAAAATTTAAAGTATTCATCTGAACAGTGTAATTTACCTGAAGATATCAAGAAATCAAATAACATTTTACCTTTAGAGGGCTACTGTGAAGTGAAAAAAACCCCCAACATATTTCAGTTTTGCTTTAAAAATTTTATTGACAATTTCCAGCATGTGCACACACAACTTCGCACATAGCCCATATACCCTCAGACACAGTCTCATACTCACACAGCCTCACCCATGCCCTCAGACACCATGTGCACATTTTCTTACATACACACCCTCGCTAATGTTATCTAGATTCTATTGCATCTGTTGATATCTAAGTAGTGATTTTCTTTTGTATTATTCCAAAAAAGTGCTTTTTAAACAATGTTTTCAGGAGGACTAGTTTTATGGGATTTAAAAAGATGTTACAAAATCAGTGTCTGTGTGTGTGTGTGTGTGTGTGTGTGTGTGTGTGTGTGTTCGTTCCATGGGCAAATAGGTTTGAGAAATTGTAAGATAAAGAAAGTTAAATCAGAGCCTTTAATAAACTAATGTGTCCTATGCAGCTCTACTAAAGAGCTATATTGCCTATATAGCTGTGCTGTCCAATGGGTAACCATTTACCACATATGGCCATTGAATCTGGTCTGAGCTGAGATATGCCAGTGTGTAAATACACATGTACTACAGAAACAAACAACAAAAAAAAACGGTAGAACATCTCGCTAATAAATGTTTTATACAGATTACATCTTGAAATGATAATATTTTAGATATGTTGGATTAAACATATTATTAAAATTAATTTTACCTGTTTCTTTTTACTATTTTAAATTTTACTACCAGGAACCTTAAATTACATAAGTGGCTTGCGTTATAGCTCTATGGGGTCATGCTAGTACAGAGCATTTGCCAAACTTATTTGACCATGAAAATTAATTTTGTATAATATTTTATTGATGTAGCCTAGTGGGCCTTGAATTTGGGGACTCTGAGATTTACCATTAAAATGAAGGGGAGGTCAGCCTTGGCATCAAAAGTAAAAGTTGTTTTGCATTCACTTGGGAGCACTGGTGAGCCTGAGGATGAATGTAATGTTTAAAGTATTTTTCTGAGATTCTACTATGTTCCAGGCTCTGTAGTGCTAGGCACAGAGGACGATCAGTGAATCTCACATGTGGCCTTCAGAACATAGCAATAGAGACCAGCAAGTAATAATATCATGCTTTACAATACTTACTCAGATCTGATTCCTGAGCACCCCCTCAATAGGGACCTATTGAATGGGTTCTCTGGGAGTGAGGCATTCTCAGTGATTCTGAGACATATTACTTTATAAATAACTAAATATTTTAACACTTGGTACAGCCATGTTGGTGCATACCAGCACATACTGAGTGATAATTTTCCCTGTCTTTAAGACAAGGATTAACATGCTCATTTTTATAAATGGAAATCAAATAATGTGCCTAAGGCTACAGAGCTGGAGATAAGCGTAGATTTTCCATTAGTGTACTGTTCACAACATCGCGAATTTTGGAAATTTAAGAAATGAATTTGAATTTTGAAACTAAATCAGATTGAGATGTGCGTTCTACCTTTTCTCCCTCATGGTATGTAATGGCACAGTATTGCATTCAAATTCTAAATCAAGGATGCTTGAATTTATCCCCTGACACTTTGAGAAGGCTTCCTGTTTACAAAGGGAGAAAAGACATTTTTTTCTTGTGTTTTTTGATATATATTTAGTATGAAAGCATGTTTTTCTATTTTTCAACCTGAGCCTTCATCCTTCTGCAGAAAACACTTTGCTCCAAGCAGCTGGCAGGACTCTAAAGGGCTAATGTCAGCGGTGGTCAAGTGGCTTCCTTTTCCTTACTTGGCTTTGCTGGACTGCCTGTAGCTCTGCACAGCTGGGATCGATAAGAGGCTGATGTTCTCATTAGGCAGCATTTTAAATATTATTTCATCCCTTATTCTCCAGAACAACTCTTAATCCCTGGGTAGAAGTGCAGGTTTGCATTTTCTGCCTTCCAACAAGGGGCAGGGGAGAGTCAAGTCAAGACACGTACCTCCATAAATTAATTTTGTGTGTGTGTCTGTGCCTGTGTGTGTGTGTAGTGATGGTGATTGTAAATTGTAGGCTTAATTTTGCTTATTGCTGACTCATTCAAAACCCTAAACATCCTTACTTTGAACAAGTGTGATTTAAAAAACTGTAACAGGTATTTGTACAGGAAGACAATCTTATTCATCACTCTTTGTGAGAATTGACTACTTACTCTTTTCAACATAATACGCAGGAAAGATCACTGCAATACATTGAGCCATGATTAGAGCATCCAATAACCCTGAACTGTTTTTCTATAAATTTTATGTGAAGGTGGAGGTAGATGGTAATGATGTTTTCTTTGGGTGGGTGTAATTATGCAGTTTCTAAATCTAATAACACTTTTTTTTTAAGGATAGGAATTATAAATGGGCTTCAGGTAATAGTGTTCATGTGGAGACTATGAATATAATATTATTTCTGTTCATTTTAAACAAAAGAAAATCTTTAGATCCTTCTAGAAGCAGACCAAGGTCATTCTTATAAAAAATCTAAATTGAATTGATTGCCACTAACTACAAAGGTTATGCTTTCTGTTAATATTCACTTAATGGAGAACCTAATGAATGTTTAAATGGACCTCCTGGATTCGATTTGCAAGACCTTCCATAGCCTAGCTCCCTCAGTCTCTACTAGAATCCGCAATCCCTGGAACTTTTAGGAGGAACAGAGCCACTGAAGATGCAATAGTCACAGAAGATCGAAACCATGTTTGGAAAGACAGTATTTAATTCTATGCCTTAAGTTCCCATTTTAAAAATAAAAATAATAACATCTACCTTATGAGATTGTTTTATAAATTAAGTGAGGTAACAGATTAAAGTTTCCTTACCATAAAGTTAATGCTCAATTAATATCATCTATTATTATCATGTGTTCAGTCCTTTCAGGGCCTGGGCTAATAGACTAACCAGCATCCTATGCCAAAAATGGCATAACTTAGTAAGTCCTCACAAATGTGATTGGCTAATCCTCATTAAAAAAGGCTATTACTTATAAAAACTGAAGCTGAAAGGTTAAAATGTGAAAGAAAGATCACACTGGGAATCATGATGAACCACAGAAAAACTTAATTTCTAAGACTCTCTGCCCTCCGTCTTCTGTAAACACGTATTGGACTATCCAATATACTCATTTAATCATATGATTTTTGTTACTTTTGACTTTTGAATGCGTGTGTGTTGCTTTTGTGTCCCTATATCATTTAGGGTCCAAAAAGAAAACTGAAATTACTTTAGGTGTCTCAAACAGAGAGGATTTAATATAGGGAACTGTTACACAGGAAATGAAAGAGATGAAAAATGAAATGGGACATGAGATGAGCTGTAGGGGGAAGGTAGTACCTGCCCTAGGACTGGAGAGAGAAAGGATGTACGTTGCCAAAGCTCAAGATATGGGATCATCTGCTGGAAGTTGGAATAATAATAGGCTGCCGATAGGGAAATGAGAACAGGAAGAGAGGAGATATTTTGCTGAAAGGGAACTACAAAGGAGATCAAGTCAGGTCAGTTACCTGGGAAGCAGAGTGGAGAAGTACTCCAGTTTCTGCCCTCCTCTTGCATTCAGTCTTGCACCACTGCCTCCCATTGGCTAGAACACCGGAAAGCCAGAGGGCAACAGAGTCTGAGGAATGTAGTTCCCTAAGGAAAGGAGCTGAGAGCAAAAGGACATATGACCAGCAAGTGCTCAAACATATAATCTGCTCAATGTCATCCATGGCATCTCCTGGGTGTTTCTTCTCTTTAGATGCTAAAATCATTATTCTTGTGATATGTATTATTGCTTCTGTTTGGGTTGTGATTCACTCTCTAAAGATAAGAGCTATGAGAAGAGGAGTACTGAAATTCCATAGAATTCAAGAGACTAAGCTTAAAAGTAAAATGATATTTTTAAAATCATATAAACTTTGTGTCTAATGTTTTCTAGCTACAACTTGATGACTCAAAAGTTTTTTTTTTTTATTGTTGTTATTTTTTTGGTTTTGTTTTAGCAAATCTTGATTATCAATGTGATCAGCTGTCTTTCCAAGATCTAGAGGGAATGATTAGCAGGAAGTTAGCTGAGAATTGAACTAAATAACTTTGTGTTTGAAAGGGATTCATTTTGCATGCTTATTCTCAAGGATATTTTAAACAGCATTGAAATAAATGTTTGCACAGACCTATATTGGTGATGAATCCTGAATTTTGAATAATATTTTATATTTGCTTTATTACCTCCTTAGTCACTCTGATATGTGTGTTAATTGCATTTCTATTAAAATATCAATGCTGCTGAAAATCTGAGGCACTTCTTAACCTTGTAAAAGGTAATTTTAGTTCATTTATGTAGTGTCAGAATTTGTATCTACTCGTAGAGTAATACTGTGTGACACAGATTTGGCCATTTCCATTACTTCATGGCAGAGAGGTAGATTTCAACAAGATTGGCCATTAACATCTTGCTATTGGTGAACACCAAGTGTGTTAGGCTTTATCAACATGTGGAAGCCCTAGAGAGACTCCTTCCAAGCTTAGTATTAACTCATCCTGACACTTGTTCCTTGGTTCATGCTCCATCTGGAAGAGTTCACCCATGGTGCATTTATTTTTAAACCAATCCTCCTAAGAGCTATCACCTTACTGACAAATAAAATAAAGACTTACTAGATCTTGGGCTGAAAATATCCCTGGATGGCTATGGTCACTGGGATTACACAGCTGTGAATTCTGTTATTTGTAACATAACTTTTTGCAGTTCGCGTATTTGTCTCTGAGATCACTTCTTATTTGTAAAAAATATTCTATCTGCCATTTATAGGTGGAATCGATTCAGCCATATGGATGAAAGCGTAGCTTGTTTTGGGAGACCTTGAAGAGGTCTCACAACTCTCTAGATTATCATTTCACCATAGTTACTGAATATGAGGTGCATCAGGAAACTCATGCCTCATCTTTGACTCTTTGAGTGTGTCAGGCATGTAAAGTTGGATACTGGTGGGGTGTCTGCCAGGCCCCATCTCTTCCTCAGAGAATTCTACCTCCTCCCTAGAGAACTGCCCCTCTTCATACACACAGAGGATCAGACATTAGATAGCCATGTTTGCACAACTTGACTTCATCCTCATTAATTGGACCAGAGTGGACCTATCAGGGCCAATCAGTTTCTTCCTCCCTAGAATTTGCAATTGGGTGACTGCTATTCAGGATAATCTGGTCCCTTGAACCAAGGAAATGTTAACCTGGGAAGGTATAAGTAACAATTTCCTCCAAGAGCTTGAAGTTCAAGAGGAATTACATGTGAAGAGAGATAAGAACAGAGTGGATATGGAGAGGAAAGCCAAAGAAAAAGAGATGAAATATTGCCTGATGAATTAATCACCTATTACTGAACCAAAAATTATCTGAAATGTAGTAGCTTAAAATGATCAACATTTATTAGCTCACACAGTTTCTGAGGACCAGAAATCTGGGACTGGCTTGGGGTCTCTCATGAGAGTGCAGTTAAAATATTGGCTGAAGCTAGAAAATGCACTTTTAAACTCACTCATGGGGTTGTTGACAGGAAAATTCTGTTCCTTGCCATATGACCCTCTCCACTGGGTTGTTTACGTGACCTGACAGCAGACTTTACCCCGAGGGGGTGGGAGGGGGGAGGGGAAGAGGAAGGAGGAAGGGGTAGGGGAATAAGGAGAAGGAGAGAGGAACAGAGAGAGAGAGAGAGAGAAAGAGAGAGAGAGAGAGAACTCAAGATGGTGGTGTTTAATTTTCCTTTGAGTGTGTGCTGAATTTAGTAACTTTTCCAAAGGAAAAAATACAGAGAGGAAAAAATAGTGTTTATACAGTGGAGAGATATGGCAAAACCAGCTCAACCAAACAACAAAAGTTAGCTTCCCCAGTGGTAATCATGTTGATATTATATACTCCTGATATGATGTGATAAGATGGTTATCTCACCTTGAGGTTTTCTTCCCCCAAATCCATAATCCCAGACTAGTTCTGAGAAAACAGCAGACAAACCAAATTTAGGAACATTTCACAAAATATCTGACCAGTACTCCTCAAAGGTTTTAAGGTCATTAAAAAAAAAAAAAAAGAGTAAGATACTCTCACAGACTTTAGGAGATAAAGATATTCAATGAATAAAAAATACAATGCAGTATCCTGGATTAGATTCTGGAACAGAAAAAGGACCTTAGTAGGAAAACTTGTGAAATTTAAATAGTCTATGGTTTAACTAATAGTATTGTACCAATGTTAAGTCCTTAGTTTTGACAAACATATCATGGCTATGTTATCATAAAAGAAAACTGGGTAAATGGGATATGGAAAACCTCGGTATTATCTCTGCAACTTTTCTGTAAATATAATTATCCTAAAATTAAAAAAAATATATTTAAAAAACTAAAAAAAAAAAAAAACCCAAAACCTATCAACCAAACAAAACCAAAAATGATGTGCAAAATGATAAGCCCCAGATGAGTCACATCCCTTAAGAAGGAAATCTAGGTTAGAGTCATATGTGAGTGGATGAGATAAAGCAATAAGCCTTCTCAGAGAGAATAAGGGTTGGTTGCATGCAAAAGATAGTGGAAAATATAGTGTAGCACCATGAGATATTCAGATAACTTCTAATAAAATTATATGGGCTCAATAAAATGAAGTGGAGGTTGTAATAGTGCATGAGGTGAGAGAGACTAGCATGAACAATGCTAGGCCTGGGCTCTTTGCATAACACTGACACAGTGCTGACTTTCTGTAGGAGATTGTCTTAGTGAGCGCAAGCTGTACAAGAAAATACTGAAGACTGGTGGCTTAAACAATAGGAATTTATTAATATAGTTCTGGAGACTGGAAAGTGTAAGATCAGGCGCCAGCATAGATGGGATCTGATGAGGACCATCTTCCTGGCTTGCAGAGGGCCTCCTCTCACTGTTTCCTCACGTGGTAGGGAGAGATGGAGAGAGAACTGTCTCTTCTTATAAGGGCACAAATTCCACCATGAGGCTCTGACCCTTATGACCTCATCTAAACCTGATTACGTCCCAAAGGCCTCATCTCCAAATATACATCCCCTAGGGTTAGAGCATCAACTTATGAATTTGGAGGGTGGGGACAAATATTCAGTATATAACAGATATCTTATGAGACGATGATATATTCTTTAGGCCTGGGATAGGTATACCCCACAATAGATTTGGTATGCTGAGGTTATAAAAAATAAACACTTCTAAATCTTAGTGCTTTACTTATGTTCCAAGTCCATCATGTGTTGGTAGGGGGCTATGTTTCTGTCATCCTCACTCAGGGACCCAGGCCATAAGGAGTCTCCACCATCAGCAATTGTTATAGACAGGGGAAGAGAATGTGACAAATCACACATTGACACTTAAAGGCTTCTGCCTAGATGTGATATCAATTGCTTCCATTCATATTTTGTTGACCTAAGCAAGAAGGTCTACCTTCCAGGGTGTGGCAGCTAAATCTTATCGTTACCTCAAAAAAAAAAAAAATGAGATATTGGTGAACAGTCCTGATGATCACCGAAGTCAAGAATCTATGTCAGAGTGCCACCAGGAAGTGTCAACTGCCTTTTGCCCCCTCTTCCGTTTCTGTTCATTTCTTTTCACCTCTTTTTCCTGTATCTTTATACCTTTATTTTCTCTCTTTTCCCCCCTCCTTCACTTTCCTTAAGCAATTATTTTATAATCACAAAAATGATATATTTAAACTGTAAAAAATTCAGGTAACACTGAAACATTAAAAATTTTGCCCAGGTCTTTTCTCCTGCCAGACATAATCACTCTAAATAGGTAAGGTGGAGAACATAATTCCAGATCATTTTTATACAGTGTAATTATAAATATTACAGTACATTTTAAAATTATAAAATAAGGTAACACAATACCTTGTAATGTGCAACTTGCTTTTTTATTCAATAAGTATAACTTGGATACTTCCTTTGTTTTTGAACCAAGAAACAACGACTACAAAACATTAACAACAATCATATGTTGAAAATCTTACTTGTGCCTCTCACTGTTCTAGGAATAGAATACCTACTGCTAACCAAGACACTATCTCTGTCCTAAGAATTTTATATTGTGCTGAGGAGAGATCTGCATCTGGTCCTGCCTCTATCACTGATAGTTGTGAGATCTTAGCCAGATATCTTGGCATTACTGGGCCTGCGTATGTTTGTGTTTTCTTCTTAACCTAAAAATCAAGGTGTGGGCCATATGTTCTCACTGTACCTATGGGTCTAATTCTAACTATACTATATTTGTTTTTTGTTGCAAACAGACACTGCTCACTCACAGAAGCAAGATGAAGGAATGAATTGGAACAATATTGTGTAGCTCAGAGACCAGCAGGGAGAGTTGAACAAACATTTCTGGGGATGAGCAGGAACTAGGGGTCATTGAGAGATCTCTGTAGCAGGAACTCATGGTTCAATTTTGTAGGGTGTTGCTATTGGATGATTCAGCTCCAACAGCCTTCACTCCTAGAGTTTCTCTGTAGGAGATTTGGCTTTCTGGGAAAGAGAAGCTTATTGGTCTAGCTTGACTCAGCAGTTTATTCCTCTGACCAGAGAGAGCTGGATACCGCTGATTGACAGCCATACAAATACCACCTGCGATGGATGTTGGGTAGTTCCCTAAGGGCCAAGGGATGTGCTCTAAGGAGAAGAAGGAAAGAAGGAAGGAAGTCTGACTCAATCAAAAAATGGATGTTCACTGCAGTATTTTCCTCCTTTTTCTTCATCCTGTCCCTGTCCTTCTCTCTCTTATTTTCTGTTATGAATTTCTCAATTTTCTGCTTTTGTTCTGCCTATCAGTGTCTTAGGCTTAGCAGCCAATGACAAGCTTTGCTTAAGCTGGTGGAATTTCAATGTCTGAGAGGTTCTAATCTCTTCTTTATTGTCTCTAAGGGAACGCTTTCTGGATAGATGGTTGAACTCACATTCCCCTATTTTTCAACATGTGGAGACACAGTGATATCGTGGTACTTCATGCCTTTCATGTTTTTCTGAACAGCAAAATTGAAAACTCCTAATCTAGAAGGCACTGATCTAGAAGGGTTGGTTAGATAAGTCTCACCATCTTGTCCACAGCTGTATCATCCAGTGACTCAATTCTTTTCTTTTAATTATTATTTAATCTCCAGAAAACCTGAGGAGATGTATGGGCTCCCTTTCTAGAAAGATGTACATACATTTTGCATACAATTTCTTATAAATGTTTTGGGTATTTGCAAACCCAGTAAAAATTTACCTATAAACCCAGGAGTGGTTTATAAGCACTCTATGTACTCTTGATATAATAGAATACTGTGTATTCTTAATCATTATAATGAATATGTTTTTAAAATGAAAAGCTGTTCAAAATATATTATGTAAAAACAATCTGTTAGAAAAGAAGAGAACTATGTGTGTGTGTTGTGTGTGTGTGTGTGTGTTTAGTAACAATAAGGTTATGTTTGGATGGCTACTGAGGGAAATACTAAAAGCATTTCTTTCTGGTGGGTCAATTACGGATCATTTTAAATTTTTTTGTTTATTCTAGTGTTTTTTCAAATCTGCTAAAATGAACAGATATTATTCATGAAATTTTTTAAAAAGAGTAATAGGGAGTGATAAAAGAAATATATGCTTAGTCAATTATGGCTCAGCTTTTTTATGCTGTCTGGTTTTCATGGCTTTTTGATTAGTAGTAGAAATAATTGGGAAGAGTGGATAAAAGACTGTCTTATATCATTTGCTAAAGAGAATCCCAAGGGTTAAATCTATAATTTGTCACTTTTTTCTCACATAATCATCACCATTATTAATCACTAACCTAAATAGCAAATTTAATAATTACTGTTTTCTCCTTGCTTTAAAAAGTCATATGCATATATAGAAACAGACTAAAGCATTATAAGAATATGCGATTTTTGGAAATAAAATTTCTTTACAATTCCTCCTTCAGTCCTAATAATAGCTATTAATGATTTAATGTCTATACACCATTATATACACACAGAGAAAGTTTGGTTCTTAAATGAAAATAGAATTTACATACATTACATTATTTACAGTGTGCTTTTTTATGTAACATGTGTACATTTTTCTATGTCCACTCATAGACCTCAGTCTCACTGTTTCTAACACTTGCATAGAATTCAGCTTTAAAGATATCATAATTTATCTACATCCCAGTGCCATGGATACAGTTTTTCAAAGTAATGAAAAATACTGCAATGAAAATTCCTGTATATACATCTTCGCACTTTGCGGGAGTATTTTTGTAGTGTAGATTCCGAGAAATAAAATTTTTATTCTTAATTTTTCACAGGTAACTAATTTGCAGTCCTCATTTCTTAGTTAATATCTGTGTCCGACTGAAACAGTGACAGAATATAAGGAGCTGAGCTGGCAGCTGGCTGTGGATTTGAAGGTACTCAAAGATTCCTGCTTGATTGAGCAGCTTAAATGTTAAGAAAACATGACTTTCTGAGTCTGCAGCAGCCAACATGTTTGCTTTGGTTTAATTGTCAGAGAAAAATATTGTACAATGCAGCTTAACAACAGGGATTCTGTTCTGAGAAATGCGTTATTAGGCGATTTTGTCGTTCGAACATCATGGAATGGTGTAGCTTACTACTGTAATTGCGTATATTGTATTTTAGTATGATGAGCAGAGCAATCGGACTGTCTACAGTAGCATCACCACAAACATACGAGTAATGGATTGTGCTGTGTACGACCTTACTGTGGCTATGACGTCACTAGGTAATAGGAATTTTTCAGCTCGTTATAATCTTATGGAACCACTGTCAGATATGTGGTCCCTTGCTGACTGAAAAATTTGTGACACATAATTGTCTATCCCAGGAGAGAGTATATACCTCCACCCCATTTTCTTTCTAGTCTGTATTTGAGAGACAGTGACTGGACGAGAGGCCCAGTGACTATTTGATACAATATAAAGGACTAGTATAACTCAGGGTAACTATGCTAACAATAAAGAGAAATAAGTCTTTCCAAAACCTTTTAATTTTTTTTCTTATTCAAGATATTTGGATTATTAAAATACTAACGGTAAATTTGGTCTCAACAGTGTCAAATGCTAATTATCCTTCCCTCTTATTTCTTCATAGACCTGCCCCCATGTATATATATTAAAAAAGACCCCTTTTCAAACACTACAGATTAAGAATTTCTCCTATAGACCACAACATGTCCATACAATGGAATTTTGTACAGTAATAAAACTAAACTAAACTATACATAGTATCATGGATAATTTTTTTTTAAATTTTGAGTAAAAGAACCAAGACAAAAAAATTTATATAATATAATTCCTGATTATTTATCTATCACTGCATAACAAATTACTCCAAAGCTTTGGCTTGATACAACAGAAATTATTATTATTATTCATGTTTTCTGTGGGTCACTTATTTGGCAGTGGTTTGGAAAAATTCTGGCTTAGATTTCAGGTTACAGACAATGTTTTTTTGGGACTATATTCACCTGAAGGCTTGACTTGGACGGCAGAATTCACTTCTAAGGTGGCTTAATCACACGACTGACAATTTAGTAAAGGCTATTGGTGGGAGGCCTCACGCCCTGTTCAAGCAGCCTCTCCACAGGACTGCTTGATTTTCCTGATGCTCCATCAGGAGTAAACAATATAAGAAAACTAGGCAATACATTTTTGCAAAAAGAAATTACAATAATTTTTTATGACAGCCTTACAAGTTTGTCACACAGACCAAAACTGATTCAATGTAGGAAGAGACCACCAGGAAACCAGGATCATAGGAAGCCATTTTGGAAGCTAGCCACTATAATTACCATAATTTCATTTATCTAAGGTCCAAAAATAAGCAAAATTAAACTATATTGCTTAGGGGGAAAACTCATGTTCTAAAATTATAGAAAAGAAGGCAATGATTACCATAAAAGTGTTTACCTCTTGGAGGGAAGAAGTTGTGAGTGGATAAGAAATGTTATTTTTTAAAGAATACATTTATGTTTTATGCACTTTCCAAAGTGTAATATATTTTGTAATTGCAAAAAGTTTTTTTCTAAAAAATTAAACCAAGAGAATTGACATGAGAAACAGAAAGTGTTCTTTTCTCTTTTATGCCTCAACATAGATCAATGGATTTCTAAAGGCTAATTTAAAGTATGATCAAAAGAAGAATAACAAAAGAATTGTTGCAACAGTAACAATTAACACTAATAATAATATAAAATTAGTCAACAGTTCTTATGAGTTCCAGCCAATATAAAGCAACATGCTTTATACTGAGTTCCTTATTTAATACTCACAACAACCATTTTGGTTCTATTTTCGTTCTTGGTATAAATAATGAAATTGAGAATTAGAGTGATTTAGGTATCTTGCTCAAGGCACATGGCCAATGAATGGTGGAGCTGTGCTCTGAAGTGAGCCTTCTGAGGAGGTCGGACTACCGGTATACATTTTAACTCTCTTTGTTTTTGCCTAAATTGAACAATCTTTAGAAATTCTCAGCTGGATAAGTCAACTAGTTTTTTTTTCAAATTGACTGGCACAAAGTACTAAACAGATATTTTTAAATGAATAAAGAAATAGTAATTTATTTATTTTATTAATTTTACAAAAATTTTGTATGGAGGTATCTTAATTCAAACACTGTTCAGTGTATTTTACAAAATTAATTCCTTAATGGTCCACTGACTATCACCTGATGTCCATTCTAGTGCATCTCTAAGAGGTAAGTCCTTGAGGACATCCCCTTCTTCATTTGAAGGGCAGGATGAAGTTTTCTGTTTTTCTAACTGCTTGACCATTGACCACTGGGCTTGATATTTTAGCATATTTCTTTAGTAAATCAATTCAACAGTAGTACATTGAGCCCCTACTCCTACTGGGTTTTAAGAGTAGGAGGGGAAAGATGAAAATATTTTTATCTGTAACCTGACAAATGAGTCTTTTAAAACTTTGTGACAATTTTTGTGTGTGTGTTAATATGGATGGGAACATCAAAGCCCTTGAGGTTTACCCCTATAGCCTCCGCGACAGGAAATGTGCACCCATCTAGGCTTATTTAGGTTTCTGATTTTAGTTCCTGTAATAAGTGCTAAATATAAATCATTCAGTTATTTCCCAGCATTATATTTCTCCAGATCACCCACTAGCAAGTCTGAATGTGTCTGCCTGTTCTAATGAAGAGCTCTTAGCCTCCTTATCAGCGATGCCAGTGGGACACAGGCTAAATTCTACTCTGATAAATCAATTCAAACTAAGATAGAGCCCTAGTGATGAAGTTATTCTGTTCAATCAATGTTTGCCTGATATACAAATGGACTCTGGGAAAACTTAGTAAAGATCCCATTTTCATTTGTATTATTATTCCTATCATTACAAAAAGGAACAGTGCAAGTTTTTGAGAAAACATATTTTCTTTTACTGCATGGCTAATTCAGTTGTTGAATATATATTGTGGGCATGGTCCCAGCCCTCAAGGATTCACAGTCTGGGACTAGGGATGGGGTCTCTAAACCAATCTGGGGACCTGGTGAAAGCTGGCAGAATAGAACAAGGCTTCTTGGGGAAGGTAATACTTGAGCTGATTCTTAAAAGCTAAAGCAATGTGTTGGACAAAAGGGGCAGAGAAAGGCACTCCAGAAAGAGAGACACAGACTGGCATAACCCAAGAACTTCAAATAGTTTGGGGTAACTAGAACTGCTTGAAATGGAAGCCAGGCAGTAATATGAGAGGAGTTTGAGATGGGTAGAGGGATCCAGGACATGAAGAGGTGGGTAGCCAATGTTAAAGAGCCAGATCTTTTTCCCGTAGCAATGAAAATTTTGAAAGAGTTTAAAATAGGGAAAAGAGAAGATGGGATTTGTGTTCTAGAAATATTCCTCTTGGCAAAATTTTAAAAACATTTCTACTTTTTTTGGCCTAGTGATTCAATTTCAAGCCAATTATTGTGGATGGGAGCAAAGTTTAAGCTGCAAGGATAGTAGTGAAATTATCTTTACCTATATATTATAGTGAAAAATTAAAAAAATCTAAAGGCCCAACAATACAGAGATTAGAAAAATAAATTTTAGTAAATTTATATAATGGAGATATTTTAGAAACATTAAATAATGTGGTAGACAAGGAAAGCTACTCATGATACATGAGAGAGAAAAGTAGGTGGCAGAGTGGTACATGATCTCCTTTTGAATATTTCTCTCTTTCTCTTTCTCTCTCTTTCTCTCTCTCCATATGTATATACACACACATATACCCAGGTATAGATATCTCTGCATAGTGGTATTTTGGATGTTTAAATTTTTATTTTTACTTATCTGCATTTTTAATTTTTAAATAATAAATATTATTACTTTTCTAATAAGAAGATGAATCTATTATAAATATTTTACATAAAAGCCAGTAACCTCATTTTGGTAGTGGTTTAGAGGAAGACAGACAAGTAGGAATGCCCACTTTGGAGTCTGTATTCTTTCTTTTTTGCTTTATCATTTTATGGAATGTTTTGTGTACTTATTCTTATTATGACCTCAGACACCTTGGAATGAGAATGAAAAGCATGACCTTTATTGACTGCTCTGCATTGGGTTTGGAGTCACAAAGTTCACACCAGGGTCAAAACACTCTTCCTCCTTTACGTTGGTAGCTGTGAGTGGCCAGCCACCAGCTGCCATTGGCCTGGTTTTAGGGTTCATGAGCTACAAAAGGCATTTTGTTGCTTTGAGTCTATCCTTGACAAACTTTTGTCAGCCTCCTTTGTATTCTCTTCCCAACCAGGACTTGACTTTTGGATTTCCATCTGCATTGACCAATTTTAACAAAAATCTTGTCAAGTCTGTTCAGCCAACAGCCCCAACTCTTGAAATCTGATCATCTTTCTCACCACACACTGTTCCCACATCCCCAGGTGATATTTGATTATCATGGTTTGCCTTCTGTTAGAATCCTGCTAGGTCAATTTAGCAAAAAATTATACTACTCTTTTAGCAATTTTCTACCCACTGACCCACCTCCCACTTGCCTCCTACATTCTACCGTTGTCTATAAATCTCTAACTTTTCTCTGTTGTATTTGGAATTGAGCCCAATCTCTTTCCTTTACTGCAAAGTCCCATTGCAATAGTTCCTAACATATTGCAATAGTCCCTCTGAATAAAGTTGGCTTCACTGTTATTTAACAAGTGTCAGAATAATTGTTTTCTTTAACAGCGTTTAACAAGATAAAACTATCCCAAACCCACTGCTCAGTTCCTAACCCTGGTGATCTTCAATTGCTCCATCACAATCAGCTATTCTCACGACCCATCATATTTCCATTCCTAAAGCCACTTAAATCACACTCCAGATCTCAACCAGCCCTTTCTTAATCCATTTTTGTTGCCATTCATATTCAAACTTTACAAATTTTGCATTGGATTATTTAGTAATCATTCTCTTTTTACCTATCTTCTAGCTTCATTTTGTACCCTTCTTTTTGTTGCGTGTTCTTTCTACCTGGCTTTATGTCATTCCTTAACTCAGTGGTTCTAAAATTTCCACATACCTAAGAACAAGCTGGGGATCTTGCTAAAAATACAAACTGTCATTCTCCCCCACTTTGAAATTCTGATTTAGCAGTTCTGGTTCTGGGCTTGAAAATCTACATTTTAATTGACATCCCAATTTTTTGAACAGACATGGTTCATGGATAACATTTTGAGAAGGCCAAAATGGTCTACACAATATAGTACCCTTCCCTATCCCTGCACCTCCCAAGTGGCTCTAGATAGTTACATTATATAGCATTTGTAAGAACAATATATTTGGAAGACTAGAATGCACAGAGTCCTGGAGGAACAATGGATAACCACAGAGCGGTCCATGGCACCTCTAAAGTTGTGAACAATGTTTTGAGCATTCTTCATTTTTCTGGCAGGAAAGTATAGAACTTTCATTAGATTCTCAAAGAAATTCACTATCCAAAGTGTTAAAGAGTCCTACAAAGTCATTAAGCAGATGCATGCCTTGAAAATTAATTACCTTTCCACTTGACAGGTTTCATGTTTGAACTTTGTGTAGCTTAGACTGTTTTTTTTTTTTTTTTTCAGGCAGGCCCATGTGTGTGCATATATTCCACACTTTGGCATATGTAGGAAGAACATACACTGGGAAATGGTACAGAAAACTTGCCTGTGGACAACCTCCTGCCCCTCCCCCATCATCTCTTTCCCTTAGCATTTTTCTGTTATTTACATTGTCCTTCAACTGGGCCTGTCTCACCTTTCTGTACAGTAATAAACAGTCTCATTAATATTCAGTCCTGTGTTTATTAGAATATATTTCAAATACAAAAATTGAATTTGATTATATTTAAAAGAGGGAGTGGGGAAGCTTTATGGGTTTTGGTATACATACCTGAATTTATTGCTATCAGGGAACCTGCAAAATAGGGTTATTTATTTTCTTAATTTTAAGTCTCTGAAGTACTGAGGGAAAGAGTATTGAGTGGCTTTGGGTAGTTAGTTTGGGCACAAAACCTAGACCTACCAATTGAATTGAGCTTGACCTTGGACTGGATGATAAGTAGGTGAAGTAGTTGGAACTTTGTCTGATCCATTCTGGTGGTGAGTGGCTGTGGCTATATCCAGTATTTCAATGGCATCCTGTGTCCTGTCATGTCAATAGTGCAAACTGTGATGTGTATTGACACGGTGGTGACCCTGGTAGGTGTCTCCACTAGCTCAGTTCTATGGCATAGATTTTGGAGTTGGTCCTAGTTGTATAGCTTCTGTGCCAGGTTCTGCTGCCCTTCCTGAGGGTTTGGAAGCTACTTGATACACTTTCAATAAATTCCTTTCTGCTTAAATCAACCATAGTCAGTTTCTGTTGCCTCATTCCTTAAACATACCACATGCAATCCTGTGTCAATGTCTTCCCCTTGTCTATTTTTTCTTTTTTTGAAAGAGATGCCTTTTTTGAATCTAATTTTATCAGAAAGTATGCCCCATTTAAAAAAAAAACATTATGACAGTTTTTTCTCTTTTTCTCTGATTTTTTTAGTTTTATTTTTTTATCATGGAAATTTTCAAATGTACACAAAATTAGAGAGGGTAAGTAGAAACTTCCATAACACATTACCCAGTTTCAACATTTTACTCTAACAGATAAAAACTTAAAAAAATAAGATAAACATAATATCACTATCATACTTAATAAAATAACCAATAATTCTTCAATTTCATTCAATTCCAGTTCATGTTCATACACTTTCAGTTTTCTTCAACATGTTTTGACAATTGGTTTATTCAAACCAGGCTCCACATAAAATCTACGTAACGTATTTGAATGATATCCCTTTGGTTTCCAGCTTATTTTTAAATTGAGATATAATTTACATACTCTAATGCGTCTCTTAAATCTTTAAAAATCTATAGCAATTCCTCCTACCCCTTTATTTCATGCTATTTATTTTTTGAAGAATTTCTCAATGTCTTGTAGAATTTCTCAATTTTTGGATTTGTCTAAATGAATCCTTGTAATGTTATTTTCATGTTCCTCTCTTTTTTTCCTATAAATTGGTGATTAGATCTAGTGGCGCAATTAAATTTGATTCTTATATTTTATACTCTGGATTTTTCCTTTCTTTTTTTCCCTTTTGTTTAGGTCCAGCTCAATCACACCTTCTCTAAGAAATCTTCACCTCATCTCCATTCCTTCTCTCAGTGGTTGCTCCTTTCTCAGAGACTTACACCATTTACCTATCACTCTATTTACCTATGAAATAATTTTCATTCCTACTCCTAAAAAGGCCAGGACCATTAGTGAATGTACCATATATGGCTCATCACTGCCATTTCCCCATTTCTAGTACATAATGTGGCTGGCTTCATAAATAGTCGTTGAGCTAAATGGATATAAAAGTACAAATCCTACATCAATTATCTGCTGCTTAGCACTTGCTGCCTTATGTGCAGTTTCTCAACGTGTTACAAGCTTTGATTCAACTCCTAGACTGGGAGCCTCTTGAGAGCAGGGAGAAAATCAAATTAATTCTTGTAGTGTAGGTATCTAACACAATGCCATATCAATAACTAGTTCATGTTCATTCATATTATAATGGAAACTGTTGTCTGTCTTTCCTTGATGGACTTTCATGAGCTCAAATAAGAGGTGCATGTGACAAGTATTTGCAAAAAGGTAAAATAGTACATAAATATAGTCATATTATTAGTAACCATAATTATGATCTCTGGTCATTGTTTTTGTGCTTTCAATATGTATGAAATGTATGGAGATGTTGACTTTAAATCAACTTTTTAAAGAAGTCGTACCTGCTCCTAGGATGAATTCATTAATGAAGAAGAATTACAGGAGAAATCTATCAGGTGGCCAACTTTTCATTATGAGGGTTAATGGTATGGCCATCCACAGAAAATTTTCCACCTAAAAGAATGAAAGGTTTTTAGGGTGATTACTCAAAGCTCTTTTAGTTGTTAAGTGACAAAAGCCTAAACCAAAATAGTTCCAGCAAAAAGAAAAAAAAATTGGTTTACATATCTGTAAAATCTAAGAACATCACCTCTCTGATTGTTGATCTGATTCTCTATCATTTTTGATCAGCCTCCTATGTGGCTGTGAGTAATTGGCTCTAAGTTTTCTTCCCTCCAGCACCATGCTTCCAAAATCAGACGGTCTTCCCCACTTGCCCTAGCAGAAAAGTTCAAAGGAGGATTCCTAGTTATTTTAGGGTCCCGTGTCCATCTCTAAAGAAATTGCTGTGGCTGAGAAAATGATGCCCACTGATTGGTCAGGATGAGGTCATACACCCATTCCCATTGTGTAGCAGATGGCAGTGTAATCAATAATGTAATGGAAGAGAATTTCCCCTAAACCAAGAGTAAAATGAGACCAGAAGAAAAGATGTAAGGGAAAAAAATAGCAGCTATCTTTGTGTACTTCAGGGCAATCTCAGCTCAGAGCTCTGCACCCTAGGTATCTCTTTGCAAGGTGCACTTAGTTGTAGGCAACTTTAGGAGTCTTAGCTTTTTTGACAGTTTTTTTTTTCCCTGTCAGGTTTGGTCCCTTAGGTCTAGCAGGTCTCTGTTAGACATAACAAATGACACAATGATTGTTTCATTATAGTTCTAACGGGTTATAAACTGTGTTTCTAAAATGAAGTCACTGATAGACTTCAAAGGGTCAACAAATTATGCACAGAATCTTATTTACATCTATATTTTCTGGGAAGAGGGTCCATAGCTTTCCTTTGATTAAAAAGCTCCTGTTGAACCAAAAGATTAAGAAGAGTCCAATGTTTCACAACATGGAAACCACTGATATTTGGACAACCAAGTTCATCACTATACAAAATGGATAGCATCTCTGATCCATACTCTTTAAATGTCTGTAATATCCCCAAGTCATTATAAAAATCAACCTTTTCTCCTACATTTCAATCACCAAAAGCTGAGAATCAAGATGAGTCTAGGAGTCTAGGTTGAATTTTCTCTTTGTTTTACCTTTTTCTTCCTTCTGGCAGAGAATAACACTTCTTTATACTTTTAACATCTAATTTCTAACAATCCATCTATTATGGAATCTGGGATTCCACATTCATGAGCACAAAAAGCCCAGTTTCCTTAGGATTGCTCAGATATTTTGCCATATTTTAATGGTATAGTGAAGGACCTAAAAGTAGTATTTTGGGATGTAAATTTTATTGTGGGATTTTGGCAACTACTACTATAACACAATCTACCTCCTGCATTTTCCCCCAAATCTCCTTGAGATCCTCAACTCTAAAACTGACCCACCCTACTTAAGATCTTTTCTGATGTGAAATTAAAATATTTCATCTTAAGGCAAAATGGGCAACTCCTGGGAAATGCCTACTCATTAGTTGAGCCTCCTTAGAGGTTTCTTCTAGGATGATCATTTAGTTTATAAAGTCTGAAAGGACAAACTCACAGATGAAATGTTAGTCTGAAAGGAGTATCTTCAAGATCTAATAAATAAAAGAATGACCACTGAGCAGCATTTTTATAGGTCACACATCACTTCCTCCTATATTTGATCATAAACATCTAAAACAAGTTTGTCAATCTGCTCTTTTATAGATGAAGAGGTTGAAGTTTCTAGAAATCAAGTGACATGCCCAAGATTACACAGCACTTTAGAGAAGGACTCAGGATTTCAACTCTGGGTTTTACGACTTTAAAAGAGACCCTTAACCCTTTATTGCCTCCCAGATACCTCAGGATACTTTTAAAAGAAGGAATATGGGGAATGATTGAAAGCAAAAATGAGCCATAACTGAGCCTGTTATTCTGTTACCTAAGTGAGTGCTGGGAAGCTCAGGCTTGGGGGTTGACACTTGTACAGTTTATTGCTCCACAATTTCACTCCTGAAATGTTAGGACAATCTCGTTTGAACTCTCAGCCAACTGAGAAATTAATAACAGACAGTGACTACGCTGTTTTGCTACTTTGTGCCTTTTTAAATTAACGGAAACTTCCAAGTGCTGCTTTAGATTAGAAATGGCTAATTGGATAAAGGAGAAAGAGCCTCGCACCTGGATGAATGGTATTGTAAAAGCTCAGACTGAATTATAGAAAAGGAACACACAAGAACACTTTCTACAATGTTTTCATTACAAAGTGAAGGGAAGTTCCTTCACTCTGTTTCAATCCGAGGACACGTAGATATGTCGCAGCAGGGCTGGGAAGCTTACAGACTGATAGGAAGTTCTTTTATTTTAAGGCAGGCTTGAAGGCTAAAAACTTTCTAGTGCCAAAACCTTTCACTACTTATCTATCTATCTATCTATCTATCTATCTATCTATCTATCTATCTATCATTTTTAAAATGAAGACTTTACGTCTCTTCCAAATGTTTGAGCTGGGAGGAGTTTAACAGTAGGAGAACAGCGCTGAGTCCGTTCTTATTAATATTAAATAGCTAAGTCTGTACCCTTGAGGCAAGTGGGGAGGAGGGAGAGGAGCTGCTGACATTGACAATGAATCCAAACAGGAGTTGCACTAGCGGTGTCCACCACGTTGCCTCTGCACCCGTCTGGCCTTCTGGGAGCTGTAGTTTTCATGGGAACTGTTATTCTGGCCAGCTAGGAATACCTCTGCCGGAGGAACTACAGATCCCAGGCAGCATTTCGCTCTCCGCCCATCCCGCCGGGTGCGAGTGTAAACTCCCCGCGCCGGGGAGGGCGGCCGCGCGCGGGCCAGCGGGCTGAGCTGGGCACTGAGTAGGGGCGCACGCTCGCGGGACCCGGGCCCCGCCACTTCCTTTCCGTCCCCAGGCTGCGTTCTCATTTTCGAGCAGTGGAAGGACGGGAAGCGGGAGCCATGCAGTCGGAATCGGGAATCGTGCCGGATTTCGAAGTCGGGGAGGAGTTTCACGAAGAGCCCAAAACCTATTACGAACTCAAAAGTCAGCCCCTGAAGAGCAGGTGAGTGGTGACAGCTGGATGGAGGCTCGGCGGCCGGCCAGGGGACCCGGTTCCTACCACCCTAGGGTGCAGAAAGCCGGTTGCCTGGGCTCTGGGACAAGGACCCCGTGCCCTTGCCCTGGGGCAGAGGGCGAACTGCCCCTTGCAGTTGGGGTCTGTGTCTGCTCGCCGGTGCGCCTTTGCGAGACTCCTCCTAAGCGCACTTCGGGGGCGCAGCGCGAAGCCCCGGGTGGCCCTCCCAGGAGAGGGGACCCTCGGCCGGGGATGCCAGCTGCTGAGATCAGGTGGGGGCTGGGAGGGACCCTGTGCCGAGGTAGGGGAAGAGGAATGCGGGGCCGAGCTGGTGGCCAGATGGGAAGGGGGGAAACTGTTTCCAGTGAACCCCTTTTCTGAAGATCCCAGCTGGCTGACTCCGAGAGGGAAGGAGAGCTTGAGGTGGGTCGAAGCGCGACGTTGGAGGGAAGCAATTAGCTAGTTTGTTGTCGCCTCCTAGGAATTCGGTCCCTCTGGGAAAACCCGCCCTTGGCCGCGTGCAGGTGAGGTTTCCCTGAGCCTTGCCTCTCACCTTCCGGACCGCTGCGCCTGAGCGCGGGAGGGGGTGGGAGCAGCTCATAGGCGTGTCTCAGCGTACGGGTTAAACCCCAGTGGGCAGTAGAGTCCCATTCAAATTCTGGCCTTCCCTGGAAGGGAAAAAGCCTTGGGACTGCAGACTATTGGGAGTGTTCCCTGTTGGCAGCGACACTTATTTAATTAGCTAGGGATGTAAAAATTTTTAGGAAAGGAGTGAAGACAACCGTGGCCTGGCGCCCTACCACCTCTGGTGCCCACTTCCTCTTCGACCATCATTCCCACTTACCCGTGGAATGGGTTGAGTATCTTTTTCTGTCGGTCCTGTGACCACTTCGGACATATCCAGTATTTACGAAGAGGGAGATGGTCACTTGAAGCTGTGAGAATAGAGAGGGTTTATTTTCACTCCTCTCAGTTGTGAGATAAAGCTATATAAATGGAAGGTTCATAACTGCTTCTGCACCCACCTCAAACCTCCCTTGCCTGCCCCTTGCTGTGGGTAGGGCCTGGGTTAATGGGCCTGGCTGGCAGAAGGTCCAGAAATCAGGGTGAATGAAGAGGGGGACTGAATCATCAGTGAGGGGGTGTAATCTTTGCTCTGGTGTGTAGGGGACTTGTACTTGGCTTGTAGTGGAAAGCAGAGCCTATTTCCTTAAGGGCTGTGTCAAAACTCTAAACCCAGGTTAGAGAAGAGAATCTGTGGACAGTACACTCAATGCCCTGGTTGCTGAAGCAGCCTCTTTGCAGATGCTAACGGAGATTGGAAGGAAAACTACTCTGCAGTTAGACGAATAAAACCAGCCTTTAGTTGGCGATTTCTTTTCATAATGGCTGTTTTGTACATGAGCATAGATTGTGTGTGTTGGGGGTTGGGGGTTTTGAGTAATATTGTGCAAAGGGTATTGTTGGTTATACTCACTGGGGCTTTATCTGTACTCAGCTGAAGGGACCAGTGTTTTACCGAGCAGTCTCTGCTTTTGCTTCTATAAGCAAATGCTTACATGGCCAGAATGAGGGAGGTTGTGTGTGTGTGTGTGTGTGTGTAGTCCTGAAAGAAATGAACTAACCGGACTGTTTGGAACATTTTTGATGGTAGCTGATACATAACATTAAATGAGTTTGAGAGAGTGAGGAAAATACCATCTGGAATAACCCAACTGAATGCCATGAAACTCATGTTGAAAGATCTGGGCCTGTTCCTTTTCAGAGTCGGCAAAAAATTACTTGCAAGGGTGAATGTCCTCGGTAGCTAGCTGGCATATGTAAAGAAAAGTGTGGTACGTGGGAAGAAATGGCTTCACACGTTGAAGCTAGAAACAGGTGTGGGACAGAACCGGTGGAGAGGAAGGCTAAATTAAAAAAGTTGTTGTAAAACTGTCTCTGTAGCAGACACATGCTCTTTGAAATAAAGCAGTTAAATAAAATCTGTGAATAAATATATGGGGTTGGCAAAATTTCCCTATACTGTTTTCCATAGTTGTCTAATGTATTATCTTTGACATCTGTTGTGTGTCTTTAAAAGGGCCACACATTTTTCAAGGCCTCCTCCTGGCTTTTTGTCTAAGTCTTTGACCGGGCCCTCCCTTCTTATAAGTCCTGGTTGGAAAAAGTTGAAATTGAAAGGTTAAGGCTGCTATTGCTATTTCATTTATCAATTTGAATCTCAGGATTGTTTCTTTGGGATGAAAATATGTCCAGAATCTGCCCACTTCTCACCAACTCCTCTGTTACCACTTTGGTCCAAGCCACCATCAGCCCTTGCCTGGGTTATTGCAGTAGTCTCTTAACTGTACTCTTCTACCCTTACCCACCTTAGTAGGTTTTGAACACAGTAGCCACAATGATCCTGTTAAAATTGGTTCTCTACCTATGGGCAATTTTGCCTCCCAGGAATCATTTGGCGATGTCTGGAGACATTTTTGGTTGTCACAACAGAAAGGAATTCCTACTGGGTTCTAGTAAATAGAGGCCAGAGATGCTGCTAAACATTCTACATTGCACAGGACCGCCCCTATAGTGAAGAATTAATCTAGCCCCAAATTAATCTGTCACTACTGAGGTTGAGAAACCCTGTGTAAAAACCTGTCATGTCATGCCACTGTCTACTCAAAAACCTCCAGTGGCTCCTAGTTTCAGCAAAACTTGAGATACTTAAAATGGCACAAGGCAGTCTATATGGTCAAGGTCCCTGTCAGCTCTGAGTTTATCTCTTGCTGCCACTTCTAGCTCCCTCTGCTCCAGCCAGGCTGGTTTCATTTCTGTTCCTGGAATACTCTAGACCCCTTTATCTCAGGGCCTCTTATATAGTACTTGCTAGTCCCTCTGCCTAGACCATCCCTTGCCTAGAGAGCCACAGTGCTCACTCCCCCTCCAGCTTCAAGTCTTCCTTTAAATGTCATTCCTGTGAAGCCTACCTTGACTATGCTATTTATAATGATAATCCTCCAAACTCTCATCTTAGCTCTACTCTATTTTTTCCATGGTACTTTATAACCTATTCTATAATTTTCTAATATGTTTATTATATGTTTCTTCACACTAGACTGCAAGCTCCAAGGCAGCGGGTATTTCTGTCTCTTCTTTGTTTACTGTTTCTCAACCTCGGGCTATTGGCATTTTCAAGTGGGTAATTCTTTGTTGTGGGTGCTGTCCTGAGCATTACAGGATATTTAGCAGCATCTCTGGCCTCTGCCACTAGAGGCCGGTTACATCCCTCCCCCTGAGTTGTGACAACCAAAAATATCTCCAGACATTGCCAAATGTCCATTAGAGGCAGAATCACCCCTGTTTTGAAACTACTGGCTTAGAACAATGCCTGGCACAATAATGATATGTTGTTTGAAAATGTGTTGCTTTCTCCCTTAGTACCCCACTCAGGATGAGTGTTTGATGTTTGTCTTTGCATTCAACATGCCATACCTTTTAAAATAGGTATCTTCCAGAGTCTCTCCAAAGAGGAAATTTATATATTCTTCATTGAGGCTAAGCTCAGATATGCAAGTGTTTCATTCCTAACCCTGATCTTCTGGCCTTTAGAATGTGAAGCTGCTGGATTTAGATGATGTGAACCCCATTTTGGTCCTTTGACTGGCAGAGCTGTGTTGCAGGAAGACACATGCTACAAGAAAAGGTTCTAATGAAGATTTATTTGCAGTTTGGTTCCCCCACCAAGGTTTTTGAAGTCTTTGTATGTGGTGGGAATGGTGGGTGGCAGAGGAAAAGTGCTGAATATAAGGGTGAACTGAGAATTTACACATCGGCACATCATATCTGGGAAACAAATGTGAAACTGTTGAATTAGCTCCTAGAAGCGAAGAAACTCTCTGTAGGTCTTTGGGACCTGGCAGTATCTTTCAGGTTCATGGTCGTTTTGTTTGGAATACTTAATTTTGTGGGCTTTGTAGTTGATAATGCCCTTTTCCTGGACAGACTTAAGAATTGACTTAATTTAATTTTAGTTTCTTCTCTTCTCAAATTTTTAGTGATGTTTCAGATAACTGTTATTTAATTTCCTGCAAATTAGAACTAGGAATTAAAGGGAGTTTTTGGTTATAATGGCGGGCAAGATATAGCGGTGGTTCTCAAATGCTGATTAATAGAGATATGTGTGAAGTTTTCACAGGTTTGTGGTGAATGAGAAAGATAAAGACACACAGTCACGTGCATACATTTCATTAGAAAACCACCGCCATTTCATAGATTAATTCTGAGACTTTCCCTTCTGTCTTCCTGTTAAAAATGCCCTTTCTTTTATAGAATGATAATCCATTCTTAGAAAAACAAAACTGCCAACTTTCATTGGTTTCTGAAAGTTTTCTTGATTTTTCTGGTCTGTCCAATCTAGGGAACCCTTTGAGTGAAGATTAAGAGTGTTGTCTGGCGTCACTGTCTGCTCCTAGTAACTAGCTGAGTGACCTTTGGCAGGGTAGATGACTCTAACTTCAGTTTCCTCATCTGGAAAATGGGGACCTGCCTCCTAGGAATCTTAAGAACATTAACTGTGACATTGACTGTAGAAAAGTATTAGCATGGTGCCTGGTACATAGTAAGCGCTCAGGCAGTGTTGGCAGATGTTTTTCTTATTTATTTTTTATTTTTTTATTGCTTAGCAGTGAGTCCTGACACTCCAGAAAGTGTTTGCACTTGTTGAGTTTGGCTTTCTTCATTAAGGCTAGTGTTGTTATACAATATGCCGGTTGAAAAAAAACTGTTGTGGCATCAGTGCATAGGTAAAAGTTCATATTCATCAGGTAACAACTGAATGTTGAATGTCTGAATTAATAACAATAATGATGGCTAACATTTATTGATCATGTCCCAGCTCCTGTAGTAAGTATTTTTACGTGTGTTAACTTAATCTTGTAAAACTTGCCTGAGGTAATAATAATAAATAAAAAAGTAATGATGTTAATTATAATTTTAAAACAGGTAATGCTTATATTTTACTTAACATGCCAGTAATGATTTTGAATATTTTACTTGTATTAACTCAGTTAATTCTTCCTTCAACCATGGGCGTATGTATTTTTATCATTTTCATTTCCCAGAGAAGGAAATTGAGACATAACAAGTAGATGGGCCTAAAAAAATCCTGAGGCCATTGGCTCTAGCCAAAACTCTTGTCCTGGGAAGTGTGTGGACACCGGTTTGTGACTTGGGAATGTGTATCAATGGTATACCTTCTTCAAAACTCTCCTCAGTGGGGTGAGGGAAGGAGAACACACGGATCCAGCTAAACATACGAGACAAAGTGTGATTGCCATGAAGAGGTGGGCATCAGTAATAGGAATTGAATAGAGGAGGGGAAATTGGGGGCAGCTTTGTGAATGAATAGGGGTATTTGAGTTTGGTCTTGAAGGTCAAGCAATATTCAAACATATTCTTCTACAACATTAAATAAAATGTGAGATGCCTTGGAGGGCATACTCTTAAAATAGACTCCTAGGGTGTTTGGTTGCCCTTTTAATTTCAGTCAGAGTCCCAGCTCTTCCTCGTGGCCCATGGGCACCTGGTGGTGGCAAAGAGACTGGATGCACGTGGACAGGTTCACAGGGAGCCGTGCTGAAGTGCTATGCCTGTGGCTTTGCCACTTGACTACTGTCGGTGTCTAAGACATTTACCCTCTTGGAATCTGTTTCTTTATTTGTAAAATAGGATCAATAGATCCATCCTCTTAGGGTTGTAGAAGTTTTAAAACTGACATAAAATGTGTAAAACTGCTTTTCAGAGTGCCTAGTACATATTAGTAAGTAATAACAATTGCTTCTTTTTTATTTTGTCATGATTGCAATTTTCCCCCTCTCCATAACATATCTAAACAGTATCTAAAGCAAAATAGACAGGATTGAAGTGTCCTCACCTGGCAGATGTTCAAATCTTATTATGCAAATTAATTGTATGGTTTGATTAGATGGAAAACTTGATTAAAGTGGGATTCTAAATGTTGGTTTTGTGCATTATGGGAAATTTCCTTTTCCTGAATATTGCTATTTATAGAATTTATTTAAGTGTAGGTATGTGTGTGTGCATTTAATTCCCTTTGAGTTCTGCAGTGCAGTTTACACAGGCTGATGTTTATATCTGCTCCAGTTGTGCAAGAAGTGGAAAATATCCTTTTTTTAGAACAGGTCACATGTGCTTACTGTCAGGAATAGGACCTCAGTGTAAAAAAATGTATCTTGGGACAAATCAAAGTTACTAAATTTCTCCCTCCAACTGCTTTGTTTCAGAACTGGCAGTATCAGGATAAATAATAGGGGAAAAAAGATCCTTGGTTGTTTTTTTTTTTTTTTGTCATTTTTCAAGGACAGTAAGCAAGAGTTTCATTTGTTTTGTGTGTGTGTGTGTTTTAAGTATAAAATATACTTTGCTCTTAGGTTTGTCTCATCGAAGTAAATTATAAAAACATGTTTGACTCAACTCCAAGTATGCATTATTATTTGGAGAAAATAATCGAGAAGATGGGTCAAAGATATTAAATGTAGTCACCACAGGCTTTTGATATTGTGAAGACAAGTTTGCATTTTTTTATGAAGGTTTTTGTGAGTCTAGCGAACATTGTGTACTCTAGGGCAAGAAATTACAACAAGTCATGAAGTTGGCATTTTTACTGAGGCAAATGAGGACTGAGGGTGAGAAGATGTGCAAGCCGGTCTGGGATCTCTGTTGAAAGTCCCACATCCATTTTCTGTTCCTGAGGATTTGTGAAGGAGGACCAGGCTCCTCATTTCTCTAGGTTGGTTCTTAAGCATGGCTTCCTTATTTCTTTGCTACATCTTTCCCTCCTGCAGCCTTTCGTGCATGCCATGAAGAATAAAGAGGTACACCTTTGGAGTGTTCACACGAGACATCTGTCCTGAGATTCAGAACAATGAGGCTCTTCTTTTCAATGGTCAGAATTTCTGGGGGCTTCTCAAGTGCTGGGCACTGTGCTAAGTATATTACAGATGATAGCTCATTGGCTGTTTTCCATTTGAGCTGGATGTTGAACTAGGGCAGGCTGAAAGGGATGCAGTGCTTTGGGGAGTGATGAGAAAATGGTGAGAGAAAAAAAACACGAGGAAATAAATGGTGCCTCAAAATCATGAGGACCCTATTTTCTTTTTTGGGCACTTCCAAAACCACTTAATTTACACAGAGACAGTATAATTTTGGGGTCAGAAGTACCTGGATTTATGTCTTTCTTCTTTTCCTTCCCTTCCTCCTTTCTCTCCCTCCTTAAAACAGTTATTTACTAAGTGCCTCTAGTTATATCAGGCTCTGTGCTGAGCATAGGGAATCGAATGTAAAAACAGACAGGCAAGGTTCCTGCTAGCATACTGCTTCCGTCTTGGAGGTGGGATCCAGTTATAATTAACCAAATAGATGAACAAGATACTTTTTGGTGCTATGAAAATTAAATAGAATGATATTGCTAGAGAGCGACTGGGAAAGAAGAGAGCTTTATTGGATTGGGTCATCAGGAATGACCTCATGGAAGAAGTGATTTTGAGGCAGGACCTGAATGTCCAAAATAAATGCGCAAATCTTGGTGCTACCACTCACTGACTGTGCGGCTTTAGACAAGTTACCTAACCTCTCTAAACCTCAATTCCCTTTTCTGTAAAGTGAGGCAATAGCTACCTTGTAAGGCTACTGTGAAATAAAAAGTAGTACACAGAGAGCAGCTAACCTTATAAGTTTTCAGGAAGACATATAGGACCGGTTTAATGTAATACTATTTTGATCTGTGTTTGGGAATCCTTGAATGCAGAGAGCCAACTCTAGTTTTACTTGTATTTTTGACTGCCTGGGATGAGGAGGGTAAGCACCCAACCCCCATGTTTTTTAAGGATCAACTCTGTATGAATAATGGAGAAAGAAATACAGACATTAATCTTCCCTGTAAGTGTTTATAACTTGGCCTTAAGTGTTTTCCTAATGTGGAGTGAGTCAGAGATTTATGCTTGTCTGGATTAAAAGTGGATATGGGTCTCGTTATTTTTATTATCTTCTTTCCTCTAGGATCATCTTACTTGTGCTGTTCCCTTGCTCTTCTCACTGTTGTTGCATTGAGGTCATTCATGTCTGACTATGTTCTCCTTATGGTCAGCCTAGGAATAATTTCGACTGGACTTTGGATTTTCAGTATAAAGGAGAGGTCGAATTAACCTAGGATTAAAAAGTAAAGCTTAAGTTGATTTAGCAACATATACACACACCACAAGTAACTCATGCAGAACTCCTTACTCCTAGTCCTGTGTTTCAGTCCTACATCATGCTTCCTTTGTACACTGATGTGAAAATGTCAGTGTTGGTGCAGGCATGAAAAAGAAGAAGCCTCTTCACCCACACACTGTTTCAAACTTTCATCAGTGTTCATGTCTATAGACGATGGTGTGTTTTTAATTCAACCATTTACAAAACAAATCTTCAAAGCATTTGAATTTCAGTAGCTGTGTTCTTTAATTCAAGTACATGGAGTGGGAACTTTCAAAAAGAAAAATCCTGGGTCGTGTGGGAGCAAATATTTAAAATTTAAATGGAGTGTGTTACAGGTCTAGGGAGGGCACTGGTAGGATCCTGTTCTTATGTAAGAAAATTGTGGGTTATTGAGCAATTTTTTGAGGAAGGCATCTGTGGCCTTTGCCCTTCCACCCACCCCTTACCCAAAGTGGGATAACTTGCTGAATCATTCACACACATTCCCCTATTTTCCCATGTGGTCAGAAGCATATGGGAGCGGTGGTCCTCCCCAAGATGGGAGCATGTACAGCTTGTATTTGTAGAATACAATCTTTTTCTTTCTGGGAAGCTTAACTTGCTTCCATGGGAAGAAGATTTGAGGCAGAGAAGATTCATTTAGCCTGATGGTAGGAGTTATAGATGGAATTATGAAACGACAGAGGAATGCTGTCTTTACTCTGGTACTGTTACTGTAATATGTTCCTAAATAATTGGTTCTAAAAATCATGTTTTTTAAAACATACATTTTATTTTCATAACAGAAAATTTGAAACTTAGTGAAAGGAAAAGCACATAGAAAACCTAGAGATGATTTTCTGGCTTAACTTGGAATCTAGCACAGTCCTGATAGAGCCTACCAGGGAGGCTCAATGAGATGTGGCCATGCTGTTCCTCTTATGTGCATCTGTTCCAAACAGCTGGAGATAGTACTCTAAAACTGAGTCCATGAAGGACATACGGATATTGTAACAATCTTTCCTCCATCAAAAGGACTGTGTGTGTGTGTGTGTGTGTGTGTGTGTGTGTGTGTGTGTGTGTGTGTATTTATGTAGCATTTGAAGTTTTTCAACAAAAGACAGAAGGATAGCTTTGCTCAGTTGTGTTACTGAGCCTGCACGACAGCGCTATCTAAATGTAGAACATTGGCATCAGCCATGGGACATTTGCAGTGGCTTTATAATGTGTTTGCCAGAGAATGAATATGAATAAATATTAACATAGTATTGGCCAGTTAGGGTCATTACTTTTAAGGGCAGAGGGTGGCACCAAATATGCATTATTGAAAAAATTGTAATTATTATTTTTAAAGAAAGAGTTTACAATAGCTTATGTAAAGTAGTTCCTGAAAATATAAGCCATTGCCATGATTCCTAGTTATGTTCCAAATAAAAGGTCTACTTGCTGCAAGGAAGTATGCTTGGAGAGTAACTTGTGAGATATTGGTCACTGGCATGTGGTGTATTGGGCAATGCTGTGTAGACTTTTTGGAACCACACCTTGCATCATTTTAGCATGGTGCTTTGTCCATGGCCTTAGGTAGATAAATATAATAATATTTTAACTAGATAAATGCTAGATGTGTAAATGCTAAATGATGGGATCTTGGAATGCAATTCTAATGATGTGATTACATATGGAAGCTTAAACCTTTGTCGATGCAGAAATGAGCGAGAGGGTTTGATGGCGCTTGCTTGTTCATAGTATCACAGTCACTAAAATTCGTAATTTAATGGCAGGGGGCTGCCATTATAATTTAATGGCAAGGACAATTAATTGGAACTTACTTTTGGAGTCAGTTATACCGCATGTCACTGTGCTGGCCTAGTATACCCCTTTCTCACTCTTGGGGTCGTGTACCTGACATCTTTCTAATCAGTGTTCACTGGCAGCCAACTTCCTTTTCCTTATATATTTCCTCTAGTGGACACTTTTGTTTTGCCTGCACTAGTCTCTTTTCCAAATTCTTGTAACAACCCCTTCCCATGTGCTCAGCCCATGTGCTTCAGTTTCATGACTGAAGGATTGGAGGATTTGACACAGGCCGGACCACATTTCTTTATCTCAGGGATTAGTTTCAGGGAAGTGCATGTTGACTAATAAAAATGAATCTCAGGATTTTGCTTATTAGGTGCTAACAGAAAGAGATTCTCCCTTTATTCCCATTGATCTTGAATTTGGGAAGCTTGAGAATAAGCTGCCACTATACCTTGGAGACAGAAGGAAACTAAGTCCTTAAATTAGGTTAATGTTAGTTTCTGTAACAAAGTGTCATGCAGTAGTCACATGTGTAATAAATAGTTCCTGGGTGGTGGCAACTTTCCTTCATATGCCAAGTCAAGAATCCAGGCTCTTTCCATCTTCTGGTGCTGCCAGTGTCTAGAACCCTGTAGTACTTTGTGTTTAGTGGTGAAAAGAAAAAGAAGAGAAGGCATAAATAGGTCTAAAAGTGACAGGCATGACTTCTGCTTAAATTCTATTGGCAAGGGCCAGTCTCATGTCTATATCTGGGTGAGGGCTGGGAAATAGAGACCCCAACTAGCAGAGACACCTCTATTCTAGAAAGAACACATTTGTGGTGGTTAGTGCTAGGCATCATTGCCATGGTCCCAGTAGTAGTGTTTGCAACCCTGGATCAAGTTATGCCTATCCTTGGTAGGCCTAGTTAGGCCTGTTCTTGGACTTTTCTGTTTTTTATTTTTATTTTTATTTTTATTTTTTATCAGTACATTCCTTTTCTGAGTAAATATGGTTAGGTTGGATTTTCTGCCACTTGAATGGGACTTCTTGATGCTATACATTGACTGAATCCCACCTATGTGCAATGCCTCATATTCCAAGTTCATTGATCAAAATCATCACCCTGCTTCCCAACAATAACACATCTTCCACTGTCACCACCCTTAGTGCAATGGTTTTCAAAATCTGGCCCTCAGACCAACAGTGTCAGCATCACTCAGAAAGTTGTTGAAAATGTAAATTCTCAGACCCTACCCCAGACCTACTGAATCAGAAACTGTTGGTGGTGGGTCCCAGTGGTCTGTGTTTTAACAAGCCCCTCAGGAGATGCTGATGCACACTTAAGTTTGAGAACCTCTGTCTAATGCTTTTTTACCATAAACCCTGTCTTGTATTGAATTATCCTTGTATTATGTTTTAGAATGAAAAATTCCCTAGATTAAAATACATTTAGTAAAAAATGGGGTGTTGCTTGTTATGGTCAAAACAGAGATAATCATTGATAATAATCCTTACTGATTAAAAAAGAAAGGAAAATCCCCAGGTAGAAGTTCTTGGTTATTCAGATGTGATCTCTGAGTGATTTGCAGTTAACTTAGCTTCACTACCATAAAGAACCATGGCTCTATACTATCACAAGAGATTTGTAGTTTAATCTAGACTCAAAAAGCGTGAAGCTCAAAGCATACTGTATTCACTTGACTGAAAGATTTGGTTGAGAAACAGGGTGATAGTGGTTTTGAGTGTGCCCACATGACTAAATTGTTTTTCACAAAACTTCTGCTGAATAAAACTTGAAATACGACTGTCAGCCTGTTTTTCTGTCTTAATGAATTCCAGACAGTTTGTAGAGTGTGGGAGCTTCCAAAACAGAGGGGCGGAATGACTTCAACCAGCCAGTATCTGTTTTATCACACATAAGGGTGTCCTGACATAACAGAGCCGTTCCCCTTGGAATGTTACCAGACTGTTCACTTTTGTGATGCGGAGGTATAGACTGGGAGAGGGAAGGCAGGGCTTAATGTGTGTCAGACAATGAGAGCCTGTAGAAAAGTTTTGGACTTTTTACTTACCGGGAAATTCAACCTATCCTTATGTTTAATCTTTTTAGACCCAAGTACCCTAGCATTCCCTGTCAGCCCCTCATGCTGACTTTCTCCAGAGAAAAAAGCCCTTATGCTTTTTGTCAATTTAAATTCAATTTGACCGTCTACTAACTTTTTTATTTTGGGCAAGTTATTCTTGTAGCCTTTGTTTCAGCAGAGGGCTGAGTGGGGCTCATGGATAATAACATGACCTATGTTGTAGAGTAATTGTGTGGATTAAAAAATATATGTGTGTAAAGTGCTCAGTCCCAAGGCTGGCTCTTAGTCAGTGCTCTGTAACTGCTTCTCTCATTCTGGTTTCCTTTGTATCTGTAGCATCAGCAAGGTTTTTTTTAAAATGCATTTTTAGTTTCAGACACTCGAATAAAGAGAAAACAAAGGCAACTAGCAGGAAAAGAAAAGTTACCATAGAAGAGAAGGGGGTGTGGAGGCTAAAGAATCCCGAAATTGAACAGTCAGTGCCAGGATCTTTGGGAGTTGATGCAGGTCAAGTAATGGTGAACTGTGCGATGCCTAATAAGGAGGTTTTTATGATGTCACGTGCTATATACAGGTAAGGTGTTACCTTTTGTTGCCAGAACAATCTTTGTCTTTATTGACATATTTCCTTTCATCATAATTATAAACTATAGCTGGGTGGAGAAATAAATAATAAGATGCACTAGCTAGGGTTTCACAGCACCGTGTGGTGTAGCAGCCGAGCTCCGTTGCTGCCTCCACATAGATATTTATCATTTCTAACTGTCCTGTTTCAAGTTGGCTATAATGAGTTCTTGCTGTAGCCTTTTCACATTTAACACAGCAGCCTCTTTAGATAGTTATCTTTACTCAGTATAAGTTATAATACCATATATTCTTAAATCTCAGAATCGTTATATCTTTCACTCTTCCAGGTTTTTTCCCTCCTAGTAACAGTGTTTAGCTATTTTAAAGATTAGAACCTACGTTTAAAATTTTTTACCCGCACCAGTATAATAGCTTACTCCCCCCCCCCCGCCCAACTTTGTTGAGGTATAATTGACAAATATGAATCCTATATATGTAAGGTGCGTAACTTATTTTGGTATATGTATACAATTGTGAAATAATCACAACCAGATAACTTGCTTTTCTTGATTCTCACAAAGTTTTTCCCTGAAACCTGTGGTTAAATAGGTCACTAGAAAGCATAAAGAGGATTAGCCTGAATAGCAACCATCTTTCTCAGGAGGCAAGTTCCTAGTATATTGCCCACATAAATGAATACTTCATAAGTTACAGCTTAGTTGTGTTACATGGATAATGAGGGCACCTGCCTCATCAGATTGCTGTGAAGGTTCAAGAAGCTATTGAAAGTACTACCTGCTGCTGCTGCTGCTGCCCTGATTATTGCTACTTCTGCTGCTCTACTGCTGTTACTGCCCATCTCAGCCTGCTGCTGCACCCAGTGTTTCTACTGGTGTCAGTGCTATTACAATTTAGGAGTTTACATAAGAATCCAAGTGGTTAATCTGTGCATGTGTTGTTGACTCTACCATTGTTTTGTCACTGTTAAGTAAATAGATAACAATTTGATTCTTCAGAGCTGAAAAATACCCAACCATATAGTCAGTTCTGAAATGCTTGAGGTAGATACAGCAAGTTTCCAAACTTGCACTAGCACAGGAGTCATCTTGACCACTTTCCCCAAATATCAGCTATTGTGTGCAGAGGAATGGACATAAGTTTGATTATCAATCTGTGGGGTACATCTTCTACCAGAATCCATGCATACGTTCATACAAGCACATATAGGATACTCAAGGCAGCATTTTTTAGAGTATTTGCTGCTTTTTTATTGTCATGACTAGTCAAAACTTGACCCTTAGTTGAATAGCTCCTGTCCTGAGTTTTATAAACAGGGAAGATGACAGTTTTCCTTTTTCCATGTGCTTGACACACACACACACACACACACACACACACACAACACACATTGAATCAAAAGACATAGAGTTAGGTGCTTTAGGGGGAAAGCCAATATGCTTGGAGAATTAATGAGCATAGGAGAGAATGATTGTCAGCAGTGGACCAGTCTGATGGGCTTCTGAGCTCTGCATTTCAGTGAGAGAACAGGATGAATCAGCTGTTTAGGCTGGAGTTGAGACATAAGACACACATAACTAGGGGAAGAGGAAATGGACAGGCAGTTTTGGAAGTTCTCAGAATAGATTTATTTCTTGGGTGTCTAAATAGGTGGATGTTAAGAGATCTGACTCTTATTTTCTCAGAGTCATGGTTTGGGATTTATTTATAAGATCCTTGGACAAATTTTCCTTGTCCACAGGTTAAAGTAATATCGAAAAAGTATTTATTGAGCCTACTATGGGGTCAAGACGTAATGGTGAGCTAAAGGGGTCAACTCTCAACCACTGTCACTTTTGGCAAATGGGTGACTGCTGGGGAATGACAGGAACCCAGAACAGATCGTCAGGGGCCAGAGAAACTCTTTCTGAGGAGGAAAGGAGACAACTAGATGGTCACATCATTTACCCTGTGAAAGAAATATTTATTTACTGATAGTAATATGTTATAATATGTGTGCCAACTCAATGTAATCAATATAACTTTTATTGAGGTATAATTGACATATAACATTATATTATGTGTATAACATATTGATTTGATATTTGTATATATATTATGAAATGATCACCACAAAAAGTCTAGCTTACTTCCATCACTTTACATAGTTACAGAATTTATTTTTTCTTGTGATGAGGACTTTTAAGATTTAGCAATTTTCAAATATGCAATAAAATATTAACTACAGACACCATACTATATATTACATACCCTTGATTTACTTATTTTATAACTGAAGTTTGTACCTTTTTACACCCTTACCCCATCCCATTTCACCCATCCTACAACTCCCACCTCTGGCAACTACCTATGAGCTCTGTATCTACGAGCTTGTTGGTTTTTTTTAAAAAAAATTTCTTTATTTTTATATTCCACATACAAGTGAGATCCCATATAATGTAAGAGATCGTATATAAGTGAGAAATATATTTTAAATGGATATTCTTTAAAGCATCTTCTTCCTATAAATAGGCTGATAGCACTGATGGCACTTCAGCACTAGGCTTGGGGGCTGTCTTAGTCAGGAATGTCACCAACAAAAAGCAGTCCAGTGCAAAAAGTGTAGCACTAAATAGACTTTGAAAAATCACTTGTTTACTGTATAAGGGCGAACCGGGAAGGCAGAGTGTCACTCATTTTGTTTGACCTTAACTGGGAATGCATGCGTCGGATGACTCAAATTTTTCACCTCTCTGTTCAAAAATGACTGCATAAATGCTGTAAATGTTGATTTTAGGGTTACAAATAAATTTTAGCTAGCAGATGAATTCACAAATAGGGATTACACAAATAATGAAGGTTGACTATTTAAAAAATGTTTTTGCATCTATCCATTTCTTTAGCAATTCTTTGTCTGATCTAAAAAATATGCTCACTGGGAGAACATTTTAAAACACTGGCCCAGCACTGTTCTGGGTTATACATAAAGCCACATTAATAAAGCTTTTTCAGTCACCTGATCTCTCATTTTTACCAGTTTATTTGCCAATATAAATAGCCCATCACTTTCAGATCTTTAAAGTTGAGTTGGACTGTTCTGATACGTTACTCTTTATTTTGATATAATTTCTACTGTTTTTTAAGGAAGATGGACTGTAAGAATGGGGATCTGGAAAAAGACTACAGAGAAATTATGGGGGCCATTGCTGAAGGATCCAGCAGAAAGCAGTAGGATGGCTTAGAACTTCTGGTGTAGGAAGTTTTTAAGTACCCTGGCTGAGCTTACTCATGGCTTAGAAGTTAAAGGTGGTGATATTCACTTCTCAATGTTTTGAAAATTAGCATATTATAATGATAAACATAGTCATTAATTGAGTACTTGTCGGGAGTGCTTGGAGTTCTTTTAGGAAGAAGGCAAGAAAAGGATTGTTTTCAGTAGGTCCAGCATTTTTGAGTTGCATAGCAGATGGATCACACAGTTTAATAACAAAGAAACACAAACAGCAATAATAATAACAGCAGCATCTAGCATTTTTAAAGCCCTTACTACAGGCTGTGTCTTGTGCTAGTATTTTAATCTCATCTACTTTTAAGAAACAAACTGACAGGAGTTAAAGTAATGATAGTTACATATTTCTAGAGTTAAAGTTGCATCTTTTTCTGCCTTGCATCAATAACCTACCTTTTGCATTTTTGTATTGTATCCTTGTGTATTATAAAGAGAATGTCTTATTTAGTTTGTGTGTATGTGTGTGTGTATGCGTGAGTGTGTTTCTTTCTGTCTTTATCCTGGGATTAGGAAGGTCTCTGGGTAATTTTTTTCCCCTCAGATTTTTCCTGTGATAAAGAAGAAGCTGAAATAACAGGAATGACTAATTCAGATCTAGTTGAATTATAAACATAAAAGGTACCAACTATCTACTAGGTACTGTGTTAACTATTTCAAATGCTTTATATAATTTAATTCTCATGAGGTAGGTAGATCTCATTTTACAGATGAAGAAACTGAGGGTTGGCCCTCTTAAGTCACTTGCCTAAAATCACTCAAGTAAGGGAAGAACCAACCTTAAAGTGAGGACTGTCTGACTTTAAAACTCATCTTTTTATCTACCCTGCTGTGGTGGTTACTGTGTATATTAGGGTACCTCAGAGAGTCAAGATAGGAAGTGATTAGGGCTAACAACTCATGTTGATTTTGGAATAGAAAGAGGACTAGTTTTCTGCTGAAGTAAAGACAAGAGACTCTGGGTGTGGTTGAACATCTGAATCCAAGAAAAATAGATCTCTCTATTAAAGGTGCTCACAGCATGCTTGTTGCATAGTCCTTTGTTTTCAAAGCTGTTTCTGAAGAAGGAAAGGAGATAGGCTGTAAAGACTGCAACAAAGGTAGCAAAAGATGAGATGGTGGATACTTAATTGTTCAAAAGGGTGTGGTGTGTAAGTCGTAGATTTTCCTCATTCCTCATTAAAGATTATCTTTGAATGTTCCTAGTTGATGATATCAAGAAGCTTGTCTACAAACCCATCCTTGTGGTCTCCCACTGAACATGTAGCTCCTAACACCTTGATGTTTTCCACTCATCTCTCTTTATCTTTTTCCCTCTAACCTGACTTGTTAGTTGTTTTTCCTATGTGTCTTCTTCATAAAGTTGTAGCTAGCCAATTCCATTCTGAACTGTTTATCTTTGAATGCCAAAGGTCTTGAAACATAATGTTGTGTAATGAACATAGCTTCTGTCTTGACGTGTGTTAAGAGCATTAGTCATTGTAAAGTATTGAGTTAAATATTTTCGATAAAAGGATATAATGATCTAATAGAGAGGGAGAAGTTTTAAAAATACTTAGTTGATAGCTTTAATGGTGAGCTATGTACTTAGTTCCATCAGTGATGGGATAGAGATTCAGAGAGTGAATATAAAAGCATTCTAACTTTTTATTATTTAGGAGAGGAGAGAGACCAACAATTAAAAAAAAAAAAACACTGAATTCTCACACATATTAAGAAAAGTGTAAACTGTCTGAGTTTCCAGTGCTTATGCTCCTGATTTATTACCACGTTTTATCTTTAACTACCCTGAGAAATGTTGGGGATTTCTATGAGATATTATCTATAAGGACTCCTGGGCTGCCTTTTGTCAGAAAGCCCTCACTTAGCCTTGTAATAATTTCTCTTTTGGCAATCCTTTGCAACATCATCAGAGAGCCAGGGATTTCTTGAGTGACTGAGATAGGTCTTTACCTGTGGAGGTGATTTTATGAAGAGTTTTGGTCAGTGTTAGTCATTGTGAAACTATGTGCCCGCTGTCCCAGTTTATCTCTATAGACATCTCTCCATGACAGAAGATTGAATCCTCATCTCTCCATGCCTCTGGGCATCTAAGGATGTTAGAAGCACATTGGTTTGCTTCTTGCTGGGAGTGTGTAGTAGATACTGGTCTTCTCTAATGAAATATTATCTAGATGAGTGTTTGGTAATCAGTTTAATAGGTTGATGTGTCTTATTTCCTGGGATTGGAGGTTTAAAGTACAGACACCATGTGCTACCTGTCCTTTACCCTACCAGCAGTCTTTAGTCATTCCAGTAAGCAACTTCTGAGCTTTAAATATCTTTTCTCTCCAGGAGAAGTTACAAACAAGGAAATTGCTTTAATGTAAGAATAGAGGGCATAAACTGCATCTTTGGTTGCTCTTAAAAATTTCTCAACAGACGGGATAAGTTCAAAGGCTGTCCAGGTCAAAATATATCACCTATGAGAAAAATTTTCTTTTCCAATATGATATCTTGTACAAAATGATAATTATTTTCACATTCAGGTTAGGAATTTATGACGTTTTGGGGTTGGAGGGTATGTGGAGGGAAGATCTATTTTTACCAGATTTCCTTGCATTTGAAGTGATATTTCTGGAAGGATTATTAATCTCTAGTCCTTCTATGTATGATTTTGAACTTATTTGCTATCATTAGTAACTGAATCTGTAGATAAGGAGGTAGTTTTGAATGGTAGCCAAGTACCTGTTGATGTAAAGTCTACTTTACCTTTAACGATTCCCATCATTAGCACCTCCTTCCTTCCTGGCTAAATTCCCTGCCATTTTAAGTAGGCAGCAATTACTGGTTTGTTAAAGAAGCTGGCTCCTGCTGCCAAGGAGCCTATTAATTATCACAGTGTCTCTAATTTAGCCTTACTACTGTTGAGAGAAGGTGCATGTAAGCGTGTGGCAGAGCAACTACAATCGCATCTTCATAATAATCTCCTTTCTGAGCTGGTTCAGTGGATTCAATGTTCATCCAAAGGGCCGAGGTGGCCCTGGTGAGTGTTTTCAACTCTCTTCTGTGGGTTCTTTGGTCAGTCAAGTTTGGTGTGGTTTTATTCTCCCTTTGACTCTGACCTGAGTACAAGCTAATGGTTGGCATTTATGTTAGGAATTCAGACCTATCCCGGTCCATCTCTGAACTTAAATGGGACACCTTCAGAATACTTCAGTGGTTCTCTCCACAAGCTATTTTCTCTTCCTGGGAAAAGGAGACCATGGAATTGACTCTGTGCCTGTCTTCAAGAAGGTAATGCAAGTGATAACCACAATAACTCAGTTTATAGTTTTTTAGAGTGTCTTTATATAGCACATCAAATCTTTGATTAGTAAATGGCTAGATTGTTTCCTGTTTGTTTTCAGAAAATATTCAGTTCACTTGTTTCAGTGAACATTTTTTCAGAAGTTTCAATGGGTCATTTGATTAGGTTTTTAGTACTTATGCTTCCTTTTCCACTTCTTATGACATTTTTGGCATTGTATTTGAAGCTGTTGAGGTGATTCACTGCAAAGTGAATTAATTTTCCACGTTTTCACATGTGTTTTCCAGGGCTTCCCCAAATCCCCCTGCCCACCATATGATCAGCTGTAGTTTTGTCATCCTTGCTGTATCAAATATAAATGCTGATGTCACTGAATTTCTTAAATTACAGCTGGTGGGGATTAACAGAAATTGTAAGAGAATACCACTTCCTCATTTTGCTGTTTTCTAGACTGATTATTGTCCTTTTAAGTCCTGTAGGAGGATAGGGATTTGGAAGTAAGTTCTCTGTCTTCAAGTTAAAACAGCAATATTCATTTCCCTTTTTCTGTTAATGTTATTTTTCAAAAATAATTTCATGTTTAAGATGCTACTCTAATGTGCCCTTTAATAACCTCAGATAGACTTTCCCCACCCCTGATTTTGCGCATCAGGTTGTCTTCTATCCTGGTGAAGGGTTATGAATACTTTTCTTAAGTAAGTTTCCTTATATAGAATATTTTTACTCAACAGTCTTTCACCAACTCCAGGCTGTTACTGGTATAAGGTGAAAGGTTGTGATTCATTTTTTTTTTTTTCCAGAGCCTTTTATTCTTTAAGGAATACCTATATCTGTCCTCATTGTTTTCCTGGTTAGAATCTGAGTGTTGTATCAGGTCTGATTGCTTGACACCCTCTAACGTTTATTTTTCTGGCTATCTAGTTTTTATTATAGCAATTGTAGTCTGGGTCCAGGCTTTTCTGTCACTCTCTTTTGTGAGTTGAGTGGTGGCTCCTTGAATGTTTTCCTAGGAGTTCTCTGGGCTTCTGGACAGGACATTGGAGGCCACCTGTGCATAAATGATGGCATGACGGTGGTATTGATTGAATTGCAGTCCTGTGGAAACAGAAATAGAAAGCATTTGCACTTTCCTCTGGTGGCGTTTTTGCTTATTTTGTGTATTTGGAAAAGGCAGCCGTATGCAAACTGCTGACTTACTATTTTCCCTGGAATGGAAACCATTTGGATTATTTCAATGAGTTTTAGCTAAGATGTGTTTGTTCACAGTATTAGTTTTGTTTTCTGGTGTCCTGTTTAGAATAAGATCATAATGTGTCTTTTTACTTTGTGGAAATTCATGCTATTTGGTGCCTTGGGGTTTTGCAAGCCATGAATTTGAAAAAAATCATGTGTTTACTCTAGAGTCAAAATGGGAAGTCTTTAGTGAAAATTATGGATACATAAATATTTCCATTTGGGGTCAATTACTTTTTTTGAAAAAAATATTTTTTTGGCTAAATTATTTAAGATTTCAGAGCAGCCCTTTTCCTGGTTATTTTTTCCACTAATTACTTTTGCTAATTTTTAAAGAGAAAAGTGATTAAATATAAGATTGCAGCCCCAAATTAAATGTACCATACTATTTGATATAAGATGATGACTGGTTCTTTTTCGTTGGCTTTGATGACAGAGAAAATTTAGATTAACTTTTACTGGTAAAATTTGGATTAGTAATAAAAATAGAATTTTCTTACTGTAAGAACTATTAAGCACTGGTTTGAGTTTTGAGTATAAGTTATGATTGTTCAACCTCTAGAAAGTATGCACTATAGGGTCTACATACACTTAGCCAACACTTTTTTCTAACATTGTGATGATAAGCTCTTTGAATTGAGATTTAGGAATGGTACAGTTATCTAAAAGATACTTCAAATATCACTGATGTTTTTAAAAGATTGGATAAATAGAATAAAGGCGGGAAAGAAAATAGTTATGAATTAGTTGAATTGTTTGGAATGAAGTATTTTTTAAAAATGAGTTTTTATATTTATTTGGAAAATGTCACAAAATATAAAAAATGGGAGTTTAATAGTGAGGGGAAGTGAGTATTAGAAACATGTTATGAGGTGATAAGAGGAGCTAAAAATTAGCTATTGAATAAACTATGAATATCACTGGGTTGATGACCATGAATGTTTTTGTTCATCATTTTATTCCACCAAATGACACCATGCAGGACCTAATAGTTAATAAATGTCGAATGAGTAAATGTATTGGGAGGCCTGGTTCCAAGCCCAGCTGTGCCACTAACTAATCATGTAACCTTGAGCCGACCATTTATGAGGACTCTTGTCTTCTCTTTTATGTACAGAGAAGGGTAAAGACTAGGTCTGCATGACTAGATGGTACTGTGCTGCTCTCTCCCCCAGCATATACCATGGTAGATGTTGCCAACTATCACTTCGTTCTGTTCTGTGAACCTAGGAGGAGCCTTGGGCCCTTCTGAATTCAGTACATCTGGCTTCCACTTCTCATTGTATATATTAGGTGAAATTTATTTGCTATCTCAGAAGTGCCTTCTCTGACATCTCTTACAATGGTTCTTTGATTTTGAGTCATTTTTGTTTTTGAAACCTCAGGCCCAGTTACAAGTAGGCAATATTTTATGAAGTTTCTTTGTCAGCAGGTGTTCACTTAAACAATAGCAACAGTGCACACTATTGTCTGACTTGCCTTTCAGTAGTTTTTCCTGGAAGATTTAGCAGATTTAGGTAGAACTTAATGAATGGGTCTAGATAATATTCCTCTAGTAGAGTAAGATATCAGGAAATAATTAGATTAATAAAGTTTTTACTTTTACTGTCTGAAGTCCATTTATCCATCTAGGAAGTGGTTGTTCTAAACCTACTGCATACCGGAGACTATGCTAGTGATAAAATGGCGGTCTATAAGATATGAGCTCTGCCTTCTTATAGTACACAGTGACATGAATATGGTGCTAGGTCTGTAATTGTAACTCTGGGGACAAAAGATGGAGGGGTCAGTTCTTAGGGGGAAAGGAAGAATAAAATGTCAGAAGCAGTTTTAATTAATTATCAAAAGATGACTCAAGCAAATGAGAAGGGGGTATTCCTGATAGCTGGGAGACGTGGAAGTGTAGAGTAGTATGGTGCCTTTGGGACAATGTAAGCTTTTGAGCCTGGGTGGATTTAAGCAAAGAAATAGCACTCTGGCTGCCAAATGAAGAATGGGTTGGAGGGTGGCCAGGTCTAGTGTCACGGAGGCCAGTTAGGATGATTCCAGCTTAGTTTTTGTGAGAAATGATGGTACATATGCACTGTTTATCCCAGGGGAGAGGTTGTGATTGCAAATGGATACAAACCTTGGTCACAGATTTTAAAGACAATGAAGGTAAAAGTAACACTGTGTGCACACTGCTTAGTGGTAACGATAGTGATTGCTTATTCATTCATTCATTCATTCATTCATTCATTCATCACATAGTTGGGTGCCTATTCTGTAACATACCTGGGGAACACAATGGTGAATGAAATAGACATGGTCCCTGCCCTAAGGAAGCCTGTATTCTAATGCGAGGCACAGTCAAGTAAACAGATAATTATAGATTACTGTGTATTCCTTATAAGCTAAGTGTCCATCCTATTCATAGACCTCCCCCTCATTTTACTATAGCTAACTCACCATTTGACCAATAAGCTCCTACACTCTATACTAAGTCTTGAGGATTAAGTTAGGTAAGTACTGCATTGCATATGCATTGTATTGCACATGCACACACACATACATGGCTTTAAGACATCCGACTTCATTCCAGAGGTAGACAAGCATATAGACCAAAGTATATGAGGGTTCCCATAGGTAAATCTGTTCCAGGTAAAGTTTCAGACATCTTCTGAACTCTGATATTTTATGGGGAATAGTCCTGGTTTTTAGTTTCAGATCCAAGAAGAAAAAACTTAGCTTTTGTAGTCAGTCCTTCCACACATAATTGGATTTTGAAGTTGGCTTTGGTGGCTTCTTCAAATTGGCCTTCACATCTGTGTTTTAGATTATTGCCAGTGTTTGGATTCTTATGCAGGAGCAAGAATTTGCCTCAAGACAGCAAGACTGGTAAACATTAGATAAGTGGCTTATTTTGAAGAGATGTTTTAGTACAGAAAGGGCAGTAACAACAAATTCCTCCCCCAAATAAAAATCTCCACTTTTTCCATCCAACCCAGTTGAAAACCTTAAGATCGTAAGGAGTCAAAATTTAACTGGATGGATCTGATAAAAATTCCTAGGAAGCCATTCTAAGTTCCAGCACTGTCCTTTGAAAATGAAACATTCTAACAGCATAATGGTAATCAGAGCTGGTTTGGGTGGGATGTACTCTATTTCCATTTTGCATGACCTGGAGAGGTGGTATATTGTATGGCTAAAACGCTTGAGTCAGAGTGTCCTAGGTTTGAATTCCAGCTATGCTGGGGAGCAGCTGTTTGAGTTTGGAGCAAATAATTAGGATTCTCTTTTTGTTCTCCTGTAAAATGAGGTAGTGGTTATTGTATAAGCCCTTTTGTTAAACCTGCCTGGGTTTACTCTCTGCTTTACTACTCCATGACATTGGGTAACTTGTTCTCTGTATCTTGCTTTCCTTATTGAAATAATAATAATAGTGATAATATAACAACAACAACAACAATAGCAATAATAACAACAAAAACAATAATTCCTACCTCATAAGAATGTGGTAAGAATTAAGTGAGATAATGCACACAAAGTGTTTGCTATAGTGTCTGGCACGTAGTTAGCACTCAATACACCTTACTCAGCTGTTTTCTCTGCCATCATTATATTGAACTTTCGAAAATGTTCTGTAATACCATTTGATAACTTATTGTATTCTTTCTGAAAGTTAAAACTTCATGAAATATATTCATTGCTATATGCTTTCCTTTGTCTTTTCTTTTTAATTGAAGGCTTAATAATACAATATCTGGGTTTGGATTAGGGTTGCCAGATAAAACACTGGGTGTCCAGTTAAATTTGAATTTTATATAAACAAAGGAAAATTTTTTAGTATAAGTATGGCCCAAATATTTCATGGGATATTTATAGTAAAATATTATCTTTGTTCATCTAAATTCAAATTTAGCTGGGCATACTGCATTTTTATTTGGTAAATCTGGCAACCCTAGTTTGTAGTAAAGATTACCCCTTTACTCTTTCATCCATTTCTTTACTCAGATAGTTGTATATGAATGCTTATGTAAACACAGTGAATGGTATCCTTGGAAAATGAGCATAGAAATAGTTACACAACTTGATGAAATATTTTCTAGCATCTCTAATAAATCTGTCTCTTAATTCATTGTACCTTTGTAAGCAATGGGTCCATCAAATTGAGATTATGTTGTCACCTGAGTACATAATGTAGTTGCTTGAAAATTCGGAAATGTTCTCCTGTTGCTTCTACCTGGAGGAAACTATTAATAATGACACATTAATGCACACAGATATGCATTCCAGAGAATCCTGAAAACCTCATCATCTTTGAAGGAAATTACCTCATTACTCTTAGAGTCACATATCTAGGGAAGGTCATTCTTATGGTTGGCCTGGTTTTCCAAGTAGGAAAATAAACACAGAGAGTGGTTAAGTTAATAATTTAGAGTGATTTCACTGTACTTACAATTTAAGTTAATTTTTAAGTAGGTTTGGTCTTTAAGCTATTAGACTAGTTGGAGATTTTGAGAGAATTAAATCCAAGACTGAGTTCCTTTCAGTTCAATTCACATTTACTGAGAAACAACTGGGCATAAAGCAACTACAAAGCAGTAGAGAGAGATTTAAAGTATAGTTCTGGCCCTCAAAACATTAGTGTTAGTGGAGCAATAAGGCAAGAAACAGTTATGACAAAAGATGGAACAAATAATGTTAGAATCTAAGGCAAGTAAAGCCTCAGATGGTTGGATGTAGGAAGTGATTAAATTTTAAGAACAAGTGAAGTAGGAATGGGTTATATTAGGAATTGCTTCCTGGAGGGTCATATTAAGAGAACTCCTTAAAGATGAGGATGATTTCGTTTGGCAAATGAAATGTTCTAGGTATAGGGTTGTTGCAGGAAAGATCCAAAATCAGACCGATGAGAAACCAAGCAGCACTCGGAGAGTTGGAGAACTCAGGTTTGTTACGCTGGCGGGCCCAGAGGAGCTAGCACTCTGAAGATCTGGGCCTGGAGCTCAGTTGCAACATTCCTTATATAGGCCCCTTTTTGGCATGGGCTGACTGGTTAATTTGTCCTCAGACCGTTACAAAGCGGCAGGAGTTGCTATGGGTTACCGACAGTTACAAAGTGTTACAAAGCATGAGAGTTGCTAGTGGGTACAAACAGTACATTTGTTGTTTAGGTCAAACAAATGGGAAGGTGAGTCTTTAGTCAATTTTGAGTATGGCCCATGCAGCAAGCATATTTACAGAAGTAGAGCAGAGAGCTGATTAGCCTTTTGAATGAAAATTCCTCTTCATTCCCCACTTTTGATGCCTGTTTAAATTCTTATAAGGCATCATCCTCTTGATCTCCCTGGGCCAGGTGCTTGGTAATTCCACAACATAAGGATCTTTGCTGCAGTCTTTCTCTATACTATAACCTCTATAAGGGAGGTAATTGACTGGACAACAAGAGGCAACAGGCAAGGGAGAAGGGGGCAGACCCCTTGGAGGAGGAGGAGTACTATTCCAACTAAGGTCTTAAAGCCCCCGAAGGTAGAGAACCAGCCTCCAAAGAGGTTATTAGGGCTCCACTCTTTCTAATTCTGGATGGGTATATGAGCTATTTTTCTAATATTAGTAGCTATATCAGTTACAGCCTGGACATTGTTATCTATTTGGAGACAGCAATCGGATTGGTTAAACTTCCCGCATACTCCCCCCTTCTGCTAGCAAGTAATCTAAAGCTAAACGGCTTTGATAAATTGCTGCATGCATCTCAGACTGTTGTGTGGCCAGGAGTTCTAGGGCTGAGGCCGTCTGGTTAGTAATGATCTCTAGCACGGCTTGTAACCTGATAATTCAATTAAGCATGTATATGGGGGTTCGGAAACCCCAGCTCCTGTCTTGGGCGCAGGTTGTGGGGCCAGAGTATTGGATGATGCGGTGGGGTGGCCATTCACCCTCTCCCCACGTTTGTTGTCCCCCTACTTCAAGTGACCTCTTAGTCCTGGCTTTTAAGTCTTGATAATAAGGGAACACCCAGCTCATTTCCTCCTTTGTTTGATAGGAGGAAGAAGCCAGCTTGAATGATCCCGATGGTGCAACTTCCCTTCCAGTTTGCTGGGAGTTGGGTATAAGCCGCCTTCCCACAAATCCTCAAGAGCCCACCTGGGGCTTTTCAACTCCCGGGTCTAGTGGAGTTGAGGGTTTCCCAGAATGTGCCAATAGCTGGGATGGCATGGAAGGGGTAGGGGCCATGCCTTCCTTTTAGTGCAGTTTGTGAGAGTCGAGCTTTGGTCGAAAGAGTGGCACAAGGAGGAGTTAGTTATAGTGCTGTCAGTGGCCCAATACCAGGAGGGAACTTTGAGCCACCAATTTAGGTCCGTGTGATTTAAAATAGCATTCTTCTACATGAAGTCTCTCCAACCCACTGAGCATATCTTAAACCTATCGGACAAGACATTCTTCTCCTATTACATCTGAAGAGAGGACGACCCAGATCCTGGGTTGACCCTCTTCATGTTGAACCACCGTGTGATTCCACTGAAGGAGGTAAAAGGCATCTAGGCTACTTCCCTTCCAAGACCAATCCTCGCTCGTGAGTGCTCCTCCACACACTCAGCATTTAGTAACACCAAGTTCACGGGCTATCCTCTCAGCTAGGTCAATAAAGAGGTTCTTCCCTAGGCTTTGGCTCAAGGAGACCTTTGCTGATGTACATTGGTGGGCTTTGGGGCCTAGGAGAAAGGGTAGGTTTAAATGTGGTTGAATTATGCAACCATTGGACATTTTCTCCAATTGCTGGGCCCTCTGCGTGGTTATGGACCTTTTCCTCGCCTGAGGTCCATTGCCAACATGGCGAAGTTTCCCCTAATTTTTCAGGCTCTTGGCAAGATGGGCCGCTTTCAGATTTCACTTTTATGTACCCCATCCAGTATTTGAATCCCCAATGAGTGCAGAGTGTGGCATTTAGGGCACACCCTGTGGGTAGACCGGTCATGGAAGTAAAGCTGGTGGCAGTGTTGGACCCTATCCTGTACCTTAGCATGCAGTGAGTACAAGGGAAAGAAGAAGTGGGGAGACTGGTGCCACACATGTGGAAGGAAAAGAGTCTTTAGGGGTGCCATCCTACTTGAATTATCAAAACAACCAATGATGATCAGACAATCTAGAACCGTAAAAATGTACCAAAGGGATTTAGCCTGAACAAGTAAGAATTGAGAGGATCCTGACGTAGACTAAATAGGTTAGGACTAAAGTGATTCTTTGACTCAGAGTTCAATTTGAGGGTGCTACTGAGGCCAAAAATAAAGCAAAGAGCAAGACAAGTATAATAAAGAGGGTTAGAGCTGCAGGGGGACAACAATACATCTGGACAGTCTGGACGGTTGATCCTCAAGCTTCTGCCGTGCATAGACTGGCCAGCTTCCAGGGTGGCCAGAGCAGGGCCGAAGATCTCAGGTGGATTTCTGCTGCCTCCGGAACGTGATTCAGAGCGGCTGATCAGGAAGAGGCTCTGCAGTCCAAGTCTCCCATTTTTCCAGAGTGCTGCTCTCTTTACCTGGGTGTGGTAGATCCACAGGTGATATCTGCAACTTTAATAGCAGTGGGAGTTGCTAATATAACAGTGTGAAGGCCTGTCCATCTCAGCTAGAGATTCTCCTTCTTCCAGTCTTTAACCCATACTTAAACTCCTGGCTGAAAGGGGTGGACCCAGTTCCCTGAAGGGGGCTCTTTCTGGCGTTTCCCGGGTGATGTGGCGGAGGATCCTCCCTAAGGCCCGAAAGTGTTGGACATTTCTAGGTCAGCCATTAATTGAGGGTCTCCTTTTAGCTTCCCTGTCACTGGGGGAGGTCTCCTGTAAAGGATTTCGAAATGGGAGTGACCTAAAGGCCTTGGGGTGCATTGCGTTTGGAGTAGAGCCAAAGGCAGCAAATCAATCCAAGGTAACTGGGTGTCCTGACAAAGCTTAGCTGGAGTGGTTTTGAGGATCTGGTTCATGTGCTCAACTTTCCCTGAACTCTGTGGCCTGTAGGTCTTCGAGTGGCATAATTCCAGTTGTTTGCACCCCTGGATTAGACCCTGGCCTTTGGCCAGCGTTGTTTCTTGCACAAGTCACACATCTAACACTGATCTAGGTGCACAAAATTAGGAGTCTGGGTATGAAATCACAGCCTAACAGGCTTTCTAAAGTAGTCTTCCCTTGGTGAGTTAATTCATGATGTTGTTTTACTAGCTGAACTGCCAGCGCGATGGGAATAAAGAGTCTCTAATCTGGAATCTCCCACTAGCCCTTTTTCCTCTTAGTTTCCCTTTCACTTGAAGCCCATTGTTCTTCCTCCTTAGTGTATTTTGGGGATAGAGGAAATTCTGTTGCCAGGAGAACCTTGGTGATTGGCTTAGGGACCCAATGTGGCATTTGGTTGGTGGAAAGCCTTCGTAGCTGCTTGGTCTGCTAGTCAGTTTCCCTTACTGACCAAGTCAGTTCGTCTCTGGTGGCCCTCGCAGTGTATGACTGCCACTTTAGAAGGCTTCCAAACTGCCTCTAACAGTTGGAGGATTTCTTGTTTGTTCTTGATTTCTTTTCCTCCCACCGTCAGTAATCCCTTCTCTTTATAAATGGCCCCATGTGTGTGCAAGGTAGCAAAGGCATACCTGAGTCGGTAGATATTGGCCCATTTTTCTTCATCCTGCCGTAGCACCTGGATGCGTGCCCATAGTTCGGCCGCTGTGATGACCAGCCCTGTGGCAGAGGCTCAGCTCTGATTGCCTCATCGGTAGTTGATATTGCGTAGCTGGCTTTGCGCTGTCCGTGGATAAAGCTGCTTCCTTCAGTTCTGGATTCTGAAGAGGAACATCTGTCAGATCTGGCCTGCTTGAGTAAACTTCATCTGTGACTTCCTTACAGTCGTGGTCGGGGGGCCCCTCATCAGTGGGCAGATACATAGCGGGGTTTAATGTGCGTAGAGTTTCGAGGCGGGCATGTGGATTTTCACGAAGCAGTTCCTGATAATGAGTTATTCTGGCATTGGTCAGCCGTTTGTGTCCCTGATTAATCGTTAATGCAGTAACAGCATGGGGGACCTTTACATTTATATTTTGTCCGGCGTAAGCTACTCCACTTCTCTGACTAGGATTACTGTGGCAGCTAAGGTAATCCTGCAACCACCGGATTTAGCCGTTTGGACAAATATGCAATTAGGTGTTGCCATGGCCCGACTATTTGTGTGAGGACCCCCAGTGCAGTGTGATTCTTCTCATGTACGAAGACATTAAAGTCCCATGTCACATCCGGTAGTCGTAATGCTGGGGCACTGGTTAAGAGTCTCTCTATTTCTCTGAAAGCTTTTTGTTGTTTGGAGCCCCATTCCAGGGGGTCTTTACCAGACCCAGCTGTGGCTTCGTACAGTGGCTTGGCAATCTCAGAGAAATCTGGTATCAGCAGCCCCTAGGAGTTCATGACCCCTTGCTTGGTGTTTGGCTGAGGTATTGAGCAGATGGCCAGTTTCCTTTCATGTCCAAATGCCCGATGACCTTCTGAGAAGATGGATCCAAAGTTCTGACCTCCTATTTGCAGAATTGAGCCTTCTTTTATGACACCTTGTATCCCGTGGTATAGGGTAGGGCCAATAAGGCTCTAGTACCTTTCCAAAGTCTCCTTGGGTGGGGCTAGTCATCAACAGGTCATCTATGTACTGGAGTAGAGTACAGTTCAGAGTCTCTCTGGGGGAAGGCAGCTAGATCTGCGGCCAGCACTTCACCAAACAGGGCGGGTGAGTTCTTGAAGCCCTGTGGCAATTGAGTCCAGGTCAGTTGCGTTTTTCTTCTGCTATGTGGGTCTTCCCACTCAAAGGCGAACAAAGGCTGGCTGGCCAGTGATAACCGGAGACCGAAGAAGGCATCTTTAAGGTCAAGGCATGTGAACCAGTTTGCTTGAGCAGGTAAGAGACTCAGGAGGGTGTACGGGTTCGGGACTACTGGATGGATGGTGACCACTGCATTGTTGATGGTGTGGAGGTCCTGGATGGGGTGGTAATCCTGTCCCCCAGGTTTCTTGACTGGCGACAGCAGAGTGTTCCAAGGTGACTGACACTCAACTAGAATTCCATTATCACTTAAACACTGGATGTGGTCCCGAATTCCTAGGCGTGCTCCTGTGGCACTGAGTATTACCTTTGTGTGACAGGGATGGCCCCTGGCCCCAGGTCTACCATAATGGGTGCATGATTTTTGACTAGGTCTGGGGCCCCCTTTTCTGTCAAGACAGCAGGGAACTCTTCTAGCAGACTGGTTGGATTTATTTGTTTAATTCCTGGAGAGTAAAGACGCCATTCGTCCTCCCTGGGCACAGTCACAGCCATCATTAGAGCTGGCTGGCTCCTCAGTGTGAGACTGGTGGGCTTCCCTACGGTAAAGGTGATTTGTGCTCTGGGCTTTGTTAATAAGTCTCTACTCAAAAGAGGCATGGGGCACTCTGGTAGGTACAGGAACTCATGAGTCACTAGGTGGCCGTCTACTGACATGAGTGGGCTTTATAGAATGAGCGGGAGACTCGGTCCCCAGTGGCCCCAATGATAGTTGCTGTTCGATCAGTGAGGGGAGCCTCAGGTGTGGTTACCACAGAGTGTTCAGCCTCAGGGTCCACCATAAAGATCATTTCTGTTGCGACCATAGGCTCCTGGGGGCCTAGGATCAGGGAGCCCGGTTGTTCCTAGTCTGATTGTTCTTTGGTCTGGCTGATGAGCTCTTGGACTGGCTCAGGCTGGTACTTTCCTTTATGAGGCTGATCAAACTTCTTTTGCCATTCAGGCATTTTCCTATGATGCGGGCACTCGTTTCTCCAGTAGTCGGTCTCTTTCTGTAGGTACATTGGTCACAGCAAAGTGGGGGTCTCCTTTTGGTTTCTCTCTTTCGTGGGGGAGCAGCAGGCTGTTGTACTGGACCCAGGTTCCCTAATGCAGCTGCCAGCAGGGACACCTGTTTCATCCATTTGTCAGCTAGCTGCCTTTTGGGCTTCCTGGTCATGGTTTACAAACACCTTGTTTGCGACCTCCGGTAGCTGGGTGGTGTTCATCCCAGCAAAGCTCTCTAATTTTTGGAGCTTGCGGCAGATGTCAGTGAAGGATTGAGCCACAAATGCCGCGCTGACCATGCCCTGCTTCTCTCGTGCTTTGGGGTCCAAAGGGGTATACACCTGGAACGCCTCACATAATCTCTCATAGAACTTTTGGGAGGGAACTCATCTGGCTTCTGGAGTACCTCTGTCGTTTTTGAAATGTTTGTTAGTTTCCTAGCCCCAGCTTTTACCCCTTGCAGTATGGCCTGTCAGTACCTGTCGAGAGACTCTCTTCCGTATGGTACATTGAAGTCCAATTGGGCCTGGTGTCAGGTGCAGCCCCTGAGGCCCATGCTGTGGGGTCTGGTACACCTTCTGGTGCTTGTCCTTGGAGCCATCCCCACGCTTCTGACAAAAACCAGTGTCATTCTTTGATGCTGAAGAGAATTAGGAGATGGTGACAGTAATCTCAGGCATGTTGATGAGTTTGGAACATGGACTCAAGCAGGTCAATCATTGCATGAGGTTTCTCCAAATAGGATGGGGTGTGCTGCTTTAAATTGAGGAGGTCGGCTGTGCTGAATGGTTTATAGTAGAGGACAGGGCAGCCCAGCTGGAGTGTGCCATCCTCTCTAATCTCAAAGATACCTCGCGCCTCTCAAAGGGGCATCTGCAGTACTGTAGACTGCTGAGCTGGTTGCATGGCCGAGCGAAGGCACCAGGGACTCAGGCTTCGTGGTCGCCCGGGCTCTTGGGGTGGCAAAGGCACGGATGATGGAGGGCTGTCTGGCAATTGTGGGTAGAGTGGCTGCGTGGGGACTGGCGGAGCTGCTGGGGTGTACAGTGGTGGGAATATAGGTTCTTCCTCAGGGTCCCTTGGTGGATGATTTTTGCTGGCTTCTCCTTATCCTTTCCCTGAGTTTGTCGGGACACAAATGCCTTACTTTGTCCCTGCTTATTCGCACAGAACCAGGCCCAAGCGGGCACTATAGTAGTGATTTACAACCATGAGTCTATGTACGGAAACTGGTCTAGATGTCCGTGGATCCTTGTCACTGCCCGGTACACAACTCTCACAGTAGGAAGGTCTAGGGTCCCTTTTGAGGGCCATCCTACCCCAAAGGTGGGCCATTCAAGCTCACAAAGAGTACGAAACTTTTCTGGGGTCAGCTTGACCCTGTGATGCTCTGAGAAAGCTTTCTTAAAATTTTCAACATACAGTTTAAGACAGTTGGCTTAAAAAACTCCCTCCCTGCCATATTTGCCTTAGGGAGCTGTCTAATGAAGGAGAAATAGACTTTAAAATTTCAATAAAATAATTTGATAGAGAGATCCCTTATGTCAGAAGGGCCATTTTATCTCACAAAGAGTGTGGAGTTTCTGTATGGTGAGTTTAACTCCATAATTTCCTGAATAACCCTTTTCTTGAAGTTCTTGACCATCGTGGCCAGCGGAGTAGGCTTTCCCTGTGTACCCCCCAACCCCCATGCCTCCCGCAACAGACAGCAATCATGCCATACAGAGGGTTGGAGAATAGGGTTAGGGAAACTATGGAGTGGACATCACTCACTTTGTCCATCTCTGGCTGCACTCCTCGTGGGGATATTTCAGGAGCCTCTTAGCATTGGTGGGTCGGTATAAACCCCTGGCCTGGATCACTGAATAGACTCCTCACGGAGATCCAGTGAGGAGCCGTATGAGGTTCGCCACAGAACCACGGATTGGGGCTCAACTCTCACTTTGTAGAAAGCCACGTCACAGTCATTCAGCACTCAATCTCTTTCACGCAACCTTCCATCATTCCTTAACCTGTCCTGTGGAGAGTAAGCAGTTGCAACTCTTAACTTGTGGAGGACGCTTAGTTATTGTTTGAAGGGTGGTTGGGCCTCCCTTTGCCCAGTGTTAACCAAACACATTCCACCCTGTGACGGTGACACAAAGACAAACAAGGGTGGGTGCCCCCTCCAAAGTGGAGACCATTCAGATGCTCATCCGGCCGTTTCCCAAAAGAGCTTATGTGACACTTAGCTGTAGCGGACTCAGCTTTGTGACTTATGATCGGACACTAGTCCAGTGCCACCCTGGACTCTATGCCATACACCACGGATCTGCAGAATGAGCCCACATGGACTCCATAGTCTTTAGGGGCGTAGCTGTGGAGCCACAAACTCGTACCTGACTGATCAAGGTGACCACACTGCTCATTCATTCACTCATTCATACATCAAGTTTAAGGCATTGGCTCCACCCTTTTGAAAGGCTCTAACCTGACATCTCCCCCCCTGGGGAGACCCTGATGACTCCTCCCTCCTTTTGGAGATGCTAATGGCTTTCCCACTGGGAAGACCCTGACCAGTGTTTTCTAACTGAAGACTAGGTGGTGATCAAGCTCCTCTTCTGTCCGGAGATGGGACCTGATTGGGGGCTGATCCCGGGACATTACCTCATTCTTTGGTTGTTCCTGGTGAGTTGGTCCATCGCTCCTATGAGTCCAATCAGGGGCTCAGCTGTCCTGGGAGTTGGTGCACTGGTCTGAAAGAGAACCCAGAATACTCATCAGGTGGCATGGCTCCTCGTTTGTCTTGGAGCCCCTCTGCCCCAGCCCGTCTGAGCCACCAGTCTGGCGGCTCAAAGGGTCGGCGTGGTTGGAATCTCACTGGAGCTTCCAGAAATGTTGTGGGAAACGTCCAGAATCAGACTGGCAAGAAACCAAGCAGCATTGGAGAGTTGGAGAACTCAGGTTTATTATGCCCGTGGGCTCAGAGGAGCTAGCGCTCTGAAGGATCTGGGCCTGGAGCTCAGTTGCAACATTCCTTATATAGACCGTTTTTTGGCACTGGCAGATTGGTTAATTTGTCCACTGTTACAAAGGGTGGGAGTTTCTATGGATTACCAGCAGTTACAAAGTATTACAAAGCCGGGAGTTTCTAGAGGGTACAAATAGTTACATTTGTTGCTTAGACAGATCAAATAAAAGGGAAGGTGAGTCTTTAGTCAATTTCAAATTCCACCTGCAAAGCAAGCATATTTACAGAAGCAGAGCAGAGAGCTGATTAGCCTTTTGAATGAAAATTCCTCTTAAGGCTGAGCATTAACAAGGACCTAGAGGAGGCCACATTTGGAAATGAATATGTTATTTAGACATGACAAAAATATATATAGCACCACAGAGGGCTGCAACCTCTTTTCTCACATGTGACTGTTTATGGTCTAGAATTTCTAAATCAGAAACTTTACTTTATGTAGGTGGAGCTGGATTCATTCCATGTTGGTTTTCTAAATATTTATTGTGCACCTGCTGTTGCCATGTATGAGGTAGCCAGAGAGACTTGGGCAACCCTTAGAAACTCTTTCAATTGCTCACTTAATACCAATTGAGAGTCACTCTATTTAAATGTTTTTTTTTTCTTTCTTCCTGAAATGAATATTTGCAGTGATCTCTGATTTAAATTGGGCAAAATCAACACCAGAAAGATCTTATGAGAAGCTTCTTATGAGGCACTCTGGCGTGGAGTATTTGCTTAAATGACTTTAAGGCCAGTTTAACTCATTTCCTGTTGGGATGACACTTGTTTATTAGACTTGGCCTGAAATAATAGCCTTAATGGCTTTGAATGGTCTCAAATGATTCTACAGCAGTGTACCATTAGTAAATGAGAAGATTTCTACAGGTGGCATGCTACACATAATACCTGCTTTAGCCATCTTAGATTTAAGAGAAGAGCTGTATCCATCTTAGCATTAGCCATAAAAATTTTGAACATTGGAAAGTAAGAGTTCCCATTGCAGTAATGCTAAAATATTTTTCAACAATTCTTTTCTAGTACTTCTGCTTTTTCTTTTCCAGATTATTTCATGTGAAATTAATGCCATTTAAAAATGACCCTAGCATTTGGAACTTGTTGAGATCACCCCAACTTCTCCAGCAAATTAATTAAAATGGGACAAGGTTCATGTTGGTGAGGAGATAATAAGGCATGTCATGAAAAGCATTGGTTGGGTATCATGCCCAGTGCATGATTGGGACTACTGGGAATGGAAGACTGCATTTTAAAATTTATGTGTGTTGGGCAATAAAGCTCTGAATTAGATTAGAAATTAGCAAGGCATTTAGTGATCCTTGGCATTTTATTTTTGTAAATTAGTATTAGTCTATGTTTTTCAGTTCAGACAGGTAGGTCTTTGTGGATATTTTTGCAATTTCAGGTACTGCTGGATGGGATGTGGTGTGGATGCAAACCTTTATTGGGTTTTTAAACATGAAAGAGCATAAACTGTGTTAGTTTGGGTCTGTCTGAATGTTGTTGTTATTATTTTTTCCTTGGCGACTGGGCCAAATATGTAGTTTTAATATCCACCCTTGGTTCCTACTGCTTTATTTTTGGCCAGTCTTAATATCTTCCTTTATATATCTGTCATTAACTTATAATTGAAGCCTGGTGGTTTTATACTTAGAATGATGTATAGGGGTTTAACCATGCCAACCATTTAGCCTTAATGGCAAATGTGGGTTCATGCCAGAAAGTTTTTGAAATCTGGTCTTTTTTCTGGGATGTCCAATCGAAGCAAACCATCCACTTCTACTCTTAAGCCGAAGAGCACAGGGAAGCAATTCAGAAGGGATTTCTGCATCTGTATATGTAAGAAGAGTATCTCATTTCTGATAATTTGTTGGCTTGCTGGTTCATTCTTCATACTGCCTCAAAAGGGATTGCTTTGACAAATCGTTGTCGCTTCATTCTTTAGTTTACTGACTTTCACATAGGGTATCAGTGGATGCCAGTTCTAGAGTGGGTACATAGTGATGGTAGATGATGCCCAGGCCACAAGCTGCTTCCCAGAGGCTGCCAGACACTATCAGACATTCTCTGGATTTGGGCCACTTTTAAACTTCATCTATCAACACATGTAACCAGTTATTCAATTAATATTTACTAAGGTTTTTATATATGCTAGTCACTCATGTAGGTTGAAGAATATAGCGGTGAACCAAACTATTTTAAATCCTTGTGATCATGGAGTTCACCTGTGGGGGATGGGAGAGTTGCAGAAATAAATACATAAATAAGTAAAATATATAACATGTTAAATAGTGATAAGTGCTAGAGAGAAGATAAAGGATAGATAGGTTTGGGGTGATTTGTGATTTAAAATTGAGTGGGCAAGAAGGTCTCACTGAGAAAGTAACATTTGAACAAAGATAAGAAGGAAATGAGAGGGTGGATCTTGCCAGTATTTGGAGGAAAGGCTCAGCAGGCAGAGGGGAGGATAAGTACATAGGCCCTGGACAGAAGTGTATCTCATTCAGCAGCAGCTTGATGGCCTCAGTGTCTTGGACAGGCTGATCAAAGGGAAATGTAGGAATGGCAGGAGGCAAGATCAGGGGGGATATGGGATGTGAGTGAGGCAGACCCTATAAGGATTTGTAAAGACTTTGCCTTTTACTCACTAAAAATGGGGAGCCATTGCAGATTTTCAGCTAGAGAAGTAACATGATCTGATTAATTCATGTGGCGGCCCAGTGTGGCGGGAAAAACAGTGGTCTGAGAATTTAGGGATCATTTTAAGTCATGGTTTTGTCACTAGGTATGGGCAAAGTAGTTGAGCATTTTGAGCTTCAGTGTTTTTTCTCCTTATAAAACAAAGCTGGTGGACTAGATCATTTTTATTGACCTTCCAGATTTTGATATTGCCTGTCTGCATTCTTTGATCCCCCACCCCCCATTTCAGTGTTTGAGTATTTCATATTTGTGCATGATTACATTTCTTTTTGAGTATGCAGAGTTGGATCTCAGATGTGTGAATTATTTTACTGCACTTTATTTTAAATTTCTTGAAAGTTTCCATAAACATCCCACATTGAAAACCTTGCAAACTATGAAATAATTTTACATATTGACATTAATAATTTTACATATTGACATTAAGGATTGCTCATAGACAAAAATAAAGATTATAAGCTTTATTATATGGCCTTAATACCTTTAATACCTTCTTCTTCTTCTTCTTCTTCTTTTCTTCTTCTTCTTCTTCTTCTTCTTCTTCTTCTTCTTCTTCTTCTTCTTTCTTCTTCTTCTTCTTCTCTTCTCTCTCTTCTTCTCTCTCTTCTCTCTCTCCTCTCTCCTCCTCCTCCACCTCCTCCTCCTCCTCTCCTCCTCCTCCTCTCCTCCTCTCCTCCTCCTCCTCTTTTCTTTTTTTTGTTAAAGAAAATAGAGCTATCAGTTGGGAAAGTGATAAAAAGATACAGCTTCTGGCCTCAAGAAATTGAGTAGGTGGAGATAGCCCTGGTTAAGTGGGTGCCCCACAAAGCAGTTTTAATGGCAGAAAATAGGGCAGGAAGCCATGGCCAGCCTGAGGCCTGTGAGAGTCATAGGCTGACTAATATTCAGGTACACCTTCAAACCAATATTCTTTAAATAAGTTTCCATCATCCAGTTAAACCTGGTGCCATGAAGGCTAGGAGACACCAGAAGCTCGCAGCCTCTATTCTATAACTTTGAGCAGTATGGTTCTGTCCCACACTTGTATCACACTGTTTAGCACATTAAGTCCTGCAGTTAACCCTCTTTAAAATCAGGCTAGAGACCATATTTTATTATTCAAGAATTTTTTTTTTTTTGGCATCTCAACCCTCTCCCTTCCATCAGAATATTTCTTTTATTTCTTATGATGTTTTAGTGCCCTTTATAGGCTGGTGCCCCAGGTAGGCACACAGCTGGTCAGTTAATTTATCTTACTTGTAGAGAAGTTTTATCTTAGCCTTGCCTTATTTTTAAGCCTCCAGTATGAACTCTGTCAAGTGGAGCCCTAGTCATTTTATACTGATGTAATCTATTCCTCTTGTTCTATTAAACTGGACCATCTTGGGAAGCTTAGAACTGTTTTATGTTTCCAGGTTGAAAATTCTGGAAGACAACTTCCAGGAGATAAGAAGGCTCCCACTAGCCTAGACTGGCCCTTTGGCTGAGGCTCTTGGCATATGTTGGGGTGCTAGAGGCCTTGCTGCCAAGGAGAGTTACCACTATTATGAGCACCATGACTCTCAGAAGGATGAGGCCAGTCCTTTAGCACCTAAGCCAGAAACAGAGTCAGGAGTTCTTGATTCCCATGTCACACTGCCTCCTTTTTTATTTTCTATCTCAGGCCTTTACACACATTTTCCTACCATCATGAACACTTTCCTTCCATCCTTCTTTCTTCTCCATCTTTCAGTCTCAGTTTAAAGGATGCCTCCTGACCCACTTCCTTGTCTTCTCATCTGAGTTAGTTTGCCATGCTATTCTAGTATGATTTCCTGATCTTTTCTTCATACTACTTACTTAGTATTTAATTACTTACATAATTATCCTATATTTATCTGTATGTTCAGTGTCTATTTCCCAACTCTTTGAAGCCAGAGAGCACAGCTATTTTGTTCACCATTTATTCCCAAAGGTTAGCCCTAGATCTGACACAGATAGGCATTGTATAAATATTTGTTGATTAAATGAATCCATAGATGAAAGAATAAATGATTAAAAGGCAGACTTCTGCATTTTCTTTTGTCTATAGTCAATGTCTATTCCTATCTTGGCTAAGGGTAACGACTGTTATTGACTTTGTATATTATTGAGGATGCTGAAGATGTGATTTTTTGTGTCTAGCATAATTCTGTGGCCTTTTGGAATTTTATTATAGTTGTCTCTGCAAAAACCAAAACTCAATGACACACACAAATCAGCACTCCTTAATTGGTGTGGGCTTGACATGTTGGGCTATGATTTATCAGTTTATTTTGCTGTAGTTGTACTTTTATTCCTTAATTCTGTTTCCAGAAATGAGCTTTAATTCTATTTAGATCCTCCCCCATTCTATTTATTAAGACTAGAGAAACTATTGCTTTTTCTTAATAGGATTCATAATGCTTTTTTGGAGAGATTTATTTTGGCTTACATAATGGAACTTTTAAGTGGGTAGGGATAGAAAACTGAGTGGTACTTGCTTTAGAAGAAAGAGCAAAGTTTCCTACTGTGTGTAACCTCCTGCCCCCAAACAAAACAAAAACAAAACAAAACAAAACAAAACAAAACAAAATCCAAACAGTAGACTCTATTTATTTCTAAAATTAAACTGCTTTATGTATTCATATCACAAAGATGGGCTCTTCCCAATCTGAGATGACTCCTTTAATTTATAGAGAAAACATGCATTGTTCTGCAATATGTGTTGCGGTTGCACTGGCTCCCAGCAGATTAGCTCAAAGGTGTCTATGAATAGTCACACCCTAAACTACACAAACTGAATAGTCTTAAAGAGGTGGAAAATCTGATGCATACTGTTTCCCAGCCACTCATGCCTCAGGAAAAAATATGGGGAGGTGGGGAATGAAACCCAGGGCTGCTAATTTATGTTCCCCAATGTGGCACTTGTTGGCTGTGTGACACTGGAAAACTAAATTAATTTCTCTGAGCCTCAGAACCCCCACCTGTAAAGTGAAGATAAAAATCCCACTTATCTCAGTTACTGTGAGGATTTCATGGAATAATGTATGGACAATGTCACAATGTCCAGTACATTATAAATGCTCTAGAGATATTATTATTACTTGAAATAGTACTGTAGGTAGGATGATGGTAGGGGCATAGACTCTGGAGGCCCTGGCTTATACTTGAGCTGGGCCATCTTGACCTAGTAACTTGACCTTTTCATGTTTGTGTTTCCTCACATGTAAAATAAGGATATAATAATACCTGCTATAGGGTTGTTATAAAGACCAAGTATTTGTCAACTCCTGGTACATGATAATAGCTATGTATATGTTTGCAATTGTGACTAAGGATGTTGAGTCCTTCTGATAGATGGTCTGGGATCATAAGTTAGGTTCCATCATGACCAGACATACGATTATGAAGAAGTTGCTAACTTCTTTGAGCCTCAGTTTCCTCTTTTCATTATATGGGTTTGATTCTAGTTGTAGTGCCAGATTTTATGAGAAACCAATGAGGAAATACAGATGTAAAGTACTTAGCATAGGGCCTGAAACATGGAAATTTTCAGTAAGTCATAGTTACAGCAAAGACTTTTCTTATAATTGTTATTGCCATCACTATTATTTCTATTATTTTTAATTCTATTGCTAATATGTTTCTGGGTTATGTAGAATTATATTCTAAGTTGGATTATACAAACCCTCTATGGAAATCAACTTGATTAATATTTGTAAAATACTGTTGAGGTCTGTTGTTACTCTTCATATATTTATATAAATGGAGCTATGTCAGCAAACTGAAAATAGCAGTAAAATTCTTATAATCATTCATTTACAATTTTATAGGTCACAAAAGATCAAAGTTAATCAGGGTTTGTAGGTCACAAAAGATCGAAGTTAATCAGGGTCAGTGTTAGGTGGACAGTTCTATTCATGGAAAATGACTCATAGGAAACACCAGGAACTAAAATTTCCAAAATAGAAAAATAAAAAGCCGTCACATAAACTATGCTTAAATCAAGTCTGTATCTATTTCATATCTGAGCTGAGGCTGTTTTCATAGAGTAAAGTTTTGATGTTGTTTAAACTTCTGATGTTAAATCTCATTTATGACTGAGAACCATTCACCCTCACCGCATGTCACCGGAAATGGATAAGCACTGATTCTAGTATTAGTAGCATTTTCCACTTTAGTCATTTGCGTGACTTTGTCTACAGTATCCATATTTAAACCTTTGTGTTGTTTTGCAATATATCTTTAAGGTCAACTTCCTTTTTTTTTTTTTAGGTGTGTGTGGGGGGGAAGTAACAATTATAATACACAGCTATAAATTGTACTTCAGAAAAGCGGGGCTTTGACTAGCATTTGACCCGTGTGTGCCCCCATGGAAGGTGGGAGCTTGGACAGAGCAGCTGGGTGTGCAGGGAAGTATAGATGGTTGTACCGGGCCTAGGTTGTCGGATACTCTCAAGTGAAAATATGAAATTGTGGTTGAAATTTCTAGATTATATGTTCTGGAAAGATGAGTGAAGTTATTCAATCAGAAATATATGAGAGAATGTTCTCTGGGCATATGCAGATATATGCTGAAAATATGGGATGCTTTGAAGTCTGGAACTTGGAGAGAAAGTTAATTTGAATTCAGTGTCATTGGGTCACAGAATAGAGGACCTTTCAAGTCATGATTAGCCAGATGGATTTTAGTCAAAGGCCAATAAGGAGGCATGGAAAAGTTTTAAGTAGGAGCTATAGGATTCTATTTGTGTTTCTGAAAGATTACTATGGCAGTGCCACATAAAATGGATTGCAGAGGGTGGTGACAAAGAAGACGAATAAGAGCAATGCAGACAGAGGATGATCCCATCCTGGTCTTGCATTGGCGGTTCTAGACGTGGAGAGAAGGGGGTGGAATTGAGGGATAGTCGAGGATGAAGAAGCATAGACCTGGGTGATGGTTGGACTAAAGTGCTGAGAGAGAGTGAGAAGGGAAGGATAGGTTTTCAGTTTCTCACACGGGTAGATGGATAGAACAATGGTTCCGTTTACAGAGATGGAGCTTTTGGGAGAGAAGCAGGTTGGGGAGGTTAGGCATTAGTTCTTCCTCGTATATGGGGTGTTAAGAGGTGGTATAGCTGGCATTTGAGAGAGCTTTAGGGCAGGCACTATTCTGGGAGTAATGTTTGTGTTTCAGTTAGGTTTACATTTTTATGCATGAAAGTTAATAGCCAATTAATAGCTACCTAAACAAACAGGAATTCATCTACTCTCCTACAAGAAGCTCAGGGATCCATGACCACTGCAATTCTTTCAGTGGCTTCATTATGTTAGAACAATCCTCTTCGTGATTTGTCTTGGCCTTTTCTTAAGTTTTTTTTAACCTTGTGGGTTGCAAGATGTCTGCTGTTCCTCCAGGCATCACATCTGCTTTAAGAAGATGGGAAAGAAACAAGGGCGGGGGGAGGTTAACACCTGTAGGCTTTCTTACAAACCCTCTGTAAATGTCCCCTTGTGTCTTATTGGCCAGAACTGTATTAATGGCAGCTCCTCGCTGGGCACATTTGTGACCTGAACAAATTATGGTTATATTAGTAGGAAACAAAGGAAGTAGAACCTCTGTATGCAAAGAGTTGCCTGGTTTGCTTCAACCAGGTTTCTAGTAGAGGACGAAGGGGTATAAAGTGTTTGAGAACACAGAAGAGTTTAAACACATGCGTGCGAAATTTCAGTGGGCATACTTTCTGTTAACTATGCAGTTAGCCCCAAGCTATAATTTCTCATTAACATATAAATTAGGAAATGTGTTTAAAGTTTGACTATATCTTTGTTAGTTACTTTTAAACACAAACTTTGAATTGTCTTTAAAATATATTAAACATATCTTTTGTCCTATCTGATTAAAATTCTCAACCTACAGAAGATATTTTCTTAAATTTATTCCAAATCTTTCTTATCCCTAAACTCTCAGTGGACCTCTTTGGATTTAGAGCAAATGTGGAAAATTCCATTTGGTGTTCACTTACTGATGTGCAAGTAAAAGCAGGGAATGCATGATGGAAAATGTCATAGCCTTTACTATGACTTGTATCTGTGAAGAATATAATTATTCTGTGTTTAAAACTAGAGAGAGGAAATGTTTGTTCACTCTTTTTGAAGGTAACATTATTCAGGGTATCATAAAATGCAAATATTTGCCTTCCACTCCTGTTTAATTCATGATAGTCTCATCATCTAATATATGCAGAATTCTGTTAGTGATTTAGCTAATAGTGGCTGTGAAGATGAATAATGTCCAGCCCCTGAAGAGTAGCAGAAGAAGCAGAGATTTCAGAAAGAGGCGTCTGAAGCCTACCACTGTGCTACATGATCTTGGGAATATTGTTTAACCTTTCTGAACCGGATTATTCTATAAAATTGGGAGGAGAGCAGGAGATCATTTTATGGTCCCTACCACATACATATACAAAATACTTCTGAAACAAGGGTGGCTAGGGCACACTGAAGGGCCAGGTAAAATATGGTAGGGTGTAGAATAAGGGGAGATTAATTTCTGCTGGGAGACTTTAAAAAGGCTTTGTAGAAGATGGGGTTTGAAGTCCTTGTTGGAGAATGCAGAGTTTACGGGTGATGGAAGATGGTGCCAGGCTGAGAAAATGCACACAATGTGTGTGGCTTTTCAGGGATTAATAATTGTTTTTAATAAAAGACAAAATGAGGACAGCCTTGCAAGTCTGGCTGAATGAGTTTGGACTTTGATCTCTAGGTGATGGGCAGCAATTGGAGACATTTAAAAAATTCATAGAAATTTAGTTTTAATAGAAGTGGAATTTAAGGGTCAAAGAATATGTGCATTAAAAATTCCATAGATTTTAAAAATTAAACTTTTTACTTGAGATAATTGTAGATTCATACATGGTTGTAAAAAAATAGTACTGAGAGATCCAGTGTACTTGACCAGTTTTCCCCATGGTAACATCTAGTACAGTATCACAACCAGAAAATCAACTGAAGACTTTTGAGGAGAGTCCATGATATGCCTGAATCTGTGTTTTAAGTGGGTAATTCTAGTAGGGATGGACTGGAATGGATTAGAGGTACAACATGGAGACCAGGATACCCTTGGGAGGCTCTTGGAATTATTGAAGAGAGGGCATGAACAGAGGGATGATAGGATTGGAAAGAGGGGGAATATTCAAGGTAGAAACACAGAATTTGGCAATCATATCGGGGTGATAAGAGCAGTCAGTGCTTTTGTGCAGTTGTTAAACAAGTAAGTATTGAAGAACAGTCGCGTGCCATGCACTCTGCTAAGCACTGTTAAAAGATAATCTAACAGAGACTAGACAAGGTAAATTAGGGGAGGTTGACCAGAGAGAAATTATCTTGGCCTGGACAAGACAGGACGAGACTATACCCTGTGTAGAGGAGGTAACTGCTATTCTGCTGCTCTTTTTTGCCATATGGGAATATAGGTCCAGTGTGGCTGGTATTTTGATTTTTCAGAAGCCAGAAACCTAGATTTTTATATGAGATCTCCTAGTTTTTAAATGTTACTTACTATAACAAGAGAAAAAGATTCATACCTATTAGCATGTACCTATGGACTAGATTCACCTTATAGATTAGCCTCTGTTTCTCGATGGGCTCTTTAGAGCTTATTTACGTTGTTTGCTGTTTTATAACAAATCACATCAAACTTAGTGGCTTAAAATGATAGCCATTTTATTATCTCTTACTGTTCTGAGAGCTGACTGTACTTACCTGGGCAGTTCTGCTGGCCTTGGCTTGGGGTCCCTCACATAGTTAATAGATAAATAATGGCCAGGGCTGGAGAAATGTGAAGGCCCATCTTGGGCCCTGAGACAATTGGAACTTTTTCTTCCTCCATGTACTTTCAGAGCCTCTCCATTTGGTCTTTCTAGCAGGGTAACTAGATTTCTGACATGGTGGCTCAGAATCCCTGAAGGGAATGTTCCAAGAGGGAGTAAGCAGAACATCCAGTCTTCTTAAGGCCAGGCCCAGAATTACCAAAATATCACTCTTGCCACCTTCTTTAACACAAGTCAGAGGCCAGCCCAGATTCCTTGTGGGAGAGGGCACAAGGATAGGGATACTAGGAAGACTGGTTCATTGACAGTCATTTTTGGAGACGGCCCACAACTGAAGTGAAGATCTCCAGATACTGGTGATATTGCTTATCAAGATAAATTGGGAAGACAGGGCAAATACTCCTGCTTACCAGCCCATGGTACTCTGAAGTTTCTGGAGAAATGAATAATACTAAGTTTTTTTTATGGTAACTGTGGTTCTGGAGAAAATTTGTTCTTTAATCCAATGGCTTTGGAAACAACTCATTTGTAGTTATTTGGTTTTTAGTCATTTAAGAAATAATACTATTAAGTGATAGGACAGATCTAATCTGGTTTTGGTGAGTGTGTGTTTTTTTAAATATGTGACCAGATTATTAATTAATAATGGGTCCTTAATCATGTATTTCTTCAGAAAAGGGGCCCTCAGATAAAGTGTTAAATAAGAATCCCAAATCTTTACTGTCCCCAAATAGGTGTAGCTAAACTGTTCATCATCATGGCACCTTTGAACCAGTCACATTATTTGTGAGACCCCATACAAAATGAAAATGTTTAAAAATTAAGAATATCAAGGTAGTAATAGGAGAACATTAAACCAAGCCCAGGCTGTATGCAACTGTACATGTCATTCACCCTTCAAGCCTGTCCCACTTGGACCCTCGGGAATGCATGCAAATATTGGTCTAAAGTATATTTTTCTAGCAGAGGGTGTTGGGTCTAATCAAATTCTCATTTGATTTTGACACCCAAAAGAGTTTTAGAAGCACTGCTTAGACAAATCAGAAAAGGTGGAAGCTTTGTGTTTGAAGTTCTCTGCTCCCATTAGGCAGTATGCCTTTTGGCTGCAGCAGTTGGTTTTGGCAAACGTTTGGTTGCGCTTCCTGCTGCTGAGCTTACCTGGATTCCAGTGGCACCATCACAGTAGGGACAGCATATGCTGTTGAGTATTTGATAGGTCATATACTGAATGGACTTTTTATCTCTTCCCTGAGCTCTCTTTCTGAAGCATACAGAATAGATTGCCTGTCTAATTGATGGACACTTAAGTTCATTTGGAACAGACACTAGCACAGTTCATTATGCTAGGAATCCAGGGTCAACAATTATGGAAGGTGGTTGGTAGACTGTAGACAGAGCTGCCATGTTGCACAACTTCAGAGGGGATATTAGTTTGCTTGGGCTGCCATAACAAAGTACTACAAACTGAGTGGCTTAAACAACAGAAATTTATTATCTCACAGTTCTGGAGGCTGTAAATTCAAGATCAAGATGTCAGTAAGCCATGTTCCCTCTGAAAGAGCTAGGAGGAATCAGTTCTAGGTCTTTCTCCTATTTCTCCTAGTTCCTTAGCTTATGGTAACATGACTTGAAGTCTTCACATGACATCTCCGTGTGTGTGTGTGTGTGTGTGTGTGTGTGTGTGTGTGTGTGTGTTCAAATTTCCTCCCTTTTTAAAGACACCAGTCATGTTGGATGAGGGGCTCACTCTGTTCCAATAGGATTTCATCTTAACGTGTTATATCTGCAACAACTCTATTTCCAAATAAAGTCACATTCTCAGGTTTTAGGGTTTGAGACTTCAACATATGAATTTTGGGAGCACATGGTTTATTCTGTAACAGGGAGCACGTTCATATTATGATCCGGAAATGGCAGCTACTGGCATTGTACAGCTCACAGCCTCAGTAGCTGTGCATGGAATAAGAACCTCAATCTATTATAATAATATAAAGTGTGTGTAGAGCTGATTTTTTGTAATACATGAGCCACTTTGAATTACTTGTTTGGAAACCTGATAATAGCATCATAGCTCTTAATTTTTTTTTTATCATCTCTCTCAATCAACGGATGCCAAGTTGAAATTATCCTCACACCCACATGCCTGCCTGATCCTTATAATACAATAATAATAGCTGACATTTATTCAATGCTTCTTATGTAGTAAGAACTCTGCATGCATTGTCTAATTTTATCTTCACAACAACTCTGTTAGTTACTGTTATTCTTCCATTTAACAGATGAGGGCACTGAGATTAAGTGGTTTGTGTTTGTGTGACTTGCTTCTAGTCACATAGCTAATTAAGTGACAAGCTGTGATTTGAACCCAGTTTTGTCTGATTTACATAGGGTGTATACTGTATTTTAAGAGGAATGCTTGCATATGACAGTTCACCACTCAAAACCTGTTTTATCATGGGCCTTTTCTTTTTCTAGATTATTCCATGATAATAAATATTCTCCATCTACATTTATTTCTTTCAGGATTCATAACCTTTTTCAAAGTAACCACTAGTCCTTTCATAGATTTTATTGCTATCGACTTCAAAATCTAGGAATATTCAATCTAGAGTAATGGAGATAACTAATGGTAAATGGTGAGTGGGTTTATATATATGAGATGTGTGTTTTACAGATCCTTAGGAGAACATAAAAACGGACATTTCTTTGACACAGATGAGAATAGAGCCCTAAATATCACCAGAGAATTTCCTGCTCTTGGTAAGGAAAATTACTCTCAACTAATTTATACTGTGTTCAGTATAACGTGCTATATGGTGAGACAAGAGAGACAATTCCCTCGATAGCACCTTTTTACTTTGTTCTTCCTTTCGCAGGTAGCAGCTAGAATTCTCTTTTTCTATCAGAGTGATAGTCCAATTAAATTCATGCATGTGAATAGGTAAGTTCTTTTCCAGGTGTGAGAACAATGCTGGTTTGGAAGCAAAGATTTGGTATCCTCTGACGTATTATGGGGAAGTTCAGATACCAAAAATTACATTTTGCTTGGATGATTTTTGTCTTACTTGCCTATCTGTACAGTATTAAATTGTGAACAATATGATAGTCATCGTTTAAAAATTCTGATTATTCTTGACTAATGGTTTATAGTCAAATATATATACATGCATACGTACATATGAGCATATATATGTGGTATGTATGTATACATGCACACATATATATAATCTCACCTTTGTTAAAATGTCAAGTCAGGTTATGTTGCTTTTAGTACCATAGTATTGACCGTGGACCTCCTTACTCTAATTGAAGTATTTGCCCAGGGGCTGTGGGAGACTTTATTATATATACTTTGCAAGGTTCTGATGGATGTTTTAAATTTTTCATTATACATACATATGTATACATATATTCAAAACAATTAAAAAATATTTTCTTCTGTGTGTCTAAAAGCAGTGGTTCAGAAAGTACATAGTTCGAGGGTCACCTATGTCAAAATCATCTGGGAGTGCATTGAAAATATGAATTCCTGGGTCCTGGGATGCCAGCCCTAATGATTCGAGGGTTCCAGGAAACTGAATGCTTCTCAGTTTTTCTGTGGTTCTTTGCCATACTATCATTTGATAACTGTGGTCTGAAATGTATCAACATGAGCATGAAGATTCAATTTACTTTTCTCTTTTTTGATTTACATTCATTCCTCTTTCCTATCTTTCTTCCTTTTCTCTTTCCCTCAAATATAGTAAAGGCAATTATTTTAAGGGTTATTCCAATGGCTTATGCTTTTTTATTATTCATGAAGGGTTTTGTTAATTTTAGCAATATCAGAGGTCCATCTTTTTTGTGTGTGTGGTCTGTACAAAAGGAGCCATTGCGGAAGAGGTTCCTTCCTCCCTCCTCCTTCCCTTCCACTCTTCTCCACGGCAAATCTCCAGGAAGGGATAACATGTTGTTTGTTTGTTTGTTTGTTTTTCCTCAGGATGAACTGTGGCTTTTATTGCTAGAGGGTATTGTAATCAATGCTTTTCAGCAATTTGTGACTCTCTTCTTTCTATAAATCCCAGAATTATTACAGACATTTCTGAAGTTTATAGAGGCTACTTTTTGGGGTGAGAGAAAGGAATCAGGATTCTTTGAAAAATCATTTTGAGTATTTTCTGGGATCCAAGAATAGGTAGTAATGACTCGCTCAGTGTTTAAATGTCCAGGATTTTGAGATCTGTAAGTAAAGAAAACAGTCACAAACTAGAGGTTCTAATGGATTTTTAAAAATATGAAGTTTTAAAAGTATTTTTGACAGGTTAATTTCTTCATCCTCCCCTGTGTTAGAGAAAGTTTTGTGGAGAAGCTAAATTAGCAAACTAGTCTCCTCTTTTATTTATGGTAAATTAGGAATTTTTCAAGTGACTTGGATGGCTACTTCTAAAGGTATGTAAATCTAAACAATGATTTTTAGAGGCAGATTCTCCTTTATAAAAGACTTATTCACATAAGAAAATCATAACTTACCGGTTGTGAAGTTAAGACACTATTTTAATTTTTTTCTAAAGTGTTAGATCCAAGGTCTGTTTTCCATTGGAGACCCCTAAGTAAATCTCAAGGGTCTCATATATCAATATGGAACAATTGGCCTGGATTGTGGGCTCCAGCACTTAACTGTGTGGCTTTTGTTTGTTTGAGCTGGTTAATACAAGTGAGAGCCTGTTATCTTTGTCAAAGTGCTGCGGTTGGATTTTTTTTTTTTTTAATGTTACAAATCTATTATCTTCCTGCTGTGTCTCTTCCATGGAAGCTTTGTACTGGCAGCGATCCCTTGGCCGCAGAGCTTAGCTGATGGACGTGGCATTGAGTATAATTCAGGTTATCCTGAGAGGGGCTTGAACATTCCTCATGAGGGCTGAGGCAGGGCCAGCTGAGCAGAACAGTGAGTCATGGCGTGTTGGGGCAGTTGTGTCCTGAAATAGCAGCAGCGGCCGCCGCCGCCGCCGCCGCCATTTAATAGCAGTAGCTAGCCTAGCATTAGTGATGCTTCCAGTGTGCCAGGTACTCTGCTAAGGGCCTTGCATGCATTATCTCGTTTAAATTGGCAATAGTCCCATTAACTAAGTACCATCTTTCATCTCCATTTTACAGATAATCATCTCAAAGTCACATGATTATTAAGAAGTAGAAGTGGACTTGAACTCTGATCTCTTATACACCCAAATCATGAATTTAACAAATAACACTACACTCTCTTTGACTGAAGTATGCATTGTTACTGGCTTTTTCCCTCCTTTAAATCACATCATACTAATTTTTACATGGTAATCCAGGCACGTGAAGACTCTTATTTTTTATGAGTTTAGATTTTGATAAAGTTTAACCTTGGGAAACTGAGAATGCCCTTCAGCTGGAGATCATGTCCATTTACTGAATGGTCAAGGGACAAGAGGAATCTTGGGGTATGTGAAATGTTGGGAAGGTAGAGTAAAAGACAAAGAGATAGACAGATGGATACATCCAGGGTGATTTTTATCTCCTTAGAGGAGAAGGAGGGATAGTAATTATAATTCAAGAACCAGAGTTCAGAGTTCAGCTAGGTAATAATCTCATAGGAGGCTTTACGGAAAAAAGAAAGATTTTGTGATCAGTGAATTTGGGAAACTATACATTCTAACATCCATTTGGTGAGCAACAACAACGAAAGCACTCACGGCATCTAACTCTTATTGAGTGCTTTTTGTATGCACTATAATTATACCAACGTAGTAAGGTAGATATTAGTTTAAGAAGAAGAAAGGTCATCTTGCTATTGTGTGGTGGAGCTGGGATCCTAATCAAATCAAGGTAGTGTGGTTCCAGACACCAAACTCCTCTTTACTGTTGCTTCTTCTGGTGACATCTACTGAGGACATAGACGTGCCAGGCCCTGCTCTAAGTTCTTACATGTGTTTATATTTACTCATTTAACCGTCTCAAGGATCATAAGTGTATCAGCATATTAAAGATTCTGAAATGTCCAGCAATTAGCAAACGTTTTTATCTTTGTCTGGTGTTTCTCATATTTACTTGACTACAGAATTTTTTGTCTTTTTTTGGAGGGGGAGGAGAGTTGAGGGAAAATTTCTGCCATTGTGTACTTTGGGGAAATTAAGATCAACAGAATCATTTCATTCTAACTTTGCTTCCCTTCAAACACAGGTATGAGACATGATTTATTTTCAAAACAAGCAAGGACTTCCCGAGAGTCAGGCTCCATTCTGCAACTGCACATGCTTGGTGACCTTCATCAGGGCTGCATCTTGCTGCCCCCAGGGACACGAATATCTGCTTCTAACTACAGTAAATGATTGTAAAACTCTTTGAGCTCCTTAGAAGAAAGAAGCTGTTGAAGTCTAGGTTCTGTAATGTCCTATCAAATATCCAGAGTTCCTTCATTTAGGTTAACGTTGAAAAATGAATGTATATCCTAGCAGGATAGATTAAATAGGTTTAGCTCATTCAGGGAGGAAAGAAAACATATCTGGAACATGTTCACTGCTCCCCCAGCAGTCAAATCTTCAAGTTCTTATAAGTGGCATTGAGATATCATGATTGATGACAGTCACTTGAGTAACATTAATACTGAGTTTCCAAAAGACTGTGGAAGCCATATGTTTGTTTGTATGGTCTTATCATTTTGGAGTCCTCATATTTGAGTCCAGAGACCCAAATACATACATTGTGGGTACATATTGTTGGAAGTGTGTGTTATTTAAAACATTTTGTTTCAGCATTAGAGTTTGATCTGTGTATCAGATAAAAAATTCCTTTAGTTATGAATGACATAAAATCCAACTCAAGCAAAAATGATTTATTGGTTCATTTAGGTGAAGGGTCCAGGTCCTTTCAGAGTTGGTTTGAACTTCAGGGTCGATTTGACTCAGATACCTAGTGTTGCTATCATGGGTCTGGTTTCTCATCCAATTCATTCTACCTTCATTGTGTCACGTCATCTTCAGTCTATTATCGATTCTACTTCCTGTCAAGATGTCTACCCAAGTACTCCTGGAGCTATTTATTCCCTCCTCCACATTGAGAGAGAAGGGGAGAGAGGGAGGTTGGAGAGGGGTGGGCAGATAGACAGATAGACAGACAGGCAGAGACAGACAGAGGCAGACAGACAGAGAGGCGGGCTTAGAGACATATTTCTGGAATAGCAAGGAAGATCAAACCTTTTTGTTGACAATGGCTCCATGTTCCACTGCTGGATTCTAAGTAAGCTTTGCCAAAAGAGGTGCGGATCCGAGAGAAAAATCAGGATAGTTTACAAAGTAAAGTCATTCTCATTTCTCATGCAGATTTGAACAGTTGAGACTCATAACACAATTTACCTGATAGTTTTCTTTTTATATACTCATGTTAGCAGTTGCATGTGAAACTGGCTTGTTAATAAATAAAAGACCTAGATCAGGGTTTAACTTCTAAAGGATTTAGTTTCAAGCTCCACTCTTTCTTAGTAGTACAGGCTACACCAGGCCAAATTGCAGGATTCTCTTCCTTTCAACTTGTTGAAAAGTCTTGGTGTTTTAGTTTTGAATTTGTAAAGCATCAAGATTAAGTCTCCATCTGGTTAGCATTTTTCTCTACCAAATATCTTTTGAATGAATGAATCTGAGGTTTCATTAATACGGTATAAATTATCCTAACTTTATTTCTTTTTCCTTTGTATTGATCTCAGCATGGCTGCTCGTTATTTCTGACATTGAAATTCATACTTTAATGAATAAAAGATATGTGTCTCCACATGGGCCTCCTAGGTGCCTGACATTACATAATAGTTCTACAAAAATTATACCATTGATAAAATAGTTAATATTGAGAGGCATAAATACCAAGAATGATAGTAGTAGCCAGAGGTGAATTGAGTGTTGTCTGTGTGCCAGGAAAACACTGTTTGTTCATCACAACAGCCCTGGGGAGGAGGTGCTATTTCCTTCATATTACATATGGGGAAACTGAGGCTAAATAATATGCACAAGGTTGCATAGAGAGAAAGTGGTAGAGCCAAAACACAAAACTCTAACTCTGGGCCCTGTCCTCTTAACCACTATTCCCTCTTCTAGAAAAACCAGGATACTTCAAGTCTGCTCCATCTACCTACTAGAAGTGGTAGAAGATTGAAAGAGAGCATTTACCAGCTGTGCCTTGGAAAAACCTGACCTAAGAGTCTTTAACAAGAAAATTTTTATTTGCCCCAATAACCAAAACTATTTTTATAAAAAACAAAGTTGGAGAACTCACAATTCATAGTTTCAAAGCATATTTTAAAGCTCTGGTAATCAAAACAGCGTGGGACTGACATAAAGACACAACTAGACCAGTGGACTAGAATAGAGAGCTCAGAAGTAAACACTCACACTTATGGTCAAATGAACTTTGAATGGGGTACCAAGACCACAAAATGGGGAAAGGACAATCTCTTCAACCAGTAAGGTGGGGAAAACTGGATAGTCACAAAAGAAGTTGAATCCTTACAGTGTATACAAAAATTAACTCAAAATGGATTAACGATCTAAACATAAGATTCCAAATGAAACTCCTAAAGGAAACAGAGGAAAAGCTTCATGACAGTGGATGTGACAATGATATCTTGGGTATGACAACAAGAACATCGGCAACAAAAGGAAAAATAGACAAGTGGGGCTATATATAAAATTAAAAAACTTTTGTGTATCAAAGGAAGTAATCAGAGTGAAAAGGCAGCCTATGGAATGATAGAAAATATTTGTAAGTCATATAGCTGACAAGAGATGCTATCCAGAATATAAAAAGACTCTTATAACTCACAACAAAAAAATCAACCTGATTAAAAAATGGGCAAAGGACTTGAATATACATTTCTCCTAAGATGACATACAAGTGGACACAAAGATACAAACAAATGCTAACCGTCACTATTAATAAGAGAAATGCATATGAAAACCACAATGATATTACTCATACTTATTAGAACGGCTATTATAAGAAAACAGATAATAACAAGTGTTGGTGAGGATGTGGAGAAATTGGAAACCTGTGCACTGTTAGAGAGATTGTAGAATGATGCAAAGACTATGGAAAAAAGTATGGAAGTTCTTCAAAAAAAATCAAAAATTGAACTACCACGTGACCCAGCAATTTCACTTTTGGATATATACCAAAAGAATCAAAAGCAGAGTCTCAAAGAAATATTTTCACACCCATGTCCAGTACTATTCACAATAGCCAAGAGATGGAGGCAACCCAAATGTCTATTAATAGATGAATGAATAAATAAAATGTGCTATGTACATACAATGGAGTATTATTTAGCCTTACAAAAGGAGGGAAATTCTGATGCATGCTACAACATAGATGAGCCTTGAGGACATTACGGTAAGTGAAATAAGCCAGCTACAGAAGACAAATACTGTATGATTCCATTTATATGAAGTATCTAGAGTAGTCAAATTCATAGGAACAGAAAGTAGAATGGTAGTTGCCAGGGGTTGGGAGAGGGGTGGAAAGGGAGTTTTTTAAATGGATATATTGTTTCAGTTTCATAAGATGAAAAGTTTTTGGAGATCTCTTGCACAGCAGTTGATAATAATATTAACATCACTGAACTGTATACTTAAAAGATGGTAAATTTTATGGTGTGGGGTGTGGGGTTTTTTTTCCGTTTTTTTTTTTTTTTTTTTTTTTACCAGAATTTTCAAAAATTACATTTGTCTCCTGGTACTAATTTAACTACTTAATTATTTGAATTCTGACTTGAAGTTGCCAAACCTGACCCTACAGGATGAATGAGGCCCACAGACACATTCAGATGGACCCACAACCTGTTTTTGACAAAGTTTGAGTTAGTGGTCAACCTTCTAAAAGATTAGGAATTTCACATACAAATATCTATTTCTAGCTTCTCTTGGAAAAATGGAAAATCTGGAAACTCTGGGCCTATTCCGTCCAACCAACAAATGACTGGAACTGAGAAGAAGGCAACCTCTTTTTATTCTTACACCAGGCCCAAGGCCATACAGATATGTACATGCATTCATACACACACACATATGTATATGTGTATTTACTTTCTGGTCACATTATATGTAGGTTAAACATGTGAAACTCCTTAATTCCAAATGCCTCCTCTAATAATGCACTGTGGATACTCTGCCGGTCCTCCACTAACTACTTAGGGTTGCTAACCTCTAAGTAGCCTATTCTGTCTTAGATCTGAGAGTTATGATCCCTGTCTTTCTGTAGGAACAAATTTAGAGCCTCAGTGCTGTTTTTTCTTTTGCTGTTTTACTTGCAGCAAATGTTCTACGAGTCATGTTCTAAATATAGATGTGTTAAATTTCAAATGTGAAAGTTTTTGATGGGTCACAAGCCAGTTTGCTTATCAGAGGAAATGCTATGATTGGCACAAGTCTTTACAGACTCTGGGGGATTGTGAAGTCCGGTCTCCCAACTGTGTTTCAGCTATGAGGCTGAAAGAAGCTCTTTCACTGCTGAAGAGTTCTCCAAGTTGTTTTTCTTCTTAATAGTATGGTGATTCTTTGAATGTCATAACTTAGAAAAGATAAATACATGTTCCTTAGTACATTTCACTAGCACTGAATTAATAGCACTGGGTAAATCATTTCTGCAAGCAAAACAAATAGTGTTTTCTGATTTTTTTATATGCCATCTGTAAGTAAATGCCTGTGTATAGAAAGGAATTCAGAGACCCAAGAGCCTGCCTCTTCATGAGAAGTTAAGAGGAATAGCTCCTTGTTCAAAATATAAAAATTGTGACTATTTGAAAGTTCACATTGGCCCAATATTTTATCTTGTACCTTTTAAATATTATTATGTAGTCTTTCAAGATAGGGCTAGTGGTGTTTGTTGCAAGTAGGGGCAAAATATTGCAGAAACAGCAGTGGTATATTTTTTAAAGCTATATGTTGCATGACATTTATATGTGCATGAAGCATTATTAGAAATGCCTGTATGTTTCATGCTGGGCCTACTTGATTTATGCAGTAGAACTTAGAAAAGGTAAAAGTGACTAACAGTAAAGAAGGCTTTAGTTTCCAATATTGGTAGACTAAAGGTATTCAGAGAACTTTTTGGTAATGAGACTCAAGTGTTAAGTTCCTGTTGCCCCTGAACGTTACTCCCAAAGGGGTGACTGATGTGCTGAATGCTTATCTGCATTTGCCAGAAGTGAGGCTGTCATCTAGCACAGTTGATCTCTGTTTTTGAAAAGAGATATGACTATAGTTGATCCCATCACTATCTGGTGGAGAATTTTTGAAGATGGGCAGTGAATCAGAGGAAACCAAACAAAACAAGCCAGTTGAATCAAACTGCATTGCTAGCTGAAGGTGCCTGATAGTGAACAAAGTGACAGATGTTTGGAGTTGCTTTCCCAAATTTTATTTTAGGGCTTTATCCATTACATTGGTCAACAGCAGCACTCGCTGGTAAAACAGGAACAACAGAGTCAAGTTTTCCTATATCTATCACAGTGATGTTCTCTCTCTTTTTGTCATCTTCTTCTCTTCTCCACCTTCCTTTATTTGCTCCTTCCTTCTCTTCCTAAGCACAATTGACTTTATAAGAATTTTTTAATTCCAAAAGAATAACATAAAGAAAAACTTCTTAATTTTCTTCCTCACCATCCATAATCCTGCCCTTCTAAATAAATCAATATTAACAGTTTGGTTTGTATCAACAGTTCTTTTCCTGCTCATACAGACAATATATATGCACAGAAAAATTTAAGTTTTTGCAAGAGTGGAGTCATGCTGTATACAGTGCCCTGTAACTTTCTTTGTTCTCCTGACACTATTTCATGGGCATCTCTCCAAATCAATACATTTAGCTAAAAAGCATTATTTTTAATGGCTGTAGAATATTTCATAGTATGATCTTATCATAATTCATTCACATACTCCTCCAATTGATTGATTCAGATTGTTTACAACCCCCCCAAACCCACAAATTGTACTGCTTATTTGAACCATTTTTTTTTTTTGAAAAGCCTTTACCCTATGTGATAATTGAAGAGGAAGGTTAAAATGCTTCTCATTTTTCATTTTACTTTTATTGATTACTTGGTAATTTTATTTGGTTTTATGTGCTTAGGTCTAGGAATCTTTGCATTCTGGATATCTATGCTATAATGTGGGGTTTCTCAAACTTGACACTATTGTCATTTTGGGCCAGATAGTTCTTTCTTATGGGGGCTGTCCTGTGCATTGTAGGATATTTAACAACATCACTGCCCTCCACCCCCTCAATTCTGGTAGCATGCCAACCCCTCCTCAAGTGCAATAACCAGAAATGTCTGCAGACACTTGTCAACTGTTCCCTGGGGACAAAATTGCCTCGTTGAGAACCATGCTCTAATGGATAATCTATGTAAGGTATATATTTAAAAACTGGCAGAAAATTATTTTTCTTAGATATACTTTTACATATATACTGTTTTTCTCATGTATACTTGACAGCATGAGTCTGATGTCACACAGTAGTGGTAGAAATGAATCTCAATATTACCTTCCAAATAATGAGCCTCAGTTGGCTCATTTGTACAAGACAGCACTGGGGTCTTCTGTAGGTTGTGCCATTTTGGTGACATACTGGTGCATTGACACAGGGTCTCCATTATAACTATGCTATCTTAATCCCGTTTGAGTATTTCTTGGCTGTGACTGGGGCAACACCTACTCAATTAGAGAAACATGGGCATGAGATGGGAATGCCATTTGAGTCATATCATTATATTCAAATGGGATTCAGGCACTTCATGTGGTACACATAGTCCTGCCCATGGCACTCTGGATATTTCAAGTGTATAGGAGGCCGTGGCACCCAAGTAGCCAACCATCTGCTGCCCTTCTTTGTCTCTGTTGTACAGCATCTTTCCAACTTCTGACCATGGGCAAAATAGCCCCACTGGGAGGATCATTGTTCCCACTTTACACATATTCTATAATTTTTTTCTGCAAATAGATGCCTGTATAATGATTTAAGTAGCTTCACCTTTTACAAGTGACTATTATTAATTTGTTTAGTTAATAGGATGTGTATTATACGTGAACAGAGCTGAGCATCAGGCCCTTAATTAGAAATTTATCCCCTTATACAAGCAATTTTTTTTTTTTTTTTTTTTTTTACAAAAAGTCAGGTGGCCTTGTGTTGGTTTGACTTAGTGCTCTTTGCAAATAGGTGACTCAAGATTACTGATGTTTCTAGCTGCTGGAGGATAAGCCAAAGAGCTTTTCCCTTCTTTTGCTTAATAGTGAGCTAAGATGATTGAGGATCCATTGTCATCTTTGGTTTGCATATTAGTTTGATAGCTTTGTTGTCAAGGTAATAGGAAAACATTAAAATTTGTGCGCATTTATTTAAAAAATAGTAATGTCATCTAGGCTGTTTTGCATTTATGGTTTATTTACACACACACACACACACACACACACACACACACACACACACGTAGCTACTGCTCAGATCAAGAAGGTTTTCTCTCTCAGCCAGTAACCAACTCCCCCCGCCCACACTCCCCCAAAGAAACCATTGGTCTGACCTCTATCACTCTTAGCTTTGGCTATTGGCAAATGGAATCAATGAGTATTTATTCATTTGCTTCTTTTAAAGCCTGATGTAGAACTCTTTCAATTAAAAAAACTGTAGAAAATTATGTAGTCATTTATTATATTACAGAGAAATTACCTTTGGTTTTAAAAAATAATGAGTTTCTTACCTCATTTAAAACCAATCTGTTTATAAAATTTAAATATATGTACATAGCTATTTATTAAATGAATCTTACATATTTTAAATTCACATGACATTATAACTATGCGAAAACACATTTTTAGTCTGCTTTTTCTTTATTTTTACTCATGTACATACCCATACCAAGTATATAGAACACAGGTTCCTTCCATCATAAATCATATAGAATCTGTTGTAATGAAACAAATTTTAGTTTTCTGTTATTTTTGAAGAGTGGGTTGAGTTGTTGTTTCTTTGAGGAGTTTGGCAATTGTCCTTTTTGTAGAAGAAGGGGATATGACCTGACAGGATTTTTTTCTGATATGATCTGTCTGTGCTTGTGAGGAATCTTTTGAAATAGGTAGTAAAACCTTTAGTGCCATTCCAATTGTAGTTTGTGAAGCTGACAAGCAAGTTTTCTTTGGGAGAGCTGGAAAACAAAACCTGGGAAGTATGACCTGTTACTTAGTCCATACTGGTTGCCCTGACAACAAACTAAACATTTCAAAATACTTGGGCAAATGCCAAAAATAAGTGATGCCTGGGGGTTATGTTGTTAAAGCAGAAATACCAAGACCATGCTTAGATGATAAAAGTGGCAGAAACCATATCCATTTAAGAGAGTTATGTTGTAGCTTTCTGACTCTTAAGCTAAATGCATTAGCAATGCGAAAGTCTTTTAGGTAAGTTCCAGTAGCTGAAGGTTAGGGTGATACAGGAAACAGAACTCCAATCTTTGTACCTAAGTAGTTTTTTTTTTTTTTTAAACCTGTGTTCTCACACTGTACATATTCACAGAGGTATTTGTAGCCTAGTAGCAATATCTACAAATCATGTTAAGTGAACGTTTATTATAGCATTTACTGTATACTAATGATCATTCATTAAATAATTTTGGCAGATGAAATAAATTATAGGAAAAAGGCTTCTCTTGGCAAAACAGGAAGGATTTCTGTTTTGTTAGACTCTGTGGGAGAAAAAAAAAATCCTGTTGCAGCATTAGGTATTTTAAGGGGAACAGGTTATAATAGTTGAGTACTTAGGGATTCAGGAAGCCCCTTTCCCTCCTTCCTGTTTTCTTGAGACTTGTATTCTAATATCGTCCTCTTTGGTTTTTATCGACACTTATTTTCAGTCCTGATTTTGGAATGCTAATACTTTCACTACACATTTAGTAAAAATAATATGATTCCTTATAGATGACTTGATAGTCAAAGTAATTTCTTCTGCCCATTTTGATGGAAATACTTGGTATTTTTCATCTATGATCGAGGTTATCTTTATGAACTGTCAGTGGCATGGTGACACTTGCAGTGATACAAATCTGGGACTCCCATGCTGTGGGTAAGAGATTACAATAAATATGAATGTTAATTTCCGAAGGATCATGCCTTTTAGATTTTACAGAAGGATCTAAATAGATTGTAGATAAAATGGTGATTCATAGTTTTAGTTTTTAATTAATCAGCATCCTAACTGAAAAGAAAAATCCCTCCAGAACTCTGTCGTCTTCAGTGGGTCCAGATCCCGGTTCTGTGACTTTCTGAGGTGAGAACATTGGTCTACCCTGCTTATGCCCACAAATGACCTGGCCCTGCCTCCGTTTCCCCGTCTGTAAAGTGGAGATACTGCTGCCCATATAATATAGTTGTTGGGAAGATTAAAAGCCCAACTTATTTTAAACATGCCAGCATAGTTCCTGGTTCTCCAATAGCTGACATTTTTATCGTTTTATGGTAAGGAGACTATGTTGTATTAGTGGAAGCTAGGCGGATAAACTTTATTCAGTTCCTGTTGTATGACATACCAGCTGTATGGGTCTCAGCCTGGTGATTTAACTCACTTAACTGCCTCTGAGTCTCAGTTTCCTTAATTGCAAAATGAGAATCCCCAAAAGATAATATATTTAAAGTATGTAGCATGGGTAATAAGTATTCAGCAAATGATCACTGCTGCTGTCATTATGGTGGTTATTATATCATTATTATTATTATTTGACCATGTATTTACATTGCAAAATTTTTGCGGCCATTTCCATAGCTCAGCTACTATTATCTCTCCCTGGGTTATTGTTAGCCTTCTAACCTCTCTCCTGTGTTGGTACGAAGACCTTATGTGGTCTGGTCTTTGCCTACCTCCCCATTCTCTCACATTGCTCCCCACATTTCTTTCTATGACTTGCCTAGCTAGCATGGACTTCATTTATTTCTTCAAATGTGTTATGCTACTTCCCTGCAGAAGGCCTTGGCAGATGCTGTTTTTTCTTTGGAATAATAGTCCTGACATTTTCACCTTCCCTCTACCTCTTCACTTCCCTACTCATTCCCTTATTAAATATCCTTATAGGATCCTTGTACTTCACCTTAACTTTGCCTTCTACTTAATTATTTAAATCACTTGCCATTTTATGTTTTTCTGTGGGCTCACTTAATGAATTCTAAGCCCTACCTCAGACTGTAGGTCCTGATAGAGCAGAGATAATGTGAGATGTGGATTTCCATTATATCTTCATTTAATTCCCTACCATACTCATTTGTTGTGAGAGGGAGTGAATAAATGGATGAATGACTGAGATGGTAATAGAAAATATCTGGTCAACATTTGAGGAAATAGAGGCAGGTGTAGGGTGTGAGCTTCATCCTTGGCAGAATGCACAGGAAGAAAGCAGATTAATAGTCTGGCACCCCACAGAGGAAAAACAGTGTGTTTATGCAGGATGAAAAACTGTGCAAATGAAATGCAGGGAGGAAGGAAGAAGCTTAGCAGGAAATAGTTGTCGAGTGTTGGAAAAAGGAAATAACTGAGAAGTGACTTGATAGAAAAGTGTGCATATACATTTCCTTTGCTGTGGTTCTTAATTTTTTTCATTTACTCATTTGTCACCTTGGTGCCTTTTTTTTTTTTTTTTGAGTCTGATTTACAATGTTCTCTTTTTCCCTCTGGGTCATCATGTCCATTTATTTGTACAGACAAACTTATATACCAGGATAAGCAAAGAAACAATGGCGATTTCACTTTTATTTTGTTCTTCCTTCCCAGGACAAACACTATCAGTTTCTTTCATTGTCATTATTTCATCAAAAATGCCCTTCTGTTATCATTTCTAATTGTGTAAAGCTTCAGCAATGGCTTCTCATTTCAGTTGTCCATGTCACTTAAATGAATGGGGAGATTTTTCAGGGAAGAAAACCTCTGCTGAGACCACTGTCAGGTGCTCTGGCTGAAGGGAGCAAGCAGCCATCTGTAATGTAAGTTAGTGTTTTTCTCTTTTAGTCTCTAACTTTCATATTAGCATTATGTTAAATATAATTCATATAACACTCACCATTTTATAGTGTACACGTCAGTGTTTTTTAGTGTATTCACTGTCTTGTGTAGTCATCACTGCTGTCTAATTTCAGAATATTTCCATCACCCCCAGAAGAAGCCTCATATCTATTAGCTGTTAGTCCCAGCTTCGGATTACCCCAACCTCTGGCAATCATTAATCTACTTTCTGTCCTTATGGGTTTGCTTACTAGTATTTCATATAAATAGCATTATGCAATATGTATTCTTTTATGACGGGCTTCTTAGCATGTTTTCAAGGTTCATCCTTGTTGTAGCATGTGTTAGTGCTCCATTCCTTTTTATGGCCAAGTAATATTCCATTGTATCGACAGACAACATTTTGTTTATTCATTCCTCAGCTGATGGACATTTGAGTTGCTTCCACTTTTTGGCAATCATGAGTAATTTAGCTACAAATATCCTTTTACAAGTTTTTATGTCAACATGTTTTCAGTTCTCTTAGGTGTATACTTAGTAGAATTGTTGTACCTTGTGTCAACTCTATGTTCAGCCTTTTGGGAACTTACAGGCTGTTTTCCACAGCAGCCGTACAGTTTTACATTCCCACCAGCAATGGACTAGGGTTCCAGGTCCCAGTCTCTCCATAGTCTGGCCAACATTTGTGATTTTCAATTTTTTTTGATTATAGCCATTCTATTATATTCAAAGTTGTTATTGTGTCTGACTTTTTTAATGGTGGTTTCTGATGGGCTTTGTGTAGTTCTTCTCTTTGCTCTTTTCATTTAAAAAAATGGATATTGTTCATGTCATTTTTATTAGAACTAGATTTTGAAGTGGGTCTTTTCTGGGACCGAAAGAATCTTGAATAGTATTTGAGATACTATTGTGTGTTTGGGAAACAACATGCTTCGAGAAGGTAACTGAACCAGAGAATGGCAGTTATAGCCTATAAATTAGGATTTTTTTCTACCAAATCAAGCTTCAAGTAAATAATCTTAATGTGTGAATTATAGAAACCTATCATTATAGGAAAAATGTCAAAAAAGAAATTAGGGTAATAAAAATTTGTGTCTCTCTATGGTTTGGATTTTTTTCCTTGTGTAACTTTTTTTTTTTAACATTAAATGCTTATTCGTCGTATGTTTTTACCATGATGATTATTTATATGTAGGCTAATCTTGTAAGATACTTTAAATCTTGTAGAAAAACTCTGCTAACATTAGCCAACCCTGTTTTTTATTGTTGTTTCAAGTGGATAAAATATCATGACATTAAGAAGCTTAAACAATTATAGATTTCTTTTCCTCCCAGTCATTGGATGTAATTTAGTATTAAAATGATAAAATTACTCAACTTTGGATAACTTCAGCTGTCTTAACCCCTTATAAAATTCTGTAGTTTTGTAAACTTTGATAATGTCAAGTCAGTGAAAACATTATTTGTTATTTTCTAATAAGATCGTCACCATCTAGTAAAATCGTCACCGTCACCCATAAACTGTGAGTACTTCAGTTATGTGGGGAAACTGGTTTCTGATCTTTAGGGGCTTACAGTTGAATACAGAGAGCATTGATGCCAGTAGGTATCATGGATGTGAAGTGTTTGCAGCACATAGTAGGCAGGGGGAAGTCCCTAGTTATAAAGATAGAAGAAGCAACTATGATATATTCGACATTAAGATTTTAAGACATTTCCATATTTCAGACATTAGGGAAACATACTGATTTCTTATTATTCTAGGAAAAGAAAATTAGGAAAAATATTGGAAGGAAACAAATATTTGTTGAGGGCCTTCTAGGTGACAAGCTGTGTTCAGAGGTTAATTGTAGAGTATAGTGGATGAGAGCTAGGGATCTTGGAGTCAGATGGCTTCAATTTGAATTAAGGCTGTGACAACTATTTGTGTGATTATAGTGAAAATGAGAGTACCCACAATACATATGGTTGTGAGGATTGGAGGAAACCAGTTTAAGTAACTTCTCTATTTGGTGCTTGGCCCATAATGAGCACTCAGTAAATATTAGCCTCGTTGTCAAAATAGTTTGTAATTATTTTTATTTTATAATTTAATATTATAATTATTACTTGAAGGAAGTGGTATTATACACATTTTTTCCTGCAAGAAAATGAGGCTTAAATAATCAAGAGATTTGCCAACAGCTGTTCTCACCTGGAGGTGATTTTGACCCCCAGAAAAAATTTGTCAATGTCTGGAGAAATGTTTTTGGTTGTTACACTGGGGTTGCAGGCTGATACTGGCATCTAATAAGCAGAGGCCAGGGATGCTGCTGAGCATTCTACAATGCACAGGACAGTCCCCACAACAGAGAATTGTCTAGCACGAAATGTCAGTAGTACCCAAGTCGAGAAACCCTGATCGACACATGGACCTTCCAGGTGAAGAAGTAGGATCATTTCTTCATGAGAACCCAAGGAGTAAAATAAAGTTAGTTTGACAAGTCCCTTTAAGAGAGTTTCATGGCTCGAGACTCAAATATGGCTTCATGGGGAGGGTGACAAGTCAAGTCAAGGTAAACTGAGGTGATGTTGGAGGGAATCGCCGTTCATTTGGTTTTTCCATCATTGGTTCATGTATTGATTTGATATCATGCATTGATTCACGTGTTGATCATTTATTCTGCAAACATTTAGCGAGCACCAACTGTATGCTGGTCATGGTCTGCATTCTCATGCAACTTCTGTTTTGCTAGCCAGACATCACAGAAATGGAAGAGAACATTTTCAGAATGTAACATGAGAAGAGAAAAAAATGATTTAATATATGAAAATTCAGTTTATGAAGTTGTCTAATTAGAACTCTCACATTAATTTTTTTCCTTTTTTCATTTACTACTCAAAAACATTTAGGTACTGGCATTCACTGGCATCTTCTTGCTAGGTCCTGGCACTCTATGCTTCTTGTTAGGTCCTGACACTCTATACTTAGGGAACTTTGTCTTCTGTTTTTCTTTCCATATATATCCCTCAGAAAGAATTTGCAGTTTATCATTCTCATTACCAGTGAAAATCTTTTCAGAAATAAGAGCTGTATTGGTCTGTATTGGTTTCAGCAGACTTTAGGAATTGAGGTTAATGCTTGGGGAAGGAAGAACCTTCCTTAGGTATTTACTGAGCACTGTGGTTTACTTTTAATAATTATTTTAGTATGATGTCGTTTGTTGGGTTTTATGGGAAATATCATAAACTATCTAATTTCCCTAAAAAATGCTTGACTCATAAAAAAATTGGAATAAAGCAATTATATTTTTTAAAAATGTGTCTATTGATAGAAATTAATACCAAAAAGCAAGTGTGTACATACATACACACACTTTATGATAAATTGAAGGTCTTAATTTGCAACGGTTTGTACTTTTATTCCATGAAAAAGCAAGGATTGCTGCTGCTATTATTATGACCTCCATTGACCCAATGACTCAGGTTTTTTTTTTTTTTTTTTTAATTAACCACAAATTTTCCCATAGTGGGGAAGAGGCTAAACAGTTTCCTTGATACTGGGAAATCCCCATCTTAGAAGTGTATATTCATCATGAATGAGCTAGGCTAATTTTTTGGTTGTTTCTGTTCTTATCTAAATAGGAAGGTCTAAGGCAGATGTACCCAGTGCTATACATATGGAAGAACTGAGTCAGTACCACAGAGCACAGTTTTACTGGTCACTCCTGTGTAGTGTGAGCATGCACTGAACTATTTAATTCTTTTGCTGTGGGACAGCCAACTCTACAAACTCTCTGAAGTTCTAAAAATACATAACCGTTTTTATGACAGAGCATAATATTTTTTTTTCTTGATTAATTTTGCCAGTTTGGTTTGTTTCCCCTCTCTTTCTATTTTCTGCTCTCCTCTCCCTTCTGCCAATAATTCCTTTGAACCCTCCACACACTTTTGGGGTTGAGGCCTCCTTTTTATTCGGGCTTGTTTATTGTCGTCTCGTCCACTAGATTTTCCATGCTATAAGGTCAAGAAGAATGTTAATTTTGTTCACTACACCTCAAAACTTAAAACATTCATGTTATATAATAGACAATAATTATTCAGTGAGTGAATAAATTCATTTTTAGAAGAATGGTATATAGTGTTCTCATACTTTAGTTCATTTAATGTAAATGATCATGTGAAAATCTACCTTGCAAAGCAAATTTTGGGTGCAGTCTGTTTGCAGTTCTAAAAACACTGAGGGATTCATTTTACTGTTCTTTTAACTGAAAGACTTTTTTTAAAATGAGGAATTAACTTGATAATAAAAAGGTTTTTTGAGACCAAGAGCCAATTTATAATTTGAAGCTAAGGATCTTTTCCTCAGAAAAATGTATTTAGCCCATTATAAATTTGTGCATATAACAATAAGATTTATGGTCCTTTATAGGTGTGTCCTTCAACTGATATGTTAAGAACTCAAGCTGTTGTCTCCGAACCTTTGTTTAAAAAACAAAACTGATAATTTAAAGATGGAGCTCTTCTACTTAAAATTGTGAGCCTATGGACTTGTAATCAAAACCACAATTATTGTTAGATTGGTTCCATGTGTAATTAAGACAGAAAAAAATACAAGCCAGTAAAATGAGTAATGCAAGGAAATTGTGATGCACAGCTTCCTTTTGCAGAGGGTTTACACATTCATCCCTGTCTAGTTCTCTGGTGAAGATTCTTATCTTGGCTGCGTAGATTACTCTGTTTAACATCAAGGAAAACAAGGTGATCTGCCTTTTCTCGGGAAGCTTCCCTCTCGGCTTCATGGCCCCAAGAGAGTATTGCTGGCTGGGTGATTTTCTTTTAACTTATGCACTCTCCCCCAGCATGTTGGTTGGTGGTCTTATCGCCTGACTTATCTTTTATTTAGAATTCCTGTGGTACATTCTAGCCCTCTGGAGCTGTGTTAGGGATGACATAGGCACCTCAGACATGAGGTATGCTTGGATGTTAAATTTTATGCCTTTGGCAGTCTGTGGATCTTTTACTTCTTCAGCCTGATTAATGGGGAATTCAGAACTATAGTTAGGAGATAGTTCACCTGAATTGTTATTATTCCTTTTTAAAAATTATTTATTTATTTTTTATTTTTTATGCCTACAGCACCTGGTCTTCCTAGGTGGTCTCCTATCCAAGTACTAACCAGGTCTGACCCTGCTTAGCTTCCGAGATCAGATGGGATTGGGCTTGTTCAGGGTAGCATGGCTGTAGACTATTATTGCTTTGATGGAATTAATACTCAAATATTAGCCCAAATTAGATCAAATATAGTGTCCAAAGCAGAAACATGGACTGTGCTTAATTTTACATTTCCTTTTCCAAAGGCTTTTTATATTGATTAAAACCGATTAATAAATGGAAATGTAATTTAATTTCTTATACACCCTGGTTGAATTTGATGAGTCTTGCTTTTCTACAGTGACATGTATACAGACAATATCTTTGTTTACTAGGTGCAATAATTAAGACAGAATGCTTTTTACTACACTTCTGTGGTAGATAAACTACTCTGGTCCTTTTCTTTGGGTTGAAGTTTTCTTAATCCAGCCATTGAAGTACTTACCTCATCGAAACAGTTAATCTTCCATGGCCTGTTTTGGAATATATGGACCACAAAGGCGCTTCTCTAGAGTTGCTCCAAAGTATTGTGTATTTAGTAACTAAACTTAGCTATTTGAAATGCCAGAGATTGTTGAGCTGGCTATATATTTGATTGTTCTCTCTGTTCAGCCATTTATTATGTTGGAAAGCTACTTGGTAAATATCTTTTTGTTGTTGTTGTTAATCTTGATATGAATATGTAGCTAGATAGATATAAATTTAGATTTTATGTTCATTAACAATTCAATCAATTTTTACTGACAACTTTGTAGCAGTAGCAGTAGTTACTGGGGATTCAATGATGAACTAAAACTGGGATCACCATATAAATTTGAGTTCAGTTGGATACCTGTGAGACCCAAAGGTGCCATTCTTAGTAATTACTCTAAGAAAACAAGTGTAAACTGGGGCTGTTCCAGGGAAACTGGGATGAATGGTCACCTTAGTTTAAACAGGCATAATCTTTGTCTTCACGGAGCTTGCAGTCAATTGAGGAGAAGGAGATTAATTCAGTAATCAGACAAAATACCAATTTGTAGCTATAAAAAATTGTAAAAGACCATATAATAGGGGACTTGACCTAGTTGTGGGGTTAGGGAAGGCTTTTCTAAGGACATAAATTTTATACTGAGATATGGAAGCTTAGGCGTAGAGTATGGTGAGAATATTTCAGAAGGAAAAAGAATGTGCAATACGCTTTGGGGTGAAGGGAGTGTGGCATATCTAGACAGCTGTGAGAAGACCAGAGTGATGCAGGCACAGCCCTCAGTGCAGAGCGTGGTGGCGCTGAGGCTAGGAAGTTTGGTCCAGTCCTCACCACACAGCACATTGACTGCCCTGGAAAGGGTTTAGATTTTACCCTTAACACAGTGGGAAGCCATTATAGAAGTTAAAGTGGAGAGAGGGATTAGTAGGTAGTGGGTCACATCATCATTTGGTCTTTGAAGATTACTTGGGCTGTAGTGTGAAGAATACATTGAGCAGGGACGGGTGGGCTGAAGTAGGGCTGAGGTCAAGAGTGAAGCTGAGGAGAGTGATTAGGTAGCTCGTAGACCAGTTGAGGGACTATAGTGACCTTAACTAGGGCGGTAACAGTGGAGTTGGAACAAACAAATGAATATGAGAGGTATTTCTGAGTGAAACTCAAAAAGGCTTGGAAACAAACCCTTACGGGGAATGAAGAGTGTTTCAAATTATTTTGCACCTACCTGTAATGATATATAGTTCTGTTGTGTGCAGTCAGCCTATTTTGTAGATTGGAAATTGGAGCGCTGAACAGAAACCACAGAACAGATAGGGATAGCTTAACTGACTTCTGAGATAGTCTCTAAGTGACTGGAGAAAGTTTATAAGAAGTCAGAAACTCAGAAAATATCTTAACTATTTGGTATCCCCAGGATGCCATGTAGCATGCATCTTAAAAAAGGAATTGGGTGTAGGGGAGAGTACACCTTTACATTCTTGTGCCAAGAGTTGAACTATGGTATGATTCCAGCTAGTATTGCTTTGTCATTAATTTCTTACCCTGACCTCCCCTCAATTAGCCTGTAGGGCATCATGACTAAGGTATCATTTAGGATGCCAGAATAATTTTCTAAATAATAGGGGTTGAAGGTGCATTGAGGGGTTAAGGTAAGGATTCCCAGATGCTTCATCTCTGATCAGGGTGCATCTTAGATATTGGGCCCAACTGGTTTATCACATGGTTCTTTTATAAAGTTGTTGCTCATATTAAAGTGTGATGTAATAAAGCTTATGAATTAAAAATAAAAATAAGGTCACATGAGTGTTTATAAACACCAATGAACTAAGTGTATCTTTCTTTGTTATGGTTGGAAGACTTTTGCTTTTGTACATGACATAGCATCAGGCCAACATAGGTATTTAAATATTTGTCAGATAATGAAATATTGTAGTTTGCTTCTTTCCTAGGCTCTGGGTTCTTGTTTTACTCATACTGCCTTTATTGCTGCTGTATAATGCACACTTGTTAGCAATAGTTAAACTGGATCTTTCTCTTGGGTCATCTTATAATATTAGTTCAGATACTATACTGAGAACATCAAAATTTATATTGCCATAAGCACAATTCTGTTTACTCTTTAGGTATTAAATATCAATTTTATGGCATTCTAAAATTCTTAAGATAGTATCTTGAACATTTTTCCAAAAATATTGTTTCAATTAAATAAGAAGCAGAAATTCTTTCACAGGTCTCTCTACTTCTTTTGCTTAGCTCTTTTTAATCTTGGCAAATTATGAAATTTCTGCATCAGTTTACATAGAGATCTAGTTTCCATTAGCAGTCTTTTTTGTTTGATTGGAGGTGAGGAAGGACGTTGTTAGAAATTTTCATTCGCTGTCTCTTCCTTTTAGTTTATTTGTTTGTTTGTTCTGTGCTGAGTATTTTAAGCAGGCTCATCTACCTTTGGTCTTTCATCCTCAGCTCAGCATTGGCTGTCCAAAAGAATCGGATGTTTTTTCCAAAAGCTTAGTGCAGATGTTGATATCTTGCTGCAGGATTTGATAGAGTGACCGGGGCTAGTGTTCAGGGATAATGCAGGTGGCTTTGACTGCTGCTTGCCAGCTCATTACTTACTAAGCATTGAATCATATGTTAAATTAAATGTGGTTAATTTTTTCCATTCAGTTCTGAAAACCTTATACATCAAGTTAGAAATGTGGCTTGTTTAACTATGTTTGCCATAAGTAGGGTTCCTGGATTATTGTCTAGTATGAACTGAGACAGTCCAAAGATTTATTTGATAGCAATATGCTCAGCTTTTGAAATAAATAATATTTATTATTAAATAATGTTCAATATTTATTTGAAGTAAATAAATAGAGCTAGCACTCAAAATAACTTTTTAAATTTAACAATTTTGATCATCATTCAAAATGTCAGTTTTGATTAACTCCCTGAAAAAAGACATGTAATTTCAACATTATCTGTGGGATAAGTGGATCATATGTATTGCTTAAATCTTCTCTTAGCTTAAAAAATCCTATTAGTGACAGAAATAAAGACTATCATCAAGGGCCACTATGAGGGATAAATAAGATGGTTAATTTGTTCATTTTAACAAATATTCATTAAATATTCATTAAACATTTAAATGTACAGGGCACTATACTAGACATTGGCTGGGACTCAGGTACTGGTATTTTTTTAAAAGCTCCTAAGGTGATTTTAATGGGCAACTATGGTTGAGACTTACTGCTTTAAAGGTAGAAATATTTTATGAGTGTTTATACATTATGGTTAATGATGGATTTGCTATTTTATATGAATATATATAGCTTGCTGTGAGAGAAGAGCTATATCATTAGCTATGGAAAGAACAGTTTTGATGATAGGTTTCAGAATGAAATATGTGGCTTCAGAAAACTAGGATATGTGGACTTTGGGCATGACTGCCAAAGTGCATCTATGTTACCTTAGGTAGGTCATTTTACTATGTAGGCCTCAGTATTCTTATCTGTAAAATGTGGGGTTTGGTTGAATGCGGTGAAGTTGCTGACCAGTACTAGCATTTTGCTGTGCTATAATGCAGGGGTCCCCAATCCCTGGGCATGGAACTGGTACTGGTCTGTGGCCCATTAGGAACTGAGCCATACAGCAGGAGGTGAGTGGTGGGTGAGTGAGTGAAGCTTCAGCTGCTCCTCAGTGCTAGCATCTCTGCCTCAGCTCCACTTCAGATCATCAGGAATTAGATTCTCATAGGACACTGGTCCCTGGTCAAAAAGGTTGGGGATCACTGCTATAATGTATTGATTTAATGCCCCAGTTTGTGAATTACCTGTTACCAGAATGGTTTCTTGGCCTGCTGCCTTATTCCCTCCTTCCCCATTTCTAATCAAACCAGTGGTAAACGTCCAATCAAAGCCTGACAGACTGTCACCTGGCCAACAGAGAGCTAACTGAGTCTTGGGAGAGTTTGAGTAAAGAGACAAATGTTATTTGTATCTGTGAAACATAGAAGTATGAGGAAGGGCTAGGGGAGCTTAATGATCACCTTGGACCATGTGCAAATTGTGGAGTAGTGTGCAAGGCAAGGCACAGTATTCATGGGAATACAACCAGGTAACCCATGAGAGAAATGGTGAAGAGAGCTTTGTGTTTGACCTTATCCTAGTTTCAGTCCCCAGGGCCCTAGCTATATTTAATTCCTGTCCTTGGGCAACTGCGGTATCTTCTTGCTGTTTCCTTATCACTTCTTCATCCTTGTACTCCAGTGGGTTTCTGTGTTTTGCAACCCTGAATGATTTGAGTAGAACATTAGGTTAGTAGAAATTTTTGAGAAACAAATGGAGCAATAATAAAAATAGAAATGGGGTAAGGAGAATAAGCAAAATAACTTAGATGTCATAGAAAGAATGAGGGTTGTAAGTTATAGTCATAGCTCTGTCCCAAAATAGCTCAGTGACCTTATCCAAGGTGCTTGACTACCAGGTTTGTCTAAAATGAGAACGGTGCAATCTCATAGGGATGGTGTAATGAAAAATTAGATTACAGTTGAAGAAATGCTTTGAAAAGGTAAAAGGCCATGTCAGCGAGGGGATTGCATTGTTAACAGATATTTGGAGAACGCAAGTTTTGAGACATTTGCCCTCAGAGACATAGGTTATAAAATATGCTTGTAGGACTAAGTTTTTAAGTGTTGATTTAACTCTAAACAGAATAATTTTTTACTTCTGTCAATTTTTAATTTTCATAGCTTGATTTTTCTCCCAATGATTATTATTTTTTTCTCAGAATTTCTAATTATTTATTGCCTGAATTATGTTATAGAGTTCATATATATACATATATATTTAGATATAGTTCAATTTTTTTATAAAGTTCTGAAAATATGGGTAACAGAGTTCTGTGTGTCATGAGTTAATGATAAAGTTACTGTTTTTCTTTCTTTGGGTTCAGAGCAAGAATTAGGTCATGCATGCAAACGATTTAGTTGGTTGGGTATTTTCTTGCCCTTAGTTGACATATCCTAAGATTAATTTGTTGTGTCCTTCTCAGTGGGTTGGGCAGATAATGGGAAAGGTTTGTGATTGGAATAGTAAGGATGTCAAGAGTTCAGAACTGAGGGAACTTGTCCCTGCAGTGAACATGCTTAACATTTGGACACTATTAAGCCTGACTCAGACAAGAGTTTCTTATCCTTCTACATTACTCTTGAAGATAACTGTTCATTGACACAGTCCAGGAACTAAAAGATTAGATAAACTATAAGGAAGATTGGATTGTTTAGTAGGTAGAATGCATACAAAATCTTTTCTATCATTTATGCATTTATTTACACCAAGTGGAATAATTCTGTCTCTTAGAAGTGCTGTTACATTTTCAGGTATATTTTGACATTGATAGTATTCCCTTTCTCAGTGCCACTTACACATTCAATTTATGTCAGAAGCAAAAGTATAAGGATTTTTAATAGACTCTACTGCTGGAAAGACCTAGGCTTTTTCCTCTTACATTCCAAATTGTTTTCTATTCCTTTAGCAGAAAAGGAAGGTCATCAAATGTGACTCTCATAGATCTAACGTTGGACCACAAGTTTCTTGAATCATTAGCAGCTTTGATGGAATTACCTAGCTTGCATATATTTAAGATTTCTTTAAAAGGTGTGAAGCTTATTATTTTCAGTGAAGTATGAATGGAGCATGCAAAACTGTCTTAATTCTTAATGACCGGTTGATTAGAGTTAATAGATTTAAGTTCAGTGGAAAATCAATAATTTTCGGACAACTTGTTTTTTGATTGGTGTTATGAACAAAAAGTGAAACTATTTGAAGGTCATAGATAAAATTCTGTAATAGAGCACTGGAAAAGGATCACTAATCCATTATTTTCTAGGGACACATTAAGACTACACAAACATAATAGAGGATCACTAGGTATTTAATTTAAATGTTCCAAAAACACTCTTATCAAGCCCAATATTTCAAGGACTCAAAGAGTATCTCCTAGGAGCCAACAAAAGCCAGTCCTGAACATAGACCTTTCTGTGTAATGTGCAAGTTTTGAACAGTGCAGGCCTGCTGAACTAAGTCTTTCTTGCCCATATATATCTAGTAATATTTTAATGGATGTTAGTCATTGCGAATGTGTCTCGAGATTTTTTTGTCTTCCTTTAAGAATTGTTGAGTTTTGTTCTGGCAGGCAGTTAACTTACTTGGGGATCAGCTTAATTCTTTGAGGTTCTTTTTAATCTTTGTGGGAGTGGATCTAGTGTAGCCTTGTTATAGGCCTAGTTTATCTCTATTTCCAAGATATGACCTTTCTGGAGTCTCTACTGAATGCTACAGACTTTCATGAAATTTCTCTACTTTGGCAGGTTGTACTTTGAATATCTCCTTCTGTGAGCTCTCAAGTTTTTCTGCTTATAGCTTCCCAATAGACATTCTTTTCCTAGTAGTCCTTTTTTCTTTGGTGGTTGGTCTTTGCTGAGCCTTGTGGTCTCACCCTATACATATGGATATTGCTATTAGGCTAAAGACTCAAGGAGACCCATATGAAGATTCTAGATCCTTTTTTTGCATAGCTCCTTCCTTTTTTGTACGCTGACCTACATAGTCCAACCATCCCATTCTCTCTGAATTCCAGCCTTTTCTTCTCAATTCATTGAGATTGCTCTGCTCTGCTCAGATTCCCCTTTTCTGCCTCACAATCCAGAAAATACTTCTAGGCAGAAAACTTAGGTAATCATACTTATTTCATTTGTTTCTCTTCCTTTGGGGATCACAGTCATGAAATGCCTAATGTTTAGTGGCTGAAAAATGTTATTTTATATATTTTATTGAAATTTTAGTTAATTACAGTAGAAGAGATAATCTGGTACCGGTTACTGTGCACAGTGAAAGTGGAATTTTTTTCTAACATAATTTTTATATAATGGTTAATATCGGGTCTTGAGAGTTAGGCACGTGGGGTTCAAACTTAATCTACAGCATTTCCTGTCTTTTGATATTTGGAAGTTTCTTAACATGTCTATAAAAGAGCATCATCATCTCTAATTCATAGGATTTTATGAGCATTATTTGTGAATGTTTAGTATAGCTCCTGAAATATATTAAGGCTTATTCTATGATGATGATGATGATGATGATGATGATGATGATGATGATGATGATGATAGTGATTGGTGGTCATTGTATTTGGCTATATTTGCACAATTAAGTGAGATTGTTACAGGGGGAAATGCTATTATGTTAGAAAGTCAAGGTGCTGCAAGTCATATGGTAGTTATTATCACCAAAATATGATAGGATCAAGGGGTACATGGACACATTTTTTCCCTCCTCTGCTTGCAACTGTCAGAAAAGTTACAGGAAAATTTATTGATGACTTTTAGCCATGGTAGCTAAAAGAGTTAATGCTTATTCTGAAACTACTCATAGCCTTTAGGGATACAAAATGGTAGACTGTGTGCAAAATGCCTTTAAAAATCAACCTGATTATATCTTTAATGTTTTATTTCTTAAGCTGTGTATTGTTTATATTTGTCTTCATTCTTTTGGTACATTCAAAATGTTCCATAATTTTGAAAACCTGTCTTACCCCCTCAAATAGTCCTGATGTTTAAAAAAATGTTGAATTAAACATGTAAGTTTCAGTATGATGGGTGGGATATTTCCTACTTAGGTAAAGTTTTAAAATACATATAGAACATTATCATATACTCATAATGAGTGTGTGTGTATGTGCATGAAAAACTTATTTTGGAAAGAAACACTAACTTCAGAAAAACAATTTCTTTCTGAGAAGAAAAATGTATGGGAGGGAGAACAGGCAAGAATATAAAAAGGTCTTGAATTCATGATATTTTATTTCTGAAAAAAATTGAATCAGATATTCAGAATAACATCTTGGTATCTAGGCAGTGCTTATATGAGTAGTCATTATATGCTCTGTATGTTTGATATATATCTGAAAAACAAATAACAATAATGTTCTAGTTGGAAAAAACTTTTATTTTAGTGGCTTGGTTCATGTATATCAAAGCCTTGGGGATGTTTCCAGGTATGTGCTTATAATATTCTGCATTGTGTCTTACCTTGGGGCAATTCCAGAGCATAAAGTTATACTTAGGAGTCAAGAATACCTCTCTGTCTGCAAATATATTTGCAATAGTTATTGTAGGATAAAACTTGATGGCTGGTCTACTTAAGTATGAATTATGGGAATCAGAATGCAGGGACTTTCTCCTGGGTCAGTCTGTGTTCTAAGTTTAATCAGTTCCCTTTTGAGCCATTCAAATCTTAAAACCCCGAAATGGCTTCTCATTGCTAGGATAAAGTCCATACAACTTAAGGGGACCTATGAAGCTTGTACTTTCTCCCCTGTTGCTCCTTCCACCATCATCTATGCTTTATTTTTGTCATTCAGCTGTACTCAATTTCTTTTTCTTCTTTTTCTTTTGATTCCTTTCAAGTTCCTGTTCATTCCTTTGTTTTCAGTCTAGGCTTTTGCACTTGGATTTACCCATTCATCTGTAGCTGTCTTGTCTCTTCCCTTAGTGTTTTTAGCTGACTCTCATATATCCATCAGTTTAGTTTCAGTATCCCTATTGATTATCCATGTCTATATCTAATTTTCCCACAATTCCCCAATATTAAAGCTCATATCTTTACTGTTGTTGCTTGCTTATTCATCTTTCTAGTCTAGATTTTTTTGTTTTCATTTCTCTAGCTCCTGCATATTGTTTGATATGATATAGGTACTAAATAAATTTTGTTGAATGAAGTACATTTGGGCTTTTACTTATATTTTCTTGCTAGATAATTAAAATTTAATTAAAGATAATTAAAATACTGATTCTAAATAAAACATTTATGAATATTTTTATGAACAATTGTATAAAACAATAGAATTTGGAGTCAAAAGTATATTTTAAAGTCAGAGAAGTAAAGTGTTTACTCTCAAGGGAAGAATATTAGAGTCTGTGTCATTAATAGATTTATTTTCTTTAATTAATTAAACTAATTAATTTCTTTAAGAAATTCCATTGAATTTTTTTTTTTTTACAAGTAGCACATGGTATAGAAAAAACATCAGAGGCGAGTATTTAAAATGAAAACAGCAGTCGTCAGTTCCACTATTTCTCAATCTATGTAATCCAATAGGCTAAATAAAATTTCAATAAGATTCACTTTCAAGAAGAAAAAAAATATATACATATGTACATCAGAACACTATAGTGATGTAAGAACAGCAACTACAGTTGTTCACTTGAGGTTTGGATGGAATAAAGGTTCCCACTAAAGAGACTTGTTAAGTCATGACTTGTTTTTTTGAAAAATGCCGTAGGAAAGATGCACTGTCTCCTCCAATGTTAGCTTGTTTCCTGTAATCTTCTTCCTCAAAGGCCCATCTTATAAAAGGTTTAGCCTTGTTTTTTCCCCCTCTTTCAAAGACAGTATCAAAAATAGTACTAATTTAAGCCCTGCTAAATGTCCAGATGCAGCACCTGGGGAAAAAGTTCAGAAGTTCAGAATTTGGAACTGCTTAAGCTAGGAGAATCTGCTTGCTGTGGTTGCATGTTGGTTTCTAGAAGCTGGTAACTTCTTTTGGGTGGGCATTGTTCCATTAGAACAGATGGCCTGAAGTGTGAATGTGTCAGAGAGTGAAGCCTGAGTGTGAACTTGTCCAAGAAGTTGAAGCACTTCTCAGAATATCTTCTCCTGATGATTGCCATATTATTACAACTATCACTTTCTGGGCTGGAAGAGCAAATTCAAAGAAGCATGAGAGAACTCTTTACGTCTGTGTTGTCCAGCATGTTAGCGCTAGCCACATGTGGCTATGGAGCACTTGAAATGTGACTAGTCAAATTGAGATGTGCTATAAGTGTACAATGCATACCAAATTTCATAGATTTAAAGTAAAAGTGTAAAATATCTCATTGAAAACTTTAATGTTGATCAGTGTTGGAAATATAATATGTGCACATTGGGTTAAATAAGATAATTAAGTTGACGTCACCTGTTTTAGTTTTCTTTTTAATATGGCTACTAGAAAATGTAAATAAATACATGTGGCTCACTTAATATTTTTATTGGACAATGCTGTCTCAGGAAGATCTTTACCAGGGATGTTCATGGAATTTTGTCCAACTTAAACTTTGACATGACTGTTTATTGTGAAATTGTCAGGTCAGATATGGAATTAAAATCTTGGAATTTCTAAGTTAGTTTCTTAATAACTTGTAATTTAAATGTAGCAAGCAATAAAAGCAAGAGTAGGATTTTTTTTTCCAGTTGTTAAAGAAATTTCTAGAAACTAAGAGCTTTGCAAAAGCTCAAAATTCATTCTCATTGTTTTATTTTTAAGCTCTATTTTAAGTTTCTGCCAGGACAAAAATGTTCATTCCCTTTTGGGTTCCGACGGCCTGGTAAAACTTCTGCGTAAACCCAAGGGATGTGATAGAATTGGCACAGGAGAAAATTAATTTGGTTGGGATCCATGAATGGAATGGAGGTAATGTGCAGGGCTTGCAGAGTCCACTGTAATCAATCATTGCAGAAGTTTGCTGTGTTGCTGGGGCCGCCTAGCACCTGCACTTTGGGCAGCAGCACGTCAAGATATCTTCCTGGAGGACCCTACTCTTGTGCAATAAGAGAAACGCGTAAAATAGAAATAGAATACGTATATAATTGTAGGCTGCATATATACACATTCAATAAAGATGCTTGGCATTTATTCGTGTATGTGTGTATATGTGTGTGTGTGTTTCTGGAAAAAAGTTAAGTGGGTTTTTCCACAACTTTTTTTTCTTTTAGCCTAATTGTAGGATATTTTCCAACCCCACATTTTTCCAGTAACTTAAGCACAAAACTCATAGCAGTGAGGCACTTTCTTGTCAAAGGTGAGTCAAAAACAGGAACCTTTTAATTCTGTCACATGAATCTGGATGTTATAAAATAATAATAGCACAGAGCTTTTTTTTTCCCCCTTTAATCGTCAGACTTTTAGCTACTTGACTTCTTCCCCATTGCTGAAGCCAGGAATTCAGAAGTGTAGGTCGGATATTCTCCGTAGCAAATGCATTCAGGAGCATACACATTAAATGGGTTATAAATAGTATCTGCCCTGACAATGCTGGAATTTTCTCAGCTTCTGGAGACATTGAAGTCTTTGTTTTGTGGGTCGCTGCCCTCTCTCCCACCCCCTAAGCTTGACTCATAAAGCCTGAAAAACTAATGAGGTTGCGGAAACTTAAAATCTAATTGGTAGGATGTATGGGAAACAATGAGGGATGGCAGAAACCATAGCCTGGTTCAAGGTGGCTTCTCTGTTGCAGTCCTGCAGCTTGCTCACTTTGCATTTTATTGTTTCAGGCCCTTGAATTAATTTTTTTCTTTCAGTGGGATCAAATTAGACTTAGATTGAAAAAACTTAAAATGAAACTTAAGTGGATAGCCAGAAAGGCTAATATTAGATCTTGAATTCTCTAGTTAGAATAGGAAAATAAATCTATCCATGAAAGCAAAAGTACAAGCCAGATTTTCTTGATACCGCTACACACACACACACACACACACACACACACACACACACACACACACACACATTAAAAATATTTTGCTCTTATATTCTGGGTTTATATATGATAGTTTATAATGGGGATTCACACATTATAACCTACATCCAGATTGCTACTGATCATCCACAGCCATAGAACTAAGAATGGTTTTTACAATTAATAGTTGTTTTCAACCATTTAAAAGTAAAAAACAAAACACGAAACATGCAATAGAGACTATGTGCGGCTTGCCAAGCTGAAAATACTGGCCCTTTACCTAAAGAGTTTGCTGACCATAGGTTTAGAATGTGCTTGCCATGCAATACTTGATATTATGTATATAATCATATAAAAAATTGTTTCTTAGATTTTGTTAATTCTCCCAGCAAATATTTCTTGAATATTTTGTTCCTAGCATTGTCATAGATACTGAGGGAAAAAAGTTAAAAAAAAGATACATCTCTCAACCTTCATAGAGCTTGCATTCCTATGGAGAAAAAAAAAAGCCCAAACTTAACCAGATTAAATGGAAATAAGAAACTAAAAAATTAAGTCCTGAGAAGAAAAAGCAGCTGAGTATGAGACAGAAAATAACAGGGGGTTCTGTGTGTCTCACCCTCTGTTCTTCCCTCCTTGGACTGTTCTGTGGAATGGTGACTAAGTTATTTCCCAGATTTTGATTTTACCCTTCCCGCCCACACACAAACACTTCTTTGCATTTCCCTGTGATTTCCTTATTTTTTGTTTTTTTCTTTTCCAAAATCTCATTTTACCCCAACTGAAATTCATTACTCAGTCAAGGCTGATTGAGTCCTGCAGGTTGGTGTTCACAAGGTGTATTTATTTTCATTCATTTTTTTTTTCCAGTCAGCTTTTCTGTGTCCTTCTTCTTAAGGTTTGTTGTTTTTATGTGGTATATAGCTGGGTTGTGAACCTTAATCTTTTATACTTTTTTTCTCGTTTCTGGAAACATGGATTATGATTATTTTATTTCTTTTAACATCAGGGTCTTTCCCCACATCTGATATTCTCTAAAAAGACTGCGTTATATGCTCTGCACCAGAGTCAATTATTGACACACGTTTGCCCGTTTCCTTTATTCAGGATCATTCCTGTGTGGAATCCCGTGTGACACTACCTGACTGTCACTCCTGCTGTCCTGAGCATATGCGCTCAGACGTTTCCTTTTCTGGTTTAGAATGTGCCCTTCAGCCTGCCTTTTGTTTAGCAGAATGACCAGAGCTTGAACCAAAGGCCACAACTGACACATACACAGGCCTGAAATTATCCTATGACAGAACAGTTACCATATTCATATAAATGGCTAAGCAAAGGTCAAAATATGAGCAACATTATTTATGGCTCAGTGAGAGATTTGATATTCAAAGTCTGTCATCATTTGTCAGAAGACTGGTATTATCAATGTCTGTGTCATGCTAAGGACCATCTAAAAAGTGATTTGGTACAAACTCAGAATACAGTAAAAAGAAGACAATTTAGATGTATCCTAGGAAACAAGGACCCTTCACCTGAGTCAAAAGTCTATCTGTTATTTGTGCTACTATCTGACTTGTTTGCCTCCTGACAAGTGAATTTTCCTCTTTCTTAAAATAGTTGTCATCTGAACCAGAGTACTCATAAGATCAAGTTAATATCTGTGGCATGGATACAGAGTATCGGGTTATTAGAACTTATTGTGATTGCTTGCTATAGGCTCAGGCCCAAATTCACCCTCTATTGCCTGCTCTGTGAAAGTGAATATGAACCCTGAAAGGTTTTTTTTCTTTTTTTTTTTTTGTCAGCTGACATAATGTAAGCTTTGTCAGGAGAGGGCACTGCAGAGACTTTGCAGGAGAAAGGTGTTTTCCTTCCTGGAGTTGGTGTGTGTACTCACCTGGCTTCTTAGCATTCATGGCTTTTCCACCACCTGTCTCCTTCAGAGATATCTACAGTGCCTGTTCTAGTGTCTTATGTCTCCTTATGTCTTCTATTCCTATATTCTTTAATGTTCTATTTACTTCTTACTAGCTAATCCCGTTATAGTTAATAATTTCTTCTATTAAAAAATGAAATACCGCCATTTGCGACAACATGGATTGATTTTGAGATTATCATGCTAAGTGAAAAAAGTCAGACAGAAGAAGTTGAGAACCATATGGTTTCACTCATATGTGGGATATAAAACTGAAGGCCACAAACGAACAAGACAAACAGAGTCATGGACACGAACAACAGTTTAGTGGTTACCAGAGGGAAAGAGGGGAGGGAGGAAGTAGATAAGGATAAAGGGGGTCAAACATATGGTGATAGAAGGAAATTTAATCTTGGGTGATAAACACACAATGCAATATATATAAGATATATTATTGAATAATATGCTTGAAACCTATATGATTTTGTTTACCAGTGGCACTTCAATAAATTTAATAAAAAATGATTTCTTATATTAAACTTTCCCCATTCAAATTACTGTGTGGTTTCTCTCTCCTGATTGGACCCTGACTAATACAGGGTGCCATCAATAGAAGTAGATTTTGTGGTGGCATTGCAAGAAACAAGTATGTAAGAGAGTCCAATGGATTTGTATAAAGGAGCATAAAGAATTTATATGTTGTTATGTATTTCTTGACATTCTTCTGGTTGAATGAACAAATCTTAGGAAAATCTAGAAATTTTCAATTGTTTCTAGTAGAGGAGGAGGTTAGTGGTTCTGATGATCCTAGCGTAAAAAATCCACAAAAGATTTTGTCGGACAAATTGACTGTTCTGCTTTGTGTGGGAGCTTCAGGGTATTTGAACAAGGCTGCTGATGCGACCCACTTGGTGAGTGGTAATTTAGTTTCTGGTGACTGTCTGCAGAGCTGTAAGGTATACACTGGTAATCAAAAGTTAGTTAAATGTACATTTCAAGTTGGTTTCCTTCTACCCTCCTATCATGTGTAAGGGTTGCAAGCAGTTGCTTTTTTGTTCTGCTTTTCTGTGTGAACGCTGCAGCAATGCGATATGGGCAAGTGTACGGCTAAGGGGGAGAAAAAAGACCAGAATGAGATGCCTTGAAGACTATCTGGTCTGTTCCTTTTGATTTTGGAATGGAGAAGCTGACCACAGGTGAGGTTCAATGCCTTGCTCTCAAGAGTATACACCTAGTTAGAGAGCAAAAGAATATATTGGAACAGATTTTTATGTTCCTACTTGGTTGTTTTTCCACTGGCTCAAATCTATTAACTTTTAGATCTTTAATGATTTATTTTCTTACAGTTGTACTTAAGATTTATAAAGCTTTGGAAAATATAGGTTGTCTTTTATTAAAGAATGTTTGAGTCTAAATAAAAAGACAAAGCAGAAAACACCTTGAGTAGGTGTATCATTTTTAATTTAAAACATTTTTGAAGGGTAATATATATAGACAAGTGCTCTTACTATAAGTATATAGCATGACGAATTTCTTATAAATTGGACTCTTCTAACTAGCACTCAAATCAATTAATCGATACTTCCTGCACTCCAGATGCTCCCTTCCTGTGTCCGAGAGTAGTCATCATTCTACTCCTGTCAGCATAGATTTATTTTGCCTGTTTTGTACTTTATAGAGATGGAATCAGTCATACAGTCATACAGTAAGTACTTGCCCATGCATGACATCTATTGATCATGATTATATTTGAGAAACTTATTTTCATTGCTATGTGGTATTTCATTGTATGAATGTATTGGAATTTATCCATTTTACTGTTGATAAGCATTTAGGGAGTTTTCCAGTTTGGGGCATTTATATAGAGTGTAGCTATGAACACTTGTCATTTTTATTGTTACTTTTTAAATATTTTGACATTGGAAGACTGAGGTGTGAGGTTAAGGGCAGAAGCTTAAAATTAGACAAACTTATTACTGTGTGTAATCTATTTAAGTTATTTACATTCTTGAACTTGTCTTCTCACTTTTAATGGGCATACTAACTCCATCTTGCAGGATTTTGCGGAAAAGGTAAAAGGATGCTCTGCATAGTGCTTTACACAACATGATAAGTATTCAAAGATTGGAAGTTGCTATTTTTTAAATTAAACTTTTATAAATTGCTGCAAAGCATCGGCATAATTTGTTTATTTTCTTTTGCTCGTATACAGTGTTTTCACTTTTTTCAGGGTTTGCATATGCTTTGTTTGAATCTTCTTTGTTTTTTCTCTCCCTTCCTCGGTGCTACACTTATTACCTGCCTGTTTCACTCCAGGTATAGGGACAGGGAGTGAAGACGAGTTTTAACAGGCTTCATTCATTCCTGAGTTATCATCTCATTGTGCCATGTAGGCTTATCATTACAATACTGTTTTTTTTTTCTTATTTTGCCTTAATCAGCTCACTTTGTTTTACTTGGCTTTGTCCACAGATGCAAATTTTTTTGAAATAAGCGGTTTGTAGCAGTATTTTAAAGAGTTTCTATTTACTATCAAAAACATTTCACATACCACCACCCATATGAGTATCACATTTTTGGAAATATTGAACTAAACTTGAGCCCTGTTTATTGGAACTCATGGTCTATGAACAGAGGTGGAAAACTGAGGAAATAGCCCCACATGTTATAGTTTTTCTGGTATCCTTTATTTTCACTGTCTTAGCTCACATCCTCCTGACCTCACACCAGCCTCTGAATGCCAATATTCTTCCTTTTCAACCTCTCACTCGTGTAATCCATGCTCCCCAAGGCAGACGGGATACCTTTTCTCAGGACTGCTGCTTCCAGTTGCTTTCTACAGTAAGAACTTAAGAAAACTCAGCTTCACCCTCAAATCTTCAACAAACGTTGTATGGGGTTTTCTCTTAAAGACATAGATACACTGTAAAGAAGACTGTTGTATCAGTCAGTAGAGGCTAAGCTTTGCTGCATTAAAAAAGGACTCTAAAATTTTAATGACTTATAAAAATCTCACATTGGCAGTTACTCTGCTTTATATCTCTTTCTTTCTGAAACTAATTAGGGCTTAAGGAGCACTCCCTATTTGGGACATATTTGTCTTGAACAGAAGGAAAAGGAAACTAACTGGTGGAACCACACACTGGCTCTTAGAACTTCTCCTGGGAAGTGGCACATGTCACTTGCACACACATTCCATTGGTCACAGCATGTCAGTGTCCATGCCTGGTATGAGTGGGAGAGATATATAAATTTCTCAGATGGAGTTCTGAGTGGGAAGGGACTTAACAAGGAGGGGCAGCGTGGTCACACTTCAAACATTTTCATTGAATCAGTAGATGTGACCTCTGAGATACAATCCCCAATTTTGTTTTCCATTGTCAGTTTTATTCAACAGCTTTCTTCGTTTCTTTTTTTTTTTTTTTTTTGGACCTGCATGTAAATTTACTGCCAAACCACCAAACAGGCAATGCACAAGACATACAGAAAACCAAGGCTGTAAGTCAGTGGCCCAAGTGCCCTGATGACTTCCTGCTTCTCATAAACGTCTACTTGAACATCAGTGACCTCGGCAGCCTGGAAGAAATGTGGAATTAAGTTTCATTCTGAAATTTAATAAATATTTCTTTCTTTCTGCCAGGTAATGTGACAGAATCTCTGTGGAGCATGAAGGAGACAGTCTTGAGTCCTGCCTCTAGAAAATACATGTTATAAATATGATCAAGAATATCTTGTCTTTATGTACAATTGGCCCAAAGCTAGGATTACATGCCTGGATGACAGCTAATAAATAAATTGATCAGTATTGACTCCATGCTCAGCCTCTAGCATGCTTTCCTCTGGAATGCATGTTTAGTTGGACTTTGAGGAAAATCATTAACTTATCCTGACTTAAGAAAGCTTTGTGAATGACTAGAGATTTCAGGATTAGTCTCTATAGTTTCAAATGTTGTATTTTAAGATAAAGGATAATTTAAGAAAATTAGCTAGCATCCCTCATTAATCTGCAGCTATTTTAATGAAAAAAATGACAGCCCGTTTTTCTCTTAAAAGAGTCATGTCAGTTTTGTGTATAAATTATATTTAATTTTTTTTAGGTCTGTTTAATATAATTTTCAAGTAGATAATATTAACTAACTTAAAATAGGTAAAACACTTGTGGCCCAAGTGTACATAATTATAGTGGCATTTCTAAAAACCTCATCATACTGGTTTATACAATAAATATTTTTTGAAGTTGCGTATACATGAATGTAAAAGATAACTTATAAAGATTGTATTTTATAAGTGCATTCATGTAAAATCATCATTGTATTTAGATAAAGAAAATGAATCTCATTATAACTGTTCTATTAAATGTAGGAGCTGTTGTAAAATGAACAATCTGATCTTAATTTCTATGTTTAAATCTTGGGATGATTTGAAGTGAGGCACAATGAACTATTAACATATTCTTGGAGACTGATATTACGAGCATCATGGACTAGCTAATTTTATTCCTTGGTAATTGAAATTAGTATCTGACAGAAGTCTTAATAGGAAGCTGAACGTTATTTTTCTCATTATCAGCTGGAAAGCAAGAGCATTGGCATCTAAATTGAATATTGGGATCTCCAGTGTGTGTGATATGTGTATGTGGTGTGGTGTTTGTGTGTATGTGTGTGTGTATGATCTAAGAGTCATATTATTCACAGTGCAACTCATGGAATAGACAGGTTCATGAACTGTGTGTTGCTGCTCTGTAATGAGATAAGAGCAGAAATTGGGAGTATTCAGAAACCTTTATAGCAATTGGATGGCGTAAATTTAGGTATGTTGAATCTAATACAAATTTGGGTTTGCATATTTGTGTGTCTGTTTTTTATTTTTTTGGTTTCATTTGTCTAAGAATTAATTTTTATTATAGTTTATAAAAATATTGGTCTGTGATGGATTTGAAATTTAAAACAAAACAAAACAAAACAAAAGACAGGCAAACTGGTGTAAGCCACAAATGGTTTCAGTAGTGTTGGTGAGAAACCTGACTTACTGAGGCAGAAAGGTGGTATAATTTCTAATATTCCACAGACATGATTTCTGACATGGAATACTTGGATCATGTTGAATTGAGCTTTTCTAATACCTAGGTAAGCCATATACCCTAACTATTCTATTTAATTGGGACATTTCAATTTGCTTATTTCCTATAATGGCTTGCAAAGAAGTAATTCTTTGGATTTATTCTAAGCACTGAGAATTCAGCTGTAACAAAACTGAAAAATGATTTCTACTCTCTTCTAGCTTATATAAAAAGAATTAAAAATATATATATATGCACACGAACACACATGTATGATCTACAAGGTAGTAGATTGGCTCCAGGTATCAGCCAGTTCTTGATCTCCTGCTGTATGTATTCCTCTACCCTATTAAACCACCCTATTAATGTGGTTTTGTGTGTGAACCCTGTGACTAACAAAGTAGAGCGTCCCCGGGTGACAAACGTAGGTGCTTTCCTTAGGGCCACTGGTTCTTAAGTGTAGCCTCCGCAGATCAGCGAGGACAATGTGACAAGTGAAGCCGCAGAGACTGGAGGACGCGTGGCATTCACTGTCCTGAGTTGTCATCCCTTTCAGGATGCCTTAAACACAGTTAGATCGAACACGTTTCTCCGGTTCAGCACTATCAGCTCCTGCAGGAAGATGTTCCATTCCTAAGAATTGAGGCTGACGTGCTGGGGAGACGCTAACCCTCTGAACTGGGGCAGTGTCCTGCACATGTGCCCTTCTCTGGGGTTAGGTTCCCCAGCTTTCCTCAGCCTCTATGAGTAATTCATGACCCTACAACCGAAGACTCATTGGTGTTCAGTGCCTAAAAAGCCTTTTGCACTTCGGGCCCTAATGTTTAATCTGAGGTTATCGCCTCCTATTTTCTTTTTCTGGCGTCCCTGCAACAGCTAGACTGGCCCCTCATGTTGCTCCAGGGTGCCAAACATGGTCCCTCTTGGAATACTCAAGCTCCAGCCCCAAACCTAGAGCTCATCTCTTCACCTGCTGTAAGCTTTTGCTCCACTGTCACCCTCTGGGAATGCCCTGACAACTTTATGAAAATTGTATCCCTCTTCTACCCCTGTCTTAGTTCTTGGTGCTTTATTTTTGCCCCTAGCACTTATTACCTTTAACATTTTATATGGCTTAGTTATTGAGTTTTTTGTCCTTATTTCCTTTCCCACTCTGATGCTCCATAGAAGCGGGGACTTTTGACTTTTTGTTCATTGCTCTATCCTCAGTACCCCCAACTGTCTCTGGCACATCATAGGCGCTCAATAAGTGTTTGATGAATGAATGAGTGAATGAATCTGGGATCTTACTCTTCATTTCAGAGTATACCGCATGGAGCTGAAATTCAGCCAGTTTAGCTGAGATTCCTCAGGTTGTGTATTTCATCCCATTGGTTATGGTTTTATAAATATCAGTTCTTATGTTGCCATAAATAAGCTTTCAAATGCATATCTTTATTTTTCTTTCCAATTTCAAATATCTCACGAGGCATTTTCATCTTTTGTTAATTGGTTTTTATTGTTTGTTTAATCTTATTTCACCTTAGAGCCTCAAAGCATTCATAGATAAGACTGTAGGCAAGTTACTGATGTCTCCATCCCCTAGATTCCTCATCTGTAAAATGGAATAATAATATATAACCTTATAAGATGCTTATAAAGTGGATAGCATAAGCATTGGCCACACTAATGCTGATGAAGAAGTAACTATCTTGTGGCTCAGCATAATGTCTGGCACGTGGCAAGCACAGAGTAAATGGCAGGTGTTACAATTATTGTGTTTTTACTGCCCCTGCCATTATTACCGCCACTGATGACATGGTCCTAGACAAGCATCAAAGGTTAAGGCATTAGCAGAAAATTCTAGAGGAGATTAGGGTTGTTTTCTCTTCTGTTCCTTTTTCTTCTGTTTCTTTTTTGTTTTGTTTTGTTTTGTTTTGTTTTTTTTCCTCTTTCTCTTTTTTTTATTTTTTAATTTTTTGGGGGGTTGGGGGATAAATTGATTCTCTCCCCTTTCTGTGCAATGGAAGAACTATCAAGTTTGAAATTTATTCTTTGCTGTCCCAAGTGTTACTGTTTGTCACCATCATTGCAGTTCTTAGTCTTTTTGTAACATTCTCTTTGAATAGATAGTAACAAGTAACTTGTCTGGGCCCTTGAGATGTATTTCCACATATATATTTCACGAGGATCACGATTTCTGGCAAAGATTTCATTTTTTGGAGGACATTCAAGGAGCTGCCTTATAAAAATGTGAATGCCTGGGTTGTTTGCTTTCTGTCCTTTTCTCCTCAGTGCCAGATTAGTATAGTTCCACAGATTTGAATTTTAGAAGCAATCAATCAGCAAATGTTTATTAAGTATATATATGGCGGACTTTTTGAGTAACAAAATGAAATGGTGAAAGGTGAGCTTTTGAAAGATTAATCTGGGATCTGTGTACATAATTGGTGGAGAGGGTGTTACAAACCCAGAGAAGGGAGGAAGGGAATATATTGTGAGAGTTGGAAACAACCAGAAATACAGCAGTGTCAGTGGGATTGTAAGTAGGGTGGTACACAGAGTATATGTGTGTCCAGCTTTCCCTGGTATTGCCAATAGTCTCCCAAAGCATTTGTCCCAATTTATGTTTCCACTAGCAATGTCTGAGAGTTTTGAGTCTTCTTCATTATTTCTAGCACTTGGTTACTTTTGCTGCATAACAAATGCTAAAACACAGTGAGGGAAAACAGTAGCTATCATTTTATTATCTTTCATGGCTTCTGTGGATCAGGCATCAGGAGGGCTGGCCTGGGAATTTCTAGCTCAGTGTCTCATAAGGGTATAGGCAGATGGTGGTTGCCATACCTTCCGAAGGAGGAAGCTTTTGGTGTATACCCCTTCTTATCATCTTTTTGTACCCCAAGAGACAAGATCACACTAGGGTGAGCCAAGAGAGTGGAAGCCCTGGTCCTGCCAAGGAATGAAATGAACATTTATTGAGCATCTACTGTGTTGTGTGACATGCTCTGTTATTATACGAGACTTTTATTTTCTTCAGCATGATCTTTTCTTCAGAGTTAACTTCCTAGACAAGCCTTTCCTTAATAACAATATATTTTATACTTTCCTCTTTATTTCCGTCATATTGCTCAATTTATTACATTTTTAGCTCTTTTATTTACACTGTATATGTAGTTCTTTGCTTATTTATCACCTGTCCACTCACATTCTCTTAACCCCTAGCACTAGAATGAGGATCTGTGATGACAAGAACCCTACTTTTTTGGTACACTACAGTTTACCTAGTTTACCTAGGGTTGCCAGATGAAATATAGGACGCTCAGTGAAATTTGAATTTCAGATCAAAATGAATAGTATGGGGCATTTAAAAAGTATAAGTATCTCAAATACTTAAAAAGCGTATACTTAAAAAGATGTATCTCAAATGTGGGACATGCTTATACTGAAATATTGTGGTTTATTGAAACTCAAATTTAATTTGACATCTGGTAGTTAGTTCTATTTGCTACATTTGGCTACCCTATTACCTGATATTTAGCCCATAACAGAAACTGAATAAAAGTTTGAATAAATGACTGAGTTAATAAAAGAATTCATTTCTTTCTCATGAACAGCTTGTAAAATGGATATTATAAGAGAACTGATGTTTAAATAATCTAATAAGCTTTAACAAGTACATGCACCCAGGCACAGTTGATGCAGAGTGAGGGTAAGAGTAAAATCGTGAAAGGTACTCACTGTGGCTTTCATTTGTCTTTGTATTCTTTTCACTACATCATCCTGTCTCACTTTGTTAAAAGAAGTTTCCTCCCTGTAGCAGTCAAATTTCTTAGTTGTACCAACAGAAACCTAAACTCTCTTTAGTTTAAGCAGTTAGTTTATTAAAGGATTTTTAGGAGTCCACGATCCCTGGTAGGTGAAAGAAGCTGACCTGAGCCCTGCCTAGCTCATTGTGGAATTGTTCTAATGGAGATATTGGTGTTGCTGCCACCAGACACAGATTCTGTAGTTTGCACCATGGATCCCACCAGTGCAGACCACTTAACTACATAGCCAAACTCCTAACCCCAAGACCTTCCAGATGTAGCACTTATTTCCTTGCCAGTGTACAGTTCTACACAGTCTGCCCCATGTATGTCCCACTGGGAGAACTGAAGGCACATGCCTTTATCCTAGCTGCAAGAGATTGTGGGAACGTTAACCTTTGGCTTTGAAGATGAAGTTATCTCTGTGTCTGTCTAAACTCATAAAGGGAATTCTACAAACACAGGAAGTGTCTTAAAAGGGTTCTGGGTAGCCTAAAAGATCATGTGTGTCTACCTAATACCTCCTTTGAACTTTGGTAGCACAGTGTCTTCTAACTTTAGAACAGGTATATTTCTACCTTGTGTGAAAATAGGAATTATGTTTGCATCACATTTTTTTTTTTTTTTTTAATGTGCCTGCAGAGCACTAAGACTACTGCCAGGAGAAACTCAATAAGTGACTGAATAAAAACTCCATTCTCTGTGTGTTGAGATTTTACTCATGTAAATTTTCTAAATTTCCTATCATAAACATTTGTAATGAAAGTAAAGTTTTCAAAACTTGGTAAGTAACTGGGAGAAAAACTATAGATCTGAAATACCTTATCCATAATATCAAAATTCAAAAGTGTCTGAATGTTACAGGATTTTTTATTATTTTCTTTACCTCATTTGTCAGAATTATCTGACCTGAAATGACATGAGACTATTTATAGATCTATTATCCCATTAGTTGAATATTCATGTTTCCTGGCAGAAATATTAATACATTTGATTATGAGCTGTTGCCTTGATCTCACTGGGGATATTATACTATGTATGCATTTAATCTTTATAAAATCTAGGAAATTCTGATCCAAGGCCCATCAGCCCCAGGAGTTTTTTTAAAAGTGTGTGTGTGTGTGTGTGTGTGTGTGTGTGTGTGTGTGTGTGAGAGAGAGAGAGAGAGAGAGAGAGAGAGTACACATGCGTAATATGTACATAGAAATTTCTGGAATGATACCTTAAAAACTGATTACCTCTAAGAGAAATAATTAGATGGGAGAAAGTGAGAAGTAAATTCATGCTTCATATTCTCAGTATTTTTAAAAATTATTGTAATAAAATAATTGCCCTTTTCAGTGAAAGAGGAAGGAGTAGAATTGCCTAGAAGTTTTATTTTATTTAAGAAACAGTGGTAATATTAATTTTAAAAGATAGTTCATCAAGCAGCTATGTCTTTACATATTCGTTCAACATTATTGACCGCTGCTGAGGACCCAGAAAAAGTTAGACACACAGTAGGCAACCTACTGCCTTTTGGACAATGTGTGCATGCTCTGGTGCAGGGAATTTGCATCAGCAAAAACACTAATTTCGCAAAAGAGAAGTAAAGCCAATCAAAAATGAGTAAATGAAACTGTTGTTAATGTGTTTTGCATATTTTACGAAGTCTGAAAGATTACTCATCCACTGTACATTTGCAGAAGTTCTTTAACAAAAGCCAGATGCATCGAAGTAGCAGGGGTTAGTAGGTGGATCAGAGGATTAAACCCATTGAATTTTTGGAGCATTGGTTTGTAGCTGTTTTTGGCTTGTCAACAGGCTACTTTTCTGAATCAGCCTATAGGATGGCTTCCCAGGGTAAGTCTGATTTTGCTTTGCTGGTTGAAAATGTAAGTGGTAAAGGAGATCTGACTCGTTGCCTTTTGCATTGGATTCTGTAAATAGTGATTGTGTTTCTTTTGTGAGAAAGACATTTATCATATTCCAGCATATTTTGGTGTTCCTGTTTCTGTTTTTATAGCTTTACCTCACCTCCCCTAGTTTTTAAAGTCAAATGCCCAAGTGCTGAAAGGATTTACCAGGGGATTGCAAAGGTCATCTGTAAGGTTTGCAGCTAGTATGTGGAGAGCAATGTGATGGAGCCGTGACCCTTTGTGACCCTTTCTTTTAAAGAGGATATTTCCGTAAATTAGTGTAACACACTTTGTGTGCTTGTTTATGACCTTAGAGATGGTTTAGATTTTGCTGAGTGGTTGTAACAGATGCTTTGTGACATGTTATCATGGTTTCAACGTGCACTTAAAAAAAAAAATTAAAACATTGTCATACCTCAGTAAACATGAAGTTCATTTTTTTTTTTTCCTTTTAAAGAGACTCAGGAGAACATTCAACACTACAATAGTCCTTGGCTTCTGACTCCAGAATGTTGGTTCTCAAGGTCAGAGAAAGTAAGGATTCGCCAAGCCCTCACAAATGAGCTTTGTAGTAATTGCTGATGAAATTATAAAAACACGCTTTTCCCACTGGGCGTTAAATGCCTCTTTTCATTAGCTATGGTATGGGGAGCAAAATCATGAGATTTTTTTTTTTTTTTAATGTTTAATCATAGCCACTTTTAAAGGCAGTTTTCATTTTGTGGCTGCTTTTTTTTCTTCTGGTGTCTAGCACAGTGGAGGACTTTATCTTGTATCTTTTTATGACACTGATGAATAATGGGATATGAGTAGCTCTCTAAAATGAAGAGCGTACAGAGGAGCATGGTCTGGACGGTCTAGAAGGGCCCAGTGGCATTTGCTGCTAGCCATGGGTGGGGCCTACTGCTCTCCCTTTCCCTTCAGCTCTCAGACAGGCTTCAGGAGGTCACTGTGACGTGAGGGCTGGGCATGTCAGTGGCTGATAGCTTTTCCGAGTGGCAGTGACGTCTCTGTGGGCTCAGAAGGGAACTTGCCTCAAGATTTCTATTCATTAATGTTTACTACCACGAAAGAAAATTGATCGATTTTAATGTAGTCTTACCTCAAGAAGGACTATACATAAAAATGAGTAAGGGAAGTTTAGCTGATTTTTTTAAAAAAATGTAGACATTCACATTAAGACCTTAAAAAATTAAAGCACTTCTGTCCTTAGTGCTGTGTGGTTCACTTAGAAATATTTGTACCCCCCACCCTGCATCTGAAGCTCTATGTTAAGGGGTACATGAAGTTGGAGGTTAATGTGGCCCATCTTTCTGGAGCATCAGCAGTTCTTGAATATTTGGGATAGGTATGCAAAAGTTTCAATAATTCAGTTGGTCAGTAATTTAGGAACTTTCTGTTACTGATGTAAGCAAGGGTATATTCTGGAGTTGAACATGAGATAAATTATAAAGCTACAAAGAGACGTCTTCCTTGTTGACAGTGAATTCAGACCATGTTCCTGGGCCTTGCTTCCAGTCTTTATGGGGATATGAGTGCCTTTTGCTGTGAGAGGTGCTTTGGTGGGAAAGTTACAGGGTTCGCTTTTACCCCTTCTCAAACACAACCTTTCCAGGAATGCTTCTATGGGTAAAAGAGGTGAATGGCTGTGAGGTTTGAGAAAAGTAATTGCCCAATGATTTTAGAGCAGATTATGTGTGTGGATAATTTGACTCTTTTGATTTTGTCCTATTGCTGTAATTTCTTAGTGTTTCTCAGCGTCTCATCAAAAAGCGAGAGAGAATGTAATCCCAAATAGCTTTTTACTCCTAGTTGCTTATTCATAGGGAATTTAACTTAAGTAGATATAATGACAGGTATACTTCATATTTTATAGGAGAGAGGATTCAAGAGTATATATATTTGAGCCTAGTGTTTATTACACACACTCATATGTATCTGTATCCACATCTTGCAAATAACTAATAAACTCGAATCTACATTTGCACAAAACATCAAATCTTAAAATAACTTTGAAGAAATAAAGAGGAAAGCTAGCAGACAGTATACATGACACTTTAATGTGTGTATTTACTTCTTAGAAATATTCAAATACAGCTTGTTTTGTGCAGTTAATTCTGGTGTTCTAATATTTGAAAAGGTGACAGATAAAAGGGCAGAAGGCGATTCTTGAAGCTGTAATTTGCCATAGACTAAAGTACATGTTCATTTTCTTTTCCAAATGTGCTATTTATGTAATTTATATTTTTAACAAATCTTAGAACTAGAGTAAAAATAGTAATTATTCTTAAGGACAAGAAATGTTGCAACTATGCCAAATTTGGAAACTTTAAGTAATTCGCTTGGTGGTTAAACCTAGCTTATTGAGTATTCTAATTTGTATCTCACAGAGCATACGCTGGGCGGATATTGTTTGCTAATGTTAAAAGAGTTTGAGTTAATTGGGCAACATTTTTTTGCCCCCAGAAAAGTAAGCATGTTTGATTTAAAAATAGCACGTTCATTTTAAAGCTAAGTTCAGATAAATCGGTCAGATACAATAGTGCACATAGCAGGGACAGTAGTGTTATATGTGCAAAGAAGAAAGACTGAAAGGACAAACATCAAAATATTTGCATGTTAAAATGAAGAATAATTCTTATTTTTTATATATATTTTTTTCTTTGATTTTTCAAAGTGATTAAGTACATTCTTTGGAACATAGTATGTTTGTGACACACATTAGGCTTCATATAACTTTTAAATGCTGAGTTAATAGTTGATAATAAAGATATACATCAAATATGATATGAATATTGTCCCCTGGAGTTAGCAGTATGATAGCTTTGAGTAGAACTTAGAGTCAAGCAGAATTAATGTTTTCAGATAGTATTTTATATTGAATCCCAGTATAGTCAGTTCTTCGTTAACACAACATATGCACTTCTGAAAAATCAACAAGCTATGTCAAATCATGCAGTAGATTTCAGAGTCTATAAGAAAAATGAGGTTAGAGGCACAATACTCAAAAACTTCATCAGTGACACATTAAAAAAGAAAAGGCAGTAACCTAATCGAAACAGTAGATAGTTTTATAACTTGTTAAATGGTTAAGCAACATATAAATACAATAAACTTGATGCTTTTCCTTGAAAAGACCTGGTGTTTGCTTGTGGAAGTGGGTGTAGGAAGGATCGCAGGTTGTAAATTATGGCGAAGTGGAAGAAGGCTTATCTGAAATTGACAGAAAGCCGTAGCACCAGATGTGTATGCGTATGGTGCAAAATATGCATGGTAAACTGAGGTAGATGTTTGATGTATGTGCATTTTGTGTAATTCTACACTGCTTGATTCAGCTGGGTGTAGTTTACTGTGTTCACCTAGTGTTTCTTGTAGACAGAATCATAGATAAGCAAACCAAAATTCATTTGAGTTATGCTCAAATTGTTCCCTAATGCATCAATCTTGTTTGAGAAAATTAGAATTGTTAAAACAAGCATTATAGAAGAACTAAGTGTATATGAGATAAATGAAATAAAATACACTAGTTCTGAGTATGTCAAGAGCCCAATTTTGAATCCACCTCCCTGTGATCACCCTAGGGATGCCACAGAGCATCGCTGTATCTGTAGAACTGGATCGTCTTTTTGTTCATGACCTAGAACAGGTACAGAACAGTTTCTTTTGTGTATACATTTGGTCCTACCTCCTTGGCCAGTGACTGGAGGCATACCAGATTCTTCAGCATTCACAAAGTTTAGTCCCACTGCCAGATAGGCCAGTAAAGCTAACGGCCTTAAACTTAATGGCCCCCTAGAATACATCACTCCAGGTCCTTGTTAGGAAATCTAACCTTGCTGCTCAACACTTATCAAATGCTGCTGGGAAAAACCAGTATTGATGGATTGCAGTCTGGAGAGTAGACTTTCATTCATTTTTCTGAATACTCCTAAACAACGAGGAAGAAAGGGGATGTCATTTGAAAAGTCATTTTCCAAGGTGGCTTTTGCTTCGATTTGTGAAATAACATTTTTACATTTGTGAAATGTAAAAAAAAATTACATTTATCACAAGGGATCATTGGTTGAAAAATAGTTAACAGAAATCTATAAAATCAATACCTGAAAAAATCTAGACCAGCAGAAATTTCTCTACCTGAGAATTTGTACCCTACCCCGCACCCCCAACCGGCAGCTATTTTTACTGAACTACACTTAGTATTATGCCCTTAACCCCTGTTGAAGATTGTTATAAGGTAGATCCTTATGAATTTTGATTGTACGAGTATCTGTCTTAAGGATGGTACAGTGTCCTCTTTATTAAGGCTCTTGGGAAAAGTGTCTCTGTGGTTTCAATACCATAAATGACTGTCCTATACAACTTTGGGTGTTTATTTTATGGATATAGTTAGTCATGTAACTGCTCATGTCTTCTTCCTCTTTATGGCCACAAGCATGTCTTTTTTTTTTTTTTCTTTTTTAACTCACACATTCTTTTTTTTTTTTTTTTTTTTTTTTTTTTTAGCAAAAAGCAAAATTAGTTTGACAACATTGGAAAAATGAGATGGTTACACACAAGTGTATTTGAATTTCCAATACCTCTTGAAAAATCAGATCGGGCAACATTGGGCTCACATGTCTCCATGGCAACCATGGGATCCAAAAAACTAGTGCTGTTTTCCTTAAAATGGAACAGTCACTTTTCAGTTTGTTTTACTCCTTTACTTTACTACCGGCCCTTATAGATGAACATTGGGCTCTGTGCTCTGTGGTTTAGAAAGCAACTTTCAACTCACCTCTAGAATATGTGCAGATTCTTACTTGCATTTTGTGTACTGATCTTATTCCTAGGGTCATGTTATTTATTTTTCTTGAATTCTCTTTTCTTCATCCTAGTTTCTTTCCTCATACACAGTGCTTTTCTATTGTTCCATCTTGGGACGTTTTGTGCTTTTATAGAAGTTGCGCTAAGTTCTTTTGAGAAGAACCAAGGTATGAATAAATAAAATAGGAGAGTGATTTTTTCCCCCTCAGATAATTTTATTTTTTGCCTGAAAGATTTTTTAAGACAGTTTCAGCTCTTTCTTTGACCTATTTTAGAGTATACTTGATTCTAGTTTCATTAAGAGCTCTGCAATTCCTCATTTTTTTTTTTGTAATTTTTTCATAGAAACGCTGAGAAAATGTTGTTTTGTACCTGAGATTGGTTGACTTTCCATGATCTTGCATTAAGAACTCAAAGCTAAGTCAGAATAGTTGTTCATTTGGTTTTAAGAGGGAGGATTAGGACACCACAACCCCCCTCAGAGATTATTTACTTGCCAGCCACAAAGATCGTGGGAAGACATCATCCAGTATCCTACATATGGCACTGCTCTGGGTCCTGGGGAAATGATCAGAGGAGACAGGGCTGCTGCTGATCTGGACACCTGCTGTTCAAATCTTGCTGTTAGATGTTAGTGCAGCCCGAATAATGTTGAAAACAACCCTGTTTTGATCAAAATGTGGAATCATTAATTTTCACATATTATTCAGGATTTCCATATTTCTTTGAGAATTCTAAAGACCTAACAAGGCCAACATTCACCCTTTGGTGGGTTTACATTTGGTTTATCACATGCTCCCCACTCCCTCTTGTCTCCATGACACTGAGGATGAATACCACTTGCCTCGTATTCCTCCATTTTTTCGATACGTAACCTTTTGTTATTTCATGCCATGAGCACCAGCTCATCTTGCTGGTTGAGCATATCCCAAACTTTTTCAGGGACAGATTTTTTTTCATGTCTCTCTTCTCCATAATCTTAGGGTCGTACACTTCTTCAGCAGGAGTGTCATGCATGTGTGTGTGTGTGTTTGTTTGTGTGTGAATGTTGTTAAACAGAACTCTGGGCTCATTCATTCAACAAATATTTATTGAGTACCTACTCTGTTCCTGTTCTGGGGATAGAGCAATGAATAAAATAGTGTCCTACTGAAGTTTACTTTCTGGTAGGTGGTGGTAAGTGCTCTGAAGGAGAATAAAGCCAGGAGGGGTTTCTATTCAATTTTAGGCTGATTCTTTTAAATTTCATCCTGCTTCTGAGGTCCCTTTTGAACAGAGATGTGAATTAACTAGCTGAGGAAAGAGCCTTGCAGCTGTTTGAGGAAGAGCCTTGCAGGTCAGAGGAACAGCAGTGAGAGTAAAATTCCCAAGGAGGAAAGATGCTTGGATTTGGCTTTAGATGTGGCTTTTATTTTGGTGCTGCCTCTGATAATGGTGTGGATTAGGCTCAGTAGCTTTGGGCCTCTGTACCACGTCTGCGAACTCATCTCGAAAATGCTGAGATTCTATGTGAGGGAGGATCATGCCTTTCTCACTAGTCTCTACCCAGGGTCAAGTCTGGTCTTTGGTTCTTTCTGAGTGTTCGGCAATAGGGGCTGTGTCTTTGTTGTTGTGTCTTTTGATGTTCATTTTTTGTCCCACCTTCTAGCATAGTAGCTGTGGACTCATATTAGGAGCTTAATAAATATTTGTTGTAAAGTGAATAAAATCAAGCGAAGCATACATTTACGACTCTTTCATAAAGCAGTGTAGGTGTCATACTGGAAAGCTATCACACATTTTGCCCATTTCCTACCCAGGAAAGACACACTAGAACTAGAGAAGATTGAAAAGACTAAAGTGGTGTCAAGGCCAGGCATAGTGTTGGAAACAGATATGTGAAAAGAATTTACTTAGGCTAGATGGACTGTGTTCGCAGCATTAGCAACTGATGGTCCTTTCTGTTGATAGAAGTTTCTTTCCCATTATTAGATTTCAGATGGAGAGACAGGTCTGTTTCATATTTCACATTTCTTTAGTTTCCTTGTATATACCTCAAAGACTGCTTCTGTTCAGTTTCTTGAGAATTTAATTTTTCTGAAAACCATTTGGGAACCCCTTCCTGGACCTTTGTTTTAATTCTGGTAAGATGGGGGTATTTTCTAATTGCCATAATCACATTCCACAAGCTTCACAGCCTATCAGCTCTTTCCATCATCACATTTAATGATGTGCCAGCAACATTATCTCTCATCAGCTTTGATTACTTCCTTTTGTCCCCAACTCAGGAACACATTCTGCTACTTTTTGTTCTAGGACAATTGGGTGTTCTACTCTTTTTCATTTTCAATGGAATGCAATCATTTACTGTGCTTTTGTAGTACAAGTTTAAAATTGAGAGTAAGCTTGGTGAAGTTGTAAGTCTTTTGGGTTCAGGGAGGATCATCAAATGTCTATCTTTTCCTTTTATTTGTGTTCTTTAAAGTGAAGAGAACTCGATTTTTGTAGACAGTGTTAGTTTAGATGACAGAGAATCGGATATCCTGGCCAGCATTCTGGGGACGATGAGAATGGTTATGTTTCTCATGACTGTATTTTTCCAATGCTGACTATATGGTAGTATCACTCTGGCAAATATTGGCTGTCTAGGAACATTTTTAAAGGCAAGAGTTTCATGAATGTCCTATCTGTTACCATGGCTGAGGAATCAAAACAAAATATTCTTCATACATTTCCTTGCGCATTTATAGACGAATTCTAGTATATTGCTTTTATGTTAGCTCCTACATCACATGAAGAATATAAAATATTATAGAAAACACAATAATTACGAAGAACTGGGTAGAATGTATTATACCATTTTCCCTTTTCTGCATAGTAATGTCATGCTAGGAATGGTGACAGAGATGAACTAGGTACAGAGAGGCTTTGCAAGAATTTATGTTTTCAGACTCTTGTTATGGACATGATAGCATGATAGCTTTTGATAATCTCTATTTTCACTAAAAAAAGCAGACTTCAATGTTGATAAAAAACAAAACAAGCCCACAATAGATATTTCAACAATCGTCATAAATGTTTTTGCACCTTTCTAGAGTATGCCTCCCATTTTTTTAGGTGATTAATGAGAATAAGTAATAAGGTATGAGTTTGCAAGAAGTTTACAAGCAGAGTATTTTGAGAGGTGGCTTTTTGCACTGGGGCTTTATCTGGGCAAAGATCCCTCTACAATACCTCATGTGTCTAAGAATGTAGGATGTTGGCCAAAACATAGGTCAGGGGTTTCAGTTTTGTTGCTGTTATGGAGGAGTTCCTTTTGTCAGGCCATGTTAACATCAGGCCATGGTGGTTGATATTAGTGGTGGTGATAATTATGTTAATAATAATGGCTACAATGTATTGAATACTCACATCATTTTAGGTTCTGAGCCAAGTGCATGCCATGCATTAGTCCATGGGTTATCTCACAGCAACTTGTGACATTGGGACTCTTCTTTCCCCCATTTTATAGATGAGGAAAGTTTTAGAGGGGTTGAAAATTTACCCCTGGGTGTACTTAAACCCAATTCTTTCTGACCCCAGAGCCTGGGCTCATAACCTCATTCTCACCATATCCTTTTTAGAAGTAGGAAAACTGGCCTGGAATATTTCAGTGACTTGCTACCTATTTCCCTGCTTTCCTCCTCTTTTCTCTTTAGATCTTTTTCCTGAAACCAGCTTTCTGAAACATACCTCTCCATCAAAGTCTTTCCTCCTTTGCCTGGTTAATTCTTGTCAATCTTCAGGACTTCCTACCCTGGGCTTTCTCCTTTGAGTTCCCATAACACTTTGCTTCTATCTTAATCTAAACCCTTTGCAGCTAATAGTCAGCTACTTAAGTTTTCCAGGGATTCCTAAACTGTGGCCCAAGCATTCAGTTAAGTTTCGTGTGTCTGTGCCTGTGTGAATTTTTTTTTCCGGAGACACTGTGTAATTTCCAGATGAGTCTCAGAATAGTATTTAACCAAAAAGTTTAAGATATTATTTATAGGATTCCCCATTTCCCCCAAGTAATGAGCACCTGGATAGGAGGAGCGTATCTTATTTAACTTATTTATTGGATGGATATAATGATATAATATTTTTTGAGTATCCAGGTGAGTGAATGTATTTACTGATAGGGCAAGGATATAGCCTCTGGGTTAAGAACATGGGATCAGATTCAGACTGTGCCTACCCTTCAGCAAGTGATATATCTCTCAAAGCCTCATTCTTCTCATTTGTAATAGGGACATCGTAATAGTATTTAAGTTAGAGTTGTAACTGAGGATTAAAACAAGGTACTATGTGTAAAATAGCATGAGCGTGTATAGCATACCTTCCATAATTAGATACTACTACTACTACTACTACTACTACTACTACTACTATTATTATTATTATTACTTAAAAACTTTTGAGTGAATCTAGAGGACTCACTCATGATTTTTCTAGTGACTATCATGGAGATATTTAAAACGAGGTGCCATACCATTTTTAGTTTTAAAGGCCTCGAACCAACATGCTTTCTCTAACCAGTGTGGTAGGTGCAGCTCAGATGTCTCCCTGAAATGTGTTCTTGGACATTTTCTTTCCCTGTGACCTCGACCCCAGCCATGCAGTGGCTCAAGATCCACAGACAGTCACCCTGAAATGCTAGCTAGTGGAAATTTTGTGATATGGGCACTCTGCCCCCAAGGATTTGGACATATGTTTTTTGTGTTTAAATCAACAGAAAAAAGTGCAGCTGTAGCCGTCGTCTCCATATAATCATTGAGGTAACCCTTTTCCTTGCACGTTCTGGGAGCCCCTAGAGTGCCAAGCTTGTCACTTGCCATCCCTTCTGTGCATCGAGGTGAGTCCAATAGGTCAGATGAAAGGCAGAGACTGGCAGAGAATAATCACTTATTTACATAACACTGAGGAATAGCTGTACAGAGACCAAGACACACACGTTACTTATAATAGTGTGGCCATAGGGTCACATTGTCAAGAGGCAGCCTTTAGAAAAGTGCTTTAGTTGGTTACTTATGAACTCTGGCCTATTAATGTGCACTAAATATAGAAGGTAGCTCAAAATCTCTTTACAAAAATATATTGTGAGCTAGATTTATTGACATAAGGGGAAAAATTGTTGACTCTTTTCCCATAGTCATTTTATTTTTAAGCATATACCATTTCTTTTTATCACTGGTAAGAAGTAACTTGGGTGAGTTACTTCCAAGTGTCTATTTGTTGTTGTTGTTGTTGTTGTTGTTTTTAATATTAAACTTGTATAGCAGCTTTATTTACATTCACCAAAAACTGGAAACAGCTCAAGTGCCCTTTCACTGGTAAAAGAATAATTAAGTCGTGGTTCCTCCATACAATGGAATACTAATTAACAATGAAAAAGAGGAACTAGTAACATCTGCAACAATGTGAATGAATCTCAAATGCACTTGCTAAGGGGAAGAAACCTGACTCAAAAGCCTATGAATTAAATTATTCCATTTATGTGACATTCTGGAAAAGATGAAACTGTAGGGACCTGTCTTGGTGTATAGGTGGTTTCTTGGGGTTGAGGGTAGGTGAAGTTTTAACTCCAAGGCACAATCCAGGGGAATAGTTTGAGGTGGTGGAACTTGGTTGTGGTGGTGATTACTATGTGAATCTATATATTTCAAAATGTACAGAACTGTACACTAAAAAAGGTGAATTTTAATGTATACAAATTAAAATAAAAGGAATGATGGCATTTATACAACACACTCAGAAATATGGACTTATTTTGAAAGGAACAATGTATATATTTGAATTCCATGAATGTTTATTGATTAGCTACCATAATGCAGCACTTTATGGGAAATCATAAAGGAAGTACTGGTCCAGGGACTTGGTGGTATAACAAACAACTTTGATAAATATGTACAGAAAAACTGCAAGATAATTTTAAGGTTATAAGCATAGTATGGGAATTTAGATGGAAGAGGAAGAGACATCCAGTTGGGATCATGGACGATTTTTTTTTTTTAAAGAAAACAAGGAAAGTTTTAAGGAATAATAATAAGCAATAATAATAATAATGAAAATCTTGAAGAATGAGTAGATTTTAAAAATTTTTTTTAGTAAACTTTAAATAAAAGTATACTATTCCTACAGAAAAGTATGTACATTTTACATGTACACCTGATAAATTTTCACCAAGTGATCAGCACCCTATTAAAGAGACCATTATTAGCACACTTTGCCTTCTGCTCGTCAACCCCTCCCCCAGGTATAATCACTGTTGACTTCTAACATCATAGATTAATCATGTCTGGGTTTTATTTAACTTTATACTATCGGAGCCATATAACATGTACTCTCATGTCTGGTCCTTTGCTCAGTGTTATATATGTGAGATGCATCCCCTGGCAATAGTTTATTACCAGAGCATATTCCATTGTATGACTACATCCCTATTTATCTCTTCTACTGCTGATGGGCATTTGGGTTGCCTATAGCTTTGCTTGTTATGAGCAGACTACTATGAACATCATTGTATGGTTTTGGTGAACAACATACACATTTCTGTTTGGTACATACCAAGTGGTGGAATTAGTGGATGAAAGGGCATGTGTATGTTAAGCTTTGGTAGACACTACAAACAGTTTCAAATCTTTGTACAAGTTTACACCCTCAGCAGCACATCTGAATATTCCAGCTGCTATCTCCTTGCTAACATTTGGTAATGTACCTCTTTTCATTTTATTGAGGACTGTGTTGGATGTTCGATAGAAAGGGATTGTCAAGCACAGGAATGATATTCCAGGCAAGAGGAACTACCCAAGCAAGATTATCCAGCTAGGGTTAAAGAATGAATACGTCATTTATAGTGCTTGGGGTACTTTGACTAGTAAGGTAAGTTGGCCTTGATTGCCTGTCTAAATAAGATAGATATTCGAAATTCATTCATTCCATGTTGATGAACCATTTTTTTTTTAAATAGTTGCATGAAAATAGCAAAGCCATCATTTAAGAAGAATTATCTAGTTGTAAGTGTAGGATATATTGAGTGGAGTCAGGAGGACAATTTAGCATTCAAGGCTAGAGCTGAATCATGGCAGAATAACTCTGAGGACATGCAGTTTAGTGGTTGATAGATAATGTGTGAATAGTTAAGGGGAAAGAAGAGTCAGAGATACCTCTGACCAGTGATGTCAAAATTCACTGTTATCTTTCTTGACGAATGATTTATTCCTGCTATCTCTGTTTCTTCACTTCTTTACACGCCTTACTTTCTAACGTTTTTTCTTCAGTTGTTAAATATACATATAGAAAAATGCTAAAACCTACTGGTTTAAGAAGAACAATAAAACAAATAGCCATGTACCCACTATATCTTGAGATATAGAACACTTTAGAAGCCTCGTCTTTGGTTACATCCTCCTCTCCGCCTCTTCGAGTTAACCCCACCCTGAATTTTAGATAATCACTCCCTTGCCTTTCATTACAGTTTTACTGTCTATTATTGTATCTCTAATGTATGTTTTGAACTTAAAACAAATGGAATCATATGACAGTATTCTATATGACTTGTCTTTTTTCATTCAACATAATTTCTTATTTTATCCTTGTAGAGACATAGGTGTGGTTCATTTACTTTCACAGTTGTGTAGTAGTCCACTGTCTCTATTATCCCCAATTTATTACTCTGTTCCTCCTTAATCTTTAATCCTGTGTGATGGCTTTAATCAAAATAATTTTTATACATTGCAGATACTGTGGCATATGTGAAAGATATGTCTTATATTGAAAATTTTGCTTAACTATTTAGTGCTTACAGTGCATTGGAATTACTTTGTCTCCTGTATGGAAGAGGTGCTTACTCTAAGAGTTTCTGAACCTTGCACTATTGAAATTTGTGGCCGGATATTCTGTGTTGTGGGGGCTGTCCTGTGCATTGCAGGATATTTAGCAGCATCCCTGGTCTCTGCTTACTAGATGCTATTAGCACCCGCTTCTCCATTTGTAACAATCAAAAGTGTCTCCAGACATTGTCAAATGTCCCCTGGTGATAAAATCATCCCTACTCTAAAGTATTAGGATTCAATGAAAAGGCTTTGAGTTACCATGATTGACAGCAGAGAATCATCACTGTAACCTTCCTCTTCTCTGCCGCCCAGTCCAGCCCCAGATAGTGACTGTGGAACAGTGGTATGTTCTCATCTTTTGGCAGTGGACCTTCCCTGGTCTGGGAGAGCAGCCATTTCCTCTTGCAAGTGCGTTAGCTGTCTCACTTCAGGCTGGTGACTATTTTCTATATTTTCATAGACTGCAAGTTTATATTCTCTCTCTCTTTGCCATAACCCCTCCTATCCTAGAGATGGTCTTTACTTTTTGTGTCTGATGAGACAATCATGCTCATTGCATTTATAAATTGTTTCTATTTCTCTTTTTGAAATTATCAGTTTAAAAGCTGTAATAAATACATATTTAATAAAGCAAGTTAAAAATGCCAGTGAACTGTAAGATGTGCATGTTTTGAACACACATTTTTCTTGCATGATAGATAGTTTGATATTAATTTAGGCTTAAGTGCTGTAGAAAATAATGTGGAATGCTAAAACAATGGAACTTTTGATTTAAGAAATTTAAATTAAAATATATTTTGGTGGCACACAGTTCTACCATAACTTTGTGTATAGATTTTTTTCAAGTGCAATACAAATCTGTACATGAATCTCAAAGCATTATAAAGTTGGCTCCATCTAGTGTATAAAAGTATTTTACAGCTGGGGGCGGAAATCTGTACTAGGATACTCTTTTGGCATGGTACTTCATTATAAAATTAGAAAACAAAACAAAACAAAAGTGGACTATAAGCTATATTTGTGCCCCAGGAGATAACATCCCAGAAGTGACGTTCACAACATGAGAGGAAAGGTCATTATATATTGAAACATCAACATCAAACATGCCTGACATTCTATTCTAACAGCCTTGTCCTTTTTTTTTTCTTTTTCTTTTTTTTTTCTTTTTTTCTTTTTTTTTTTTTGAATTGAAGGTCTTATTTACAGGCACTATCAACAAACATAGTGTGTCACTCCATTGTGATATTCTCAGCCGTACTTGGCCAGGTCTTCATTCTTCCTGTATAGAATCATATCTTAGAGTCATGCTCATTATCCACACTTAGGGAGTGATTAGGGCCAGGCCCACTTAATATGATTTTAGAACCCTACATGATTTTCTTTATCAGACTGAAATTCTTTGTAGCTGTTAGCTTCTCACTACAATAAGAATAGGCCACTATTTCTGGACTGTGTTTAATCTTGTTTCCACTGAAGGATTCTGGCTTGTTCTTTATTTTTCTCATCAGTGTTTCCCAATTTTAGCCATACTCATACTATCTTTATGACTTTGCCCCCTTAAAAAATTAAAAATATATTTAAAGGAGATGCTATAATAAATGGAAACCACAAATGGAAGTATGTGTAAATTAATATTATGGAATTGGAGGACATTGTTATTAGGCGTATTGTCTGGAAGAGCCTGAGTATGAGGTCTGAGCTTTTTTTGTTACAAAGGGCAAGTGTTGAGAGACTGAAGATATATTAGCATCAAACAGAGACTTTTTCCTGGGATGAAAGAAATTTGAAAGGGCCTTTCTCATTGAATAATGCCATGGTTATTTAATATGGAGTCTGTGTGTCTCTATTTGAGATAATCTTGTATTCCACACTTTGGGAAACTATGCTCAAGATTTACCATCTTTGCCAAAGGAAGTTCGTCATTCTCCACCAAATTTCCAAAAGTCTTATTTCTCCTCCAGCCTTTTCGAATAATTCTTTTCTGAGCACTTTCTTAGTTATTCTTTCATTAGCATATGTAAATTGTGCTGATACATTGTATTACCTTTTTTCCCCCTTGTAACCACATTTTCTCATTCAGGGAAGCCTGCTTCTTTCCTTATTTGTTTGTTTGTTTGTTTGTTCGTTCGTTTAAAGGTAGGTCGTGGTCAAAAGTGGCCAGGGAAAGTTTCATGGTCAATTAATTAATCATTTAACCCATAGACAAATAGTTATTGGGCACCTACTCTGAGTCTGAAATTGTGCCCGATTCAAGAATGAAGAGGTGAACTAAACAGACATGGTTTATGCCTTCATGGAATTTAGTATCCAGTGTGAGCTTCTGGGTACACAAAAATAAAGAGGCAACTTCAGTGAAAGGCTCTCATTTTACAATTGGTTTACTTCTGTGATTGTTGGGTGGCTCACATAAATTTGGACCAGGGAACCATAGTGAGAGGTATGTATGTGGCTCTGGAGTTTCAAACCCAGATCTGTGTGCAGCTCATTACTCACTTCTCTCCCTATTCCTCGGCTTCTTTATTTTAATAAAAGTGATTAAATAAACATGAGGTATGATATGCCAATATAAGGTACAGTTATCAGTATGATGATATGATGAATTCTTTTTTCTCTGCTCTCTTTTCTTTTTTTTTTAAATGAGACAGAAACATGATCTCACTTTTTCAAATTTTCAGTTTTCTGCCTGGCACACTAAAAATAAAAATACATTGAACCTTGACCTAGTATTAGAAACTGAACAGCTTATTAATGGGAATATCATAGTGGATGATGTTTAAAAATTGCAAATTCATGCAATTTCAAATTGTGTGTTTAAAATAATGAAAGATTTGAACAGAGTTACTCAAAAACATTTCCATTATTAGCGTCTAAGATTCATCATATATGATGTATTTCACTGATGTGTTTCAAGCATATTGAGCAGTGCCTGAGACATAGTAAGTGCTCAATAAATATTTGTTGACTGAATGTGTTTTAATAAGAATATATTGATTTTTTTATCTTTTACTCATCATTTTGTCAATAGCTCTTAAAAATAAACCAATATTATTTGATATAGGGAGCCAGATAAGCTTCATGGGAGTGGGTATTATTCTCTGCATCCGTATTACCATCCTTGCCTGTAATACCTGGTAGGTAATTACTACTTGGTAAATGTTAAAGAGAGAATTAGGTAGCTTTGTTGGGCACTTTTAAAAATAACATATTTTATTTTCCAGTTGTAGTGGGCATACAATATTATATTAATTTCAGGTGTGTAACATAGTGATTAGATATGTCTCATAGTGATCACCCCAATAAATCTAGTGCCCCTTTGATACCGTACATAATTATTATAATATTACAACTATATTCCTTATGTTTTTTTATATCTCCATGACTATTTTGTAACTACTGTTTTTTCCTTCTTAATCCCTTCCCCACTTTTCACCAACTGCCCCAACCCCCTCCCATCTGGGAACCCTCAAATGTTCCCTATACCTATGAGTTTGTTTGTTGTTGTTGTTTATTTTGTTCTTTAGATTCCACAGGTGTGTGAAATCTTATGGCATTTGTCTTTTTTTTAACTGACTTACTCCACTCAGCACAATACCCTCTAGGTCCATCATGAAATATTTTTTTCTATCTCTTTACTTTCAGTCTGTGTGTGTCTTTTAATTTGAAGTGAGTCTCTTATAGGCAGCATATGTAGGATCTTGTTCTCTTATTTATTCACCCACCCTGTCTTTGATTGGACATTTAATTCTTTTTTCATTTGAAGTACTTGTTGATAGATATAGAGTTGTCATTCTTTATTTGTATATTTGGATATACATTTTTTTCTTAAAGAAGTCCCTTCAACATTTCCGTAATACTGGCTTGAAGGTGATGAACTCCTTTAGCTTCTTCTTGTTTGGGAAATTCTTTATCTGTCCTTTTATTCTAAATGATAGCTTTGTTGGGTAGAGTAATTTTGGTTGTAATTAGGCACTTTTTTTAAAAGGACACATGGCAATATTTTTAAGCAAAGATTTATTTTTCTTTTTTGTCACTTCATGGCAGTATAGCTTGAAATTAAACAGGCTATTAATTTAAAATATTGATTATTTTATTTTAATGTTTTACTATCAATATATATATGTATGTATATATATATATATATATATATATATATATATATATATATATATATATATATACACACACACTTAGATTATAGCCAAGACTCCCTAGAGTGTAAATGAAATACAGAATGCTAATGTGTATTGAGTTTATTATGATTGATTGGATTTAATCAACAGAGAGGAAGGATTTCTGTGCAAATATTATTTTTCTCATTTTAAATCCTGTCTGCTTAGCATAACTGAAACAGGATGTCATTAGTATAAGAGTGAGTATTGAGATGCTTTAGAGGTTTGGGAAATTTTGATTATTAACATAAATTTAACATAAGGTAATCTATTTAACACAAAGTTGTTAAAAAGTTTTGCTTATTTAAATACATGATTTTCTGCTTGATTTTTGGATGTGCATATGTAGTAAAAATACAAATTAAAAACACAATTTGTAGAATGAGAGCAGAAGGCTTTCTAGGCTAGAATGTTTTGTCTGTAGCTAAGACACCATTGAAAAGGCGTTTTTGGCAGTCCAACGTCAGGAGAAGTTACTGATTATCACCAACATCTTAGTTTTTAGTTATTCATTGTGAACAAATTATTCATGAATTTCTCTAGACATTTTCTGAGTTTGTATATATTTGGAATCTGTACCTTCTCTTTAGAAATCACATTTCAAAAGTATCTTCACTGTTGTTTCCAAATCATAAATTTTATCTGCCCTACAACTTGAAGTTCTTTGAGCCTCCAAGGACTGACTTTTCATACCCTATGGTATTCTGAAATAGAGTCCTTGTTCCTGCATAATATTGATTGATTGCTTTTTTTTTCTAGGCAGTGTGTTAAGTACTTTACACACCTTACCTCATTTAGTTGTCTCATTAACCTATTTAATAGGTAATATTACCCCCATTTTACAGATGCAGATATTGAGACTCAGAAATTGTACAAGTTGCCCAAGGTAAAAGCTACAAGATGAATACACTGTGGGGTATGTGTGTGTATGTGTGTGTCTACATTGTACCACCACAGTATGTGTCTTCAGTTGAAAGATGGAGCTAAGTTTATATCTGTAGGAGCAATATATCAGCTATTCACTCATATGTAAAACAGTGGCCGTTCACAGGTTTGCTGTCCACAAGTGAAACACTGCCTTAGACCCTTACCACATCTTGTGCAAATTGGAGTGTTCATACCTCAATTTCTTGACTTCTATACCACCTTCCACCATAACGTGTTGTCCACAAGAAACAGTCTATCGTGCTGCCTTCAGCTTAGTTTTTGAATACAAATGTTTAATTTACATACATAAACTACAAAGCCTAGCTGATAAAGTATCCCTTTCTTCATTACTTCTATCCCATTTTTACATTTTCCCCTTGGACCATAAAGGATTTGGATGGTTTTTTTTTTTTTTTTTTTTTTTTTTTTTTTGAGTTGTTGATATCCTGATATCTTATTCAGGGATAGAAGCTTGGGAAGGATTGATTTACCTTCCTTAGCAGCCAGGACCTCAACTAATGTGGTCTGTGGGGGGTCACTTCTAGTAGCTGAATATCTTGTGGCTTTAACGTATTTTAACATTTTACCTCATGCTTGGAAGAAGAAAGAAACTGATGTCTTAGATGACATCAGTTTATTCTCTTGCTTCAATTCTTAATACCCTTAAGAAGATGGCAGAGACATCCTGTGTGCTTATTTGCTTTTCGGTCTGAACCTTCGAAAAAGATATTACAGTGAAAGAGAAATCCACATTTTTCTTTTTAAGCGAGTTAGGAGATAACCGCTAAATTGGGAGAAAACCCCACAAATTTAAAGTCCTAAAGTAGATTTTATTTTTTGTGAAGTCATATCGTAACTTTGCACCCTCCTTATGGCAGCAACATTATCTTTTCCTGCTTGTCTACCTAGATAAGGAAAGTAAATGGCATTTTTATGAAATTTGTCATTTGAAGGATTGCCTTTGAAGTAGAATAATCTCAGCATTTCCCTTCCCAACTTTGTGTTATATCATGAACTTGTTTTATGTTGTAGGTTGTGGTTTGCTTATTACAAATACCTCATTGCCATTTATAGATAACAAAGAAATAGCCTCTGGATCATCTTTAATGCAGTAGTAATATTTCTTTTGAAGTGAACTGTAAGAGAATATCAAAGAGCTCAAGCTAGGGAATTAATGTGTTGTATTGATTATTATATTAAATGAAAGGCCAAACTATTATTTCATGTGCTCTCCCTTCAATTGCTTAAAAATTTAGAATTTGGAGTGTCTCTTTGTAAATCCTGTTTTTATTCTCAGGACAGATATTTCTAAACAATTTTTAAAAACATTAATTTTTCCCTCTGGATATTTGTATAAGCATCTGAACAGTATTTAAATAATGTTGGCATGAGCTCAAATTAAGTTTACCTGAGGTCATTTTGGTCTTGTCTGCATTTTCCTTCTCAATGTTACAGGGCATCCTTGTGCGCCAGGTACAATGGGCAGTCTTTCAGAAGATGCTGTGTCATCATTGTTACCAGGAGATCTGTTCTTGGTAGTAGAAAAAAATAGAAATAAGATGGAAGAGATAAAGGTGATTGAGTGGTACTGAACAGTTATTTCTGCAGATAGGTAGTCATTAAAAATTTCCTTCAGTCAAGCTGTGAGGGTTTCAAAATAGAACTGATAGAGCAATTCCTTGTAGCTTTGTATCCCAATACTTTATGGAATGTGACTTGTGTTTAGCAACTAAAACCTCCAAACAAAGAGTATACAATTGTGCCCCATTTATTCCTGTTGACTTCCTTCCTAATTAATGAAATGTCTCTCTCAAATTATGCTTTATAGATCCTTTCTTACCTGATCCTTTACTATTTTGTTACTCTCCCTTGCCTTCATTCCTTCATCCTTCCCTCCCTTCCTCCTTCCTTCCCCTTCCTTCCTTCCTCCTTCCTTCCTTCCTTCCTTTCCTCCTTCCTTCCTTCCTTCCTTCCTTCCTTCCTTCCTTCCTTCCTCCTTCCTTCCTTCCTTCCTGAAAATATTTATTGAGTACTTACTATATGCCAGGCACTGAGAAAAAATAAATACAAAGGATTCTGCCTGGCCTCAAGGATAAAAGATACTTAAATGAAATGATTACAAATTGGATTGAGTGCTATAAAAGAAACAAAACAAACATATACTGAGAGAGCAAAAAAACAGAAGTAGGTGTTTCTACTTTAGACTTCCCTGGGGAAGAAATATAAAACCTCATCTGAAAGATAAAGAAAAGCCTGGGCCATGTATGGGTTTTAGAGCAGGCATTCTGTCCTCCCTCCCAACTTTTACCATAGATGATTGGCATGTGTTTGTGAGTTTTAGGTTTCTCTGGGTGAGCCCCTGAAAAGCTAACCCTCTTGCATCTTCATTTTTGTCTTCCCCACAGCACTGAGAACAGTGTCTCACATGCTGAGTGAATCAATAAATGTTTGAGTTTCAGGGCCTTTCGGTGGCATCTTACTTTCTTTTGACTATTAGCTTAATGGCATGTGGAAAGAGGAGGGGATGTGTTGTTACTCTGGAGAGTACTCTTTAAGTTTTATAACCACTGTAATGGTACTATTAATTACCTGATACTAAAGCTTTCAATGAACATTCAAAGCATATCCACAGTAATTCCAAGTGGGCAGTTTAAAGAATTAAATTGTACAAGTAAAAGCCTTCTTTATTCAACAAATAAAGGGAGCTTACATTCTTGGGTGTTTTCCTACCACTCTTAGGGAGGTAATTTGCATAGAATATGTTATATATAGTTATATACATTATAATATGTTATATGTTACTGGTTCCCAGGCCTGACTTTACATCAGACTTTTATAAGAATCTTAAAAAATATACAGAATTCCAAACCATACCCCTGGAGAGTTTCATTCAGTTGTTTGGGGAAAAATTTATGACATTTGTGCTTTTAAATGCTCCTGAGTTGATTTTAAGGGAGTGGAATGTGGAGAAGGGTCCCCAGGAGCTTCTGATAGGAATACAGGTTTGGAATCATTGGCCGGGGTCGTAGGAAACATGTGCAGACTGGGTAGATGTTTCCTTAGTGGTGTGGAGGAGCTAGTTTGTGGGACACTACAGTGCTGGGCACATGATAAGCCCTTATTAGCTACCATGAGGCTGGAGATGAAAGTGTGTGGTTACTGAAAAGAGCAATGGCTATCAGAAGAGAACACATAAGAAAATTGTGTTCTTTGTGGACAATAAAACATTTGACACCCAAGTAGAATAAGAAGAATTCTGACTGTGATAAAGCAGGTTCTGCTTTTCTTCAAGCTGAGTTTTGGACAGGATAACAGGTAAAACGTCTTATCTCTTCTCTAACCTGTTCAACATAGTGATTGAATTTTCCCTTCCAAAAAGATTCCAAGGCCCAAATTTAGTATCCAAAGAACAAGTCAGCTCTCTCTTGGATGTTGATAGTTTTAAGTTCCATTTTAGTCAAGGTCATCTGTGAAAAGGTCAGTAAGAATTTTGATGACTGCAGTCGATTTGCTGGAAATTGGGGCGAGGGGTAGTAAATAAAATTTGAAATGCATTAGAGTACAGGTAATTTTATTTTGCATTCAATGTTTTACTTTTTAAAATATTACCTTTTCCTTTTCTCCATTATCATATCTTAGTTTGTGTTTAAATTTAGGGTTTGTATATGTAGGTGTGTGTGTGAGGGGGTATACATACGCATATATTCTATATGCACTTGGGATGCACATCTAATTAGTACAAATGTGCACAGGGGAATTGCTCACATATTATAGATAAATTCGTTTTAAAGGTATTTATTGAATATCAACATGGACTGTTCTGTTAGGTTCTAGGGATACATGGTAAATCAGACATGGTTTACCATGTTCCTGCTGCTCAGAAGACATTCATTGAATAATAGGGTGACTGCTTGAGGACCAGTATGTTAGTATTGGGGAAAAGTATGTAATATTTCATGAATTTTATAGATAGAGACAGATGTGCACATTTAAGTCAAGCTTTATTCCATTTGCTAGTAAGGATTTCATTGCTTGTCCAAGAAGATTCTTGAAGAGCACTGGTATAATATAGAACTTTCTAAAATACCATTAATAAGTTGAACACATGCCCCTTAAAAGTAATTTTATTTAAACACTTATATAAATGGTCAATGGCTTTCTTCGGGTGTTGGATTGTTCAGGATAAAAAAGTCAGGTGATGTCATTGTCTGAACATGCCAGGGGAGCATTTGGCACCATACTGTGTCCTCTCCTGGAAAGGCTGGAATTGATATCATTGTTTCATGGTCAACATTTGAGAGCCCATGGAGGGTACAGATTTTTCTGTGTGTAAGCATGTAATAAATCAGGGTTTCAATTCTAAAATGTACCTGAGTACCTTGTAACTTAATGCAGTTACAAATAGTGCCCAAGATGAGAGGGAGTCTAGCTCGGTGTTTTCAAACATAATCTCTTAAAGGTCTGGTAATTTTCTGCCCTATTTTCCTTGATCTTTTACTTTCTCTATTTCTGGTCAATGTGAATCCAGGATAACAGGCCTAACCATGTCATAAACATAAGAGCTATTTTTCAGTTGAGAGCTTTATTATGTGTCAGACTATGCTAAAGACACATTACATATAGCTCCTCCATCTTTCACAGTAATCTGTGTGGTAGCCACTTAGCATTTCCCCTTTCTCAGGTGAAGAAATGGTTCCATAGAAAGTTTAGTAATTTGCATAGGCTGCAGAATTAGTAAGTGGTGGGATTTCAATCTGGACAAGTTAATACCAGAACCTATATTGTTAATTTTTATGCTATTCTGTGCTAGTGGAAGAAGGGAGGTGCGGTTAGTTGACAAAGGGAGTACTGTAGCACCTTAGCCATCCTTTTACTGGTAGCAGCAGGACATCTGGCATGTAGGAAGTAGTCAATAACTGTTGGTAATGAATACAGTTACTGTATCAGGGACCTAGATTCCTCACTTCACTTTTATTCTTTTTACATATTGGTCTTTAATTTTTCCATTAGTCTGTCTACTTTTCTCCACCCCTTCTCTCCCCCTTCCCCCCTCATTGCCCTATCCCCATCCATGAGCTATCATTGCCTCCTACCAGGACCTTGCAGTATCTATCCATAGCCAGTCTTGCCTTCTCCAGTTGGTTCTCCATATAGCAGCCAGAGGGACCTTTCTAAAAATTCAAATCTGAGCCCGTTGCTCTCCTGCTTACAAGTTCCCAATAGTTCCTGCTCGTATTGGATGAAAATCAGCTACCTTTCCATGGCCTACCAGATCTGCATAGTCTGGCCTTGGTTGATGCTTTGATTTCATGGATGCCGCACTTTCCCATCATTTTCTGTCTTCTAGCCGCAATGGATCTTCCTTCTAACTTCCCACACCAGGGTCCTTGCAAATGTTGTTACACTGCTCAAAAGACTCTTCTTCTGTGCCCCTGCTGTACCCCCTCCACTGCTCCCCAACTCAGATCTCAGCCCATATGTCCGTGCCTTAAGGGAAGCTTTTTTTAGCCCTTACATTTTAAGCTTTTCCAGCTTGCTGTAGCAGTGATTACATGTATTATTATTATATATGAGTGATTGTTTGATATTTGTGTCACAGTAGACTGTAAACTCTCAGAATTTATACAGTGTCTGGCACATAGTAGGTATTCCATAAGTATGTATTAAACAAATGAATGAATGAATAAATGAATGAAAAATAAACAAAGAATAAAAAGAGCCAGAACTAGCTTATCTGAGACTTCCTATTGGATGTTTCCTTTTATTAAAGGGAATCTTAAAATGAGATCATTTCATTATATTATAGCATTCGAGGCTGATTATAGCTTATAGAGGTTGCATTGTTTTCCAACCATTTACTTGGGAGACTCTTAGGCACAGAGAGGAAAAGTAATTTGCTCAGGGTACATGGCTTGTCAATGTCAGATGTCTTTGTCCTGACCTTTAGATTGTATGTAGAGAGAAAGATACATATTTTCATAACACTGTGGGACATCTTCGGTGTGCTGAGTCTGTAGGAGGTGCATCAATATTTGATAATATTGATGTGGTTATGTTGGAATTTTAAAGTGTCTTTTAAGAACATGTATTTTTTTTTCCTTGTATACTAGTGTGTTCAGAATTTAATTGGATCACAGTCTATGAAGGCACTGGTTTACAGCCTAATGCTTTGTATGTCCTAAAAGATGGTACCCACAATTAGAAGCAGCTTGTGTTTGACTCTCACCAGGACTGGTCAAGGACAGCCTTTCTTATATTCTTGGGGTCTGAGGGTAAGAAATGCTGTCTGGATCTCTAGCCTGTCAGCAGGAAAGCATGTTCATTTATCAGGCTCTAGTTCCAAAAATGCCTGTTAACAGATGCAAAGCAGCTAGAGGTATGTGATGAGCTGATGCCCAAGATCTCCCTAACTGAGAAGGGGCACAAGCAACCCCACAACTCTCCTTAATTCTGCAACTCTTGTCAAGTGTTAAAAATTCACTGGTATGTGAAATTACCTCTCCTTTCAAGTTCTCTAATAACAAACAGCCGCTGCAAGCCTCACCCGGTACCTGCACTCAGGAGGGCTAAGTAAGCATCCCAAGGTGCTCGTCTGGCTGCTGGTTGGTTCCTGGCCGAGCCTGGGTCCTTGCGTAGCCCCCTTTGCAGTGTGAGGCAGCATTTTTGTCCTGCAGGTACAGTAGGTACTGGATTAAACAGGTCTGCTATTGCAGACAGACACCAGGCACCTTTCTAGCAGGAGCTGTGTTTGGATTGGAGTTTCCAGGGCCTTATCAGGAGCCACCCCTAGTGACATAGCCAGTGCCAGAACTAACTTTGACTTTCACTCTTCGCCAAGGGCTTGCAGAACACCTTAAAGGAAAAAAGATGGAGGCGCTCAGAGTTCAGATGTTCATGCCCTGCGCCTTTGAAAGCTTATATCTGTAAGTGAAGTTTTATTCTGGAAATAATCCCGGGACCACTTAACAGGAGTGATTTTTCTTTTAAGGGGGAGGACAGCGAAAGGGAAGGTTTTATTGGGAGGTAAAAATACTGGAACTGTTACTTTGTGACTGTGGCTTTAATTAGCTTGAGCTGTATGTAACCTCTAGGAGGTAGATAAGACAAGGAAAACAACTAATTTGTGGGGGGAATCAAAAGCTAGCCCTTTAGATTTGCCTTTTTGTTTAAAATTGAATGTTGGGCTTAAATTAATAATGCCAAAAAATTACTGCTTAAAAAATCTGAGAATAGAGCTTGATTTAAGATTACAAGTTAGACTGCAGTATAGCTTTGTTATGAATTAAAAAAGGATTTTCTTCAGGAAAAAGAGTATGCCTAATAGTAACATTTGTTAAAACTGCCCCATTGCAGACACTTTGGATTTTTGCTCTCTCCTATTTTTTCTTGACTGTGGAATAGTAGCAGTAGCATTAATAAAATCTCCTTTCCATTTCTGTGTATTGATTTTTTCCCCTCCCTTTGAGAGGAAAAAAAAACCATCCAAACATCAGAATCATCTGCCCGACATGTAAATGTAGAATATGTTTAAAACTGTCAGTTTCAAAGAAATACTAAAATGGAGAATTACAAATGGATGATAACTCTCCCTACATTCTTTAACATTTACTTTTAATGTTAGGTGATAAGATTTGAAAACAATGCTGAAAGCTGTGTCCCTAAGTGAATAGGCATTCAAGCAAATCACCCTATGCAAAAGCCACCTCTGGAGCTTAATAATTATTTACTGAACGTTCCTGGGTCATGAGAGAGGTTCTGATTAAGTCAGAAATGCATTATGTTCAGCAGCTTGTGAAGGTGTGTTTAAAGACGGCAAGAATAATGGAAAAATACTAAATGTAGCAGAACTATTTTGAGAATTTGATTCTTAAAAAAATAAAATTCTTAGTTTAAGTGTGGTTAAAGTTCATAATGTTCAATAGACACATCTTTAAAAGGTCTTATAGAAGCTTTTAAAATGGTTTCTAATTTCTTGTGTTGTTTTTGCTGTATTGAGTTTGCTCAATGAAAATATGTTTTTCATTCTGTATTTCATTAACAGTTTACTTATCTCTCTAAAATGATAGAGCATTTTCATGAACAAAGTATATATAATTATGTATTTAAAATGTCATTATGCTAGAAATGTTATAAATTTTTACTTTGTAAATCAGATAATAGTTAGGGAGGTAGTAACCATTCCTTGTGATTCATACACCATAAGAATGTCCTCTATAACCTAATAATTTTTAAAATATTAATTTTAAGCAAATTAATGGATGTTGTGTGGCTAAAACATATTCTGATGCAGCATAAGTACAGTGGTGATGTCACCCTTGAATGTACACCCAAATTAATTCTTAATTTCAACTACTTTTGCTAAATTATTTTGAATTTTTTGTTGTGGATAACAAATACTTGCCATAGGAGCATGCTTCCCTATCATTTCTCAGAATGAAATTCTTATCACATATCTTTGACAAAACTTGTTCACTGAGCTGTTGCCCATTAACTGCTTTGTGCTTGTTCTTTTAGGGAAGGCACACACTGTGAATTAATTGTTTCTTTTATATTTTCCTCTAGGAAAGCAAAGGAACCATAGCATAAACAGCAACATTCTAAGAGTTTTGGCTTCCTAGAAAATAACTTGTCAGTTTTCACTAGTTTTGAGATGGTAAGATGCTCAGATGATGCCAATGCAGAATTTAAAACATAGCAGAGAAGAATTCATTGCCTAACTTTTACTTGTCTACATGGTGTGTTGACCACCATTCCCAGTATCTTACCTATGTTAACACATTTGATTCTCATAATTCCTCAATGACAAAGGTACTTTTGTTTTACCTCCATTTTTCAGATGAGAAAATTGAGATTTGGGCAAATGGAAAATCCTGCCCAAGTCATATAGCTGAAAAATGATAGGGCCAGGCTTTCAACCTAGGTATACTGGCTCCAGCGCTTCTGCTTTTTTCTGTTATGTTCTATAGATTTTCATTTAACATACTGAGTGAATTGATGTTTCTTTCTCTGCTTTTTGATTGATGGATTTCTCTAATGCCAAGATTTCTGAATTACCTGAACTATATAATTTCAGCTTTTGAGGGGCCACATATAGTTCAATGCTACAGTATTTGTCTGTCAAATGTTTTTCCTGTGTCATATTCACTGTCGATTATAAGGCAATTGTTTGGAACGGGAAAACTCTCTAGAATATATGCATTGATTATAAGATTTGTTCTGACTTGGAAAGTCTTAAAATGTGGAGGAACAGTTTTTCTTAGAATTAACGAAATACAGTAAGTCTTTAGAGCTCATATCTCCTTGGAAAAATGTGTTATGGGTAACTGGATGATTTAAGCAAATGGTTTTGACTAAAGTTCTTCCAACACTAAGGTTCCAATATTATCCAATTTTTTGAGGTGAAGTATTTGTTAGGATAGAGAAACCAAATTTGCCTATTGAAGAGGTATTTGTCTCATCCTCCTATGTGCCAAATATTTTTCTAGGTGCTGGAAAATCTATATATGAATAAAATGTAGAAACTTTTATCCTCATGGAACTAGCTATCAGGTCATGAAGGACCAGGTATATTTCAACTCCATCATTAAGTTCAGGGCCTCATCCTCATGGTCCAAAATAGCTGTTTGAGCTCCAGCCATCACAGCCAAATTCCAGGGGACATGATGGCAGAAGGTTCAAATAAAGGTGTATCTCTTCAAGAAGAATTTCTGGAGGTACCATATAACATTTCTACTTAAATCTCATTGACAGAAGTTAGGCATGAAGCCAGTCTAGCTCCTAGAAAGCTGTGGAATGTTATAGCATTTGGCAGAATACCAGCCAAAACAATGAGGAAACAGGAAAATGGATACTAGATTACTTGAGTTGCAGCTCTTAGGCTGAAACTTTGGCACTTTTTTTTTTTTCCAGAATAACTAATATTTTCTAAGACATCAAAAAACCCAGCTGTGGTATACCAGAACACATCAAACTGGCTTAAGCAAAAACGGAGATTGATTGGCCCTTGTAAATCAACATCTACTATCTAGGTTTATCAAAGGATCAGGAGTGGTTTGATTCAGATTCTCACTGTCATCCAAATATCGAATCCTTCTTTGTTCTTCCTTCTCAGTTTTCCATTCACTCTTTTAACTCACATTACTGTTGTATCTAGTTTGGCTTTTTTTTTTTTTTTCCTCCCAGATAGGCTCAGGAAGTTCCATATTTACATTCTATATTCTACCATCTTTCCAAACCTTAGTGTAAAGGGTTATTTTACCTCAGTAGTTGTCAAAGGCATGACTCTTATTGGATCATCTTGGAGCAGAAGCCCATTTGATGCATATGCTGATTGGCCAAGCCTGGAGTGTATTTCTGTATCTGGAGTTAGTAGCGCCACCATAACCTCATAAATGAAAGTGAAAAAGCTATTTGTTAAAAGTGAAATCAGAGTACTTTACCAAAGAAGTAGGACCGGATTCTGGGCAAGTATGAATAACATGTGACCCCCATAAATCATCACTACTATTTGTAAGGCTGCCTCCTACACCGTGACAGGTGCACCCATTCGCTGCTCCTGAGACCACAGTTAGTACTTCTGTCTTGATTTCCACACAGTATTGCAAATTTGATAGATATTGCTAGACATGTAGTAATTGTTAAGTGAGGGTAGTCTAAGGCTTTTGACTCTTCTCTGACCTGTTATAATGTTGTCTAGACAAGAAGACAAGAGCATATCCTATACCTGGAGCAGTTATTTGAGTAAGTTTAGAATGGTTTTCTGTCTTTAAAAAGATCCTACCAATCACTTTAATGATGATGTCTGAATTCTGTCATTAGGTTGTCAAAGTTTTGGATTAAAGAAGTTCTTTCTTTTAAAATACTCTAGGTGGGGTATCATGCCATGTCATATCAATTATATACACTTTATAGTGAATGAGTTTTTGGAGTCTTTAAAAACATGTCAGCTAGGTGTGCATAGAATTCCATAGTTGGGCAGGGTAAGCAAGAGTTCTAGAGTGTGGTCTAGTGAAAGGAAGCTTCATATGAAAGACAGAAAGCTTAAATGTGAGGCACCTCAACTTCATCTGCTTTTTAGCCTTTTGGTGGTCTGACTTGCAGAGACTATTTCTTGAAGGGAATTGAGTATTAAGACTGTGCTAACCCATAGTGGTATCTGTGGAAAATGGAGATCAGTTGTGGTCATAAAATGAGGAAATGACATCCTCATATTCTTGGTTGAAAATATTTTTTAGTAAGAGATTGGCATTCTCCTTAACTGGAGTGTGTAGAAGTGAGAAACTCTTTGGGAGTGGTGAAAATAAACAACTTAAAAAAAATCTGGTAGTGAAAATTGCCTGGAAGACCATTGTTCATATACTACAGAGGTCTCTTAAACATTTTTGTTCTTAGCTCGTAGTTAAAGAATTTTTTTCAAGCAATCTCAACGTATTTTTATTTTATTTATAAATTAGATACATGTGCTGCTGTACTAATATCACGTTATATAACGTACGAAAAAAAGAAAAATGAAAAATATATATATACATGAAATGTTCTATTTTTTCCTTTCTGTGCCCCCAAAGTATCATTCTTTTGTACCCTCTTTTGAAGAATATTGATATATTGGGAGTACTATTAGGGCTTTCTTTGATTTTGATCGAATCAATCAATTACTGAGATTACTCTCAATGGTACCTGCTGAAGGTCCAGCTTAAAGAATATTATTCTTGAATACATATGGGGAGTGTCCAAATTTTATCAACTAAATGGGGTCAAGGTGTTGAAAAATAAAGATTTCAGATTTTAACATAAATTACAGGTGGTTCTTACTTTTTGGAATGTTTTCTTCCTTTTGTATAATGAAAGATACAGTGCCCCAGAGGTCAAAAGCACTGTCCCTTTTGGACATCATGATAGCCCTCATGTCTAGCAGAACGTGGCCTTTGGAAAGCATTCAAATATCTGTTGAAGGAAAGAAGAGGAGAAAGACAAGCTGCACTTTGCAAGCAATTTTTATTTTCTCTGCTCCAGAAACTGGTAGTAGTTATTGTCTGAGCTGGTAATACTACCCAAAAATGCTAGAATTTTGGCAGGTCTTTATTTTTTTTCTTGATCACTAAATCCCAAGGGTCATGAAGACAAAAGTCCAGAAGATATCAATTTTTGATGCCAAACTGTGAATTCTGTTACTTTCACATTTACATGGGTTATATTCTCTGCTGCTTTAAGTACAACTGACAATTTCTTATTTTCTTATTTCAATTTCAATACTTTCTTATTGGTACTTTCACCATACATGGTTAAAAAAAAATCATGCTTCTATTTACAGAGTGATTACTTTGGAAGGACTGGAAGGGTTAGGATAATGGAAGTGCCGATCATTCTGAAATGTTGTCATTTAAAAAAGATGTATCCATTCACCAACTCTTTAGTGATTTATATACTTGGAGGCACTTTGAAAAGACTCCTAAGAATTTCTTTTAACTAACAAAACAAACTCATTGGGGACAATTTCTATAGATTCAGACTGTATGTTCCTTTTACTTATGATAAAGTCTTGTAACTATAAAGATCCACTGGCAATTTCTGGACTATATTTTTGTCTCTTTGGGTTTATAGCCCATTTGGCAGGGCTGAGTAGTCTTCCCCATTCCATTTCATGCAACATGTTGATTTCCGTGTTGGAAGGACTCTTCAGAGCTCTTGTCAGGCTTACTGGAGGTGGGGATGGAATGTGAATTTCCTCAGACACGGAAGAAAGTGTTCTGGTCTAAGAATAGATGTGTGGTCGTGTACCAACTACTACAAAAACAGGTGCTGATCTTGGGGTGTTTGACTATTAGTTTTCAAACATGGCCAGGCATCAGAATTAACTGCAGAATTTGTGTAGACATATCGATTCCTGAGACTTACCTAAAGTGAAATCAATTTCTAGGGATAGAGACTGAGCATTTTGATTTTCGAGAGCCTACTCAGCTGATTTTGTGACAGCCAGCCTTTTGTATTTGGAAATGCCTATAGCTTAACCTATCCATGACATGGCTTTCTCACCTGTACTTAGCAAAGTTAATATTATTGTCTCTTTCTGTGTCTCCACTGTGAATGTGAACATCAGCCATTGTGGTTTCCTGTATAGAATTACATTGTACCCCAGTGCAGGCAAATGCTAGGCTTTGAGCTCTATCAACTGAATGATTATAGTGAAGATTAATTTTTCCTGGAGAAAAATGCTAGGATTTTTATGTCTCATGAAATAATTGCAGGATAAACTATCTTCTCTCTCCACTCCTGAAAACTTTGTCATGTTCTCTGAATTAAATAGGGATTACCTAAGCTTAAAAGACAAATCTGTTATGGTCCAAACTTGCATTTAGGCTTATAAAAATTGCCTTCTTACATCAGGAAAGAATTAGCATGTTCATGGTTTAATACTATTTTTTACTACAAATTTTTCAGCTGTGTTTCAGTTTATTGGAATATGTTCCAGTCACTGCACTTATTTTTTTTACATCTATTACAAATTTTAATCCTCATCACTGTGCTGACAGGCAAATGTATTAAACATTCTTTATAAATAAGGAAAATGAAGCTCAGAGATGGCCTAACTTGGGCATGACTACAGGTTAGTAAGTCACAGAACTGGATTCTGCTTGAGGAAATGATGAGAGGAAGTACTGGGAAAAGTTTATCAGTTCCTTCAGCCTACAGACCAAATTTTAACTGACAGCAGTTTCCTATCTGGGATGACTCTGATATGGAGACCAAAAACTGATTCTTAGGTCTGCCTAAGGAGTTTGGCATCGTTGTCAAAGGTGAGGAGTGTTCAGGCAGATGTCATTTGGATGCTGGGGTAATGAGTTGAATGGAATTTATGATATACTTAAGTGGTTAATGAAGGTAGTAGAATTAACTATTTGAATTTAGGAATATACCAGATAATTTGGAGCGCATGTCCACATACCTCTACCACCACAGAGAAAGGAGAAGCTTTGAAAGTTAAAAAAGTAAATTCAGCCATTGGAGTAGGAACTCAGATTACATTTAGTGGCTACCTGGCATCCATAGCGCAGCTGTAGGTTGAACACTTTAACTTAGCTAACATTAGCTCACTCAGTGAATGCAGTACCTTTGGGAGGAGCATTTTAGACAGGCTCAGAGAAGTGGAGTGCTCTGTGAATATCACCGTGCTCGGCAATGACTGCTAGAATTTGAGCCCAGTTGACGGTCATCTCAAGTCACTGTTGCGCAGTTCCCAGTTCTCAGGGAAGTTGCGTGCCTGGCTTCAGTAATTCGGATGAATGCCAGTAAAAGCATTTTCCTCTTCTTCAACTGGCTTTCAAAGAGTAATTTCTTATGATGAGATCCATACCTGCCCATGTGGAACTAGATAAGAGTCAGATAATCTAGATAATTACTTAATTTTAAGGCATCTCATAAAAATTATATGACCATGCTTTAAACTCTATGAGATTAGAAACCAGGTATTCCCAGCACCTGGCACAGAGGAAACACTCAACTATTTGTTGAATAAATGACCTTTACATAATCTGATTAAAAGGAATCAGACTCATGGAATTAGTATTATCTAACACAGATAGAGTTTCGTGGGCCCTGGATGAGTTCATTTAGCTTTTAAAATTAAATACATTCATTTGGACAGCTCTCTTTGCTTGCTATTAGTGTCTAAAATATCAGGTCTTCATTTTAAAAATACACTTTGTGGCCACCCGTAATGGTCCCATGTAAATCTCGATTTTGAGTTAAAAACATTATGCTCATTTGTCTTGCTAACATTTGGGAGTGTAGATATCTTTATTTTTATCTTTAAGGTGATAATTGTAGATTCAATTATTTCTATGATAAAAGGATGTTTAAAAGATTGAAAGTAAAGCTGAGAATCTGGAAGTCATCTTAACGATATAGAAATATCCCGCAGGGAGTATGTGCAATGAAGTGACTACAATCTTCCTTTGCACATTTTTGTGTGTGTGTGTGTGTATGTGTGTGTGTGTGGGGGGGGGAGATTTATTAATAATGTCAATTAGCGAACCCTGCTAGCTTTTCTTTAGTGGGATTTTCACTGTATAAATACATGTGTTTTTTTCCTAACGGGGTATTTTCAGTAAATGCTTTAAATTATATTGTTGTCGACTTTAAAGTCTGAAACCTTAATGTAGTTGATAACTAGCAATTTTAATTTAAGATGTCTCAAGAATGTTCTACTGTTAATTGAAAGGATTTTTCCCTCCGTATTTCAGCCAATAGCTTGTCTTGAGCAGCTAATTAGTGCGATTATTCCACAGCTGCTTTTGCTACAGCACAAAGGTTTGCTCCTGTTTTTATCAAAAGGATCAGCCTCTCTGGGAATGTTTTAACCTGACAGGCTTTGAATACTAAGACCGTTTATTTATTTATTTTAAATACCGCCCCCCCCCACCCCTTTTCCCTGTCCTTCTTTTCTTGGTTTAGGAAAGTACATTTTGGTTTTGAACACATCCTCAGAGTGGGAAAGTATGTTTTCTTTTGATGCTCTTTTAGTAGAACCTAACCTGGTGAATAGATTATTTTGAGTAATGCCTAAGTATTCTTATTGTGTGGATGATATTAAAATCATAAGCAGGGTATCAAGATTGTTCAGTCTGTATGTGTCTGTAGGAAACTAAAGGAAAACGGATTTAGCTCTTCTGAGATGCTAAAGACTTCCAAGTGAACCATGCTGGATTAGTCACTACTTTCCCATCCTGTTCTCAAAATATGGTCATTGATGGATCCAGTCTCCTTTCTTCTAACCAAATGGTGACTTTGGTCATTCAAGTCATTCCTTCGTATTCTTAAATAAGTGTCATTTAAAAAATTATTATAGCTTTATTTAGTTTAGGAGAAAAAGGTAAAAAAAAAAATTTACCTGTAATTCCACTCCCACTCTGGCAACTTTGATTATATAGTCCCTGACAGTCATGTGTGTGTATTTGTGAGCATACACATACTTTACTTATTTTAAATTAGAATGTAAATACATTTTTTAATCCTACTTTTTAATTTACTCTTATTACATACATTTCCCACTTTGCTCTGTAGTTGTGTAATTAAAAAAATATATTATCAAGTTCATGTATCATTCATGTATTATAATTTACTTTTTTAACCTATTTTATGCTTAAATCTTTTAAATGGTTTTATTTTTTCCCCAGCTTTGTTAAGATATAATTGACAAAAATATATATATTTAAGGTAGGTAATATGATGATTTGATACATGTATATATTATGAAATGATTACAATCAAGCTAAATAATACATCCATCACCTTACATAGTTGCTATTTATTTTATTTTTTGTAATGAGAACAATTAAGATCTCTCTTGGCAAATTTCAAGCATGTAAAGCAGTATTATTACCTATAGCCACCATGCTGTACTTTAGATCCCCAGAATTTATCTCATAACAGAAAGTTTGTATCCTTTAACCAGTATCTCCCCTCATAATGTACTTAACTATTCTCATTTTAGGGGTCAAATCTAGTTGGTTCAGAATATTTTGCAATTTGAAAATAGATTTGTAATGTCAACTATTCTAGATTTTGAATTATTTTCATAGGAAAATTGTCTGCCAATGAAATTTTTGAATCAAATTGTGTGAACAATTTTACAGCTTTTGGTAATATTGTTAAATTGTTCTCAAAGGACTATGATAATATATACCAACAATGGCTCATAGTAAACATATTTTTCATGTAGTGAATATTTTTTAAAAATTGGATCATACCTTGAATACTATTTTGCATTTGGAGTATTATGTATTTTTATTCAGAACAATAAATATATTTCTACACCATTTTTAACGGCTGCATAGTATTACATTATATGAACCAATCATAATTTACTGAAACGGTTTCCTGTGGTGAGTAGTAAGTAAACTGCTAGCATCATTTTTATTAGGTAGTTTTCCGGAACTGTATGAGGGTAAAACACAAACATTTAGTCATTCTTTAGCATGTTCATTATCTGCAGAGTTTAAGGTTCTTTTATTTTAAAGAAGTTTATGAGGATGGTCAATGGTTTAAAGTCTTTATTTTAGCTCTTATTAAGAAGTAAAGACAATAATGGGATTTATACTCAAGGAAGGAAGCTAAAGGTGCTTTCCTTGAACAGTGAATATTTTCTCAAATGTTATTTTTTTCTGTTTCCAGGTACTAAGGTTTTGTACTGTTTGCCCTAAACATTTTTTTTAGAAAATTTTATTGCTAGAAATAAAAAAATTAATTTTTTAGATTATAATCATAGCAACAGTGACTGTTTATTGAGGCAGTACTACATGGTGCTCATCGTACTGGGGGATTTATGTGAATTAGTTTATTTAATCCTCAAAAAAATCCCTATGAGCTATGGTTTTAAAATATAATGATTGCAACAGAAATTTTAAAAACACCTCCTACTTTGATAAATGGATAATTGAACAAAAAACTATTGCTGTCTCTTTTTCCTGGATATGGTAAAGGCAAAGAGAGGTTTAATAATTGGTTGATGTCATAGAGCTGGCAAAATAAGCAATTGAAAACCTTATTTAGGAAAATTAGGAAGTCTTTTCTTTTTAACTTATGAGTAACATTTAAGCATTTTAAATAATTTTGGGGTGAGTTAAATCTCAAAAGCATTAGAAGTAGGCCTCATGGGGAACTTGCAGAGTGCATGTAGGAGAGGGCATAGCACCATGAGTTGGAAGAAAAGATGGTACAAAGAAAGCCAGACAGAGAAGAATTGGTTTGTCAGACCAGCTTGTCTTCTGCCCTCTTTCCCAAAGACAGAGGTTGAGTTCAGTGTTAAGATTCTAGTCCAGATGTTTCTTTCATTAATGATTTTTACTTCCCATATCATAGAAAAAATTCCCCATGACAAAATTCAGCTTTTCTTTAAACACATCTGTGTTAGTAAACATTTTAGACATCTTCAGGGAATTCAAATAACATAAAAGTAGCTATTGGGTTAGATTCAGTTGTAAAGAAGCAAATCAAGCAATTTATTTTTAAATGTGGAAATCTGGGTGCCATTAAGATGCATTGCTTCTTGGCACTTCGTATGGCAGTGCTATATTTGGTGGTGATGAGTAGTAAGCGGTATAAAATGTCAAAAAAAAAAAACAATTTAAGCTGCAAGATAAAAATGCCTAGATGTAATCAAGCTGACTTATTTGAATTCAACTGCTAATGACTTCAGTCCTGTCACCTCTTGATTTTCAATTATGTGGAGTACTATTCTGCAACTTGATTATATTTGCACAAGCTCATTTCATAGTTTGGTGCAATTTAGGGTACCCCAAAATGCAAATGAAGGGTCTCATTAGGAAACTAAATGTACATTTTTTTGGTTTTCCCACAGCAATTCCGAGGAGCATCCTGGGGCCTCCAAGCCTCCAATAAGCTCCTCCACTATGACATCACGCATCTTGCTACGCCAGCAACTCATGCGTGAGCAGATGCAGGAGCAGGAGCGCAGGGAGCAGCAGCAGAAGCTGCAGGCGGCCCAGTTCATGCAACAGAGAGTGCCTGTGAGTCAGACACCAGCCATAAACGTCAGTGTGCCCACCACCCTTCCCTCTGCCACCCAGGTGCCGATGGAAGTCCTTAAGGTACGTGAGTGTTGCTCTTGTTGGTTGGGCCAGGCCCTCTTCCAGAACATTTTTATTTATCTGAACATGTATTCGGTCATATTGACCCATCTGAGTCATGTTTGTCAATGCCAGCTCCATTGATTTCTCCATGGCTTTGTATTCTAAGACAGATGCAAACTCTCTGTAAATGTAATAGTAACCATCGCTAAATGGGGGAAGAGTGTTGATGTTCCATGAAAAATCACAAGGAGGAAAAAGTGCCTGTTGTAACGGTATCTTTCCATCTTTCTTTGAGAAAGTTTCAAAGTGTACAGGTTATCTAAAATGAGCCTCTTCTAATAACTTGTATATACGTCGTCCCCCAAAACATTCCATAGCCATTCTTTAATTTTCTCCTTTATTTAGAAAATAATCTTAGCTATAGAATCCTACTCTTTCAGAAAATCTCTTCAGTTATAAAACTGTAGAAGAGATTTCTACGCTTTAATAACCAGAGTGCATAATCCTTTAACTGAAGTGAGTTGTCTGTTTTGGGTCTCTTTGATTTCTTGCTGGAGTAGAAACTGCAGGAGCTTGTTAGTGTCATTCTATCAGGGACATATAGCTTCCTAATTATAGGGAAAATTGTAACAAGTCTAAGAATAGAATTCCATCTCACATATGTGTCCACAGACGTTGGGAGATATTGTTTAAAGATAAATATTGCAACTCTTAAATATGACTGATGCAAGGAAAGTTAAAAGGAAAGTAAGGGAACTTCCCTTACTTAAAAAAAAATTTTTTTTTAACTCATTCACCTAATTGATTCATTCTGAAGAGTCCCAAGTGTTACTGTTCATTAAACAATGTGGACTTTACACACCGGTGATTCATTGTTCGTTTTTGCATTCATTCGTGTGCTCAAAAAAATATCTCTCACTATTTAAAGTTTACTGTTAAAACAAATAGAGGGGTTGATGTGTTATAATTGGGGAGCAATATATAATTCTTACTAGGAAGTAGGAAAGGAATTCTCTTAAAAAAGTTTTAAGTCAATTGTTTTTATTTGCAAAGATGTTTTTAAAATGTAGTGATGAAATGATGAAACTTTTATGGAAAAATCAATTGAAATCCTGTTAGGACAAAAAATATTTAAACAGTTTAGCATAAAATTTGAGTCTACCGTGATTGAAGTTCTGGATATTGCCACAATTAATGAATATTTTATCTTCCCCTACCCCTCAGTAAAGGCAAGATCTTCCCTCAGGAATAGATTATATATTAAAACTTTCTGTTCCGCTTGGGTGAAGTTGACAATCACTGTTTTTATAGATTTAAGACTTATTTAAGATAAGTTGTCATCTGCTATTTACAGGAATCATAATTGTTTTGTCTATACTTTAAGTTATTTAAAGTTGTATGAATTAAATAATAAAAAGTGGAGAAATACATCTGTTTTATTCACTGCAATAGTCAACTTTTTAAACCTGAAGGACAAATTTTAGAAGAGATGACATGGGTTTGTGCTAGTAGTGGATTATGTCCAATCCAAAGATAATATTTCATATTATATTAAAGTATATTAATTGAAATCAGGAGTCCTATTAAGGCAGTTACATCTATCCCGTGGTGGAAAAATTATCCAAATGTAAATGCGTTGAAAACATTTCCATATCATCTTAAAAATGGACATCATTCTTAAATATTTTTATTACTTCAAATATGTTATTTTGACAATGATTAAAATTAAAATCTATAATAAATGGTTTGAATAATATACCCATTTTTCTTCGTATGTTTCTGTGTCCTGATAATACTGCTTGAGCTGCAATCTTCACTTTATGTCCAAAGTTAAAGCACTAATTAGTTATTAGTACTGGGAGACTTAATGTAACCAAAAATGAGCAATTGATAAATTTATATTTCATGTTGAATATAGTTGATCTCTATTTAAGGTGTGCATTTTTATACTTAAGTTATATAAAGTAGTGAAATGTGTCATAAAAATGAAGAAACAGAATTGTTGGCATAGCAATGAGGATTTGTATCCTTAAGTGAAAGACCAAATAAAAATATATGATTTCATATGACAGTCTAAGAAATTCAAATAACAATTTTAAGGAGAGTATCATATAAGTGATTGCTTTAGAGACTTAAAGACTTGATACTTTATAAAATAGTTTACATATTTTCAAAAGTTTTGTGTATGAAAATATTGCATAATATTTATTATAGAAAAGGGAGTGAAATGTGGACTGTTTTTCTCTTCCCTTTTATAGTTTTTAAATTGTAAGCACAATTTTGTAAAATAAATGGTTTTATAATGCAAAAAGTTAATTTGCTTAATTTTGGACAATTTGTCTATGATTTTACATTTTCAAAGAATAAATAATATCAAGTACACTAATTGAGTGCACTACGATACAGATTACATTGAATAAATATTTTCTCATAGTGTAGCCTGATTAAATTCTTAATTTAATTTTTAAAGATTTAAATTGCCAGAATGGAACATACCTGCTTCTCAGTTGAGGTAGGTGTGTACAGTCAGACATATTAGCATGTGCTAGAGCATCCTGGTTAAATCTCTTTATCTCCTACTGGTTTGTAAGAATTTGATAGAAGATCACACACATAAACTCAGGTTACCAACATTATACTTATGAGTGGGTTGAATGACTGATTTGAAAGCTAATTTAGTGTTTTTAGGTTAATCCTTTTTTTTTTTAAGCAGAGTTATGCTTAAAAAATATGAAGTTTTATAAAGCATATTTAAAAATTGTTCTTAACTTCAGGGAAACTAAAGTCTAGTCTCCTGAATTCATATTAGAGGTCGGAAATTTGCATTGCTTATTCTTCCTGTGATCATCGTTCAGTCTGTAAATTTGTGAAGGTTTGCAGGATCAGTAGCTGGTTTATATAGTGATTTAATTACTTTATAGCTTTATTTCTATTATTGATTTTCATGTTGGATTACATGAAATGATTACTTTTATCACTATATATTTACATATTAGACATATCCTGTGGGATTAAAAGAACCCTACTCAACTGAGTATTGTAATTTAAGTATGCTTTTTTTTTTTATCATAAGTTAACCAATACTTGGAGTATGTAATGCATTTTTTTTTTTTGCATTAGTGAACATACCTTATTTCAAATTTTGAATTAATTTTAAAAAGTCATTAAACACCATTAATGACAGCAATTTCTTGTACAGGTAGGTTTTATTGACATAGGAGTCATACAAACCTGAGGTTTGAAATTTTATCTAGCTTCTTTTCAAACAAAAGCAGAGGAACCAGGGATAGACCTTGTAGATACATATCAGGTCTCATAGCTAAAGAAGCATAATGTATCAGCACTGTGTTATTGTCTACACAGTCATCAAGCATATCTTTTTTACTGTTCCATCTCTCTAATTGACTGATTATTGAGGAGCACCTAGTTCCTCTGACCTTGGACTGGCAAGTTCATCAAAATTTCTCTCCCTACATGGACTTTGATAGCTATAGCTTGAAGATATTAGCTTATAGTTTGAAAACATTTCTCGGGTTAGAAAAATAAAAGCAAGGTGCCTCTCTGGAATAGATTGTACATTGAAATTTTCTGTTCTCTTTAGAAGAAAGGTTATATGAATTTAAAATAAACAAAAAAGACTTTAACTTCAGGATATTTTCAGTAGTTTGAAAGAATTTATTTTTTAATTTTTCCTTTTTTTTCTTTTCAAATCATCTCAGACAATCCAAAAAGTTGGGCAGATTGCTGCAGAATTGGGAATGATATTTTGTGTTCATCAAATCCAGAAACACGTTTTGCCAGGGTCCTAATGTGGCATCCCGTATGGATAGTTATTCTAGGGAGCCAGGATGGAAGTTCTTCCTTGTCACCCTGTTCTACACCCAACATTCCTTGAGAGTGTGAGGGTAAGGACAGGTGACTCAATTGCTGATCTTTCTGTATAACTTATAAAATATACCTGGTGTAGGATTTTCAAGGTGTTCTTTAGATATAATAAAGGAACTCAACAAAGGGTGTGTGCAGTTACAGACGGGTTGGTGGGTTACAGGTTAGCGGAAGGGACTACTCCCACACCCAACTATGCATTTAGATTTTGTTCCTGATTTATTTAGCCGGGAATATAGAACCTGATTAGCATCACGGTGGCTGCAAGGAACAGGAACAGATGCAGCACATCTCAGATCGGCTTGCCTTGCTCCCTTTAGTTAAAGGAATCTGTTGCTAGAGGCACTGTCCCCATTAGAAGGGACAACTGAGAATTCTATTACCATGTCCGTGACCCATCATATATTTATTCATGATCATCTGTGGGCCATCTAGTCAGTGTGACTTTCATGAACGTTCTGTGAGCCTCAGTTTCAGTTTGTAAACTTTGGTGTCCTTTTGTTTTTGGATCAAACTCTGTGTGTTTAAGGCCACATCCTTCTTCAGAGGACAAAGGAACTTAGTTTCCAAGTTTCACAAAACAGCTCTTGATTCTCCAGAGAGAAACATCATTTTCCTACAGAATTCTTGATCTCCTAGTAGTATCATGTTGATATGTTCAATGGCACAAAAAAAGTAAATTTGTTTTTTTTTTAAAACTCCTTTTTATTGATTTTTAAAATTATAGGCAATACTTGTTAACTTGGAACAAATTTTAACAGTGTGGAAGAAAAATGCAATAGGAAATCCTCCCACCCTCCCACTCTTTCCCTCCCTGGAAAGAACTGCTGTTAACAGTTTAGGGTGCAGCCTTACCTGCTTTCCAACCCTACAAGTGCCTTTTGTGGGAGCAAAGTCTGAAGAAATGTATTAAGTCATTTTGGTCAGGTAGATGTAAGCCCTATCTCCTTGTTCACGTTTGCAAATATGACAAAAGAAATAGAATTGCTTCTCTCTCTGGGTTGTCTCTACTTTTGACAAGATTGTTTCAAACTCCATTCTTCCTTAAGCAGAGTGGGGACTTCTTACTTTGTGTCTTGAAAACAGTTAGATCATTCCAGTGTTACAAGAATATGCCAGTTTGCGTGGGCACTGACTGGCAGCCATTTGCTTCCTGTGCTGCTTTGTGACCCCTGGCCCAAGAAGGTGCTCCTTAGCGTTGTCTTACATTTGGTAAAATCAAACTTAACATAGGCTAATTAGTGTAAAAATCTCAGTAAATGCATGTTGATTAATTTTAAGATGTCGTTTTCTGTTTGCACTGCTTTAAGTGACTAGTAACTAGTAATGAGATGCTGGCTGAAGAAAGTCATCTTTGCTTAGATATTTTAGTCCTGGTCCACGTGAAAGGGCGGATCCATGGAGAGCAACTATCTAAAACAAAATATTCAACCTTGATACAGCTAAGCCTATGAATTAATTCCGCTTTTCTGAAAACACTGAAACATCAGCCTTCATCACATGTTCACATGGTAATATTGACACAAAATGGAAATGATTTCTCCCCCTATGACTCCGAGGGCATTTTTATGGGGCCAAAGGGTACAATAGAACCTGAGTGGTTTGATTTCCTCAGGTTGTGGATGGGGCCAGCTGTGCTCTGTGAGCATCTGCACCATGCAGGTTTGGGAGGGACACCTTCTCTTTAGGCATGAAGGTCTTTTGCATCTCAGTGAACTGAAGTCATCTTGCAAGTTTATGTGAGAAAGCACCTGCTCAGCTCTTTTTCTGCTGTTAAAAGAAGCCATACTGATAAGTGTACTCTTCTTTTCATTTATACAGCTCTCAAAATTCCATACTACTAGAGGTTAGGGCAGCGTCTTAAGGAGAATATTAAGGTCTGAGACCTAGGAGTGAGGCCTCACGCCTAGAAAATTAGAGTGAGTTTTCTTTTTTCTTTTCTTTTCTTTTTTTTTTTTTTTTAAATCAGGTTCTGCTTGGTGACTTCTTTATAATATGATGAGACCTACAGAGTAAGCATTCTCAACAGGGTGATCCCCCCCCCCGCCCCCAGGGCAAATATTGATTCTTGGAGGGCAAAAATTTCTTAGATGTTGCAACAGTTTACGGGCTTCTACAGGACCATAGTACATAAACAGATGTGAAGTATATGTACCTGTTGAAATTTCATGGGGATGAGGATGAGGGAGAGGCAATTAGAAAAAAAGTATGTCTAAAAAGTCTCCTTAGGGGCACGTGGGTGATGATGGCAAAACGGTTGAGAAACATTTCTGTCGAGTACTCAGCCTCTTTCTCAACTCCTCTCTTTGTGCTGTGTTTAGAGAACACTTATTAAGACTCTTAACCTACATTCCAGGTAGTCTGTATCTCCCTAGGAGAACCGTTAGGATAGCAGCCCTGATTACCATGTCCGGCACTGAGCAGTTATTATTAGCATCCCAATGTCACAGATGTGGGAGCTAAGGTAAAGGGTTTTGCTAGCTCCCCCAAAGTTGCTGAAGTAAGTGGTACAATCAGGATTCGAACCCGCTCAACTGAACTCCACAGCTCATATTTCTTAGCCATCGGTGGTCATGCCTCTCCTTGAGTGAATGATCTGAGAAATTTTAGGGATAAGTAGCAGTGTTCAGTCTCTTGACTGACGTAGTAGCCTGGGGCCTGTTGCAAATGTTTATTACGGAGCTTCAGGCTATACTTAAAATTTGTATAAGCATTACTGGTATCAATGTGGTACTAACTAAAGCAGCTTGGAGGAGGGAAGGCAGTGACCATAGTGACATTAATTATTGGATGAATTGGGTGGTAGGCTGAATACTTCATATCTTTTATCTCATCCCTATTGCACTCCTACGGGATGGGTTGGATATGCCCCATCTTCCAGCTGGGGAAAGTGAGATATAGGGAGATCGTCCCTGGCTTCTATTCACACGATTAGGCTCCACATCCTACCCTATCTCCTTGTAACCACCTGCCCTGCTGCCTGTATGTTTTCTACAGAGTGTAAAGATGTACTCTAAACATTTCTAAGGAATCAACAGTAACAGAATATGTTAGAGCAAAGTGGAAGAAGAAACTACAGAGGGGTCTCACAAGTTTAACAGAAGAATACATTATCTTACTGTGATTTTTCAAGCCCGTTTATACTGAACAATTAATGTATCTCCATGAGTCACTTTGATACGTATAATGAAAGACCAAGATGTGACCTTACCATATAAAAACTGCCTGGCTACATTGACCATGGTGGTTATTTATGGTTTAGTTATAGTCATCACTTTTGTCAAAAAGCACTACAGTAAAAGTTTCTGAAACATCTAAAGATTATAACTTAAGATCACTTATGTTCTAAAGATTCTGTTGGCCACTCTAATAATTTATATGCTCTATAGTTCTATGTATTTTAATAATATGTTTGTATTATTTTAAATGATTTTTGAAATACTGAATTTGATAGACTCACACGTCTTCTAAAATGAATTTTCCCCTGAAATTATGACTGCACTTATACTCCCCCACCCCCATCAGTATTAGGACTTTTGCTATATTTTAGCGCTTATAACTGGAACTCAGTTCTGGTCATTTTTCTCTTTGCTTTTACGTGAATAATGTCAGCTCTAATTAATCTTTTATTACTGTATGAAAAGATTGCAGTTTTCTTCACTATGTTACCTTCTTAACTCAACAATTAAAAGGAAGGATTTAGGTTTGAAAACCACTGATGGACTACTTTCATTGGTATGCTCTTGAACAATAGAGATTGTGGACATGTGTAAGCAAAATTTACTTTTACATCGCCCTACTAAAATAAGTCTCTGAGTTTAAAATATGTAAATCAGGACAGTGGCTTTGTGCAAGGTTATAGCTGCTATTGGTACTAGAATATTGGCTCTTGCCCTGAATATGTCTCCTTCTGTTGACTTCTATGAGTATTAGCCTGAACTTTAAGGAAAATTTAGCTCCTGACAATACTCTACTCTTTCAGATCTGGTTTATTAAGTTAGAGGTTTTTGCATATTGATTTATAACTGAAAATAAAATGAATCAAAATTGGAGCATATGAAACAGATGAAGTAGGAGGCTGTTAAAACAGAGATGATCCTAGGAAAATAAGAGTTCTAATTACGCTTTTAAAAAATAGAGGATGTCCTAGAAAAGGGTCTAGATGAAGCTATACAGGACTGTTTCTGCTAGTGACCTCTGGAATGAGTTTTGGGATTGTAGGTGGTAGTGGTCAAAGGCTTTGTTGTTGCTTTTATTTTTTTTACTCGGAGAGGATATTCACTCATTCTTATTGTAATTAAAGTGAGTGTTTTTAATGCATTTAGGAGTCTTAGCAAAGCTCTCTTCACCTACAATTTTTTAAGCTGCACAATTCTGTCAGGTGAGTTGAATAGACTTATTTATGCACATTATGTAACTCTAATGGTCTTTCTGATAGGAAAGATAGCAAGGATGTGTGGATACTGAAAATTAAAACTGAATTAAAGGATTTGTTTAGACAGGTTGTGAGTAATTTTTAAAAGTAGTGAAGAGGCCTAATATGAAAGTCAAGATCGAGATTTCTACTACCTTACCACCAAGCATAGCTTTGTTGTAACCTCCCCTGTTTGCCCTGAGTTTTATATAATTAAAATTTAGAAGCTAGAAATGTTGTTGAGGCTTAATTAGAAGCGACAAACCAGAGACATTCCTGCTAGTTAGGAAAGGCTTAAGAAATTCTTATTGGCTAAATTACAAATATGTAACATTTTTTCTGAACACTGCATGGTAGTTCAGACTGCCTAAAGGTGACAAGATTAGCTCTGTTTTTCTAGTGAAGTAGTAAAAATTAGATTAATAAGTACCAGGCAAAGAACCTTTTCTTTTTGCAAAAGAAATCTTACCTTGGGTACTTCTGGCTGTGGAGATCGGTGCCTTAATTAGCCACATGTTCTTTTTACCTCCTGGGAAATAAGTATGGGATAAAATTGGGGATCAAGACGTAGACACACATTGACTTAGCACACGCCGCTAAGTAATTCATCAAGGAATGTTGGTAATTAGTCCTGCCTCTTTCAACTCTTGGCTTATTTCATAAAACCAGTTGATTTAAAATAATGCCTGCTGATTTATTACCAACACGTTTCAAGACTGAGACTTGGCTTTTAAACAAAGCAATATTGTGCAGTGATGAAAACGTGCTCTCTTGTTTTTTGTGTTTTTACAAATTCTAAAGGGCCATCTATAGTCCCGTATTAACTTTGTTGTGTTTTCTTTCACTCCATTCAGCATATTACTAGGCTTTCTTTTGTCTCTTGATGAAGAAGAAGGGGGAGCAAATTAGAAAAAAAAATTCCAAGCTCTTGGAGTTTTGGATGTGAGGTGCTTGTCAAAGTGTATTGGCTCAGTGTGGTTTGATGGAATTTAATTTGAATCCTTTATCTAGTAAGACAGGCTGTGGTAATAGCCTTTGGTCCTCCTGCATTGTTAAGTGCTTGATGATATTAATGACAGCCAGGTTAATCTTAAAAGATTGAGTTTATGAAAATCTTATGACTTCTGCCTCATATTCTTGGTATCCAAACACTGCAGTAAATTTTTATTTGGATGCCAGATTCTCATTAATGCCAACTGATGTGCTTCATTATGCCTTGAGGTGTGACCATAATCAGAGTCCTGTTGAAAATCTGGAATTAGACTGGCTCCAATACTTAGCTGAGTGACCTTGGGCATGTGTTTTGTTCTCTTGTCCTCGTCTGTGAAATGGAGGTAAGAGCACTCTGGAGAGTCTTTGTAAGGGTTAAATGAGATAATTTGCCTAAGGTAGCACCACAATAGAAATAGAATGTGAAACTCATAAGTAGATTTAAATTTTCTAGCAGTTGCATTAAAAACATTAAAAAGAAACAGGTGGAATAAATTTAAGAATATTTTTTTAACTCAGTATATCCAAAATATCATTTCAACATGCAATCATATAAAAATTGACAAGATTTTTTAATTTCTTTTTTCTTTCATAGTAAGTCTTCTTATTAGCCTTTCATACTAAGTCTTCAAAACTGAGTGTGTATTTTACACCTACAAGCGCATCTCAATTTGGATGCTAAATTTTCATCAGAATTGCTCCATGTTTAGATCTTATGAGTTGAAAAAGTAGATTTATATACCCAAGTTGTTTCAAACATATTTAAAAGATTTCCATGATTAAATAGAGTATGTCTTTAAATTTAGATTTAAATGAAATAAAAAATAAAAAGTTCATTTCCTCAGTGCCACATTTCCAGTGCTTAGTAGCCACATGTGACTGATGGCCTCTGTATCAGCACAGATCTAAAGCTTTTACAGCAGTGCTGGGTAGATGGAAAGTTCTCAAAAAATGATTCTGCTTTATTGTTGTTGATGAAGATAATATAATAATTTCTTATTATCAATCATCTCTATATAGTAATTATTACCATCTCCAGTTGCCATCTTTGTGTATGGTGTCATATACCTACCCAACACTGTTGTTTTCCTGCTGCCTTCCTCCCCACCAAATAAAACAACAACAAAAAACCCCAAAACATTTAGTCATTGTTTTCTTTCTTACAACGCTTTGGAACCTAGGTTAGCTGACATAACTCATGTATGATCGATATCTCCTGTCAAAAAGGATCTCTGGCAGGAGAACGCAGTGAAGAGTCAGCCTTGATAATGTGGCGTTCGGACCCATCTCTGCCAGCAGCCTTCCATTGAAGCCTCAGCATGGTGACAGCTCTTGACTTGTTAGTCACACATCTTACTCATACTCTCAATCCAGTTTCTTTTCAAACCTACACATATCACACTTACATAGCACCTGTCCAGTGTGTTAAAGATGTCTAAAACCTTGGGAATATATAAGCATTTTATCGTTGTTCTTGTTGCAAAAAAACAAAAAAAACAAAAAAATATTGAAGGAAAAGATTAGTTAATCCTAGGTGATTCTTTAACTATACATTCACTAGCAGCTAAATTTACATGCTGGGTATTGAAAACTGGTTTTTGGTGGAGTTTTAGATTTTTTTTTTAGCTGCACTAATGTCATTAAAGCAATTTCTTTTCTCAGTTAAATTGTAGTATATTTTTAGGAATTTGCAGCTGATAATAAAAATTAAACAGGTGTTCTGTCTTTTCTTATTTACCAGGTACCCAAATTTTCTGTTTTGATATTAGTTTTGGACCATTTATTAAACCAGAAATACTACACTTAAATTATAATTCATGTTTTTTAGGCACCTTCTCATTTTCTAAGCAAACAATGAATTTATTATATTAGAATTAATAAACTTTGGAGAGATTTAATGTGATCTTCATATAATACTTAAGAGCCTATAAAATTGCATTCTTCTTCAGTTATAAGAAGCAAAAATATTAAGCAACAATATTAACCATCGCATGACTTCCTGAAAGAAAAATCACTGTATTGTCAGAATTTATGATTTCCTTTGTTTGGAATTACATATTTTTCAATATTTATGAATTATTTTATCATCTTAAAATAATATAAGTTAATGAACATGTAGGCCATTGTAAAGTTGATTTCAATTTTCCTGGTAGCTTTCCAGGTTTATATTAAAATCGCATACCACAAGAATATTTTCAACTCATTAATTGGTATAATCTTGATAGAATTCATAAGACAGTGTTAAGAATATGGGTCATTATGCTCATTTGTGTTGATTCTTAGGACCACTGATATCTCATACACAGAAAAAAAACCCAGAACATTCTGAAAGGACAGTTTTAATGTAAAATCCTCATTTAGTTTGACATGAGTGTACATTATGTAGAATTTTAAATGGTGTTTCTTGGAAAGTAGTCTGCAGCTTAGTGTTTTTTCAAAGTATGGTCTGAGGCCTGCAGCCTCTGCCTCACAGGGAGTTATTTAGAAACGAAGATTTCCTGAATCCATCCCAAGCCTACTGAGCCAAAACCCTGAAGGTGAGAGCTGTTAATCTGTTTTAGCCAGCCCTCTGGATTGATTAGAATGCAAGCTCATGTTTGAAAATCACTGCTGTAGAGACCTGTAAGTTAATTCATAAGAAACATTAAAAAAAATTAGGCAATACTAGTGCAAATAAAATCAACCAAGTTTCTTTGTTTTAGGGCTTTTAGACCTACGGTAAACATGTAAAGATGTATAGCAAATCTCCAACAGCAGTACAATAGGTGGGCACTTTGAGAAGAGAGGTCAGGAAGAAGACAAGCAAAGGAAATTTTGCCTTTGTGTAAAATTGATCAGTGAATATTACAAAATATCCAATATCTCTTTAGTCTTTTTTCATGGGGTACATTCCATTATATGCATGATTATGCAAAGTTAATAAAAATAGATTAATCCTGTCAAACTTGGAGAGAAGAGTTGCAAATAAAACAAGAAACTAAAACTGCACAGTGGTTCACACTTTAAGCTGCAGAAACTATTGTTCCTCTGGAGGAGCCTTAAGACATCATTGAATCTATTTGCCCACAAATGTTTGTAAACTACATAAAATACCTCACCTATATACCATACATCTTTTTTTTTTCAAATAAATGTAGATGCTGTTGTAATGAACACAGTACAAATTGATTCTTAAGCCATATATTTCTTTTTTTCTCATTTTTAGACATTTTCTTAATAATGCGATCTAAGAGCACAAGACCTAATAAATAGGGCCTTGAAATATTTGACTTTTAAAAAAGGTAAAGAGCTACTTCTTTTTAGGAAACTATTTTTTTTTAAGTATCAAGTTTTATTTAAATTCTAGTTTCAGACTACTCCAAATTGAATTTAGTTAAATGGTAACACAAAATGGCCTATTCAGAGTATGAGGATTCTAACATTTATAATTTCACAAACAGCGGACCCTTGGTGGTCAGTCTCTGGCATTAAAGGTCTTCACTGACATAGCCTTTGTCTTTGGCTATGCATTTTACACTTAGGCTTTGCCTTTTACACTGCAATATTGACATAGACAGAAAGTGTTCTTCTTCCTTTTCTTTTCTATTCTTTTCTATTCTTTTTCTTTTCTTCTTTTCTTTTCTTTTCTTTTCTTTTCTTTTCTTTTTCTTCCTTCCTTCCTTCCTTCCTTCCTTCCTTCCTTCCTTCCTTCCTTCCTTCCTTCCTTCCTTCCTTTTCTTTCTTTTCTTTCCTTTTTCAGTGTTAGTTTTCTGTCTGAAGGCAGTACATCCAGTGTATGAGGCCAGCTTGCCTCCTAATTGGAATAAAACAAACTTTCCTGTTTGGAAGCTCCATGGGAAAGACTTAACTCTTTTTGATGCTGGAGTCCTTGACTTGCACCTAGCATGCAAGGTCTTGACTTGCACCTAGCATGCAAGGTCCAAGTCCAGTATAAGAAGGGGCATGCCTCACTTTTCTTATCTCCCTCCTAGTGAGAGGAAACAACTAGAAATAACCCTAAGATGCCACTTTAAACTTTTGCACTGATCATGAACCTTGTTTCCTAGATCAACTCTGCTTTCCTGTTCGGGTTTCCATTTTTTCAATTAAAGTTCATTCAAAGAACTCTTGCCCAGGGATGTCTGAGTATGTGCTACTCCTGTTCTCTGGTTGCAGCAGACATGTGGAAGGGAATGGGCTCTGAAATTAGAAATCCTTTCAACTTTAATTCCCTTGTCCATGTAAACAGGGATAATAAAGTCTCCTAGCTCATAGGGTTACCATGCGAAGTAAGTGACATGATGCTTGCAAAATGCTTAGCACTGGCACAGTACTTACTAATGCTAATCAGTGTCAGTGTTTCGACCAGAGACACACACCAAGTTCACAATGACGAGCCTCACAATGGATTCTTGAGAAATAACCAAAAGGAGAGGGAAGTTGATTCTACGTATGATCTGGCATTAATTTCTCTAGAAGTATATGGGATCTACAAAGATTATTTTAACTGATAACTATTGAGTTTCAGTTCAGTAGCAAGGAATTTTTATTCTTAAAAATCTCGCTATGCAGATTCCCTTAATAGTGACATTTTTTGGCCACAGTTTTTAACTTCCCTCTAAATTATACCCATTACTTAAAATTTTAGAAGTTGTTTTGATGATTGAAAGCCAAATCAGGCAACTGTTAAATCCTTCTTATAGAAAATTCTGGAGAAAGTGGTAAAAATTGGAGTTAAATTTCAAGAAAAATTAATAGGTTTTGGGCTATCAAAATTCTCCCTGTTTCTGAAATTAAATTTTTTACTTACAAGCTGAGAAGTCAACAATTTTGGTTCTGGAACTCTGGTTAAATATAAGTGACGATATATGATTTTTCTTAACTGTTCACTTTTGAAAGCATTATTATTTTTAGGCAAGTAGAGATTCAAATGCATTTAAACATGTCCTCTCATCCCTGAGCCCCAGGGCCTACTTTATAGAGCCAGTCAACTGATGAAAACCAGTATCTGTGTTCAGAGTTTTTGTCTCTGATCAAGATGCATAATTATTTTTATCTAGTCTCCAAGTATTTGACTCACATACACTGTGATTACATGACTCTTTCCTTACACATGTTCATTTTTTTCTAGTCTTAGATCCTGCTGTTCCCCTCCTGTACCTTTTAATTTATATAAAATTTAAGCTTTTTTTTCTATGCTTTTTTCTTTTATTTATTTTTTAGAAACATGTCACCTGAAGTGTTCTGTAGTCAATACTACTTGCTGCCATTTATTTTTGCTATTAAATCATTTATCTTAGTTTTGTTATATGCATTATCTTGAGATAAGTCCAAAGACTATTCCCTTCAATAGATCTTGAAACATTCACCATGTTAAGTCAATACTCCAGCCCTGAAATAAGCCATACAGGCATAAGTATCCATGCCCATGTGTGGACTGCAGTATGACCTTGAAGAAGTTGCCTTCTGGGCTTCAGTCTCCCCATCCCTAACTCTGAGATTCAGTGAACTGTCTTCTTTTTTCCTTGAGACATGCTTAGTTACAGGTCACTGAAGTTTTATTTGTGGTAAGGTGAAGACAACAAAGGACTTTAAAAGCCCTTGAAAGAAATATTAATTTGCTTTTACACAGACCAGATGTCATGATAAAGAACCTGGGTCTGTATGATGTGTACAGCTCTGTTGTAGTTTAAGTGAACTACTCTCTTTTGGGGTGACAAAAGGTGAGTTGGAAATCTCTTTTATTGTTATTAAGATAGTCTTATTTTGTCTAAGTGTTTTATTTATATATATTACATAATTATGTCATTGTTATTGTAACAGTAATATCAATTACTGGCTGTCACATACTGTGTTTCTGAGACTTTCCTGAAGGTCTTTTAAGCAGAAACTGAGCACAGACTTTTAGTAATAGATGACAAGGGAGTTGACAAGACTGCTCAAGTTTATTTACGCAAATGTCTTAAATAAATATATATAAAGTATTTAATTCTCAGGTTTACTAAACCTCTAACATAAAGTTTCTGCCATAATTTGTGGTCACAGAATAGTCTGTAGCTTTTATTTTCTTTCCTTTATTAAGCAGAAAACCTGAGGCTAATAATGTTTGTTTATGGCTGATCAGTGAGTAAGGGGCAGGACAAGGGGAATTTAAAATGCAATTCACTTTTATATGTATTTTGTTCATTTTCCTTCAGTTTACATATTAATACTGACTTTAATTCTCTTCTTAAGAGAGTGTGTGTATGTGTGTGTGTGAGAGAGAGACAGAGACAGACAGAGACACTAGTCTTCTCTCAAAGACTTACCTTTTTAAGTGATCTTTCAGTTTTTCCTTTTTCTTCCCCCTTGAAGGACACCTTTATAGATATTAATCTTCCTCTTCTCCTTTTTTTTTCTACTTTAAATGTACAAACCTGGAATTACACAGCCTGCTTTCAATCCTAGCTCTGTCATTAGGTAATTTGGGGAGATGACTTAGTTTCTAGTCTAAACCTCAGTTTCTTCATCTAGAAAATAAGCACAGTATCAGTGTGCCCTATTCTGTTGCAGTGTCTTTCTTTAATGTGAATATCTCAAATATTATTGATAAATAAAGAATTCATGCTAGAGTAACATGAAATTCCTTTTGGTTCATTTTCCACAGCATGTTAATGGTTGAAGCAGTCAAAGGCAAGCTTTACCTTATGCTTATATTGTAGTTAAAGAGAAACCTTAGCTATAGATAAGGACTTAACCTAAAATCAGCCCAGTGTCTACAAAGCATTGCTCTTCCTGCCGCTTAAGTGGAATCCGGGCTCGAAGAACTGCTTGCCTTGCCGCTGTGCTCTGCTCCCTGGGGAGGTTGAAAGTGCAGAAGAAGCAGCACAAACACATTTCTCTCTGTATTAACACAATGCACCCATAAAGGAGTCAATATCCAGACTCAGATTTTAATTTTTAAAGAATCATCCATAATTTACCTTCTGAAGGGAGGAAGCAGGAGTCTCAGGATTTAAAACTGTCTGTGAAGCCAGCTACAAATGCCAGTAGAAATTTAACTAACTGGTGCTGAATTAGGTTTTACAGATTGTTGTTGTGCATGCTCTGGTTACAAAGGTCCTAGGTGTTGAGTCTGTCCCTAACCTTTTTTCCTATATGCCCTGTTGTTCAGAGTACTTGATTTTACAGAACATCCATTTTTCAGGACTTTATAGATGAAGTTAAAGCAGAAGCACCTGCACCAACTTCAGAATTGTGGTAATTTAATGAATTAATGTGTACAGAGTATGCAGTGCAGCTCCAGAAGTGGGTGCCTGTGAGTGGTGTCTTGAAGGACAAGTAAGAAAGCACTCAATAAATATTAGCTTCTGCTATGAAAGCCTTCTAACGTTGACTTTTGCTCCTCTAGCAATGAAGGCAGTCTTTTTCAGGGGACTGCAGTTCAGCCTCAGAAAGTGAGGACAGTTGTCCTGGAATGGTTAATGTAGAGTGGCACTTGGAAGAACAGGTAGGATCCTACCAGAAGGACTAGGATAAAGGAGCATGGTGTGAGGAGAGGAATGAATCAACAACACATAGTCTGGATTATGGTGTGAAGCAGTGAAATGCAAGGTAATAGAAGATGGGGTTGGGAGAGTGTTGGGAGGGGAGACTGGATGGGTGAGCAGAGGCCAGGTGATAAAGGGCTTGTATATGATGCTGAGGAGCTTGGATCTGACGTAGTGGGTGCTGGGTAGCCATTGACAACACATGTTTGCATTTGTTTCTCTGTCTATTTATTTTTATTTTGGAGAAGTAGAGGGACAGTCAGGTAGATGCTGCTGAGAACTGATAAGAGATGGAGGGATTGGTTTTAGAGGAATGTGACTGGAGATGGGAAGGCTGTCAAAATCACTTGGGGAATAAATGAAGAAAGCATTGACTCCAGAAGTCTTAGGAGGCATAAGAAGAAAGCCCTGGTTAAAAAAATAATAATAATAAAAATAAAGAATTTAGGGGTAAAGTAAATGGAACCCTGTTAGAGAGAAAGGAGAAGGAATAAAAATAATACAATATATTTTATGTAGAAGAAAAAAAGGAATATAGTAGAGATTAAGAAATTGCTCTTGATGAGAGATTGGCAGACAATGTCCACAGGCCAAACCCTTGCTGCTGTCTGTTCTTGTAAAGTTTTATTCAAATATAGCATGTTCACTCATTTCCATATAGAGTATGTCTGCTTTCACACCACAGTGTCAGGGTTGAGTAGTGCAATGGAGACCTCGTGGCTGGCAAAGCTGAAAATAATTGCTCTCTGGATCTTTATAGAAAATGTTTGCTGACTGCTGGTCTATGCACATAGCTAATAATTGGTAGATCTGGGACTCAAATCTTTAAGAGCTGGGATCATTTCTCGTGTTTACCTCTAATCCTGAGCATTTCCATTGTGTCCAATATATAGTAAGCCCTCTTAAATAAACTCTTATTGAATGTGAATGAATGAGTGAACAAACTAGCAAAGTCAAATCTACTTGATTCAGAGCCTGTGCTAGTCACAATTATTTTGTATAAATTATAAAGATATTGAGTAGGAATTAATTTTTGAAACAAATATTTATTGAGTGCCAAGAAAATGCAAGGCATTGCTCTTGGTTTGAGGGTTTTCATGTGCCCTTGTGAAACTTACTGCTAATAGAGGAGACAAATGTTAATCAAACAATCATAGAAATGAATGTGGGATTGCAGCGTTGACAGGTACCAGAAAAGAGGAGCACAGTGTTATGGGTGCTGGTGATGGGAGGATTTGATGTGAAGAGTCAGAGAGATTTTCCTATATTTATCTGTTCTGTGGTCTGAAGAATGAAAGACTTAGATCTGGCAAAAAGACATGGGAAGAGTATTTCAGGCAGAGGGAACTGCATGTGCAAAGGTCCTGTGGCAGGAGAGAGCAGACAAAGAACAAAGAGAAGGCTAGCTATGTTGTGATACTAGAGAAATGGATATTGTTCTTGTGATCAGGAATCCATCTGTTGAACCAAGTCTGGTCTTGAGCTACATGTTTGGAACTTAGTAGTATTTTCATCCAGAGGAGTATGTGTTCATTGGAGTGAGTGTTGTAAGAGAAGATGTGGACCTTAAGAAGAACTCTGGAACACACCAATAGAGGAAAGGACAGAGTATAGAGAACCTACAAAGAGTTGTAAAAACTAGGAACAAAACTTGAAGAACCTGGTGTGGCAAAAAAGCTTCGAGGTAAAAGAACAGCTGATCAGTTGTAGATATAGCATGTATCTTTAAGAGAGTAGATTTGGGAGAATGAAGGAGGAACCATAGAGCCACCAATCTCTTGAATGAATGAATGAGCAGAGAAGAAATAGAAACAAGTATGTATTTATTCAACCAATAGTTACTGAACATCTGTGTATAGAGACCCAGTGTCGAGCAAAACTGGACATAGCCCTTGTTCTCCTGGGCTTAGCATTAACTGGGAAGATGGTCACTTAGACAGTCTCCCCAACACAACCCAAAAAGGTGAGTGGACAACCAAAAACTAAGGTAAGTACCATGAGGGAAAGAAAGAAGTTTCCTTCAGTGCCTTTACTCTGTCTCTCTCACTGTCCTTGTCTCTCTCTGTGTCGCTGCCCCTCTCTCTGCCTCTGCCAGGAGACCCATTTTCTAATAAACTTTTCCTTTAGACTCTTAAAAAGAAAGGGGTTTTGTGGGGGGTGGGGGGGAATGTGGCAAAGAAAAGGGTAGGGTATGGGCAGGGAAGAATTCTCTAAGTGACCCTAGAGCTGAAGGAAGCTTAGGTGTTAACTCTGTGAAGTCTGTGGTGAAAGAACATTTTAGAATATAAAGAAAAGCTTGTGGCCGGCCCTGTGGTGCCAGAGGCCTTGGCAGCTCCAGAAACAATAAGTGGGTGGTGTGTGTGGAGAGCGAGGGTGAAAATTGTGCAGTACAGGTGTAAGAGGTGAGCAAGGGCCAGAGCATACAGGGACTTGTAGACCATTTTAAGGATTCTTGTCTTTATCCCAAGAGCAGTGGGAAGACATGAAAAGGTATTAACCAGAATAACTAGCCAGACTTAAGTTTTAGGAAGTATAGTCTACTGTTTGTAGAGAGAGTGACACCTGTTCTACCTTTCTGGACCCACGCAGGCAGACCATCCTGAGAAGGAGTCTCATCTTGGGAATGTCATTCCATTGTCTGAGAGTGGGTGGCCTGAAGCTCCCAGGGAAACACTAGCTCATGTACAACCTATGTGTGCCTTGGCAAAAAAACATAAAAGTTTCTCCTGAAGTCACTTGGAGAAAATTCTCCAGAGGAGAATAATTTCCTTATTGACTACATGCTATTATTTTAGGAGACCAGAATTTCTGCATCAACCAATTTCAGGCAAAAGAGAAACAAATACAGGTGACTTCTTACAGAAATGATTTTAAGGGCCACTGACTTTTGGCTTGAGTTACATCTGGGTGGTGTCTCTCTGGGGTTCTGCCTGGGGACATGATTGCAAAGCAGACATGTTTTCGGATACCTCCCCCTTTAAAAGCCATTTCTACAATCTCCTTGTTTCTGCATTCTCTTTTTTTTCATTTGATGAATCAAGAAGGTATTGCTCAGAGTAACTTAATTGTGTGATTCCCCATAAAGAAGTCTGTGTGTGTTAGGAGGACTTGATTATTGCTGGCATGGAGGAGGAAGGGAAAATGATGGCTTTTCAGAAAAAGTAATGGTGGTCCCCAAAGGCAGGGGACTGTGGCCTTCTGTGCCACCCTCCTGATTCCAGTTGGTGGGTGGCCCCTTCCTCTGCTCCCAGTTAAGATTCACCTTACTCAGCCCTGTTATAGCCGGTTTATTTTTGCATCAATGATAACCTTTCTCTGTGGAATTAAAAAGCGACACCTTCCTGCCTTATTCTTGCCTACATTCTTTTTTCTGAGCCCCCCTCCTTTTTCTAAGAGTGTCTTCTTAATTAGTTTTTTTAAAATGTGTGGTACAATTACCTGAATTTCTTCTCATCCATCCTGGCGTTGTTTAACCAAACACCTCCCACATCTTTCTCCTTTGTGCTGATCCCTATTGACTCATGAGGTGGCTCACGCTTGGCAAACCAGTGACCTTCTTTTCGAGCTAGAGTTGACAAAAGCTTATAAAAGAGGATTTAAAAAAAAAAAGGGTAGTTGGAAACATGCAGCTGGCCATTCAGTAAGGAGGAAGCAGCTTAGGTAAATATAGTAAGAGGAAATTATGTTTTGAATATTTGGCTGGATAATTTCCTCAGGAACAAAAGTTTAACATAATTAAGGCAATAAAGGATATGGCAATGCTCATGAAGGGAAAATGTGGCAGATAGATAAAGTAAAAAGTTATTTACAATGTCAACTATAGAAATAGTACTATAGAAAGTCCTACATTAGTTACATATTAAAATTAGAAGAATTTGTCTGAAAAAGTAGTAGCCATAGAGGAAAAGTGGGCTTAAAGTATATTAAACACCAGAAGCTCCACCCCACCTTTAAAATCTTCCAGAAAAGTTGTTTCAATTGAAAAAAAGAAAAAACTTGTGAGGATGGAATGAGGTATGTGTGAAGTACATTGAGCTCTTTGGGCAACAGTAGCTGTTGTATAACTTTTTATGTATCTACGACTTGGGTTTCAGTTGTAATTTCAAGCAGCATACTTCTAGACAAAAAAAGCAACTGCTTTTTAACCAAATTAGTAGTGATTCAAACCAATGTGATTTAACAGAAAAAATCCAATATATCTTTGGTAAACTTTCCTTTGTTCTGTGTTAGCATTAGTAGTATTTAGCTTCATTTGGAGCCTTTTTCTCCCTAGATATGAACAGTATGTTATTAATAATGTAACTAACTGGTTTGGCTCTCTTTTAAAAATTATATTTTATAAGAATTCTTACTATCTCCATTTTGGCAAGATTTAGATAAATTTCATGGGTTTGGGTAGTCTTTTCAATTTACGAACCTAAGTCTATTTTTCCTGTCGTGCCACTGACTCTATGATCCTGCTCATCCTCCATCCCTCTCCCGACCCCTGTAGTTCATGTTTAAGATGATCTTTCTCAGAATATGAATCCATGAAAGTTAGTTATTGCTTAATTATTTTTCTCTTAATAGCCCAATACCAATTTGAGACAGGGCAGCTGGTCTTCCCCTATGAGTTGACACACTGTAGCCAGAAGAAGAGACCAATCAATTTTACAAAAATTCTGAAAATAAGCATTTAACATGTTATCACCTATCTAATCAGAGATCCGAGGAAAAACTTGGGCAGTACTTCGAACCTCTGAGATGTAGAATATGCTAAATGTAGCCTCCCATCCCTATGTCACTAAGAGCTCACGTAGTATGTGCAGTTAATTGACCCATTTGTCTCAGCATGTGTCAGCCTTGCCATGTTAAGTGTTGCAAGCTCAGAGTTGTCCACTCTGTGCCTACAAGGGGATAGTAGAGGCTGGTGGGGGCAAGTGGTAGTACTGTAATTTGCCTTGCTTTGTAAATTGAGATATAGCCTCAATCCAACAAGCAGTAGAGAGAGAAACATTCTTCTAGATGTGTCCCCCATGTTTGGTGAAAATAAGAATACAGTGGCCATCAGTGGAACTGAGACATTTTACATCAGAGTCATAATACTGGCAAGAAATACGTTTATGTTGTGTAGTTATTCCTTTCTTTAGTTTTTCTTTTGTTTCTGTAGTGATGGATTATTTCTTGTGCTTCATCCTCTTTTTTCCATTTATAGAAATTCATAACTATTCCATTTTTATTATATTTATTTTAAAGCTCACTTTGAGAACATGGATCTTGTCTGCTTGGCTTACTGCTGTGGCCTTAGCACCTAGAACGGTCCTGGGACATACCCCGGGCTTAATAAATATTGAACGGAATTAAAGTTTAATTCATGACTCACTGTCTACCCCTTGATTTTTATATTAGAGTGACCTGGAGGTCCAATGGGCGTGTGTGGATGATATATATTTTCCTCCAAATGAAGGGTTAAACAGATAGCTAAGGGTTATTCTGGTCTAAAATGGACCCCTTTGAAAACCAGCCTGAGGCGTCCCCCCCTTTTTTTTTTTTTAAATATATGACACCAGTTTGATCTTCTGACCAAAACACTACTTTTAATTACTGTGCAGTCTTTCGTTATGTTCATAACCTTGAGACACTGAGACGGCCACACGTTCAGCTCTTTGTTTTTAGAGACGTTGCCTTCCGACTTAGTTATTGGCAGTTCAGGATACTTAGTCGGAATTGCCTCTGGAGCATGTTAACATATATCTATCTAAAGGCAAAAACCAAAAAAAAAAAAAATCCTAATGGATTTCTTTATGAATTTTTTAAAATAAATTACTCTGTTTCGTTTTGCAAAAATATAAAATAATTAAAATAATACAGTAATGGGGTTTTTTTAATCCTGTTTCATCATTTCAAATTTTGTCTGTGGAGTTTATAAACTGTGGTCTCCAAGTCTTCAAAGAGTTTAGGAACTGGATTTCTCTTTTAAGTCGACTACATTGTATGGGTGTTCATTTCAATTATTTTGAAGCCATAGAGTTGAAAATTCAATGTGTATCATAAGAACAGTTTTCCCCTATGATATGGGTCTCTTTGTGGTTAGAATAGTGATTTCCAAACTAGCTAATTATTGGAATACCTTGGCAAGTATTTTTTAAAATAAAATAGCTGGGCCCAGACCTAGAGTGTGGAAGTGCTCTATTTTTTTTTTTTTTAATCTCCCTAGGGGTTTCTGATAAGCAATGACTGGTTTAGAGCACTAGATCAATGAGTTCCAGGACATGAGTGTGAATTTTCTGTTGCTTATTGACTGTACTCTAGTTTGTGACCTGAGACCTGCTTCTGACCCTGACTGACTCTTAGGTGATAAGGTGGCTAGGGCCATCTTCTCTAAAGGCAACTTATTTTGTTAACTGCATCAAACGGCAGCCTTGTCACTGGAGGGTTTTTTCCTTCTTTTTTTTTTTTTTTTTAAATCAATGATCAATAGAGGTGTGTTGTTGAGTTGCCACTAATTGAGACTCACTGGTCCTTTCCAGTTTTCACTAGAGCTGGAATTCAGAAACTCAACTCCCCTCTGGCAGTCATAGCTTCTAACTCTGTCTCGGTGTGGGAGGAATTTCAGGAGTGTGTGAGAGGAGGCTCCAGAGTCATATCACCTAGATTCTGATTCTGCCTCTTCCATGTGTTACATGTGTCACCTTAGCAGCAAAATTCCTTAACCTCTGAGGGCCTCTGTTTTCCCATTGGCAAAAGGCAATAACAATGATGTAAGGTTATGGGAGATAACGATGTTAGGTTATTAAGGGTATGAGATAATGCCTATGCATGCGAAAAAGTAAGTGTTCAGCAAATGTTAATGGCTGCTATTATTACAGTAAATTTTTGGTAAAACTCTAGAAACAACTTGCTGTGGCTACATTAAAGCAGTGTTACACATGATTGTTTGTCTCCTTTTGTCTTCTTCTGGAATTTTTATTCATTCATACATTTCACAAATATATATTTAGTACTATTACCAAATAGTAGGTAGCAGGCACTGGGATACCATAGTGAACAAAAGAGACAAAACATCAAATGACAGTTAAAAAATGACACAGCATCTCCCTTGAACAGCTCCACCATTTAAGCATACTGAAGACTGAGAGAAGAGCTAAGAGGTTTGATCATTTTTAGATTTTGTTTATTTGCCCAGATCAGGCACTGACAGAACTAAAAATAGCAACAGAAGTGCAGAATATACTCATTATATTTTCTCCTACTCTGTCCTTCTGTTTCCATTCATCTTTGGCCAAATCCTGTCCAACCTATAAGATCCAGCTCAAACACTGCCTTCCATGTGAGATGTTCCTTGAGTTTTCTCCATTCCCTACTCTCTCTCCTCCACCCTCCACCACCTCCTTCCTAGAATTTTGCCTGTATTACACTTATTTCACATACCAATTTATCCTTTCTACTACATTACTTATATTTACCCTTATATGCTGTAAGTAATGTGACAAGGATCACATGGCTTCCACATCTTTGGATGACCCTGGCCCTTAGGAAGCCCCTGTTATATATTAAGTAGTCATTATGATACAGAGTTCATTTATAGAAGCAATCTTAGACTACAAGTGATATTTTACTCTCTTCACTTCTCTGTAAAACTGGGGTAATACCTCACAGACTGATAAGAATACATGATTGCGTGTTTGTGTGCATCTGTGTATTGCATCTGTGTGTTTTAGCAAAGAACATTAATAGTACAGTTTCACTACTAATTATTATTTTTAAAACAGCTTTATTGAGGCATAATTGATATATGATAAACTGAACATATTGTGAAAGTGTATGATTTAATAAACCTTGATTCATTATAAACCTGTGAAATGATCACCACAATCAAGATAATGAACACATCCTTTATCCCCCAAAGTTTCGTTGTTTCTCTTTATCATCCCTACTTCCTACCCAGCTTGGCCCTTCTCCTCACATCTCCAGCAACCACCAATTTAATTTCTGTCATTATAGGCTAGCTTGTATTTTCTAGAGTTTAATAAATGTGAATTTATACAGTATGTAGTCTTTTATTGGGGAGGAGGGTCTGGCTTCTTTTTCTCAGGCATAATTAATTTGAGATTCAATAGTGTTGTGATGTGGATGAATAGCCCATTTGTTTATATTGCAAAGTAGCATTCCTTTATATGGATATACCACAGTTTGTTTATCCATTACCTGTTGATGTACAATTGGAATTGTTTCTAGTCTTGTAATATTACTAATAAAGCTACTGTAAACATTCACATACATGTCTTTGTATAAATGCATTCTTTTTCTTTTTCATGAATACCTAGTAGTAGACCAGCCAAATCATACAGTAGGCATACCTTTAACTTTTTAAGAAACTGTCAAAGTGGGTGTACCATTTTATATTCTTGCCAGCAATGTATGAGAGCTGCATTTTCTTATATCTTCTCCAATACTTGGAATGATTACTTTTTAAATTTTTGATAGGTATGTATACCAATAGGTGTGTAATGAGATCTCATTATGGTTTTAATTTGCGTTTCCCTAATGACTTATGAAGTAGATCATCTATCAGGTACCTATTTGCTATCTATATATCTTCTTTTCATGAAGTGTCTGTACAAAACACTTGCCCATTTTTTAATTGGGATATTTGATTTATTGTATTTTGAGAGTTCTTTATTTCTTCTAGATCTAGAAGTCCCTTATCAGATATACGCTTTGCAAATATTTTCCCCAGTTTGTGGTTTGTCTTTTCATTCAGTTCATTCTTTGGTTGAAGAGTAGAAGTTTTTAATTTTGATGAAGCCCAGTTTACCAATTTATTCCTTTATTAATTATGCTTTTGGTGTCATATCTAAGAACTCTTGTCTAACCCAAGATCATAAAGATTCCTCCTATGTTTTACTCTAGAAGTTTTAGGTTTTAGATTTTATGATTCATTGAGTTAATTTTAGTATATGTTGTAAGTTCCTTTGCATGTGAATGTCCAACTATTCTAACATCATTTTTGAAAAGACTGTCCTTTCTCTATTGCATTGTCTTTGCACCTTTGTCAAAAATATATGTTTAGGTCTATTTCTGTATTCTCTGTTCTGTTCTACTGATTAGTCTTGACACAGATGCCAAATTGTTTTGATTACTGTAGCATTCTAGTAAGTCTTAAAGTCAGGTGATGTCTGTCCTCCAATTTGTTCTGCTATTTTTTTAGTAAAATTTAATGGTTAATGGTTCTATATATGGTGTCAGTTTTTAGAGAGGTGAAATTGAAACTTTGCTTTATTACTCTGGTTAATAAATGACATGATTTAGCATTCTACTAGGTGTCTTTCTCTTAAAACAATTTATCTGAGACACTTCAGAATCGCAGAGACAAGTTATGTACAAGTTCATTTGTCTAGTCTTTAATTTTTTCTTCTTATTTATGTGGTCTTTAATGATATAATTATTTAACATTTAGGCAGTGACTTCAGAATGCTTGTCACAAGACTGCTTAAATCCTGGTAGATTCTGAAATGGATTACAGATCTGTCCAGGAGGACTGTAGTGGGTTTTTGTTTGCTTATTTTGTAAGCTACATAAGTAAACAAGGTCTAGAATGGAGACTGTCAACCTATAGACTGTTGGATATGATTTATAATAGGAGCTGTCAGTATACTCCCTTTTCTACATCTTTTGCCACATATTCACAATAAAAGCAGCAGCATTTATTTTTTAGCTACTTAATATATTCTGGTCACTGTACTAAGTGCTTTACATTAATCATCACACTTGATACTTACATTGTCAATATGAGGCAGATTATGTGATAAAATTTAGTATGGAATAAGTTCTTAGAAAATATGTCTTTAATACTGTGGTTATAGGATATAGTGATTTGCTTTACCAGCTGCTAAATTCTGTTACGTTTCTAACCCCACTTTCACAAGATGGTTTTATAGAAGTTGGAATACTAATGTTGTGATTATATGACTTATAACATGAAATATTAACTGAATGCCACAGATGTGATTCTTAGTTATCATATAAGGTTTTAATCTTCTGTATTAAATTTCAATACCATAGTTAGTTATTGTATTTAAATAGTGAATCTATTTGTATACAAAAGTTCTCTTTTTTAAAAAAAAGCTGATTTTCCAATGTTCACAAGCCAGATTTTATAGATTTAAATTTTATTATAATTTTTATGGATTAGTTCACTAATTAGACTACTAAAAATAATTTTGTTTGAAGTCATTTAGAATAGTTTATGCTTTCATTTTTTTTTTTAACTTTTTAAATTTTACTTTGGCCAGTTGATTAAAGCACAAGTACTAACTGGACAAATGAAAATGGAAGATCTCTTTCTAAGCCTTATATTCAAAGAAGGTAGAGTAGTTAAATAGAAACACAAAGTTAAAAAACAATAAATAAGGAAACAATATTGATAACATAAATAAGTAGCACAGGATTAGTACCTAGACTAGATAAAGAACTCCTGAAAATCATTAAGAAACTAGTGGTGTAAGAGGAAGGCCAAAGCGTATATACACAGTTATAAAAGCTCAGTCTCATTTGTAACTGCAAATCAAAGCAATAACCAGATATTACTTTACATGCAATCAGACTGGGAAAGTTTAGAAAGTCCGATCATACCATGTTTGGACAGAACAGGAAAATCAGAACCTGAATTGATTGTATGAGCATGGATTGTACCAACACCTTGGGAACAATTTGACAACATTAAATCAAGATTTTAATATGTGTAACCTACTATCTAGCAATTCTACTTAAAGGTTATACCCTAAAGAAACCTTAAAGGAGATATGCATTGCAATTATATGTGTTTACAACAAATTGCAATCAACTTAAATGTCTATCAATAAGGGAATGGATTACAATACATGGAACATCATAACATCAAGAAAATAAATGAATTATAGGTGTGTATGTATCATTATGAATAGATTTAGAAATGTAATGTTGAGTGAAGAAAGCAAGTAGGTTCAGATATACATATGGTCAGCCTTTTTTTTTTTTGAAGAAAAGCACACAAAATAACATAGGGACTTTATAGGTGATATGTTATAAATGCATGAAGAAATGGTCTGATGGACACACAACAAATTCTGGGTCATAGTTGCTTCTGGGGAGGGCAAGAGGAGAATGAGACTGAGCAGGGGAACCAAAAAGACTTATTATTGTCTCTAATATTTAATCCAAAGCAAACAGGAAATATATATATATTTCATTTTAGGTTGCAGGGAGATGGCTATTCTCTTATTCTCTACAAATTTTTAAAATAAAAAATAGTAATTTGTAACTGTGTGGTGATGGATGTTAACTAGACATATTGTGATTATTTCACAATATATACATAATGAATCATTGTATTGTATAATGACACTAATATAATATTATATGTCAATTATATCTCAATAAAATTTTTTAAAAAATAATTTAAAGTAAGGAAGAATTTAAGGGGAGGGGGAAAAAAATGTAGTGAAGCACATCCCAACCAAAGAGGCTGCCAAAGTATTTATCATAGAAGCTTGTCATCACTGCCTTTGGTGAGCTTCCTTAAGCACTGTCCTAGATACTTTTTAGTTGTCTTCTGTGTTGCTACTTTCCTTTACACTGTAATTATCTTTAAGGTAGGAATGTTGCCTATGATTTCTTTGAAGTCAAGCTTCATTCTATTTCCCAAAGAAAGTGGAACGCTAATTCTTTTAGATGCTGACAAAAATTAAGAGGCTTCTCAAACCTGTTAGAGCCAGTGTTGGAGAAGGTGAGGGCTTATAGGCACTGGGACCCTCTGTTGGAAATATAAGAGGGATAGCCTATTTGCAGGGAATTGGAAAACATCCATTAAAATATGAAACAGGCATTGTCTTTGCCCAACTATCTTCTACCTTAAAGACTCTGCCCTCCTCAAAAGTTTGTAAAACAGTGCAATATGTTCATGAATGAAAGAGTATGTAATTCTCCATTACTTGTAATAGTGAAAATTAGGAATCACCCAAATGGACTTCAATCTGGGAATGATTGAAAATTTTTGTTAGTGGAATGAAACACAAGACAGATGCTTTTTTTTAAAGCGGTAGATCCAGGTGTCTTGAAGTGGAAAGTTTATATTATATTATTATTATAGCAAACTGTAGAAACATGTATCATGTAGCCAGATATTTATTGTAAATGTACATATTGTATATATGTGATTATATTTGCATTTGATTCTATTTGAATTAACCTAGAAATATAGAAAATATACATGAACTCTAAAATGGATCATATCTAGAAAATACTACTAGAAGAGAAGAAAGAGATGGGGCTTTGTGGTCTAGATTTATATTTGTTTTTATTTTAAGATTTTTTTTAACGAGCTTGTTTTATCCTTGTTTAAGGATAATATTACTATAATAAGGATAATATAACAGTAATATTACTAATGTTTGAATAACACTTTGGTCTAAATATATGAAGGAAGCATGTCATGTGTTGCATGCTATTGTATTTCTTTAGGGGATGAATTCTTCATTGAGAGCTGTCATGTGCTCTGCATTTATAATGTAAGGTTTTTCTATAGTTCCAAAGAAAAAGCTGAGGTAATGGAGCAGGACAGTAGAGTGTAGTTGAGTTTGCATGAAGGTGACCAGATTTCAGCCCTTGAGATACTTGATCATCGTGTGCAGTGAAGGACTGCATCTTATTTATGATAATGCAGTCTGCTCTTTTTAGATATAAATGATAGCACAGCTCATTGGACAGGAGGCCAGAGATGGGCAGTACCACGGGTGTCATCAGCATGTAAACTAAGCCAGTGATTTTATATCATCGTAAGAAATGTGTTAACAGCATGATAAAACAAAGGCCCTTGAATTGTTTGGTGTGGTGCCTACTCAAGCTTTCTATATTCAGGACGACATAAAGCTGTAACTGGCTTTCGTGGATGCAGTATAGATTTGATGTTGCACTTTTATTAACTGTGACGCAATGGATTATGGCACTTTAAATGAGAAAGGGAATTCTCTTTTTTAGATGTGAATTAACAAATGGCCTTCCCCATTTGTTTCTGTTGAGGCTGTCCTCTCCTGCTTATTTATTAGGCAGACAGACACACAGACACACACACACAGTTCATACTCATCAGTACTTGTTACTAAGGTTGAACAACTTTGTTTTCAAAGAACAATTTTACATTTCAGAAGAGGATATTAAACTGGGCCATGACTTAGGGATGCTCTACCCCTTGTACAATGGCAGTAATGACACTCACCTGCCTAGTGGGGCATTGGGTAGATGCTGTCACTGAAGTGTCAGATGAGTAAGTTAGTGAAAAATGGCAGTTGCTAAGGGCTGCGTATTTCTGCACAGAGGTAGGTTGTAATAGTTGGCTGTTTGTTAAAATAAAGCCTAGGAAGAGGAACCCCGAGTTTGACTTTCTCTAGTGGGGCTTAACCTACAAAAATAATTAGCAATTCAGGAAAATTCATATCAATTCAGTATTTGAACAGGATATTTATTTGACCACCTGCTATGAGTAATATATTGTCCTAAGCATAGGCTGAGATATAAATCCTATCTTTAGTTTAGTAGGTTCTAATCAAATGTAAGCATCTTAAAGTTAGTGTGCTTCTTTGTATAACAAACAACTTTGTGTTCTGTGGGTGTGTCACTGTGGAATACATAGATACAAACAAGGATGTTAAACAGAATCAGTCACTTGTTTCTCTAAAGTTAAATAGAAACACTACCTTCTACATTATTACATTTAATATAGTCCAGAGAAAATGCAAGCAATTCATTTCAGTTGCTTCCAATGGAGGAAATCTAAGAGAATCCATGCATTTGAGGTTTTGGCATATCATAGAATTCTTTTCTAAACCAGAGCCTGCATTTCTTTAAACATAAGAGGTGTATATCATGAGTGGACACAACAACAATGAATCATACCGTATAATTCTTGTTTGTGTTAAACATCCCTAATATATAAAAAGTAATGATAATTCCCCTTATATGTGTAAATAAATATGTTTGTATATGTAATCACATAATCATATATATTTAAGTATGTACTTATTTCTATAAGAAATATGTATAATTATATAAATGTATATAATTATAAAGGTTAACAAACCTTAGCCCTACATCAGAGTTTTTAATAGCTAGCAACAGTAAGCAACTCTGGTTAATTTTAAAAGAAAGGAAATTTATTGACAATACTGGGTTGCCTACAGAGTTGCCAGGTAGGCAGAAGAACCAGGCTTGGAAGTACCAAACTATACCACAAAATGGTCTGAAGAATAATGACTGAAACCTGCTCTGTTGCTTCTGCTGCATCAGAACCACCATCCCCAGTCCTGCTTCCTATTTATCTCTAGCATTTGAATCCAGTGCGAGTAGATCTGATTGGTGATCCTAAGTTACATGTTCACTCCTGAGCCATAAGGGAGGCTGGAAAAGAAATGAGTACGTTTTTTCACCTCACCAGTAGGAGGCTAGCTCTTCAGCCAAAAAAAATGGCAAATTCTTATTATAATAATCATGCCAGAAAGTTTAGAAGATAAAAATGAACCTATCATTATATTCCATTGTTTTGATACAAAACTATTTTAAAATAAAATTTTCTTAGTCTTTTTTCAGTAAATGTTTTTGTGACAATGAATTCATAGCTTTTATACTTTCACTTTTTCAATATTCTTTCATGCTGCTATATACTCACCATATATATATCATTTTTAATAACGGCATAATTCAAACAAATGTTGGAGATTACATATACATTTTTATTGTTATAAAAATAATTATCAACATGTTCATATTTAAAGTTTTGGGATCTGGACATTTTTTTTGGCAGTTACGAACCAAGAGAGAAATCTTATCAACCCTCTATTCTTTAATAAGAAAAATTAGTATACCTAATTTATACCTTTCTCTAATTGGTTTAAACAGAGACATGCTCCTGGCTCCTCTTTTTTTCAATTGGAGTAAAATTGGTATATATATTTTATAAGTTTCAGGCGTACATTATAATTTGACATGTGTATACACTTCGAAGAGATAACAAAAATCTAGTTACCATCTTTTACCATACAATTAACCCACTTCAACCATTTTGCCCTTCCCCAAACTCCATTCTCTGGTAACTGCCAATATAGCATTTGTTTTAGATTCCACATGAGTGAAATCATATGGTATTCATCTTTGTCCATCTGATTTATTTCACTTAACATAATATCCTCAAAGTCCATCCACATTGTCACAGATGGCAAAATTTCATTATTTTTTAATGGCTGAGAGGTAGTCTATTTTGTGTATGCTTGTGTGCTTGTGTGTTTGTGTGTGTGCCACATCTTCTTTATCTATTTATCCATCAATGAACACTTGGGTTGTTTCCACAGATTTACGTATATTAATTTTGTATCCTGTAATTTTACAAATTCATTTATTAGTTCTAACAGGTTTTTGGTGGAATCTTTAGGATTTTCTATATATATACTGTCATGTCATCTGCAAATAGTGAGTTTTACTTCTTTGTTTCCTGTTTGGATGTCTTTCATTGCTTTTTCTTGCCTAATTGCTGTGTCTAGGACTTCTAATACTATTTTGAACAAAAGTGGTGAGAGTGGACATCTTTGTCTTGTTCCTGTTCTTAGAAGAAAAGCATTCAACTTTTCATCATGGAGTATGATGTTTGCTGCCGGTTTGTCATACATGGTCATTATTATGTTGAGGTACATTCCCTCTGTACCTATTTTGTTGAGAGTTTTTATCATAAATGCTTTTTAAATTTTGTAAAATGATTTTTCTGAGATGATCATATGATTTTTATTCTTGATTTTGTTAATATGGTGTATCATGTCTATTGATTTGTGAATATTGAGCCATCGCTGCATCTCTGGAATAAATCCCACTTGATCATGTTGTATGATCATTTTAATGTATTGTTGAATTCAGTTTGCTAATATTTTGTTGAGGAGTTTTTCATCTATGTTTACTATGGATATTGACTTGTAATTTGTGTGTGTGTCTGTGTGTCTGTGTGTGTCTGTGTGTGTCTGTGAGTGTGAGTATGCGTGCATGCACCCTTATCTGATTTTAGTTTCAGGGAAGTGCTAGCCTTGCAAAATGAGTCTGGAAGTGTTCTCTCCCCTTCAATTAAATCTTCTTTGAGTGTGTGGTAGAATTCACCAACGATGCCATCTGGTCCTGGACTTTTATTTTATGGAAGATTGTCAATTACTCAATTAGTCTCCTTAGTAGTAATCAGTTCATTCATATTTTCCATTTCTTCATGATTTAGTCTTGAAGGATTCTGACTCTTTTTCATGTGAAATGTTATAGATTCAGAATTGAATGAGTTAAATTGGGGGCTCTTTAAACCTTTTAAAACATTTTATTAAGGCAAGCTATATTTGCTAAGCAAATATTTACTAAATAGCGCAGCTTTTTAATTTAATATTAGGAAAACAAATACATAACTTAATAATATCCTGTATCTAGACTAGGTAAGTTGATGTGCGTCATAATAAGCTCATGGCTGTCATATGACTATTAACACTTGCCTCATAATATTTTTTGAAGTGAGACATTTTAGCTTCATTAAAATCACAAATCTTGGAAAGATATTCTCCTTACTTTGTGGATATTCTGAGTCAATATAGTATTTACAAGTAGATTCTTCTATAATTAAATTATATCATAAAATGAATGTACCATGGTTTATTAGCTAATTCACTTGGTAAATTTGTCAATCTACCATGTTCAGTCTTTAAAAGCCTTGCTTTTTCTTGTTGAATTCTGCTATCATCACTTGTTCATTGGACATGTTTTTATTATATGTCTCATACATGTCAGACACCAACCTAAGTACCAGTATACAGGAATAGGAAGAACATTTGTTCTCCTGTCAAGGGGATTACATCAAGTAGATGGTTTTATAGTCTGGAAATGTATATGTATGGATGCTTCAGTATGACTACACTAGATTGTTTCTAGGACTAATGACCCTCCCCCAAAAAATCTCATTTGTACATATTTAAGTTATTGGCATTTGGGTTAATGTACATAGTTTGAGGACTCAGGTCTGGAAAATTGTTAGGTATTGTTTGCCTTCAAATTATGCAGATACTTGATTTGATACATTTTCTACCTTCTTTTTTTGTCATTGGTAGCCCTGAACCCAATTATAATTCTGCTCTTGGGTGAGGAGTGATTACATTGATGGTGTGATATACAAAAATTGGAAGGTTTGGGGATTGCATAGGATTTTCAGCATTAAGTCTTTTAAAAATCACATTCCTTATATTCTTATTGATGCTTTTATTTCTACTTTCTTGAACTCTAGCAAAGGGCTATTTGTTGTACCAAATGTTCCCTAGAACTGGGATCCTACAATACATGGTTAAAGAGTCAGGAGTAGTAAAATATAATTTAAAGTAATAATCCAATATGAACTCAACTCTCAGAGATTGAATTGGGTATAATCTTGCAGGATTTTAGTGGGTAGATTAGTGAGTATGTTTTATATTTTAGAGAGATGTATAAATCCCCCTTTAGAAAAGATGGAACCTTGGTCTTTTTGACAATAGCTTTTGTTCTACTCCTGCTGATGTTGCCTGGTGACCATATCAAAATTCTGCTTTGATCAATAGGAAGATAAATACCACAGTACTGTGAGGATGGTTCTCTCAGTATGGGATTCTTTGTGATTTTTTTCCCTTTGCTCATCTTCTCTAAATTTTCTCCAGCCATATACATTTTATATTTAATTTAAAAAGCCATAATTTTGTTTGTCTCTAAGCTTGACGATGATAAGATACCAGCAGCAGTTTTTCTCTGATGCATTTCTTTTCATGGTGACAATTTTGGGGGTGTTTTGCCATATCACCTATAGCAGGGCTTTGATTACTCCTGAGAACTGAAGCCATGATGCATCCTGCATATTTCAGTTGGTTTGGAGCTCAACAAACTAGGGCATAGATCTCTTACTATTTGAGAACAGGCAAGTGGCATTGGCCTAGTTTTTTAACCTCTCTGCTCTTGGTTCCCTTGTCTATAAAATCAGACTAGCAATGGCACTTACCTTTATTGTGAGCATCAGGTAACATTAATGTGTACAAGTTAAGAAGTTAATTTTTCCTAATTTTTTTCCTTTGATCAGAGAAAGCAAAAATTATATTAGAACTCAGTCTCATGACCTCCAGTGACCATTTTGAATATGAAAAATAGTATAGCTTTTTAAATAAATAATCATGTTTTATCTAAAGTAAAACAAAACAAAAATATTACATTATCTAGCCTTTCATTACATGCTTTTCCTTAATCATTTCTATTATTTCGAGCAAGTGCATGTGAGCTCTCTCTCTCTGTGCAACCATTTTATAGTAGGCTAACTTTCTAAGCATATTTCGTAGTAAAAATATAATCACATCATTCTGTTTTTCAATGCCAAAGAAGAAGAGAACACTCAGATTCAGTCACTGCAAAGCAAGTATTTTATAGAGTGCTAACTAGATAAAACACATAATACAAGGAAGCTTCAGTTTGGCAGTTGAAACGGCTTGTCATTTTGCTAAATGTTAGAGTCCACTTAAGGTCATTTGGGTCTGCATTTATCTGTTACAGGCATCATTTGAGACAAAAACTTTGTGGAAAGATTATTTCTACCATGTTAGCTCTTTTTCTTTTTCCTTTCTGCATAGATTTTTTTCCCCCTAAATGTAGTTGGGTAGGGAGGCAGATAGGAAAATAAAACTAGATCTAGAATCTTGAAGACCACAAAGAATTTGCTGTTTAATCATCAGGATTAACTACTTTATGTAAACACTCATGACTCTTTGTATGTGTTTTTATATCTAAGCACTATTTACACTTACAAAAAAAAATTATTATGGAAATTTTCTAATAGATAAAAAAGTAGGAAGAATAACACAATGAGCTTCCTTCTCCACCTCATCCCGTTTTAACAATTAACAGCATTTGCTATACTTCTATTTGTAAAATGAAAGTCTGTGTGTCATATACAAAATTACGATTTATGAAGTTCTTAAAATGTATTGAAAAATTTTTTAAACTATAGGAAATGAACAGATGAAAAACTTTTGTTTATTGATAGTCTGGGAGAGTAAGGAGGATTTATGTGAAACATTGTATAACTAAGAATTAGCAAACTCTAGCTTTGTTTGCAAGTGTAGTAACCTTTTATTTAGTATTTCATCAGATAGAAGGACTTCTGACACTCCCTGATATGGCGAATGCACTCATAGTTGATGTTCAGTTCAGAAACACCCAAGCAGGTTCCCAATGTGCTTCGTGAATCATTAGAATTGTTCACTTTTATTCTGTGTAGTTTTAGGGCACACTTTATCCTTTCTGTGTTGAATTGGTAGTTCTCGATTTACCAGCATGACTTTTCCTGCCCACTTCACTATCCAGAACTCAAGGTGATATGAAGTGTTGGGGTTTGAACTAAGCTATTTATACAACGATGATGACAATTCCTCCTCCTTCCAGTTAACTGAAAAGAGAAGATATGAAATAACTGTTGACCAATTATGAAGCTCAGATACAAGGAGGAAGCACATCAATAGTTCATGAAGTATCTATGCTATTTCTGTGGCTTGACTGGTTTTCTAGCCTTTTTCCGAAATCTACCCCGAGAGGTTTGGGGTGGTGAATCGACACATCTCTTAGTGTCGGGCTTCTCCTTTATTGATATTGGGGCCACCAGGTATTTCTTTGTCATGGGAGCTGTCCTATGCACTGTAGGATGTTTAGTATTCTCCTCGGTCTCTCTACCCAATAGATGACGATAGCAGCCACCACTACCCCTGAGTACCTTTAGCTGTGAAAACCAAAAATGTCACCAGACATTCCCAAATATTCCTCAAAGGGTTGAGAATCACTATCTTAAGTGGTAGGAGCATCTTACATGTAAATGTGTGTGAATTTCCCTTCCTTTGGTCCCCCACACCAACTCGCCAATTATAAGCTCCTTGAGAAGAGAATGAGATGTTTTCTTTCATGTTGAAGTCCCTCTTTTGATCTACTGCACAAAATTTGTAGACTTTTGGGGACTGACTAAACCATTGCCTTTTGGTTTTGTTTTTATCCAACTCGTATAGTGCAGTGGGCCTTTTAATAGAAGAGTAGTCTAGACGCTTCTCTTCTTCCCTAACTTTTTTGATATTGGTTTATAATTAGGTATATGGTGACTGACATTTCAATGATACAGTGGCCCTTTTTTCCCCCTTATAAAAGACATTACCAAATTGTTCAGTCGTTTAACCTTTCCTTTAAAAATCTCATGATACTTAGATGCTTTTGGTTATCAAAAATTCCTTTTGATTCTGGAGATTCTGTTTGCCTGCCGACCACACCACAACCCCAACCCCAACACATACTCCCCCACTACCAAAAAGAAAAAGAAAAAGAAAAGGCAGCAACTCTTAAATTACTCAAAGTCCAGAGGCAGTTTTCTCATAAGAAATGTTCCCTCTCACTTTCTGTTGTATGTCCTGTCTTCGCTGACCCACTAATGGCTTGAGTTCCTGCTTCTGTTCACTTTGGAATCAGGTAGAGCTTTTCTTTAAGCCAGGCGAGGATTATATGTATTAAAGAGAGGCTTATTTATAACCAAAGTATGGAAAAAATACTCAGAAGAAATAATTATTACAAAGACTCTCTGTACAGTTTCAAAACTAGAAATGATATGATAAAATATGAATTCTGGAGATAACTCATAACATGGTAGTGTTTAATATAGTGGTTGGGAACGAGCCTCAGTTTTGTCATTCCTAAAATGGGAATGATAACAGCCTTCACCTCATAGGGTTGTAGTGAAGATTAAATGAATGAATCCATCGAAAATTTTAGAAAAACTACCTGGCACATTGTAAGTGCACAATAATTACTTTTATTTTCACTTTTAAAAATTCTCCTCCTTATGAGAAATCCCAATATATTCCCATTTTCTTTCCTCTTTCAACATTCTTTTGTTTGCAAAAGAAATGGTTTTTTTCCTTTTCCTCTTCCCACCTTTTATCTATTATTTTTGTTACACAAAGAACTTAAAATGAGACTATTCCACCTACATATATTGGTTTTGTATAGGTGTGTCTTCATAAATTTTTATAGATTTGCAGCAAATTTTAAACCCCTCTGAGAATTTGCTTTGTAGAGTGTGATGAATCTTTTTTTTTTTTTTGCAAATGAAATGCATTTTTAATGAAGAAAACCAAAACTTTATAAGCTTAAGTTTCAGTTGATTAAATTTTTTATGTGCATAAATGTAGATCATTGGCCATTTTAGTTTGAAAGATGTAGTTCTGACTTTGATCTGAATAGGTCAATATGAATTTAGTTTTGTACACCCTTGAACAAGTAAAAAAATATTTCATTTGTGGCTAAAATACACACTCCTAGTGTGATGAGTGAGAACATCCCATGGGCAGACTCAACTTACTTTGTTAATAAAATGTTGCTCAGAGACGTTTTCAGGCTGACCACAGCACAGAAGAAGGACATGGATCACACTGAATCAATGATCAGTTCATGGAACATAACGTCAGCACCTTCAGAAGAAAGATTCAGGCAAAGATCCAGAATAGCAAGTGAAAAATCAGCCATTTTATACTTGTAATAGGTTAATAAATTGACCAAGTGCTTACCTAGAAAATATGGTGCTGTAAGACTTCCCTTTTTATAGAAAAAGAAGATAGAAAATGAATATGGATAAAGTATCTAATACATAAATGTGTATAGGTTGTTTTAAACTTATATAAAAGCAGAGAGAATAGTATAGTGAGCCCCTCATGGACTCCTCACTCAGCTTCAACAGTTATCAACTCATGGCTCATCTCGTTTCATGTATATACCGCCTTCTCACTTACAAATACTAGACCTAATTTCATCTTTAACTGTTTAAGTACATTAGAACTCTTCCTAGAAAGATGCATAGTCAAAAGTTTGCATACAATTTTCATAAGTTTAAGTTTCCCTCATATCCAGTTTAAGAAGCAATGACTGAGCTGGATCATTTGGAAGTGAGATTGAGAAGAGATTTCACAAAAGCCTTCTGTGTGATACTCTGACAGGCAAATGTTCCCTGCTCTAAGATTCTTGTTTCTTCCCATTTACTCTCAACTTCACAATTCATCTGTGATATTTGAGTGAGCTAAAAAGGTGACTTAAAGAATGGCCTAATGTGTCCCCACCTCCCCTCACCTTCAAGATGGTCTTTTATTTTTTTTGAGCTGAATGAGCTAAGTGATCTAACACTGATCTACTTAAATGTGAAAGCAGAAATTTCATAACTGACAGTATCAGGTAACATTAGTTATTGAGCATGTACTATGTGCTGAGTACTTTTCATGCATTTTTTTCACTTCAACTAATCAACAAACTCAGCAACTACTAGGTAGGTAGTATGCACAATCCCATTTTGCAAATAGAAACTGAAGTTCAAATCGTTTAAGCAGCTTGCCTAGGGTTTGAACTCAGATTTATTTGGAATTCCAGCCAGACATTAACAATACTTAACACCACCCCTCTCCAGTATGCTGACGGCCGTATACTTAGCTTGTATGCCCTAATCAGGTATATATGGTAAATTTATAACCATTTGCATCATTTATAATAACTTCTCGATGGTTGTATAAGACATTTTAGAACATTACATGAGAAAGCCCTTAATGTTGTTATTCTTAAATGACAGATTTGATGCAAGCCAAAAAGAAAAAGAAAAAAAAGCCAGAGAAAGACTTAGCAACATATATCTCATATCCAACTGCATCTTAATATTTGAGTCCTAAGTGTCATCATCTTCCATATAGGTGGCTATGGGAGCCTCCTAATTATTTTTCCCGTGTCCCCTTTAACCTTCCTTCCACATTGACCTCAGAATGATTTTTTACAAATGTTCACCTGATCATGTCACTTTTCTGCTTAAAACTTCCAAAGGCTTCTTCTATCAGAGCAGAAAAATCTCATTTCTTTCAGAGGCCTGCGAAACTCCATAAATAACATCTGGCCCTGACTGCCTCAGTTCATGTGCTGACCTGGTCACGGCGCCAGCACTGCTGGCGCGCTGGTTGTTGATGTCCGTCTTGTTCCTCAATATGCCAAGCTGCTTCCTACCTCAGGAGTTAAGCTCCTCTGGCTCTAAGCATAGCTGGCCTCTTCATATCATTTAGGTTTCAGCTGGAATGTCACCACAGAGTAGCCTTCTTTTCTACTAATGGCTTTCTATGTTTTATTTACTATATTGCAGTGTGTTACTCTATGAAATTCTTCTTGATTGTTTCCATTGTGTTTGTCTCTACATGCTCAACTGAAATACGGTTTTTGTAACATCAAGAGCTTGTTTTAGTTGCTGCTCTGTCCTCTGTAAATGATCATGTAATGAATGACCGCGTTGTTAAAGGGGTGGTTACTGTGTCCCACATGTCAAGCTCTCATCGCAGTGCTCCACAGTCAGAAAGTGCTCTGAGATGCTGCAGTTATTGTTGGGGTCGTTAATTCCAAACTAGAATTTCATCTTCACATATCTATACAAGTCTTAGGAATCACCCAAGACAGTGCACTTCCTCAAAACCAGGAGACCCCTCAGTCGCCTGATGTAGATCGTGAAGTCTGTTATTATGAAGCAACTACTTTTTGCTAGTTTTCAGCTCCTGTAGACTTGACCTTCAAACCGGCAACATTCAGCTCTCACATCTGACTGACCTTTTGCTTAGGCCCAGGGCAATGTTTTCATCTCTGACAAACTTGACCACTGCCAATTTTTTAAGAGTGTCAGTTCTTATGAAAAGGAGTTTTGCTGCCTGTACCATAATGATCTCTAATACCCGGTAAACTGCAAACAATGGAGGCATTTTTTTGGCTGGGGAATGCTAAAACAAGGCGTCTGCAATTCTGAGGCGGTGCTAAACTGGGGCACACGGAAAAGTTCTAGCACGTGGAATGCTGCACTCCCAGCTCTATTAGGAGGGGGGAGAACTGGACAGTCCTTACAATGGGCTATTATAAGGGCACCACCGAACCACATAATCACAGCCCTTTACAAAGCCATAAAAATGTATACAAATACATTTGGTATACTATCAAGTAGTATACAAACTCAATTGTATGGATTTGAATATTAGACTAAAATTTCATAAATAACAGAATCCTCTTAATCTGATCAGGTATTTTTTTAAAAATGGAAATGAGGCAATTTCATTATTATATAACAATTTCATGGGGTTATTTGTTATTTGCAAAATTTTTAATAGAGGAATGATGCCTGAATATATTTTTATTTGTCCAGATCCACAAAATTTAACTTTTATGGAGTATATATATTTTTTAAATTATAAATTTGTGCCATGTATATTATAGAAAATAATAAAGTAGCAATAATCTATAATTTTATTATTCCAGGGCAGTCATTATTAAGACTTTGCTAAATAATTTGTAATTGGTCTACTTTGTCTATGCATTCGTATAAACAACATTTTAAAGCCAATTTAGGTCAAAATGGATGTAGTGTTTCTAACCTGCTTTGTGTTCTCCTTAATTGTGAACTTTCTCCCTCATTAAAAGTCATTTTATAAAATTTATATTTTAATGACTCCCTTGTATCCACCTATATACCATTGTTCTCAACTGGGAGCAATTTTATCCCTTACAGGACATTTGGAAGGTCCAGAGACATTTTTGGTCATCAATAACTGGTGCTGCGGGGAAGGTGTTACTGGCATCTACTGAGTAGAGGCCAGGAGTGCTTCTAAAGACTCTACAATAGACAGGGCAGTCCCACTGCAAAGAAGTATCTGGCCCCAGGTTCAATAGTGCTGAGATTAGGGAACCCTGAATTTTATGGCTACCTCATAAGTAATTTAATCCAATCTATCATTAGGTCTTTGTTTCCACTTTTTGTTGTTAGAGATTAATAGTTGCACACTTTCTGTAAAGGAACAAATAGTAAATATTTTAGGCTTTGGGGGACATAGTCTATTATTCAACTCTGCTCTAGCACTGTTATAGCTTGAAATCAGTCAAAGACTATATGTCAAAGAATGAGCATGGCTTCTCCCCCATAAAACTTTATTTGCCAAACAAGGTGGAGGGCCTTAGGTAGTAATAGTAATTTGTCCGTTCCTATTATAGATAATTGGCCATTCCTATTATAGATAATGCTTTGATTGACATCCTTGTGCTTAAATCTTCACCCATTTATGTGATGATTTTCTTTAAAAAGTTCTTGAAAGTGTAATTGCTGATAAATGTGTATGTACCTTTTAAAAGTTTACATCAATTTATTTTATTTTCTCACCCACATCATATGAAATTGTTTGTTTAAAGAGGCCCTTTCTTTGCACACATATACCACCATCATTCCATCAGATTTGGAACTATCTCCTGGAATGTGGACTATGAAAGGATAAAACAGCGTTTGCTAATTGAAATGCCTTCAAGTCAGGCAGATAATCAGTAAAGCGTGCTAGTTGTCACTGGTGAGGTGAAGAGCAAGTGGCCATCAGAAGAGGGAAGGCGCCTCTCAGCTCTGTTCATCGAGGCCCACTAGAATGCAATTCAGTGTTGCCAGATCTTCCAATGTATTTAGAGAAACCGGAAATCCAAATTTTGGTGTGAAAACTTCCAGTTTTTTATTAAATCCTGGGTAGGCCAATAAACCGTACCTGTGGACTATTCCCAAGAGCCACCTGCTTGGGGACCTGTGCTTTAACTGTGACTTATCAAGGGGTCTGCACCTCAGAGATCGAGGCAAATCTGCAGGTTCCTGGCCATGTGTTCTAGATCCTTAGGGCCCTAAGCCTCATAGATGAGAGCTATAAGAACTGGCCATCATTGTACAAGCCCTAAGAGAAAAGCAGACTTTCTCTCCGAGTAGGGAGTCAGGCTGTGAATCACTGCCTGGCCTGGAGATTGAGTTCCTCCAGAGCTTTTTCAATTAGTCAGGAAGAGTGAGAGACTGTCACATCACCATTTCCTCAGGACATTTCCAGAGGCTGTGAGAGTCCTAGCCTCCAACCCCTACAATGGTCTGCACAATCAGACCCCTTGTTCTTAGCTTCTGTTCTCCCGTCATTCATGCACTTCAGCAACACTGATTCCATTTATTCATTGATTCACAAATATTTGCTGAGTTTCTACTATGTGCCAGGCCATGTCTGGACAAAGTAGAGCAGGATAAAAGGATCAGGAGCACTGGCAGAGCGTGGGTTGAGATTTTGAGTAAGTTCTTAGGATAGGTGTAAGAGATAAGATCAGAGAGGTCATCCCCAGGGTGGGTGGGAAGTACGGAAAGTGGGCATGGGTCTGCAAACTTCATCAAACTTGATAAAATAGATTTTTGTTCCTCTCACCCAGAAATTCTGAGTCAGTAGCTCTGGTGTCGGGCCCAAGGATGTTCATTTCTAACAAGCACCACATGTAGCACTGGTTTAGAGAATTGTAGGTCATTGTAAGTATTTTTTTTTTTCTCAGAGGTAAACAGGGAGCCATTACAGGGTATCTTATTGCAGAGGAGTGACATGATCTGATGCGTTTTACAAGGATGGCTCTAGTCAGTATATTGAAAATAGACTGCAAGCAGGCAAAGACAAAAGTAGGTAGACAAGCCGAGGCTTTCAGTAATCCAAATGAGAAATGATGATGGCTTGGGTCAAGTGGGAATAGTAGAGATGGTGAAACTTATTTACATTCTGGATATATTCTGAAGAGAAAGCCAATACATTTTAATGGATTAGACATACAGTGTGAAAGAAAGGTGGCAAAGATGACCAAGGTTTCTGGAATGAGCAACTAGGTAAAACCATGTAAAGACCATTTTCTTTTTTACCCATCAGAAAAATAAAAAAAGGAATTTCATACATTTCAACCTAATCTACTGAGATGGAGGAGCTGATTTGGAGGAGATGATGAACATATTAAGTTTGAGATGTCTGCAGGCCTCCAAATAGTGCTGTGGAGTAGGCGGGTAAGATGAATCTAGAGTTCAGAGACATCTGGACTGAGCATTTAAATCCCTGAGAACAGCTTAGATCACCAGGGCTGTGCGTGCAGATAGGGAAAATCAAGCTCTGAGCCTTGAGGCACTGTGACATTTAAGAAGGAGAGAAGGGGGAGAACTAGCAAAGGAAACTTGAAAAGAAAAGATGAAAGAAATTAGAGGAAAACCAGGCAAGTGTGGTAAATTAGAAGTCAAATAAAGAACTTGTGTTATGAGATTTTTTTCTGTTCCCTGAACATGAGAAGCTTGTCCATACCTGGGGACATTTGTGCTTGCTAGGCTTCTCTTTACGCTAATCTGCCTGGCTCTTCTCCCCAGCTTCAGGTCTATGCTTAAATCTCACCTCAGTGAGGCCTTCTTTGAACAGCCTATAGAATATTAGCGTAGTTTGCTTGACATATGGTTGGTACTCAAGCAGTATTTGTTGAATGAATGGTGAACATATAATTCTTTTCATAGGAGCAGAAATCCAAGTGAGAAAGTATTCAAGCATTGCACTCAACATGGTGTGGTCCATGGAGCACCCCCTGGGTGCTTATTAGAAATGCAAGGTCTTTGTTCCCACCCCAGACCTACGGTGTCACACTGCATTTAACAAGATCCTGGTTGATTTATATACACATTAAGGTTTGCACCCAATCTGGTATTTATTTTTTTTATTGTATATGGCAAGAAAGCTTTGGATATACTCTTAGATATCAGTGACTCAAAATAAGAGGTTAAAACTGTCAAAATCAGATATCTTCTATAGTTGCTTCTGTATTCAATCAGTTATCTTCATATGATTTTAAAAACCTCTGAAAGAGGCTTTCAAGAATATTTTCTATGGTTATCCAAGTGATTTCATATTTTTATTTTTTTAATTTTATCATTAGTTTCAAGTATATCTTACATTAGTTAGACATCTATATAGTTTATGAAATGATCCCCCTGATTATTCTCTCCTTTGACTCTACACATAGCCATTATATTACTGCTGACTGCATTTCTGAAGCCATGCTCCACAGCCCCGTGACCATCTGTCAACTACTAATTTATATTTCTTTAACCCTTCACCCTTTTCTCCCAGTCTCCCACCTCCTTACCTTCTGGCCATCACCAGATTGTCCTCTGTATTTGTGGATCTGTTTTTGATTAATTTGTTCTTTTCGTTCCTTAGATTCTGTATGTAAGTGAAATTATATGGTATTTATCTTTCACTGTCTGGCTTATTTCACTTATAGCATAGTAACCTTTAGGTCCATCCACATCTTTGCAAATGGTACAATTTCATATTTTTTATGGCTGAGTAATAGTCCATTGTATATATTAACCATAACTTCTTTATCCAATCATCTGTTGATGGGCATGTAGGTTGCTTCCATATCTTGACTACTGTAAATTGTGCTGCCATGGACATAAGGGTGCGTAGATCTTTAGGAATTATTATTCCGGTTTTCTTTGGATAAATACCCAGAAGTACACTTGCTGAGTCAAAAGATATATCCATTTTTAATTTTTTGAGGAACCTCTAGACTGTTTTCCTACTGGCTGTACCAGTTAGTTTTATTTTTAATTGCACAGCTGCTGGTCCATAGTGAACAATTTTGAATGAATGAATGTTAATTGTTTTCTATAATTTACAAAACCTTGCTGTTTAACATGACATAACCATGTAAATGACTGATATGATTCTCAGAGTGCAGGACTTGTAAATGCATGGTTTTCTCCCAAAGTGAGTAATAGATTAAATTTATTAATTACTACTTCTCTCATAGGAATTTTATTCTGAAAGTGGCATTTTTATTCCGAGATTATAAATACTCTGCAGGCAGATGGCTACCTCTCTTTAATCTTTCATATTTCTACTTGGTGGAGATAAAAACTTGGTGTTCTTTTTATACTTAGACCTTTGGCTTATATTAGTCTGAGAGTGAAAAATGATATATATAGGAGGAGTTTTCTTATGATAATACCTTTTTTTCCTAAGGCTACTAAATGTTGCTTGTCCTAAACCCAGATCATCCCCACCTTGCAGGTTATAAACACACTATTTTGTTGGTCATTAGCTAAGGGTAAAAGACTTGGAATTTTTGGTAGGGCTAGTGTAGTTTATTCTACTACAACATCAAAATTTTAGAAAAATACATTTACTGTCCTTTCCTTTCATACACATTTGGAACTCGTTTCTCTTCATTCAGAAGCCTCATGATCCTACAAAGTAATATGACAGAAAGCAGTATAGAAGTATAGAGACCGATAAAAATAGGACATAAATTCATATATATTTGTGTGTGCACACATAGGGTATGTGAACACACCTCAGGATTTACAATTTTATTTTTACTGATTTATTCAGTTGAAGCCCTAGATCATATTGATCAGCTGTGCAAGGTATTGGCCTAGTTAATTTCTGAGGACAGAATCATGAAAACCTGGGTCTGATTTCTGACCCTGGCAAGTCTTAATTTTCTTTACAAAGTTTCTGGTTTTTTATCTTTAAAATAGGGATAATTAAGTATACCCTGGGTTCTTTCATGGCTGCTTGTCCAATTTAGACAATATTTGAAAAAACAACTACACAAAATTATATACACATATAGTATTTCTTTTTAGAAAAATTACCTCATTCTTTCCTTCAAACCTTGCTAAAACTTCTATGTAATAGAAAGCTGAATTCTGGTTAGGTCAAACTTTCTTACAGAGCAGAGGTTTACACTTTCTGTAGAAATCCTGATAATGGATATTTTAGGCTTGGGGGGCCTTTGGGGGCTCTCTTGCAACTACCCACCTCTGCTTTGTAGTGTGAAAGTGGCCATGGACAATATGTAAATGAATGGGTGTGACTGTGTTCCAATATTGTTGACACAAATTTAGATTTCATATAATTTTCATGTATGATGAAATATCCTTCTTTTGATCTTTACCAACCATTTAAAAATGTAAAATTTATTCTTAGTTTATAGGCCTTAAAAAATTGGGAGTGGGCCTTATTGGACTGTTGGGCAGGCCCCCTGTAATAAGGCAAAAGACTTGGGCTTATCAACCTTAGTCACTTCTAACTTTCCTTTAAGTACTCTTTATTTTGCTTTGTGTTTGTTTCTGATTTGGTTCTTCTCTCTTATGTCAGGATTCATATCCTTATTGTTGTGCTTATTGTTTGTTAAGGATACCTTCATACAGATTGTACAGAAAACAAGTCAGAGTGAGAATAAGTGTTCTGTGCTTGAGTTTTCTTTTGCGGTGATGTTATATTGTGGAACTAAAAAGAACCTTGGCACTTACCAGATGTGTGACCTTGAAAAGACTTTGTCTGAGTAACTTAAGGAAGTTAGCTGTCTCTGTTTTATATTCTTTCAGGGATGGTGATTGCATAATTGACCTTCTCTATGTACTAATTTAAAAAACAGTATGAAATTGAGGGTGGTAGTAGATACAATTGATTGAATGATAATCCCTTTAATATTTTTTAATTTACTGAGCGTAATACATTCTACTTAAACATAAAAGGAGAAATCTAAAACTTTATTAGCTTGTTAAAAAATAAATTATAAACTAAAAGGATCATGGGAATTTTTATTCAGTTTTGTTTATATTCTGGTTTACAGATAGTAGGATGAGTAGAACAGTGGACATCGGACGGGGATTTTTTTTCCCTCTAGTGAATTATTTTGTCAGCCAAGCTGGTAGTATCTACAGGAACCATTTTACACTGATGTGTTCTAGGATCTCTTTAGAATGGAACTGATGGAAAATAACCTGTCAGTGAGTGTTACCTGAGAAGTGGCAAAGCTCAAACGCGACAGTTAGAAGGTGTTCCATTCCAATTCTCTTGCTATCAATTCAAGATCTGATGAAGAAAGGGAAAAATGATAAAACTGAAACTTCCCTACTTGGGGCACATCCTGAGAAGGCAGGGTTTTTTTGTTTTTTTGGGGGGGGGAAGAAAATTAGGCTGGAAAATACAGAAGGCAGCAGGAAAAGAGGAAGACCGAATATGAGATGAATTAACTCCATACAAGAAGTCATAGACATGAGTCTACGAAGCTGTGCAGGGCTGTTGAGGACAGCACATGTGGCATGTCTCATTCAGAGTCCTCGGGAGTCATTGCAGAGTCAAGGGGATGTAACAACACAGTAATAAGGAAGAAAAATTTCAAAGCCTTTGGGTTTTTGCACTTTAACCAGATCATGATCATCCTTTATGAGAAATGAAATTTTTATCAATAAAATACAATATTTGAATAGAGTGTAAAGTATTCTACCTTTATTTTATGGTCTATGCTTCAAGTGCTGAGCAATACTCAACTTTCGCTATCCAAATTCCTTAACGTGGGTATTGGTTTAAAGGTCAAAAACATGCAAAAATTGTCAGGAAATTCTTGCAGATGTTAATGCCACATATGTTTTAATTTGTATACTTGTATGTTGGCAATTTAAAAATTAATGAAGAGAAGTCACTAACTAAAAATCTATGGTTTAGGATAGTTGAGGACAGAAATTCTATTTGAATGGCTTTTAAAATAGTCAAGGAACATAGAACCTCAGTAATGATCTGAGGAATTTAGGGCAGGGTTAAGTGTTATCCTCTAGCACCTTCTGGATGGCAGAAGCAAGACACAGAGGTTGTGATGAATGACAACCTCTCTGCATCTTGCTTCCTCATTCAGGTGGTGGATGACATGGCGGGGTGGAGTGGTGAGACTGCTAGAGCACTGTGTTCTAGATCAGCAGTTTTACTTCCTAATACGCTAAATATTGATAGGTGTAACCCACAAAACACAATCAATTTGATGATTTAAAAAGGGTGCTAAGACAAAAAAGTTTGAGAACTGCTGTTTCAGATACATTGCTAAGTCAGAGGCGTGATGTAATTTAATGCTGAAAACACCTCAATGAGACAGGTTCTATTATTACCCCCATTGAGCACATGAAGAATTAAAGGTCTGAAAAAATTAATGACTTGTAGAAGGTCACATAAATAGTAAGTTGCAAAGCCAGACTTCGAACCCAGTTTTCGAGTGCTTAACTAGACTGTTGACTGTGTTGTCAGACATGCTGTCTCTCAGAGAAGCACCGGGAAGTTCCTGGATTTTGATGCTTCTCAAAGAGGAACTAACCTTCTCAGAACCTAGGCCACTCCCCAAATGCAGATATGATTCTCTTCTTGAAGAGTGTAAAGCAGAGACCACATTCTAGTGGCCTGTAGTCTGAGTCCAGCTATAGATGTGTTTAAAATTTGTTTTAGACAATGTGAAAAATTAAATAATTGGGTGTCATTTTTTAATCTGGGAGATTTCACTTAAAAAAGAACTTCAGATTGATAGCTAAATTGAAAAAGTGGAAGATCTAGCCATATTGGACTAATATTCTCATATCACCACAATCAGCTGCAGCTTTATCAGTTGTTTTCTTTTAGATGAAACATTCATTCTTTAGTTTGCCACAGACCTCACTAATCCCTATTACCTCATAGCTCATGAACCTCATTTATGTTACCTGTCTCAGGTGTTTGGATCAGAAACAGCAGTAAATGTTCTGAGGCAATCTGTTCTCAGCTTAATTGAAAACTAAAAAGACCCTGACAGTCAAAAGGCAAAATACATTCCACTCTGATTACCCCAGCCTGGATATAGTAAAGACCTCACTGGCAGTGATAGAGAACAAGTGGCTTCTTTTTTTTACTAAAGCATAAAATTCTGATTCATTAAAGAATAAGGTTCTGCCAGTGAATTAACATTTATTTTTAAATGTGCAGGCTTTTCTTTTTTAAGTGTAATAGTGAAATGAGCACTTTACACTCATTGCCCTCATTTTATGTTTATTTTAGTAATGTCTATTGTCCTCATTATTATCGTGTCTGGACCCTTTATCAAACTTAAAATGTCTCTGTGAACCTCCGTATGCATGTTAGATCAGTCATTTGAAACAATTTGAGACTGTCAACCTAAAGGACTTCAGTATCTGGGCATTTGAAAAGAATTATTAAGTTTCAAATTTTTTGTATAAATTATCTCCCATTTCAACAGTGAATATTAACCATTATCATCATTTTAAATGTGTATTTGTTTGCCTTTTTTCTTCCTTTGTGCAAGACTATAAGTATCATAAAGCTGGAAATCATATCTGTGTGTTCATAATGTATATTCTGTGCTTTCTTTGTACCATGTTTAGCACATAATAGTAAATAATGGAATGAAAAATGAGTAAATATATAAGTGCATCAGTTGTATAAATGATAAGTCTTGTTCTTCTGTAGCCCCAAGAATGATCCTAAAATATTTTGGTAAAAGTTTTCATGCTTTCTAATTTGAGGGTTAAATTGAGGAGACGTTTATTCCATTTAAATATATATTCCTTAAATGTACATCCAGTGTGCGTGTGTATGTGTGTGTGCATTTTTTCTGCCTTATTTGGATAGCTACTCTTCTTCCAGTTGTGGGATCATAGGAAAGTTACATATCTATCCAGCTAAGAATAAGATGTACACTGAGACCAGGATGCAAGGTGAGGCTGATGAACTTGGAAGTTTAGTGCAGAGACTCCTCCACCCTAAAAGACAGTCTTCCTGTAGTTGTAAGTGGCAGAGTTACTCGGCTGTTAGAAAAATCTCATGTGTAACAGCAGCTTTTAGGCAATTTCTTCTGCAAAGGGGCATTAGCTCTTAACCTATTGCTGAAAGAGAAATGCCATTGTCTATTAATACTACTGGAACTAAAGATGAATAGTGAATCGGCCTTGATCTGACAGTGAGTTTGACTTTGATAGCTCATCACTTAAAAAGGTTCTTTTATATTTATGAAAAAAGCATGACGTCAAGCCAGGGGGGAAATTGATATCAATATTTAAGGCCAAATTTGTAGGGTTTCCAAAAAAAAAAAAAAAAAAAAGCCCCTTGTGCGAATGGTTTTTTTTTTACATGCATAACTAATTAGCTTAGGTTATTATAAGCAGGGCTGCTGTGATAAAGTTTCCGGTGGTGTCTCGGGATACCTTGTTTATAGTGCCTTCTCTGTGCCAGTCAGTCTGCAAATCGGAATTACAGAAAGTAGAGGGAGTGACTAGTCTACCGTTTCTCGTTGGATTGGGGCCACCTAAAACGTTGTTATGCTGGAAATGCTAGAATATAATCACTATCAGGTGAGCTTTATTCTTATTCCTATTCAGTCTCTGAAATATAATGCAATAAATTGAGTAATTTACCTTTTCATGTTATTGTAATAGACACACTATTTTCAATAAGAACAGTTTTACTAGTTTAATGCTGTTTGTTTGATGCCATAAGAAGTAAATCAATGTAGTTTTGAACAAAGTAAATATTAGTAGGATTTTTTTCCCCTAGTGCATGGCTGTGCTTTCTCCATCAGCTTCTGTACATAGCTCATAAGATTAAATTGTGATTTTCAAGGAAAAGTGACTTTAAGTATCGTTGATTTTAAAAAAGCATTTCTAATTCTGAATTAATGTTTATAAGAGATAAGAAAGGAAAAAATAGCCTGGTAGCTTAATATTCACACATTTAAAAGCACATACATTCAAGTCTTATGCTTTTGAAAAAAACTGCTTAATATAGAATTGCTTTTTATGTTGCATTCAAGATCTTAATTAAAATGTTGAATAATCATGTCCAGATGAAAGTGGGAGGAATTAATCCACAACTAGTTGGTAGAATCATCAGAATGTTTCTGTTTGTTTTCTACAACTGTTTTATAGTTGTTTCTTAGTTTTATTTTTTAAACAAAAAGCTTTTGTTTGCTGAGGAAAGTGAAATAAATTGAGTTCTATTCCTTGTAGATTACAGTTTTTGATCTTAATAAACCCTTTCAGGTGCGTTGTGAAAATTTTTGCCCTACAGATAGTTGCAAATTTTTAGTTATCAGAAGAAGGGCACAGGCTTAAAAGAGATGTACTGCTAATTAGCAGGGAAATAAAACAGGGCAAAAGTATTACCCCAAATCCTAAGAGTTAGACTTTAAACTTCAGTAATATCAAAATCCATTAGCACAGTACCTGGTACATAACAGGGGCTTAATCATTAATTCTGTTGGTGGACTGGCAAGTCTCATGTTTGTGCCTTAAAGATGAGCTGTCCGAAACTCACAAATAACAGCGCTGTCTTCTCTTCCCTCCGTGGCTATGTTCAGGTGCAGACCCACCTCGAAAACCCCACCAAGTACCACATACAGCAAGCCCAAAGGCAGCAGGTAAAGCAGTACCTTTCTACCACTTTAGCAAATAAACATGCCAACCAAGTCCTGAGCTTGCCATGTCCAAACCAGCCTGGCGATCATGTCATGCCACCAGTGCCGGGGAGCAGCGCACCCAACAGCCCCATGGCTATGCTTACACTTAACTCCAACTGTGAAAAAGAGGTAATTCATGTCTCCTCCCCTCTCCTGTTTTCTTACACTAAATGACTGTCTGTTGGATATTATTCCCGCACTTGACTATGGACTCTAGTCTGTCCGTGTGGCCACATTCACCGGCCTGTGTCTCACATTCTCCAGCATGGCTGTCACCCTCCAGCCTCTTTGCAGCATCACTGGGTTATTGGGTTATAGCACACAGCGGGAGACCTGGCCCACTCTGAGTGGAACGTGGAGGCGAGGACACTTTCTCTCCCATCCTGTTTCTGCTGCATTAGCTGAGTGTTCTCTTCTCTTCAATGCCTTTCCATTTACAAAGCAGTGAAAATTCAGAGAGAGGAGAAGGGAAGGTGGAAAAGGAAAAGCAAAAATAGAAAAGGTGTGGGACAGGCGGTTTAGAAGTTCCGCTTGTTGTGAATGTCTGGAATATTATTTTTATTTCTCTATGAGTTGTAAAAAAAAAAGTACAGAATGTGCATGGACGGATTTGAATAGTAGAGAGCACATGAGAATTTAACAGAAAAACAAAGGTTTAATTGTTAGATAAGTTCAGTTTTATAATAAAATTGCTGCCGCCTGTTAAATCTGCTTTTGTAAAGGCTGGATTGGAGACAAGACTCAAACATACCTCAAGCTAATCGTTGCATCAAAATTTAATGCATAGATATACCTGAGAGGAGAGTTGTGATTAAATGCCTGTTATTTCTAAATTATGAGATAATGAGCCTCATTTTAATGGAGTTTTACTGTACTCTGAAATGTTTATGTGATTTCAGAGGTGACTTTTCTGAAGTTTGGTTAATTTTAATTTCTAAAGTGATAAATTCTTTTCACCTATGCCCAAAGCAACTGTCTTTTCTCTGTCCGTATTTGTCATCTATCAAGCTGATTTGATGGAAGTTCTTCCTTCATTATTTTGTTTCTCAGTCAGATTCCACTTTATTTGAAAGCTTAGTTCATCTTGTCGCTGCACCATCAGCCTCCTGTGAACATGTCATTAAAAAGTCATTTGCAAATCTAAGTCATGGGCTGATTTTGCTTGTGTTTTTGCAGGGATTTTATAAATTTGAAGAACAAAACAGGGCGGAGAGCGAATGCCCAACAATGAACACGCACTCACGAGCATCATGCATGCAGGTACTGAATGACTCGGTGCCCAAGGATGTAACACTTTGTAATGAGAATCTATGTGGCTAATCTACCTTCCTGATGAATTAAGGGTTCCCTACTCATCAATTTTTTTTAAGATAGAAAGCTATGACAGAGCCATTGTCTTCATAGTGTCTCATGATTAAGTAATCCTAGGGAAATTAAACTTAAAATGTATTTTTCATTAAGTTGCTTTAATTCATTAAATAGTGTTTAAATACATAAAGTTTAGTAAACAAAATTAAAAAGCTGTACTTCATTTAGATGCCATCATCAGTGCATATTACGCAAATGTGTAGGGTAGCAACTTTGATAGACCTAAATATGTGTATAATCTATATATCATTTTATAAGATGGAATCTCATGGAACATACATTCTGAAACTTTATTAATTTAATACTATTTCATGGATATTTCCCCAAGTACTTAGAGGTTCTTGTATGACATCCTATTTAATGGATATATAAATTATGCTACCTTTATTTGTTAATATACTTATGTATATTTAAAAATGTGAGTTAGATGTATGAGAAATAATAAGCCATAAAAATCCTTTTTTTTTTTTGCTTTTCTGTATTTTCTGTTATCAACTTGCATTACTTTTTTTAAGAGAAAAAAATTATTTTAAAAATTCTATAACACTAACTCAGTAATTTTATTTCACTAAAAATAAAATTAAAAATATACAAAGAAAGGTTGTTCATAAGCCCCTTTGCCCATTAGTCTATTTACTGGCTCAATTGGAAAATTATCTTTTAAAAACAAAACAAATAAAACTAGTGTATCTTCAAATGGAACTTAATAAACCATGTACTGGCAATTATTCAAAACTGACCTCTAGTTATTCTTCTCAGAGACCACACATAATGCTCCTTTTTTAAATGTTTACTGTATTCCTGCACTAAGAGCACTTCATATGATTTATCCTGAAATCTCATAAGAATGCAGTAAGGCAATGAGTATTATTAACCTTATGTTACAGATTGGCCTACTGAAGCTTTTAAAGATTGGGGCTTTGCTTCTAATACAGAAAGTGTGAGATTGAGGGTTCCAACAAGCCCCATGATGTTAGAGCCTGTCCTCTTTAATTGGAAGTAGCAAAAAAAAAAAAAAAAAAAAAAAAAAAATACACAAAGGAGCATGCCTCTGAGTTCTGAGATTTCATTGTGTGCTTATGAAGCACTCTAGATCTAGGTGTGTGTGATCCACATGTGCACACACACAGCAACTAGTTTAGATACGTAAGGTGTTTACGAACAAATGTTTCCACATACTTTGCAACTGCTGCAATGCACATGTAATCACTGTTGTTTGTGATCATAACTAATGTTTTGGTACTTTAGGAATAAAATTGATCTAGTGGGAATGTCAGCTCCACCAACGTAATGATAACCTCGTCCTGGTGTAGTCCTTGGGGAGTACCAAGCACACTGGCAGCTCTACAGGAGAAACTTACTTTATAAGTCACTGTAAGATCAGTGCAGGGCCAGCCAGTGGCCTGAGAACCACAATGCCCCCACATGCCTCTATGGGAGCAAAATGCTGAATTACCATGTGTGTTTTCCTACTCCAAGGAGGGTCTAGGAAGGGTATGGGATATAGTCTTTAGAGAAAAAAGAAGATGTCAACTATCATTCAAGATGAGGTTTCCTGGTTCATCTTTCCTATTGAGAGCAGGCAGTTTATCATAGCAGCTGAGAACACGGTTCAAATTGTGGCTCTAAACCTTCTTTGATGTGTGACTTTGAGCTAGTTGCTTCTCATTTCTCTCACCTGGAAAATAGATATACTAGTATCTATCCTGTTTGGGTTATTGTTAGGGGTAAATAACTTAGCCCACAAAAAGCCCTGAGCACAGTGTGTGACACCTGTGAATCACTTACTAGATGCTAGTCGCAAATGTCATCCTTATCATCTCTTAGTATTAACTAACGGCCTTTGATAATTCTCATATTTTGGGAGGAAGAGCACAGTTACTTCTTAGAATCTAACTAAAGAGCATTATTACTTTGGGTAAGAAGAAACCCAAGATCTCTTCTTGGGTTGCCTTGCACAGTTTTTGCTTATATCTCTCTTCAATTGACCTTTTTCCTGCAGATGGATGATGTTATCGATGACATCATTAGCCTAGAATCAAGTTATAATGAAGAAATCCTGAGCTTGATGGATCCTGCCTTGCAAATGGCAAATACGGTATTAATGACTTTTTTTTAAGAAAATTTTGAGCTACTTCCAGTATTCTCTCCCTTTTCCTGAACTTTATCTTTGCAAGTGATTCATTAAGAAATTTATTAATAATAAAACAGATAATTATTTCAGGATCACAAATAAGTGACTTGAACATCAGGAATTAAGTATTTCTCATGAGATTAAAGCTCTGTACTCCCTGTAGTTCAAGTCTACTTTCAGTAGGATGTTAGGCCTTCCAATTCCCCCTGCCATCCAATGCCAGCTTGCAGTACACTGCTACCAAGGGAAACACTATGGATGATACTGTGTACAACAGTAATCTAGTTAGCCTGAAAAACTAACACATTTTTTAAAGGCAGTACCTTATTAGTCACAGGTAATAGAGGGACAGTCGAGTTACTCTTCTTCAACAGAAAAATTTATTCCAATTTTCGTTAGTAGACTAGTAGAAATATTTGCTCTTCTGTGTTACTTCTCTCTATAATTTGGAGCCTTGACTGTATTGTTTATTTCACCTCTTACATTTGTGTCTTATGATACTGTTTTGCTGAAGTCTTATTGCAGATTTTATTTAGCCCTTGCAGTAATTCTTTGAGTCAAGTTGGGATGGTATCATAGCCCTCTGTCTTAGTAGATAGGAAAGGTTAGCTAGTGTTGCACAAGATTACATGGTTTGGATGTGTCAGAGTCAAGACTCCTCAATAGGTCTTTGAGTGCATAGCCAATTTTTTTCTGTGTTCCGTGACAGCAATGTCATGAAACTATCATAATCTTTAATAAGTAGTGTTTAGAAGACTAACTTCCAAAGGAGTGAAGGGAAGTCATTGTTTAATGAGTATAGAGTTTCAGATTTGTAAGATGAAAACGTTTGGATATCTGTTTCACAATAATGTGAATATACTTAACTTTATTGAACTCTACACTTAAAAATTGTTATGATGGTGAATTTTACATTATATATGTATGTGTGTACACACACACACACACACACATATGGGTTTTTTTAACCATGATAAAAATTTTTTTAAAGACTAAATTCTTATAATAACTTGGTCAGGGAACATGATAACTCTTAATTATTTACATCTAAATTATTAGTAAACTAAATTTTTATAGTTAATATTTTCTTTTGTTTTCCACCTTGATCCAGTTCTTTAAGTCTAGAGGAGTGAGGACTCCTCATAAAACCTCAAAGCCTCTTCTAGAATCTTTAGTTTTTTGTCAGCTTCCTATTCATTTAAATTCATCTCCTGGTTTTGAAAGAATTAAATGTTCTGCCATCCTGACAAATATTTCCATGTCAAACTCTCCCCACCCTCTTTGAGCCCTTGGTTTGTTTCTGTGGAACCTTGCTGCTTCCAATTTTGTGCCTCCTGCGAGGCAGACTATACTTGTCCGCAGTCAGAATCCTAGGACAAACATGAGCAAAACACTTGGGGGAGCTTGCCCTAGGGAATTCATAAATATACCCAAAGACATGGGTATACTTATAATGTCTTCAGTGCCTTAGCAGTGTTAATTAGCAGTGGCGAAGAACTTTGCTGATGAATGTGGTCACTTTGCCAGTGGTGTCTAGTGGGCACACTCAGGAGAACTGTAGAATTTGATATGATTTAAAAAAAAAAAAAAACATTGCTTTTGTTTTTCTCCAATGGTGGAGACCTTTAAAGTCATTGGAGCCAACCTAGTGCTCACTCATTGCATTACGTTCCTCTTGTATATCCTCTGTATCCCTTCCAAAAAAAAAAAAAAATCAGATACCTAGCTTCTAGCTTCTTAAAAGCCTCCAAAGAAGGATATACACTAACTCACAAGAGAAGCAGTAAAGCGTAATGGTTAGGAGTTGGAGATTTGTGACCAGACCTGGGTTCAAATCCTAAGTCTGACATTTATGGTGTGACATTGCATGTTACTTATCTTCTTGAAGTCCTAAATTTCTCTATCCACAAAATGGGATTGATAATTGCCCCTACCTCAACAGTATCTAAAGTACTAAGTGTAATTTATTATAATAACAAATAATTGTCATAGTATTTTATTCAGGGCTATTGAGTACCTATGTGTTCAGCTCTATGATAGAATAACATCATACTTAATAGTCCAGGTATTCCGCACAGCGAGTCTCTCTATGAATTCCAGACATGGTTCCCAGTTTGCCTTATGGAGAACTTTTCCCCATGACGACCCTTCTGAAGATTGCTGTCATGACCCATTTGCTTTTCTCCTTTAGACTGAATACATGTGTCTCCTTAGTCAATCTCATTTCTTTATTATCTAATTGCTCCTGAACTAAATTTAATATTGATTTAGCATTTATTAAATGCCTAATATGTGACCAGCACTGGGCAAGGGCGCTGTGGATACAGATGAGTAAGTTGTGCTTCCAGTTCTTGTAGGGCTCACCAGTCTGGAAGTGGGAGGCCACAGAGACCTTGATCGGAGAAGGAGAAATCAGGAGCAGGCAGGCTATCTCAAGGGAATTCTCAAATAGGAAAGATCCTCTGTGCAGAGTTGAATTAATTCCCAGCCAGGAGAGGAGTAGGAACCTGTAGCCACCCTCAGAAGTCACAGGCTTTGTCCCCGTGTCCATTTCTCGTCTCTGTTACTACCTTGGAAAAGGCTACAAGGGGCCCCAGTAGAGCCTATGAGAAAACTATTTTAGCATTTCACTGTTGGGGAAAGACAGCATAACATAGAGGTTAGGGACACAGACTCTGAGCCACACATCTGAATTCAACACATACTCTTGAGTGAGTTACTTGACCCTTATGCCTCACTTTCCTAGTCTGGCAAATGGGGAGAATAGCATGTAAACAGTAGAATCCATGTGAGAATTATAAGCGTTTATCTACAAAAAAAAAAAAAAAAAACATTTAGAACAGTCCTGGCCCTGATATGCTCTCACTAAATGTTAATCACTAGCTCTTATTATGATATATTTGTGTTTTGGATGTCAGGATTAAATAACAAAGCTATTACATCTTACTAACACTTAATAAAATTTTTTTCTGCAGTAAAGTTTAAACCATGTTTCTCATGTTAGGCATTTTTCCTTTTTATTTGATTCTTTGAAATGCTTTGTTTCAAGTTAACTTTTAAAAAAAAAGTGGTAGGAACACTTAGAAAGGAAACTATCCTAAGGGAATCAGAGTCTAGAAATAACTATTCTGAGAACACAAGGGCCCTCTTGTAGCATCACAAACAAAGAATAAAAGTCCCAGTTTACTTGTGCTAACAGTACCCAATTGATATTCAAAGAAGGACTATCCAAAGAAAAAAACATAATAACATTTTACAATGATGATTTACTTGGAAAAATATTCATTTTGGTGTAGCATAACACTGAAAAACTCAATTCAGAGCAAGTTTGGGGCACACACCCAAATGTGTCTGCCTTCTCTATTTATCTGGATTTAGACTGTGGCTTTCATCTGTTCATTGTGTAACTTTTGTGCTGGAAGTGAAATTCGTCCATCAGGTTAACATGCTGGATAAAAACCCAGCAAAGATACAACATATCCATGTTAACAGAAGGTGGCTCACTTCTTCCTTAGCTCCATAAGTATTATTTTGACCTAGTTAAAACGTTTACTGTGTTCATGAGGGAATTTTTTAACCAAGAAGGGGAACCACAGAATTCTTTCTTAAGTATGCATGGCTAGGAGACTAATTTTTAATTTCTATTTTTTTAGAAAGCCATATCATTTTAATCAACTTTCCTTTTAGTGGCTTTGACAAATAACAGCTATTAATACAAAGAATATAAACAACCATTTAGGGCAGGGCCTCTTGGCCTTGGCACTGTTAACATTTGGTAATTCTTTGCTGTGGGCAGCTGTCCTGATCATTGTAGGATGTTTAGCTGCATCCATGGCCTCCACCCACTAGGTGCCAGTAGCACCCTCTCTGCCTCCCAGTTGTGATAACCAAAAATGTCTCCAGATATTGATAAATGTCCTTTTGAGGGACAAAATCACTCCTAGTTGAGAAGCAGATCTCTTGATTCCTGTGTTTAGGTTTGCATTGCAGTCTGGTAAAATTGGTATAATAGTTGACATGATACTTGGTAATTAATACGGCAGGTGGTTTTGTGGAGCAGAGTGAAAATTAGCTTAACTGTCCAACCTATAGACCGGGAATACAGAACTTCCTAGAAAATTAAATTACTAAACAACAACTTATTGATAGCTTAAGTGGAGGGTACTGTTTTACCTATTTTATCTTGTTTAATTCTTACAAAATCCATGAGCTGAGAGATATGATTGCCACGTTTCAAAGGGGAACACCACACCTCAGACAGGTTCAAGGCACACAGTAGGTCAGTGGCAGAGGCAGGCTTTTACTCAGGCATCTGACTCCTAAACCCACTTTGTAAATCACTGCACTATTAATTTATAAATTTGAGTATCCACACTTGGCTAGTGAGCAATGAAATTTTTAATTGCTCAGGTCCAGTTGGAAATTAATTGAAAACTGCAGTTTCTAATTGATTAACATTATCAGCAGGTCGATGCTGACCCCCAAATACTGCTATAAACATGGGACATGAACATCTTACCAAAAACCTCTGTTCAGACAGCTAAAACAGTGGCTTTTCTTTCTGTAAAACCAGTAATATAACTTATACAAAGTCCTTGTCTAGTTCTATGCCTGGCACAGAGTAGGTACCCACAAAATTCAGTTTTCTCCAGCAAATTAGTCTGGCAGGCTCTATGCTGACAACTCTTAATTGGCAAATTTTGGAAAGCAGCCTAAGCAGAAAATTTTTACAGGACTAGATAGAGGGTTATAAGCTGCTTTTTTTTTTTTTTTTTTTGACTGGAAGTAATGATGTCTGACCTTAGTGGACAAGATAAGGCATCTTGTTATAGAGATTTTAAGTCCTCTTCCTTCTTGATGGGCACTGTCAATTCATACCAATCACGGCCATCTTCTCTAAGTTTTTAGCCCCCTCTTCAATCCATTTCTCTCTGGGTTTTCCCCAGTCTGCTCACTGTTTCCCCCACCCTGTCTGTTCCTCTGTTTTTTTATCTCTCTACGCTCTGCCTATGTGTGACTCTCTCTTCCTGTTTCCACCCCAACCCTGTGTCTGTCTCTCTTATTCCCAGTTTTTAACATGCTCTAATTCTTTCTCTCCCTCCCTCCCTTCCTCCCTCTCTCCCTGTCTGTCTCTGTCTCTCTGTATATATGTGTGTGTGTCTCTCTTTCTGTAATTCTACATTTATTAAGTATATGCATACATATAATTTCTCTTTAGAATATAGTTAGAAAATATGTTCCTGTCCTGGAGAAGCTTATAATTAGATGTCTGTTCAATGTAGATCCATTGATGATTGAGAGGTTTTTTTTAAAGCTGGCTAAACTTATCAGTTGCCTGTTTTTTTCCTCTAACAAATCATCATAATTAAACAATTGCATGTTTTGCTTGCAATTTGCATTTGAAAATATGATATATATGATTAATATTTCTAGAGCTATGGGAATAATTTTTTTAGCTTGTTGTATTGAATTTTGAAGTCACCTTCTTGGTTTATTAATATCCAATAGTTCTCCCAAAATCTGAAACTTTAAAAAATAGGATGGTAAATCTTTGGAATCTACAGAGGTTATGAGATGTCATAGCAGCTTTAAAATTTTGACCCTCTAAAAATTTATAGTGCTGTATTGAGACATTTGAACACTTTTCACTCTGCTCTGTTAAGTTGGACAAGAATAAAACTGAATACACACAGGGCAAGGTTGATCCTAAGAAGGTGACCTGTTTCAAAAAAATTATTTAGTGAAATGACAGCTAATAATCCAAGACTTCCCCCTACCCTCCCCGCCTTTTTTTATTTTTTTAATCAATGTCTTAGCTAGAAGGCCTTGAAATGTGGTTCATGGGCATTTTAAACGATCACAGTGCATTGTTTGTATGCATCTGTGTAGTGGGAAACTTGTATTACATTTCATATACATAATATTAATCCTGCCTTCAAAAAGGAACAGAAGACTGAGTGGAAAAGGGAGAGATGTGCTCTATTGGTCTGTCTGTCCTCCTGCCCCAACCTAGTCATATCATAACAAGTGTCACATTAACCTGTCAGAAAGAATCTTTTTCTGTCTACAGCCCTGTCTCATCTCTTTAGCTAAAGGTTTAGTTTGTATTTATTTAGAAGCCATGATAAAAATAGATAGCTGATGGCTACCAGTGAGAAGAAACACACTTGATTCCACCTTTATTTTGTGAGATATTTTAATCTGTATGTTAGGGATTACTTGATAGAATGAAAAGTAGAATATTGCAGTACAATTTACTCAATACCTCTCAGTCACTAAATATTTTGATTACATTTAAGTGCCATCCTAATTTACTTTTTTCACATGTAGAGTACAATTCAGAATGTGTAATCAAGGAGGGGAAGGGCTAAATGATATATAGTCTTACCTGGTATAGTTATAGGAATTGAATTAAACTGAAAATGGGAAGTTTCTGAGGCAGAAGAGGTCACTTAACTATGTTCCTGTAGTCAATATTTAGAACTTTATTTCAGGGAATGAGAAGAAACGTCTGGGACCTGCTATGTCCACAAAAGGGCACATCAAACTCTTGCCATAAACTAGTTACAGGGAAATGCATATACAACAAAAGGAAGTCAATGCTAGGAAAAAATAATTTCACGACTTTAAAATATTCCATTCAGAACTACAGAAAAACACTCCTAAGCTAGTTTGAGAAAGCTAAATACTTTTTTTTTCCTTTTTTTCCCCCAAGTATGAATTTTTATTTTATTAAAGTCAGTGAGCTCCCTCTTGTGGCTTTGTGGAAGATTTCAGTTTCAAGGAAAGAGCTTTCCTTTAACAATAGGAAAGCATTTCTTTTTCAATAAGAAAACACTTTTCATTGCTTTTCCTTATAAAAGAAAATAAGAGGGAGAGGAAAGGAAGAAAATTGTCTTTGATGAAAAACTCGATTTGGTGAAGAAGTCATGCCATATAGAACCCTATTTTATAATAATAGCCAGCTTTTACTGAACATCTGCTGTATGCTACTAGTTGTGCTAGAAAGTGAGTTTGCCAGTTATCCACTGTCTCCATGCTCAGAATAAACCTATAAGCTAGGTAGTAAAGCCATTCGTGGGTGTGAGATTCTGCATCCTTTCCTCTTGCAAAGGCAGCTAGCTAAGGAGACCATAAAACTGTGAATGAATGAAAAGATAAACATATCACGTTTTCTGATTTTAAAGAATGATTTTACATCAAACAATTTATTTTAAATAAAGTCTGGAATAGGATATGAGTTTTAGCTGAATAACTTAGGAATTGTTCAACAATTCATTTCCATTGTTTTTCTCTCCCTAGTTACCTGTCTCTGGAAACTTGATTGACCTTTATGGCAATCAAGGACTGCCGCCCCCAGGCCTCACCATCAGCAACTCTTGTCCAGCCAACCTTCCCAACATAAAAAGGGAGCTTACAGGTAAATACCTAGCAAAGGTGACACTTACTAGCGATTTTCTGCTAATTTTCTAATAAATTTGTCAAAATAGTGATCTCCAGACTATTTACAACTCACAGGCATACTTTTTCTTAACTCTAGGCAGTGTTTAAAACATTGGGAAATATTTTATGATGGAGGGCTTATACTTGAAAAACCTGATTTTCAGTATTTGCGATACTGGGAATCAGGGCTGCCATTACTCCATGGCACAATTACTGTGGGACACCCATCACTGTATCTGTGACTGCTGTCCACTTTAGGGTTGTGGCAGCAGACAACACTTTCAGATGTAAAATGTCTCCACCCAGTCTGGTGTTTATGTTACTTGCCAAGTCCCTAGAGGCTTTGAGTCGAGAATCCTGGTCTGAATCTACCTTTGACAAAACATTTAAGTCCACCATTAGGATAGGGTAAGAATATAGCTCTTATATCTTCAGATGCCTGCTGTTATTTTTGCTATATTGGGTGCAAAAGATTTATTCTACAGAGTAAAAAATAAATTATAAAATAAAGCAGGGTTGTTTGTTCTTGAGGCAAGTGTGAAATTACCTATTTTGCCATTTCGTTTAATGTTTTAGAGAAAGCATTTGGCCATTAAAGCATGATGAAACTATATTAGAGCTGACATTCCACCATGCTGAATTTTATGGTCCTCACCTTATCCCCCATTTTATTATCTGGTCCTTGCATCCTGCAGGATTGTGAACAGACTGAGAATATAAAATGTAGATATGGTACAAAAAATTCCTGTCCTGTTCAAGGATGTCTTTTACAAAAATTTTTTCAGAAAATTGTTGCAGGACAAGGACAAAAAAATTATTGATTTTGGTTAAGGTAAATAATTAATATCAAAAGCCAACAAACAAGTAGGTATCCTGAAGTACCATGATGTCTTAGAAAATACTGCTAAATGAGATCTATATTAAATAATGATAAAATATGGTTAGAGTGACATGAATAAAATTCTTACTACTTGAGTGCAAAGTGGAGTTTTGAATTATGTGTATGAGTGTTTCTTCGAAAACAACAGAGGCAAGGTGTGGGAAGTGGGAAAAATGCTTAAAGGTAGTAAAACTTTATTTTTTTTAAAAGCGGGTATAATGGACAATACATTTCTAGAGTCACTGGTCTCTTACAAAATGACCAATCAACCAGGATAAGGGTAAAATGACAGGAAAAGGAGAAAATGGACAGGAATTTGAGGTTCTCATCACTGATAGCTCAAGGGTAGCATGGTGCTACCAAAAGAGAATAGGCTTAAGAGTTAGCAGATCTGACCTAAAGGGGTGGAGAGGGTGGATTGTTTTTATTAAGTCCAGTTTTCCCACCTGTATTAGGGTCCAGTCAGGAAGCAGAAACCACACAGTGTTTTGAACAGGGAAAGTTTAAAATAAAGATTCATTAACCCTGTACAGGCAATTAGCTACTAAGAGTGGTTAAATACTAAAGAGTGCCCTGAAGCTGCAGGGGAGTACCTAAAGTTGGGAGATAACCTTCCTTCCGAGGACTATGAGTCTAACCTCATTGGGGAGGATGTGGTTTCAGCCCACTAGATGGCAAAGAGGTTCACTGGGTAGCCTTGACCAGAGCTGGTCCACAGTTGGTGAGTTGAGGACGACAAGCAAAGAACCACGTGGTTGGAATAGCAAGCTGAAAACAAAATATATTAAGATATTAAATTGGAGAATATGTAAATAAAAGCCTGCAACGCTTCTATGTGAAGAAAAGATAGAAAATGATTTGGATGGGCCTTACCAATTGAAATAATTCAGCCTATGAATTATGTATATGTAAAATATATATAATAATACACATATAATTAATATATATAGATATATATACTTCACTGTCTGTAAGTTTTCATTTTAGTGTGTTACAAAGGCATCAAAGAAAGACCAAAAAGTTCTGTTGCCTGAAAAGAAAGTTTGACTCCTGGTAATACAATATCAACAACAAATTTCCAGTTTTCTAGTTTTTGTTGTTGTTGTTCATACCTCTATGTTTACAGTGTGTCAGACATACTTGTTACAGGTCTTTTACCATTTTGTAGCAGCCAAGTTTTTGCATTTATTTGATATATATTGCTATTGAAAAAATGCAAACTTTTTAAAAGTCATAACTTTAAAAACCCTAGTTTTATTTACAATTTATTTACAAGTCAGGTAAGCATCCATATGTTTAGAAAATGAAATGTTTTGTCATTTACATTATTGTGTGCCTTGAACATTTCCAGTTTCTAATTACTTCATTCACGTGCACAGCGTGTATTTTTCCCACAGAGTCTGAAGCAAGAGCTTTGGCTAAAGAGAGGCAAAAAAAGGACAATCACAACTTGAGTAAGTTGGTTTTATGTTTATGATACTTGATATTGGAGTTGATGTTCCCCTTTCTATCAAAATTTTTTTTCAGAAATTTTAGAGGGAAATTGATTTCTATAGCTGTTAAAAGTACATTTATGGAAGAAAATTGTTTTTCAGAGAAACCAAGATATATATTGTTTCCCATATTTTATCTTAGATCAAATTGAATTTTTTTTTTCCAGTATCCTGAAGACTATTTATTTTCCTTATTTATAGTAATGGTTTTTTTTCTCCATGTATGTGTGTGTGAGAGAGGGAGACTTGATCCCCAACTACCCAATTATAAGTGTTGCTCACACTGGAACTTATTAACAAAAGGAGATTTTGGGATCACCTTCTCCTGCGAGATTTGAAAGAAAAAAAATTAAATATCTGGGGAGGAATTAATCAATGCAGGAGATAGCCTCCCAAATTTTTGACTTTACCTATGATTTAAAAAAAAAATCTTTAAACATTTAAAATTATTTTTATGTGTTTAATTTACTCTTGATCAAATCTTTTGGTTATTCCTATGAAAACTTAAGATTTTTGTTTTATAAAATACAACAGAGGCTACACAGTTAAACAAAAAGGGATTGGGCTTAGAGGTGGGCTATAGTTTGCATGACTTCCTGTCCTTTTTTTCTAAATTGATATTTAAGAATATAACTTATGTATAAACTTTGTCCTTACAAAAATGCTAGATTAAGGCCAGAGTTTACGACGACAGAGTAAGGCCACAGTTCTCCTCTGTTCATAAGAGTAATCTTTTTTATTTTTCAATTTGCTTTTCCTCTTCCCAACCTCTTTTTCATGTATTTAAGAATACACACACATGCACATGCACACAGAGAATAAAAATCCTTGTTTTGTATAGGTCTTAACACAAACAGTATCATATTGTCCATGTTGTTGCTGCTAGTTTTTTACTTAGCAGTAGGTCCTGAAGGCCTTTTGCTGTTAATAATCTGGATCTACCTTTTTAAAACTGTTGCATAGTATTCCACAGTATGACTGTGTGATGTTTTGCAATCCACCTACTGCTAAGTATTTATGTTGTTTCCAGTTTTATAAACAATGCCACAGTGAACATTTGCATGTATGCCTCTGTGCATGGGGAGTTTGTTTCTCCAGGTTAGGTACTGGGAAATGGAATTGCTGGGTCCCACAGGGGGTGATTTTTTTCTTTTAATAGACACTGCCCTTCTCAGTTTCCATTTCAGTTGTGAGATGCTTTCTTAATCTCTCACCCAAAAGATTTGGATTAATATTTCTGAAGTTTCCTCTAGCTTCTAAGTAATTTTACTCTAGATAGTTCTCCTTTTCAAATACCTTAGAAATAAGATAATTAGGCATTATCCAAATCTTGTCAAAACAATATTCACCTTTACTTAGGCACCTAATCTCTCAAACTCATGGTTGTCAGTAAAGTGTAAATACGATTAGCTCAAATGCTGAGGGCTATAAAACTATCCTAAAAATCTCACTAACCATTAGAAATTAATACTCAAAGTGAAACAGCTCTTCCTTTTCTAGGAATTTATCTTATAAGTGTGCTTGCCAAAATGCACAAAAGAACACATCCACTTATTCACTCATAACTGTTTTTATTGAGCCCCCCTTATATGTGAGGCACTTTTCTGCAGACGTAAACCAGGCAGACAGATTTTCCATCCCTGTGAGCTTACATTTGAATCAGGGGCCGACAGAGTAGATGAACAAATACATTAAGGTGGTTCTTTTCAGCATAGGGTAAGTATTATAATAGGAATAAAATGTATTGGCAAAAATGTTTATTATACCATTGAAAAAGGAGAACTTGGAAATACTTAATATTCATCAATAGAGGATTTGTAAATAAATTATGGTATATCCACATAAGGTATACTCAGTGGTTTTTAAGAATGGAGTTAGTCTGTTTCACCTAACTTAGACGATTTCTACAATATGTTACTGAGTGACAAGAGCAAATAGTAGGATAATATGTATAGTATCCCATTATGTAAAAAGAACATACCATATAAGGATGTACGTGTGTGTGTGTGTGTGTGTGTGTGTGTGTGTGTTTATGTGGATGTGTGTGTAGGAGGCAGAGAAAATCTAGGAGTCACCCTCATTAACTATTTCCTTAGACATATATAGGTGTTTGATTGTGTAAAGAGGTGTCTTTTTCTTTACCTTTATACACTTTTATGTATTTTTCAATTTTTTACATGTTTATATCACTTTTAAATTGAAAAAAAATAATTGGGGACAGAAGGCAGTGAATTAAAAATAAAATGTGATATATCTAAATGTTCACAGTGAGAGATGTCAACAATATGCTGGTAAGAAAAAATCGATGCAGAATCATTTTTAGTATTATTCTATTGTAACTGTATCATTCTTTATTTAATACATAGGTTACTGAGGGCCTGTTATGTGCCAGGCTCACATGGGTGCTTGGACTGCATTGGTGAACAAAGATACATATTACATATATACATAAAATATGCAGACATTAGATAATAGAAAGTTCTATGAATGAATGGGTGAATGAATGAATTATGTGGATATCAGATGGTGAAAGTTTTATGAGGAGACAAAGTGCAGCCACGAGGGTAGAGTGTGAGGATGGGCTTTGGGTTCGTGATTCAGATTTAAATAAGGTGGTCAGGGAAGGTTCTTAGGTCAATTTGAGTCTCCATCTGAGAGAAATGAGAGCAGAGCCATTCAAATTTTGGGGGAAAGAGTATTCCAGGCAGAGAAATAGCAGTATAAAGTCCTAAAGTGGGGAGTGTGTCTGACTTAGTTGAGAATAGCAAGAAACTCATGGAGTTAAAGGAGGAACACAGTTGAGTCACAATAGAAGATCTGGTCAGCATAGGAGAGGAATAGAAAATGAAGTCAGAGGGATGAGAGCCCATCAGATGCTTATAGGATGCCTTGAGGACTTGACTTTTGCCTAGGTGAGATGGGAAGTGATTGCAGAGTTTTCAGCAAAGGAATGGCATGCTCTGAATTATATTTTAATAGGATCCCTCTGTCTGGTGTATTCTAGATAGACTAAAGTGGACATGGCTGAAACACAGATACCAATTAATAGGATCACAATAATGCAGGCAAGAAACGAGGGTGGCTCCTATCAGGTAGTAGTGGAGGTTGGAAATGGACAGATTCGGAAATATTTTGTAAGTAGAACCAACAGATTTTGATGATGGATTATATGTGGGATAAGAGAAGAACAGATTCCAAGGTTCTCGCCTAAACAGCTGTAAGGATGGAATTATAAGTGAGGGGGAAGGCCTGTAAGTATAGCCATTTGAGTGAGGAAGACCATGAGCTCATGTATGGAGTGTTGGGCCGCCCATTAGACCTCCATGTGGAGGCACATAGTAGTGAGATGTATGAGTCTGGAATTCTGGGTAGTTGTCTGGGCTGGACGTATAAGTATGAGATGTGAGTATCAGTATGTATGTGACATTTGAAACCATGAGACTAAATGAAATCACCAGGAAGTGAATGTGGATCAAGAGTCCCAAAAACTATGTCTTGGGTGTCACTTGTTTATTTTTAGAGTGTAAAAATAATCACCAAGGATATATAAGACACTTAACAGTGCTCATATCCGGATTATAGGGGATCTTTATTTCACTTTACGTGTTTCAGTTTGTAAAAAGTAAGAAAACGTCATGCTTCAGAGTTTGGTGGAGGTTTGCTAGAAGATCAAAGGTCCAAAAATTTCTTCTTCGGAACCATTGATTATCACTTACTATTTCTGTTTTAATAAAAGTCTAATGATAAGACAGTAATATATAGTTGATTTAACCATAGAATTAATCACTCCGCTTAAAAAATGCAACATATATTGAGAAAGCAGTGAATAATATTATCTGTCTATGTGGGTCAAATATAAATATGTATTAGGTTATACAAAATAACAATAATAAAAGTGCATTAGGTTATGATATGTTTAAAGTAAAATATCAACATCTTTAATTCAATGTACTAGACCTTAGGTTATTTGGAATTTATTTGCCAGACTACAAGCAAATTAGAAACATTTATTATAAGACTCATGTTTTGCTATTTCACTCTCCCCTGAAAAGGTGATAATTTAGTTGAACATACCACTGGATTTATAAAATGGGGATGCGTTAGGATGTGTGGCATAGTTAAAGATGCTGGACTTAACTTCTAGGGCTCTGTTACCTGGTACTGTACCCACTTATCACATCTGCCTATCAAGCACTTGCATTGTGGCTTATCCAAATTGTGATGTACTGCACATGTAAAATATACACTGGATTTCAAACACTTAATAGAGAAAGGAGAATGTAAATACTGAATCTGTAAATTTTTATACTGGTTACATATTGAAATGATAATATTGTAGATTATTGGATTTAATAAAATATTAAAGTGAATTTCACCTCTTTTTACTTTTTAATGTGGCTACTGGAAAATTTAAAATTACATATGTAACCTGCATTCCGTTTCTATTGGGCAGTACCAGGCTAGAGCAGGAAGGGGTGTTTGTATGGCCTGTGGGCTAAGAATGTTTTTTATACTTTTAAAAGGTTTTAAAAATCAAAATAAGAATAATATTTTGGAATATGTGAAAATTATATAAAATCCAAGTTTTTGCAACTAATATTTCTTGTTAGTGGACTGGCACTCTGCAAAAAAAAAAAAAAAATTGTGCCCAGTTAATATTATCACATTTTGACTTTTGTCAATAAATAATTTGTAGAAATCTGTTTTTTCTCTTGTTATGTCAGTACCTACATAATGGCTTCAGTTTTTGCTATTTAGCCTGCAAAACTAGAAGTACTCACCATTTGGCCCTTTGCAGAAAGTTTGCCACCCCTGGTCTGGAGGATCAGGGTTGAGTTCAGGCCTTTCCCATGTATTACTGGGTGTCTTCAAGTCCAAATATGTCTAAAGGTTTTGCCATTTGTAACTGAGGGTAGTAACTCCAATTTCAGGGTTGTTAGAGGGTCCATGAGAAACTGGATATCTCAGAGCTTTGTTAATGATAAAAGGTAGCTCATTTTTAAAAGTGTTTTAATCTCAGTATCAAAACCATGGTAAAAATAGGGAAATGTAGGTTCAGGTTTACATGGTTCTGACCTGTGAAGTTAATACATGCTTGCCTTTAATGAGATACAGTAACGCGAATGTGGTGCTGTTACTAATAGTTCCTCTGTGCTCTTTTCTTGAAGTTGAACGAAGAAGAAGATTTAACATAAATGACCGCATTAAAGAACTAGGTACTTTGATTCCCAAGTCAAATGATCCGTGAGTACAATTGCATGTTAATCTGCATCATGTATTTTTTCGTACGTTAATGTTTTTTCGTGTGTTGCAAAAAGTGTGCAGTTATAAAAACTGGTGTAAAGAAGTTCCCCCTCTCTCTTTGGTTTCATTCCTAAACACTTCTTACACTTGTCTTTTGGTTAGTCTCATCAAACTAAGATTTCAAGAGAAATAAACTGAATTATACAGAAGGATGATTGGACATGTTTATTAGCTTTAGGTATGAGGAGGTTGCTTTCTGAAATCTCAGAATCCTTGGCAAATAAACACCAAGCTGCTAAAAAATAAAATTATTTTAACAGTTTATACATGACAGAGATTTTAGTAGCTGTTAAAGCAAGATTTGTTGACTGTTCTTCAACTTGTACAATATCTCCAGGTACGAGAGCTGACGTTGGAGACTTCAAGTTTAATAATATCAGTCAATTGTTTTCTGTTTTTGTTTTGTTTTGTTTTTGAAAGCTTGCATGTTCTTTGTATGTTTTACCCTTCTAGAAAAAAAGTAATTTTTAATCTTTTTCTAAGTATGGGTCAGCTAATTGAGATTTCAGCTTTCAGTCTCTCTCCCCTCCCCCCTTTCAGAGATAACAGTTGTAAAGATAATTTTCCTGCTAGCAACATCAGCAAATAGGACAAAAAATACACAATTTTTATCCATTAGAAATTGGCCCATTTAAAGGAAGGGGTAGAGGATCTATATACTTTAATGGTTCCCACAGGCCTTCTATGAAATTAGCCTGCGAATATGACCTTTTAGCTACCTAATAAAATGTAAAGATGAAATCAAGCATTATTCATGCAAGGCTTATTAAATTTGCTATTCACATTATTGTCAGGGAATTTGTGACAAAATAAAATAAAACCATTGCCCATCGTAAGGTGGCCCTGATGAATGTTCATGCACAATTTCCATCATCAACATTTTGCTTTCCCGGGTTTTTCAAGGAAAGCCATTTTGAAACTCAAAACATTCAAATTCTCAGTTCTGCAGCACAAATTTATCCTACTTAGGGGCTGTGACCTTCATTTCCTCTAGTCAGTCTTGCATGATAGTTGAAATTGAATTCCCGTTTTCCTGTCCTTTATCAGCTTTCACTTTTTAGCATATTCTTTGAAACTGTAGCATGTGAATCTCTTTAGGAACATATTAGGAAATTATGGGCCTGGAGTGAACGCTTCTATTTGCATATCTTCTTTCACCATTGTATCAGAATACTTACGTGTTTATAATCTTAACTGATAATGATCTTTAATTGCAGGCATTGTTTTAATATAAAATGAACTATAATCTGTGATGGGGGTTTTCCCATACCAGGTTTCTAAAACAGACTTTGGGCTGCTGTAGAGATACCATCCAGCCGATCAGTGCCTCAGCCCCATATTTCCTCCTTCCCTTGAGCAAATCTGCCTTTATTGATTTATATATTAGAGATCTATATACGTTTCTATGTGTGTGGGGTGGTGGGGGAACCCAACTGTCTTTCTCACTACCAAAAAGAAAAAGAAAAAGTTTTTAAAAAATCTTTTTTTTTTTAAGCCCAGAAGCATAATTAATTGGTTGGGTCTCCTAAGGAAGCAAAACACAACATAATTTGTTGAAATGTCACCTCTTAAAAACTGAGTAGTGTGTACATATTTCAGTAACTGGTTTCTAACCTTACTGGTTGCATTAAGACGCCTTTCATTATAGTTATGTTTCCCTCTGGCTTCTAAAGTTTCTGTTTCTTTGATCTTAGCTCTGAACAATAAGCAAGTTGGCTCAGCGCTCAGTCTGAATATCTGAGGACACCTCTTGGGTTGCCATCTTTAGTGCTCAGACCCCAGGGATCAACCCCCAGGAACTCCCCCAGGGCTGTAACTCTGCCTCCCATAGGAGAACTTCTGTTTTGTTCTGTGCCTAACCCATATGAGGATCAATTACTTGGTGGTTTGTGTTAATGGCCTTCCATTCACACGTCCCACCTGATACTTCCGATCTGCTTTTACTAGCTATAGATTATGGCTTAGAGGTTTTCCATACATTAAATTGTTTTTGTTTTCTTCATTATCACTGTCATTATCATCATGAGTATTATCTGTTAAAGGGCTCAGATTAATTTAAAGGCCATAAAAATATTACATAATTATAATTACATTCTTAATTATTTTTCTGGAGTGCTCTAAATTTTTCAGCTCACTTTTACCTACATTTTAATGGCATTTTAAATTTTCTCATATATAAATACATTAGTGGTCTGGTGATTAAAAACAGAGGCACTGAACTCAGGCTCCCTGGGTTTGAATTCCAAGAGTCCCTTACTAAATGTCTGACCTTGGGGAAGACATTTAAGTTCTTGTGTTTCATTTTTCTCATCTCTTAAGAAAAAGGAGGAGGTTCAGAATATTTATACCTAGTCTAGTTGTTTTGAGGACTCAGTCACATAAGAGGAAGAATGAAATGGTGGTTTAGGGCATGGAGTCTGGGGCCAGATTATCTAGGCTTCCTGGCTGAGTGACCTCAGGCAAATTACTTAACCTCGCTGTGCCTCAGTTTCCCAGTCTGTAAAATGGGGATATCAGTACCTACCCACTGAGGTTGTTATGATTAAATGAGCTTTAAGATACTTTTAAAAGTACCTGGTACAAAATAAATGCCAGGTATTTAAATATTCTTAATATTTAAAAATAGCTATTATATTTTATTGAGCTCTTAAGTGTTTGCTCCATTATTGAGTTGCATTCTAAACTTTTCACTGCATATTTATATAAAGTGTCTCATTTGATTCCAATAGCACACGCATGATGCTGCTCTTATAAATGTAGTATCAGCATTTTATAGGTGAGGAAATGAAGACAGAAGTTAGATAACCTGCCCGTGAAAATTCATGATAAAATCCGAGGATGCCACTTTGATGCCACATACAATCAAGTAGTGAAAACTCACAGAATTTTTTTTTTTTTTTTACCACAGCTTACCCTGCCTGTCTGAGTTAATTTTATAGTCCTAGGAAGCTATACTTATTTAATATAGTGTTAAGAATATTGACTTTGCAATCTACAGACCTAAATTTAAGTCCTGACTTCACCTTATAGTAGCTCTGTGATATAGGGCAAGTTGAATAGTCTCTGTTTCAATTCATGCACAATGCCCCATATAAGAAGAGGGTGGACAGTGTCCAGCACGTGGCAAGAACTCACTGAAAGATAGCTATTTTCAACTTATAATTGTAATCACATCTTTAGAAGCTGCATGCTCTGAGTATTGAATTTTCATTGAGCCTCAAATCATACAAAAGTCTGTTTCCTTCCATTTTCATCACAGAGACATGCGCTGGAACAAAGGAACCATTTTAAAAGCATCTGTGGACTATATCCGAAAGTTGCAGCGAGAACAACAACGCGCAAAAGAACTTGAAAACCGGCAGAAGAAGCTGGAGCATGCCAACCGGCATTTGTTGCTCAGAATACAGGTACATGGCATGGGTTGTGTAAAGTTTACTGCGTGTTAATGACTTTAAGATGGGAAAAGAAAAGATATAATGAGCCATGAGGGAGTTGACTTACATGATTCTAATACAGTTGATACTAATTATTTGTGAATTCCCTATCTGAATTTGCCTACTCATACAAATTTATTTGTAACCCCAGATCAATGTTTGTGGCACTTTCTTGGTCATTCTTGTACATGTGCAGAACAGCAAACTTGAGTTGCTTGACGCACTTGTTCTCAGTTAAGGTTGAACAAGGCGATGCTCTGCCTTCTTGTTTCAGCTCATACTATCAACAAGTGTCCTTTTTGCATCTAATTAGTGCCATGTTTTTCACATTTTTGTGTTTTTTGTGGGTGATTTTGTGTTGTCTAGTGTTCTTAAGCACAAGAAGGCTGTGATATGTCTTATGGAGATAACTGTCATTCAGACATGAGTTGTGCTTTTGGCTGTGAGTTCAATGTTAATAAATCAACATTATATATTAAATGAGATGTCTTTAAACAGAAACACACATGAAACAAGAATATGTGACGAAAATGTGACCAGAGGCTCACAGGAACCTAATCCTGTATTTCCTCTAGGCGCAGTGGTTCATTGTTCACTAATTCAGTGTTTACAATGAGTTTAAGAAACATAACTATCTTAGTCCATTTGTGCTTCTATAACAAAAATACCATAGATTGGTGGCTTACACAACAAACATATGTTTCTCACAGTTCTGGAGGCTGGGAAGTCTAAGATTAAGGTGCCAGCAGATTTGGTGGGTGATGAGGGCCTGCTTCTTAATTCAGTAAAAACCATCTTCTTGCTGTTACCCCACGTGGTAGAATAGGCATGGGAGCTTTCTGGGGTGTTTTTTATAAGGGCACTAATACCATTCATGAGGGCTCCACCCTCATGACCCAAGCATCTCCCAAAGCCCCATCTCCAGATACCATCACAATGGGGAATTGAGTTTCAACATATAAATTGGGCGGAGGGTAGGAGAGGGCACGAACATTCAGTTCATAGCAATAATTCCTTTGAATAATGAGAATTGACTGTAGTCATTAAATACAAAGATGCCTTAGTATTGTGGGGAGGGGTGCAATCCATGGTCAAAGCCCATGTTTATAGGTAACCTAGCGACACCCAGAAGATCTTATCATCAAGATATAAATTTAATAAATAGTTCAGAGAGTAAAATTATACCATATATATCTTTAACTTTTACTATATAGTCTTGGAGGAAGATTTACTAATTTTATATTATGTGGAACTCACCTGTCATTTAGGGAGTATATGTACCAGAGTAAGCATGGAATGGGGGGATTCCTCTTTAGTATCAGCTCCTGGTGCTTTTCTTAGGCACTCAGCCTCTTATGCTGAGTGTAAAGACACAGCTGCCTCTGAAACTGTCTTGAAGAAGAGAAAGAAAAACTGATTTTCTCCTAATGAGTTTGCGAGAGTAATTTTAATTTACTCGCTGACTTCGAATGCAGCCTACCAGTAAGAGTCACTGACACTGTTCCTTTTTCTTGAGTGGATGGACCAGATGGATGGACCCACCTCTTACCAGATTTTACCATAGGGCAGGAGTTGTGTTTCAGGTTTCCAACGCAACTATTTATGGAACAGCAATGCAAAGCATGACACTTCAGAGACCCACATGTTTCATCTAGTGGTGTTAAGCCCAGACAGTGGATGTATTTAAAAGAGTAATTCATTAATAATAATGGCCTCTGATCTTTCTAATGCCCTGCAACAGAGCTGACATTTCAGATGTCACATCTCGCATTTCACTGCAGTGGTCTTCAGCCGTGGGGCAGGGAGGCGAAGACAGTTCTTTTCTAGGGGGTGCATTTTAGAATCTCGGTAGTGAAGTAGAGGTCAACTGTAATTTGAAAATCCTCCTTCCCTTCCTTCACCTTTTCTTGGCCTTTGTTGTTTATTCCGTATTCCTTCCTTTCAGGAAGTAGCAGTAGGTCTTCAATCTCTCAAACTTAGTATACCCATTTATAAAAGCAGTTTGCAGAAATATGTTATTTCCTTATACAAATATTAATAAAACATAATAATTGCTTAAAACTTTAGGTTTTAAGTTTCCAAATATGTCCATTTATGTGAAATATGAATATTGTGAAATATGTGAATTAGAAATTCCATGGTGATATCTTGGTTTCTTCCAGTGATGTTGTGAGGCTGTCTTTAGAACTTTTGCATATCATAGAAAACATTATTAATTTAGAGGGTTCTGTAATGCCATGACCTGAGTTCTCCAAATGAGACGTATCACATTATTTAGAAATCTAAGCAATGTTTTAGTCAGCTAATAAATATTTTTAATTCAATAACAAAAGATGAGAGTAAGGTGTTTGCCTCTCTTAATACAGCTTTTAAAATATTTTTTTATTATAAAAAAATACGTATGTGTGTGGGTTTGTTCTTACTAGCATGTTGGTGTAGATTTACAAAGAGTGCATGTTTTCAATTTGGACCTAACAGCTTCCTTTCATTTTCACTCTGATTGATACATGTAGACATTTTCACAGAAGAGCAAGCCTGAAGCCTTAATATCATTGGAACTACCATTTTATTAAACAGCCCAGGGCTTTAAAATGATGCCTATAGAGATTTATGTTTCTGGAGATGGTGGAAAAACATACAGATACTTGTGTGACATCTCAGGCTCCCATCTCTTACTTCTATTGCATCCAAAGAAAGATCTTGCAGATCAAACAACCTTAAATATAGATTGAACATGACATTTCTGAAACATGTATCTCTAGCTTGTGGGCAAAGGTTGAAAGGCCATATCATGTTGGAGAGTACTTTTCTTTCTCTGATGAGCCAAGATGACTTGCTTCAAATTTACATTATGTTATTATAATATTATTACATCACAAATATAGAAAGGACGGCATTGGCATGTGAAAGTAGAATGCTCATTAGAGTCAGGGTCTCTAGGGTTCATTTTACATGGGTCCAGGGATACTCAGGAAGGGAGAGGGAAATACCTGCTTGGAAGACGTTTGAAGTACTGAAGGAGTCTCTTCCACAAATTCCATTAGGCAACAGGCTGCCATATCAAACACCACACACCAGGCAGCTTAAACAACAGGGATTTATTTCCTCAGTTATCTATCTAAAGGCTGGAAATCCAATATCAAGGTGTAGGCAAGGTTGGTTTCTCCTGACACCACTCTTCTTGGATTGTAGGTGGCTAGTGTCCCTGTGTTTTCACGTGGTCTTTCCTGTGTGCATCTCTGCATCCTAATCTCCTCCTCTTATAAGGACACCAGTCCTATTGGATATTGCGTTAGGGCCCGCCCTAATGATCTCATTTTAACTTAATTACTTCTTTAAAGACACTGTCTTTAAATACAGTCACATCCTGAGGTTTTGGAGGTTAGGATTTCAACGTGTGAAATATGAAGAAAAGGTAGGAAGGAATTATTCATCTTACAGATAAGAACTTTTTTATGCAATTTAAAAAGGTTTCTGTTCCTCGTGGTGAGATGAGCTAAGTGATTCTTCTCAAGCTTCAGTGGCTTGTGTAGAACCTTCACCACTTTTGCCATTACTACCCAAACTTTCTGAGTTTTACGTGTCCTTGCATCTTAGTTTTCCAACGCAAGTGCACCTCTAGACCAAAGGAAATATCTACCATTTCTCTTAGGCCCTAACAACTTAGTAGCCATTTGAAGATATAAAACATGTAATTCAAAAGAAAAATTGCATTTTTAGTGTCATTTTAAAATATTTACTTACAACATTACTTACTAATGGACACGTGTTCGTGTTGGGCACTGCGTAACTTCTTGCGTATTGGGATCAGATTGGACCCTTGTTATTCATTCCACATTAATTTTCATTTAGTGTTTGCTCGTTATCACAACCACCACCCATCATCCAGCTTGGTGATACTATGGTGCAATAGAAGAGAGTACAGCACAATCTAGTGATGACACTGTACACTATCTTGACTATAACAGTTCCCACAATGGTATCACTATTTTTCTTGAAATTTAAAATATCCCCAGTGCCCTCTGGGTTCATTATATTCCCGGATATCTCAGTGTACAGTTTAGGGACCATGGAATGATATTATTTACTGAATATTTTACTTTAATCAGCTCACATCTTGAAATTTTATTTTTATATATTTAAACTTATCTTCATTGTGAACATTAACATCTATGAGAGAGTGTCTCTACATTTAATGCATAATAAAATCCATATACCACTACAAAATCATTTCATTTTACTACCAGTAGTACTTATACTCTAAAATATATGGCATTTGTTAATTTAAAAGAGCAAAAAAATGTTATTTTAATGTTTATTGATTTCCCTCTAAGTGTCTAATTTTTAAATATTTTTCAGAATTGTACAGCAAAATTAAGCAGAAGGTACAAGGCTTTCTACCCCCACTCTACACCCTGCCTCCCACACTATCAACATCCCCACAGAGTGGTATATTTGTTACAATTGATGAGCCTACATCATTATCATCCAAAGTCCCTACTTTCATTAGGGTTCACTCTTGATGTGGTACATCCTGCAAGTTTGGACAAATATAAAATGACCTGTATCCATCAGTATAGTGTCATATGTAGTAGTTATACTGCCCTGAAATGTTCTGTGCTCCATCTATTTAAATGTCTGATTTTCACTTTTATTTTAGGAACTTGAAATGCAGGCTCGAGCACATGGACTTTCCCTTATTCCATCCACGGGTCTCTGCTCTCCAGATTTGGTGAATCGGATCATCAAGCAAGAACCTTCTCTTGAGAACTGCAGCCAAGACCTCCTTCAGCATCACGCAGATCTAACCTGTACGACAACCCTTGATCTCACAGACGGCACCATCACCTTTAACAACAACCTTGGAACCGGGACTGAGAGCGGCCAAGCTTATAGTGTCCCCACGAAAATGGGATCTAAACTGGAAGACATCCTGATGGATGATACTCTTTCTCCTGTTGGTGTAACTGATCCACTTCTTTCCTCTGTGTCCCCTGGAGCTTCCAAAACAAGCAGCCGAAGGAGCAGTATGAGCATGGAAGAAACTGAGCATGCCTGTTAGCAAAGCCTCCCTGCTCTGCATTCTCACAAACTGCTTCTTTCTTGATTAGTAGATTTAATAATTGACCTGAAGGGGTTTTCTTGATAATTTTCCTTTAATATGAATTTTTTTTCATGCTTTATCAATAGCCCAGGATATATTTTATTTTTAGAATTTTGTGAAACAGACTTGTATATTCTATTTTACAACTACAGATGCCTCCAAAGTATTGTACAATAAGTGTACAGTATCTGTGAACTGAATTCACCCTGGACATTAGCTTTCTGAGCAAGAGGATTTTGCATCAGAGAAATTTCTGTCCATTCTTATTCAGGGGAAACATGGTTTGAGATTTTTATGCCTGTGACTTCCTTGGAAATTAAATGTAGAGTTTAATGGAAAGAATGTAAAGCAACCAAAAACTAAAAAAATAAAAAGAGAGAAAGACAGAGAGACAGAGAGAAAAGAAGAAATCCACACTAACTTTTTCCATTTTGTAAATGTGTTCATTGGTACTGCCTTAAAGATACAGTACCCTTCTAGCAGTATTTAGTCATTATACTGCAAACTATTTAAAGAAATACCATATTCCATAAAAGAAAAAGTACAGCCATTTTTATGACAATTGTCTGGTTAGAAAACATAACTGATACCTTACTTAGGTGCAATAGAAATTGGAGGGAGACAGACCAACGTTCTGAAACATGGGGTCTCATTGTTCACTCTGTGCTGTTATGTTTCCTCATCAATGAGTATGATTCAATTTTTCATAAGATATATTTTAGTTTGAAATGAAAATTTATGTTCTCTCAAAGTAAAATATTGAGGAGCACTGAAAGTTTTACTTTTTTTTCCTTCAGTTTTGCTTTTGATAAGAAAACCAAACTGGGCACATTTGTAATTGGCTTTACTATTTTTATTTTTAAATTATGTTTTACTGTTTATTTGATTTGTACAGATTATTGTCATAATTTTTTTTCAGTATGTTTGTATTAATTTGTAAGGATATGCATCTTAAAATGGCAAGTTTTCAGTATTTTTACAACTCACTGGTGGTTTTCTGCATTATTTTTACACACATGAAAGAAAACTTTTATGCAAGGTCTTGTGTTTAAAGAGAGCTTTGCGAATATTTTGTATATTACAATCTCACTTGGAACTGTTTTCCACACACTTAAGGTGTAGTATTAATAGGTTAAAACCTGCTTTCTAGGGAAAATAAACTTACATATTTATTTTTAGTGATAAAAATAGCAATATTCTTGGAGACTGATAACCATAGCGTTAATACGCTCATTATGGTCATTTGAATTGAGGTTTATTTCAGCAAAGTTGCTGAATTTTTTTTAGAGAGAAATACTGTATTGGCAAATCACTGTTACTTGATAACAATGTTTTAACAAGCAGCAATGTTGTAAAGTTAGTTTCAGTGCATTATCTACTTGTGTAGTCCTATGCAATAATAGTAGTGTTACATGTATTCTATCAGGCCTAGATGTTTTATACAGATGACATATGGTGTTAAGAGCCAGGCTGTTGAATGGAATTTCTCAGTAGCAGCCTACAATTGAATAGCAAGTAGCATAAAGCATATCCATTCAGAATGAAGTGCCTTAAATATAGCAGTAGTCTTTTTTGGATGAGCACTGACTGAACTGTAATGCAGGAGAAAGTTTCAAGATGGTAGCTGTAATCAAGAGGAACGTGTAGCACGGTGCCTATGTAGACAATATAAGAGCTTCCAATTTTCCTTCATATATTTTTAATATTAAATATATTTTAGTGACAGAGTGCCAACTTCTTTCATCAGGAAACCTTATTCAGGAGGGATTTTTTTTTTTAAAAAATGAGTTTAAATGTCAAATGTGAATTGGTGATGGGTGTTGGAGGATTCAGAGAGGAGTGATTGTCAGTTATATGGATGGTTGGCTTATATGAAAATAATCAACTACATAGTTCCCAAGCAAGCTGGGCATTGAGAATCCTTGGAAATGTTGATGATGCTATCAGTTTTATAGCTTTATTATGTAAGGGGGTAGGGAAAATTAGTTCCCATTCTTTCAACCTCCTTAATTGTATAGCTCTTTTCCTAGAATAGTGATGCAAATCTGCATGAACAGCTAATTGTACCATAGTGTTCACTGATACAATCATAGCATTGTCTATTTTTCTCTTCATATTTATATAGGGAGAGAGGACCTGGGTGCAAAATTCAAAGATTGCAATGGCATGATGCTAGTTTTCTTTAGCTGATTTGAAAGATTTTTAAAAATAGAGCAAGGTTGACCAGCCCATGGCCCACGGAACATGGCCAGGGTTAACCCGTATAGAAAGCTTTGTTGAGAGAAAGCATGGCATCTTGTACCACTGTCCTGGATCTCACGTCTCCTGAGCTCATCATTGCCTGCTTCCCTCTTCCCCTTCTTAAGAGACAATTTCTGGGAATGGCAGATGACTAAGCCCAGGAGAACGCTGCAACTTCGGGCGTGGTTTTCTTTCTTTCTTTTTTGCCAAATAGAGTGTGGATTCATTTTAGGGACTAGTTAAGCCAAGAGGTGGTGGTTTGAGCTCCCCGTTGATGATGAGAGAATGATCCACACCACTCCCTCCGTCCCTGGGTACAGAATTGTGACTCGGGTTGGGCCTCCATGTGGAGTGACTAAAATGCCAAACTTTTCACCTGCCTCTGGGTAAAGTAATGGAAATACCAAACCTTCTGACTTTGCCAAAAACCGTACAACCAACTTGGTCATCCATAGGATGACAAAGTTTTCTGGTTGTTTTTAAATAATAAAGCAATAAGAACAAATAAAATACATAGGAAGTTAAAAGGTACAAAATAAAAGCACAAAGGAATGCACTTATTGATATTTTTTAAATGCACTGGGGAAAAGTTGATGTTGATAACAGTGTATTAAGAAACCCTATTTCTTGGGGGAAAAAAAACAAACGACTGTCTCTTGCGGACGCTTGGTACTGTAATGTAGTCATCTGCTGTTGGATGCAGCAATAATTTCTGTATGGTCCATAGCACTGTAAATTATGGATCGATATTAATGTATCCAATGATATAATTGAACTGTTGTTCTTGATAGCCTCATTAAAGCATTTGGTTTTTCACATATTGGCCAGTTGTGTTTAGTTAATGCCAATTTTGAATATTGTTTTCCTTATCAAAAATGATAGCATACATTTTCTTCTGATTTCGTGAATAACAGTTTGCATGAAAAAAATTTAAATGCCAGTAAGTTTGGGGTTTTTTGTTTTGTTTTTGTTTTAAATGCCATTCTAAGATGTTACTCTTTGGTTTTAAGTACTTTTTATTACTCTATGACTTGCACTCAGATGAACTATAATTATGCCGTCTTTTTTCCCTTCTGAATTTAGGGAGATTTTTAAACTCCCAAATGCCAAGAATTCATTTTAGATATAGAAGTTTATTTAAAATGCTTCATCAGTGAGAGGTGGTTTTACAAAAAGATAAATTATCAGAGAAACCTGTGCATATTTACAAAAAAGATTTTGAGTTTTTAAAATACAAATTTTTAACAATGAAAGCTTAATATACTCAGGTTCCAGCTCCTGTCCTTTTTTTTCTTCTTTTTTTCTTTTTCTTTCTTTTTTTTTAAATACAGCACTTAAGAATCATTTGATAAATGCTGGATTTGACTTGGGAAGTGTCAGACAAAACATGTCTTTATTCCCTTGTTAGACCTTAAACTTCTGCCCTCTTTAAAAAAATATATTCTGGTTTAACCTCTGGAGAAAATGAGCAAGAAGCTTCCTATAATATTTCTGATCTGATGTCAGCTTTCTCTTAATTTGATTTTTTTCTTAAATTTTAATATACAATAATCAAGCCCTTTCTTTTTCAGAGTCATTTGAATTATATTTCCCATAGAAATCTGATTATGTGATGTCTTAAAAACGTTTAAAAGTAGAAAGATTTCTATTTGAACAAGAGAATTTTCTGGAGAACATTGAAAGTAGTTAAGTTGAAAGTTGGAGCTGTTCATCTCCAGGAGATCAGCAACAGGACATTTACCCAAATTTCTGACCTGTCATTTGCCTATTAACATTCACTTCACATTTTATAAAGATTCTTAATCTCTAGCCCCCCCCCCAAATACCCCACATACTTATATGTTATAGCATTATTCCCTTAACACAAGCATGGATTCAGCTAGACTTCTTGAATTTGAATTTAATCTCTTCCCTTTTCCAGCTGTGTGATTTTGAGCAAGTTACTTAGCTTCACTGAGCCTCTATTTCTTTTCTGTTTGTTAGAGATAATAATAGTAGCTACCATATGGTGGTCTTGTGAAGACCATTTAAATTAATATACTAGAATTTTAGCTTCGCAGCACACAGTATATGTTAGCTGTTTTGGGATTATTATCATAATTATCTTCATTATTAAAATAGAACATACTCCCTGGACCACCTGAAATCATTGTATGTTTCAACAGCAGCATGCACATTTTGAGAAACACTAGATTTTAGCACAGGGCTAATATTTGTGTGTGAATTAGGCAACAGAAGCCACAGGCTACTTTAGAGAAGAGAACCTGGCTGTCCTTAGGACCCAGAGTTTGAATATTTTAGAAAATTAGTAATAAACCCAACTTATCACATTTTAAAAGTCTTCAGTACAAGTGACCCAATATTTAAATGTATTAAATCTGTATACTCTGCATGTGTGCCTCTGTCATGAGAATTAGTATGCTATATTATTTCCAGAAAATATGCCTTGCTGACTCTGAAATCTCTATTATATTCCCTAGAGAATTAAACTTTTTATTCCTTTATGTCATATACTGATATTTTGTATCTAAAGAATGGTGTCTTGACTATATCCTATCTGTTCACTTTCCTATCAATATTTAAATGTTTTTCAGGTTTTTATTTTCAATTATACTTACATTCGATGCCTTCTTTAGAACCGCATCTGAGGAGTTAATCTTCATAATCCAGCCAACATAAATGAACCTTTAGAACTACTGTTTTTTTTTTTGTGTGTGTATGCCAAGATTTAATGCATAGCCAAGTAGCATGAGGAAAGCTCGTTTAAGAGGAGTGTTGTAAAGTTAGATTTTCATTATATTTAGAGAGAGGTGGTGATGATCTCAATTCTTTGCTGCGACGTTTGATGCTCAACAGCAATGGCTTCATGTCCTCACCTCCATGACCGTGAATCCGTAATATACATCTTTTGCTGAATACAAATGACACTTCCATTCCATTACTTGTGTTTCTAAGAGGCATATACCCAAAAAAATTTAAAAAGTTCCGAGTACCTTTGTCATATTAAAATTGTTAGGCAAGTTTATATATATAATTTAGACATGGCTCTTCAGATTTGTGTTAAATATTTATAGGCCTTCGGAGCCTATTACCTGTACTAGATATACTGAAAAGTAATATGACTATACCCAAATCCAAATAAATCTTAGCAACATTTTTCTAAATGGTAAAGGCAGTTTGCTTTTGAAAAATTTGCATTTTAAATTTCTAATTATGGAGTCAGTTGAAGTTGTATCCAAATGGGTGCAATTGTCACTCAAGATTCCTTACATATTATGCAGACAGCAAAATCTGTGTAGATAGAAACCACTAAACTAGTGTTTCCCAAACTTTGTTTTATGCGACTAGTTCCACAAACTCCCAAAAGTTCATTTGGGGAATGGGGGTTTGGAAGTGGGGGTAGGAGGTGAAACACTGTAGTTAATTTTGAGGAATTAATTTTGGGAAATGCTGGATTAAACAAATCTGAACAAGTATCTTTACTGCAAGATTTCTCACATTCTGAAATATACTAATGTGAATCATATTTGACCGCAGGAGCATTGTGTGTGTGTGTGTGGGTTCCTGAAATCATAGTTTGGGAAGTCTGAAGAGTTTGAAGAAATTATACAGAGTTGATAATTTCTTCTGTTTTCCTAAGGTAAGTATGCTTACATTTGTTTATAGATAAACCATTATTATTAAATCATTCCTTAATAAACAAATTGCTTAGATTTTCATTTTCAATGAAAATATAAAGTTCTGGTTCAAGAAATGTATTGCCATTAAAATATTCCTGAATTAAAAAAATAATTTATGTTTTCACTTCCATTATGCTCACATTTAGTGTACTTTTTCTATGAATGGTAAAAGTCCTTTACATTGCATGTCTCCCACACTTAAATACAGCTGCCTGATGTGAAGGGAAGTAGGGTGGAGATCTTGGCGATAATACAATTGGTTTACAACTGTAGATCCTGCTCACTGGTTTTTGGTGGACAGAAGTTAGGAAGAATTGTATGGTATTTAGAATTTACACAGTCTTGTCAATGATTTCTTTTTTAATGCAGGCAAATCCTAACAGACAAGGCTATATCTCCAAAGTTCGGTTATTAATTGGTTGTAAGCCACCCCAAAAAAGCTGCATTAAACATAGACTCCCTTTCTTCTTCCCCCTCCTCCTCTTCTTCTTCCCTCTTTGCTTGAATCAATTTTAATTGGTCTCTTCTCACTTACATAAAAAAACCGTGTTTGTGATCAGCAGGCAAGGACTGGCAAGTTTTTCCACAATATTGTTAAGAAGAATAGAGTCTTATTTAAAAAAATAAAAATAAAAATAAATAAAATTGGAAATTAGTACTAGGTTAAAAATCTAGGACTAGATTTGCTAGGACTAGAAATAACTATTTACAACTTCATCATCATATCTTACATGAGTTCTTGGGAGCATAAGAGTTTCATGTCTTTAAATGGCCAAAATTTTCTGTTCACTATTTTGATGATAGGCTTTCTCAAGTATATTATTCTCTGCCTCTTGAAACAGAGTATAATGAATATAATTTTATGCTAATCCAGTTAGGTTATTAACAGTCTCGTACAAAGAAAATGTTCCCTGTGTGGTGGTCTGGACATCCTTCTGTAAGTGCAGTGCATAAAGTACTGTGATTTTGACTGTGCAGAACTTTTTTTCTCCCCTACTTTCTTGGGTTTTTTTTACTGGTCTTTGCCTAATAGAAGTTGCTGTTGCTGGATCTGTGACTTGGTTAAAGAAGTTTTACTGATTAGAAACACAGGCCAGACTTCTTGGGTCATGAGGTTCCATTTGCTATGCTACTTATAAGACAGTCTTCTTTCTACACTTAACAGGAATTCCACTAATTTAATGCAGCTCAGACCATGACAAGGGTCAGCAAACTTTTCTGTAAAGGACCAGATAGTAAATACTGTAGGCTCTATAGGCCAAGAGGCAAAATCAAGGATATATCATTACTTGTATAACAAGAGAAAACTAATTTCCACAATTTTTCAGTGATGATATTCAAAGTATAAAATAATTGAGTACCATTTTTGTAACAGATTTACTCATGAGAAGAATGAAATTGTTTTTTGGGAGGGAATAACATTTTGCTTAATTAGGGTTCAAAGTTGTTCTCTAAGCATCAAATTAATTGCAAACATTCCCCGTGAAATCCACTCATAGTTCATGGGTGTTCAAGAACAAGAGGTAGGCCAGATTTGGGCCACAGTTCCCCAACACATGGACTATGGCATAGACAGGTAGTTGTCCCCTGATATGTTTTCTTCCTTTCATTAATGGAATGCTCTGAATTTTAGCTCAGCACATAGTCACATTGCTGGGCTCCTTTTATTCCAGAGCCCCTTGCAACTAAGTAGGACCATGTCATTACATTCTGGATGATAGGATGTGAGCAGCCCTGCATTTCTTACTTCTTACTGGCTAGGAAAGAGTAAGCGCTGAAACAGCCGGTGAGACCCAGAGAGAGATGCCCAGCAGCCTTGGGTCTCTTATCTCTAGACTGCTATAGGAAGAAAGAAAGAAACTTATTTAGGGTCTGTCTTTTGAGTTCTTTCATCGTTACAGCTTAGGTATGCTCACAGTATACTATACTCTTACAATTAAAAGTAAGAAATGTCTTCCTTTCTTTCTTCTCTTTTCCTACTCCTCTTCTTTGTCCTTTTCTTTGATGACATAATTTTAGGATTATCACTATCTCCTACTAGTCTTACTACTAGTCTTACTACTAGTCTAAATTAAGGAGTTTTTTTTTTTTTTCTGCCTAAGCGAAACCCAATTAAATTTCCCTTTGTAGCTTGAATGAGAATACTTGGATTAGAATTTAAAAGCTATCCAAGGATTGTGTATATTTCCTAAACAAACTTAAAAAGATGTACTTATTCTTTTGTAATAGTAGGAAGAAAAAAAAGACCTTGAGAGTGTTTCTTTTTGTTGTGAAACCTGCAGGCAGATTATATGTTTATTAGGATTATTATAAAAGCCTAGGTAACATCATTGAATACATATTTCTTCTGTTGTCAGCTGAACTTTTTCTTTAATCATATCTAGTTTGAGATGAGAAACTGCTAAAAGTAGAGTGTAGCACATTTGCATGCTGCGCAAAATTGAAAATTATATGAGAAGCAATAATTTGTTCAAGTACAAATACTGTTTGAATTCAAGACATTAGTACAAATGTTGTTGTCTGTGCTATGATTCACTGCAGAAAAGGAGGGCTACTGTGGCATTTTTCTCATCATTTTTTTCAGGCCATGGAATGAATATGTGATAACTTCTTGGACAAATAATTTAAGTTTTCTGAGTTTCAGTTTCCTCATTTGGAAAATGGATATAAAAATGGCCATCTCAGAGGCCTCTGTGAAGATTCATGAGAAAAAATATCAGAAACACTTATTTCCACACTTGGCAATGTTTGATGGCTGCTATTTTCTCTTCAGTTGTGTTTATGCCACAGTTTTTTCTTTCAAACAATAGTTATCTTTTCTCCACAAAAAAAAAAAAAGTAACTCTATCATTAGCCAACATATCTTAGTGGCTATAAAGCCCAAACTGCATTTGGTCATAGATAGTGTTTGAAATGGTGTAAGACTTCATTTTTCAAACTTCGTTTGTTTGTTTGTTTGTTTTTTTGATTATCATTCAAAAACAGTTTCTTAAGGGGAAAAGGCCAATAGTTCTTTTTCTTTTATCAGAAAATAATAGGACCTCCAGGTTTGTAGATTTTTTTGCAAGGTCCACACAAGTTTGGGGCCATACCAGGTTCCATAATGTGGTCAAGAACATGAATGTGGGAAGCCGACTGGGTTTCAATATATTGTCCTCCACTTATAGCCTTATAACCTTCTTTTCTTGGACTGGCCTTCTGGTCTAGCAGCTCCAGCCCTTTGCTTTCCTAGTGTTTTCCTGGTTTTTGTTTTTGTTTCTCGACTGTTTCACTTATCTAATGCTGAGTAACAAACCAGCCCAAAACTGTGGCATAAAATAAGATGTTTTATTATGCTCATGAATCCTGTGAGTCAGAAATTTGGACAGGGCATAGCTGAGATGGCTCGTATTTTCTCTGCTCTATGATATCTAAGGCCTCCGCTGGGTGAGAAGTCTCCAGCAGCTGGTGGTGGTGACTCATAGCTGAGGCTATAAAGTCATTTGAAGGCTCTTTCGCTCACCAGTCTGGCACCTGGGCTGCAATGATTCAAAAATTTGGCTCAGCTGGGACTGCTGACCAAAGTGCCCACACGTGGCCTTTCCATGTGGCTTTAGTTGCTCTCAGCATGGCAGCTAGTTTCTGACAAAGAGCAACCCAAGAGCTAGTTTAAAAAAACAAAGGCCACGTAGCTTTCAATGACCTGGGCTTGGAAGTCAAAAAGTGTTACTTCCACTATTCTGATCCAAATCGTCATAAGTCCTGTCTGATTCCAGAGGAGGAGACATAGACTCCACTCTGTTTGGGAGAAGTGTCAAAAGGTTTGAGGGGTTTTTTTGTTGTTGTTTTTTGTTTGTTTATTTGTTTTTTTAATTGTCCTCCTATAAATTTGGCTCTATTACATCTACAGTATTTGTTACTCAGATTCTGGTTGCTGGTCTTGCTGGCTTTGTTTCTTTGACTAATCCTGGCTCTTAGGATCTAGACCCTAGAGTATTTCTCTGTTAACCTTCACTTGCTCCTTCCACAGCCGAGACAGCATTTCCTGTTACTGCCTACTCTCCAAACCCTGCCTCACACCTCCTTTCTTTGCTCCAGCTTCATCTGCCTACAGAAAACTCATTGGATAGAATAGTACTTTTATAATACTAACCAAACTTTTCCTTAGTATCATAACTTCCTCCATAGTCTAGCCAAAGCTTCATAGAGCTCAATTATTCTGTGCTCATAGACTCATAAAAGTAATGTTCCTTTAGAAAGTGGAAAAAGAGGAGGCTCTTCAGAGGAAAACAGAAAAGATGCACAGCATAGGGCAAATATTTGGATACGGAGTTTCCCTAAGAGACTCCAGAAAGATCCTCCAGTTAGGGGAGAAGAGACGGTCAAAGGGAGAATAATGAGAGCAGAGATATTGGTAGATACCAGAGAGATAGACTTCATGCACTGTTACTTAGGCCAAAGCCTAGGAAGATGGCAAAAATCTAGATAGTTTTATGGAATCAGAGGAGCAGAGAGGATGTAAGGCTTTTCCCAGGTAAGTTCCTAGAAGGGTAGCACTAGAGGAAAAATGACTTGGAGTGTTTAGGTAGGATGGGACCTTAAGCAGCATAATCACCCAGCAGAAAGACCTGGAATTAAAGGAAACAGCCATGCAAAAGAGGATGAGAAAAGACTCATCAGTAATTCACATGGGCCCATCACCGAAGAGACTGACTGAGAATGACTCAGAGGACATGGTGCTTTGCTGCCCCCAATGTCTTTTTTTGTAGACTGCCGTGAAGCTTAGACAAAACCCCATGGAAAAGGAAACCCCCAAATAATAGAGATTAACATTTCACCTCCTATTAAGGAGATGGTAGCCTCAAATTAGAAATTAAAACTATATATATGTATATGTATATAATGATGTGGTATATATAGTTTATATATAAAATATACATATATAATATATAAAAATATACAATAAAAGATATATTTATTTAAATAGCCAAGACATGGAAACAACCTAAGTATCCTTTGACAGATAAAGAAGAGGTGATATAATGCTAAAATGAATATAGGGGGTACATATACTTTTACAAATAAGTGTTTTCAAATTTTCAGGTAGATTTCCAGAAAAGGGGTTGCTAGGTCCTATGGTAGCTCTATTCTTAATTTTTTGAGGAACCTCCATACTCTTTTTCATAGTGGCTGTACCAATTTACACCACCAGCAGCAGTATGCAAGGGTTTTCTCCACAGCCTCTCTGGTTATTCTCACAGCCGTGAGATATTGTAGTTTTGATTTGCATTTCCCTTATAACCAGTGAAGTTGAACATTTTTTCATATATCTGTTGGCCATCTGTATGTTTTCCTAGGAAAAGTATCTAATCAGGTCCTCTGCCCATTTTTAAATTGGATTGTTTGATTTTTCTTTGTTGAGTTCTTTATCTGTTTTGGAGATCAGTCCCTTATCAGAGGTATCCTTTGCAAATATCTTCCCCTATCCCTTTGGTTGCCTTTTTTGTTTTGTTAATGGTTTCTTTTGCTATAAAGAACCTTTCCAGTTTTAGATAAATAAAACAAGTTCTATTTTTTTTTTGTACACCAAAATGTATATACTACAATCCATGTTCACTACATATATTTAATGTTTCATAGTGAGAGAGGTTTCTGAACAGAGATGGATATATACAATAGAACACTAAATGGCACTGAAATCCTAATTTCTCTCATCTTAGAATTTTATTATATATTGGGTTTCTGTCAAATACATTAATGGGGATATAGAGCACTCTCGAGTAAATGGAAATTGTTATAAATAAGAGTTGCCATTCATTCGTTTAAAACTTACTGAACAACTACTGTATGCCAACCATTATTTTAAGTGTTGGAGCTACAGAAGTAAAAAGGACATAATCTTTGCCCTTGAAAATGAAGCTCACCTGCTAACACTTTTAGGACAGACATAATTTCGTGTCCCATAGACTAGGTCTTAACGTTCATTGCTAGACACATGCAAATGTGTGGGAAATCTGGTCTGTTCAGAAAAAGTATATCCTTAGAGCTTCTTCCTCCAAACACCTAATGATCTCGAGGGCAATTCCCCTCCTCTGTGGTTGGATCAGCCATTCAAGAGGATGATCTTAAATACATGTACACACACATATCCATCCACACACAGCATCTCTGTATTCTGTAGTAGGGCATGTTGCCATTGCATAATATATTTAGACAAAACCACTTACTTCATAATGATCTTGTTCACATAAAATCTGCAGAAATAAATAGTATTACTGATTTCTTCTTTTGTTTGATGTCAGTGTAGGATATTCATTAAGAAAAGCACTGGATATAATGGCAGCTTAATTATGGTATGGGAAAACTTAATGAAGGCAAATTCCCCTTTAGAGCTTTAGGCTTTAATGCCACTAGGCTCTTCTGTTTATTCCAATGAATTACATTCTGGCACCCACAAAAATCACGTAACAAATGCATAACTAATGTGACATTCACACAAAACATCACATTAGTTCCATATGAATGCTTCTATTCCAGTGAACACTAAACCAAATCATGTTATTGTAATGTGAGCTGTGATTTAATACCCTAATTTGTAAGTAGTTTTGTCTGAATCTAGTATGTTATTTACACCACTCATTGTGGTTTCTAAGACATACTAGATGTACACTTTATTTGGCTTGGCTACCTCCCCCCAACCGTGCCCCCCAATAGACACACCTTAAATGATATATCAAATAGTAGTTTGCTACGAAATATGTTCTCAACCATCTTCCTACCAGGTACAAAATTACAGGGTGGCTGTAGTTGACTTTTTCAATGAATCAAAACTTTCCATAATGTAACATGCTTTGAGATTTGGAGAACTAAGAATTAGGGAAGAAAACAGATTATCACCCAGGAATACTTAATAGTTGAATAATATTACTTATAAAATAAAGTCAAAATTATTCTGTGAGCAGAAGTCAACCTATTTTGGAATAATAGGGAATTCTTTTTGCCTGGAATCCTTGTCCTCCAGGTCATATGGCAAGCTCACTTTAACCCTTCAGGCCTAAACCCAGTTGTTACCTCTTGAGAAGGCCTATGACTACTCTATTTAAAGCAGCCCCTCTGTATCAGTTACACTCTATCACATCACCCTGAGTGGCAATATCTACTACCTGTCTCTCTCTGTTCTCCATTTTTTCTTAGTAATAGAATCACCACTTGATTTCCAGGTAGGCATATGACCACCTATAATGAAGGCTACATATTCCAGCTTCTCTTGTAATCAAGGACTACATTCTGGCTATTGAGATAAACACTAAATTATCCTTAGTTTATGCTACTAAGAAGGTTTGGCTGTCTTGTCACCTTAGTCTTTCGAGAAGGTGTAATGGCTGGAACCCATCTTGGACCATGAGGTAGAAATCATGTGTCGACAATGGAGGACGATGAATCTGAGTCCCTGATGAATTCATGAATCTGCCTTACCCATTCTGAAGAGCTTTCTTTAATGTGAGAGAAAGAGAGAAATAACATTTTTAAGCCACAATCAACATATATAACAACTTGTCCAGCACATTAACCTAAACCAAACCAAAGAGAATAGAGCACTGATTAGACAGAATAGATGCCAGTATTAAAAACTGTTGTAGCTACCCCAGTACATACTGACTGAATCACAGCCTTGGTTAAAACCAAGTGATTTTGAGTCTTTCACTTGCAGCTAAACCTAATCCTAAGGAATATACTCTATTTCTTTTATAACCCTTATTATGGTCCGTGATAATATTTTCATTGTTTTACTTATTTATTGTCTCTTCCTCCCCCTTAAAATCTAATCTCTATGAGGGCAGAGAACGCCTCTGGGGTGTGCTGCTGGAACATGGCTCTGTTAGATGTTGAAAGAATGAATGAACTAATTCTTTAATTTTTCATTGTGAGATATAATATTTTGAGAATTGCAGATCTGGGGGAGTGAAAAGAATTCTATTTGGAGGACTAGGGTTGGCAGTAGAATTAACAAAAGTTTTTTTCATTTTATTTTTTCTGACTTGAAAAAAACCTGATGAAATTAGTGGTAGATAAAAATTCATTTCCAGCTTCTAACAAGGAATCACAAACAATGGAGGACATATAAATAGAGTAGCAGCTTTATTAATACTTTCCTACTCCATTCGTGATCTTTTGATGACAACCCTACCGGAGGCACTCTTTATCAGGCACTAAAGCAATTTAGATGCTGTCACATGCCTTTCTTGATATATATGTATTAGACATAAAGCAGTTTTCTGTTCTTTAGCTTATTTTAGTAGATAATTAAAACTCCGACTGTCTGCTACTAAGCAACGGAGCATGGAAGAGGTTGATCACATCCTATCACAAAGATAGAAAGAGGAAAAATAATAAAAATAATCATACACATTCCCATAATCAGCCTTCAGATCTTAATTATGTTTTAACTCCTTTGTTATGCCAAAGGCAATGCCTATTGGCATTAAAAGGACACTCTCACTTTTCTTCCTAAGTTCAATCTATTTCTTTCATTTGGATCCTCGTCCATTTATGGAATCCTCTTGGGGGTATTTAGGGTCACAAGGGATGATAAAAAACTGAGATAGGAGTCAGGAGGTTTAGGTTCCATTCAGCCCCAAACCCATTAGATGTTGCAGGGCTGCAGCCAGATTCTAAACTCAGGGAAATGTGGGTGTGTGCAAGGCTGCAGGAGGGGGAGGGAGACAGGATTTGCACCATTGGTAGGTAAGTGCATCCCATACCCAAAACAATCCTCTACCACCTTTCTACCTGACTCAAGATCTGACCTCTGAAGTTTCAATTGTGTATTTCACTCTGCTTCTAAAGTTGCCTTTTGATCAGTCTTAACTTTTATATTAATGACATTTCTTTAAAGTTGTGAATGCACCAGTTTTGAAGAATATGCAGAGTACATAACTCTTGTTCTATTATGGCCCCTCCTCCCTCAACTCCCCAAAAGACTTCTGAATATGAACCTTATTCATTCATTCACTCATTCATTCACTCATTCACAATTGCTATTATTATTATTGATTTATGTTTTTTTATTCGACATTTCATCTGCCTGCGATGAGTCTTATTTATCATATTTGTCAGATAAATCTTTCCATTTATATTTTATGCTTATTCAAGAACCTCTTAGCCAGCTTGAGAGTCTCTATGTCACCTCCTCATAGTCCTTTGTTGGTCAATCCACCTTGTGAAAATGATTTCTACTGTCAGTTCTCCTTTAAATGAAGAGAAAATACAGAAGATAGGAACTTGACTTCATCTACAGTTTTGGATTCTTGTTGGATGTTCTGTGAAAGTTTTAGTTGTTTGGGCAGAGGGTGGAAACACTCAAACTATTGGTAAAAAACATGGAGATGGAATCTGATGTAAGCAAGCCAGAGTAAAGAGGAGTTCATTTAAATGAACTGAAACTGGCCAGTCCTGTCATGCAACTTGGGAAATGTTTCAATCTGGAGAAGTGAAATGACTCCACAGGAGGAAACAGTGTGGCTTCTTTAACTAGTTCAAGGGATTCCCTGTCAAAACCAGATTTATATAGATCAACAGAAGTCCTTGCCCTCTGTCTCTCTTTTCCAGAGTCACCCATTCTCCAACATCCATTGAACTGCGCCCCTAGAAGACTTCTGACCATAGTAGGTTTTCCAGAGCTCAGACCTGCCTAACTTGCTTTGGATGAGCAGGGATAATGATGGGCAACTAACTACTAAGGACAGAAAAAATCTGGAGTTAGGGAGGGCAGCAAAAGTTAAAAACAATTATGTATGTTAGGAAAACCCAAAAAGTACTTTTATGTACTGACATCTTTGCATGTAAAACCATATAAATTCCTGGCAGGGGGTGGGCAAGAGGAAATAAATCTTAAGGTTCATGGTGTCCTGCTCCATTTGCTTTTCTTTAGCTTTTATAATCTTACTACATATTAAAAACCAAAGCCGACATGAGCTCTTGTCTCTGTTCTTCTCTCAACACCTGAACTATTCTTCTCTAGGCAGACAGATTGGTTCCTCTATTTAGTCGCAGTTATACCTAAAGACTCTCCATTGTCTACCCCAGAAAGAGAGAACATGTGTGGAAGAGATTGAGAGAAACCTACTGAGACAGAAAAGAATATAATTAGTGAACATCAGCCAATAAACAGGCTCCATGAGTCAGATGTCTATCCTTGCCCCAGTCAATTATCATGGGGACAGAGTCAATTTGTGAGACTATTTGTCAATAAAGACATGGATTGGGCAAGCTTTCTAAAATTTCTCTACTTTTGGTAGTCTCTGGAATTTTATTTTCCACACAATATGTCCAATTCCTATTATCTCTGTCTTCAACTCCACATTACAAATAGTTAAGCATCAGTTATACTGTCGTACCTAATATATTTATTAAGGACCTTCCTACATGTAACGATACACAGGTTACTTTTTAAAGTAGCTATTAATCTCTTGTGAATGGAGTAGCTCAGAATCTCACACACTCAAAGGTTCTCTCTTACCTATAGCCAACATGGAGCACAGTCAGCCTAACACTCTGAAAAACAGATTTACTTGTAGGTCTGTGTTTTATGTTTCCAGTCAATCTATAACCTTCTGATCTCACTATATTTAAAGTGCTATAAGAAACAACAGAATCTGTACCCTCAATGAGTCTTAATCTAGAGTGGATCATGACATACGTAAGATTTTAACATTTTATTCAAGTCCAGCTGTGAAATTTGTTCCTTGAGACGAAAAGTTTTCTGCAAGAACATCTATTACAATTACATGTAACAGCCTTAACTATGTACTCTCTTCCTAACTTCCTTTTCTGCTGGAGTTGTGTCCAGCAGCTGATTTCAACTCAGGAAAGCATTATGATTGTAGGTCATAGCTTAGCTAAAAGGCCATGTTTTTGCTTAAGGGTAAACTTGTTAAAATTGGGAACTCAGCCAGGGTCATCCATCTAAGAACATTGTGAAAGCGTCTTACGGTTGTTCATCTAGCTACGGTCTAATTAATTTTCAAATGGACAAAGTAGCTTCTTGGGCCATGTAACAAGCATTTTCATTCATTTAAGCAAAGCTGGATTTGGCTCAGAGCAGGGTCACGAGAAATTCTAATGGCTTCTTCTCTTCTTTGTGTGTCCTCAAGAGAGCTGCATTGATATCAACAAAGCAAGATTTGTGCTCCAGGCAATCAGAGTAGAATCAGTTTCCAGCCAGCCAAGTTCTTTGACTTCCCCTAGAAGGAGAGGGAATGGAATTGAGCATATGGGAAGGCTCTCTAGGCCCTTTTACATTATTGGATATAGCTATGCTCACATAATGAAATTGTTGAGATTGTTTAAACCTTCTGCAGAGACTTCTGTTAGCAGAGAGGAAACTTGTACTAAAGCCATAAGAAGATTGTATTATAGATGTAATGGAATTTTTTTATCTTTTGCCTGATTTTCTCCACAGAGCTGACATTTTTTTTCTGGGCATGAAGCCAAAGGTCTATTTAATTTCTTAAAATTTCCCATGGTCACTAACACTGTCCTGCAATGCAGTTACATAAATTAATAAATAAAGGTAAAGCCATTAGAAAGGTTGTGAATCCTTGCAGTTAACTTTTCAATAACTTTAGAAGCTTTTTTTCCCCTAAGGTGGCTATTTTACACAGTAAACATAATACCTATAGAAAGCATACTCTCGAATCTTCAGATATCACCTAAGTTTCATTAAAATACTGAGTTTGTTTATCTTTGTCTTGAGGGGCATGGTCTATTATTAAATAAGATTTGAATGTAAAAATGCAAGTTTACTTGAATCAAATGAATTCTTATGAACAGTTGAAGTCGTGTCACACCTTTATTTTTATTGCATTCAGGATTTGGGGATAATGGGTTTTATTTTTTGAATTTAAAGTATTGTTTTATTTGTTTATTTGTAGTTTTTCCTATGAGGTTTTTGGGAGATGATTTAGAGACAGAAATTTGTTGTTTCTATTTTTGAAAGAGAAATAGGACCCAGGTTGTAGGCAGCTTCTCATAAAGAACAATCACGACAGTTTGACCATGAAAAAAGCACCCCATTGAATACCATGTGTTCCAGGAAATGGCTGGCCACAGAAACCCCTCTGCCCCTAACATTCATTTCAACAAGGTCCCCAAATTGCTTGCTTTCCCCTTAGCAGCCAAATAAAGACTGCCAAATGTACCTGTATAAAGTTATCCTGGCTTCTAAAACTCTCACCTTAACAGAAGCCCTTGCCAGTCAGAGGCTGTCTTAATCTTTCCTTTTTCACTCTACAAAACACACTCTCCTTTCTAACACCCTGAATCTCTGCTGAAATTAAAGTAACAGCCAATGTGTTCCCTTGTAAGTTTATGAATAGTCTTTGTTAATTTTATCTCAGACTTAGTTTTGTCTTTGACAGATATATCCTCGACTTAGAACAATATCTTGCCCATAGAAGAATCAAATATTTACTCATTCAACAAAGTTTTACTGATTACCTACAACATACAGGCACTATTCCCAGCATTGAGATATGAGATATATAATTTGTCCTTTGTCCAGTATACTAAGGTTAATTCAAGAATTTCATAAATAGTAATAACTTATCATTCGTTAACAATACTAAGATGCAGACCTGCTTTTTTATAGTTTAAAGAGAAGCAGTTCCTCTTTTATATGTAGCTGAAACCAAATTGTTTCTTCATAACCTCAAAAACTACTTGTGATAAAGAAGTAGTTATTATTATTTTGCCATCACATCACCTTAGTATCTGTGAATAGAGAGGCATTACATTTTCAAAGAAAAGAATAAATTAGTTGACCCTTTCACAGAGAGTTTTCTCTAGCTGGTTTTCTCTAACTGTCTTTTTTTGTTTTTTTTAACTCCAAGAACTACAACATAATTGTATAGTGATATCTATATTAACAGTTTTCCTTTTTCACCCACATTTCATATCTGTTTTCAGGATTAAATGAAAAAGGATATTCTCAAAAAGCTAGCAAAAACAATGAAAAGCAAGACTTTATGCCAAATAGAAAACATTTTTTTTTTAAAGCAAATAGCAAGGGTATATGAAACATTCCCATTTCTCTTTTCACATAACAGAATGTTCTGTACTTACTATATTAGCTAACAAATTCAAATCTGTTTATTTTGTTTGAAATTCCACTTCATCCATAAATTACAGCATTACACAATAACACCAGAAGGACAATATCACCATTGTTTGCTTTTACAATCATCTCTGCCCACAAAATTCTGTTCCATTGTCAGCTTGCTGTCATCAAGCCATTGTTGTTTTCCTCTGTTCAGGATCTCCCTACTAATATCATTCAAATTATTTAGACACTCAGCAATGTTTTTGCTATCAGTTACAGACATCTAAAGAGTTGGAGCCCCAATGTGATGACCAAATACCCCTTGACTATTTATCTTTCCAGAGTCATTATTCCTGAGGCGCCTGAGTAGCAAGCAGGAAGGGGTTAGGGGAGGGAGCTTCCCCTGCTGAAGCTGGTTTGTTCCATTGGACAATGAGGCCTTTTCTGCTTGACTTTCCTGGGCACGTACACAATCAGATGGTTTAGGGGAGGTGGGAGAGGCAGATCATTTATAAAAACAATTCCCAAATGTTCTAGGGTAAGGAGTTTTCAAATTAAAAATATTATATATATAATATTTATGTAATTACTAATTCTCTTTACCTCCTTTTCTAATTGCAAAAGAACGACTTCACTTGATAAAAAGTTAACATATAAAAAAATCTCTCTTTCTCGCTCTAGTTCTCCTGTTCTCCTCCTTAGAATTGGTATTTTATTCACTCTACAATTATTTATTTTGCGCCTCCTGTGTGTTAGCCATTGGAAGTACAAAAATGACTGGGCAGATACAGTTCTTGCCCTCATGAAACTGAAGATTTAAAGGGGAACACAGATTTTAAATCTTTTTTAGTGTTTTGGTGTTTTTAAGAATATGTTCTATATGTATACATGTAATATGTAGTCTCTCATTTTTAAAAACAGAAATGGTGATTTACTATACATATGCTTTTGTGTTTTGTTTTATTTCTATAACAGTTTGCAGAGGGCTATTTTTTAACTGCACAACATTCTTTCTTCCTTACAAGTAGCACCCTGATTTTATTTTGGGTAATCACCTCTTTCTCATTTTGCATACTCCTTGTGGGGGTGTAAATCATGTCTCTTGTCCTTCAGTAATCAAGAGTTAGATATATGACCCAAGCTCTCTCTTCTTCAACCAGAGTGACTCAAGGATTGAAGCAATGTTTGAAGGGCACTGCCAACATCTAGACCAAATGATGGAGTGATATCTGATGCTGAGCAGTCTGGAGTTGCCAATTCTTCTTCTGCCCTCTAGACACCTGGCCAGTCTGTGAACCAAATTCTGTTGCTCCAATTCATTTGATTTTGTGCTTGAGTTCTCCAGAATTGGATTCTGCTGCTTGTAACTAAAGCTATTTAATCAAAGACATACAGTATATCAGCATATACAGACCTACTTCATTCTTAGTACCTGAACGGCATTCCATTATACCCATGTAGCACAGCTTATTTAACTGTCCCCTAGTGGTGGTCACTTAAGTTGTCTCTAGTGATTTATCAACAAATACTTCAGCATATACATCTATACACACACTATATTCTTATATATCCATCTTTGGAAAGATGTGTGAATATGTTTTGGGCAATAGATTTCTGGAAGTGAAAGTGGTGAGTTAGAGGATATGTACATTTTAATAACATCTAATAATGTTGAAGGCCCTCACGAGAGAATAATTGTGCTATTGTAACTATGGATTGAGATGTAAATAATGGAAACAACTAATAACATTTTATTTATAATAACTGTTTATGGCCACTAAGTGAAAACGGTAATTCTTGTTGAATTTAGAAAGTAATTCTTACTAAATTTGGAAAACTGGGAAAATAAACATAAACACAAAGAAAAGTCAATCACCAAATCACTCATGATTCTCTTACTCAGAGTAGTGGGATTGCATTCACTCACATTATTTTTTATCCAGCTTTTACAGGTGTTTTTGAAGAGGATTGTGGTCAATAAATAATTTAATCATAGCTAAAAGCAAAGGCCACTAAATATTCTTCTGAAATCCCAAATATATGAGGTTTTCTACTTAACTTTTCATTTTTTTTGATTCTAATTTACTTACTAGTGGTCTTTATCGGTTTCGACCTTTTGAAATTTGCTGGAACTTGTTTAATGAACCACTATACAATCAATTGTGGTAATATTTCTGTGTGCCTTTGAAGAATGTCTTTTCTACTTTTAAATGTCTTGCCTACTTTGTCTTGCTTTAAATCGGATTTGTTACTTGTGCTATTCTAATCTTCTACATCCTTGCTGATTACGCTTACTTGATCTGTTAGTAACAGAGAAAGGTATGTTAAATGTTTCTGCTATGATTTTGGATTTATGTGTTCCTTCTTATATTTCAGCTTATTTTTGCTTCAGATATTTTGAGGTTCAGTTGTATATGCAAATTTAAAATCGTTGATGAGTTAAGTATTTATTATTTAAATTGTCTCTCATCAGCTCTAGTAGTATTTTGGTCTTAAAATCTATTTTGTGTTATTTCGCAGCTTCCTTTTGTTAGTTTGCATGGCTTAGATTTTCCTCTCTTTAAAATCTTTTGCTTTTAACTCCTTATACTTGTTCCTTGTAAATAGCTTGTAGTAGATTTTGTTTTGTTTTGTTTTGTTTTAATCTGGGTGAATAGTCTTTGTCATTTAAATGGAGCACTTAGAACTTTTATATTTAATGTAATTGTTACTACATTACAGAATGTCTTCTATCTGTTCAGACTGTTTTTTATTTTTATTTTCCTTTTCTTTTTCTTTTTTGGTATTATTTTGGATCAATTAAATTAAAGACTTCTTAATTGTCTCATATTTTTTCCCTATGAGTTTGAAAGTTTATATGGCTATTACACCTATCATTTATTTCTCAAAGTCAAGTATTAGTAATTTTAACCTTTTTATGGATAATCTGAGGATTTAGTGGTAGCCACTTTAATGATATTTATTCCTTACTAATTAATATGACATTGTGTACTTTATTTCTATATATTGCAAAAGCAAATATAACATTAGTGTCATTGTCTTGTACAGTTAATATGTACAAGAATATACAGGAATATACAAGAATATAGCTTGTTTTTGCATCTCTGTTTTCTCATCTGGAATAACCTTTCTTCTACTAAAAGAATCCTCTTTAATTATTCTTTAGTGAATGTGCTGGTGATAACTTCTTTAAGAATAAAAACGTCTTTATTTTGCCTTTATTGGGAATTATGATTTTTTGATTTTCCAGTTTGATGAGTGATAATAGTATGATACTTTTAATTTCCATATATTTTGTATATTTGCTAGCTATTTTCTTTCTTCTCTTTGGTACTTAATAGTACAAAGTTTAGAACATTTGTTTTCAGGAGATGAGGGGAAGTTATATTATTCATATAATTGAGGTTAAGGTGAAATACATGTTTCTGGTAACCTATCTGCTTATTGCGCAGATGTGTCTGTGTACACACAAACACAGGGACCAAAGAGCTGCCTATGGCTAATAAATTGACTCTTTATATGAACAAGTACATTAGTAATGCCACCAAGATTTCTAAACCATTCTTGACAATCACTCTGATTTCACATGATGAACTCCTAGACTAATCTTTTCCTTTACAGTGTGATACTTTGGGCATTTTTCTCTTTTCCTTGCAATACTTCAGAAGAGATGCTCTTCTGAAATTGCTTTGAAGGGAAGAGATAATCCTAGGTCAACAAAAGGTCACTCATTCAACCAGATATTTATTTTAAGCACTTACATGAAAAGTTGCATTCACTCCCTTATCCCTCCTTATGTATTTTGGGGATGCAGAGCCCCTTAAAACTCAATAGCTTACAACAATAATGATGTATTATCTTTCACATATTTGCATCAAGAATCCTGGAAGAGCTCACTACCGTCTTCCACTGGTCAAAGCAGATCAAAAGGTAGGCCCAGATCCAGGGGCGGGTAAGCAGGGGGATGAAATCTATTTCTTGATGGGTGGAATGACATCATGTCTGGGGAAGGAAGGAATTGATGGAAGCCATCTTTGGACACTATTCACCACTCTCCTTTAGCAAGTATTTCATGTTTCTTTACTGAAGACCAGAACACATTGCTTCTTTCAAACTTGTATTTATTTTAAAGCATAAATTAGAACATGAGTAGCACATATGCTTACCCACTTGGTCCTTTCCTTATTGACTAAAGATAGAACAGACTTGTTCTAAACAGGCTGCAGTTAATGCAAAGTATGTAGGCCACCCCTATAGAAGCTTGCTTTATAATCAAGAATTCATGTAATGTTTTAGTATTTCATTTGCTTCAGCTCCCCTGTTATTAGCTAATAAAAGAATTATAGTTTTAATAACTAGTTGACAAAACTGATTTTATTGATTTTAATAAATAATCAAACATTCCTGAAAGCAGACATCAAATAAAGTATTTAAATCCCTAACACCTTGCCTGTGCTAATCATGAAACTCAGTTAAAGGACTAAGATAAAAACAGATTAGTGTCAGTAGGCAAAAAAAAAAAAAAAAAAAAAAAAAGCATGACTTACCGGTTTGCTTAATAAAAACCTGAAATGCTTAATAAGCATCTATTCTCTTACACATCTACAGAACACTTCCTCCTTTTGTTTTAAATGATCATCCAAAGGAAACTAATAACCATAGCAAACGGAGAAGTAAGAGAAGGTTGTATATCAAATGCCTGCCCTTCCTTCACTGGGTTTTCTCTTCTGTTATTCTGATGAGCTCTATGACTTTTGAGAAAGAGAGAAACTGAGACTCACACAGATGAAGTAAGTTGTCCAAGGATGCACAGCTACTAAGAGATGGAAGTGGGATTCAAAATTGGCACTGCTTAACAAAGTCCAAATGATTTCCTGCTCCCATGCTGTATCTCAAGGGGGAAAAAATCATAGCATAAGAAATTCTACTGGGGGTCAGCTCAGAGCCATCCTTTCTAGTGTCTTTTGGTGCTCTCACCATAGCACCAAGGAGGGGATAGATGCTATTCTCATTGATATCATTCTCATGTCTTTGGGTCTCTGTTAAACATCCCCAATTTCCTTTTAATAATCTAGTTACAATTTCATCACATACAATCCCTCAGGAATAATTGGTATAATATAGAGGACTGGCTTTTACACTTTAAGGTGTTACTCTAGAGCTCTTAATCTTTTTTGTACTTCAGATCCTCTGGCAGTATGGCGAAGACTCCTCAGATTAATGTTTCTGAATGCATACAATAAAATACAAAGAAAATCAATCTTATTAAAATACAGTTTAACACAGTACAGAAACTTAATTTAGCTCAAGCAAAAAGGAAAAGCATGTCAAGAGTGGGGGTGAGCTTATTGACTTAAAGAACTAAACCAAGTGTTAGCAAACTATGGGCCAAATTAAGGCCATTATCTCTTTTTGCAAAATTTATTGGAACAGCATTAATTTCATTTGTTTATGTGTTGCCTATATAAAGAGATTTTTTAAAAAGTCTCCCATTTTCTCATGAAGAGTAACTCGCTTCTCCTTCACTCTACCTCTAAACTCCATTCTAGGTCCTTTGGAAACTAAGGATTTGGCCAAACCTTTGAAAGTACTTATAGTTAGGGTCTGACCAACGACATTTTAAAATTTAAGGACCTTTTTCTTCTCAGCCCCAATATATAGGTTAAAAAAAAAAAAAAGCTTTTTTCTTTTTTTTTTTCCAATTAGACATTCAAAATATATGTAATTTGCTTGTAATCTCAACAGAAGTCTATTTTGGCTCGTGAATGCTTTCATTTAATCTGAAATTTGAGAGAGAGAAGAGGTCTCAGAATTACATGCAAGACTGAAATGAACATAGATTTAATTTTTCTTTATTATAGAAGTGAAGTCAATTGGTTAAGAAGTGTCTGGAAAGAACACTGCGGGTGTTTTAGTTCCCATTTCTCTAATAGCAAAGAAAACAAAGATTGGGAAAATCCGATAATGCCCATTCAAACATGACCTGGGAGGGAAGCCAAGAAAGCAAGCTATAAAACAAATAAATCACTTGCTATTATGAAGCATGGAAACCACAGTCACCTCAGACCTAAACATGGACATAATCATTATTCATATTATGTTTTAAAACACAGTTGTTCAAGAGAGACCTCTGTAAACTTATTCTGGAAGTAGCCGATGAAATTAATTCCCTCAGGTGACTGCATCCTGGCAAGACAAATGGCAGTGCTCTGGGTTAAAAGGCAATAATGACCTTTGGCCCAGAAGAGACAGGGATAATTGTGTTAACTGTCTCCATTCCATTGTCTGAGACCCCTCCCAGACAGAGCAGGGGGTCCTGCTGTTTCTGCCCCAAGATTCTGATCTGGAGTAGAGAGAAGTGACTCAACATTGCAATCATAAGTTTAAAATTATTTTCTAAAAGCAGTTTCTGTTGGTCTCTTGGGAAGATAAAACCTCCTTTGCCTACTATGGTAGGTAAAATAATGGCTCCTCAAAGAGGTCCATGTCCTACTCTCTGGAACTTGCGGATATATTACCTTACAAGGCAAAAAGCACTTTGCAAATGTGATTAAGAATCTTGAGATGGTACCCTGGGTTATCCAGGTGGGCCCAATGTAATTACAAGGGTCCTTGGTCCCTATAAGTGAAAGAGAGAGGCAGAAGAGTCAGAGTTAAAGAGAGATCCGAAGATATTAAAGCACTGGCTTTGAAAATGGAGGAAGAAGCCACAAGTCAGGGAAAGCAGACAGCCTCTAAGCTGGAAAGGCGAGGAAACAGATCATTCCCTAGAGTCTTCAGAAGGAACACAGTCTTACTCACACATTTTAGATGTCTGGCCTCCAGAAAATAACATGATGAAGTATTGTTTTAAACCACTAAATTTGTGGTAATCTGTTACAGCAACAATAGGAAACTAATGCATCTAGTTATTACCATTCTTTGTTCCTGTTTGCAATACATGTTTTTTCTTCTTAAAGAAGTTCCTCTGATATTTCCTGTAATACTGGTTTGGTGGCAAAAAATTCCTTTAGCGTATTTTTGTCTGCAAAGCCCTTTACCTGTCCTTTGACTCTAAGTGATAACTTTGCTGGATAAAGTTTGCTTGGTGGTAGATCTGAGTTTCATCACGTTGAACATTTTGTGCCAAGCCCTTCTGTCCCGCATGGTTTCTTTTGAGAAATCAACTGCCAGTCTTATGGGTGCTCCCTGCTGGTAACTAACTGCTTCTCTCTTGCTGCTTTTAAGGTTCTCTCTTTGTATTTAACCTTTGGCATTTTAATTATGATGTGTCTTGCTCTGCACCTCTTTGGATCTTCTTTCCTGGGACTCTCTGAGCTTCCTGGGGTCGTATGTCTATTTCCTTCACCGGTGAGGGAAGTTTTCCATCATTATTTCTTCAAACAGCACTTCAACATCTTTTTCTTTCTTTCTTTCTTTCTGTCTTTCTTTCTTTCTTTCTTTCTTTCTTTCTTTCTTTCTTTCTTTCTTTCTTTCTTTCTTTCTTTCTTTTGTTTCTGGTACCCCTATGATGCAGATATTTTTACATTCAATTTGTGTCCCATAGACTCCTGAAATGATTATTATAGTCTTGGCTTCTTTCTTCTTACCGTTCTGTTTGAGTGCCCTTGGTTTCCCCATCTTCTATATCGGTGGTTCGATCCTCTTCTTTATCCACTCAGTTTATTCCATCTAATATGCTCTTCATCTCAGATAACATGGTTTTCATTTCTGAATGGTTCTCTTTATAATTTCCATTTTTTTCAGTTTGTTTATTTGTTTATCTCTTTGTTAAGGTTCTCACTGAATTCATCTACACTTCCCCTAAGTTCACTGAACATCTTTACAACCAGTGTTTTGAACTCTGCATCTGGTAGATTGCTTGACTCCATTATTCCTGCATCTCTGCTCTGTTCTCTCATATGGTTTCTGCATCTTCGTCTTCCCATTTTGGCTACCTCTCTGTGTCTGTTTCTATGTCCTAAGCAAAGCTCCTAAATCTCCTGTCTTATTAGTGTGGTTCTGTATAGTAGGTGTCCAGTGGCACAGTTCTGAGAGGGGTTCAGCTGTGAGCCAAGTTTAGCCCCAGTCTGAGCCCCTCTGGGGCCACCTGTTAAGATTCAGCAAGCAACCCACAGATGCTGTGCTTACAGTTGCCTCAAGAGGCCATGCCAGAAGCTGAGGGCAGCTGCCACCAGTGAGAGTCTTGTTGCCATTCAGCAAGGAGCACCGGACTTGCTGAGGACACACCTGGATGTGGCTTGGGTGGGGCTGCAAGTTGGGGGAGGCAGTGTTTCAGGGACTCCTCTGGGAGGAGCAACCTCTTTTATCTAGTCTGATGACATCTCAGCTAAGACAGCACTGAGTCTCCACACTAGAAGAGAGAGGGCTCAACTGAGTCTCCACACTGGAAGAGGAGAGGGCGCTGACACTTCTGCCTGGGAGAAGGCCTCATCTCCGGCTTTTGCTCCAACAACTAGTGTCTCCCTGTAAGTCCCTGGTGCCCCCTGTTTAGCTGACCTGGTTCTGATGCTCAGAGAGCAGACCCATCGCTCTAAGTGATAACTTTGCTGGATAAAGCAAAGTCCACTCAGGGACACGGCTCCTTTAAGAGGCATCTGCAGCTGCAGCTGCACCTGCCATAACCTCTATCTCATTCAGCTGCTGGGGACTGGGTAGCCTCACATCTTCGCCTCCTTCTCCCTTCTATCATTGCAGGGTTATTTCTTATTTCTCTCCATAGTTGTAGTGCTTCTGTTCATCTAGATCCCAGGTAACTTTGCCTGCTTTCTGCTCTGGGTTTCTGTCACGACTTTGATGTGGTTGCAAGAGGGATGAAAAAGCCTCTATCGACTACGCCATTTTCCCCCCTCCGACTGGTATTTTTTTTATCTCAACATTCAATGCATGTAAAATTTTTAGAGAAGGATCCTTAAGAGTTAGCTCTCAAGAGTCAGTGGGAAGATGGATGAAGAAAGCTGGAACCTGGGTAGTCTGGCAGGTAAGATAGGAGAACCAAGAATCAGTGGCATAACCTCAGTCTGGGAGGCAGTGCAACACAGAAGTCCTGGTTTTTTATGTGGGTAAGATGGCATAAGAGTCCTGGGATTTATTCTGCCTTGGAAAAAATCACTTGTTCCTTTTCATCTTCCTTAAATGACCAAGTAAAGAAGATAGTACGTTGGCCAAGTTTGCAGACTCTGGACAAGATATTTGGTTTTGAAACAAACTTTCTGCAAGACTTTAGGCAAATCAGTTAATCTTGTTCTCCCCATTTTTGAGTAAAGAATGATGAGTTATTTATGTAAAATACTTGAACAGTGCCTGGAACACAGTAAATTTTATTATGATGATGATTAGTTGTCTAGGATTTGATCCTGGCTCTTTTATTAATGTTTAATCTTGTACAACATTTTAAAATCTAAGTGAATCTCAATTTCTTTCATTTATAAACTAGAGATCATAATAGCGTTTACCTTAAATATTGTAATGAGAACTAAGATCATACATATAAAGCATGTGTCACATACTAAATTCTCAGTAAACTTCAAACAATTGAAGTAAATGGGGCTCCAAGCAAAGGAAGCCAGAGTCATTGTTTAGGCCCCCTAGAATGTAATTCTTCATCTTATTTTTTAGCTTTTCTTTCTTTGCCTTCAGGATAGTAAGATTGAAAGGACTAAGAAAGTCACTATTACATTTTTATTCCAAAACCATGTAACTCAAAACTGTAATTCTAAACCATGAGCTAAGGGGTAAGAAGACACTATAAAAAATGACGTATCTTGGAAAGTCACTTTACTTAAAGGTAAATAATTTAACATATTTTTCTTTTAAGACAAACATAGATGTATTATGAAGGAGAATGCCAATTTTACATGAATTTTTAAGAATAAGAGTGGATTATTTAGACACTTTCTGATTGAAGCTTTAGAAAACCAGTTAAGCAGAAAAGACATGCTTGCTCCTTTAATGTGAAACTTTGGAGGGCTGTCTTTCAGAATCATGACTGGATCCAAGGGGGCTAACATTGTTATCAGGGGTCTTTAGTTCACAATCTTGCAAATCTATTTTCCTCTGTATTGGCTTTGTTTGCAGGAAGGCCACCTATGCTCTAAAGGCAGTGATGACCTTTGCTCCTTATAACCCTTGGCATCTATTATTTCCAAAGGGAAAGTAAGAACTTACTGCTCCTAGTATCCCATGTTGCCCTGTGTCACAGGATTTTACCCACAAGATAGAAGAAATCTAACTGGCTAAAGTAACCTGCTTTCCAATGGGATTAGCATGTGTGGGCCCTTACTTTGACAAACCCCCAAGATATGGAAGTATTGAAAAGAAAAATAAAACACATTCTGGTAACTGAAGAAGGAGGAGGGGATTACAGGCAAAATTAACCCACGTCCACCATGAGGAGACTTCAGAGAAAATGCTTACTTCTCAGGACATAAACTTATTTGATTCTTTGACATATTTATCTGCTCTCTAGACAAAACTGTTACCTTTCTCTGAGCCCACACATTCCAGCCAAATCAGATGCATTGGTTCTGCTCTGTACGGTAGAGATGAGAATGAACACATGAAAGAGTACCCACCTTTGTTGGCCTGCTCCAAGAATCTAAAATTTGCCACTTAGGGAGAATATATTCAGGGACAGAACCGGTCACCTGACTTTCCTTCAACCTCCTGTGTAACTTCTGGACTTACTCTTCAAGGGTCTACACTGGAGTTTGAGAAAAAAGCTTTTTCATAAGTCGAGTGTGATTTTATATGAGATGTCCATCTGTCTGTATCTCTAAAGGACTTGTGGCTTTAGTTAAGAACCCAGAACTCTGTTCTAAACATCATTCTAGCATTATTAAAAATGGTTACAGGGTTCCTAAATTCCTCCCTTAAGTAGATAATATGGACTTGGGTTATCAAACTAAGTAAGTTAAGTCAAAAAGAGCAAATAAAGATGTAAAATCATCTGGGGACTGCTCCATAACAGGCCAAATGAACTAACACCTGCCCACCAATCTGAAAACTGTGGAATCTGTGGCAAATGCAAATGAGTCAGTTAATAAGCCTTGCTTAGACAAACCTGTCACAGAGGTGGTGTTGATCTCAGATTTCCCCCTCTCTACTGCATGGGGCCCAGAGCCTTCAAATTGCCCATTTTCCACTATTTCCATTTGTGCATTTCTCTCCACCTTCTAACTATCCAATTGAGCCAACTTGGGTCACACTCCTTTCCCATTAGCTAATGGGAATAGTAATTATAATAAATAATAATCATAGCAGTAGCAGCTACTGTTTATTCCCTTCTATAATTCATGAGCCCTTTATAGATATCATTTCATGTCATCTCCCCAACAACTATATGAAACATGTATTATATAAACATACATTTTTATTTACCAATGAAGGGATTCAGATTTAGAACATTTAAGGAAATTTTTCAGTTCCACAGAGTGAGATAATAGTAGAACCAAGTTATGAAAGAATTGGTAATGATAAATGAAATGTTTTACCCTCCAGGTTGCAATGTTTTTCTGTTAGCAGGGTCATTCTGGAGCATATGATGTCTTAGCTCCAAGGAGGGAGCTAAGAGTGGGAATTTCATTTTTCATAGGAAACGACTTTAGAGATCTTTCTCTTTTTACCACATCACCTGTTCATGAAAAGAATTCCCTGTGTGTCTGTATGTCTGTGTATGTTTGTGTGAGAGGGGTGGGGAGAAAAGGGTAGGCATGAGTCCTTTACTCAATAAGAAGCTACCGAAACAGATTCCTGCTATGATAATTAGTATCTTAATTTTTTTTAATTAAAAATGTACATTTTTTTTTGCATTAGGTTTTCTTTTATTTCTGTTCTATATGTTTGCTTTTCAAGAAAGGATATAGCATGTGACCTACCTTTTAGCCTTGTTAAACTTTTGCTGTTTTTATAATTGTTTACTCTATTTTAAAAAGTTTTAATCTATGAAAATGATGTTGTTCATCCACTTATAAAATAAAATATCTGTGCAAAATAGAGAAGTGGCAAAATGCAAAAGGAGCAGTCAAGAAAAATATAGCTTCCCTTAATAGTGCCAAACAATGTCTACTATACTTGATTGTATTTCTCTATTTCTCAAGACTTCCCTTTGATTTTCTGTAATTAACTGTCATTAAAACATCCAAATTACTTTTGGTGCAACATCTCAAAGGATTTCTCAGATTGCGGTGATATTAACAGGCAGAAAAAAATCAGCATTATTATATATTTTATTATTTGAGGATTGTTTTCAAGCCACTGGAGTAATTGGCCTATAGCCTGCTCCAATTAATAAGGTTTTTAAATGTATTTCTACAAATCTGTTTTTTTGGAAGCAAAAATCTTGACTTAAAAAAGTTGGTCACAGTTGAGACTTATTGCCATTCATGGATAAAGCCTGGGAGCCATTTCTTTTTTAACAATTATTTTCAAAGAAACCTGTAAAATCTTCATCAACATTTTTAAAGAAGTAGTTCCTATCAAGGAAAAGAAAGACTGAGATCTAAACCTGTTTAGCCACCATAGTAGATGACAGGGTCTTGTGGCACCTGCTGTGAGGTAGTGCTTGCTGGAAGGCAACATATTAACAAGAAGAGCCTTTTGTTTTTGCCAACTTAAAGGTTTTATTCCTCTATAATCTGTTGTCCTTGAGTCGGTGCCGGAATATACTGAAATTTCTACAAACTGATTCTCTATGGAAACTCAGAGTATTCAAATGACAACAGGATGTTCCCCACTGCCCTCAAATGTACATAATTTGATTTCATTGATGAATTGCGTTGTAAGTCAACAAATACAGAAGAGAGACAACTGATTATTTCTAATAGTACTATTGGTTTTTGTTGTTGCTGTTGTTCTTTGGTCTTGCAGCTGGGAACATTTATGGGACTAATTTTATTTCTTATTGCAAAATCTATGTAGTATTTTGACTTACAGTGTACATTTCAAAGGCAATTATAGTTGACCACATGAAGTAAGGTCTTTGGACTTAAGCATCTCACCATTTCCCTTTGTCTTCCCCGGTTGTTTTTCAAGAATATCATTAAAGACTTCCTTATTCTGACTGAATTTGGTTTGCAACTAAAGAGTTTATAAGATCCCTTAAATTCAATTTGGTTTAACTTTTTCATCTTGAAACAAAATGGTAACTGTCATCATTTTCAAATGGAATAGCTTTATCATTATAAAATAGTTTTTATTTTAGTTTTTTTTTTTTAATTCTGGAGATGGAAGAAAGATTGCTTGGATACATTTCTTGTGAAGAAAAAGTTGGGTTGATATTTTTATGTGATTGCCTTGAATTAAGAAAATAGAGAAATTGAATTCAAACTTTCTCTTAATGTGACATTCTACTACATTCTAAAACATCTTGCTATGACATCAGAATTTATAGATCCCAACTCATTTCATAATCTCTCTCTGGAAGTTGGCTCCTTAAACAGTGGAAACTATCAAATATCTTCCAGTTTCTAAAGCTAGGAATCTTGTAATTTTTCCATCTTTTAAAACATTTCCTACAGCCACAACTTTCTTATCATGTAGTTATTTGTCAACATAGCTGCCATTCAAAATTCATATTGGGGAGGCACCTGCATAGCACATACAAATTTAAACCTGACTCTGCTGCACCCTCTCCTCATGCTTCTCTTTGATACTATCAGTGTCTCGCATTTGTCTGCTGTCACAAATTGAGCTATATCTGCTTCTTTTGAAGCAAGTTTTGTTCTCCTTTTTTAGCTCTCACACAAGTACATTTCTGTCCGTCTCTGCTCACGTTGAATCTTCCTTCTAGAACGCCTATACTTTTACTTCTGCCTGTCTTAATCTCATCTTCTCATCTGGGGATGGTCCCAGTATTTTTTTTTTTAACTGTTCCTCTTTCCAATTATTTTCACCGCGTATTGGTCTGCCCCTTGTTCCAGATATGTTTCAATCACCACAAGTCAAAATCCTACTACCTATGTTTGTCTTGTTTCCTCAGCTAAAATGCAGTTCTTTAATTCAAAGAACAATTTCCCATACCTCTTTGTATTCCCAAAGTGAGTGGTACAAGTCTAGACATATTGTAGGTGCATATAAAACAAATATTTGCTTAATGGAGCAAAATACATGATTTTTCTGGTTTTAACTGATATATAGCACAGTTAAGACACAATAGTTTGCTATAATTTTTCATGATTTATGCTCTTCTTTTTTTATTTGTTTGTTTGTTTTACAAAGCCATCTCATTCATTTGGCTCAAAATAAAAATAGACATCACCTTTCTGGTAGAAATAGAAGCCAGTCAATAATATTAGACCAGCACCCCAAGAATAATAATAAAATTAACTGGTATTTATTAACAAATCATCATATGCCACCAAATGACATGGAAGATGGAGAAAATAAGATGTTTGCCCAGAGGCACAGAGCCAGAAAGCTCAAAGCCTCTGATGCCAGAGGATCAGTCACAGCCATTACACTCTGCTTCCTCTGAATTTTGGCTGAATTTTGTTTTGCCCTAATCTCTGTTGTTTTCCATAAGATCTCTGAGACACATATGCAGGGAAGAGGCAAAGAAAAGCATCAGGATGTCCTTTTGTTGGCTGGGACTTTGACTCCAAACCTTAGTGTAAACCTCTGACATTTAGATTGGTCCCAGTGGATAGCTATTTGATTTTCCAGGGACAAGAGTTTAAATCAAATAATCTGTTTCCCTACTACCTCATGAAAATCTTGGAACTTAACACTGATGGCAAAGAGAAAAGGAGGAAAAGGCATGAGAGAGGCAGAAAATTCAAGAATATTTGACATCTCAAGTCTGTTTAGTCAGTTGTGGGGAGAAATGAGAAAAAGATGGCTTGAAAGTTGGTCATGAGCCTGTCCCACTCTTGGTGAAAGTGGTGAAGGGGGCCTGGAAGAAGCCTTAAGCTTCCCATAGAGACCACCATGGGGTGAGATCCACTTAGGTGTGAAGAACATGTTATTTTAAAATAAAATCAGCTCAACTCCATAAGATCTGAGAATTGGTGAGCATAGTAAAGTTTTAAAGCACATTTTCTTAAAAGAGTCTAGAGGAAAAAATATTTTGGAATAATGTCGGGAGCCATTTTGAGACACCAAGAAGTCACATAGCTTACAGCCATAAAGCAGTTACTGAGACTGCTTAAACAATGGTTCTAGGAAGCAGGGATTTAAGTTAAACATTACTGACCCTGTAAGGGAGGATTGCCTCCTAAAGAAATCCTTTTGAGATAGTGGAATGTTTAACAAAAAGCAAGGATGTTTGCACCCTGAGGGAAAGAAGTATAGGAACTTATGTAAATGTCAGCATTCCTAGGGTATTGTACTCTGTGCCTTGCTATTGTGTTCAATAAGAAATATAAGGGCTATGCTAAAGGGCTATGCTAAATAAACTCGTGGCTGCAGCATGGACTGTATGCCCTCCCAAAGTGCTTTCCTGTCTTCTTTTTTCTTAGGCTTCACCCCCTCTTTTAGGTGCTGTTCGACTTTAGCCGGCTGGCTCCGGCAGAATAAGTACAGTAGTTTTTATGTTAATGCTGAACTTCTGTTGTTTTTGTATTTAATTAGCTAACAATGACCTTACATCAGAAATCCTATTCTCAGAACTTAGAAAAGAAAACAGGAAACAGAGAGGGGAGCAAACTAGTATAATGGAAATGATGAGCAGTGAAAGTTTGGTCATTCATAAAAGTGAAAAAGGAAAAAAGAATTTTGGAAATGTAATCAATGACACAATGGCATTTTCTTTAATTAAACATTTAATTTTGATAAGGCTCTCTATTTCAATAAAGGAAATAATGTCTTTTGGAAGATGATACTCAGTGCTGTTCTTCAGTCACTGACTATGTTCATTTTCTAACTTCTGAGAATGGGATTTCTGATTTAAGGTAGTTATTAGCTAATTAAATATAAGACAATTTGAAACTCATCAACTTATTTTGTTTAGCCATTTATTTTTCCTTTTTTCCTCACTGTCTCTTAGTCTCTCGGACTTTTCTGTATTTTTGTTTTTGCCCCCATCTTTCTTTCCCACTGAAATTAAGATCTCCTGGTGGTTTAGTAAATCTGTAAAAAATAACATAGGGTATTTATTGCCTTGGCAGAGTCTAAAAGACGACAGACTGCAGGAGTGTTGAAAACATATCATGTCCCTGATCACCACAGACAAGTGGTCTAGACTTAGGTTTTTTCTTTCCTCCCCAACATCCTGTGGGAGAAAATTGTTTGTTAAAGTCAGATAAAAGGACAATTTTACAGTAGACTGAGAAACACCAAGAGCCCTAGGTCTCTTTTGAGATTCATGTTAGTAGACATGGAGTAAAAGGAGCTGGTGTCTTCTGAGCTCACCGCACTGAGATTCTGGACATGTTGGCAAATGAATACAGTTGAAGGAAGTATACTGAGAGGACATAATTGTGGGATTGTGCATGCATGACATTTTATTCTTTTTTTTTTTCTTTTTCTCTTATAAGGAATATTGAGTAACCAGTTTAGGAAGCATTATTGGATGATGGGATAAGACAGCAAGTTGGATTGAAGCATCCCTTTAGTACTGATTTGGAGGGCACTGTGTTTGAAATGTAAAAATAAGGCCAGGTCCTACACCACACTGGGAAGTTTGTAAAATGGGCACCCTGACCCCATTTCAACAAAGAAATTTGCAGACCTATAGATTAGACCATTGAGGTGCTTTCTTTTGCCATAATTTTCTTTGAAATTGAATGTTCATAATGATTTATTTTAGTGGTTAACTAAAATATTTGTGTCCCATTTAGACAAAGTAGTGGAGAGGACAGCATCTGGACTTTGAGGAATGAGAATGGAGAATTGAGCTTCAGAAAAAATGTATCATCAGACAAGTAGAAAGCTAAAATTTTGTATAGACTAATTAATTGTGACTCAATTTTTGTTCTAATACCCTTGAAGACATCAGACGTTAATCTCCTCACTCTCTCTTTTGGAGAATCTTCTGAAAAATTTAAGTGAGCGAGAGGTGGACTAAATTAGAGTTTTCTTGAAAGCCATGATTGAAATTTATCACCAAGCTTGCGCTAGATTATCCCTCAATGTAGCAACCCACTAATTTTAGAAACCTTCCTTCTTTGTCATGAAAAATCAATTTAATGTCATTAATAATTTTTTTTTTAATCAAGGAAGTTGTAAAGATTATGATGAGTGTTCAACTGATTGGTTCAGAACAACAAAAACTGGTTTATTTCAGAAAACACTGCCAAGGTGGTTCTATACATTTATTCTCTTACACCAAATCTATTCTTAGACCCATTTGTCCCCAGATGTTGCTGTCTTTGGGGCCATACATCATCAGAGTGAGTTGCTCTTTTAATGTATTGCACTAATACATTGTGCGAAGGACAGCACGATGATAAATTTCTTAAATGATAGTGCTGTCTAAGGCTAATGACTCTAAGAGCAAATGCAAGGTAATGCAGTGATTTCTTTTCAGGCCCCAGCAAAAAATACAGAAGACATCTCAGAACCATTTTCACTTGGGGGTAATATTAAAATAGTATTTCAAGGCCTTTGCCATAGACACTTAGGCAGTATTAGGACAAATTTTCAGTTAAAATCCATTTAATGTTTTCCCTTATGGGAGTTATTTTTTTTATTTTATTTTTTAGTTTTGGATATATCCCACCTGAAGTTGTTTCTCTCTCTTTGTGAATATGATGTGCCTTATGCTTCTTTGAATGTGCTGTGTTTGTCTTGAGCTCTTTATTTTGAGCAAGAGATATATCCCCAAGACTGTTCACATGATTGCAGTCACAGGGATGGACTAACTGGCAGTATTTGTGGCTGGAAGACACTTATTCTGGCAAAAGGTATGGTAGATAGCAAATTCCTGTGTGTGCCAGAGAGTTGTGTCACTTCCATGCCCAGAAATTGCCAGTTTATTTATTAGTTGGAAAAGGAACAACCCTAAATTTGACAAATTGGGAAGCAAAATGAAACATTTAATAGAACGTTTTGGTGAAAGTCATTTCTTTGGTCAGCGTGCTGTACTCTTTTGTGCTAAAGACAGCAAAAACTTGCCCAAATCCTTTCTTAATACTTGGTGATGAAGCATCTTGAGATCTATGATTTCCATTCAAAACAAGATGTGCCTAATGTTTTTCCAAGGGAAGAAAATAAGTCCAAATACCCACACAATGGAGTTTCCTCATTGATGTGATAGTAAAATAATAACTAAAATGTATTGGACATTGCTCTGAGCATTGCATTGTCCCAATGAATAGATGCAGGAGCAATTTTAAAGCCTATTTGACAGGTGAGCAATTTGGGCTTAGAGACAATAAGTCAGTTAGTAGATCTGGCATTGGACCTTTTGACTCCTGAGGCTATAAGCTAAACCATTAAACTATATTGCAGGCTCATGTATTTAAAATTAATCCTATGTCTTCTTATACATCACAATGTAAAATAGTAAACAAGTCACAGACTGGATTTTAAAATAATTTCATTGCCCAATTAGTTGACTTTTACCAGATGATAATACATTTAATCCATTCTACTTTCCAGCCAAACATATGCACAATGAATACACTCTTTTTTAGCTAAAACCCACATCAAATTTTGAGAGTTTTGTAAAGTGCCATTACTCTTAGCATTTAAACAATGAATGAGACCAGTGTGGAATCTTTTAGTCTAATATCTCTTGAAAGTTCTCACTTCTCTCTTAAGAGCTAGAATAGTCGTTCTAAACTTCTCATTTAACTAGAAAGCAGCATTATGTTTCTACTAGTTATGCCTTATTTGTTTCTTAAAATGGTTATGTATTGATTAGGCCCTCTGGGTAGTGATATTAACTTCTTCTAATAGGAAGATTTGGTTGAATTCCTTGCTCTTTACTGTTTACTTGAGGATTATATTAGAAATCATTCTTTGTTCATTACCTGATAGACTTCGTACTTCTAGAATTGTTTTCTAGAATCCATATTTATTCCAGTTCTCTCAATTGCAGAGAGAAAATCCAATTTTAATGGACTTTTTAAATGGGCTTAATTTTGGTTCACACTCTTTGGAATATTTATCTTATGTGAGTGCCAAAAAGAGAGGACATGAGATAACAGTATAGTTTTATTGATATTTTTGCCAATAAATTTGAGCTGATGTGAATAAGACAAATTAAATAAATAATACAAATTGTTACTACTTACAAATGCTTATTTTTAGATACCAAATCAAGTATTTTATAAACTCCCCCCCCCCACACACACACACATTTACTACATTATTTATTTCCTAATCAAATTTTCTTTTTTGGAGCTTGTGTAATTGAGAGACTGGGAACTGGCCTCTAACTTTAGTTCCTTTATCAACTATCCCTAGCATGGAAGGATATTGCTGGCCACCTTCAACAGCTGTATTAAGCAGACAGTTCTGATCGGTGGTTATCTTGCTTCACTTTCTACAAAGATAACCAGAGAAGATATCGATGTACCTCACCAGTGCTCTAAAAAATGATAACTGTATTTCAGAATATAACTACATTTGTGTAGTCCTGACCATATGCTACATATTTTCCTCAGTGATTCTACATTATTATCTCATTTATTTCTTATAATAATACCATGAAATGGCTATTAATAACCTCATTTTGCAAATAAAGAAACTAAGGCTCAGGGATTTTAAGTAAGCGCCACAGGCTTGTAAGTATGTTTGTTGAATGCCAAATTCATCATGATATTGCTCAATATTACCAACTTTTTAGATGTGTTTCAGAAACTTTAGTTAAGGGTTATGGCACAAAGTCTTGTCATTTTTTGTTTTGTTTTGCAATGCATATTTAATAAAAATATTTTATTATGTTTATTACATTTAAAATACTTTATTAATAAAACATTTCAAATGTTTAATAAGAATATTTTCTGTTATTAATACATTAAAGTAATAAATTTAAAAATGTTTGTTGTTCATCTTATAAAAGTAATGCAAAGATTAGTATAAAATAACAACTAAGCCTTTTTCTTCCTGCCTTCTACCCCTCCCATCCACATTTGGCTTCCTGATATCTCAGCCTCAAGCCAATCACAAGGCACTATTAAAGAACCACAAGGTAGCTGACTTAGTTCCTTCCTTCTTTCCTTCCTTCCTTCTTTCCTCCCTCCCTCCCTTCCTCCCTCCCTCCTCCCTTCCTCCCTCCCTCCCTCCCTCCCTTCCTTCCTTCCTTCCTCCCTTCCTCCCTCCGTCCCTCCTCCCTTCCTTCCTTCCTCCCTCCCTCACCAGCTTTATTGACATATGATGAGATACTATATTGTGTAAATTTAAGGTGTACAATGTGATGATTTGATACATGTCTATTGCAAAATGATTATCAAAATAATCTTCATTAACACCCCTATCACCTCAAATAATTACCATTTTATTCTTTTTTTAACTGATATTTATTTATTTTTTAGCTTTATTAAACGTAATAGACAATTACTCATATTTACATTGTACAACTCAATGACTTTTTTTCAATTAAAGTTGGCATACAATAATATATTAGCTTCAGGTGTACAGCATAGTGATTAGAGATCTGTATAACTCACAAAGTGATCACCCCGTTAAATCGAGGACCCTCTTCCCCCTTACACATTTATTACAACATCATTATTTTCCTTATGCTACACTTTATATCTCCACATCTATTTTGTAACTATCCATTTGTACTTCTTAAACCCTTTGCCCGTTTTCGTCATGACCCCCAATCCCATTCGATCTAGTAGTCCTCAAAGTATTCTCTCTATCTATGAGTTTGTTTCTGATTTTGTTGTTGTAGTTGTTTGTTCTTTAGATTCCACATGTATGTGACATCATGTGATATTTGTCTTTCTCTATCTAACTCATTCAGTGCAATATCCCTACATCCATCAAGGCAATATCTTATTCCATCCCCTTCCTTTTAGTCTCTGTGTGTGTTTTAATCTGAAGTGAGTCCCTTGTAGGCAGCATACATAGGGGTCTTGTTTTCTTATCCACTCGGTCACTCTATCTTTTGGTTGAAGCACTTAATTCTTCATTTGAGGTACTGTTGATAGGACTGTAGTTATTACCATTCTTTATTCCTGTTTGCAATACATGATTTTTCTTCTTAAAGAAGTCCCTCTGATATTTTCTGTAATACTGGTTTGGTAGCAAAAAATTCCTTTAGCGTATTTTTGTCTGCAAAGCCCTTTACCTGTCCTTTGACTCTAAGTGATAACTTTGCTGGATAAAGTTTGCTTGATCGTAGATCTGAGTGTCATCACGTTGAACATTTTGTGCCAAGCCCTTCTGTCCTGCATGGTTTCTTTTGAGAAATCAACTGCCAGTCTTATGGGTGCTCCCTGCTGGTAACTAACTGCTTCTCTCTTGCTGCTTTTAAGATTCTCTCTTTGTATTTAACCTTTGGCATTTTAATTATGATGTGTCTTGCTCTGCACCTCTTTGGGATCTTCTTTCCTGGGACTCTCTGAGCTTCCTGGGGTCGTATGTCTATTTCCTTCACCGGTGAGGGAAGTTTTCCATCATTATTTCTTCAAACAGCACTTCAACATCTTTTCTTCTTTCTTTCTTTCTTTCTTTCTTTCTTTCTTTCTTTCTTTCTTTCTTTCTTTCTTTCTTTCTTTCTTTCTTTCTTTCTTTCTCTCTTTCTTTTTCTTACTGGTACCCCTATGACGCAGATATTTTTATATTCAATTTGTGTCCCATAGACTCCTGAAATGATTATTATAGTCTTGGCTTCTTTTTTCTTACCATTCTGTTTGAGTGCCCTTGGCTTCCCCATCTTCTATATCGGTGGTTCGATCCTCTTCTTTATCCACTCTGTTTATTCCATCTAATATGCTCTTCATCTCAGATAACATGGTCTTCATTTCTGAATGGTTCTCTTTTATAATTTCCATTTCTGTTTTTCTGTTTGTTTGTTTGTTTATCTCTTTGTTAAGGTTCTCACTGAATTCATCTACACTTCCCCTAAGTTCACTGAACATCTTTACAACCAGTGTTTTGAACTCTGCATCTGGTAGATTGCTTGACTCCATTATTCCTGCATCTCTGCTCTGTTCTCTCATATGGTTTCTGCATCTTCGTCTTCCCATTTTGGCTACCTCTCTGTGTCTGTTTCTATGTCCTAAGCAAAGCTCCTAAATCTCCCTGTCTTATTAGTGTGGTTCTGTGTAGTAGGTGTCCAGTGGCACAGTTCTGAGAGGGGTCCAGCTGTGAGCCAAGTTTAGCCCCAGTCCGAGCCCCTCTGGGGCCACCTGTTAAGATTCAGCAAGCAACCCACAGATGCTGTGCTTATAGTTGCCTCAAGAGGCCATGCCAGAAGCTGAGGGCAGCTGCCACCAGTGAGAGTCTTGTTGCCACTCAGCAAGGAGCACCGGACATGCTGAGGACATAACTGGTTGTGGCTTGGGTGGGGCCGCAAATTGGGGGAGATGGAGTTTCAGGGACTCCTCTGGGTGGAGCAACCTCTGTTATCCAGTTTGATGACATATCAGCTATGGCGGTGCTGTGTCCGAGTACTGGAAGAGGAGAGAGCTCAACAGATGAACAATGGATACTGCCGACTTTTCTGCCTGGGAGAGAGCCTCACCTCTGGCTTTTGCTCGGACAACTCAGTGTCTCCCTGTAAGTCCTTGGTGCTCCTCATGCAGCTGGCCTGGTGCTTAGAGTGAGCCCATCCGTCACCACAGAATTACACTTGGGGACACCGCCTCTTTAAAAGGCATCCGTAACTGCCAGCTACCATAGCCTCTGTCCCGCTCAGCTACTGGGACAAGGCAGCCTCACTGTTTTTCCCCCTCCTACCTCCTACCATTGCAGGTTGATTAATTATTTTTCTCCCCAGTTGTAGTGCTTCTGTTCATCTAGATCCTAGTCAACTTTCTATGCTGTTTGTTCCATATTTCTGTCACAGCTTTGATTTGGTTGCAAGAGGGATAAACAAAGCCTCTGTCATCTATGCCATATTTTTCTTTCTCCATTACCATTTTATTCTTGTAATGAAAGTATTTAAGATTAACCTCTTGGAAACTTTCAACTATATACAGTATTGTTAACTATAGTCATTATGCTGTACATTAGATTCTTCATAACTTATTCATTTTATAACTGAAAGTTTGTACACTTTGACCAACCTCTCCCCCTTTCCACATCCCCAGGCCCTGGCAACCACCAGTCTACTTTCCCTTTCTATGAGTTCAGCTTTTTTAGATTCTACATGTAAGTGAGATCATGCAGAATTTGTGTTTTTCTGACTGACTTATTTCACTTAGCATAATGCCCTTAAGGTCCACTCATAAAATGGTAGGATTTTCTTCTTTATATGGATGAATAACATTCCATTACATATATACCAACTTTATTCATTCATTCATCAATGAACACTTAGGTTGTTTCCATGTCTTGCTATTGTGAATCATGCTGCAATGAACATTGGAGTACAGATATATCTTCAAGATAGTTTTTCACTTTTTTTCAGATATATACCCAGAAGTGGGATTGTTGAATCATATGAAAGTTCAATTTTTAAAATTTTGAGTAACCTCCATACCGTTTCCCACAGTAGCTGCACCAGTTTGCAATTCCTCCAACAGTGTACAAGGGTTCCTTTTTCTCCTCATCCTCACCAACACTTATTATCTATTGTCTTTTTGATAAGAGCCATTCTGGTAGGTATGAAGTGACATCTCATCATGATTTTAATTTGCATTTCCCTGACCATTAGTGATGTTGAGTATCTTTTCATGTGCCTGGATTGAGCCACAGGGTTTATAATCTTTTCATGTATGGACGGTCTTGTCATGAATTGCCTCAATTACTTCCTTTGCTTGTCATAAAAACTTCCATTTTTATGTTTTTGTTTCTTTGTTTGTTTGTTCAAAGGGAAGTACCATATTTAAGATGAAGTTTGAGGTAGCTAAGCTGGAATGGTTTCATTTGTTTTTCTACCCTTGCTTTTGGGACAAGAGAATTGTGTGACCTAATATGAACCTAATCCTGTCTGTAGAATCCCTTAGCTAATAGTGTTGGATTTAATTCGACTGGGTTGTGGACTCAACTAAACACAGAAGTTACAACTTCTTATTTTGAAAGATAGTGACATTTGGAAGGTCTAGCCACAGAATTCTAGCACAGGTTTTGTTCATCAGTGCAGTTTTCCAGTGTAGTTAAGCCATTCCTAATGAATCATTGCTGAGCCATTCTGAGAGATGATCACAGTAGCAGGTGAATCCAATGAAACTCACCCTTACCTTGAAGTGAAAACATGAGGCAATGTCCTTCTCTTGCTCATGAGTGGCATGAAGTATTTAGACTTTGAGCTATATAATAATAGCATTTGTAACATCCGACTTTAAAAATAAGGAGACGAAACAAAATTAGTAAACACTATACTAAAAATCCCATTTCATGCAGCATGCAAGGTCATTTTCTTTGCAGAGAATATGAGATTAATTAAGCTGTTGTTGCTCTCTAGTGCTTAATTTTTACAATTGGTCCACTGGGACTAAATTCAAATGTATAAGAGGGCCCCTCATATATATGGTCAATTGAATTTTGACAAGGATGCAAGCCATTCAACAAGGAAAGGACAGTGTTTCAATATACGGTGCTAAGAAAACTGCATATCCACATGAAAAAGAATGAAATTGGACATACCTTAAACCATATGGAGAATTAACTCAAAATGTACCAAATATCTATTTAAGAGCCTAAGCTCTGAAACTCTTAGAAGAATACATAGAAGAAAATCTTTATTTCATATAATATCATGAAATTGGGTTTGGCAATGATTTCTTGGGTATGACACAAGAAGCACTTGCAATGAAAGAACACAGATAAATTGGACTTCCTCAAAATTAAAAACTTTTGTGCATCAAAGGATATTACTGAGAGAGTGAAAAGATAAACCACAGAATAGAAGAAAACATTTGCAAATTACGTATCTGTTAATAAATTAATATATGGAATATATAAAGAACTACAACTCAACAAGAACAACAAACATGGAAAGTATTTTAAATAGGCATTTCTTCAAAAAAGATTTACATATGGCCAATAAGCACATGCAAAGATGCTCAACATTATCAGTCACTAAGAAAATGCGACTCAAAACTGCAATGAGATACTCCTTTATATCTACTTGGATGACGATTATAAAAAATAGAAAATAATTATTGCCAAAGATGTGGAGAAATTTGAGCCCTTGTGAATCCCTGGTGGAGAATTAAAATGGTACAGCTGCTATGGAAAACATTTTGGCAGTTTCTCCAAAAGTTAAACATAGAATCACCATATGACTCATCAATCACACTCTTAAATATATACCTAAATAATTGAAATATGGAACTCAAACAGGTTCTTATGCACAAATGTTCATAGCAGCATTAATCCCAATGGCCAAAAGATAGAAGCAACCTGTGTCCATAAACAGTTGAATGAATTAACTAAAAATGTGATATATATACATATGTGTGTATATATATATATATAGTATGTATATATGTATACATATGTATATATATACATACATACAATAGAATATCATTCATCTGTAAAAAGAAAGAGAATTCTGATACATGCTATAGCATAGATGTACATTTAAAACATTATCTATGTAAAATAAGCCAGACATGAAAGGATAAATATTGTATGATTCCACTTATATGAGGTACCTAGAATAGGCAAATTTATAGACAGAAGTGAAGTGGGAGTTACTAGGGGCTGAGAGAGAGGAGAATGGAGAGTTATTGTTAAATGGGTACAGAGTTTCTGTTTGGGATGATGAAAAGTTCTGGAAATAGTTGTGATGGTTGTTGAACATTGTGAACGTACTCGATGCCACTAAATTGTACACAAATTGTTAAAATTCTAAATTTTCTGTTATGTATATGTTATATACATATACAGAAAGGAGTGAAATACTACTGGGCAAAAAAAAAAAAAAGACTAGGTAAGTACTGAAATGTAAAGCAAAGTAGGCATTGGTTAAAATTGTAGTGACTATCAGTTTTAACAGGTGGTAAACATCTTTGAAGGAAAGAAAATCCTTATTTTAGGTGTATGCATAACTAGTAGAATATTGGTAAGCTTTGCTAAATGGAGCCAACTTTACTTTCCAAGACAATTTGATAACAAGATATTAAAACACTGTGAATTTTCGGAGTTTGAAATTGCAGAATGGCTGTGTGTGCTTAAGAATAAATACAACTAGCACAGTGCCAGCACATGGTATGTGCTCAACAAATAGCTATTGAATGGCATGCTTAACTTTACCAAAAGCCAACAGCTACATAATAATTTTATTTAACTTTAAAAATTATTTATGAGTTGTATATTGCACATTCTTTTTTTTGTGCAATGTACATTTTTTCGAGCCATAAGCTTTATAAAATGGAAAAATAATGCAAACTGGCACACTCAATCAAATGGAATTCTATTTTAAATTTATAGGAATTTGGAAACATGATTCTTTTAGGGATGATAGCTGCCTAGAATTAGGATGAGATTGTTATTGTGATCAGCCAATTAACATTTCTAGCCTGCCCGTCCGAACAACCACCAATATTTGTATTGAATTTATGTCAGGATACATCAAGCAAACAAGAGGAGAAGGGTATAAAAAAAATCTTTCAAATTAATTTGAATAAGCCAGGAATAGAAAAAATATATAGCCACTTGCTTAAATTATTTTAAAGGTAACTTTTTATCGATTCAGTTTATAGCAATATTTTAAAAATATAATAAAGATATATTGAATAGTGACTTAAAATATATATATATATATATTTTCAATTTTTTTGGCCTAGAAATTTCTGCTCACTGTCTTTTTTACTTATTACTTTTAAAATTACAAAGGGCAGGAAGAAAACAACTTTGTTGTAGCATTTAAGTTGAGTCTAAAGTATTTGGTTATGTATTTGACAGCTAAGGATGCAGAACTTAAACTTTATAATAATGAGTTGGTATTTTAACATTTTATCTGTGTTCAGATATGTAGAATTAGACATGTAGTATCACGGAATAGCTTGGGAAACGCTTTATTGAACAAACATTTGGGGAGTTCTAGTTTGGACCAGCTGCGCTCACAGCAAGGCAAGGCCTGGAGCAGCTCAGAGCCTAGTATGGGGAAGAGAGAGAGCAGTAAACAAGTGACAATGAATCCTAATAAGTGCTACAGTAGGACTAAGCCCAGAAGGCTTTGGGAGAGCTCCTAGCTTTGGAGGAGTAGTAGAAAGCTTTGTGAAGCTGTAGCAGATGCTTTGGGAGGTTTTCACAACTTCCCCTCTGCCCATCTCTGTTATCAGCTGCCCAGGCAGTGGCTATTCTGAGGCACTGAGGGTGTGTGGGCAGTGCCGCTCAACTTTTCTTGCTCAGGCCTTTCTCTGAAGCACCAGAACCTGGAAGCACTATACAGAACTGCCCAGGTATTTAATGCCCCTGAGGGCAACCTCCCACTGATGGGGGAGGGAGGATGGGAATGAAAGCCAGTAGTTAAATGCTGTAGTCTCCCCACCTTTAAAGAAATCATTCTGAGAAGCTTTCAGTGTGCTTTTCAGAGGTTCTAACATTGCCTACAGCAACAACCTTGATACTGAAGCTTTATTTACTTTTCCTTTTTCCCTTGCTCAGTCTTATCACTTTGCCCTCCTGCTTCCTGTGTTCACTTCCCAAATAAGCCACCGGCACTCAAGTCCTTGATTCAGGCTCTGCTTTTAGAAGACCTGAAATGAAGACAGAATGTGACATTTGAGCTGGGAGTTGAATGATGTAAGGAGGAGTTTGTTGAGGGTATATGTGGGCTGAGGGGCAAGTTACCATCCAGGTGAATGAAGCAGCTGGTATAAAATCACCAATATTTCTTGGAGGCCTTAAAGATGGCGGGAAGGTCAGAGTATGCTAGGCCAAAGGATCTGAGAAGAGGGAGAGGCTGCAGAGGTACGTTGGGGTCAATCGTGAAAATCCTTATGAGCATGAGAAGGATTCAGAACTATCTTGTAAGTGACAGCATATAACACGCCAGCGGGGATGTCATACTCAGAGGTGAGAGACAGGAGGCAGGGAGAATATGTCAGGAAGTGTGTATCAGAAAGTAAAGCCCTGTGATACTCTTTGGCTTCTAGTTAAAAGGATTTTAGAAGCATTGAGACTTGATTGTCACTCTGGAAGCATGAGATCCTTCTCTGGGAGTCTGAAATTATAGGCCACTGTTGTGGGTGCTCACAGCCCTTAGGAATGTGGTAGCAAGGGTGATGAGGGGGGAATATCAAGGACTCTAGCCCCTGCCATCACATCTTGAGTCCAACGTGTTCAATGTGCCTTGTGTTATTTCCACCACCTGCTAATCATCTCAAATTGCATGGTGTCTCAGGGAGGTGGGTAAATGGAATCCGGGCAAAATGGCACTTCTAAACTTCATTTGGTATGTCATCATCAGGATGAGAATCAGCGTCTCTGGGACTGAAAAGGTCATAAACAGAAAACCTACAGTGCCTCTGAGTTTTCACAGATTTCAATCATTTGGTCCAAATCCAGAAACGATCTTGAGACAATAAAAAGACTGCTGAATGGTAACCGAGGAGGATGGCTACACTCTCAGTGAACTATGTTGACAGTACCAGAGGCATTTAATTTTCATGGCCTTGCAATAAATTTAAAGCCAAATTATAAAAGTAAGACTCAGTTTTGGTAAGGCTCCAATTTACGTGCTTCGGGCTTTTTCTAACTAGACAGCCAGCTAAGAAAGTTTGAATTTAAAGACATTTACCAAAGTGTCCTGAATGAAAATTTCCAGCATTTTGTGGTATTTTTAAAGATGTCTCATATTGGTTGGAAAGTGAGCTGTGGCTGCTGAAAGGTAATATTTAAAGGGGTAAGTCCTAAAGTTTAAGACCAAATCACTTCGTCTAATGTATTTAGGGAAATTAGTATCTGTTTCTGTATTAAAATTTAATTATTGCTTTAGTTTCACAATTTGACTTTCAAGGAAAAGTGAGGCTTGCAAGGGAGGTGGTATGGATCGGGTGGTCAGGATCTCTTAGCCTCAGTTTCTTCCCTTGCAACTTGTGTATATTAGTAACTATCTTATGGTGATGTTTGATGCAATAAATTCAGCAATTGTGAAGCCCTTAGTGAAGTTGCTGGTGTGTATTAACTACGCAATACAGTAACTATTAACAGGAGAAAAGATCCTCTGTTAAAGGATGAACAAAAATCATTTGTAGTGCAGGAGACTGAGAAATAGAGTAATCTGTAGGTTGACCTGGACAATAGTTGGACTCTGGTGTCTGGATTGAATGGCTCTGAATGGGATTGCCTTTCGAAGGAGAGAAAATGAATTGCCTGTCTACCCTGAGCTTTAGCTGACACTGAAAAGGCAGATGAACTGTTTCATGGTGTCATCAGTGTTCCGTTTTTACAAGTGGCTACACACATCCCTCATTTGGGGGTTCAAAGGAGTAGTTTAGGAGAGAAAATGGATGTCTGTTTTCTTGAAGGCCAATTTGGGAGTGCAAATCTGGAACTTGGGATCTCATTGGAAAGTCTGTGTTATTTAAATTTCTAAAATGAGCCCTTCTAATACGACCTCAAGTTAATGTGTGGGTCTGTTGTAATAACAGCCTCGAGTAATTTCTTCTGAGCCCACTAAGCACCCCAGGATAAAAGTATTGTTTTTCCATAAATGGTGGAATTGTTAAGAAGGTAACAAATTGCCCCAGACTTTTGTTGATGAGACAAAATTCAAGTTTGTTTCAATCTAAGGGGGACTTTAAAAAAATACCTTTGAGAGACTACTGTGTGAAAATAGTATGTGCTTGCCAGAGATACTAGAATCTTGCCGTGTTTTTCTCTTTCCTCCGCCCCCACCCACCATCTCTCACCAGACAGAACAGGTGAAGAGGTTGAGTTGTAGATCTCATTTCTCCTGTTTTGCTGCTTGTGAAGTCTGCCAACAGAATCCACCTTGACAAAGTCAAGGACTGTGCGTTTAATGTTGAACTGAGTGAATAAATTATGCATGAAATTGTGCCGGAGTCTCTAGTGTGCAGAATTGCTCCTTTTGATATGAAAGGTTAATTCAGAAAGGAGTCCAAAATAGCTGGAAATTGTGGGGATAAGTGGATAGTATTCACTGTTGTGAGCTGTTATTACTAGAAATTGCATTCCCTCCCTGGCTTCCCTGGAGATTTCACTTTGCCAGTGAATATAAACTGTACTCAATAGAATAGCATTTAGGAGTAACAAGAGTGTATGTCCACACACAATAAAATATTCTAATGGCATTTTAAAAAGAAGTTGTACTTTTTCATGTATATCATGCACCCCAAGGAAGAATTTCTATTGCATTTAGGTCAAGAACAAGGCATATCAAACATAATGAGTTTGGAGCATATATATACTGAGGGGGGCTGCCTGGGACTCCCATTTCAGAGCCTAGGCTGGTCATGCTACTGATTAGTTATGCAAGCCCAGTTTCTGATAAAGCCCAAACCATCCTTGCTTAAAGAAGAAACCGTCCCAACTTCTTTTATCACTACATTTTACACATCCATCTTTAATTTAATCTTCGGTAAATTTATGAAGCCCTTCAACCTCTTTCACTTAGATGCCCCTTTTACACACATCCTTATATCATTTTTATGTTAGTTCATTATTTCCTGCAGAAAAACGTAGTTGTCTGAAAAGCTAAATTTTACTTAAAATACACATACACATATTTTTGGAGCTTGTTAGAGACTCTTTTTTGTGTTTCCATCACAAGGGAACAGAATCGTGCCGCTAGACTGTGAAAGTTGTTTATTTTTGTTGCTCTTATGTACATTTTCAGAAACCATCTTCTTCTTAATCTCCACCAGGGACCAGTGGTTTTTTCTCTAATTATACAATGGTCTCATTTCTGACCTGGGGTAGTTTTTAATTTTAATCCCTGTTTATAAACTGACGACATTATCCTATTGGGAACATTGAAAGAAAGGCTTTAGTCTTTTGTGTGTTTTAACTATTCATTCAGTGCTTTAAAATGTGTTTTGGGTTAACCAAAGATGTATTTTTGATGTCGATTTTTTCTTCTGTATTTCACTTACTTATATATTTCACATTAGCAACAAAGCTTTTTAAACTATAGATGGGTGATGGTGAATAGTTGTAGTATTATTACAAATCTAACAGGAGTAACAAAATGGATATAACTTTCTTTAGGTATTCCTTTTTTTTTTTTTTTTCCAAATGTTTATGTGGAAAAAGATATAGAAATCTTGGCACAGGGAAGAAATTTCTACGATTTTGGCAGATGCTGGGTTAAAATAAAAGTTGATCAAACATCAAGATGCCAGCTTTTTTTTTTTTTAAGTGTTATTGTGTTACTTTATGGCATTACCAAGGAGCACTTAAAATGACTAATTTTTACCCTACTCATTAATGCCAAGAGTGTTAAATTTCTTTATTCTCATGTTTATGACTCATTAGTCTGAGTTCTCGACAGCAAATTGGCAAAATGGCCTCTTGTCACTGGAAATTGTTCCTTCTACACAGTGCGAATATGCTGTGCCTAAAGGGATGCAAAATTTTCTCTCATGTGAACCTGATGCTGCAGGCTGCTGAAAGTCAAGATTTAAGTCACAAGGTAGTATGGAATTAGCTGAATGTTCTGATGACTTGATTACCACAGTGTCGATCCCTGAGATACTAAGACTCCGTGTATTAAAAAATATTTAGTGCCGACCGAAGATACCTTTTTGGTACAGATTCAAATGCCTTCAGCAGATCAAACTGGAAAAATCATTGAATAAATATCTTTGTAGCACAGGTTATCAAATGTAGTGAAGATACCAATTACTGTCTGATTATAACTTATACAATTCTGCAAGATAAAGTAGTAGAATTATGTAGAAAAGAGTTACATAACACACATATATACACACACATGCACGAATAAAACAAAAACCTAAGTCCTTCTAAGAGATGTTCAGTCTGGCATATTATATGTATATAATGTATAAATACATGTCTTATTTTACATATAAATATAATTTTACATATAAAACAATTAAAATATTTTGTATAATTTAAAATGTGAGTTATATAATTCTAATTAAATGTATTTTATATGATTTTAAATATAATATTTAGATATATTATTTTAAAATATGGTAACAGAATGTTCACCTTTACCCCAGACATTTTTTTCAGGCAAAGAATCACCCAAAGAAACAATTTAGAAACAAATGGGGAATCTTTTCCACAAGTAATTAATACCTTTAAAAGCCTGGTTGAAATAACTAGTTAAGCAAGAGAATCAATCTCTTCTAAAAGCTTCCAATTCACTAGAGGCCCATTCAACAGCACACACCTGATCACCAACAGTCCCACATCCTGACACCATCAACATTTTCTTTACTCAGCCCTCCTTTTTCTTGAGGGAAAGGAAAGTAGACATACATTTTCTTAAAAATTTCAAATTCCTCACACCCCAAAGATCTAAAAGCATGAAGAACTCAATTTTTATTGCAATGTGATTAGTGGATATTTAAAAGTTTGGGTTTAAAATGGCGTGTATTAAATGCATTAAATAAATAAACAAACAACAGTTTGTGAAATATTAAACACAACTTTTTTGCCTGGCTGTTAAGCCCAAATATGGGCCTGCCAGGTACGTATGTTATTTTGGGAAAATCTAGGGCTTTATAAGCTCTTCTTTAAATTAACAAATTATTCTTTTTAACTTAAATCATCTTTTATCATTGACAAAAGATAACTTTACAAAAGCATATGTATGTTAACAAGAAGTACAAGGAGAAAGTAACTTGTTCAGAAGTGATTTAGCTTTTTAAGCATCACTTGAGGACGATATATAAAAGGCACTTTTAAAAATGCAAGTAATCTTTAGGATAAATATTATGCAAAGACTTTATTTATTTTCTGTTGTGTTGTGTTAGCATCCATTTCATGAAAATATTTTTCATTATGAGAAAATCCTTCATTGCAAGAAATTAATTTTTTCTTCTTTGCATAACTCCGATCTTTTTATACTTTTCTTTCCCAGTGGATGAAATGATCTGAATGGAAAACACGTTTTTTGAAAGAACAAATTTATAGGTGAATGTGACCAGTGAAAATAATTAAAGTTAAAAAATGAAAATCAAGTGATTGATGCAGATCTTCCTGGTAAGCAGTTTGGAGTCCTGCTGACTGTTTATAAGAAATGACCATCTACCCTAACTGATGTGGGAGCTCATTTTAATTTACTGGTGCTGCATATTGATTTTGGAAGATTTGCAATGTGATATATGCAATAGATATTTTTGCAGCTGGTACCAAGTGTATCCAACACTAATATTTATTTTATTACTCATTGCATTCTTGTACTTTCCAATTTTTAGGCATAAAAATTGATATTTACCCATAAAATACTTGTAAAAAATCAGTATTCTTATTATTTGGAATCCTGGGAGCACTGTTCCTTTTTGGTTGTAATGTGTATTGGTTTCTTATTGTTGTTGTAACAAATTACTACAAATATACAATTTAAATTTATTACCTTACACTTCTAGTTCTCACTGTGCTAAAATCAAGGTGTTGGCAGGACTGTATTCTTTCCCGGAGGCTCTAGAGCAGGGGCCCCAACACCTGGCCTATACACTGGTCAGTGGCCTGTTAGGAACTGGGTCACACAGCAGGAGGTGAGTGGTGGGTGAGGAAGCAAAGTTTCATATGTATTTGTATCTACTCCCCAGCCCTAGAATCACCGCCTCAGCTACACCTCAGATCATCTGACATTAGATTCTCATAGGATTACCAGTCCCTGGTGCCAAAAAGATTGGGTACTTCTGCTCTAGGGGGTCATTTGTTTTCTTGTATTTCTTGGCTTCTAGTGGCTATCCAGATTTCTTGGCTCACAGCTCCTTTTCCATTGTCAAACCCAGACATGTTGCACTCCTCTCACAGGTCTTCCATAGTCACATCTTCCTCTGCCTGTCACCTCCACAAGAAAAGGCCCCGTTAAGGAGTCATATGATTAGGTTGAAACCGCCCCGATTATCCAGGCTAATCCCCCATCTCAAGGTCCTTAATATTTGCCATGTCCCTTTTGCCAGGTAAAGTGACATAGTCCCAGATTCTGAGGATTTGGATATAGACACTTTGGGGGACAATTTTTGCCTATCTCCATAAAAATATTGAAAAAAATCAATAGCAATAGCAGGTACTGCCATGTATTTTATTGGGTGCTTTTTTTGGTGCCCTTTACAACAGTGATGATATATGAGGCATGGTAGGTACTCAATAAGTATTTGTTGAATTAATTAATTAATTAATTAAGGATTGATTGATTCTTGTCTTTATTAATTAGATAAGTGGGAAGACACTTCAGGTTTGATTGCTGGCAGAGAATTGGGGAGGGAGGGTTGTAGGAATTCACTGATATTTATAAGCAAATCCATAACTTCATGTAATATTTTGCCAGAGGAATAGGATACAGTAACTTAAAAGTGAATGTCAGGTGTTAGAATAAAATCACTGCTCATGTTCAAAGGTCAAAATGCAAACCTGTATACCTGTTCCTTGAAGGAAATAGGCAGTAGAAGGTAGATGACTCTGAATGTTCTTTCAACCTTGTGTAATACACAGGGAGGGGACAAAACAGAGCTCTGCATGCACAGGCACCTAGAGTAACTGGGCTTCATGGATGCTGAAACATAGCAGATTCTTCTTGGCAACAGTCAACAGATTCCTGAAGCTTCTTAAAACTGGAGTTTGCTTTACATGAACCTCTTGTATCTCTTTGAGAATAAATAGAGCATGCATAACAGAAATTAATTGTTTCTATTTTTGAGTTAGTGTCCAGAAGTGGCTTAGGTCTTGGACCAAAAGACCTATATTCAAGTACTGCTTAACTGGGTGACATAATATATCTGTAAAATAGAGATAATAATATCTACCTTATGAACTAATGGAAATATTAGACATAGAGATATCTTCATAAAACATTTATCACAGGAACAATGATATAGAAGGCACTCAATAAATAGCAGGTATTATTCTTATATTATAAGATATCTTGGCCAGCTTCTAATTTTGCCAATATATATTGTATGAGACACATTTTAATTAAAAGTTTAGAGTCTGGATTCATTCATCCATTTATTCATTCATTTTTTTCACACATTTTAAAATTCCCTATTGTTGATTATGCATTGTGCTATGGGCTATGAATACAGTAATGAACAAAACAGATATGGTATCTTGCCTCACAGTGCTTTCAGTCTAGTAGAAGGAACAGGCCATTAAGTATATAAACAAATTGAGGTCAATATCCTGACACCATAACTTACCAGCTGTGCGATTCAGGGCAGATGACTGTACCTCTCTGAAGCTCTATTTCCTCATTTGTAATACGACTTACCTCAAAAGTTTGTTATGAGAGTTAAATTACATAAGCCACATAAATTTTTAACATTGTCCTTGGCTCATAAAATTATTATTTTATAATTTTTTTATTGCTAGGTACCTAAAAAATACGTGGTTCTATTTTTTATGAGGAAGCATTTTCTTTACAGGGAAAATACAAATAGTATATCAACTTTGAAAAAGTGAAACTGTGTCCTAACCTTCCCTTCTTGATTACTCATACTCCATTTTCCAGGGAATACTATTACTGCTAATACTACTGCTCCATACCTACAATTATTAATACTATTTATGCTACTACTATCCTTAACTTTTACTAACTTTTTGCTCTGTGTCAGTCACTATTCCTATTACAGTGCTTACTTATGTTTAATCCACGCCACAGCCCTGTAATGTGGATTAGGTGCTATTATAAAACTCATGAACGTGTATCATAATGTTTAAGAGTATAGGCTTTGAAATTAAAACTGGGTATGTTCAAACCCTGATCCTATCATTTTTTCAGTCTTTGATCTTTCCCCATTAAGCCCTTAGAGTCCTCATCTGAAAGATGGAACAATGACAGTGTCTCTTATTTTGGATTTTAGTGAAGATTACATGTAAAACTGTTGACTCAGTGCCTGGTATATGGTAAATGTCAACATAAGTTAACATTTATTATCGTTGTTCTTGTCATTGTCATCATCCTCATCCTCATTTTCTTTAGAAATAAGTCCCAAACAGCATGACGGGTAACAAAGAGATCTTTTTGGTTATTGCTGCTGAATTATTAAGAAACATGGTACATTGGTCTTAATTTTTAAAGCTGGAAAAATTTCAGACAGTTTATAAGTCCCTGTGATCTTGTACAAATATATATTACTGGAATTGATGTGTGGAAAGAGCATAGTTTGTTTTTACCTCAGCTGAAAATGTGCAATGACATAATATAACCCTTTAAGATAACAGAAGCCAGCTGCCCCATTCATATTTAAATATGAGTCACCTTCCAGGGAGACTTGCAAGATTCTATGTGCCAAGCTGGAAAAGTAAAAATTGCTAGTAAGGTGGGAAAGAATAAATTCACACTTGGAAGGAGGTATTATAGGCTAGAGGCCCCATTTAGCCAATTCCCTTTTGGAGCAGAAAACAGCACCCTAGCGGCCAGAGAGAGGAACTACAGCATCATGACATCATGGTCAACGTTACATGGAACACTTTTCACATTCAGGAAACACTTTTCACATGATTAAAAATATTTTGTATAAATGGCACACATACCCAGGCACAAACATAGGCTGCTTTAAATACTTTAAAAAATGCAGTTTAGTTATTTTTTAATTTTCCCTCCAGACTTTGGAATTGAATTGGCCAACCACTTCTAGTTCAACAGAACAGGTCTCAGAAGCAAAATAAAGCCTGAATTATTCACAATAAGGAAAGCAAAAGAAAGACCTGAAATTTCAAATAATATCTGTTTTTATCAGTGTTTGCTGAGAACCCATCAGGAAGAGTTGGCCGAGTGGGGCTGGGGAACATTTTAATAATTAATTACATGTGTAAATTGAATTGACACATAGACAATTGGATGAGGTTAGAAGGTTAGTTTGAAGGAATGACAAATTGCTAATATGGGTTTCCCTCATGGTTGAATCAGATTTGCTATGGCTCTGTCTCTGTGAACTTCTACTTGAATGATAATTCAATGATCAGAAATCTGTTGGTTGAATCAAAACCTGGAAGTCGCTTTAATTTAGTCAGCTGTAGACAGGCTGTGGACTATCTCCTGTTGCATGTCACAAAGAATAATCATGCTCACCAGGAATGGCAGTGAGCATTACTTGTGGGAATAGAGTCAGATTGTCAGAGAAGATAAAACAGCAAGCTATAAAAGTTAACTTTAATTTTACCTTTCAGTAAAATCTTTTGGAGGACAACTGGACTATTTGAATCCTATACCTTCGCTTCTAATTTAACTTCTACCAATTAAACTTCATAATTTAAGATGCACTTAAGGATTTAACAGTGAAGATGTTCAGAGTAGCATTGTTTACTTTAATGCAAGATTGAAAATAATATAAATATTTATAGTAAGAGATTAAGTGAAATATAAACAATTATAAACACTCATACAATAAAATATTTTTGTGTGGTTAAAGTTGTTTAGAGTTATATATATATATACATATATATATATATACGTATATATAGAGAGAGAGAGAGAAAGAGAGATAAAGATGTATGCTATGTATTTCTAAGTGAAAAATAAAATGGTAAATTTGATTTTAATTATGATGATGATACAATTTAACTGGTATCTTTTTGTACAATGTTCTTTAGATAACAAAAAAAATTATGGAAAGTCTTATTTAACTTCTTTCCATTTCTATTAACTTAATTAAATTTATTTTGGTGGAGTTCTGATGTTTGATTTCTTAGCTATGTAAAAAGAAATATTTATTTTTATTAAAAAGATTTCAAAATATATAACCTATTTACTTTCTGAACTCCATAATGACTTATTCATAAGAAAAGCAAAAACAAAAACTACCCACATGAATATTTCCACTTTAACAATGTCTCCATAATAATCTGAGTTTCTTGTATGTTCTTAATGGTCAGCCTAAATTAGTGACTTGACTGCAGTGTCAAGAAATATATTTTATAGAAACAAATGACAAAAAGGATTTCCTAAATTTGCTTAAACAAAAGCCATCCATCCCATCTCCCTTTCCCCTGTCACCCTACCAGCTTCTTGCAGTTAAAGAAGTTGTGAGAGTAAATGATAAATGGCGTCATGTTATCATTAACACTGCCTCCATTAAATGCATATGAAGAAACACTTTATGATTTCAGTATTAACCTTTCCCTTGTACATTGCCTGTATGTTTTTATAATAGTAGTAAACATTGGTTAAATATGAGAGTCTGAGAATGTCATGCCTCCTAGCAAATTTGGGGAAGACATTTTAGAATGGCATTCTGGCATTAATGTTACATGTGGCACACACATACACATACATGTATATTAGATCAGGGTTTTTCATTTTTGACACTATCGGCATTTTGGGTTGAATAATTCTTTATCGTAGAGAGTTAGTTGTCTTGTACATTGTAGGATGTTTAGCAATATCCCTGGGCTCTACTCACTAGATTCCAGTAGCATTCTTTGTCCCCCTGCTCCTACATGAGCATTGATGAAGACAAACTTTATTTGAAATTTTGGTGAGCAACCAAAAATATCTCCAGAAATTGACAAATGTCATGGGAGAGAGAGACAAAATTGCACTGCATTAAAGAAGCACTGGTTTAAATTGAGATCTATATGAATATATGTTATGGTGTTCTGGGGTATTATTTTGGGGTGGAGAGAATGTAAATGTATCCTATCTTCTGTTTGCTTATCTTGTTCTAATTTGTATACATTGATGTGTATTACTCTTATATTAGAAAAGATGTCAAAAGACAAATTATAATAAATGAATCAAAGCTTTTTGAAAAGTAGGACATACAATGCTATTACTTATGGTCCTTGTAGTTGGGGAGTGCTTTGCAGTTTGCAGTTTACCTTCATACACACACATATCTTCTTTTGGAGCCTTCTGATTTTGTGAAGTTAGATGGAGTGGGGTTATTACTTTGCTTCTTTACAGATAGGAATGCTGAGGTCTAGATTCAGGTCATCCAACTGGTTAAACAGCAGAAGTTGCACTTGAACTTTGGCCTCTTGACTCCTTAATTACATTAACAACTGCTCTGGGACCTTTAGCCTTTCCATGAGTGACCCACAGGCATGGCTCTTAATTGTGTTTGCTCCAGGGACTGGTGTGCATATCCCTGTGGTCATGTTGACTTTTCAATGAGGACTTGCATTAAATAATAGAAAAGAGAGCAGAAAGGTAAGGCATCTCAGATTTAAAATCTTAAAGGCATTAAAAACACAGGCAATGATGGAGTCTCAGATGGATGACTAATATCTTTGACAGAACTCCCACACAAAGTCCCAAGCCATATCGAGGTTCACAAGGAGATTGACAGGTGTCAATTTGTGAATTATTTTCTATAAAATCATTTAAATACTTAGCTTTTCTGTCTTGGATGTATGTTTATTTTGAAAAATCTTAGTGGAATTAATTCACGTATTTTCAACAGAAACAGGCCTTTCCAGATTTCCCATTATACTAAGTTTCTGTTTTTTGTTTCAATTGGTGCATTTCCTCTTGTTCTATTAACATAATGGGAATTAAGCATGTGCATGCGCTGCTACATATACCCATATGCTGGGAATTTAATTTCTCAGTCAAGGTTTGTCTTGGATAAAAGATGGTAATTATTGTTACTAGTATCAGAGTGCACAAAAATACTCTGAGAAATAAATATTTAATATTTGATACTCATTGCTTTTTTTTTAAAAGTTTTTAATTATTGTGTGTATAGCAAGCAAATTGTATGTCTTCTCTTCCGCCAGTCTTAAAATTAAGCTCTTACAATTTGAACAGCATCTGGTTGTCAAACGCATACCATTTTATTTTCTTACGTTGAGTACTGAGCATTCCAGCATATTGGAAAAGCAGTTAATATATAGTACAGGTGAGTGTAAGAAATCTTGTTTTAGATTTTAATTTTAGTTTCAATTTCAAGAGCATTAATACCTCGCCCCGGTGACTACACTTTTAATTTAACCTACTGTGCTTGCATTCTCACATTTCAAAACTGACAAATGAATGGGAAAGGAGGGAAGGCTTTATGTAGTGTTGGACTTGGCATAACTCCTTTAAAAGCAACATTACCCATCTTTGGATCTTGGAATGCATTGCAAAGAAGAGAACCCAGCACATAATTTGGTTCTCCAAGTAATTCTTGAACTAATCAAATCAATCTGTGCCTCATAACTCCTCCATTCCCCTCTTGGCTCCCTTTGTCTATTAACTTTTCTTGTTCCGCCCTTGGTTTAACCTTCAAATTTGACCATTTGTCTTCAAGGTTGTGGCTTTCTGTTCCACATGTGACTTACTCATATCTGTAAGGCTAAACCGTAACTGGGGTTGCCATTTATAAAATCATTAACCCCAAAAGCTAAAGGACGGGTTCCAATCACCTTATATCTCCATTAGCTTAGATTTAGAATTGTAGACTCAGTTTGTATTTAAGAGCCAGACAGGTAATATAGATGTGTGAAGTGTGCAATGGGCAGGACAATAGGAAGTGATGAGGGCTGTGGTGACCTGAAGAGCACATGACCTGCGTGAAAGGGGAAATGGATATTCCATTTCCTCTCAATGTTGTTCTTCATGATTGTGTACGCAGGGTTGCTGAATATTTTTGTTAAGAGAGGAGTCAAAAATGTAGACTTTTGGTTGAAATATATCTATTTCCAAATGTGACAATAAATTCCTAAGTTTTAAAAACACTTGCATACTCATCACGGAATTTTGAAATGACAATATTTGATGATGTTTAGGAATTATTAACTTTTTGGTGTTATATTGGTATTATAGTTATGTTTTTTTAAAATGTCCTTATATTTTTAAAATATTCACTGAAATGTTTACAGATGAATAATGTAATGTTTGAGATTTGCCTCAGAATGATCCATGGATTAGGGTGGGGAAGTGGATATAAGTGAAACAAAGTAAAAAAAGTGAAACAACATTGACTATGAATTGATAATTTTGGAAGCTGGATAATAGATAAATATATGAAAATTGAATTTGTACATGTTTGAGGTTTCCATAATAAAGACCTAAATAAAAAGCCATGTCCATAGGCCGGAATTTACTTCAGGTTACTAGAGTTGTCTCTGGTCCAGGAAGTTTTCTATACCCAATTCATATATGTTTTTGATCCGTGCTATATTTAGCTATGGTATTTTTTTTGAGTTTATCAAAAAGTACCACTCTAATGCAATGTGAGTTGACCCTTATTCCACAATTTCTGATTTTTTTTGAACAATTGCATGTTCATCCCATTTATTTTGTAAAATTTTAAACTTACAATCATATTCCCAGAATATGTTCAACTTTCAGCCTTCTAGATTTTTAGTTCTTTGTATTCTTTTCTCATATAAAAGTTCTCAAATTTATCAACATGCATTTCAGAGGCTTTTCATTGAGTGTATCACTTGTGACCATTTTGCCTTTTCTAAGGCAATTGGAATTTTACACAAATTCCAATGTATCATGGGTTACAGCAAGGAGAGATTAATTTCCCTTTTAATTTTATCACCTTTCTTGTTTCTTCCTCCTTTTTTTTTTTTATCAGGATTCGAATCTGCTTATTCTTCCCCCTTTAGACTGTGAGCCTTTGAGGACAATCTTATTTGTCAACCAAGAGCCGAAATGATGCGTAGTGTGAGAACAGGCTTTCATTTATTCAGAGAGATTTGAGCCTTGTACTCAGTGGCAATTTTTGCCTCTTATTTCTTCTCACTACTTCAACTTCTTTCACTCTTGTGATATTCCAATTATCCTTTGGGTCATTTTTATTTTCTTACTCTCAAGGTTCTGTACAGACTGATCTGGAGCCCCGTTTATTTATTAATTTTGATGATTCTTTTTCTTTTCTCTGCTTCTTCTTAGCAAAACAAAGTAACAGACAAAAAAAGCTCTGTGGAATTCCTATTGCTTTTTAACAAGTCTCAAATTCTATAGCCTGCCTTGACAAGCTCTCTTTTTATTTAACAAAGATTTGTTGAACACATACTTTGTGCCAGGCACTGTTCTAACCACGAGGATCTGGTAGTAAACAAAACAGATGAAGTCCCTGCCTTAAATTAATGAGGAAGATGATTAAACTGGATTTCAACAATGGAAAGAAGGATTTAGTAATTCCTTGAAAGCTATATCTGTTCATCAACAATTTTGGTACCTTTCAGATTTTCTATTTGTTTTTTCTTTCTGAATATGTCTATTTAGTGAGAACACTCCTCCCTTCTCCCCCCACTCCGCTTTAAGATCCACTTGATGTTTTATATGTGGTCTCTCTATTAAAAATGTTAACAGAAATATGCTGTCTAGGTAGAAAATTATTTAATAAAATAAAGTTAAATAATATTAAAATTCATAGTGTATCTATAAAAATGTTTGTATTTCACATCTAACGCTTTTACTAGGTGTTAGTATTAGATGGTGTTTTTAAATTAACAAAAGATTGCCATTCATGGTAGAAGATAAACAGCCTAATTCATATATTCTTCCTACTGTATTAGGCAGTGTTCAATCCTTATCAGTTGCATATTTTTTCCTGTGACAGGAGGCCATATTTTCATGCCAAATTTAACTGGTGCTATATTGAATAAAAGCCTTTTCTATATAAATGAACTAGTTTAAAGATACTAAGGCATTTAGTCAACTAATCAGCTATGAAAATAGCTGCATCCAGAGAAAACGTTTATCTGTAAGAAATATCTAATCTGTTTGTGTCCCAAAAAATGTAGGCAGAAATTTATGTGATAGCCAAAGAAACCCGTGCAAAGAGAATAAGAAACAGCTTTTTAATACTCCTACTAAATTATATCAGAGCTCTCTCTCTCTATTATTTTGTTGCAATAAGACCTTGCCAAATTTTAATTAAATAAGAAATCAAAATAAATTTTATGGATGATTTTTATTTTTCTCTGGGGGGTGATGACAATCAGTTATTTAAATACCCTTTTTTTCTATCTTCCTTTTTTTTTCTTTCTCTTTTTGAATGTTTATTTACCTTTTTTAAAGGTTATCTGATCCTAAAAGGGTGGAATATTTTTAATTCATTTTAAAGGAATGTTTGCATATACACTTTAAAAATTTTGGATTATTCTTGTAGGACTTTAACACAACACTGAAAATTTGGCATCAGCAAGCATAATTCAACTAAGAATTGTCTTTGCCTTGTTTGAGGACATTTAGTTTTGAAATAACAGCATTAGAGTCTTTTGAAAATAACAGAACATGAACAGAAAATTATTTCCCTTGGAAAAAACTGTAGCTAATTTTTCCTTTGGCTGATTTGCTGCTGAAATCACACATTCGTATAAATGCCAAGCTATACATATGCATATACATATGTATATGGATGAGCACGTGTGTGCGTGTGTGTGTGTGTGTGTGCATGTGTATGTGTGTAAAATTCCATTCTACAATAATGCTAAAAATTGGAAATTTTGTATTTTAAATAAACACTTATTCATATACAGGTCAAGTAGTAATACAGAATGTTGGTGTTGCTAACACATTTCATCCAAGATTTTAATTAATTAAGTTTTATAATTCCCTCATGCAGTGGGCAAATACTGTCATTATCTCTGCTTTATTGATGGGATTTTGAGAGTAAAATCTTGTTCAAGGTCAAACCAAATCCTGGTCTTTCAAGCCAAAAAGAGAGGGAAATTTGAGATATTTCTTTGATATTTCAGTTGAATCTAAGTATTTGTTGAGTGAGTGAAATATACATTTAAAAAAAGATTTTTAGATCTGAATTTATCAAAATACCTTTTATTTTTTCCTGTTCAGAAGAATGTCATCTAAATTTGAATTTAGTTGAGCTTCATTCAGCCTCAAGAGAGCTGATGAAGAAGAGGCAGATACACATTCATCAGTGGAGACCACTGCGCAGGGGTAGCAAGAGAATGAATACGCCTGCCCAGTTCTCAGCCCAGAATGTGGAATGCAAAAGGGTTCTGCCATCATGGGTTAGAATGGGCACCGAACTCTATAGCATGAGGTTACATTTCTGCTCAACTTGACTTTGAACCTGTGGTACCAGTTTGCTTTCGTTTGGGGGCAGTAAAAATGTCAAGTAACTCAAAACAGATTTGACTATTCCAGATAGAATCACTAGATTTAACAAAAGGTCTCCTAAAAATTCAAAGAGCTATGGGGAAAATTACAGATTTAGAAACTTTGAAGTATAATGCATATCCTGGGCCCAGTCTAGTCTCAGTCCATAAAAATCCAGTGCTTACTTTGTAGCCACCAGACTGAGAAGAATTTTGTCTAAATGGATATTAGGCAATTGATACAGTTATCATTTAACTTTCCAATAATTACAGTTATGAAATGGTTCATCCCTAAGAACTATTCTTGTCCAAAGTTCTTTTCTAATTACACCGTCTCATTTGTTTCTCTATAATAATAGAGGAATGCATTCATCGAGCACTTTCTACTTATCAGCAATTGTATACACCATCATACATGTCTCACAATAGGTAGTTCTATTTCAATTCTCATTTTACATCTAAGGCAGAAAGACAAAGAGTACATAGTTATCATGAGGTAGAATACAGTTTTGAATCTAGTCTGTAGAACTCTAAACTCAAGCCTACAGAACTATCACTACCCTGGCCAGTAGACAGATATTAATATACATACCCATTTTATAAACTGAAGAAACCAAGGTGGTTAATTGACCTGCTAATTGATGTGCTTAAGTTCTCTGGTCTCTATTTTTTTTTTCCTAACAAAGAACTCATTTCATCAGACCTCAAACTTGTGGGATGATATAAATGTATGTTTGCTTGGAGATTTTTGTATGTATTATTTGTAAAGTGACCTATGTATTATACAAATAAATAATAATCTTGAATCAATAGAAATTGAATTTTAAATACAGTAAGGGAACATTAAGTAAGCATTTGAGAAAGAGATCATAAATTCAAAATTTGGTTTCCAAGGTTCATTTTGGTTATGGAGGGCTTTTCAGCTGTTTTAGTGAAAGACATATCATTTATTTATTTCTCCCACATATATTTAAAATTGTCAACTGTATATTCATTGTAAACAGTGAGAAAAATGTAGAGAGATACGGACGCTCTTCAAGATCTTGAATTTCGTTGGTAGTAAAGATCTGCTTTATGAAAGTCATGCGTAACCAGATCCTGTGAAACACTGTATAGATTTGTAAGAAAAGAAAGGCCATTGTCAGCTGGCATTAGTCAGGATGCCTTCATGGAGGTTGTTGATGTTGAGCTGTCTAAAAGGAATAAGAGAATTGGAATTTGCTGAGAATTAAATGCAGAATAAATCACTCTATTATTGCAAGGTTTATCATTCATTGCTAGGCTATTAAGTGCCCTCTCTATGCCAGGCACTGTGCTAAAAGCTGGAAACGCAGTAGTGATGATGAAACACAAAGTCTGAGCCCTCATGAATTGTATGGCTTAGAGGAGAAACCAACATTAAATAAGCAAGTGTTATAAAGTCTGTGCTGTGAGAACTCAGAGCCAGGGAATTTGCCCTAGCATGGGAGTCAGGCAGGCAAAACATCTTTGGGGAAGTGCTCTAATAAGAGATGAAAAAAATCAAGAGAGGTTCTGACTCTGGTTATTATCAGTGTAATACATACATAGAAATAGTTCTTCCATGGCCAACTTCCTCTGCCACTCAGACTATTGCTAAGCAAACTTTTCTGCTACCTGTTGGTGAATACTTAGAGAGTTCAAGTTAATAGAAGGTTATCCTGGGAAAGATATTATGAGGGCTCATTTGTTTCCATCACGTCCTGTTTGGTAGTCACAACGCCGGGAAGGGGTTCCTGGCATCTTGTGAGTAGAGGCCAGGGTCCTCCAACAACAAAACACACCACAACACAACAACCCTGCCCGGTCCTCCAAAACAAAAACAACAAAAAAAACAAAACAAAAACAAACAAAAAACAAAAAATCCTTATTGTGAGGAGTCATGGAGGTAGGTCAGCTGAAGTTGTTTGTACTTACTTTAGTAAGCATAAGGGAATATCATTTCAAGTTTTTGGGCTGAGGCTGAAGCGGGCAGTAAAAAAAGACCTATATTTTAGAAAAATAAGTCCAATGATATTAATAGCATGAGAGGAAGAGAGAGCAAGTGGTGGTGGGGAATTATATCCATAGTATAGATCAGGAGTCATAAGAGTTTAAACTGGGGATGATGACAATAGGGACAGGGGGTAAAAATGATGTGTGCTGAGACACCACCGAGGCCGTGACTTTCAGATGTGTGGCACTGGCATCATTGAAAAATAGGCACAGCAGGAAGAGGGGTTTGGGGGAAAAAAATGAATTAGGTTTGGACATGTAATTGAGGTGCTGGCAAGGCCTCCAGTTGGGACTGCCTAGCCACTGAGCTCAGGAGCTCAGGGCCATGACCGAGTCTGGGGACCATGTTAACATCTTTCTTCTAAGCCACAGTCCTAAACTGGCACCCTGTAGGCCCCATCTGGACTACAGATGTGTTTTGTTTGGCCCACAGAGTGTTTTAAAATTCTTTAAAATTTCCAACAACATATACATCGAGAGACTGCACATAGAAACCCATCTTTTTAGCTTATCTTGAAATATCAGAGCATCTGGCAATTCTGGGTTCTCATTTTTGCTCGGCAGCAGTTTGAGCTGAGGCTCAGCTGCCCCCTTCAGACAGATCGGGCTGCCTCGGCGTCTCCACTCCCTATTAATTTCACCTGGCACATCTCACACATTTGCTTTACCTGCCTCAAATCTAAGTTTGCAATCTCTTTTTTTAGGTTATGGTTGCATCATCTATGAAGCCTTTCTGGAGATGCTCCCTCAGCCTCCACTCGTTACTACGTTATTCTCACCTGTACTTCCTCAGTCGTGTCTTATTTCTATAGCATCTCCTATCACTCCCTCCAGATTGACTTTCTTCTGTTGTGGACATGCATATGTCTCCCTTAATCTGCAAAAGCTTCCCTTAATCCTAGCACCTCCCAAGATCCCTTGCCCTTTAACTCAATCATTTTGTTGAATGAATGAATGATTATGAGTTAATGAACCTACTGCTTACTATTCATTTCTCTGGGAACCCCATATTCTTGTTAACTTTTTGAAAATGTTTGTCTCTTTCTAACTCGCTTTTCAAATCCTGTTTCCTTGCCCTCTGAGCCACCTAGCTATTAAGCCCCACTGGTTTCTTTCGTTTTATTTGAGTATGCCTAAGACATATTCTCAGTGATGGCAGCCGTGATGTCTTGAGACATTAGCCCTTTCCATGATCCTCATCAACTCCTCTTACTTTATCTGGGCAGTCTGTATGCCTCCTCTGCAAACACAGCTTCAAACAAGTAAGGCCCTGAGCTCTCTCTTCCCCCCAAACAGATTTCCATCCTAAGTCCCTCCTACAGTGTAATTTTAGAGCTGCTACCACACACCCCTACATGCATCTGTTTGCCAAACTTCATTACATTCCTTCAGAAACCCCTCTGTCATTCTTTCTGGGAATCTAATCCTTATCATGGGAGACAGCACAGTGGGCTGGTTCAGAACATGAGCTGTGGAGTCGGGCTAACCTGAGCTGCGGTCTTAACCGCCCCACTCCATCGCTGGGATGCTCATCGGCAGGATGACGTTGTTTGGAGGATTAATTAAGGTAATATTTGCAAAGGGCTTAGCACAGTGCCTGGCTCATTTGAAGCATCATTAGCATCAACATCATCATTCTTCATCATGATTCAAGCCCACTGTCTACAATAAATCTTTTCCAACAAGGTCAGTCCTCAGATCTCTCCTCTAATTCCTACTGCATTTCTTATTTGGGCTTTTCAGAATTCACCCATTTTACAGTTCATAATTATATGACCAGGTTGTGAGCTTTCAGAGGACCTCTTTGGGCCCCAATCAGCATATTCTAAATACCAAATTTGTACATGACTTTCCATGAATATTTGTGTGATAAAAATATATATATATTTATGCTGTGAAGCACAAAGCTATCTTAAAACAGAGTTCCATTACCTTTTCATTTAACCAGAAAGAAACTGTTTCATGTATCTTATCTATCAATTGTGGGGTTTTAAAATAGGAATAAGCTATACTAAGTAGCAAGACAGCAGCCATTCTCAGGAAACTGGGACTTTACACTTTAATTAAGAACTTGTAGTTAAGCATCTGGCCAGAAGATGGTGCAGTGTTCAAGGGATCGTTCCCTCTGAAAGTCAAGACTGATTTTGAAGTAATGAAATTGCAACCCTACCAAGTGTATAAAGAAATAGAAGAAAGTGATGCCAGTTCAGCTTTGACACTATCCTAGGGCTTAGCAAGTGTCAGGCTTTCATGTAGTTTTTTACTTCCTACTGCCTAGTGTAATGAGCTGGAGGATTCTTCTAATTAGCTAAATATTATTGTACATCAGAGTGGGGCCATGCTTCCTGTACATTCTTATTTGTGTTTTGTCAGCCAAGGGAAGAAAGCTGTTAGAGGCATGAGCAGATGTAAGAAAGGCACAAAACATGCCAAGAAGTCATGGCACTTCTTTGCTATTAGATGAGTCATTTTACTTCGCATGTTTTTCGTTTTGATATTAGTATGAATCCCGCAAGTCAATATGTCTGACTGGAAAAATCTTTTGTGTGTGATATAAGTAAATGCAGTGCATATATAGTATATGCATGTCAAAGTTTTCTCTACTCCTGACAAAGTCATACAAGAAGGTTTTATTGATAAAATAGCCATTGTAAATTACAAGCTGGCATAATTTCATTATTATGATTTACAGTTGTAGTTAGCCAGGTAAATAACATTTCAATTTGCTTAAATTACTTGCTTACATTGGTTGGAAACTAATTTTAAAGAAAAAGACTTAAAGTTGGTGCTGATCAGCCATCTTCTATCAAGTTTGTGTATCATGTACTTGCTTCGTTTTTTTTTTTTTTACCATGTAAAGTCTTCTGAAAATTGAGAACTAATTTATTATCATGTAGTTATTAGCACAATCACAAAAGAGGTCACTGGTCTTTCCTTTAATTTCTGTCACAGGCTGCAGGCCGTATTATGCTAAATTAAGGATACGGGGAGATAATTAACATAGCAACTCTGGCAAGTTTAATAGGTGAGTGATGAACATTTAGAGTTGGGTTTCAAAATCCATGTCTTAATTACCACCCTCCTGAGTAAAGTGATGAAACAGTGCTCCAGCACATGTATTACGGATACCCTCTATCAGGCCAAAGTTTTTGTGAGTTGCCTATAAAACCATTATTAGATTGAGAGACTTCAAAGCAAGAGGGGAAAAAGTATGTTGTGTTTTGTTTTTAAAAAACTACATGAGATTGTATACCACAACCTTATACAATATATCGATTATATTGCAATAAAGCTAGAAATTTTTTTAAAAAACTACAGGAGAATTTTAAGCTGTTCCAATATATTGCTCTTCCAGAAATATCCAATTTTTGCAACAGTTCTCACCTGGGGTGATTTTGTCCCCTTGGGGACATTTTGCATTCTCTATTTCTGGATGTCACAACTGAGGGATGGGGAGAAGGTGCTACAGGCACCTTTGGATGGAGGACTTGGATGCTGCAAACATCGTACAATGCACAGGACAGTCTTCCACAGCACAAAATTAGCCCAAAATGTCAATAGTGCGAGGCTGAGAAACTCTGACCCAGAAGCATCCACTCTATTAGTTGTTTTTCGCCACGGGTTGCCAACAGGTGTCACCACAGGCCCTGCTCTATCTGCAGTATTGTCAAAGAGAGAGTCAGTCCATAAACCCTGGTAACATATGGAATGAAATCCCAACTGTAAAGCTTTTGTGGAAGGCAGTTACATGCTGGTGAGCTGAGGCCTATGTAACCAAAATTGATCAATTACACAAATTAAGCATAGCCCTTAAGGAATTTATTTTATTGGTCTGGACATCTGTTGCAGTATTGTCCAAATCCAAAACTCAAATGGTGCCTCCGGTTGCCAAGTTAGGCAAGAAAATCTAGTAGCTATAAAAGTACAACTGAAAACCCTATATTAATATCACGTCCATCTGCTGAATGTTACATAAATATGCAGACTTTTTATTTTCCTTGGGAATAACATTTATTTTTACCGTGCCCAGTTTGACATTCTTATGACATTCTGTTCAGTTTATTACATTGTAACTTTAAATGTTTCTTCAAAAATGCATTTATAATGTTGTTGTTAATCTTTTTTCAAGGGTCCGTACCACCTGTTTAACTTATAGTTAAATAGAGAAGTCCTTTTTCTTATAGGAAGAATGGGAAATCTTTGGACAAAGAGGCTCAGAAAAGATTTTGAGTAACACTTGTGTAGTGTAAAGGGAAATTATATAACAGCCATGAATGCTAATATTTCATCCTGCTCTTTTACAAGTTGAAATGTAATCTCCATTTTAAACTAAATTAGCATCATTTCCAAACAGAGTATCATATTTATATCAGATTTATACAACCACATCAGATTACTATTAACATGTAAAATAGTCTCTTTTTGCTGTGGGTAAAAAAATAGATTGAAGAAAATGACTTGATTTCTGCTGTAATGTCAGGGATTTAAATTACTCTTGAGTGGACATGTTTAGGTTGAGATTTGCTCCAGCATTGAAGAAACAGCAAGTAGGGGCAGCTTTACCTTAAGAACCTGTTGTGATCCTGGCACTAACAAACCAAAGTACATCTGAAAATCATGATGTTCTTATCATGTCCATCTGCCGAATGTTAAATAAATATGTTAGCTGGTTATTTAAATATGTCGAGTGGTTAAGCCAACTGGAAAATTATAGGATATGTGTAGGAAAACTTAGAGGACATTTTTGTTCATGTTTCTTCCCCCTTCGTTCTCATTTTACATATCCACTAGAACACTTTTTAGTAGTCAATTATTGAGTGGATTGTAGTTTAATAATAAGATAAGCCAGGATGTTCAGAGAAACTTAAAAAGCAACCCCCTCCCTGCCCCCCTGCGACAACAACAAGAAAAATCCCACACAACAGAGCAAACAAAACTTAGTACAGGCTTCGGGGAGACTTACGAAATTTTCTATTTTAAAAGAAAAAATCTATATTTACAGATAACATTTTATCAAATGCATCCTAAAGAACATTTTTAATTGTATAAGTGGCATATGCTTACATTTAGATAATATAAACTAAAAAGAATGTTAAAAATAAAGTTAATTTTCTGTATTTTAAATAAACATATATTGACCCTAAATTACAAGGGTGTGAGAATCCAGAACAGGGTAACCATAGGTGTCATTTTTCCTTTACTAGAAAGTCAAAATTAATTGACTATCATTTGTAACAGAATTTTAAATCTGTCCACATTTTTGGAACTACAAAAGGGAGGGTTAACTGGATAAATTCCAAATAAATTTACTTTTAAGGAAATACATTTCAATGTTAAAGAAGATAAACGTCAGAGAAATGAAGTCGTCTGAGGCCTGAATTGGCCATGGAGGTGAGAGGGGCCAGTTATTTGCCATTTATGTATTGGTGGACGAATCCTGTTTGAAATAAGATGAGATACTTTAATATTTGTGCTTGTACTGAAATGGGAGGAGCGTAACTGCAGAACATAAGGTCACCGGCCAGAGACTGCTTTACATACTTGTGGGATGAGTAACTAGTTGAGGTCTGAAGGCATGAAGGAGCATCTATCTGCAGGAGACCTAAGACCAGACCTCCTTGCCTCTGCTTCTGTCAGCCCTAATGTCTTAGGCAAGTAAGTTACTCCATTGGTGAGACAACCAGTATGGAAACTATCACAAAGCAGTTTGTACTGGAGGGCGGGGAGGGGGAGGGCAGAGTCAACAAAAGGTATCCCACGCTCAGAATTCAGCACCATATCAACCTCTAGGGATCCTTGTGATTTCTATTCACGCACCCAGTTAAGTAGATGAATGGTTGAGAAGAGGAGGTAACTTCTTTTGGAGAGACCGACTCGAACTGACCCAACTAAGAATATAGCTCTTTGATCCCCAATAGTCTTGAAACCAACAGGCATTTTCTTTTCCTGTAACGGAACTGCTGCATTTATTGAAGTCATAAGCTCGTAGTCTATCTTTAGACTCCTGATGTAATTTCTGAATCACCAACCATTTCTAAGACCACAAGATATTTAAAAATAAGATAAGAATTATTGACTGAAACTCCCTGAAGCCTGAGAGGAAAGTGAAGATACGCAGCAGAGGTTTACAGTGGAATTTCTCTCCTGTAGTTTGTGCACATTGAAAATGACATGATCTATCCCAAGGAATAACTTAAGGCCTGATCTACTTAAACAGCTCCGAGTGATTTGTCATAAACGTGCTTATTTGGAAGGGTTAGCAGTAACTGCTTATGGGAGGTGGTGGGGTTAACTACCAAAATCGTGCATAACTTGGATCCTGTGTATGGCAATTAATCAAGAAATTATATTCTTTGACTTTCTAACAACCCACACAGAGTGCTACATCTGTGGCATGTTTAAATAGAGAGAGAAATGAAATATTTCTTTTAATAAAATGCTAATGGTTTTGTTTTGGAGAAAAAAATATTGAAATATTGTGGCGTTAGATTTATCTGTATGAGGCTTTCTCAAGTCAGAGTCAATAAGTACTTATGATAGGAAACCAACTACTTCTTGAATATGATATTCCAGTTCTCCAAATGACTCCAGGATTATGGCAATCTCCCTTTATGATGTGAAGTGAGAGCACAGGAACGAACACTGTTGCAGAAAACTGTCACAGCCAAAGCTATTATTCTGGGCATTTGTTACATTTTCAAGGATATTATTTAACCAACAGCCCATTGGAATATGTTAATAAAGACAGGTAGGGCATTGCCGTTTCTTTGTGTTGTCCTTCACAGGCATAACTTGCACCCAATTAGTCCCTCTAATACTTGGATTTTCACAGCAAGGATTATTGGAGAATGCCTACTGTGGTTAGGAACCCAGAACTTAACAATTCTCTTTGAAGGTTACTTTTACAAATTCAATTTTCAAAAAGTTAAAAGAGGTATTATAACTGTAAAAAGGAAAATTTTCAGCAACCAGAGTGGTTCTGTAATGTCTTATTTCACTTCTACGATCATTTGGGATGAGGTTAGTTTTGATATTTTATTTTTAATTAACTTTTTAAAAATTACAATTTGATAAATATTTACAAAGCATCTAATTTATGCTGACACTGGGCAGAAGATAGACTTCTGCCTTTCAGGATCTCATAGTGCAGCAAAACAGACAAAATTATGTGAAATATTTAGAATGTGGTAAATGCAACACTAATGAAATAACTAAGTGCTGGATGCTTACCATCTGCCAGGCACTGCATCATTCTTCTCTTTTACAGACAAGGGAACTGCAGCTTGGAGGAGGTCAGATCATATAATTAACAAAAGGAAGGGCTAGCATTTAAAGGAAGCTCTATGAGGTTCTGGCTCCCATCCTCCTTACACTTCACTTACTTATTATAGAAGTATGTACAAAGCACTATCCTAGGTCACAGCTGATGTTGATATAGTGTTTACCTCACGTGAGGCACTTTGCACCCATTGCTGCACTTACTTATCCTCACAACAACCCAAGATACTGTTATTGTCCCATTTTACAGATTAGCAAACTGAGGCTCTCAGAGGTTAAGCAACTTGACCAAGTTTGTGCATGTAGTGCCAGAGCAGCAATTTGAGTATAAGCTCTTAACCACTCAAGTTTACTTCTATGGGATATGAGGAAGACATTATTTTACCCGGAGAGGTGGGCAGGTATAGTTTGGTGCAAAGAAGTCACAAGGTGATCAAAGAAAGTTAGACATGATCTTGATAATATGTATGTCAGACTTCCTCTGACCTAAGTTAATAAAAGGATATATTTTGGAACCTTTCAGAAATTTCTCTGAAAGTTGTAGATTTGAATTCCTTGCACTGTGAATATCCAACACAATATCTGGGTATTCAGACTAATAAGAATTGCAGGAGAGGTTGTTGTTGTTTTTTTTTTTTTGGTTGTTTGTTTTTTGTTTTTTTAAATTTTGAAATAATTGTAGACACATAAGAAATTGTAAGAACAGTAGAGAGGTACAGTTTACCATTAACCCAGCCTCCTCCAATGGTAGCATTTTACATACTAAGTAGACTATAGACCTTATGTGGATTTTATCGGTTTTAGATGAACACTATTGTTTTGATAGTTCTTTGAAATTTTATCACAGGTATAGATTTGTAACCATCAAGAGGTAATTCTTTTTAATGCTAGAATAAAGAAAAATAAAAATAAAATATTTTGAACAACAATCATTTTGTTGTATGACGTCTTTATGTTTAGGGGTTACTTTGCTGAATATCCTATTCTTTTAAAATAATTTATGTTTTAATGGAGTATTACCAGGATGCAAGAATAATTTTTCATAGTACAGAAAGGTTACACTTTATAGAAAATGATTCTCTTAAGAGTATGTAAAATGATTCCATTAAAAAAATAAGATTCCCATACATATATGACTTAAAAATATTCAATTTAATTTCTAAACATGTATAGATGGAAGTGACAGGCTCTTGATTTTTCTGTGTTTTTCAAACCATAAGCAGTCAACACTGTATTGAGGTGTATATTCAAAGACGTGGCCTTATATTAATTAACATGGGCTACTGTTCATTATAATTCTGTACTTTTTATTTTGTAGCTCTTTTTTCTTAGGATATGGAGGTAAAACTCAAGTTTTCAGTGTGTTCCCCAAAGCCCCAGACACATGAGCTTAAAAAGGGGTTAAATTTTAATGAAACATACCTGCTAGTCAATGTGCCTTAAATTATAATTTTAAAAGCCAATCATTTTCTTTTTTGACTGACATGTGGCATTTTGGAGAAAATTTTAAATCTTCGGTCTGTAAGAGATGAATTTGGGGGGCTTGTAGGTGCTGTATTTAGAACAGAAAAAAAAAAGGGATAGCTCAGAGTGAAGGGGTTGATTTTAAATCATTTGTAATTATGCCTCACAAAGAGACAATCAGAGAACATCCATTTTATACGTTCATCTGCCTCTGACCTAAGCTTTCTGGTTTCTGTCTCCTTTCTTTACAAACTCTTCAGTTATGCATAGATGCACACATTAGAGAGGAAATTGGGGCTAATGATTTAGGAATGTGCTAATTAATTCTCATTATGTCCTATGAACCGAGAGAAATAAGTGAAAGGTTGTCTGCATATGCATATACACTATGTATATTTTTCCACACTGTTTTCTTCTGAAGGAAAGTTATGCTATTTTTTTTCTTCCTTAGGTTCTCATGCACAGTGACAGCTAGCAGTGTCCAAAGTGCTGTCATTACGACTAGAGATGTGATAAAAAGAAACAGGGATTGAATTTTCTGTAAGTAAAAGTGGCTCCAGCATTGAGAGAGTATAGGTAATCAGATACCTGTTCTCCTTCAGTTTCTTAATTTAAACATCGTGATTCCTAATTAGCAGTTAGATTGCATTCATTGCTATTTTGTCTTTGGTTATCAATGATGATCAGCCTTTGTGAAACAAAGATATGTAATCACGCTAAGGACACTCATGGATTTTTTTTTAAAGGTTTTAACTAACATTGATAATAGGTTTTCCAGTAGCTTGAAGGGTAGCTTTCAACATTTCTTTTCCAGCTGAACTATTTCCTGAGTTCTGTCCAAGCCCTCTATAGTTAAAGAAAAGGCTTTTTGACACTTAATAGACAATGTTGTGGCTTTTTTTCTTCGTCAGACAAATGTATAGGTTCTTAAACAGCCATATTGCACTATCATAATTGAGACACCTTGTGGAAATGGCAATTATATGGTGACTCGTGTCAAAAACATTCAGAATAAATTATGTTTTACATAGTTTTTAAAAACTTCGAAAGGTCTCTCTCTCCCTCCCTCCCTCTCTCTCTCTCTCTCTCTCTCTCTCTCTCTCTCTCTCTCTCTCTCTCTCTCTCTCTCTCTCTCTCTCACCCCCTCTTAAACATTAAGTAAAGCCTTTGCATTTCACATTTTACCTAAGTGTTTCCAGCTTTTCGCTGGGTTTAACAAAACTCCAAATTAAATCCCCAGATCAAAACAATTTGTGCGCACTCAGGTACTCTTCATTCCTGAAAGGACAACAAAGTGTATGTTCAGGGTGCTCTGGCTACCAGCTTGGCTGCTTGCTCCTGCTCTCAAGTTAGTTCCACTTCTGTTTATTCTGCCCTGAGCTCAGCGAAAATCCAAAGCCAGCCTCTTCAAACAACACGTTTTTGTTTGTGTTTTTGTTTCCTGAGCTGGAGTTTATTTTGTGCCCTGGATCCTGTGAGTAATCCTAACATAAAGAAAAACTCTCCTTCCCACCAGTGAGAGAAGCGGGGATCTGAAAATAAAGATAAAAATTAAAGCTTTAATCCAAAAAGCAAAGGGTTTGGGAAAAGAGAGAAAAGAAAAAAAAAATTGAACGGCAAGGTAAAAAACAAAAAAAGTAAAGCGTTTTAATAAAGACTTCAGTAAATAACAGGTGTCTGATGAAACATAGTAAAATAAATAGCAATAAACTCAGCTTATGTGGCCCACATACTTGACATACATTTTAACTACTAGGTCATTTTTTGTGTGTGTGACTCAATAGAGGATGTTTCATTTGCATAATAATGACAAGAATTTTAATACAATACATAAATTTCTTTTACTGCTAGGTCATTTTAATTTATGAAATAAATTTGTGTTTTTACAAATTTGAATGTAGAACATATGTTTAAATATTGAAATCTATTTTTTTTATTGATAGTATGAAATGGGGCAATAGCCCTATTGAAAATTGTTTCTAATTGGGGTAAGTGTAAGTTATTTTAATTACAAAAATGGTTAAAATGGTTTCAACCTCTCAGCACGTTGAGAATGGTGAAATTTCTGTAACTTCCTCACAGGGAATTTCATTTAAAAAGTTATAATGCAAAGGAACTTTACTCTTTGTTTTAAAGTTGCCCAGTGTCCAGTCAGAGATCAAATAAATATTAGGACAGATTTAGAGTATGGGATTCCAGTGGCTAAACTTATAAGACCACACTAACGGACACAGCAAAGTGGCATTATTTCAACTTAAGCCATTTGTGACTACAAATGTGCAGGTATAGTATAATGAAATTGTCCTATCCTTGTAGTCTCAGGCATTGACACTTTTCTTTTTGAAGCTATAGAGAACATGAACACAAGTAATTGAAAAGTGAAATATTCAGGCCATGAAAAGAAAGAAAATATATTTATTTATAGAGTGCCCACTCTTTGTTATTACTGTGCTAGTCGTAGGAGATATAGTGGTGCCCAGGATATAGTTCCTGCCCTTGTGGAGCTTACAGTCTTTCAGAAAGATAAATCAGAGAAAGAAGTAATAAGAAAGTGAAGAACAGGGAGTTAGTGTTACTGACGCACCCAGGAAAATGAGGTTCTTGCTTTAGCTGCTTTTCCCCCCTTTCTTCGCTTTCTTACCCTCTCTCTTTCTCTTCCCTCTTTTTTTACTCCCTTCACTCTTTCTTTCCTCTCTTTCTCTTTTTTCCCCTCTCTTTGTTCCTCTCCAAACAATTCAGCCAAACTCATTTTTCAAAAGAGAAACAATCTGAACATTATTTAGAAAGAGACATACTATCATAGTGGTTATAGCTATAAGCTTTGAAGGGTGACTCAGATTGGGATCCTGTCTCTGCCATTAACTAGTTTACAAACTTGGCCAAGAGAAATTACCGCCATATATGTGTGTGTGTGTGTGTGTGTGTGTGTGTGTGTGTGTGTGTGTGTGTATCAGGGTTAACAATACTTCACAGGAATGTTCTAAGGATTACATGGTACACTGTGAGTAAAGTTCCTGGCTCAATTCCTAGCAGACAGTGAGCATGCTAAAATTGTTAGCTCCTACTATATTATTATTATTATTATTATTATTATTACCATTGTTTTGACTTTTATATTCTAGGAGCAATGTCTATATTATAAAATAGCTAAGAAATGGTGAATGAAATAATGATCAGTTGAAAATTTTTCTCTGAAAATAACCAGCTAGCTTTGATATTATGTAACTCTTTATCTTTGGTTAGCTTTTTCTTTTTTGCCCATTCACAAAAGCAGGTTTCTAAAGTTAAAATTAAAAACCATTTATAACAAACTAGGTTTTTAGATAAACCTTTAAAGGCTCTGCCATATTAGATACAATTGCTATCTTTTTCTCTGAACATTTTGAAGACTAAAGATTTAGCCAAATTTCAATTAGTCCCTTTTGGAGACAAGGAAATTTATTTATTAATATTTACTTTGATTCAAGAGTGACTGAGATACATACCTCAGTGTGTCCATATAACGTGATAAGATTTTCTTGTGTCTTATGATATCAGTCTTACTGTATTATAGACAAACCCTATTAGGTGCTGTGTGAATATGTATTCACCAAAAATCTCTCTTCCCATGAATGGTCTATTCATTTTCCTGCCTCCTATTTTGTTTTTATGATTCGATGTGCCTGAAATGCCATTCTCTCTAGATTGAAATGTTACTTATTTTTTAAGATCTGATTCCAGTGTTTTTGGTTGTGTAATTTCTTTCCCAGTCCCCCTGGGAAGAATAAACTGGTCTCTTCTTTGGATGCCGTGGCCGTTTGTTTCTCTCCCTGGTACAGGATGGCTGCATAAGTTAAGTGCCTTTCCCCACCCCCATACACCATGAACTTCTTTATGGCTGAATTTATGTCCTATTCATCCTTCCAGAAAACTAGATTCCTGTCTTCAAGGAGTTCCCAGTCCAAGCAAGGAGGCAGACATATAAACGCGCAGTTACATTTTGATTTGTAAAGTGATATAAAACAATTGTCTAAATTAGTGCACACAGATTAGCGCAAACTTACTAAAGAACCCTGCTTTTCTCTTGTAAGAAATGAGCAGTCGGCATGTAGGTGTAGTGTGTTTCTTAAAATAGCAATGTTTTCCTAGTGTTTGTATCAATATTTATGTTGTTGCTTGTGCTCTGTAAAAAACGTCCAAAACTCTCAAATGACATTGTATATCTAATGTTAGTGACAAGGAATTTAGAAGTCTGTTGAAACTGTAATATACAACTGGATTATGCTCAGTGCTCCAAACCAAATAAAGTATCGCCGAACTTTAACTGTAAGCTAAGACGTTAAGTGCCTCTTATTTGTTGAGTTTTGCCTCCCTAAATTGCTCGGTTTGGCAGAAACCTTTAAAAGTATTTATAGTTTAATTGGTATGTGGTTTATTTTAAATTATATTAAAATGACCTGCTTATATTAAAATGACATGCTTTCCAAAACCTAATATTGCCTTAAAAACATCATTGTGGTCTTGATAGATTTCAAAGTGTTATTCTACAAACAATGGAGAGGATTTCAGACAGACACACAGCCCGTATCGCAGTATTTTTGTTTGTGCAGAGCTCCCAGTACATAGTTATAAAATCGTTTTCTCTTTTATATATGGCCAGTGTTTGGAAATTATTTTAAAAAATTATTTTAATCTTTTTGGTGCCTGTCTTTTTTTTTATAGTCACTCTGGATTAGTTGAATTACAACAGGCTCATAACACCATAACCTTTATCCATATATAGCCAAGCAAAGCTTTCTGCTGTTAAGTAGAACTTATGAATACTTTAGAGAAGGAAAGCATAGCTATTCTTGAGCAAACTTGAGAGTTTAGAAACATTATTTTGAAATGTGCTTCCTTAAAGTCAGAAGAACTTAATTAAGTTCCCAGGGTTAATTGTTTCTGAAGTGTTAACATGTCATTTGTCTATTCAAACTCCAAAGCAAATCTAATACGGGATTTAATAATCTGTTTATGTGAATAGAAATTTGGGGTGGGGGTGGCGTGGGAGAAGAGGGAAAAGCTAATAGGCTTTTACCTAGTTAGTGGGTTTAAGGAAGAATTCTTTCTGTCTTCATTTGAAACAAAAGGCAAATCCTATGTTCAAAACTCCTATTTGGGAGTATAAATTGGGGTGACAAGGAAGTTTCAGAACAAAACAGTATTTTTATACTTTGTTCATTTCATATTTATCACTAGCTTGTTTGCTAATTTTCATTTGCAAGAGGCAATTCTTCCAGCTAACTGGGTGCCTCAATGGGCCACTGATTTCTTTGAAGTGACAGTCTGTAAATATGCATAAAAAAGGGATGCAATTAGCGTGTGTGTGGTTCATTGCAGCCTGATTCCATTGGCAAGTTTACCCACAGTGTTGATAAGCTACATTATCTAGAAAATTGGCCGCTGAAAAACAGCACCTCTGATTGCCAGCAAAGGTTCCAGATAACAGGGTGCTGAAGAGAAATATAATTGAGGTTGAATATATTAACCAAGGTGTCACATGCTCCTTAGAAGCTCTAATTTATCAGCATGTTGGAATTTTTATTAACATTTGGAATGCATTTCTACCACACTAATGAAGTGGAATTGGCAGTTCAGGTTTTAGTTATTGTCATTTCTGAGAAGTTAAATGTAATTTCTCGTTAGACACAGTTATGTAAATATATTTGTTCGGGGGCTAAAAAAATTATACATTTCGCAAAATACAAATATGTTGTTAAGAGGCAGTGGAACAAATCAGTGATGGCTCAAGTCCTGACAACCAGCCACATATTTATGCTGCATTCTGTATGTTACAGCTCTTCTTTGTGGGGGGAATTTGAGAGAAATGAAGGAAGCTTAATTTTATTAACTCTGCGACAGGCTCACTATGATGAAAAGCAGTGAAAATTAGCCACTGTTTTAGCAGGCTAGCACATCTAAAAGGATTTTAGGATTAAACTATTTTTTTTTAAATGAAAACTGGCTCAAATTATAAGGTGAATTAAGCATTTGTGGAAAATATCTGCTTTTTTTTTTCCTTTCCTTTTGGAAATACCCAAGTTCATTTTCTAATTTTGATAAATAGATTTTTAAAACATATTTCTTAGCAATAACATTAATTTCTATCAATTAGAAATAAATTGAAGTACACAAACTTGAAATAATTTCAGGTTGCATGTATGTGATAAAACTATATATTTTTTTAAAGCAAGGGAATAAAAATCAGAAACTTTGGAATAATGAAAGAGGACGAGTCAGAAATATCATGAGAAACACACGCAGGCAGCTTTAGCTCTATAGTTCTTAAGTTACGCAGTGGATCTAAGAGTCTTTCGTTATTAAAATTCATAATCACATGTATGTAATGTTTCTATATCATATATTATAATGCAAAACATTTTTAAAAGGAAATAGCTCCATTTTTATTGATTCATAAATGTTTCTTCATGGAAATGATTACAAATTGCAGTCTATAGAGCACTGTGTATTTGTAACACACTTAGTATTACTTAATTGCACACATCTCCAACCTCAGGGAATGATGCCTGTATTTCTCCTTCATGAGGAATAGATATAGCAGTCACAAAGCAATGGTTCCCTTAAGACAAATGACCCATGTAAGACATTTTCTCAGCTTTCCCTTTGTATTCACTCCTTAGCAACTGCCAGCCTTGTATTGTCCTTTAGGTTCCTAATGTTATTTCTTCTTCTATAAGCTACTACCACTCCTGATAGTCCTTGACCCAATTCTTTATCCCTGTTGCATTTTTTTCTCTTCATCTTATTACATTTTCATCCTCTAGCCCTCAGCTATAAACTTTTAATCCCTGTCACCAGTCCCATCACACACTCTAGATGTGTGTGTGTGTGTGTGTTGGGGGGTGGGGTCGGCAGGAGTTGTTTCCTTTACCAGCAGGAACTTCTGATTGGAACTGGGTTTGCATAGGGAAGCCTCATGCCTGTTGTACAGGTAGCCTTAAGCTCATGTCAAATTAGATATTTCCTAGGATTCTCATTACGGTGAATGCAGTTAACTTAGCATGTATTCCACTCTTTTTCTAGTGTCATCGCTTAGGTAGCTAAATCTACAATTCCCAGACTCTCTTGCAGCTAGGGTTCTAGAAGAAAATTAGATCTACGCAGGTGCACACAGGAGCTATTTGGCAGATGGAAGCAAGGCAGGAGCATTTCCCTGTAGTTATTTCTAGTTGCAGATGCTGGCAGGCATGAGACTGAAGATGTTGGGTTTGATTGCAGCAGTGTTCTCACGGGGGTCGGGTGGTAGTGGTGCTGGCCCTGACTCTGGATCATGCCTATGTTGCTGTGTCTTTGAACTCAGCAGTCAGGGGGGCAGCTTCTCGATTTCCCACAGCATCGAGTGAGGCAGATATAGAAGCTCCGCCTGATAGGCTGATTGCCTTGCCTCACTTGCTTCTTGAGCCTTTCCAATAATTTTGTAAGCTCTTAATTCCATGTGTTAAACCACTTGAGCAGAAAGTGGTTTAGATTTGAAAAACTTAACCCTGATCAACACACCCATAAATCTGGTTCAGGTGACTCAGTAATGGGGCCAGGCCCAGGGTGAGGCAAGAGAGGGACCTAGGGAACAAAATTTAGGGAAGTGCTCACATTAGTGTTGTGGAAATGTCTCCTTAAGTTTCGCATCCTAGGCACTTTTCTTTCCTAATCCTAGTGTTGGTTCTGCTCAATAATTAAATAGCAGATGTTATTTATTATAAAATAATTAAATAACACCTATAGTAGATGTTAGCAAAATCCAACCCATGGGCTCAATCTGACCTACTGTTTATTTAAATACAGTTAATTGAAACAGGGCATATCTTTCTTTTATGACTTGTCTATGACTACTTTAACACTACAATAGCAGAATTGAGTCATTTCAAAAGAGACCACAAAGCAGAACATATTTCCTATTTGCTTCTTTACAGAAAAAGGTTGCTGCTCTGTGCTCTGTGGCACTGTGGATACGCCTTCATGTGTGGAGTCCGACTGCCGGAGATCAAATTCTGGTTTCCTTCTGACTGGCCGAGTGGCTGGAGCTCTGTGCAGGGGCATGATGGAGATTGTGCACACACCTTGCCAACTCCACATTTACAGATCATGTTAGAAGCTTGAAATCAGCCTTGGTAGGAATATTTACACCAGGAAAATTGGCAAATGCTACACATCAGGGCTTCTCCAGACACCAGCAATTGAACATTTGCTGCCTCCATAACTGTTAGATTCTTCTTCAAAATGATGTAATGATGCAATTAGTACCCCAGCAGGATCCCCACCCAGCCCCTAACTGCTGCAGCTAATAGCTGATACCTTGTGTCCTCCTCAGGGGGAGCCAATGACTTGTTGATATAGGGGTTAAAAAGCCCAGTTCCTGTGCACCATTCTGTGGTGCAATTTAGGCCCAAAGACTTCTGCCGTGGATCCAACCACAGCTAGACTTTCCCTGCGACCATATTCTCCATTGTCTCCCTCACGATTCTACTTCACTTCTTCCATAACAGGGCTTGTTCTAAGAAGCTTGCCCCAGGATCCAGACTAGCATGAAGAGAGAGAGGCATCTAGAATATAGACTGTAATGAGACGTTCACTTTCAAGGTTAGCAAGCTGCATGTTCCTGAAAATGAATGCCTCTGAGAATTTTGTTATAGGATGCTTCACTCTTCTTACCCTATTTGGGTCCTGCTTCTCCCAGTGAGTCACATGCTCCTGAATTCCCTCTTTAGGCTCTACTAGTAAGAAACCCAATCTAAAACAAGTAGGAGTAATAATAAATTGTTTGTTACCTACTGATTATTTTTAGGACTAAATGAGATAAGGTATGGAAAGCACTTAGAACAGTGACAGATGGACAAACACATAGGTAGATGGAAAGATAGATTAGCTTTTGTACCTTTGTGTATGCTTTCCCCTCACCTGAAACAAATCCTCTGCTTCTATTTGCTTATCCAAATGGCATTTTTATCCTCCCCAAGAATGATTTTGTCTGTGACACCATCACTAGTTGCAGCATTCTATATCATATACTCTTTCTCTAAATTACATAACTCTCTAATTCCCTGACTTCATTGTTTTTTCTGCCAACTGAATTGTTTTCCCCCATTCCATTGTATCTCTGCCTATAGCTTGTTATCTGTATGATAACTTACTTGAAGAGATTGACGCACATGGGAAAAACAATATAATGATAGTGTAAAAATTATCCTGAACGCAACTTAAAAAAAAAAAAAATTAGTAGCTGTGGAAATGTGGTTCTTGTCCTTCCTTGGTGTTCATATACAAGGATCACCCAGAGCCCATGGATTATTCTCAGTGCCATGAAAGGATGTTAGAATACAGTCTGTTTGTATTGCCTGCAAAAGTTGTTTCTTTGTCTTTCAACAGGTTTTAATTGCTATTGGTAGGTTCCCAAAAATATTTTAGCTAGTTTATAAGTACTATCTCAGCACCCTGTTTAATTTATTCATCGTTCTTATCACTACTTATAATTTTCTAATTTATTTGTTTACTAAAACAATCTTCCTCCCTGATGAGACTTGAAGTGCATGAAGGCAGGCTCTGGACCATTACTCCAGCTAGCACATGGCAGGCACGCATGTTGTCATGACTGGCAGAACAAGTGAGCTACAGAAGCATAGTATAGCCCAGTAAACATTTCTAGAGTGAACGAGTGAATGAAGTCACTTAAAGAAATTCACAAGAATGTGTTCCATAAAGCCAGGAACTTCTTTTGTTTGAGCTGGATAAACCTTGTACTTTTCTACAAAATACAAATGTATATTCATGGATCTTTTCCCTGAGATTAGTCTGCATATGGAAAACACAGAAACCATGCCGTACCTAAAATTGAAAATGTGTTACCACAAATTCTTCACTCCCACACATTCAAGTTGTGAAGAGAACAAATCTGAGGTAGGGGTTATTAGCGTGAGACTCAAATGGCTTTATGGATTGACTCAGAGTCGGGTCCATTTCAGAGTTATTTTGTATGCAGTTGTAGCACTGTGGCCTGGTAGCAGGCTAGCCTGGTTTGACTGTAACTTTAGCACAAGAGCAGATAACTGGTGTTGAAGGTGTCAGTCAAATCTCTGTTGGTGTTGGCTGTTTTAGACTGAGTTCCTGGGAACCTAGAGGGCATCTAAGAACATCCTTCAGAGGCTGCCTAGTGATCTAGCAGGTGGATATTAGGAGACCCACTCTGGCTTAAATGAGAATAGTGCTGCTTCTGTTAATGTGATGAACACTTGCTTAAGATTTCATTTAAAAGGCTTAAAATCTATCAGTATATAGATTAAGAATTAAATTAGAATTTCAAACTCCCAAATTGGGTCATGTGAATGTTTTTACTCTTTCCAAAGGACAGAGGTAATTTAACTTCCTGGGCAGACAATCTTAATCTATGGTTTACTGGCATTATATTCATAAAGTGCTATAAAAATAAATATCTCTAACCAAAATACACAAAAACATTCAAATTTCTCCATGCCTAACAGAAAAGTCATGTTTAGTAAATACTTTGTGTGACCTTATTTTGATATTGGGAAAAAAATAAATGATTTAACTTTCAGCTTTATGATCTCTTTTTCTTCCACTGGTAATAAGATCATTGTTATTGCCAATATGTTGTGGCCTAGCATTCACTTATCTTTATATCCATGGCCTCTAATAATATTGTCCTGGGCCAAAAATTTATTCATCCATTCATTCAAGTATTAGGTGTGTAGGATAAATAGGTAGCTAGGATAGATATGGTTCTTGTTCTCATAAAACATTCTTTTGAGAAAATGGAGTCTAAACAAATAATTACATAATGAATACTTCAAAATAGTTGTATTAGCCTTATTACAAAAGGTCCAGTGTCTTTAAGAGCTTTTGGCAGAAGGAGCTGATCTAGACCAGGGTCACAGGGCAGCGGGTAAGGAGCATTTAAACTGAGAACTGGAGGATAAACAGGAGTTGGACTACAAGTTGGTGTGGAAGATGGTTTGGGAAGGAATCATTGTTGGCAAATTCTCAGCCTGACTCCTTAAGAAAATGGGCCCTTGAGCCACCTTGGATTTTTGTCTTTTTCTTGCCTTCACACACACTTGGAAATGGTTACAGGGAACATAGTATAGTTAATGGAAAAAATGTGAAACAATATAAACCTATGTTTGAACCCCAGCTCTGCCCCTAACTTAACTGTGCATTCCTGGATAGATTTCTTATTTTTTCTGAACCTTATTTGTAAAACATGACTCTCTGTGGGGTGTGGAGGAATGACACATAACTGTTCCAGTGGGAAACTCTACTCTAGCACCTCTCGTGTATAGGTTTGATATATATCCTTTAATCTTCCTAACATTCCTGTGAGGTAGGCACCTTTGCTGACTATTTCTCAGATGCAGAAACTGAGGCTAAAAGGTTAGATAATGTGCTCAGGGTCACATTGGCTGTCAAGTGTAGGAGCTGATTCAAATCCAGATAGTTTGACTGGAGGGTGTGTGTGTTTAGTTACTAACTCTCGATTTGTAAAGCAGCTGGCAAAATAATCATTGCAATCCCCTGGGTTATGGACAATCTAGGACCCTGAAGGCCTTTGTTAATCTACGAAACTACTCAGGGACATGTGACTTATTAGAAGAAGAAACATTCACTTTTACTAAAGAGCTTAGGATTGCTATTAATTGTCAGAATTAGTTTTCTCAAAAGCCTTTTATTATTTGCCATTTGGTTTTTATTCTAAAGCCACATGCAACTATAACGCAAATACTGTGGGTGTGTGTGGGAATATCATTACTCTAAACCTTAAGGTTTACATGTCAGCTCCCTGTCTTTACAGCAAGTGTTGCAGGTCATCTCTCTTCTTGTTTAAGCTAAGAAGAGAAATCTGGAAAGCCATTTGCATCCTCAGATTTTATGTTGCCTACAGCCACTACTTTTAGCTCCTGAGAAAAGAGCTGAAGTTGTCTTGCCCCACCTTATCCTACCTTATAGTCATCAAATCTTGCTGTGCCCCACCTCCAGGATAGAATCAGGACCTTCAGTTATGAGCTGTCCTCCCACAACTGCTCGGTTTCCTTCGCTGCTTCTTGGTGTTGAGGGTTTCGAGGAAGACATCTGCTTCCCTGCAATCTAGATATTCTCTTCCTGCTGCCTTCTTTCCACTAAACTTTCTCTAGCTAATCCCTCAGGTCTTAGTTCTACATGTCATTTTAGAATATAACCTTCCTTTCTTGAATACATCAGTCCCCCAATATGAAATGTCATCTCATTTTTTATTTAACCTTCTCGTATTTATCAGTCATCTGTCTGTCTTTCTATCTATCTGTCTATCTTTTCTTCTTCTTCTTCTTCTTCTTCTTCTTCTTCTTCTCTTCTTCTTCTTCTTCTTCTTCTTCTTCTTCTTCTTCTTCTTCTTCTTCTTCTTCTTCTTCTTCATCATCATTATCTATCTGTCTGTCTATCTATCTATCTATCTATCTATCTATCTATCTATCTATCTATCTATCTATCTCTCTATCTATCTAATGATTCCTTTGGATGTCTCTTTCCAGAGAAACTGTAAACTGTATCCTAAGTAGGAGCTCTATAAATATGGTTTGAATGAATAAGTAGAGATGAGTGATGTTTACATAGGTATCTTTCTGACTATTAGACATTTAAATAATCCAGGCATAACTGAAATCCCAAACACAGACCTTGATATTTGCTATGAGATATACCAGCACATGTACTTTAAACATATTTCTATTCCCCATCACACCCTTCTATCTTGATTCTTTGCATCAGGTTGTTCATTACATTCCAGTTTATCACTTTTTTGTGTTCTTTAGTATGAGATCAATAAACAAACCTCAGTGGAACCCTCAGCAATTCATCCAAACCATTTTGCCTAGAGATCATTTATTAGGGGTTAACTCTTGCTCGCTGTAGCCTTTTCTGGAATCATGTAAGGGTAAAGTGGCAAACAAGAATGGATTTGAAACAGAAACTACCATTGCAATTGACACTAATTAACAGAGCTTAGAAAATCTTTTATTAGGAGCGTTTAAATCATGCAGTCTGGTTCTACTTAGAAGGGGGAAAGCGTGACCTGTGAACCATTTAATAAAATTAAAAGAGATTGTTTTCCTTCCCCCTTTCTCAGAAGATACGTTGGAATTGGAGAGGAGAAGATGCATTTGTTCAAAAATAGAGTAACAGAAAAGGGATTCAAGGCCCCCTACCTCCACGCCTGTCCACTTTCTCTGGTTCCCTGTGATGTATTGCTCAACTAGGCAGCTCCTTGCTTTACAGAATTTTCCTACCTTAATTCTGCATTTTTCAATTCTACACGGGACTTGCAGCTTACCACTTAGAAACAACAATAGCAACTAGAAAACTAGCCTACCTCAATTGAGTGCTTACTGAGTTCCAAACACATTATATGTATTATTTTATTTATTTCACAAAAATTCTATGAGATAAGTGCAATTATTATCCTCTGATTTACAGATGGAAATTGAACCATAGCAGAATGTGCCAACTAATTAAATTGATAAATTAATGAATTTGTAGCAATAAATTACAAATTAATTCCTCCTGGACAAAATGTGTGTATTATAATAGCATGTGTTTAAACATAAATGTGATACTTCAAGAATGGGTAGGGGGTGGAGGGTAGGGGTTATCTGGGGAGGAGTGGGAAAGAGGATTAGTTACCATATCTAAAAAAGAGGTCAAGAGGTCATAGTTTAGAGGTGACATGGCTTTGGATGCCTATCAAATCAAACCATGGAGTGGTTATCTTTTCCAAGTATGTGCTGGTCTGAACTTACCCATATTCAGAATAAATGACCACATTTTGACTAAACCTCCTAGTTCAAAAAATTTTGACAGCAAAGAAAAGCCAATAGTTTATCTTTTGAAAACCTTACGTTGTTAAGAGCTGACATATTGAAAAGCCATGCAGCACCTCTTCTTACGTTCTTCCTTTTCCATCGTTCCCTTAATGACTTGATTGACCACCAAGATATTTTATTGCCACTCAGGGCATGAGACAAATGTAAAAGAAACAGACTATGAGGTTTGAGCATCTGTAACTTTCAAGGCATCTGTTTTTGAGTACATTCCCTCCATCTGGGAGTGGTATGTGTTGCTACTTTGATTTGGATTGGTTTCCTTAATATATTGAATGAAGTCAACGTTCCCCCACCCCTTATTCCTACCTCTCTCAAATTTTATAAGTAAATTTATTCTTATTTTTGAAAAGTAAAATGATGCTTTTAATGTTTTAACAAACATGATATCATGATCATAATTTAAGCCCAAAGAATTATGTCTATGCTGATATATAATGTAGTTATTATCGATTTCACAATCTAGTTTTTTCAAATATGAGAAGGACTAATATGAGAGGCACAGCTATTGGGCAAGTTCTCAGTTCATGCTGAACTGAGATAGTCCTTTAACGAAGTCATAAACTAATCACCGTGTGAAACCACAAACACAGTCTATGGCTGCAGGCCATAGACTTCAAACTTTAAGGAAGAAAACAAGATTAAGAGCTTTAGGTTGCTTATGAATGTCAAAAAATTTAAAAGCATCTCCTTTTCAGTAACAGTTTATCATTTCAGCTGTATTAGTTTCAAAAACCTTCAAGAAATTCTTATGGGATGTGGCAGGTCATTTCAACAAAAGGTCAGTCTGTTATCTCTAAGAAAAACATTGAGGGAAGCAAACTTTGGTACTGACAAAGAAAATCCCCTCATGAGACAGGCTCAGGGACTGCAGCTTTCCTTCTTCATCTTCTCACATCTCCATATGTTGCAGTTACACTTGACAACTCTATTTTGTGGACTCATAGATGTCCTCTGTGGGTGCACCAATCCTTTTATCTTATGCCTCAAGTGTGAAAATTCTTTTCCCTTATTTAAACCAAGACAAATTTGAGTGTTTTCAAGAAGATCTATTGCTCAGAAACTAAAGTGAAAGGAAATAAATACAAAGACAGAGAACTGAGCTTGTCCTGCCCAGAATCATATCTAACATAGTTGAGGTCCTGCTACCTATTGGCTTGACTGGTAAAGCTTACTGGGCACCCTGCCCTAGATTCTCTTGCTGCATTCATCCATGCTGAGGTCGAATGCTAGAACAAGGAGCTCAGAATTTCAGCCTGAAGTAGGTTTGGGTTGGAAGACATGCCAGGCCTGGTGAGATTTTCTGTTCCTTCTGGAAGCAGCTTCTTATAATTCTGCAAATTCAGAGCCCCAAGTCCTCGGATATACTGTTTTAGAATTTTTTTAAAGTTCTTTCTTTGGTTCTTGTGATGATTATATTAGTTCTGATAGCAGAGTTCACATTTATTGAATATTTCCCATGTGCAAAGTAGCCAATGGTGGAAGGATAGTCCCCTCGTTTGGCCGAGTAGGCCAAGCCTAACTTCCTAGCCTCTGACCTTGATTCCTAGCTTTGGACGATAAGTTGTCTTCCAGAGGTAACAAATTCCCAGACCAGAATTCTATCTGCAAATAAATGTTTGTTTTTTTAGTCTTATGGAAAGTGATCATAGAGCATTTCCCAATAGACGCAAATGTGTATCATAAGAGAAGCAGCCAGTGCCATGTAATTTGGAAGCACGCTCCTGCCACCATAAGGGGTCCAGCCTGAAACCTGTGCACATAGGCATAAAATATGTCCCAAATTTCAAATGGATCAGCTTTATTGATGCAATAGTCTTGTGGATCCCATCTACATGGAGCCTACTAACATCCAAATATGGCAGCCAAACATGTTCTCATTAGCAGAGATGACACCTGAGTTACTTCCTTACTCAGTTGAGCACAGGAAAGAAGAGAAAGGTGAGTTTTCTATTTCAGAAATGGAGTGGGCTGGACAAGAAACGATCTTTGTTATTTATCATTTATACTGCCTACAGACTCAGAGAAATGTTCCAGGAATTGTCAAAAAAGGACTGTGAGCACTTCAGTTCTTCAAATCCTCACCATCTATCACAGATATGCACTGAGGCGGGTCACAACTCTGAAGGAGGGCATGGGTAAAGGAATCCATAGGTGTGGGAATGGGTTTATGAGTGTGTTAGGTAGAGAGCCAAATAACACAACCCATTTTGATGAGTTTCTTTTTATTTATTAGCTCACGTAACTGAAAGTTTAAGAGATAACATTGTTTCAGGCATGGCTGAATCCCTGGACTTAAACGTTGATAAAAAATTTTTCTTTCCTATTTAAGGTCTGCTTTTCTCTGTGGTGGCTTTATTTGCAGGTAGTTCTCTTCACTTAGGGTTTCCAAAAGCTCTAGGCTTATAGCCTCGAATTGGAGCAACCCTAGGATAAAGACAAACTCTCTCTTATAATGCTTCCAACGGACATAGAACAATAGTAAAATTTGGCTTGACTGTTAGTCCCTGGACCAGTGTCTTTTGCCAGTATGTATGTGCTCTGATTGACCAATCTGGTGCCCATGTACAATCTAGGAGCTGGGAAATTAGTCTAACTAAGTAGGTCATATGGACTGAGAATGGATAAGGGGTAGTTTCAAAGGAAAACTGGGACGATATTACAAGAAAGAGGAAGAAGGCAAATATAACAGGTGTTCTTCACCGTGGTCTATCCATGACAGAAGTGAGGCAGTAACTAGGGATGGAAGGCAAGGCTTATGGTTAAGATAAAAATGAGAGAATGTCTCATGTATACATTGGCCAGGCTTCTCTTAAATTTGGGATGCTTTGTGGAGAATGTGAAACAGCGGCTGCGATGTGTACTTTGTACAGATGGGCCTTTATGGTTCATTTAGTCTGTTCAACTTTTTCAGTCTGAATTATAGTTCATTTAATGACCGTTAGTTTCCTCTTTTTTGAAACTGTTTGTGGTAATATCTCTATAATAGTTTTGTTGTGAATATCAAAAGGGATATTCATGGGATAGATGTCAACAACTCTTAGGTATTATAGTAGTCCGTTGTATTCACAAACCTGCAAACATCTTCATGGCGTATGACTTGGTCCCTATACAATGAAGTAGAGATGATAAGGAAACATAAGTGGTCCCTGAAGATCGCAGCTGAGAGTTACTGTTGATAAAAATGAACAGTGAGATGAATGCTGGGTAAGTAACTAGGCACTTTCACTAACAAGTGACTTATTTTCATTCACAAACCTCCTGATGAGATCCAATTTGTGCATCAACAAAATGTTGGCCAGACCTTCAGGGTCACTGACGAAGAGTCAAAATAAAAGTTGCTAAATTTAAATCTAGGTGCCCTTTGTACTGAACGAGGGCAATAAAGGAGGATGCCTGAAAAAATGAACAGTTGTTACTGAGGATTCTTTGAAAAGGTGTCCTATCGGTATCTGAGTTCTATTCCAACCTCACTTCTGGAAGACTTTGTTTATTTGGGGGGTCTCTCAAAATGCCCTGACAAGAATAGAAGACCTTCTTTACTAAAGAAAGAGAATAGGTATATGCTGAAAAGCCATAATTTACTAATTAACATTTATTAATGAATGTATACTATGATCCTGGTTCTAAGTGCTTAATATGCATCAACACAAACAATTCTCAGAACTTTATAAAGTAGGTACTTCAGGAAATTATTATCCCTAACTTATGGTTAGGGAAAATGAGTCAAACAGAAGAATAGTAGTTCAGCTGAGGTTATTTAGCTTGGAAATGATAAAATTAGGATTCAAGCACAGAAAGCCTGTGCTGCTAACTGCTTCATTGTCATAGGTCAGGCATTTTGTAGGCAGATATGCTGGGTTTAGAATCCCAGTACAATCACCACTGTCAATGGGACCTTGGCTGGTTCATATGGGAAATGCTCGTAAGAACAGCACCTACACCTTTGGGTTATTTTTAGGGATAATAAGGTAATACCTATGAGGTGTCTAGGTCAGGGCTAAGGACATAGATGTCTCAAGAAATGTAATGGTAATAATCATAATTTAAACAAAATTTAAAAAATACTTGTCCAGGTGCAACGTTTACTCTCGTGGGTCAATCTTCAGAGGTCAGAATGTTAGAATTTTGCTTTTCCCAGCCCTGTATCTCTCTTGGGGCCTTACATGGGCCTCCTTTGATAGATTAAATGTTCCTATTAAGCAGATGGCTGGTGAATGTCCCTGTCTTTGCTGGCCTTACTTTTCTTGAGTGATTTCTTATTATAGGAAGGGAGTATCCCATAATAATGAAAAATTGACAAGAGCTATTGATTAAATTCTTTTCTACCCTCTTTTCCTTGACTTTCCCCCATTAGTTAAATATGAGCAACTCAGAGATAAATGCAAAAAGGTGAAGGGAGGTGAGCTGGCATAGGGCTGCCTTCTGTCATTTTCAGAACAAAATATTGTTTTATTTTGTTTTGTTAAAGTCCATCTTCCTAAAAGATCAAAGGAAGAGAAAAAGTTTAGATTATCCAATTACTGGAAATAAATTATTTTCTTTTCTCTAGGACATATGAAAGCTTAGGATGGCAAATACCATCTGAGAAATGTTCTTTTTATTTTGGTGGCACAGCAACTCTAGAAAATAGGTTAATTGGTTCAGAGACTTGCTCTTACTGTTAATGGCATTTAGCTTGTGAAATTGAACAACTGCATCTCAAGACAGAATGTTCATAAAATCGATATTCTGGTTGCTAAGTGTGTGTTTTTAAGATATAGTTTGAATTAATTTATTCAAAGCCAGCTGGTGCTGTTCCCAATATAACCTCTAGGAGGAAACCTCAACCCATGTTGTGCCTAAAATAATCAAGTTTTCTGTTCTCTTTCTATTCAACTTTCATATTGTATCTAAGTTAGTACTTTTGATATTTCTAAGTTTTTTTTTAAAAAAAAAACATTTATGTAGAACACTACATAATTGCAGAAAAGATAATAGTCACATACCCTAGGGCCTACTGTACACTTATGTTAAAAGTACAGCTTTTATTGGCAACTAAAGTAATAACCTTTCCGTGTCAAATTGCTTTAAATTAAACCTAAAAAAAAAAAAAAACTGGCTGATACCCACACTTAGTAATTGTTAAACATTAGCATAATGTGGAATACTAAAGCTGCCTAAATCTTTGGTTTAAAAATAATTATTTACTTAGATAAATTTTGTATGCAGTAACATAATATTAGAAATCTTTTTTTCCCCCTTCTAAAAACGCAGGATCAATGTATATGTTAATATTATACTTAGGCTTGACATGTAAGTGGAACTGTAACTTATTTTAGCCTCTTAGAAAGGGGTCTCATTTAATCTCTGCTCATCCATCTATCATAGACCACATACAAATGGGGTGAATCGACACTTTGGATGGCGCTGAGTATTGTTCCTTGCGTTGGGTGACCTAACACGTGACCTCAGGGGGAAAAATGTACAAGTCTATTTTTGATTAGGCTGCAACATGGCCCAGCCTGCATAATTTCCAACCATTTTAAGGCACTTGGGAGATGAGGATCCTAAATGATTGTGTGTGTGAAGCCCTCAGGCATAGGTCGCAGCCGCCTTTCACACTAATGCATTTGTATTTCCCGGATCTCTCTCCGCTCAACCATAGAGCTTTCAATTAAAACGCCTATAGTGATTTTAGGGTAGTAGGATTCGTTTGGTTTGCAAGGTCTGTCTAGAGATTGGGCATCACCTGGGCACATCTGCCAGCTAAAGCCAGAACAATTTTTGTCACTTTCATGCACATCGCTAATTTGAAGTAGAACTTCATTGAAAGATACTGACTTCTTGTTGTTTACTGATTTCACACAGTCCTGCTCAGTCACCTGAACAACTGCCTTCCAAATTTGTTGATAAAGGATCTTGAAAGTAAACACTTCCAATATTGAAGAATGCTGACATATATACATACACACACATATACATACATATATAATACATACATATATAATACTTACATACAGTGGAAAGGTCTACAGTAGAAACATCATCAAACATCAGCAACATGCAAATATTTGGCGATGTCACTGGAAATCAGAGACTCAGAGGGCAGGCCTTCAACACTCTAAACTGTATTCCTCTAAAAGTCAGAAGATTTGAACTCAAAGATAACTATGACAATGCCCATGGAGGGTTATCAGGAAATTACTATTCTCTGAATAAGGTAGGAGAGATTAAATCTTCAGTTGAACTCCAAGAGACTACATTCTGGGACCCCTGGCTGCCTTCTTTTAGTTCATAGACATAAAAGAGACTAGAGTTTTTCACTTTTCCCCTTTAAGCCTGAGACCATAATTTCTAAGAAGAATCTAAAATAAGAAAATAAACATGTGGGCTCTAGACTTGAGTCTCCTCTCTGCTGATTGACTTTGTTCTGGAAATGAACCTCTCTTGGTCTCAATTTGCCCTTATGCAAAATAATACCTGCTCTGAAATTAAGTGGTGAAACAAAAGTGTAATTAGATGATGTTTTCAAAGATTATACTTCTTCTAAGATACAGGTACATTTTCAATATGCATAATAGATACTTCACTTTCCTCCAAACATATCTTGCCAATTCCCACCTTTGGATCATCATTTGGGTCATTTTCCCCCAGGAATAACCATAACTTTCCATTCGATCATCTTTCCTGATTCAGCTTATGGCTTCTGTCCTTTATAAACTTTCTTCTTATTGTTCTCTCGTTACTCCAAAATCCTATAACATGATTATTTCTACCATATTATTTACCATTATATTCTGCTTTGTACTGTTTAACTTTAAAACTGCTATTTGTTGTCCCACCCACAGAAGAACCATTCCTTTCTGCCCCAAAGCTGGGATCTTGCATGAACTCATTCTGCATTCTGTTCAGAATGAACATCCAATTGCTGAGCATCCAGTAGGTCCTTAATATATACTGGGTTAATTGCTTTTATTTTTCAGTGGCTTGTTCATCTCATCCTCTCCTAAGTACAAATGTGCTTTTTGTGTAGAGATGAGAATGTGACTCCTTTCATTTGTAGAAGAGGGCCTGAGACAGACAAGTTTAGTGATTTGTTTTTTAAAATTCTTGATGCATTGTTTGGTGTCTCCCCCCCCCCCACCAGATTAGTATTCTTCAAACTTTTTTCTTCAGATTTGTGCCATGGTTCTGTGGGGGATCTCCTAGGACTCCCAGCAGTGGAAACACTGGGAAGAACAAGGAAGGTGAGTGGTCAGGGACATATCAGGGAGTCTTTACTGATCTTACTCAGGTTAAGCCTTCATTTGTTCCAAGTCTCTTTCACTACAATGTGAAGCTCCTACAGCTACAGGCTATCTTTTCTTGCCCTCAGTTTCCTCATCTCTTCTGAATATCATGGGACAGGCATAATCATAATTTTGAACATTTATAAAAAACACACTGCGTCAAGAAATGTGCCAAACATTCGTGGAATTCTCCATTCAATTCTCACAATAGCTTTATGGGTAACTATTATTGTAGCTATTGTGGAGATAAGAAAATTGAGGCTAACAAAAATGAAATAGGAGCTGGAGAAATGTTCTGGACTGCCCGCAAAACTCTAGAGGATTGTGCTACCTTAGATTGCCATTGGCTTGGATTGCAGATCTTTGTGCCTGAAGAAAGAAGATGGCTTAATCGTTTGGAGAAACCAGATAGCCTGCTCTGTGTTAGACCTGTGCTATAACCATCTTCTGAATGGAAGAAACTGCCTCTAAGTTTATGTACAAGGGGTACTCTGGTCTCTTCCTGAGTGACATTGAGGAATGTCCTGCCAATTGGATGTTTAGGTAGGGTTTGGGGATGGTGTGCAGAGGAGCACCGGGGCAGCTATGGAAGGACGCAGTTGGGTTTGTGAAATTCCATGCAGCCCATGTGGTGGGGTGAACTGGGCAGGTCTCTTGGTATTTTAGTTTAGAAATGCAAACTGAAACTCAGAACGTTTCTGCAGAGAGCGTTTGAAATGATGCCTGGAAAAAAACCATATTAGCCCATTCATTAAAAAAAATCTGTTTTCTGAAACCAAAGCTATTTGATTTTTAGATGAGTGATTGAAATCCTCAATCAAAGCCCCTAGATGACTTTGGGGATATTTTGCAACCCCTAACCTTTTGTAGTAAGTTTTCTACTACTTTATGGCTTTATGTTGTGGGGAAACAACAAACCTGACTCAAGGGGCTAACTTTCCTGAGGCTTTGCCTTTGACTTTGGAAATCATGTAACCATCAACATGCATGTTATATTGGTTCATGTTATATAAAATTTAAGCTGTTCATGACTGAAACGTATGAGTTGCTCATCCTTGATCTCTCCCTCACTTTCCTTATTCAATCTCTGTTGATTTTTTTTTAAGTTTATTGGGTAACATTGGTTAATACAATTCTATAATTTTCAGGTGTACATTATAATTTGACACCTATATATATATTCTATGTGTGTTTACCACCCAAAGTCCAGTTTCCTTCAGCTACCATATATTTGATCCCTTTATCCACTTCACCCTCCTCCTAGGACCTTGAGATAATCATGCTAAGCGAAATAAGTCAGACAGAAAATGTTGAAAATCAAATGATAACACTTATATGTAGGATATAAACTTAAAAGCAACAAATGAACAGGACAAACAAACAGAGACTCATGGACATGGACAATGGACTAGTGATTACCAGAAGGTAGGCGATGCAGGAGGAAGGGATATGTAGACAGGGTAAAGGCGGTCTGTTGATTTTTATTTCTAAAATATCTCTTGATGTACCTCTCTCTCCATCCCCACACCACCTCTTTTGTTTAGGTCACCACCATTATCTCTTGCCAGAACTAATCTAATAGCCTTAGGCATCTATTCTTGACTACTTTCAATCTTTCTACTTAGAGTCTAGAATGATAGTCTCAAAATGCAAATATGATCTTGTGAGCCTCCTGCTCCCTCACATCCCCATTAAACACCTTCAGCAGCATTCCATTCATTGCTCTAAAGATAAAGGCAATGCTCTCAATATGATCCACAAAGCTGTGTTTTCTGGAGCCTCTGATCTCTCTTATCTCTCCTCTGTCTCAGCCTGACCACCTAATGGTCTTAGTTTATCCTGTCTGCCTTAAATTATTCCTTTCTGCCACAGGGACTTGGTATTTGCTATTCTTGCTTTCTGGAATGCCTGTTTCTCTCTAATAAACTTTAAGATTTTGGCTCAAGTGTCTCTTACTTCCTGGTAGGGTTAAACTCTATTTCAGATGCTCTTCAGTCCACATACCATTTCTTCATAGAATTCATCACAGGTACATTTTGCATGTGTTAGTCTGATTATGGCATCATGGTTAAGAAGTAGGTTCAACATCTCGTTTTGCTAATTACTGGGAATGGGATCCAGGGCAATAACTCAATTTCTTTTGGTCTCAGTTTCCTCACCTATAAATTGGACAATCCTAGTTCTTAGAGGTTGTTATGAGGATATTGTAAGAAAATATTTAGTAAATTCACAGGATATTCAGTTGCTACCTCAACCACTGGTTTTCCTATAGCTGCTAAAAGAATAGTGTGAAAAGCATACCTCTAGTGCATAATTGTGAGATGAAGAAATGAATTTAAAGTTATCACAAATAGCCAGAATTGTTGGTTCAAGTAGGGAAATAACAAAGTTAAGATCAGGAGAGATGTGAGCCTTAGACAACACTCATGGCTTTGTTTCTAGGTCATGACTGCTACTGCCCCTCAAAAGCAGACCAGCCTTATTCCAAGCATGTGTTCCTTTCTGAAAAGAAGATAGACAAGAGAGTGTGGACGAATTAGTATAAACCATTACCTGCTTTTGGGAAAACAACTCAAAGAAACGTCTTTAATTATCTTTATAAAGAGCCTAGTCTATATATTTCCATTTAATTTCATGACTTGATTTGCTGCCTTCCATCCAAAACTCTAACTTATTCCTAATAGACCCCAAATAAGATGTCTTTGTATTGGGTGCTAAGGCCAAAGTCACTTATTCTAAAGTGTTTGGAATTATTGCGGCAAATTGAAACTCCAAATACAATTTGTGTCATTAACCTCTTAGGGATTATATTTTTGACTTTCTCCTATGTGACATATATCTGGTCACATATTCATTGTGAACCAGTGCTTAAAATGCATAATTCTCAAAGGTTACTAGCAACCATTTAAAGGACCCCATATTCATCTCAAAACCCAGAATTGGGAGATAAGGTTTAAGGAATGGCTGAATGGGACACTGAATAAACAAATCATTTCATAGTTCTTAAAATAAAGTACTTATGGAGCACATTTTTATCTACAAAGCTTGAGAAATGAATTTATTAATCCTCACAACATCCTCTGTATTATTATCACCACATAATAAATATGGAATAAGAGGTTGAAAGGTTAAATTAGCTTTTTTTTTTCCCCTCCCTGCAGGGAACTTGATATTACTTTTGAATTAGAATGGAATTGTCTGTGTTCTTCGGCTTTAACTTTGTGTCCCTTTTGCCCAAATTTGTCCATTTGTGAGGGTTTTTTTTTTTTTTTTTTGATATAGGATTATTGCAGAGTCAATTTTGAGAATAAATTCCAGGTAAAGTCACCCTCTTGTCCAATCCATTTTGGAAAATGCAGGGTTTGTGTGCCACCACTTTAATGACAAAATCTCTGCAAATTGAAACTGGTTTTACCACTTTTTGCCTCTCTCTTTTCCTCCCTAACCCTGCTCCATCTCCTTACTGCTATCTAAATTCTCTTTCTTATTTTTAAAATTTTACTTTGAAGTGTTTTGAACATATAAAAATGTACAAAGAGTGTTACATGAATTCTCATATCCCTACCGCCTTGCTTTAGAAATAAAAGATTACTAGTATAAGCAGAAACTTCCACGGTCTTAGCCCCTGTCTAGTCAAACACCCTTCTCTTAGTGTGACAGTGATCATTCCCATTTCCCATGTCTTTCTTTGCGTTTTACTACATATATACATGTCTCCAAGCAATATGGATTATTATGTTGAATGTTTTAAAACTTCGTATGACTGACATGATAGGGTTTATATCTTTCTGAAATTTGCTTTTTATTGTGTGTAATATTATATTTAGGAGATGCACCCTTGATATATGTGGCTCTAGTTCATTTTCAATGCAATTTATTGTTTCACTCTATGAATATACCACACACTTTGGGGTTATTTCCCTTTGATAGACATTTAAATTATTTCCCCTAAATATAAATACTACCACCATAAAGATTCTTACACACATATATTTATATATAGATATGAGACTTTTTTCCTAAGGTATATTTCAAAGAGAGGAATTGTTGGATCAAAGGGTATTGAAATTTTTATTGATTATTGCCAAATTTTTTTGTTGAGTGATTATACCAGTTTACTCTTCAACAGTGTTTGAGAGTTTTAGTTGCTCCACATTTTTGTTAAACTTCGTATTGTCCGATTTTTATAGCTGATGAGTTTAAAATGGTACCTTGTTTTGTTTTAATACCATTTCCCTGATCACTACCAAAACTAAATATCTTTCAAAATGTTCTCGTGGTCTTTTAGGCTTTGTCTTCTGGAAATCGCCTGTTCATAATTTTTGTCCATTTTTCAGCTGGATTGTCTTTTTATTAATCTGCAAGTGTTTTTTTAGGTATTCAGGATACCAATGATTTGTCATTTATATGTCTTGCCAATATCACTCATATCTTCTTCAACCTTCTTCTTTATTGCCTTCAAATTAGAATCTAAAATTTTTAGCATGGCAAATACAGACCTGGGTAAATTGGCCTCAATTTCTCCTATGATCATGTTTCTAAACATTTTGCATCTCCTATTTATGTTTTGGCACATATGCCTCATTTTTCCAAGTTCTTGCTTATGTTGGTAGCTGTCCTTGAAATGTACTTATCTGTTCTTTGCCTGGTTAACGCTTATCACTCATTCACAACCCAGTCTTCCAAAAAGTTTTTGCTGTCCCCTGCTCCCTCTATTCCTGGCGCCTCTTCTCTGTACTTGCACACTTCCCTGTTCAGACCTGGGAAGACTTTTCAGCTACTTTCTTCCCAGAAATAACTGTCCTGAAGAAGAAAATCATGTCTGATGGGTTTTGCCACCCACACATTTGGCTCTAGTAAAGTTTTTCTGAATGTTCTACCAGGAATGGGTGGTGAGATGACCTTTTGAAGAAATTTTCATCCAAAGCTTGAGTACAGAATCCAGGTCCTATGTAAACATTCTGATTAATATAGTCTTGGCAGTATTTTCATTGAGTTCCATATCATCATAGTCTTTTGGACCAGCAGCATTTTCTCTTAATTTTCAAAGGCAGTTATCCACTTGAAAAAAAAAAATGAAATGTAGTTTTTGGAAGTCCAGAAAAAAAATATGACTATTTCCTTCCATTCTTTTCCAAGTGTCTATTCCAAATGAAGTTCATCAAAGAACTTTCTATATCTTGCCCATTGTAAACCTGGATCTAAGGCATGTATCAGCGTACTCTGTTCACTCTTTCTATAAATGACCAGAACATGCATTGGGACATCTATTATTTTGAAGCTGGGATTTAACCCAACTAAAAGGGAAAAAATCCAACACACCAAAATGTATTATTTACACTTTTCAATATTTAATTTCCTGACTCTATTACACACATTTTAGTATGCAGATTATTTGCCCAACATAATTTATCAGATCCTTGTTAGATAATATTCTCCTCAGGGTACATATTGTTCATATTTAGAAATTCTTATTAATCTCAAGAATCACATTGTTTATCCAACAAAATTATTACAGCTTTGATGAAGCTTTTAAAGTGTAACATGTAAATCACTATTTTCTCACTTTCATAAGCAGCTGAATTTTTGATCTGGTTGATTATTATGGTTAGTCTTAGACAGGGAAAATACACAAAATGGTGCAATAATGTGTAGATGAGGCTATTTAATTAGAACTGCTGTTAATGACAAATTGCCATCACTGTAGCTACCCCTCCTCTAAATTGCCTTTCTTAAATAGACAAATGAGTAGTGTTATCCAATGTTGTTATAAATAAGATGGGATGAATATTTAAAGCTATCGATGTTACAATAACAAATGACAGAATGGAAGAAGTAACCAATATTTAAGTATTTATAATCACTTATTTTCTAACTTGCATGTTGATCATTTTACCTGAGAAAATACTAGGAATATTCTTTAATAAAAAAGAACTTAAACAATTCTTTTTAAAAAGATTATAGAATAAGATAAAATAAACATGTAATTTGATTTTAATGTCTGAGAAAAATGTAGCTTTTTGTGAGTTATGTTTTTATGTGAGACAATAATCATTATCTATACAACACACTCATATATTAATAATACTTTATATCTAAAGAATATTTTATGTTTTCCAAGAATTTTGATATCTACTATTGCATTTTGTCCCTCCAGTATCCCTGGGATGATAGGATTCCTCATTTAACAGATGAGAAAACAGTAAAGCTGAAAAATCAATAATAACAAAACTAAAATTATAATTCCCTGACTTCAGACATAATGCTGTCCTGCAAACATGGACAAAATGTAGAAAATTGATAAGTTGTATACTGCTTTCAATTTATGAGGGTTTATAAAACAAGATATGAAGATGTGGCAGAGTTTCAATACTAGAGTATTAGAAATAAATTTACATTAATTGTTTTCTCTCTTTGATATATTTTCAGTATTTCCTATATATTCTGTAGTTAGGTCTTCTCCTTCATGGTTAACATACAGCTCAAGTTCAATAAGCATTCAATTGAGGTGAAATGCTTTCCATTTTCAGGTTGTCTTGTAATTCCATCTTGGTCTTATTTGAATTAAGTTTATAAGATCTACACTTTTTGCTTCTAGAATTAGCATTTCATCTTTTTCTACTCTTTTCTGTTCTTACTACTAATAAGGTAAGAACCAATACAGCTTTCAAATCAAGGTCAAATACCGCTATCCAGATGAAATGTAACAAAGCCATCATGAAACTGCTGGAAATGTCTGTTCATCCATTGATCTAAAACACTTGAATCTGGCATCCAAACACAATGTTAAAATTGTCAAAATATAATGTACTAAAGTGTGGGTTCTAAGAAATTTGAGAACAGCTCCAAGTTCAAGTTCACAGTTCGTGGGCTTAGAGAGTCAGATCCTGGTTTAAAAAACTACATCTTGTCTCTGGTCTATATATGTATGCTACCTGGGTCTCTCTCTGTAGTCATCAGGAAAAAATGAGCACAGCAGTGTGTTTGGTTGTTTCTTAGGTTTTGACTGCAAAAGGCAGAGGTTTCTCTGCTCTTATATTTCATTTGGCCCTAAGTCCTCCCTTTGCCCTCCCTTACATAGTGTGCGTCTCTCTATTGAGAGAGACTTTGGTAAAACAGAAGCATTTCAGCCCCTTTGACAGCTAATATGGAAAGTTTTTGGCCAAAAATTATTCTTCTACTTCAGGGATTTCAAAATAAAATGTGTAGTGATATAGAAAACATAAATGAGTAAAGTAGGCCTAGCATGGCAATAGTGAGTGTTGTAGACTGTGGCAAACTGGCATTGTCCTTCTAAGGGCATGATCTGTGTGGTCTCCACTCAACTTCAGCAAATGGGTAGCCCACTGGAATATAGGCCCATGGTTACCTGAGCCTTTGATTTTTTTCCATCAGAGGTGAGAAATCTTAATTTTTGTGTGAAAGCTCTTAATTTAATAAATTAAAAAATAAAACTAAATAAATTATCATGTAAGCCAAACAAAATATGCCAGATTGCGAGATCTTTTTTTCCATGTGTATTTGAAAACCAGGTTGAGGGAAGGAGATGATACAAAGTTCTCAGAAAACCTCAGTTTACATGTTATTATCTACACCTACATTCATGGAATTCATCCCAAGCCAAATGATTTCCTGCAGTATAGACATAATAGAGCACACTTCTTACCCCAATGAATGCACATCTACACGTTTTTACAGAGAAAATGTCCAAGGCTTTTATGTCCATCTCCAAAAGTCTATCACTCTAAAAGATTTTGAGTCTCTATTGTTATATCCTTGACAATTTGTCATCTAGTTTCTACTTAAATTCTCCTAGGGACAGGGAACTTACCATTGTGCAGAGCCCGTTTCTATTTTAGACAGCTTGAAGACAGGAAACTTCCTAATGATGAAAATTCTTACTCAACATTTTTGTTATTGGCAGCTAAAAAAGGCACCTAATCTTTAACTAGGAAAATGCACTTGAAAAAATAGTCTTAGAAATTAAGAGGTTGCTATAATTTCCTGTAACTATCACCCATTCTTATAAAAAAAATGAGCATTATTAAATTGTGATAGTTACTAATGGAATTTTTAATTCTCTTACAATTAAGGTCACTGAATCTTTATGTCTTGACCTTCATTCTGAGACTATTTGCATGAAAATAAAGACTCTAAGTTTTATCATGTTCTAGTGATTGGCTTAAGCTTTTTTTTTCTATCACAGATTTTTAGAATGTAGAACTGGAAATGACATAAGCATCTGAGGTAGAACAAAAAATCCAAGGTTCTTAGAGTTAGAAGATCTTAAATTGATTATTCCCTTATTTATTAACTGTGTGCTGTTAAACTGCGAGTCAGTTTCCTCTTTCAATTGCAAGAGTCTGATAATATCTTTATAGGTTGTGTGAAAAACAAATATGAATAGGAGATATATCGTAGTAATCAGCAAAAAAAACTGTTTTTCTATGTTGTTATGCAAAGAACTGGTTGTTTAACTTTTTTAAGCCTCAGTTTCCACATCTGTACATTGGTGGCTAACAACTCCTGCTTGTGGGGGTATTTTAACTATTAAATAAGATTATGTGTGCCAAGGGTTTACATAGTACCTGATATGTAATAGATATTCAGTTAACATTGGGTGTTGACATTTTGATGACACTGATAGAAGTAAAAGCACTGGTAGTATGTAAACTTTAAAACTATTATAATCACTTAAACTCTTCATTTTCAAGGTGGAGAGGATGGTATGAGTAACCTCAAGTTAAACAGAGCTAGGTTAGGGTGTCCTTGAAAGCATGGGGAACCTTCAAACAGTGCCAATTATAGTATGTGGCAAGGAGCTTAAAAGTATTTATATATATATATACATATATGTACATATATATATATATATATATATATATATATATATATATCTTTAACATAAACAGATATGTTAAGGAACAAAATGCAAAATCGGTATGAGTTTTTGGATATAAGAGATTTCACAGAAATTATGCTTTTGTAGTAGAGCATTCAAGCTGTGTGCCAAAGCTTTGGTGCATGTCTTCATCTGTGGGTGGGTTGGAAAGCGTGAGGTTCACTGCTTTGCAGGTTCCTATTTTTCAGATGTGGGGCTCCAGTGGGAAATAATCTGTCTGTACCTTCTTGTTCCTGTGAATTGCTGGGCAACAGAGACTCTTTCTGATGTAGGTTTTTAGTAGTCTTCACTACACTATGAGTATTTAAAATAGTATTTGTGTGTAGGTAAATTCAGGGGAAGAGCAGTAGAAAAAATAATCAACATCGGAGAAGGAAATAAAAACACATCTACCCAGAGAGTATCTTGAGCACTTTTCAAAATTTGTTATTAGGTATTGAAATCTTATTCAGGGAGAGATTCTTGACAGAATCAAGGGAAATGTAACCCCAATGAAAAAGACAAGGTGAAATTGTAAGAAGGTAGTCTTTCTCTTGACTAATTCACTTTGCTTTTCCATTGTTGAAGAAAAAAGTTGTTAATTTTATACTTTGTTAAAAGCAAAAGGGACATAAAATAGCAATTATTTTTTGCCATTAGCCTGCCTTTCTTTGTTTGGGGGCGCGCTGTGGCAGAATAATGATCTGTGCTTCAGAAATAATGAACAGGGAGAAGCTGTAGGTGTAGTTTATACATCAGTACTTTTATAGTGAGTACACAGAACCATTTTATTTGGGAATTGAATATTTGAGGGCTGGGGAACCCCTCCCCATGAAAGTGCAAAGACCCTGAAGCGTGACTGCTGCCTCCATTTCAGTATTTGAGTGGCATGTCGAGATCCTTCCAGCACGAGGTGCATAATGTATTGTGCAGCCTGACTCCCATGTGGAGGAGAGCACAAAACTTCCTTATGCATGAGGCATTTTTAGTAAATTGGACCCCATTTCAATCTTGATGAAACTTGATGACATTTCCAACTTGCAAGTGCACAAAATGAAAAAGCAAATTTCTAGCTATTCATGTGTCAGAACATCAAAAGCTCAAAAGCCATAATTAAGGGTGTCAGCATGGCAGAGAGACCATATTTCTACTCTTCTTAGGGGTCTTCTGGGTCTTTCCTCAGACGTTAGAGAGAAGCTCCTCTTTTCCTTGAAGACTTGAATCAAACAATTTGGATTCATGAGCCCCACCTGGGAAACTGCCTCTTAACTTCCAACCCTGTCGTGTTGATATTTAGTGTTTTTTCATTCCTTTCATGAGAAAAGAAATTCGGGAGCAACTATGTAGTTGGTGCTCCATATTCTTTAATAATTTCCCTGTGCTGCTTCCTGGAAGATTGAAGGCAAAATGTAAGAAACAGTAATTTCACATGGCAATTTAATTTCTTTTTATTTTGTGTTTATATTATATGCAATTAACTTCAAATTCCACTAAATATACTGAACAAGTTCTTATGATATGCCCTTTGAATAAATATATGGACATAATATAGTTGGACATGAATAAATGTCCAAATAAACAAAAATAGATGGACATTCAACATTTATTAAATGTCCATTAAACATTTAAGCCAGTGCTTTTTACACTTCTATTGTGTATATTTGTTAAAGTGTATATCTGATTCATAGGTCTGGAGGGCACCCTGTGATTCTACATTTCTAACAAGCTCCCAGTTTGAACTGTGCAGATGGTCTCTGGATCACACTTGGAGTGGCAAGGCTTTACATATCTTTCCAAGTAAAGGAGGAGTCTTAAAACATTTAACTGTGGTCATTGTGATTATCAACAGGTAAACTTGTCTGAGATATACATGTTTTGGTTCAGATAGCCTTTGAATTTTATAACAGAAATATTATTAAAATAAATCCCTAGTACTGTTGCTGCCTGTTAATGATTCACAAAGATCTTTGCCTAATAAGAGCTATTTTATGAAAAGCTCACATTGAATTGCAAATATTACTTGCAATCTGAGTGACATCCACAACTCACTTACATAGCCTGAGCCAGAGCCAGAGCAGCTTCTGCAAGTATTGAGCACCCACTATGTGCAATGCATTGTCCTGAGAGCTATGTGAAAGTATGATGTCGAAATAAGACACATATCTGCAACTGAGGAGCTTACATTCCATCATGAGTGGGGTGGGGTGGGGGAGACACACAGCATATATACACGAAAACCAGGGTAAAATGAAGACTATTTAAAGTGATATAAGAAAGACCCAAATTGAATGTTAATTGGTTTCAAAGGAAGGAGAGAGAAAGCTTATCTGATGGCAGCGCTCAGAAGAGTCTTTATGGAGAAGGTAGTAGCCTTTAAATCAGGCTCTGAACTATTAATATTGAGAATGTAGAAATAAGGCTGTGGAGTCTGGACTGAGGTTAGAGCATATCAAAGTGAGGGAAAGTTAGAGAAAATACATGATAGAGAAAGTAGCTTACATGTCATAAGTTGGGAATAGTTTCAATCTGGGCTGAAATGTAGATTTCATGCAGGGATATGATTGACTATAACCCTGAAAAGGAAAGTTGGGATTGCAACTGGAATGACCTTAAGAGCCAGCAGGTGTTTGGGTTTAATCTATTAGGCAGTGGGGAGCTGTTCCTTACGCAACCTCAGCTCTTATTTCGGAATTTCCTTAATCTTTTTTATTTGAATTATTTCTATATGAGTAAATTAACATTATAATTCTCAAATTTCTTTTGATAGTCTATAAAAGGGATTTTTAAAAAATATATAGATTTGTCATAGGAATTGACAGGATATTGAAGATGGGGAGAGGAGGATTCTATATACTGCTAGCTGAGAGGTGACTCTGTCTCATAAACTACAATGAAGAGATAATCCAGAGACGTGGAAAATTTTAGCCAAGAAGTATTTGAATTTGTGTCTCTTAAATTGAGTGAGATGGAAAGGAAGAATCTGGTGCATCCTCCTGGATCAGTTTCATTCAATCATAGCTTCACTTCACACTATATAATTTAAAACATTTAAAAATATATTAGAAATAATTATATTTATCCTTACATTTAATTTATACAGTGATTAACACTAGTCAAAAATCAGTCACATGTACCATTTTAGATTTAAATGTTTTCCTCTTATTCTTTAAATTTTAACGTTTACCAACGCTAGTTGTTTTAGACTTTTAATTAAGAGCACTTTCTCATTAAAAAAAATAAATATAGATATAAGCCAATCTCTCACTCTGTTAATCAGACAAATGGGATCCTGGCTGCTCATTACCTGGCTTTATTAGGAACAAGACACCCTGGTGGCAGCCTACTGTAATTGAAAGCATAGGAATAAGAGGAAGTAAACTTTGAGTGATGAATGTGAAAAATTAAGTGTGCAGAGGCAATATAAATGCTACAAATGGGCTTAGCCAGTATCAAGACCTGCATAGTTTATTTATGCCAATGTTTCTCAACTCTTCCTCTTATTATTACCCATCTAAGGAGTGTTTTTAAGACATATTTTCCTAATTGTTACTCCTCCTCTGCTATAATATTTCAATATCACAGATATATGGTATGTCTGCTTAAATTCTGTGGCCCTCTGGATCTAAGATTTTAAACCCCCAGAAACCAATTTGCGCCCTCTTAGAGTTATCCTGCCCCCTATGATGGCACATAATCTAGAGTTTTCCAGTTTCTCTGGGGTAATAGCTTGTCCTTATACTCCTGTAGCCACTCTAAAATGGATCATTTATAACCACCCTTCTATCAACCAGAGACTTGTCAGGGAGTCAACTATTGAGACTCCAGCTATTGAAACCCAGAAGAGGTCCCTTTATTGAACACTCCTTATTAATACAAGTTCTTTTGTGTAACCAAAATAATACATCCTATGGTATGATTGGCCCTTTAGTCATTCATCTAGACTAGACTCCTTACCATTCTCAGGGTTCTCCTCTTCTCTCAGGCAGTCATTGCCCCTGAGGTCCTAGCTACGTGGAGCCTGCTTCTATCCAGTTACAAGTCCTTGAATTTTACATGCTAAAGTGGGCCAACAGCAGATACAGAGGTACTTAAAGCTGCACTCTCAGTCTCATCAGCCCACTGATAAATGGTACAGGGATGACATGCAGGAGAGCTTGATCTTTCATGCCCTGTATTTTTCACTTCTATTCTCTTTCTCTGAAATCCAGACTCTAACTAAAATGAGTGTGTGTTTCCTCTGGGGTTCTTTCCCATATGTAATGTTTACAATAGCCCTATTTATCAAGTTAATTCTTATATCACAGACAAAGAAAAGGTCACACAGCTAATTAACGCTGGATCCAGCCTTTGAATTCAGGGATCTCTGGCTCCAAAACCAGTGCTCATATTTTGTACATTATACTGTCTCCCGAGAGGTCCTCCAAGCCCTTCCTAAATAGAAGTAATAACTGATTTTTCCATTTGTCCTATTTCTGTACAGGTGCTTATACTTATTTTTTCACATAGTTGTTGATTCAGCAAACATTTATTGAACAATCATTGTTTGATGGGAATTTTGCAAGTTATTGAAGATATGATGAAAGGCACCATTTATGTTTTGAAGGAGCTCACACTTACGAAAGAGATGGACTAGTGCATAGATTACTATAACACTGTCTCTGACACAAGAGTGATATTGATAGCCATAGGGTGATACCCAACCCACTATGGCTAACAGTGTGGAAGTGGAAAACTTTGAGATGGGGAATCATCCTGCATTGCCATTATATCTTTATGTGTCTTTCTCTCTGCTCTTCTACTTTATGGGATATTCAAAGACTGGAACTGTCCTTTCCATATTTGATTTTCCAGGACTAGCTACTTTTCAGCCTGTTGTTAGTCCTGGGAAATATTGCTTTCCTAGAGCTTAGAGTGTTTCCACTGCTATTTGCCAAGGGCTCTAGTTTTGTCTCCAGGTCTAATGTCTTAGGATTCTTCTGGTTTCAAGACACAGCAGCCCGTTTAATCTAAATTAAGCGAAGGTGGTGATTTATTATAAGGATAGAGGGGCATATTATGGGAATCAACTGTAAAATTGCAGCTGAACCTCAGGGGGAAAACTGGAATCTGGAACTGGAACAATATCAGAATTCTGTTTCTCATTTCTATTTCTCTTGTACAACTTCTGTATCCTTCTCTCTTTCCATGGTGTGAAATATGGCCACCTTAGACTTTCCAGATTTAAGTATTGTACGTTCAGCCACATGAAAAGGCTAACTCAGCTTTTCTCAGTCTCAATTCTAAAGTCTCTGAAGAGAGTTTCCCATTAGCTCAGGTTGGGTCAGTAAAAATATGACTGTTGAAGACCCGTTCTTATGAATAAAAGAGGTGGTGAAAAGTAGCTCCTAGAGAAAGGGGGAATTATGGTGAACTGGCAGACACATGAAGAAATGCCACCTACTTGGACAATTGAGAGAAAAATTCTTCAATGAAGCAGGACACCTCTTCCAGGACACAAGGAATTAGAAACCAGGAAGAAAAGATTCTCTGATCAAATTTAAGACCCTTCTGAAATAATTTGTTCATGTGTCTTTGGCTTTCCTTGGGCCCTCTGCTCTTCATTTGATCAAAGCCATGTCCCTTGGTTTAGCCTCATTGATAAATAATAATTTTTACCAAGAGCAGTTTGCTAAATTGATCTTAGACATTTCCATAATGATATGGTCATTGGACCTCTAGCTGTTATGATATAATAAACAGAGTTAATGAAGATGATTTCTGACTCCTCATAAGAACATATTAAGTAGACTAGGTAAAATAAATGATAAAACAATTTTTAAAAACAACTAATAGCTTAGTTAAAAAGAAAGAAACAGAAATATCCAGGTGCTAAGGACTTATAGAGGAAGTATCCAGAGTGGTTAGCAGGATAGCAGATTTTTGAATAATCTTTAAAGATGAGAGACTGAACTCTTAACACTGATGTGGGAGCTTAAAACACAACCTAGACCAGCTATCGGACCAAATAAAAACTGTACCACATAGTTGTTTCCATAGCTCATAGTGCATAGAATTCCCATAGAAAAATAATCTCTGCTGAAGATGTGTTTACAATTAAAAGTTACAATTCACACAAGGAAGTGATCCATTCACTACTAGGGAGAATCAATTGATTCTACAAACAGGAGGATCAAAACTGAAATAAACTTGAGGTTATACAAATGTATTAAGTAAGTCTAGAATGATTAAAGACTTCACAAATGAGGAGAGTTAGTTTGAATAAAAAAAATAGGCAATTTTGATTTTAAAATTAGGAGTTCCAGAAATGAAAAAATATGGTCATAAAATTAAACCTCAATGGTAAGTCAAATAGCAGATCAGACTTATGGGTGACAAGAGAAGGAAAGAGAGAGAGAAATGAAAGAGAGAGAGAGAGAGAGAGAGAGAGAGAGAGAGAGAGAGATCCAAAAAAATATAATTGCTGTCCTGAAGGATAAAGAATTGGGAAATAAGGAAGAGACATTAATAGATACGAAGATAAATACAAAAATGTTCCAAAAATTTACTAGATTTTCTAAAAGAAAATAATATGGTGATTGGTGGAAAAACCATATTATGGTTGATAATTTTAAGTATTAATTAAAGACATAAATCTTCAGACTGAAGAGTTATATAGAATCCTAAACAAAGTAAATAAAAATAAATCATTACCTAAAGACACCGTAAATAAAGTGTAGAATAACATAAAGTGAAAACCTTAAAAACAACTATAGAGAATAGCAGCATTCTACTAAGAAGAGAATTCTCATTAGTAGTAACAGGTGTCAGAAGACAATTAAATATCTGCAAAGACCCAAGGAAAATAACTATAAACCTACAATTATGTACTATTTTAAAGTAAAGATGAAGACATAGAACATCCCTCACAGAAGTTTGCTAAAATAATCCCTAAAGGAAGAGGGAAATTGAAGCCCAGGAAGGAAAGAGTGGAATAGAACTAATGGTGCGCCAAAGTGTTAGAAACTATGTGAGTGAATGGGAGGATATTGATATGAGGGAAAAAACTAATATGATAAAGGGTGGAAAACAGAGTGGAGCTGTAATACTCTACCACAGTAATATGAATGAGCAGAGTTCAAGTGCTTTTGGGTATATCTAAAATTTTTCCACAATTTGTTAAGAAAGCATGGTAAAAATTTAAATTTTTTATTTTTTTGCTTGAGGGGGGGTGGTCATAGGAAAGGTAAGTAAATTAGTTTTCTATTTAAAATAATATGGCAGAAATAAATCTGAATATTTTAATAACCATAGTTAATATAAATAAATATATTTTCCAGCTGATATTTACATTGGCTTACAAAATTTCAGTTATATACTCTTTCAAAACAGACCTTAAATATAAAGGTATCTGCTGATATAGTAGTTTTGGTTCCTTTTTAATCTCTTGAGAGGCCTAATGAAGTCCTTAAAACTTCCTTCATGTGATAGATATCAAAAGTCACATGCACATATTCTGGAGTATTGAATTCCTTCTATGACTAAGAAGTAACAACAATTGAACATGGCTGGATGTAGGAATCTAAGTATTTTAACAATTTATAATATCAAATTGAAGACTTGCTGATCTGTGTTTGTCAGAGGATTAGTTTTCACAGATGGCTGAAAATAAAGCACATGAAAGGACATACATATATCTTTTTAGAACAAAATGGACACATACAACAGCATATGGTATACTTATTTTAATTATAAAATTTTACCACACACATTATTAATAATAAAATAGAAATTTTAAAAGCATGAAAGCCTTAATTAGCTGTGATAATGCTATGACAAAAATCCATTTTCTTGTTTTCCCTAAATTGATTTTTCCATGTTATTGGGCTGTTGATATTTTGATCATGCATATAGTTCTTAAAAGTGAGAGTAAATAATAAGTGAGATTATATTCATGTAACTGCCCACTAACCAAATTTATAATTATGTAAAATCAATATATATATGAAGGCAAAATTAGATGGCTTTGAAAAATGTAGACAATGTAGATAATCAAATCTCACTATGATTTATCTGAAGAAATTATTATTTATATTTTATTCTACTACTTATTCAAATGATGAAGAGAAAGATGGCCTTATGGGATTTTATCTAGTACATTCGTAAATGAAAGAAGTGATGTGTACAAGTTTATCTCCTGCTATGAGTTTTGGAAGTCAGATAAGGTTCACTGACAATTTGAAACAAGTGTTATGGACTGAATGTTTCTGTGCTCCAAAATTTATATATTACAGCCCTTCCCCACAATGCGATGGTATTTGGAGGTGGGGCCTTTGGGTATTATGTTTTGGTGAGATCATAAGGGTGGGGCCCCTAGACGGGATTACTGTCCTTAAAAAAGAGGAAGAGAGACCAGAGCTTTCTCTCCCTTTGCCTTGTGAGCACATGTGAGAAGGCAGACATATGCAAGCCAGGAAGATCTTCACCAGGAACTGAATCTACCAGCACCTGGATATTGGACTACCAGTCTCTAGATTATGATAAATAAATGTCTGATTTTTTAAGCCACTCATCTATGGCTCTTTATAATAGCAACTTGAGCTGAACTAAGAAAACAAGGCTCCCTGATGACACTGGAATTGACAAGGATGAAATTGAAGGTGCCAATTCAATCATCTCAGTTTTGTGCCCACCAAGAAGCATGTGGAAGGGGGATTGGACCTCGAGTAGCCTACGAACCACCTGAGCCTAAATCTTGGTGTGCACAGGTTTACTTTTGTGTGTTCATAATAAGAATGTTTAAACCTGAATCTTATGTACACTTCATGATCATTATGATAAGTATATTGCCCTGTGTTTCTTGCCTTAATGGGCTCTTGAGAATCGACAGATATCAAGATCCTATATTCTTATCTGGATGTTCCTTTTGGCCTCAGATAGAAAATATTGGGCAATATTTTTTTCTCCAACTCTACCTTTTTGTAAATAGAGTAAAAACGTAAATAAAAATTGAAAAGGAAATAGTCATATATGTTGTTTATTCAAATGAAAATCAAAACATAATTAAAGGCATTTTTAGTAACTTTTCATACATTTGCCAAGAGATTCTTTTAAGCTAAAGCTGGTAAAAATCATTTTAAAAATAATGCTTATATTTCAATGCTCTTTGGTGCCTCTGTTTAGACCATTCACATTCATATCTCTAGACCAAATGATGAAGTCAGGGAAAAGTAGGAATTTTGAGAAACGAAAACATTAGGAAAGATTTTTAAGAAAACATTTTCAATAAAGGCCAAGTGCAAATGATAAACAATGAATTTCTATGATAAAAGCATAATATGGGGTTCAGAGTGTCATTGTTTATAGTGATATTACATAATCAGGTTGAGATTTTAAATGCATATCTAAATTTTGTTTAAGCTTCCTTTTGGAGACATTCTTTCTTTTAGCATTGGCAGGTAGTACTTTATTTTTATGTTTTGCTGAGCATTTTTATAGTCAATAACAATAATCTTGTCCTATCAAGGAGATTTGTGCCAATATCTCTCTAGAGACAGAGAGAGAGAAAGAGAAACAACAGAACCATGCAAATTATACAGAAAACTATGGAAGCAAATATATGATGCTGGATTTAGAAGGAGACTACATTTTACATCAGACCATAATTTCTGTTGATTCAGGTAAACTGTAACAAGATTGCAAAAGATACCTTATTACTTCTGATTATTCATTACAGTAGTTCACTACTCATTAGCTCAAATTTATTGAGTGCTTAGTATATGTCAGCTATTGGTCTGAGGACTTTAGATATATTTGTCTCCTGTAGTCATCTCAACAATCCAAGATGCAGCTACTATTATTATGCCCATTTCCATAAAAAGGAAACAGAAGTTTAGAGATGTTAAGTTAAAGCTTACTGGAAGTTGGGTGAATCAGAATTTGAATCCATGTCTCTTAAACCCCCCAGGACGTGCTGACAATCACTGTCTTAGGCCTTAATTTTCTCAGTAAAGAGCTTTTCAAAATGTGTCCTAAAATAAAAGTTAACATATAAAGACTTTTCATGAATAATTTTATAAAATATTTTCTCCAATATTTACATATTAATACATACTTAAATATATATAAATTATGCAAATTAAATTGAGCTAGTGAAGATACAAGCATCCATATCTTATCTAGAAAGGTAGTGCTAAGAGATGTTGATTAAGGAAAAAATGTGGATTTTGTTTCTTTTGTTTTGTCATTAAAATATTTGCTCTTGTAATGAACCCAAAGCATGTTAAAAATGGAATGAGTGAAATTAGTAGATGGAGACAGTTATAAGGGATTTCTTCCAGATGAAACAGGATCTACAGACACTGGCATGAATCCACTTAATCTTGCCCTAATCTAGCTTTGTAATGAAGTAGATAAACAAGTGCTTTCTTTAAACAAGATTTGAAACAAACAATCACACAAAAAAGATCCATTACTCAATATTTAGCAGAAACCACTAAATTTGACATGTGCCTTCAAATTTCCCACAGCATTGCCATGTCAAACATGTTGGCTTAGGTTTATGAGATAAATTGATGATATTTATTTATAAAAAGTTCAGACTTACGTGTTATTGAACTCAAGAACATTTCACATAAATCTTGTGAAAGTTTGAAATATGTTCTAGATTCTAAATTCAAAGTTTTCTAATCATGAGTTTCATTGCAAGAGTTTTGCACAAGTTAAATCAACTTGTTAAATCTGTGACACCAACAAAGGTAACTAAATTCATGGCAAGAGAAAGGAGAGCAAGGAAATAGATCAAAGAGAATATAACAATTATCTGAATACAAATATTGGAAATTATTGCAAAGGGAGTACAGAAAATGACTAAGTTAGTGACTTGTTTTCAAGTCCTATGAGAAGGGTGATGCTTCTCATTTTTTAAAGAAAATTATCTGCATTGATTGCCCTTTTCTTGATTTTTGTTGTATTTTATTTCGATTTAAAATATTTTGGGGATTCTATAGTTCTGCTGTATTCTGTGAGCTTTCCAATAAATGGTCTATTTATTTACATGAAAGACAAGATTTGTTAATGCAAAGGCAACATGAAAGACTTTTTCCTACCAATTTTCTAATGAAAGCCAGACAGTTTTTTTATTTGATTCTAAATTTCATTTGCTTAAAATGAAAAATGTATTCTTAAAACTAAATAAAAAATATCATATTATCAGTATTTCTGGCAGCAGGTGAATGAATACTTATTCTGAATAGATTCCTCTGAATGGCTGCTCTATAACTACCGTGTTTTGTTAGAAAAGTATATTAAAAAGTAGAAACAGCATCGTGAATGAAGAAAAGGGATAGAAACAAAGTATAAAATATGTAATTTTTTAAAGGACCTTATCAAGGAGAATCTTAGCGAAACTTAAATGGCAGAGTCACACAATCCCAAAGCTTTCCCATTTCCTAGTCAATGAATAATTTACTTTTTAGATGAGATTTGCTAACATTATTTCAGAATAACTGTAATTGAAAATTATTAAAGCTCTATCTTTATTGCATTTTAAAATCCATGCATCTGGTGTTTGACCAGGTCTGCCTCATCATTAAGAATTTTGAAGGAAAGCAAAATCTCTGTCTTTCAAAGAATAAAGAGCAAAAACCTTAATTGCTTTCTTGTTTCCCACAAAGATGCTAATACGATGAACTGAATGTCAGGAATAATAAGACAAAATGATGGTGTACACCCTGCAAAGAGAAAATAAAACAGCTTTTTATGTAAACTGTCACCAGAACCTCAAGGAAACTCTTTGCTCTTTCCCTGCCCTGATTTTGAACTGCTTCATTAAAAGTAATTTTGTTTTTCAGGAGGATAACACCCACATTATTCTATAAAAATAATTTTAAGAGAAATCTTCAATTAAGAGGTTATTGTTGTCTGAAGGATTTTTCCATAGTTGGTTGATAGCTGAAAATGTGATCTTCCCAAGTTTGAATGGAAATATGACATTCATAATGGTTTAAAATAGATAAGTGTCTTGTCTGTTTGAAATGCCAATGAACTTAGTATTATTTATCAGATCCTTTTAAAATGTTGGAATTTTCAGAGGACATAATTTTCAAAAGAAGAGAAATTATTTATTAATTCTTTCTGCCTTCAATTGATTGGAAAGTTAAATTAGAGAGACTGAGAAAGCCCTTGTTCAATGCAGTAGTTAGGCTTTTGAGAATTGAAAATAAACAAGAGATCATGGACTTAAGCTACAACCCCCTGCAAATCTTCCTTTGGGTTTGTTTAGGGAGAAAAGACTGTCAAACTCATTTCATTGCCCACCAAATGCCTACCCAGTACTTGAACTGGTGTAAATTCAGATACTTGCTGGTCCACATTCCAACTTGATACATAAATATATATAAACCACTTAAAGGGGAATTTCAAATTCTTAATAAAAAAAACTTTCCTATCAATTTATTTATTTAACAATTTATTTTCCAGAGAATCTCTTTTCACTGGATATAGGAAACTTGTCAGTTCTGGCCATGAAAATCACTTCACAACTGAGACAACAGTGACCTTAATTACCAGACTTTCCCAGTTCTTGTATTGCCTTTATGCACACAAGTCCAAGTGTATCATAAAAGGGTTTATATTGACCTAAGTTGCCCCTTAGACACCTTCAAACTATGTTCTAAGAAATACTTATCATAAAGGGTCTCAGGCCAAATATTCTGTGAAATTCTAAATATTGCGTTATGTTTATGATTAAAAAGATACATGAGCACATGAAAGGCTCCGAGAAGCTCTGCAATCTGTTCTACATTCTTCAGTGTAGACTGAATTGTTCAATGCAGCACTATCCAAACTTACTCAACTGCAGAACCATTTTTATCTTTCATTTAAACAACCCTTGTAAAATAGATACTTTCCTATTTTACAGATGGAGAAACTGAGATTCAGAGAAGTTAAATAACCTGCCAAAGGTCATACAACTCTTGAAGGATATAGTTAAGATTTGGAGTAAAGCCTGAAGCTATGTCTTATAATCTGTCACTATGACTTGAAAATACAAGGACATACATTCATTTGAACATATGGACAATTTCTACTTATGCTTAGCATTTTTTCTATATACCCTTTAATAGCTTTCTTTTTTCTCTTATATTCGTGCTATTGAAATTTTGAAAAATAAAAAAACCACTCTTACTACATATAGTATGTTTGCTTAGAAAAAAGTTATTAAATTTCATGTAATACAAATGCTAAGATTGAGCTCAAATAGCACAGAGAACATATAATTTTATAATCAGTTTGTAAAGATATAATGGAGTCAGGTAAAGCATGTATATTACCTTAAAGCTGAGAGTAATATTCAGTAAAATATTATGAGCCAATAGAGCAAAATGAAATAAAGAAATCCATTTGCCTGGAAGGACCTTGTTTAAGCTAATTTCAGAAATATTTAAAAGATTCAATTTTATGTGTAATATTAAAACGAAAGTTACATTGAGAAAAAAACATTTAAAAGCATTAAAATATTCTTCTCACTGTGAGAAAATATATATGCTTTATTTGTAATATAGACATGTTATCTACCTTTATTCTCTGTATATACATGTGTATTTTTGTGGTTGGGAAAGCATGCACGTAGATACACTATATACATATATAAAATGAATAAAAACAACCTTGTTAAAATATTGAATTGTTAAAACATCCATTTTAGTTACTTTAAATGTAATATAATTTTAGATTCCTTTAATAAATGTCCAGTGGACAGATTTATTATTATTATTTTTAATTTCCTGCATCAGATCTAGGTCTTCGATAAATACCACAGACAACCCCAGAACTGTAGGATGGGCTTGACAGTTCTTCAATAAAGGGCTGTGTGGTTTTTTGTCAGTGTCTTCCTTTCAGTGACAGCTGCTTTGTTCTTTTCTAGTCAGATTTTCTAGTTAACACATCAAAAGTGTATCTGTGTACACAAAGTACGAAGAAAACAGTTCAAAGAGGTAAGAGATTCACTTTTAACTCTTTGATACATTTTCCCCACACTTGTCACAAAAGACATCTCATGTGGAAGCCTCAGAATAAGGTGAGGAGTTCATGATGGAGCCCAGGGATGTATGGCATTTAGGAATAAGGGTTTTAGAAGGTAAGTTGGTCAGGCAATTAATGCACAGAGAGACACCAAATTAGTGAGAGCTCATCTTGCGTGAGGAATGTGCATTTTTCCAAGACAACCAAGCCCAAGAGCTGGACACAGGTTTTTATATTCAATGTATTGCCAAAGCCTGGTTGTTTTTGGCATGTTGTGACAACAGTAGTTGCCTGCTTTATGCACATAACTGTAGAGCCATTGCCTGCACCTGTGTCAGCAGGAATTTCTGCACACACTTGGGAACTGAAGGTAGCCATGCCTCCAGGCTTACGCAAACGTGGTGGGGTTGAAACTCCAAGATCTTTTTGACTAAGGTGGCTAAACCCAGATTGGTATCAGAATATTTAAACCCCAGGAGAGCAGCCTTAGGCAGCTAGGTCTCTGTCACAGCTTTCTAGTGACAAAGGTATTACTGAGCCAGGAATGTACTAAGGCAAAGATCAGGTAAAAGACAGTCTTCCTTCTCCTCCTCCCAGACATAATTCAGATAAGCTCCAAGAAGGAAAAATGTCTAGAAAGAACTTTCCTTTCCCCTTTAGTGAATCAGGTTGAAATAGGCCAGCATTGGATTATGCCATATGTATGTTTACAGTGTACCAAGTGAAGCCAAAGCAATAAACATTTATTTAAAATAATTTTTGCATTTGATTTTTCAATTAAGCAGCAGAATCATCATCATGAGGGGAAAAGAGAACTCTGTTAGACTTTCTAAGTTTTATTGTTTTTAAAGTTGACGTATGTCAGCTTTTCAGTACTTAGGGCCTCTGGAAATCTTAAGCCAGTCCAGCAAAAAGCCATGTGCACCACAGACAAAATAGCCCTGCATTTCCTGAGTGTTCCCAGTTGTGTCCTAGTATGCGGGAGACATACTAGGGACTGAAGGGACATGGACTGGATGGATGCTGCCTGGCGTTAGCATAGTCAGCCAAGTGTATTACCTTCTTAAAGCTTCAATTCTCTCAACTTGTCCCCATATGAGGATTCTAAGGATCACACACTCACAGGGTTTTGTTTTGTTTTTGGTTTTGTTTTTGTTTTTGAGAGGGAGCAATTATGCATATGACACACTTGGCACAGTCCAAATACATGGCATGTATCTCACAAAAGACTCAGAGGAACAATGCCATTGACTAGGGTCTCCACAGATCTGGGATTTAACAAGTATTTATTGGGTTCCAGAGTGCTTCTGTGGGATATTTGCAATCAATAAGAAGTAAGAAGTCTTAGACACTGAGAATATTTTTCTCTTGTACTCTATGCAGTTTGTAATCAAGAATGTGATGGTCTTTCTCGATCTTCTCTTATTAATTTTAAATTATTAAAGAATATAAAAGACATAGATATTCTTAAGTAACAAAGATATAATCATACTATAAATATTTGAAAACACTATAATTTAAACTAACATTAAATGTAAATAGAAAAACTAATAGGAAAAAATACTATACATTTTATTCAAGATTAAAAGCTCTGACAACAGAAAAATTTTAATCTATTTTAGGCATGCATTCTTTAAATTTCCTTCAAAAATCACAGTTTTAGAATAGATAACTTTAAAAGATTAGATTTCTAGGTCTCAAAATAGAAATATTTTGCAAAATAAATGCTTTTTAAAAATTCTATAGCATAACTTTTGAATGTAGTGCACTTAATAGCAGCACTCTTCAGTTTGTGAATCCTCTGCCAAATTTCTTTACCTTAATTCCTCCCCAAGACTTTTTCCAATATTTCCAATATTTTGTTTTGTACAAAATATTTATTTCATCTTCCTAGGCATTCCAAATGGTATTTTTTTAAATGCACAATTCAGCTATTTTTAATATATTCACAAAGGTATGCAACCATCACCAGTATGTAACTCCAGAACGTTCTTATCTTATCACCCCCAAAAAGAAACCCTGTATTTTTTAGTGTTGCCCCATTCTCCTTCCCTTAGCTCTTGGCAACCACTAATTTACTTTCTGTCTCTATGAATTTTCCTATTCTTAACATTTCCTATATATGGAATTATACACCGTGTGGGTCTTTGTGATTGGCTTTCATTTAGTATGTTTTCAATATTCACCCATGTCATAACCTGTGTCAGTGTTCTCATTCCTTTTTACAGCTCAATAATATCCCACTGTATGGCTAGACCACAATTTGTTTCTCTGCAAATGGTGTTTTTGAGCTGAAAATAATACTTTCTTTTTGATTCCCGAACTCATTAGTCTTCAAAATTACCTGGGGTGTTTAAAAATAATTCCTAGCACCTACCCCATAATTTTGAGATTAACGATTAGTGCCTCAGAACCACCCAGAAGGCTTGTTAGGGCACAGATCACTGAGCTGCACCCCCTAAATTCCTGATTCAGTGGGTTGGAATGGAGCCCAAGATTCCAACAGGTTACAGATGATGTGCTGGGTTGAGAGCTGTACTCTGGGAACCACTATACTAGATCATACTTTGCTTTTCTGGGACACATTAGTTTTTAGGCACCCCGAGTGGTTCTGGGGTTCAGCCAGGCTTAGAAACCAGTGTACTGGTTATAGTTCCACAGTATATTAACTGCTCACATGTCATCTGGGCAGGAATGTGAGCAAAGTAGTTGAAAACCTCTGAGGTGCCTCCAAGTTTGTGGGGAAGAGCAAATCTCAGAGATTTGAATGAGTGTAAGAGAGGTTTGGAGGGGTGGGAAAGGGAAGAACAGAAGTGTTAAAACCTTTGAAGATTCTCTTTCCAAAATAATTTTGAGATGATATCAGAATGAAATGAAATCATCATCTGTGAGGTTGAAATGAGCACACAGCATAGCACCTGGTACTCAGTAGGAGGGCAGGAAGTGGGAGCCATTCTCAGTATTATCAACTCTGAACAGGATTGACGGGAATGCCTGGGAGAATGATTCACCAAGTAACTGAATGCTCTGGTCGAGTCACAAACTCTCTTGGCATTGCTTTTTTAAACTTTCTCTCATATCTTGAATTCGTGATTATTTGATTGTCTCTCCAGACTGTATCTTGTCTTATTCAACACTGTATCTTCAGCACATAGCACAGACATAACTCATAAAGATTTGCTGGATGAATGAATGAAGTTAATGAATGTATCTATCTTGAATTTCTATCCAAGTACTTGGCTCAGAGTAGGTATTCTATAAATATATGCTGAATGAACTAATGAATAAACCTATAAGTTAGAGGTGTGACTAATCACAGATCTCCAACATTTGGAAAAGAAATATACATTTTTAAAAAGTTCATCCAGTGGGTTCTGGGAAATCCCATTCAAAAAAGTCCAAGTCTTATAATGTTATTTGAGGACATTTTTATCTGACATGTAAGCATTCTTTCATGATTAGACTGTTAAAACACTGTACCTGCCAATTTTGAGGGTCCAATTCTCTATGAAATTTGCCTAAAAACAAGTATAGTAGACATATTGTTAAGTGCATTTCACTATAACAATTATCTATCAAAAGGAAGTTTCATATAATTTTTTGAATTTAAAAACACTTGAATAATTTCTTTCTGTTATTTGGTCTCACTGCTTTATATGGCAAGATCAATTGTGAAAAGCTGAACAAGGCTAAAAATATTACAATTATAATCAAGTAAAATTAAATGGAACATTTTGAAATGTCAAAGATAGATAGCATGTAGTGTACTTATGTGAATGAGTGATTTAAATAATGGCAAAGTCTATCCCACTGAAGACTGTCAGCTTTGTCTGTGAGAAGTTGGTATCTAACCTAAAATTTCACAAATAATGATATATAACATCATTTATTTTCATTCCAAAAGGAATAAAAAAATGTTTATAGCCAAATCTTTATGGCCACTGTTATTATTATTATTATCATTATTATTGTTATTATTATTTTTAACTTTCAGGCCCTTCTCATTATGTTCTTCTTTCTAGGAAAGACAATGGGACGGCATCCAGAGAATTGTGGTTCATGGGTTTATCAGGTTCAGAATCATAAGCCGTCAGAACTTAAAGCCCAGAGTGCAGGATCTCAGAAAAGGAAGCCATATGTTGTCACCTTTTCCTCCTGAACCCAAGGTACACCTAGATGGTTAATAGTGGCTCCATTTCCTGATAAACCACAAATGAGATATAAGGTTTCACGATCATTTTAAAAATTATTATTAACAAAAGGGATGGAAGCTAATATGATCAACCAGCATTGGCAAGTTGGGAAAAAAAACCTATGTGCCATCCCTGAATTAGTCCATGCCCCACATTTTACAGATGCAGCACAAGGATTAGTCAGGACAATCACTGCTGAAGTCTCTGGATCAGGCATTTTAGAGTTCACATGTTGAATGAAGTGAATGGCCTGTGGAAGTTTGTAACATCAAATAAAATAGTATAAAGTGACATAAACTTATTTTGGGGAGCTTCTCTCTTTCTGTCCCCAGTTTTCAGGCATTCTTAATCTTCTCGCTAGTACTGATGTTTGGAATACTTCGGTATGCCATCCCATCTGGGATGGTCTACCATAGAAGTGCCTCAATTCCTCTTATTCTCTTTCCAAATCAAAGGTACTATTTCTCCATCTGATCAGCTGACAACACTATGTGAATCACTAATAAATCCACCCAGCAGTCCCTGAATTGTATTTCAATGAACTCTAGTCCAGCAGAAAAATAAAAATAAATTTCAAGGCTAAATATGTCGAAAATGCTTCTTGGAGATTCTCAAATATTAAAAAGCTCTCAAAATTCCTGGGGTAAAGAAAACAGTTGAATTTTTAAAACCATTTCATATTTTAAAAAGTAGTTTGAGAATTCAAATGATAAAGTTTGTAATAAGGATATCTTATGATTAGGAGATTTTTCAGAGATTTCCTCTCCATTTAGGAATTTTTCCTCTCCTTTTAGAAATGCCAATTTGAAAAGCCGCTCTTTCCAACTCCCCCTTAGATTGTTTAACTCCTTAAGAAAGGAAACCAATCCCTGGCCATATTCTGGGAGTGATGTGAAGCTGAAAGGGCCAGACAAGGAATTTTTTTCAGTCAGAAGCAAGTAAGAGGCATTTGGGGGGATGAAATTAACACTGTGTCTTATTATCAATGATGTCTACTAAAAACTAGTATCTTTTAAACGTGTGTGTGTGTGTGTGTGTGTGTGTGTGTGTGTCTGGTAGTGCAGGAAAGTGTTAATTATTAAAAACGTAGAGAATTTATAGCAGTATAGAAAGTAATATGTCACAAGGTAGGTAAAGGTAGTAATTTTTAATTCTAAAGCCTACCTTATAAGGTTTATATAAGCAATTAAATGCATGTAAATTTTCAATACCAGGCTTGGTACCAATAAATATTTTCTACTAAAACAACAGGAAAGAACAATTTCTATTTACAGGTGAGACTGGGTTATACAAATCCTAGTTAATATTTTAATAAAAATAGCCTCTTTTGTAGTGTATATGCTTCCCAAATGGTCAAACTAGTATGGTCGTTGAAATGTGACTGAATATTCTATTAAATAATAGTTGATATTTATTAAGTATTAATTTTATTTCAGGTTTTGCTCTAAGTTTTTCTACATATATTATATCATTTCATTTCTATAATGGCCTGAAAAGGTAAACACTATTATACTCATTTCACAGATGAAGACACCAATGCTTAATATGTTTGACATGTTTAAGTAAAGTCACATACTTTACACACATATTTTGGCATCTTTTAAAAGAAATGTTATAGAATATTTGACATGGAAAAATGTAGAGACCGCTATATTAAAAATCTCTTTTGTAAATAATATTTTAAAAATGTTATTTTTAAATCATATTTTTAAAATATTATTTTTAAATCATATTTTTTATTAAATTTTTTTAAAAATAAATAAGATCTTTATTCATCTGGTTTAATATTATTTTCCAAAGCGGGGAAAGCTGCTGGATTTCAGGTGAAAATCCAGAAACAATTGCACAGCGTGAATATTTGGCTTACACAGAAATAAAATTCTTCCTGGATGATCCAGCTAGTGCTCAGACTCAGCCAGTGCATTTTATTCAATGATTTTGGGACTGCTTATTGATAATAGTCTATAGACATTAAACTACTTCTAATCAAACAGATCTCTAAGTTTGCTGTCACAGCTTGTATTTTCCACAGTGGTCATATCTACATGTACTCCATCCCACGTGCTATTTTTACAATGTGATGCAGACACTGTTTCATTAGCAGGTGATGTCTTTCTTCTCTCACCTTTAAACTGGGTAAACTTTTATAATTCAACCAATAGAATATAGCAGAACATTGGTGATATCTAAGGCTAATTCATGGAAAGTAATGTGGTTTCTGCTCTTTCTCAAGATTCTTTCTTTGGAACCCAGGAAGCACATTGTATGGAAAAGTCATGTGTTGGTGTCCCAGCTAATGGCCCAAGTTTAGCTTCAGATGATTTTATCCCCAACTTTGAGTCTTCCTTCTAACGTCCAAAAAGTCCTGGAGTAGAGATAAGCCATCTCTGCTGCGCCTTCTTGTAACTCTGTGAGACAATAATTGATCGTTTTATGCCAGTAAGTTTTGAGGTAATTTGGTATGTGACCATAATAACAGGAATATATTTTGTACTGAAGTGAGGAGATACTACAATAAAAATAAAAAGTGGAAGTGACTTTGGGACTAAGTAGTAGGTGAAGTTGTAACGGCCACGAAGATACTATCAGTGGAGACCTGATGGTTCTTGAGGAGGATCTTGAGAAGGGCATATGTGTAGTAGAAGCTACTGGTGTGGCCTTAACAAACAGAGAAAAATGATACTGGAAAGCTGAACATCAAGAATTGTTGGTATGTAGTGGTGTAAATTTTACTGTTACCTGTTGTCATGTGGAAAGTAGGAAATGTACCTAATGAAATTGTTCAGTTTTTAAGTGAAATTTAGAGGGAACATAAAGAAGCCAGCTTTTGCCAAGTTTAAAAGAGAAACTGTTTCTCATTCTAGATTCTATAAGATTTTCAAATGAGGAAATCTTTTTCAGGTGGAGACCAAATTCAGGATAATGTCAAGAAAACATTTTATAAAGCTAAAACCAAGAGCGTGACTGTAAAACCACCCTTAAACTTCAGAAAAGCTTAAGGAGTTACCTCAAATAAATGATAGGGCTTTTAACGATTGTAAAGGCATGGCCTCGTACCAGCCTTACAGGGAGTCAATAGAGAGAAAGGCTCATCTTGAGAGATTTGTGAGTATGCCTTTTGCCTAGTGGGGTGAATTATAAATTAATTCAGAAAAAATAAACACGATTTAAAAAATAATTACATCAGGCTGTAGTGAAAGGGACAGAGACAGTGCAAAGTGAAAAAGAAATCTTTAGGCTCAATGGGAAGGAAGCAGGCTGAGAAAACTAACTACTCAGCAGCTAACATGGGCTACATGTTATGGAAAAAGAAATCTGACTCAGAGGATGAAACTAGAACTAGGGTGAAAAATTCCCAGGATTAAACTTCAATCAAGGGATGGTGATATACACCTGTTTTAATTTTAGAACTTCAATGAAACGGTAATTATGATGCCTCTATGCCTTTAAGAATAGGGACCATTTTAACAGTTATCCTATGTCTATCCCACCACTGAATGTTGGATATCAGGGGTAGATAATCTGCCTCTTTTGTTCACAGGTCTTAAGATGGAGAGGAATATATTTCAGAGGTTAGATTAAAGGCATCTGAGGAGACTCATTTGCACCTGAACCTGATTCACATGACAAGATCCTTGACTTTGAGTTGATTTTGTAGTAAGACTGGAGTGTCTCAGGAGAGAAATGAGATCTATTTTGCATGTGAATTATTATGGCCAGAAGGTACACTGTGGCGGATTGCATTTCCAAAGTTGGTCATACAAATATACATCCTACATGCTATTCTTCCAATGTGATAGTGGCATTTCTTTATTCTCTCTGCTTGAAACTGGATAGAATTTGGTAATTGCCTTGAGCAATAGAATGCAGTGGAAGTGATACTGGGTAACTTCTTAAGTTAGCTCATTAAGGGTGATGTGGCTTCTTCCTGCTTCTCACTTTCTTTTGGGGATGCTAACCTGCAGAACCCAGTCATTATGTTTTGAGGAAGCCCAGGCCACATGGAAAGGCCAGGTTTAGATGTTCTAGCCAACAGCTTCAACTACATTCTTAGCCAACAGCCAGCAAAACCATAAGACCTGTGACTGAATGAGCCTTTAGACTACAGCACTTAGTCTTCAAGTACTCTGAGGACTTCAAGGACCTTAAAGCCTCCACCTAAGGCCTTAGACATGGAGCACAGAACTGCTGTTCTCTCCGTGTCCTGTCCAACAAATTTCTGTCTCACAGAATAGGTGAGCACAATAAATTATTGTGTTTTTTCCCCCACTAAGTTGTAGGATAATTTGTTACTCAGGTGTAGTAACTAGAACACTAGTCAATTAAGAATGATTTTGAAAGCTCAAGTATATGACCATTATTTGTTCACCACTGGATTCTATCAAGTAGAATTCTTTTGGCTGCAAGTAACAGAGACTTGACTCAAACTAGTTTAAAAAATATAGAAGATGTGTTATTTCATTTAACAGGGAACCTAGAGTTTGGACAAAGTCTAAGTATGCTATTCTCGGTGACATAATGGTTTAAAGGTGTAAGTTATCAGGGAACTCAGGCCCTTTTCATTGTTCATGGAGCTATTCTCAGGGATAGGTTTATCTCAGTCTGAAAGCAAGATGTTTTCAAAGTCTAAGTTTTCTATCCAGTTACAACAATATCTGGAAGAAATAAAGCATTTCTCTCTCCCTGTGCTTTCCTCTTATGGGTAGAAACTTTGCCTAGAAGTGACTCTCCATGAGATTTCCTCATACATCTCATTGACAGTTGAAATTCTTTAGCTTCAAATGCCTGACTTCAATATAAATTCTTGCCACTAGGTGAATGGTGTTCTTGTTAACGATTCTCCCCTGAGAATAATTGTAAAAAACAAGTATATACAGCACAGATATACAATCCACACTTTAATTTTCTGTGGTATAGCAGTTTAAAATTCAGGCTTTGAGTTCAGATCAATGTGAGTTTCCTTATCTATAAAGTGGAGATAATATTTTCTACTTGATAGGAGTTTACAAGATTAAAGTAAATAAGTATGCACATGAATCCAATAGTATTCCTGGCACATAGAAAGCCACCAATAAATTATTGTTGTTATTGTTTTATAAAGAGTACTCATTACATCACTACCTATAAATTGGAGAAAAATTTCAAGTGCTCCATGGAGCTATCCTTTTCATGCTTTTCATGCTTTTTTGTGATTGGAGTTGTGATGACACATAATATTTAACCAAAAAAGGGAAATATTTGTCAGTGGATACATACTGAAACTAGCTGTCTGTAATAAGATGTAAACATATGATGTAACTTGCATTCTTTACATTCAAACATAGTTACGTTCAGCATAAGCCACAACTAAGACATAATATGTATATAATTTAAGCTCAGTAAAATAGAAAATCATTTTACAACATATTTCTAATTTACTGTTATTTTATTACTTATACATATGATACATATTTATTTCTAAAACAAATATATCTCTTTGGCCACCTTTTTTTTTTTCTTAAGTTACAGGCAGTACATTACTCATGAATGGCAGAGTATGTCAGTTATTTATCTTCCCAAAGTATCTAAAAGTGAATGAAGCTTGAATTGAGCAAGGAAATATCATAAATTAAAAAGTGAATTTTCTTAGAAAAGCTGGGAAAAGGTTTGAATATAAAATTAAAGTACATTTTGCCATAAAATGTAGCTGTCAAGGTGGCATGAACCCAAATATGAATTATGATTGGATTGAATTTGTATTTTTATCTTATGAAGCACTAAAGAATCCTTCTGAAGTCATTGATCTTGGCCACCTTAAATCTTTATTTTTCTGATAACATGTCAATCAAGTATAAAGGTGGTAAGAGACAATTTAAGCCTGTGCATTTATTTGTCAATAAAACGTGTGCTCTATTGGTTTTTTCTCAGTTGCATTCTTTTATCATGTCAATATTTCATAAGATTATATGACTGACTAATGGGAATAGCTATTACCAGTGTTGATGTACTTTGAAAATAGCAATCCATATTTTATGGACCAGAAAGGGACAAAACCTTTACCTTTGACCTTATTAAGCATAAAAGTAAGGTAATGTGAATGAAATTTGCCTCTTATTTTAGCCACTCACAATTAGCTTCTAATAGTCTCAGGGATAAATATTAGAATATATAACCTATCCTTTCTTGTTTTGTAAGAATGAGTTATGAATCTCAAACTAAATTCTTCAAAAGCCAATTTAGGGAATAGAAATAACGCAAGCCAGAAAAACTGACTATGAGCACTTTTATGTGAGTTTTTTTTTCTCCTAATTATGAAAGAGATTGATGCATGTGCTCTGTGGATATCATAAATAAAAACATATAAGCCAGAAGGAAAATGATCATGTGCAATCTGAACACCCAGATATACCACTGTTAATGTCAGCGTATATCCTTCTAGTCTTTTTTCTATGCATACATATTTCTTTTCCAAAAATATATCCTATTTAATGATTAATAACCCTATTTTTTTTACCAGGTGAATTTTTATACTTTTTATGTTATCCCACTTTGTCAAGAAAATAATAAGCTAAAGCAGGTAATTTTCACAGTATCATTTTTCTCCATCTATTGCCTTACTTCTTGTATTTGTTCATTTGTGCATGTGGCTAATACAGGTAGGTAATTTACTTGTATAAAATACCCAGTGTTCTCTAAGTGTTTTAAAAGCATTGATTTATTGGTTGTCATATATTTGACAAGTTCTAGTTAAGTATGCTTTTAATATAATAAAGATTTTTTTTCCTGCAATACAGCTACATACAAAATTAGAATTTTTAAATTAGATTTCCATTTGTAAATCATGGCTAATAGCCAGATTTAGGCCATGCCCATAGTCATCTCTGTCAATATTTTTGGCTACTGTGAGGTAACCAACCTTCAAGACAGTGACTAGTGATTCTTGCTTCCTGGTAGTCATGCCCTTGTGCAATCCTCTCTTATGTTTAATATAACAGACCTGTAAACCAATAGGATATTGTGAGTGTGTAATTTCCAATGCTGAGCCATCAAAGGCATTGCAGTGTCCACATTTCTCTGGGGGAAGCCAGCTGCCAGGCCATAAGAACATGACCTATGGAGGATTCCATGTGTCAAAGACTGAGACCTTCTGCCAATAGTCATCTAATAAATACTCTGGCCCCAGTCAAACCTTCAAATGACTGTCGCCCTAGCTGACAACTTGCTTGTAGACTCTTGACAGACTGTGAGCCAGAACCAATGGCTAAGCTGCTTCTGAATTTTGATATACAGAACTGTGAGCGAGTAGATTTTAGTTTTGCTTTAGGCTTCTATGATCTGGGAAGTAATTGGCTATGCAACAATACATAACTAGTACAAACTGAAAATGAAGGTGTCTACTAAACCAACTGTCTTCAGTATGCTCTAAATGAACAGGAGCTTATAAGAACATCAGACCTTTATCAAGAGCCAAGGTAATATTTCAGTATTTATACTTAGTTGTAATGTACATTACTCATTTAAAGGGTAGAATTTGAGGCAAACTAGTTGTACAAGGAAAGACAACACAAAAAAGGGCAATAACATCTTTCATTTGAAAATATTTTCTGCCGCTAGTTTTTATTATGATCTAAATTTGTCTTCCCATTTTTACGCTTTGATAAACAGAACATTTCTTCAGAGTAAATAAGCATGAATATCAACATTTCAATGATAAAGACACACATACACACATATATACATATATATGATAAAACAGGTATTTTTTTGAAATTTAAGTACATTTTACATTATCGAAATTGAATTATAAGTCTTACATGATTACGGCAATTGTGGGGGAAACATGACATAAGCACATATCTCCTTTGCATCCAATCTCATGTGCAATGGTAACAGGCTGGACAAACAGTTCAGTGGGTATCCTTCCATAGCCCTCTGATCACATAAAATTAGGTAAACATATTAACATAATAATTTTTTTTATAAACATGAAATCTTAGTCTATGTATTGTTCCACAATAAGCTGTTTTAGTTTAGAGAATATGCATATAGTACCTATAGATCTAATCCATTCTTTTCAATATTGCTTAATAGTCTAAAGCAAGGGTTTACAAACTATGGCTTGTGGAATAAATTTGTCCTGCCACCTGTTTTTGTATAGTCTGTGAGCTAAAAATGGTTTTAACATTTTTAAATGGTTGGAAAAAAATCAAAAGAGAATAATATTTCCTGATAAGTGAAAATTATATGAAATTTAAATTTCAGTATTCATGAATAAAATCATACTGGGACACAGTCATGCTCATTTTGTTTATATACTATCTCAATTCAATTGAGTAATTGTGAAACATAATGGCTAGCAAAACCTAAAATATTTACTATCTCTCCCTTTACAGAAAGAGTTTGGCAATTCTTGATCTATAGCTCTCTGTTTAATAAAAATACAGTATAAAACACAAATGTGATTGTAACTTTTCTAGTGGCCACATTTAAACAGAAGTAAGGAGAAACCGGAAAAAGTAATTTTAATAATGTTTTCATTAATACAATTAAGATATCATTTCAGCATTTATTTTTTATATTTTACTTTCTTTTACTCTCATCTCTGTACCCCTCCCCTTGGGCAGCCATAAGCTTGTTCTTTATATCTTTGAGTCTGTCTCTCTTGTTTATTCATTTATTATTATTGTTTTTTTTTAGATTTCACATATAAGTGAGATAGTATATTTACCTTTTTCTGACTTATTTCACTTAGCATGACTCTCTAGGTCCATCCATGTTTTTGCAAACTACAAGATTTCCTTTTTTTATTGCTGAAAAATTTTCCATATATATGTGTATATATGTATCACAACTTCTTTGTCCATTTATCTATTGATGAACACCTAGATTGCTCCATAACTTGGTTTTATTACTAGTAATGCCACATGAATGTAGAGGCATGTATTTTTTGAATTATTGTTTTGGATTTCTTTGGCTAAATATCCAGAAGTGGAATTGCTGTACCATATGGCAGTAATATTTTTAATATTTCGAGGACTCTCCATACTGTTTTCCATAGCGGCTGCACTGATTTCAATCCCACCAACAGTGTACAATGGTTGCCTTTAATCCACATGCTTGCCAGCAATTGTTATTTGTTGACTTATTGATGACAGCCATTCTGACAGGTGTGAGGTAATATTGTGGTTTTAATTTGCATTTCCCTGATTATTAGTGATATTGAGCATCTTTTCATATGTCTATTGGCCATCTATAAGTCCTCTTGGGAGAAGTGTCTATTTAGGTTCTCTGCCCATTTTTTAACTGGATTGTTTGTTTTGGACATAAGTTGTATGACGTCTTTATATATTTTGGATATTAACCCTTTATTGAATGATCATTTGCAAGTATCTTCTCCCATTCGGTAGGTTGTCTTTTCATTTTGTTGGTAATTTCCTGTAATTTCCTTTGCTGTGCAAAAACTTTTTAGCTTGATATAGTTTCATTTGTTTATTTTTTTTTCTTTTGTTTCCATTGCCTAAGGAGATAAAGCAAAAAAATATATATATTATTAAGAGCAATGTCAGAGAGTTTACTGCCATGTTTTCCTCTAGGAGCTTTATGATTTTGGTTCTACATTTAAGTCTTTAATCCATTTGAGTTTATTTTTGTATGTGGTGTAAAAGAGTGGTTCAATTTCATTTTTTTTTGCGCTTATCTATCTAGTTTTGCCAACACCACTTATTGAATAGATTGTCTTTACCCCATTGTATATCCTTGCCTCCTTTGTAACAGATTAATTGACCATATAAATGAGAATTTATTTCTGGGCTCTCTATTCCATTCCATTAATTTAAATATCTGTTTTTATGCCAATACCAAATTGTTTTGGTTATTTTAGCTTCATAGTATAGTTTGATACCAGGGAGCATGATACCTCCTACTTTGTTCTTTATCAAGCTTTCTCTTGGCTATTCAGAGACTTTTGTGGTTCCATATAAATTTTAGAATTAGTTCTAATTATGATAAGAATGTCACTGATATTTTAGTAGAGATTGCATTGCCTTGTTTATGATCATTTCAGCACTTAATTAATATAAGAATTATTAATGAGACATTTACATGCTTATTTTTCATACTAAGTCTTTGATATTCATATTCAGTGTATATTTTGCACTCACAGCACATCTGGACTTGGACTAGCCACATTTCAAGTGCTCAGTGGCTATATGTGGCTGGTGACTACTGTATTGTAATTTATTGTGCAAACGTACCCTAATTTATATACATATATAGTTTGCTGATAGGTATTCATGTTGTTTCCAAGTGTTTTTATCATTATAAACATTGCTGTTTTCATACATATTTATTTCTATAGGATATGGAATCCCAAAAGTAGATGTTGAGTCAAAGACATGAGTAACCATTAATTTTAATAGATACAAGAATTTGCTTTTATAGTGAAGTTCAAATGTAAAAGCATGTTGGTATAGATCATCATAAAGTTTTGTTTTGTTTTCTGTGTGATTTCTAGAAGAAAAAGAACACTTTTATAATAAAATATATTAATTTGAAATCCCATTTTTTTTGGCTTTGATAACCAATTTCAATAGTAAAAATGGTGTACATTTTAGAATGCCTCACAGTCTCCAATCAGTTTCAAACATTATTTTTCATGATGCTTTGACAATTTTGTGTAGGATGAGTTTTATCCCTGTTTTATGGCTGATAAGACTGAGACTCAGACAAGTTAAGTGATCTCTCTGAAGATGCCACATAGCTAAAAGTTAGAGCCAGGACTTAGAGTGCAATGTTCTTCCTAGTACCATGTTGTTGTCTGTCTAGTTCATTTGTTAATTTATTCAAAAATATCCACTGGATATCAACTGTATGCCAAGCACTGCGTGAAATCCTAGAGTTTCAGTAGTGAACAAGACCAATGGGTTCCTGCTCCAGCCAAAGCCTGAGGCATTTAAAAGGTACCAGATCTGTGAAGCACCTATACAAAGAAACATAATTAAATTGCTTTAAGCATGCTTGAGTCCCTATTTCACTGAGAAGAAGCCCTTCACCTCATTAGAGGAATTGTGATCAAGTGATGATAAAAAAAGACAAGGACTCAGAATTATCTCGGTGTGCCTACTGAATGAACCACTTAAAACCTCAAGCACTTTAAATCATTGAGACATTTAGCTACTTTCAGGGTTGCATGAATCAGATACACTTATGGAACTTCAGATTTTTAAACTTGTTTTTTGACCATTTGCTGTCCCAACTCCAAGCCCAATCAATTAATACAGGTAAAGTGCAAGTATAGTTCTTATACAATATCAGAAAGTAACATAATTTCTCCATGTGATGAAACATCTAGGCTAGAATTTCTAATACGCACCATCAATCTTTCAAATGGCATTAGGAGAATCGAAGGCTTAAATTTTAGTGAAAGGAGTTATACTAGTGAGACCTAGAAACAGCTTCTTAATGAATAAAACCAATAAATGAGACAGAGAGAGAGAGAGAGAGAGAGAGAGAGAGAGAGAGAGAGAGAGAGAGAGAGAGAGAGAGAGAGAAGACTGTTATGTGTGATTGGGAGTTATTTCAATTATAATATGCACAATAGAAAATTTCTATGTACTTATTAATGCTTTCACTTGTTGACCCTGCCCCCAATTCCACTCTCTACTCTTCTACTGTGTTCTGAGCCCTAGGAAACTGACTGATAAATGAAATTACATTCTTGCAGGTTTGGTCAATGGCAGGGGGTAAGGAGTGAGAGGAAATGAGGTTAAATTAGGCTATGTGGGGTAAAGTGTATCTTCTTTAACGATAGCTACTTTTAGGGTACCCTTGGGAAAAGTTCTTTCCCTTACCCTTCCAGTGAAAGAGTGAGCTCTCTGTTGTTGCTAACCCTGGTGTGCTTCACCATTCTTTGCTGATTTCCCTGGGCCTTGCCCACATCTTTGTAAATAATTCCTGTCAAATCCTTTTCAGTGTTCTTTTGATATAGCAATTGTTTTCTATTGTCCTGTCGGACACTGCCTTACGTACTATTTTTAATGAGAGTAATTATTTATTATTCTTATTCACAAACCTTTATAAGTACATAAGAAGTGGACCATGATTATGCCTCTTGCTAAGCATTTTTAGAGACTCTTTGGATTCCTATCAAAGTACACTTAGACATTCTTAAACTGCTGGAATAATTGTACTCTAAGTGTATACATTTAAAAACAGCTTTCCTGGGAAGAAGAAATCATCAGACAATATTTTGAAAGGGCAATGGCCTTTTGTAAAGGCATCCCATTAAAATGTTTTACATTTTTACCTTGACCATCATTTTTTTCATTAAACAATGTGCATTATTTATTAAAACAGCATTCACAGGGGCAGGCAGCAAATTGGCAAGTTGGCCTTTACATTAAACTTTTAATGTTAAACCTGTAACAAATACAACAAACTGCTATATATAAAATAATTATCTCTCTCCTTTCTACCTATAATTGATAAGAGCTCTCAGGACTGCTGTGTATACACAAAGTCCATTTCTTTTTAAAGCTTTTCTGACCTAAATTAATAAATCACATCCCTCTAATCTTACTATCTTTGGATTTTCAAGTTTATCAGTTGGACTTTAACTACTTGTTTGTTTGTTTGTTTTTGAGTTCACATTTCTCTCTAAGGAATCCTATACTTTATCCACAGTTTTCCCCAAGTTATACTTATGAAAAAATGATCTGATTATGTTATTTTCCACTTACATGTCTCCAATTATCCCTACTGACCACCAACTAAATCTTATTGGTACATACGTGTATTTATAATCTATTCCCAACTTTCTCCATTACCTCTTGCTTTTCTCCCCTCTTCTCTCTTTTTACATGGTACTGCCATAGCCATACAAGCTTATTATGTCACTGAAAATACTGTTCAATACCCTGCACTACATGCTTTCACATTTTCACATGTTGGATCCACATAACAATAGAGCTTCAAAATAGATAAAGCAAAAACTGACAGAAATGGAAGAAGGAATAGAAAAATCCACAATTATGGTTGGAGACTTCAATACTCCTCTCTTAGTAATTGATAAAACTAGCAGACAGAAAATCAGCAAGGATATAGAAGAGCCAAACAAAACCATTAACTAACTAAAATAGAATTGATATTTATAGTACCCTCCATTAAAAAAACAACAGAATAACATTCTTTTTAAGAGTATATGGCACTTACCCAAGATAAACTACACCCTGGGTAATAACAAAACCTTAACACATTTTAATAATTGAAACCACACAAAATAATTTGGTGTTAATACAAAACATATTCCTAAATCATGATCTTAATGTATCATACTAGAAATCAATAAAATAAGATAACAGAAAAAGTTCTAAACATTTGGAAATTAAGTGATGCATTTCTAAATAAAGAGAAAATCTCAAGAGAAGTTTGAATGTATTGAACTAAACAAAAATAATAAAATTTGTGGGTTGTAGCTAAAGCAGTATTTAAATGAAAATTAATAGTATTAAATACTTATATTAAAAAGAAGATGTCATATAAATAATCTAAGGTTCTGCCTTAAGAAACTAGGAAAAAAACCCTAAAACAAGCACAAAGAAGGAAATAATAAAGATAGAAGACATCAATGAAATTTAAAATAAATTTTAAAAAAAACAGAAATTCAGTAAAATCTGGTTCTTTGAAAATATAAACAAGTTGATAATCTTTTAAAATGATTGACAAAGAAAAAAGAGAAAAGACACACATTCTTAATGCCAGGAATAAAAGACTATCACTAAAGACATTAAAAGGACAATAAAAGAATACTACAAATAACTCAAAGCACATACATTCAACAACTTAATAGAGCATTTTAAAAGAAAACACGATAATGAATATTACTCAATATAAAGTAGATAATCTTAGTAGTCTCATATACTACTAAATCAATTGACTTCTTAATTTAAAAATCTTTTGAAAAAGAAGTCTACAGGTCCAAATGATTTTACTGGCTAATTCTACTGAACATTTAAAGAAAAAATAATGCCAATTATACTCAATCTCTTTGAGAAAAGAGGAGGGAACACCTCTCAGCACATTTTATGACACCAGAATTACCCCAATACTAAAACCTAACAAAGACAGTATGAAAAGAAAACTACAGATATATATTTTATGACTATAAATACTAAATCCTCGGAAAACGTTAGCTAACCAAATTCTGAAATATTTAAATAACATACCACAATCAAGTGAGGTTTATTCTAGGACTTCATTATTTAAAAATCTACCCATATTAATAGTCTAAGAAAATAAGAAGAAACACGTGACTATATCAACTGATGCAGAAAAAGGATATGACAAAATTCATACCCATTTGTAATAAAATATCTTAACAAATTAGAAATTAAAGGGAATTTACTCAATCTGATTAATAGAATCTACAAAAGTCCTACAGCTAATATCATACCTAACACTCTATCTTAAAGCGGAATGTTTTCCTTTAAGTTAGAGAAGAAAAAAGGATATCTACTTTCCTCATTCTTATTAAATATCATACTGGATATCCTAGTCAGTGTGATCAGTTAAGGAAAAGAAATAAATGGCATTTACGTTGGAAAAGAGAAAATAAAACTGTCATCTACTCACAGATGACATGAGGATTTATGTAGGTAACAAATCCCAAGGAATATCCCAAATATTTCCAGAGATAGTAAGTGGGTTTAGCAAAGACACAGGATATATGGTCAATGAAAGAATCAATACTATTTCTATAGACTATCAATGAAAAATAGGAAACCAAAAATTAAAAATGATCATATACAAAATAATTCCACAAAACAAAATACTTGGGTAAAAATCTGACAAAACATCCATAGGATCTGTATGCTTAAAATTACAAAACACCAATGAAATAAATAAAAAAATAACTAATGTGTACCATATTCACGGGTCAAAAGACTGAATATATCAACATGGTCTTCTAATCCATAGTAAAGGTCTCAATTCTTTTTTAACTGATCTATAGATTTAATACAATTCCATTTGAAGTCCAAACATGATTTTTTTTTGTAGATATGGAAAGCTATTTTTAAAATTTTAAAAGAAAGGCAAAGGACCTAGAATAGACAAAAACAATTTTGAAAAAAAGAATGAAACTTGGAAGAATACTTCTACCTAACTTTAAGACTTACTATATAGCTGCAATAATCGAGACTGTGTTATTGGCTAATGGATCCAAATAGCTGAATGGAATAGAGTCCAGTAATGGATCTGCACAAGCATGCCAACTGTTTTTTAAAGGTATAAAAGCAATTCTTTGGGGGGGGGAGGGGGAAGACTAGTCTTTTCAACAAAGGTTGTTGAAACAATGAAACAGCCATATATAAAAACATAAAATCTTAATCTAACCCTCACATCTTATACAAATATTAACTCAAAGTGGATTATAAATCTAATGTAAAATTATAAAACTTTTAGTAGAAAACATAGGAGAAAACTTTCTGATCTGGGATTAAGCAAATTGTTTTTAAAGACTGACAGTCCAAAAAGGGAAAAACTATATGTTGGATATTATCAAAATTAAAATGTTTTGCTCTGTAAAAGACATTGTTAAGAATGGAAATTCAAACTACAGCTTGGGATATAATAGTTACTAGTTACATATTCATCAAAATACTTGTAGCCTAAATGTGTAAAGAACTCTTAAACTCAACAGTGAATTTTTAAATGGGCAAAAACTTGAGGAGACAATTCACCAAAGAGTATATGAAGAAGGCAAATAAGCACATGAAAAAATGCAAGTCCTGATGAGAATGTAGAGCAATTGGAATTCCCAAACACCGCTGATGGGAATGCGAACTGAGATAGCCACCCTGGGAAACAGTTCAGTGGTTATTTCTAAATTTAAATATATACTTATTTATGTAACATTTTAATCTTGTAGTACATACTTACCTTAGAGAAATGAAAACTTACATTAACACAAAAAAACTATTCATGAGTTTTTATAGCAAATCTTTTCATAATTACTCCAAAACTGGAAACAATCCAAATGTTCTTTCACGGGTGAATGGATAAACAGTCGTAATTCCATGCAATGGAATACCCCTGCAATAAAAAGTACAAACTAATGATAACAAGACAAGTTGCATGAATCTTGAAGTGTGATGCTCAGTGAAAGAGGTCAGTCTCAAAAGGTCACATACTGTATTATTCCATTTATAATATTGTTGACTAGAAAAAACTATAGTGATGGAGAGTGGATCAGTGGTTGCCAGAGGTTAAGGATGGGGGAAAGGACTTCATTACAAAGAGATGACATGCAGGATTTTTCCTGTAGTTTTGTTACTGTCCTGCATCTTGATGGTGGTGGGGTTACACAAACCCATACTTGTGTTAAAATTTGTAGAAGTATACATTTAAAATTCAGTTTTACAGCAGATTAACTTTAAGAATCAGAATGGAGATGGGAACAACATCTCAGATATACACAAAGGTAGTGGATACTACAGCAGTAGAACCAAGAGAAGGATCTGGAGGCCCACATGGCAAGGGATGGGAAAGAGGTTTTTGTTGGGAGCAAATGTTAAGCATTTTATATAGATGCAAAGTCTGGTGTTGGGCCTCCACCATGTTCTTTCACCCTAAAAAAGAAAGGGTGTTTTACCATGAAAGGTAGTTGGTTTCCTATTTTTAGAGACCTTCAAGCAAAGGATGGAAACTCTTGCCCAAGAACTTGTAAAAGTGATTCCTGAAGAAAATGTGATGTTCAGTTAGATTTCTGAGGTCAATCATTTGAGATTCTGTGAAATAACCAAGTGCCAGAAAGGTGGTGAGCAACTCTTACTGCAAGGTGGGGAACAATGAAGCATGGCTAAACTGCACATCAATCTGCCTCTCACGAGGAATAGATACAGTTACAGTTATTTTAGAGATCAATCAATTTTGGACCCCGGACTATCAGACTAATCTGAATTTTGGAAAATTATCCCTCAACAGAAGGTCAAGCAGGATGAAAAGGATTTCTCTTTTTAAAAATCATTTTTTTTGTAGGTGTGCCATATTTAATTTAAAAAAGTGTTTATGATGATTTTGTTGTAAAATTGTTTACCTGTATTCCAGAAAGTTCCTTAAGCAGGTCTGGTCTCTTGGGGACAAGTGGAGCGAGGAGGCCTGAAGCCCTTTTCTGGGATGCTAATGTAAAGCACTTGCAAACTCGCTTCTGCAGTTAGTAGTGGCCTAGAACAGTCCTTAGCCCCCAAGTATGATTCAGCAGTTGCCTGAAGATGGCCCACACCAACAGCACCAGCTACACCTGGGGGCTTGTTAGAAATGTAAATTCTAGGGCCCCAACCCAGACTTATTGAATCAGAAATTCTGAAGGAGATGTCCAGTAACTTGTGTTTTAATAATCCTTCCAAGTGATTGTGATGCAAGCTAAGTTTGGCTGATGCGTGCCAAGGTTTGGCAACCATGGTACAGTTAGCTTCCTTCTGACTTATTTTAAGCAGGTCTCCAGGCAACCCCAGAGGTGATTTTCAAGCCATTGGGAATTCACATTATCCTGTGTTAAGCTAACTGCCTAGTCACAGAAGTTCCAGTTGGCCCACTACTAGCTTAATTCAAGTATTAGGCATCAGAGAATTAAACTTTCATCATGAGTCTGTCCATTTCCTACTTACAAGCCATTTTGATTTGCAGCCCCAAATTACAATCCCCAGAACAGACAGGAGGAAGCTGAGCACATACTACTCCTCAGTTTCTTATGTGATTAGCTCATTATTAGCCCATTTAAGGAAGGCATATTCTTTTTAAATTAGGGTACTTCTCTAACTTCCGTTCAAAACTTAATCATTACACTCCTGACACTCTTTTTTTTTTTCTTTTTAAAATTTCCTATTGGTTGTTATTTTCTCATGGTGCTTGCCAGACTGAGTTTAAAACTTCACTGTCTGTTTTAATATCTCAATTGGTTGCCATAATATGACTGTAGAGGTTTCTCAAAACAGAATTATGTCTGCAAAAGTAAAGCTTTCTGTCTGAAACTCGAATGTGACATGTTTCCTCATCATTTAAAGCACTGTTATAATTAAGGATTGGTGAACCCCATTTCAGTTTGAGTTAGCTGAACGTCTAATGTTTATTCAAACATCCTGGTTTCAATAAAAACTCTAAATGTGAGTTGCCAGCACTTTTTCCATTAACTTTTAAATCCCTGTGTGTTTCAAGGGAAATATAGTTTGAATGTTTCTGAATCATTTACACTTAACTCATCAGAATATTATTTCTAGAAGGTGTTCTTGTCCAAGTATCATGTACCTCTTGATATCTCGAAATAGGAATGTTAGTTAAAAACACTGCAAATATTATAAACCAAGAATGAAGCTCAGAAAGAGTTTGACCCATACATGGCTTTGTTTCTGAATTTTGGCCTCAAATGCCTTGCTTACAGGTATATCAGATTAGGATTTCCTTTTTACTAATTCCAGAAAATATGACTGTTTGCCTTGTACTCCTGGATATAATTACATGTGCATTATTGGAGGTAAATTATAAAGACATGAGCACAAGTTAACTACGATGTAGAACCAATACTTAATTTTAAGTGTTGGATAGGCCTCCTTCACTAAAATTTCTATGAAAAAAAGAAGGTATATGTCCATTTAACACTGGAATTTGGGAAACATGGAAGGAAATCAGGTGACTGGATACTCTGCCCCTGAAGGCTACACATTGCAGATCTCTAAAAACATGGAATTGAGTGAATGAATGTTAAATTTATTGAGTCAGGCTAGACTTGAAAATGTAAACTTCTGTGTTATTAGATTGACAGAAATGTATAAATAGATGCTTCTTATTTATAGTTACATTATTGTATTGAAAACAGACCCACTTTCAGTATTTCAACACAGCAAATTTTGAAAAAAGGAATTGGTTAAGCAAGATAAGAGGACTCAGAAATCAAAATGGGGAAACTGAGGTAACACAGAACAATTACAGAAAGCAGCTACCATGCCTAAGGCTGGAGGAACAAAGGGTAGAAATTGATGTTCTCAAACCCAGAAGCTTGGAGGAAGGATCCCATGGAGCTGGAGTTCAGACTCTGAGGTGGAGTAGGGGCTGTGGGGGTGGTAGTCTATGAGGCTGGTTATGGGAGTGTGGAAAAAAGCTGGACACTAGAAATGATTACTGCTGCCAGGGTGAAAAGCCCTATTATTCTGAATTACAGTTCAATCAGGTTTCCTATTGAGACCATTTATGGAAATTTGTGATTTGAGTTAAGATGCTATATGGATGTGTTTACCTCTTTTTGTCTCCATTTCTAAGAACTTCATTATTCTCATTCATAAAATAGATCAATAATCTTTGCTCTGCCCATTTTGATTTTTTTTTTGAAAAATAAAGAAATATTAAAACATTTGGTAAATGACAAAACAGCAAAATAAATTCAGGGTACTGTTCTTGTTCTTTAAGTTTTACTTCAAAATATAACATTAAAATAAAAGAACTCTAGACAAAATTGCTTATACTCCCATCATCCAATCTTATAAATGTTCCCCCCCTTATTCATTGTGGTATTCATTTCCTGATATTATTATTATTTTAAACTTGAAACCCTAGAATTTTTGTCTTTGAGGACAAAAGAACTACTTCTCAGTTTTTCTAAAATAGATATAAATAATTTTTAAAAAAGTAGATATACAGAAGAAGGAAACAATTTTAAATAAAATCATGGTATTAACAAATAGTATTAAGGATGTCTTACAGCTGTTGGATTATAAGCACTGAAAGTAAAACAGAGCTGTGTTTATAATATTTTAAACAGAAATATAAGTCCATGTTTCTTAAGCCTTTTTTCTAATTATATTGCTTTTATGCAGGTGAAAGTGAAAATATTTATAAAATAAGATATGATTATGGCACCTGATGCAGGAATATGTTTATCTTTCAAATTTTATAATATTTCTATGTTGAAATTGAGCATGTAGTTTGTAATACCATGAAGAAAAAAATGTCATCAAACAATTAAGGGGAGGATTTAAATTCACCATTTCAAGTATATAGTTTTAAGCTTTGACTGTCATTCAAAGTATGAATAGGCTGTGGTGTTTTCTGAATAACAGTGTCATTTCGATGCTCTTTTCATTTTTAGATTTTCATTTAGTAAAACAATGTACAAATTCAGTGAAATGTCTATTACCAATGGATCTTTTTTTCTAACTCTCTTCTAATCAAAAGCAATCGTGGATACCTTCTCCTATTATTTTCTAAAGATATAAAATTTTCATGATTTTTTTTAGTTTTTTCATCAAAACATAGAGTATTGGCATGTTATCTTCCTTAGGCCCCAAGGTGTTTTATTCTCTAACCCTCTCTATCCCCATCACTAAGTGTAGGTGGCAATAGACTATTTTCCCCTTGGGATATTGTTGGAATAGGCTGCTTTTATGTGTATTATTTTCTTAGTCAATGAGCTTTGGAAGACAAAAAGCTATCGGTCTGCTACTCAGTGACTTACTTCAACACAAAAATACCCTTAGGGGAACCACAGTGACTGGTAGAGTAGAAGGTATTGCTTCATGTTTAGACTTTACCAGCAAAAATGAATTGGAAAGTTAGAGCTGTTGTAGCATGGGGGTGTTCCAGGGGGAGCGCCACAATCAATTGGAAAAGGAAAATGTGAATTTGAAATAGCTATTTGGTCTTCCCACTCCAGTAGCAGAAAATGTTAAAATTCTGTCTGGTCTGAAGCATCCACAATCACAATTGAATTTCAGTAGAAGTGTCTCACACAGTGCATAAATGTATGCAGAGCCGTCATTCCATCGGCACGGTAACGAATCTGAAGGAGTTGCAGAGGCGATACATTGTCCCTAGAAGGAAGATATATATATATATATACCTGTATCTAGTTATCTCTATATATGTCTATATATAGACATATATAGTATATATATAATATATAGACATATATATTATATATATATATATCTTTTTTCCTCCCAAGGAAATGATCCCAAAGTAAAGGCCATTATTCTGTCAATATAAGTGCCCTTGGGATGTCAATGAAGTATTTTTTAATACTCACCCCACCCCCAATTTTTGTGTTTAAATGACTTTATAAAGTCAAGCGTGCTCTCTAATACGGTTTCACTGACAGTGTATAAGGTTTGAAAAAGCTGTCATAGTATCAATCAAATGTCAGCTATACAGATATTTTACAATGTCAGTGAAAATTTACCCATTAATGCTCAGAATTTTCTGTTTGGGGAAACCCTGCAAATCACAGGGCATTCTCTATAGCTTCAGGTCACTGCAAAACATGTCATTGAGAAATATTTTTGTGGTTGGGTCAATTTCCCATTGTACCTATTAAAAGTGAGGTCATAAATTTTTTTAAAAAAGTTATTGAAATGGACCTTCATCTGGGAACATGAAAGAGAAAAAGGAATACAGTGAGTTTTTAATAGATTGAGAAGAATCACAATCAAAGAAAAATGTGCATTCTGTATTTCTGTGACTTTTTTTTACTCTTTGAACATTTTTATTGTGGTTAAATAACATAATATAAAATTTACCATTTTAACTATTTTAAGTGTATAGCTCAGGGCATTAAGTACATTTATATGGTTTTAAAGCCATCACCACCATCCATCTCCAGAGGTTTTTCATCTGCCCAAACCGAAGCTCTATATCCATAAACAACACCTTATATCTCCCTCTCCCATCCCCTGATAACCACATTTCTACTTTCTGTCTCTATGAATTTGATTACTCTGGGGACCTCATATGAATCATACAGAATTTGTCCTTTTGTGTCTTACTTTACTTAGCATAATGCCTTGATGTTTCATTAATCTTGAGATTTTTATCAAGATGTTTGTTCTTAGTATTAAATAGTAAAGCTTTTGTGATCCCAAAACTCCTTGAAACTAACTTTTTTTTTTACACAGTTTTATGGGCTCTTTAAGATGACATTCAATTAAATTTAAATCAGAAAAAGTTATTAATTTTTATAGGCAAAATAACTTTCTTACATCTTCAAGTATGATAATAATAGCAACACTATTTAGGGCTATGTGCTAGGCATAATTCTATGTTCTCTGCATGTATAATTTATTTACTTCTTACAATATCCCTACAAAAGTGATCTGTTATCTTCCTCTTTTTATAGAGAATGAACTGAGCCACAGGAAGTTTCAGTAATTTGCCTATGATCATACAAGTAAGTAGTACAGCCAAGTTTTAAACGCAGACTGCCTGGTGAGATGTGCTCTTAGTCATGGCAGCATTATGTTTCTTCTCATGCACTCCTCCTACCAACAAGAGACTATGTTTGAATTGGTCTGAGTGTTCATCGTGTTTCAAATCTCCTTAAATGATTCCACTAAATAGTCAAGTCGAGCACTGCTAGAATAGAGCGGAGGGAAATAACGGACAATAAGCCTTGGTACCTGAGTGAGTGGCCTTGAACTTTAGTCTCCTTGAGGAAGTTTGGCCTTGATTTAGTTAGCAGTGGAGGAAGTCATGGAAATTCAGCAGAGCTTGTTTTAAGAAAGTTAATCTGATCAAGTTCTGGGTTTCCAGTCATCTTGTGGAATTTTGTGGTGAGTTGTGTAGCTCTTGTTGACTTTGGCTTCATCTTTCACCCTGTTCAGAGGGTCATCTCAAAGGTAAAAAGTTCACACCTAAAAGGGGGTTTTAAATATAAACTGGAGGGAATAATGCATTGGAAAGACTATATCCAAGGGGTAGGGAGTAACAGCATGAGCCAGAATGGTGTTTTAGGACAGTCAAGGAGGTATGAGAAGCATGGACCAATCAGATGAATTGATAAAATTCCTTTACTAACTTTTAACTTTTTATTTATTTTTATTTTTAGTCCTCAAATAAGTTCTGCTTTATTTTCTCTCAAAAAAATTCTATGCTGGGTATCAGTATCTATAACCTTAGACATGTCACCTATCTGGGCCTCATTTTCCTCATTTGTAAAGTATGAAGCTTCCAGGGTCTCTAAGGGCCTGTAACCATCGACATTATAGCTCTTAAGTTTGGATTTTTTTTCTTCTAGATTGTGAAATCCCTTATCCAGTGTGCAATTCCTGTGGGCCTAAGGCCTGAGGAAGGAAGCTTTTTTAGAAGATAATGTTAGCACATCAGAATTGGACAATAATGGAAGATGGAATTCTCATTCCTCTTCTTGTTGAGACAGGCACTGGTGATCCATCTTTGCATCTGTCATCCTAATTTAGGTCATTCCAATTGTGAGGCTTCTCAAATAGTACCTGTCTGAATTTAAAATTTATGTTGAAGAAGCATTAATGCAAGCTCTTAATAAGATGAAGACTTAACAGTATGCTGTTATCTGGTGATGATATATTTTATATACTCTAGACATGTTTAATTAGCTTTGCAAGAGTCAAATTGGCTTGGATAGTAATGAAGCTTCCTTTGTACCCCTTTCTCTCATATTCTGCTGTAACAGATAAGATATTCAAGAAATCTCTTTTCAATGTTGGTATATTTGTGGATTAGTCTCCCCATCTCTCTCTTTCTTTCTCTATTCCTGCAAACTAATCTGCTTTGAAAATCAGTTCTTACTAAGGATGGAGGGCAAGGAAGAGCTCTTTTAGAGTACACAATGAAACAAATAATAGAGCTGTTAGGAGTCAGAGCTCCTCAAATATTGAACAAATATCCTTTTGAAACAGAGTTACTAAATATTTAATATACATTTAGATCTGAGCAGCACTTAAGGGTTTTGTGACCTTTGATATTCACTCCCATTTTGCAGATGAAGACACTGACCAGAGTTAAAGCAATGTGCTCAAAGCTTCAAGTATTGAAGCCAAGACTCAAAATAAACATTCTGTGGCAAATCTCTGCCTCCTTCCAAACAGAAAGATACAAGTTTAATTCATGAAGACTATTTCCTTACTTAATGAATGTTAAAGAAAAGATTAAATCTGCTAACCCAGCAGCACCTTTGAACTTTAGATGACAAATGGGCATTTGTCTTCGGTGGGTCCACCCATTCAGAGCTGAGAAAGAAATGTTATGAGAATAAGGATGATATTAAATTTCATCCCAAATCACTGAAGTATTTTCATACTTGTAGTCTCAGTTATTTTCTCAATATGGCTTTGAGGTATGTGGGTTGGACACTTTGATCTCACTATATTTTTAAGAGACTCTGGTCTAAGGTCATGCACATGATTAATGTTGATACAAGGTCAGAAAATGCTGCTCCCAGCCTCCAACCAGGGCAACCAATGAAATTTTATCAAAATTTTCAATAGCTGATATTTTGATAGTGACAAGACTAATAAATGAAGCAGAAAAGTGAAAAAGATCCTATCAAAACGGACAAAAAATGGAATGATGTAGGTTGTTATCTGTTGTACTATATTTACAAAAATAGGAAGGTGAAAATTTCGAAATTGTCTGAATAATAACAACCTTAGCAAGAACAGTTACTTCCTTTGATAGAGATAGGTTTTTTGGTCTAAACCTTGATGTTTAAACTTCTGGAAAATGTCTGATTTTGTTTTTTTCGTTTGAAAGAACTATAGGAGATAAACCAAAGGGGAAATTTCTCCTGATGTATTTTTTCTACTTTAAAGAATAGAGAGTTGTCCAGTTGTTGATGAGGAAGACTAATTGTAGCTACAGTAATGCATTGCTTCATTCACAAAAGTGCTGCCAAATGTTTGCAGCATATTTGAGAGTTCAAGAACAGAGGGTTCAGAATTTTTTCACAAGTTAGGCATTTGACACACCTAAACTTACCTTCTTGCCTAGTCCTACCAAGTTCACTTCTTGGGTGCTTTACCCTTTTAGAAAACATGGTAAGAAGAAATAGGTTTAGGCCTCTTTGTCAAAGATATAACAATAATTTGGGGAGATTTTCAAAATGTATTTTAGGAATTTTACATTTTCCTAAATATTTTGATTTATTTATTCCATAATCATTGAGCATGGTTTGATGCAAATGTATTTCTATAAAGATTTAATCTAGATGCAGGGATAATTGATAACTGCCAAGCCACATCCCATGTGGCTATCTGGAATGGTGGTCAAGAACGATTTAAAAGTTACATGTGTACTCTTTAGGCAAGAGCTTCATGGCTTAATGCCTTCCATAGCCTCAGGCAGGGATGGGGTGGGGGAGTGTGGTAGCACATGAGTCAAATTATACACCCAAGAAAAGGTAGATGGCACTAATATGATTGTGTGCTTATAAATTACATGAAACACATGTATATAGTAATTTATAATTTATAGAAGAGCTTAGAAGAGAAGCATCCTTAGTGAAATGGAATGCTCTGAGGGGATTAATGGAGCTTTAAGAATAAATAGTTTCGTGGGCAGGGGTAAAGACCGTTAGTGAAGGTAATGCTAATACAGTATGCCAAACTAAGAATGTCTAAGAGTAGTACTTAACCAAAATAGCTGAAGCCCAACTCATTTTGGAAAAACCTGGGAGTAATTTGGAAATGTAGCTATTACTTCTAATTTCTAGTCAGTGAGCGCTTACTCTATGTCTAACTTTGCTCAGAGAGCTGCCTTCTTTAATTCTCAAAACGATCTTGCAAGGAGACATCATTATTAAGCCTATTTTACAGATGAGGACTGTAAATCTCAGAGAGGTGAAATCACTCACCCAAATCATACAGTTTGTAAGTGGTATGACTATATTCGAAGTTGGATCTGTTTGATTCTAGAGTCTACAATTTTATACCCTTATAGTTTTTGTGTCCTAGATAGGATGAAATAAGACTTGGTGGGATCTTAAATGCCAGATTGTAAGATGTTTTTAAAACTATAGTTGGCATGTCAGATAATTTACTCTTTTCAAGTGTACAATTCCAAAAATTTTTAGCAAATTTACCTAATCCTGCAACCAGCACTATAAATCAGTTAGAACATTTAGAACATATTGAATCCCAGTATGATTCTTCATGTGTTATTTACTGTTAACTCCTCCCCACTAGCCCCACACTCATCCCCAGCAACCACTGATCTACCTTCTGTTTTTATAGCTTTATCTTTTCTAGGCATTTCATATAAATGGAATCATATTATATATATTATATTATCATATTATATATATATAATCATATACTATATGATCTTTTGTATCAGACTTCTTTCACTGAGCATAATGTTTTTGAAGTTCATCAGTATCATGCATGTAACCATAGATCATTCCTTTTTATTACTGAATACTATTCAATAATAAAATAATAAAATAAGCAAGATATACCACATTTTCCTTATTAATTTACTGGTTGATGGGCATTTAAGTTGTTTCCAGTTTTGGCTACTATAAATAACGCTCCTAAGAACATTCATTTCCAAGCCTTTGTGTGCACACACATTTTTATTTCTCTTGGGTACATATCTAGGAGTAGAATTGCTGGATCGTAGGGTAACTACATGTTAGCACTTTGAGGAACTTCTAAACTGTTTTTCATTTTACTTTTATACCAGCAACGAATGGGGCTTCTAGTTGTTCCATATTTTGCTAGTACTTATTATTATCTGTCTCTTTTATTTCATTTTAGGCATTCTAGTGAGTGTAAAATCATATCTCATTGTGTTTTTTATTTGTATGTTTCTAATGACTAATACTTTATAGCATCTTTTCTGTGTATCTTTGGTGAAATGCCTATTTTGTCCACTTTTTGGGTCTTATTATTGAGTGTGAGAGTTCTTTGTAATTTCTGATATAAATCCTTTGTCAGTTATATGTCTTACAAATACCACTTTCTTGATAACTAGTTTTATAGTAAATTTCAATATTGGCCAATGAAAGTCTTCCAACATTGTTCTTTTTCAAAATTGCTTTGGCTATTCTAGATCTTTTCCATTTTCATACATATTTTGAGATCAACTTGTCAATTTATGTGAAAAAATGGAAAATCCTCATGGAAATTTGAAAGTGACTGCATTGAACTTATAGGTCAATCTGGGGGTTATTGCTATCTTAACAATACTGAGCATTCCACTCTGTAAACATAAACTGTCTTTTCATTTATTTAGATTTTCAATTTCTCTCTGTAATGTTTTGTAATTTCCAATGTAAAACTCTGGAACTTTTTTGGGGATGTTTATTCCTAAGTATTTTGTTCTTTATGATGCTACGATGAAAGGTATTTTTTAATTTCATACTTGGGTTGTTCATTGTTTGTATATAGAAGTACAGTATATTCCAAATGTTATCATTTTCACATGTCATCAATATAAAATTTTTTTTTGTACTTAGTCTGAAACCTTGTGTGTATTTTACACTAACATCATATCTCAATTTGAAATAACCACATTTCAGGTACTCAGTGGTTAAGTGTGACTAGTGGCTACCATATTGAACAGTGGAGTTGTATGTACTTGCATATTAAACTGCAGTTAGCTAAGAATATTAAATAAATAAATACATGGAAACATAAACGGCTTCCTATTTATTACATAGTAATTGGTACAACATATATAGTCATTAATTTTTGCATTTAAGTAATACTCAAGCAAAATTCTAGCATCTTCTAAAGATGATCTTGAGAAAATGCTATAAATGACAAAAATAGATCATGCTTTAATGCAGTATTTTCCAAATGCAATTGAACCTATATTTCACAGCCTTTGGAAGTGGTGAACAATACCTTGTATTTTAAACAACACAAATCTAGTAAGGTGCTTATGAGAACATGGGGACTGAGAGATTAAGCTGAGAAAAACATGGGCAGAGTACTCCTTTCAAATTCCTCTTAGGAAAGTCTGAATTTTCTCCCAATGGGAGATCTATATCTCTTGGATATTTGGTCAACAAAATGCATCGGCTTTTTTGCCAACTTAAAGAGTGTTAAGGGAACAAATGGGCATCACAAAACCAGATGAACATCAGCACTGACTGCATTATGACACTCTAGCTGCTAAATCTTTCATGGTAATGGGCCGTGCTGAAGATGGCTGCAGCGATAGACTTCATACTGGAAGAAGCCTGTGGTCATTGCAGGTGGTGCTAATGTCATCTTATCACTGATTTTGAAGGATCATTTGAACAGCTGTAATGAGAGTGACTAAAGCTATTGATTTTGGACTACATCTGAATGTGAAAAAGATGATGCTTTTCAATCTCAGATTGCTGCCCTCACCTAGAATGACACTATCCTCACAGAAGCAGTTTTAAGGAGTGAAAAATAAAGCATTGTTTCTGTCCTCGGAGATAGACTCCAAGAAAGACTCATACATTCTGAATCAAGGATCAAGAGTGTTCTCCTCATGCTTTCCTAGTCCATCTTTGGGTATCTCACTTAGAGCATTAGTTAGCAGGCTCGAAGAATTCAAGAGCACAGATTCAATCATCATACATACTAGTAAACCTCAATATTTCTCAGACACAGATTCCTTCCTTCCTCTAGTAGTTAGACTGAAGGGAATTAAGGGAGAAATAGATGATAGGCAAAGATTATCCATCGCCCCTATTGGCAAAGCAACTCATAACCTATGGAGCATGGGTCAGAAGTGGAACCTTTTAAAGAAAAACAGCATGTGGAGCTTACACCATGTGGAAAAATCATGTGCTTATAAATTGGATTATGTTGAACTTTCAAAGAAAGCATGCCTTGACAGTAAAGCTGAGAATAGATGCAAAGCCAGTAAACAAAGTAGCAGAAGAGATTAGCTCTTTGAAATATGAAGCCATCATTAGATCAAAAAAGAACACAAGCTGATGAGATCAATGGGTACAGATAAGAATGCTGTTAGACTTAGCATTGGTAGCCAATGTCAGCACTAATGTTTCCATATCAGTACTTATTTATGGCCCCTCTTTCCTAACATTAGGCTTACTTAGGAGTGTTCTCAATACATAGTTATAATTTCTGCTTGTCCATCAATTTATTAGCACATTTCTTATTTATTATGTTTATAGTCAATTTTAATTTATTGTGCTATTTTAAAGGGGGTTGTTGATCATATTTCACCAAAAAACAAAGGGTTTTGCATGGAATGTTCACATCAATGTCTTTGCTAATACTTGATTCAAATTCTCTAGTTGTTTTCTGTTTGCTAGTTCCTATCCAATTCAATAGCTGTGTGTTTATCACTAACTATGTAAAATTACTCTAGTAATACAGATGTTATAGCCACAAGGTGAAGGCATCATGGTCCCTGTTCAGAAGGAGCATAGTATCTAGCTCAGAGAAAGACTCATTAAACAACTAAAATATAAAAGAAAAATTGTTATTATGAAAAGTGGTTTTGCACACAGGTGTTTAATGTCAAGAGTTGGAGGAGAAGAGAAATTTTGGATAAACTTTGGCTTTGCTCATATTACTACCTATGAATAATCTTTCAAGGCAAAAATCCTTCTTAGTTTTTAGATGGAAAATATCATTTGAAGAAGCTTAACATAAACGTAAGTAACAAATACACTATGAAGTCATTGAGTGAAGGGTATTCAGCCACAGCTTACAGGATATCAAAAAAGCATATGATGTTTTATGCAAGAAGAATTTGTGGCTTACTTACACTTCAAAATTTCATGGATTTAGGAAAATGTTTGTATTTCTTGTTTGATATGATTTAGGGAAATATTTCTTTAACATCTTCTTTTCATATTGTGCAATTCACACTAGAGATATCTCTATGAAATATTTACACATGATATTTATTTGAAAAGAAGTAGCTGGTTGCTGCATGAAAGCTTCATGGCGAAGATTCCTTGCTCTCAAAAGCAAATTGAAGCTAAATAAAAAGATTTCAAGGAGAGTTTAGAGAGAATTTTTTTCCTTTTTTTTTTTTTTCCTTTTCAAGAGGTAATTGATTTGCTCCCCCAAAGGGTCTTTCTAGAACTCTAGGTAGACAATGCTCTAACCTTGTCAGAAGAGAATAATAAATTTAGAGTTAGACTGGTTTGGAAAGAAAGACTTAGAATGAACTACATTTTATAGGAACAGAGCACTGAGGTCTGTTGTTAGTTTATAGGCCCTTGATTAGATAGGTTATTGATTTTGGCTGCTGGTGATATGGTTCACATTCAGAAGGTATCAAACTCATGCTGAATAAAATAGAAGGGAACGCTTTAAAAAAAACAACACAGAAAGTAGCAAGATACTGGCTAGCAGGCGAGTTGTAGTTCTTCAAATGGAACAGGCAGCTGTGCCTTATTGCCTTTAGCCCTCTGGAAGCAGTTATGTGTATTAAATACTGGAATAACTTGATATTTTAAAAGCTTATATGCTCATCCAAGTAAAATGGTTTTAGAAGACTACCGGGAGTTTCATGATTTTATAGTTAAATCAATACCCAGATTTATGCCTTTTGGACACAGAAACTTGAATTTAATTGAGCAAATGGATCTAATGAGGATAGACATATTTTGTGCAGATGTAGGAGAGTTTTTTCCCTCCTTATTATCTGAAAAAAAAAATGAAACAGGTACTTTTGGTACGAAGATGAATATAGCTTTACAGGAAAAACGACAAACGTTCAGAAACTTTAAAAGATTTGTGATATTATATAGAAGTTCATGAATGTCTGGAATACGGCAAAATAATTTTTTGTCTCTTTAAATTTCTGAATTTAAGATTCATTAATTATACAGAAAAGCACATAATATTTTACTTTATGCTCACAATTAATGGCCATATGGTATTAAATTGGCAACCAGACTTTCAAAAATAACAATTTTAAGCAGAATCACTTGCAGTCTAGCTTTTCCTCTTTCTTATTTTGTATTTGTGGTACTTCACATAGATATTTACATTTTTTCACTAATTAGAGATAACATTTTTTAAAATAAGGAAACTATAAAGGGCATTGTTAATTTTTTTTTTTTAGAGATAGCTATAAGTAAAATTATCTAAATATTACTTCTCAGGAGTCTTCTTGGCATTTTTCAAGTGGAAGGAGAAAACCTGTAAGAAAAATTAGCAAATGCAGAGATGCGCAATTTATTTTTCACTCACCTTAATTCTCCACAGTCTTTGACCATATTTTGCTACAGGAAATATTCAAATGCACTGTTCTTACACAAACAAAAATTTAATTTCATGGAGATTCTTTCTGTGTAATAACTGCAAGATTAGACCTTGAAATTCAATGAAACAAATTCAGTTTCTTGAAACATATGGACTCAAATAACTTTAAGAAAAATTATTGGAGGGCAGAATTTGGCTCTGCAATATTTCAATGCAACGAAAGAGTTCCAGAAATAACTGCCTGCTTTCCTGCTGTCCAGAAAACACACATTAGAATTTTTTCCCCCATGTTACTTTTTCTCTATACTCATCACAAAGTAAGAAGTCTAGTCTCTCAGGATGCTATCAGAACATCATAATTTTAAAAGTCATATTCGTATATAACAATGTCAAAGATAAACTGCCTTATTTTTGTCACAAGTGCGAAGAATTGATCACTAGTATATCTGAGAGAACCTAAGCGTATGTCTAGAAGGTTAGCTGAAGCTTAACTTCATTGCCATATATTTCTCCTGGAAGATATAGTGAATATGAGTTTAAAAAAGTCTTCAGACATATCAAACCCATGTTTTTCAAAGCATTTATACTTTTTGTGTATAACACTATAAATAAAAATATATTTTCAAAACTGCACTGTAGAAAAGGGAAAATCTGAGTATTAGTTTGGGCTGAAATCATTTTGAAAAAGGGTCAAAAACTGGACATTGGTATAACTTGAAAGGCACAGGGGGAGTTTTTCTTCTAGTTTTTTACCTAAATATGGATTAACTTCATTTAAAAAAGACATAAGCAATGCTTATATTCTACTATAACTTAAATATCGTGTGTTTAAAAATTTGTTGTTGTCATTTAAATCTTCTCCACTCTTTTCAAAGAACATAATTATTATCTTAGAAAATTAAAATGAGAATCATTGATTATTCAAAATGAATGAATCCTCCACCCTGCCATGAACTTCAGGAAGACACGGCATGTTAGACGAAGAGAAAAACAGAACTAAGTTGAAGAAACTTCAAGTTGCACGTCTCTGTATTCTAAAGCTATATTGGAAGTGATTTGGTTTGTGCCAGTAAGTGATTAGAAAAGTAAGCATTGACTTGGTCATTTTGTCTCTGGAAATGAATCTGATAGAAATACTATTTAAATGACACTGATTTAATCTAGACAGCTGATCAGATCCATTAGAATATGCTTCTATTACTGAGACCTTTCAATAAAGCTTTGTTCATTTAAGCTTTATTTTTTACATATCTTGCCTTTATTCAAAAGGTAACCACAGGCCAGGTAAAATATTTTTAAATTCCTTGTAGGCTAGTTAGTTATTGGAACCCAAATGGATTTTCCCTCACAAGTTGTTACTTTGTTTCATTAGTGATGTGTGTGTGCGCGCCCGTGCGTGTGCGTGTGTGTGTGTGTGTGTGAGAGAGAGAGAGAGAGAGAGAGAGAGAGAGAGAGAGAGAGAGAGAGAGAGAGAGAGAGAGAGTCTCATGTTGGCAATGGGGAGTTTTCTGCATCATGCTAGAGTTTATGGTCCCACCTGCATCCATGAGAAAGAGAAAACAAAGCTTCATTTTTAAGTCTTTGGAAATTCCATGCCATTAAGAAACTGCTACTGCCAGCTTTCTCGTGTTATTTAAAGGGGTAAAAAGTTCATTACACTACTTTGCTTATATGTACTGGTTTATTTTTATGTAATCTGAAGAGACATTCTATGTATTAACAATAAAGTGCTCTTAAGATGTCAGATCCATGGTTGGATTAGGGGTGATTTTGGCTGCAGGTAAGAAAACTCAAATAATGGTGGCTTAAACACAGCAAAGAAGGAAGGGTAAAGGGCAAAGGCCCATGCCTGTGGGGCCTGCCCCTTATAAAGACAATCACATTTTTTGTAAGAGCTCATTGAACAGAACTCTTTCTCATGGCCCATTACAGCCAAGAGGGAACCCGGGAAATTCAAGATTTTAGCTGGGCACGTTTACCATGCTGAAAATCTGAGTTCTTAATTTAAAGATGGAAACAATATTAGGGAAATATTTTCCACAGTGGTTATTTGTTTATCTTTAATAAACATCGGTTCAGGTCAGATTTTAGTTTTATGTATGTTATTTTTTTCTTTATTAAAACTTTTATTTTCTGAGAATTTCCTACTCTTCGTTAAGTTTGCCTTATACCATCCTCTTGAATTAGTCTCATATTGGTTCTCTCCTACTTAGGATGTTGAAACTATCCACATAAGATGATCCAGTGTTATGTAGGAAATAGGAGTATCTATAAATTATTGCTCGCATACTTAACCACTAATGGCCTACTGCATTTTTCTTCTTGAATAAATATAAGCAGTCTAAACTTATACTGATAGAGATATTATTACCCTATCATATTAATGCATTGAGATTTTAATAGATTGTAATACAAGCTATTGTTTCTTCAACCATTTATTTTCAGCATGAATTACCTTTAAAATAGTCTCTGTTCTCTTTGTCACATGGCCTATGTGGTGCTGCATTAATCATTTCAATTTAATTCTTAAAAACATTTATATAATGCCTACTATTTGGTGTGGCTTTTAAAAATCCATTTTTAAAAATGGTTTTTGATTAGTTTAAGGAATGGTGTAAAATTCGCCCAAATTTTCAAAGCACTAAAAAACAAAATCCACTTTAACTAAAAAAGTATATATATATATATATATATATATATATATATATATATATATCATAACTTGTGCCATCTATTTATGTATTATATTATCCTTGACATCCGTGCCCCCACCACTACTCTTGTGTGTGCATTTCATAAATAATAATAATATATAATATATATACTTAAACTGGACGACTCTTGTAAAAAACTTTTTAGAACATTTTTTCTCTGAGTTGTTGATTGCTTACAATGATCATGGGCCTAAATGACAAAACTTAATACTTCTTAAAATTTTGCCTAATGTGTTTTCACTGTCTTGTTAATCACATGTTCCATGTAAAAACAATATCTCTGTTTAATTTTGTTCTCTGAAGATAATAGGAAACAGAGTTATTATCCCTAATACTCATAAAGTTTTCTCTTCAGGTGATATTTTTCTTACTTTTTCTTAAAGCTTTTACTTTGAGACATGACGACATGATGAAAAATCTTACAGGTAAGATGGAAAGGTAAGGCATGTCATACTTGAAAGTGAAGGAACAATTTTATACTTTTAAACTTATGGGGAGATAACCTAGCTGTATCATAACATGTTACCAAATCCTGCATTTCTGTACCTGGGGAATGCAGAATGGCTAAGTAAAACAACAATGGAAGAAAAAATAAATAAACAGAACTCCCCAGGAAAGTTCCTCAAAGTGAGAACACCTAAATAACATTCTCTCTTTGACTGTTTAGGTCTTCTTTTTATGAAGTATCTCATTCAATCTGATCTCTTACATATTTTCTAGGTAATAAATAGGTGCTTTTTTTCTTTTTCTTTCTTTCTTTTTTTTTTTTTTTACTGAGTGTTATATTTTTGATGATTGTATGATTTGTATTTGTTCTCAGACTTAAACCAAGCATCCCTACATCTGAGTGTTTATTAAGATAGTATGGAGCATAGTGAGACTAGAAATAATTTATGTAGGAAATTGTATTATCTTGCTTTTTGGGAAAAGTCTAAATGATGAATTTAGTCATCAGAACCTAATTGGTTGAATAGAGAAAGAAAAGTGTGAATTGCTTACTGAAGCACTTGTATTTGAAACCTGGGCCCAGAGACAAACCAAAATAGAGTGTACTCCAGGGCATGCAGAGGCGAGGGGTGAAGCAAGATCTAATGTGTAGATGAAAAACCCTGGAAGTGGATACAGCTATTTAATAACTTTAGATTTAGGTAAATAGCCATTAATTATAAGAAAAGCGATTATGTGAGTTAGAGGTTATTCATGGCATCTAAAAAAGAATTTTCTTTTCAACTCTTCTCAATAGTATGTTTTTCTCATAAGATCCAGGTTTATTGTCTTCATATGACTAAAAATGAAAAATCTAGAAACAGTTAATTTTCTATCCTTTCAATTATGTACTCAATTAGTATCAATGATGTTGAAGATTTTTTTAGGCTGCCATCACTGAAGGAGTAGCCACTGAACTGGAACCATTTCTAATTATAGATCATAAATCCTAAGTGGACATTCTAATTTTAAAATCATGAACGAAGCCAATTCTAACATATTTTTGTATTATAGCTTATTTCCCAAATTCTAATAAATACTACCCTTTCTACTTCCCCATATATATTTTAATTTTTTCAAATTGAAATACATTTTAAAATCAATATGTACACTTAATGAAGTAGTTTTTCTTTTATGTCACAAAGCTGATATTTAATTGACTTACATATAAGGCATGTGTTATCTCACTTAACAGAAAGTCTAGAAATAAATGAACTTGCTTTTTGATTGACCCAGTAGTTTAAGAATATTAGGGACCTTGGTTCTTTTCATCTCTTGTCTGCAAATGATATAAATATAGATATGACCTTGATTTAATCATGGCAATAAGTTGGCTGTCAATACAAACCAAGACACCTTACTTACTTATTAATGTCAAATGAAAGTGAGAAAGAATGCTTCTTCCCTTGGCTTAAAATGTAAGTCCTTTCAGCCTGATTGGGTCAATTTAGGTCACCTGGCCACCCTTGGACCAATTAGAGTTTCCAGAGAAATGCCTCTCACTGATTGGTATATTTTTGTCAGGCTCTACCCCTAAAGCTTCACCTGAGTCCCATAAATTATGCAAACTGTATGAGAGACAAGAGGTACATGATTAAAATCAGGGTTCAAGGAGAAAGATAGAAGGAATTTATCAGGGTAGACATTTCATACCATCCACCTTAAGAAAGCAGATATTTGAAAACTGCCCCAGGTCCATAAGTTGACTGTGCTAAAACAAACAACTAATTAATTAATTAACTAATTAATTTAAAAAATAAATATATGTGGGCTGAGACTTTATAGATACTATTCAAGGAATTTGATGAATCCTTTTTCTTACCCCACTTGTAATATCCTACAGAAACTCTGCCAAATGACTGGATAATAAATTCTTGATACTGGCTTAGAATGACTTAATATGGTGGGTTTCTTGGGTATTGCATTATAATAAGGAACTCAGCATAAAACTCCCTTTTGATGATGGTAAAAAGTTGAGTCCCATGTGACTTTAGGAGAAAACTAGTTTGAAGGTGGGAGTGTTCTAACCATTCATAGTAGATCCCTAGATTGGGCCACCAAAACACCTTTCCACATAGTAATTAGGTGTAATTTTTTATTGTTTGCCATTTAAGAGCAAATCTCATCCAGAGGCATTTCCGTTCCTGCTCCAAGACTCAAAATCAACACATCCATAATACCTCCACGCATCATGGATTTATACTTCAAGTAAGAATTTGAATTCACCAGATTCACCAAGACACAAAATATTTACAAATGGAATGTAAAATATATTTATTGTTTTCCTCATGTCTTAATACATTTCCTTTGGTGGAATTTAGGACTAGGCAAATCAGAGAGGTAGGATTGGGGGCATAGGGGTCTTTAAAACATTTGTGCTTCACAGGGTTTATACGTATAGAAAGTTATTTAGTGGAATTCTGATTGCTCAGAGGCAACTCAATAGATGAGCCTTTTAATTTTTTTTTTTTTTTAGTATATGTGCTGCAGAAGCAAGCACTGCATTATTATTTTTTTTGATAGACATTTGATTTACTTAAAAAGTGGTATTGCAAAACATTGGCAAAAGGGTTGTCTTTTTAAAATTAAATTTTTTGAGGTAACATTGTTTACTAACTATTAATTTCAGGTGTACAACATAGTAATTTGACATCTGTGTACTCTATTGAGTGCTTTTCAGTGGAAGATGTTTTCTTCCATTGCCATATATTTGAGCCCTTTACCCACTTCACCTTCCCTCACCCCCTTTCCCTTTTGGTAACCACCGTTGTGTTTGTTTTTATGAGTTTGTTTTTGCTTGTTCTGTTAGTTTACTTTTTGTTTTATATTCCACATATGGGTTAAATCATACAGTTTTTGTCCTTTTCCTTCTTATTTTATTTAGGTTAATATCCTCAAGATCCATCTATGTTGTTGAAAATGGTAATCTTTCATCTTTTTTATGACTGAGTACTATTCCATCGTGTGTGTGTGTATCACATTTTTATCCAATCATCCATCGATGGACACTTAGGTTATTTTTATGTCTTGACTATTATAAATAATGCTGCAAAGGACATTGGGGCACATATATCTTTACGAAGAAATTCCCAGAAGTGGAATTAATGGTAGTTCTATTCATTTTCTGAGAAAACTCCGTGCTGTTTTTCATAGTGGCTGTACAAATTTGCATTCAGCTGAATGGGAGAAGATATTTCAAGTGATAACTTCCAATAAGGGGTAATATCCAAAAAATATAAAGAACTTATACAATTCAACAACAAACGAACAATCCAGTTAAAAAATGGGCAAAGGACCTATGTAGACACTCTTCCAAAGAAGACATACAGTTGGCCAACAGAGATGTGCTGTATTAATAAGCAAAATTTAACTATGTAATTTGAAGACCTATGTGGTTTTATTAAATAATTATTGAATCTGGCAGCAACTCATCTAGCAAGTAAGGAGGTACTCTGAGGGGTTATACAAGATGAAAGGCTTTTATAGAAAGTAGGGTGGGACACAGAAGTTATCAGCAAGAGAAAAATGAAAGTTCATTGCAGGAAGTAGGAGCTCAAGTGAAGGTGGTTTCTCATTGGCTGAGCTGTGGTGCTTCCATTGTCTGGCCTTGTTGCTGGACAAAAGGAAAATCTTTCTCCTGCTGCAGTAGTAAAGTAGCTGCACTTCCTGCAAAGTACAGCTCTTTCAGTTGCCATCAGTAACTGACTTCTGTTCCTCTTGGGGTCTATAATTGATGTCTTTCTGTTTGGAGTAATTGACATTGAGTGGTAGGGCATGAGATGATACTCTATGAGCCTTCCTGACTCTAATTTTCATTGAGGTTTTCTTTATTAATTTTCTCCTGTAAGTATTGGTTGTGCCCAAGTCATTAGAGGAGGAAAAAAAGCAGAAGTGGCTTGTGTAGGTAAGATATCATCACTTGAGAGTTTAGCTTTAACAATTTTTCATCAATGACTCGGCCTAATATGATTTAAAAAATATATTTGTAATGTGAAGTTTGGAATTTTCTTCTTCTGCCAATCCCCCAAATCAGATGTTTTATGAGTGTTCTAAAGATAATTCAATAAAAGCTTTCATATCTGACCCCCACTTAAGAAACCTTCCAGACTAGTAATTCTCTATTTCACCTGGAAAATATACTATAATGGCAAAACCACTCTAACACACTGATCATTTGATTTGTATACTAACAAGAGTTAAGAGTCAATTGACTGTATTCCCAAATCTATTAATGTCTATGGTACTTGTTATGTACCTAACTAATTAAATATTATATAAACTGATAAAATAAGAGTGTGAAAATATGTGTTTCCTGAAAATTAAGTTACATATTTAAACTTTCACTTCAGTTAGAAGGACAAGAAGACTATAAAGTCTGGGGGTTTGAGTTCAGAAGTATCTAAAAGAATGCTTAACATGTTTGGGTTTTTTTTTGTTGTTGTTTTTAAGGGTCTATAAGATTTTTGCTTTAAGAGCTGAGGCTCAAAACTTTACATATGCGTTAAGAAGATGGTAAATGCAAGAAAAATGACTCAGGACTTTAACAAACATCTACTGTCCTTCGGTGTTATCCTAAAAGATTAGGGAAAATATGTACATCTACATAGCCCCAGTGAAAGAAAACATCTAAAGAAAATATGTCTTTTTTTTTTTTTTTTTTTTTAACTTATTTGCTTTATCTAGACTTCTTTGTTTAAAAGATCAGCTTTTACCAAGACAATTTACATTTGTACATGTCCCTAATCTGACACCTCCTGCTTGCGGATCTTTTTTTTTTTATAGGGTGTATCACCTATTCATAATAAATATTGATCAGTCAATATTTATTAAGCACCTACAATGAACCAGTCCCTGGTCCAGAAGATGGGGAAACAAAGATGAAAAATACACTGTTCTCGACTTCAAGAAAGTCCGTAATGAAGGGAGCGAGCTGCAATAAGGTCAACACGATGAGAGACGTGTGCCAGCGTATGGTGAGAAGCAGTGGAGGGACATTAAGTTGTTGAAGGCTCTAGGTGGGCACTGTATAGTATCAAAATACATCAAAATAAATGTATTTTGACCTCTCTTGGTTCTCAATGACTTTTGGTGGTCACAACTTAGTATGGTAGCTAATAACATTTATTGAGACTTTACCTTGCACTAGACACTGTGCTAAATGATTTATACGCATAATTCCATTTAGTCCTCACAGTGACCCTATGAAGATGATCCCAGTATTATTCCCATTTTATAGAAAAGTCACATATCTAGAAAAGGTAAGGCTGGAATTCAAACCCTCTTCTGTTTGCCTTTAAAATACATGTTCTAAAGTGTCCACTATGGTGCCTTTAGCAACTTTTAGTGTAAAGATATCCTTATTTGTTCATGCTATAGCTTAAAAATTGTTTGAACATATGGACAATATATGTGGGTGTTTGTATGTCTGCAAAATATACAGTTGGATGGTCTCTATATGCACTTGCTGTGAAAAATGTATGGTGTATGTATATATCTATAAACACTCCCTCCCCATATGCTGAGCGTTATAGTTAGTAAGATGAACCAGTTGGCCGTTATACATGCTGGCAGGGCCATCCTAGGAGCAGTTGCTGGGGATGTATAGCACCCCCACACCCCCGGAGGGTTGTCCTATTGTCTTATGCAGGCTCTTCAAAAACAGTTTCAGGCTCTTCTCCAATGCCAGCATTTCCATAGCCAATGGATATTTTCTGCTCTTCTCTTATGCTGGGGATATGTAGAGGGAGGAGGGGGCATTAAAATAATTTTCTGCTCTAGGCTCTGATACACTTAAGACAACCCTTTCCTGGAATATATAAATGCGAGCAAATCAGCATTTCTTAAGCCGCAGTATCCTTCCTGGAAATCCTGTTAAAGGACATACCCTGGCTACTTGTCTCAGACCGAATGAGAATATAGTGAGCCTCATGATTTCCACTGCTGAGATATTAGCATAAATCTCCCACTAATGCACCTCTGCCTGTTAGTGGAAGAATCACTGCAACCCAAGAAAATACATAAAATTGAGAAGAGGCTAATGTTTCGCAACTGGGTCTGGCTCTATGAAGGAAGCATTTGCAGATACCACTGGAGAGGCATTTAAAATTTTTCCTTGATTGGGTCATGAGAAACATTAGATGCCTTCCTAGGAAATATGATTTTTGAGTTCTGAAGAACTCAAAAGAAGAACTTCATAATTGATAGAGCAATTTCATCTTACATTTTTTCCTCTGCCATCACATACCACAACAACCTCATTAAGGAGACAGGATAATCATCCCCATTTTAAAGATGAGGAAATTGAGGCAAAGAGGTTAAATGAGTTTGAAACTTAGACTGTCTAAGCTGGAAGGGCTGTCAGAATTCTTCCAGCCTCCTGCTGCTCTCTCTCGTGGGAACTCTTTGTCTTTTTCTTTCCCTTTTCCCTCTCCCTTGTTAACCCCTTGATCCTCTTCTTCTAGGAAGTGAAATTTTTAAGCACTTGAATGTTTCTTGGAGCCTAGTGCTCAATAAATATTTTCTGATATGTGTTGAATGAATGTTACATGGATATAAAATGAAGTCACACGTGGGACCAGAGTACCTAAGATAGAGAGAAACAGACTTGCAGTGGCTGCAGGGGAAGGGCAGTTCAGCATCTTGTCCACAAAGCTTCCCTTGACCGCACCCTATCTCCATTGACTCACAAAAACACCAGGTCAAGTGCCCCCCTCAAGCTGAACACTATCTCATTTTACTGAGGCTTCCTTATTTGCTGGAGGCCAGCATCACTAGAATCTTTATCTATAAGCCCAGGGTTTGCTTTTAAATAGGTCTCCTTTTGTATATGAGGATGACTGTCTTAGAGCTGGAAGAGAATTTAGGGTTCACTTAACTATGCCCTAGGTGTTGGAATACACTCTGTATTGGAGATAGTGAACTTCGGCTTGAAGCCTTGGGTAAAATAACAGGCTTGCTATGTCCAGAAGTTTTTAGGGAAAAGCTCAACTCATAAGGAAGGTGCACTTTTTGAGCAGATGGTTGTGTGTGACAACATGATGTTCAGGGGATAGTCTCATCAGTACTATGACTTTCACTCTCCTGGTGCCTTTCTTTTTTTCTGCTCATCATAAAATAGATTTTTGTTGTTTTACTTAAGCTTGGTGTGTATGTAAGAAAAGATGCATAAAGAGGAGAGAATTTCTATTTTTTATATTTTGGGTGTTTGAGTTATAAAATAATGAACTAGAAGTCAGTTGCCTTTGAAGATAAATGACTTTGAAAACCTTAGATTTTAGTCCTGAATCTAAGAAATCTCAGTCAGATATCTTAATTGTTCTAAGCTTTAATTCTTCATATGTAAAATAAACATAGTAATACTTTATTATGTTTTCTTTATGAAGGTTGAAGTAAATAATATGTATAAATTGCTTAGGCCAGTGCCTAGCACTTAGGAAGTTTTCAAGCCAATGAGTTCTATTCCAATAATAATAATAATTATTATTATATTAATAAAATAATTTGATTGGTAATTACTAACATATATATACTATATATATACTATATAGATAGGCAGTATATATAATACCTATATACATATATATTAGTGTGTGTGTGTATATATACACATATATATATATATTATAGTCTAGGTATTATATATACATACATCACAGTAGTGTCCAATCAAGCGAATATTCAAGTTCTTGGCTAAACATTCAATTGTGCTGTTCCCACTTAACAATCATGGACTACCAAGGATAGACTGTGCTGCCCTATATCCATTCATTTGTCTACGAAATACTAAATCCATGCCTACCATGTACCAGAAACTATGACAGCTATGGGTATACAGTTGTATGTGAAAGAGGTTATGTTTTTGCCCTTGCTATTGCATTATAAGCTTAACTTTGTACCATGAAAGAAAAGAAAGGTGCTAAGAGAAAAACAAAGTCCTCCTAATTTAAATTGATTTTTTCAGGGGAAAGTGACAAAATCTGTGACCTGAAGGTGAACTTGAGCCAGCCAGATGGAAGGACAGCAAAAGCAAATGGCCTAAAGTAAAAAGGAGCGCCTTAAGTTGGGGCAACTGTTGGTGCTTCTTGCTAAGGCTAGAAGCTTCATGCAGGCTCATGGTGTTAAGTCCTGGTGAGGAGAGTCATCAGGAGAACAATGGGTGAACACTGGAAGTATTAAGCAAGGAAGTGACAAGTTTCAGCTTACGTTTTTAAGAGACTTCTTTAGCACCATCTTCCCACCATCAGCTGCTGTTCTTGCTCTGTTCCCATCTGTAGTGCCCAGTGATGCGTCTGCTCTATCTAGTGAAACATGCCCGGAGAAAAGGATTGAATTTTCTTGTTAAGGTAAAGTGGCTGATGAAACTATACATTTCGTCTTGAGAGAACATTTATATCTTAACAGAGACCCAAGTTTTAAGCCACGGGACTCAATCTCTAAGTGTGACTTTTCTTGCAACAACAACCCTGAGAAATGAAGGAACTTCTCTTGGAGCAGGCCGTGGCCAGCCAAACAGTGTTTGTGAACTCAGAAACAAAGATATTGGGGATCAAGTCTAAGCTCTTCTTCCTAGGAGTGTGACTTGAATTTACTCAATTATTTTTACTCTCAGTTTCCTTATCAGTAAAAGGAGAAACAACCCTTACCTCACAGGGTTGTTGAATTAACTGAGATAATGCCCCGGAATAAATACACACCTTTGTGGAAATTTTCACGTCAATGCTATTTTGTGGGATCTGAGAAGGACCTCCCTTCCCCTGATTCTTCTTTTGAAAAGCGTATCACAAGGTTCCAGGATAATTTTTTTTTTCAGGGTAATTTCAAATTGACTTTCTCATGATCTGTATCGTGTCATCTATGTTTAGACATTTTCACACTTTCATCCAAAAACATTTTGGGTGTTCTTCCTTTAAGAAACATATACTTTCCTCCACACATATTTTTGCATGTTACAAACTGTCTCAATGTGCAAATTATTTCCTTGAAATAATTGGCACTTTGGTGCCCATGATGGGCAGTGGTGATTCAACTGAAAGTTCAAGAAAGAGATTTCAGACAAACTGCAGGGATGAGGCTGGGGAGGAGGTGGTCTTCAGAATCCACTGTGATGTATGAGAGGATGAAATGAATGTCAAAGAGGCTTAAGTGCTCAGAATTCTGGTACCAAGATCGGCTAGAGGTCCTCATTTTGCCTTCAGAAAGGGGACTGGGCAGGAAACAAGTGTCTAACGGTGGTAACAAGTTTTTCAATTCCTATGGCATATGCCCCCAGAAAGCTGGCTTATCCATGCCCCCCATCCCCCACCCTTACAACCCCCCCACCCCCTTCCAAAGAAAGGGGTAGGGGAACTGAAAAACACTTGGCACAGGTGCAAGAAAGCTGAAAACGTCTGGCAGAGCTTGCAGGCGTCTTTTTCCACTCGGCACCAAATGTTTTACAGTCTTCGTGAGCCCATATAGATCCTGGCTTCTGCCCAGTCGTTTGTTTGAAACTGTAGGCTCCGAGAAAAGGCTCCACACTGCAGCTGGCCTTTAAACCGTATTTTATAGGGGAGAGTGTTCAGGGTACAATTGGAATGAAGAAAGCTTGCCTTTGACGTTGGACGTAAAAGTAACAGATTGGAGTGGGGTGGAGCTAACGCTAAGGAATTGTTGGTCTGTTCATTTTCCCAATGAAGACTAAGCTTTTGGAAATTTCACCTCAATCTCAATGATTTCACAGGCTAATTTATAGCGAGCCCCCTCCCCCCCCCATGTGACTTTAGCCCAATTTAGCTCAATTTTACTCAAACATAAATCTAACGGTTTCAAGTAATGGAGATGGCAGAATCGTTCTTAGAGATGTAAATTTCTCGCTAATTTAGGGCAACTGTGGCTTAGCTCCCACCTACACACAAGTTCATTATGAATGAACATTTAGCTATTTAACATTTAACTATTTGTTAACCTCCCTGTAGCTTTTTTGTTTTTTTTTGTTTTGTTTTGTTTTTTTTTGTTTCCTAACACATTTATGGTTCAAAATTTCAAATGACTAATGAATAATTAGAATTTTGGTAACTGTATTAATGATGCAAAAGAAAAGGACACAAACAAAGGAGTTAATCGGTACTGAAATTTGAATGTTAAATGTCTCTTTTTCTGAGAGTTTAGAGAAAAATAGGCATTTGAGTCCTCAGGCCTTTGGTTATAAATAATAACTATTCTTTATTGAATAGCTGTTAAATGTCAGCCACTCTGCTAAATTCTTCCCATACACTTTTCCATTTTATCTTCAGTAAAACAATGTGGTCTGAGTATGATCTCCATGTTCCAGGTGAGGAAACTGAGGCTTAGAAATTTTAAGTGACTTGCTCAAAGAGATTATTATAAATGTGCATCATGGATTTATTACTCTGGTCCTTTTTAAAAGTTTTCAAAAACCATGAACAAAATAATCCACAATTCTCGGAGTAAATGTTACAGCCACTTCTCTATTCTCAGTGATTTGCATAAAATGAGTTATCCTGGAAAAAAGTTAAAGATAATCCTGACACCCCAAGAGCAGGAAGTTTCTCAGTGATCAAGACATTTCTTTTTCACACAGAGGAATTATTGAATATGCAACTGAATATCTGACTTAATGAATTAGTTAACATGGAAGTTATAGGCTTTATTATTTTGGGATCAGCTTTCTCTGAAATTCAGCAGATACCTAGCCCACCCTGCCGGCTGGGGTGCCAGAATTGTGACATAAGCTGGTCATCACATAAGTAATAATAGGAATGAAACCCCCCAAAGTTATGGAATCTATTCTTTTTATGAACAAATCATTAATAAGTGATCGTTTTTCTAGTTCTCAGATTGAGAGCAGTTAAAAGAAAATAAAATAGGAACATATATTTAGAAGAATGGAAAGATGGAGAGAGAGCATCACATGCTATGAAAACAAAGAAAAGATAAGAAGGGAATGTTTCACTACTTCCTCATACAGAATCAAAATCTTTTGGATGTCATGTTGAAAAGATTCCCAAATCTTAGTTCTGTGAGCTAAAGCAGATGGATGCTCCAAGTTGGTGCACATTCCTGTGTGAAGCAGTGTGGTTGCAAAGATGGGATGGGTCATTTGATTCTCTCTGAAAAACTGTCTTGTGCGACTATATAAAGGAATTATAATACTCAATGAAGTTCATCCTCTATAATGCTTTACAAATGTTAAATAAATGCTCAAACTAATAATTCAGACATATTCACCCTTATTGATAAGCAGAGATTTTAGTAAATATATGTTTGGAAAATGCTGAGTTAAATACATATGCACTGGTTATTTTTACTGCAGGACTTCTCAGAGCCTTTAATATGCCCTATGAGTTTCCGAGAAAGAGTAATATTATATACTACTTGATTTTAGAATGCTTCTTCCACAGAGTACCTGCTTGAAACTACTGTGCTGCCAAATAGCCTTAGGAAAATGCTGGAATACTATAACTTAGATAAAGAAGGGTCTTACTTTTTAATTGTATTCAGAGTAATTGTGGCTAAGCCCCCACTTACATAAAAGCTCATTTAAAGGATTTTATCACAGTTAACTCTTTCCCTTTCTCCCTTTCTTTAGTTCTCTTTGGTTTCTTATTGTGCTCATAGCATACAATTCCTAAGGATTAATAACTAATTAGAGTTTTAGAAAACCATAAATTAAAAAAAAATTAAAGCAGTAGGGTAAGTCAAAACTGAAATTTGGAGTTTCAGCTCCCACTGAATAATTTAGCTGTGAGCACTTGCTAGAATAACTATGTGCAATTATGTCACCTTTATGGGGAATCCTTGGGAAGAATCTTGAAATGGAGCCTCAGATACCTCTTGGCACACCATATTTTACTTCTCAAGTTGTCAGATGAGACTAATGTGTTGTGTACTGTTCTGAAATATGTTGGGCCAAGTTTGCTGTGCCCTTTTCCTGTAAGACAGGGCTGTCTACACCAAAGGAGAATGCTAGCACATGTAAATCCCCTGCTGAGACCTTTTCTGATTAAGTGTAAAATTGCATGTCTTTTGATGTCTAGACCTCCATCAATACATTGCAGAAAATCTTGTTCAATTGTATCCCAAACAGAAGTGGTTTACTTTGAAACTGATGAAATTTAAGCATCTGGGATCCTCTCTTCTCCTGAGCCCCTTTCAACATGTTAATATATTTTTGTAACATTGCAGTATTAAGATATTTTTGCCTCCTTGTTTCATAAAAAGATTCTCCTAAGTTTTAAGCATCAAGCTTCTCAAAATGTGGATCTGCCCCATCCCAAAGAAAGCCTTAATTGGATTTTACCACAAAAAGTGGGGCCATATTAATATTTTATCCACGGCACACATCTAACTACAGACAACATAATAAAAAAGCTCAGAACAGCCCTTCCACATACTGGAATGTTCACCTGAACATTTTAGCTATAGCTGTAAGTGTCCATTCAGTCTTTTCTCCTCCGTATTTATAGGGCCATATCAGATTTGGGGGCCTAGAACTCTCCAGTGATTGAAGTTTCCCACCCATCTCTAGGCAGAGGGTTGAAAACTTTCCAGAAAATGTCTGAATATTGTATAAGCTTTATAGGACAATAGAGAGCATGAGTAACTCCCAGGTTGTCTTTGGCACTTGCTTTTTGAAAGCTCCCTTTTCATGGTGAGTAAAAGAATCGTTTGGCAGATCCAGATTATACCATCTAAAGTTAATTTCTAACTGCTCTTTTAAACTTTTCCATGGGATATCCAAGCAGGAGATGCCATAGTCCTGACCCACCAGCTTGCAATGTGACCTGCAGAGACCCTTTCATTCCATCATTAACTCAATACTCTCATCTGAGACACAGAGAGATCCTTTCCTCATCACCATGTATGGTTCTGAAAGTTCTGTATATTCTAATAACTAGAGAATTTATTAAAACTATGGTTTTCTTTTCCTCTTATAACCATATATTCATCAATTGGAAATAAAATCCTGATAATGTTCTCCTCATATTCAATAATAGAATTTTTATTCTGAAAAATAAGTTTATTTTGAAAAAAAAAAAGAGAGAAAAACTAAAATAGAGAGGGTTTCCTAATAGTTGGAAAGCGTTTAATTGGTATCAGTGAGTTGAAGGGTTTTGAGGGGGAGTATCTGAAACTGAACCTCTTGGACCTTTCTTCACTATATTATGACATTATTAACACAGAGGAGCCCCTAAGAAGCTTACATGGTGACATAAGAAACAAATGTCACCAATATGTTACAAATGTCACCAATAAGCTTAGCAGTACTCATGGAGTATGATCATAAAACAACTTTATATTTGTTTCTCGTCATCCTTTGTATTTAGTTATCAGAAGGCGTCCTTCCCTGGTGTTTGAATACAAACTCAGGGAGACCCCATGGCATTCTGTTTACTCTTTAGCAATAAACAGCTCTGAAGTAATAAACAGTCTTAATTCATAACTTAGTTTGAGCAATAATAACCATCGTTCTGATTTTTATTCAGTCAATGGCTTCTCTTGCTCTAATGAGTGACTGCTGTGTGAACTGGCTGCTAGAGGAGGGTATGTGAGTCTTTTATGTTTCTCCAGCTACCATTTTTCCTCCTCAACTTGAGCATTCATTGTGATTTCTGACTTCACCAAGGCTAAAGGGGTTGAGGCAGGTAGGAGGGTAAGGAGGACAGAAAGTGCTTAATTTGATGGATACTCTGACAAGATGGTATTATCTTCTCTGGAATTGGCATTTGTTCAAGGTGACAATGACATTAATGGTAAATTTTGTGGGTTTTTCAGAGGCCCCATTATGGAGAATGTTCTTCCACCTGTAGTTCCTTTGACCTGGGAAAATGAACCCTATTCCCCCAGGACTTGGTGTTGCAAACCTAATTTCCTTTTTGCTGAAATCTCGTAGATACTTTGGGTAGCCCTATGAGACAGGGCTTTGGACATGTCTTGGGCCACTCTCAGGCACGTCAGCCACATTCAGTCCATCAGGAGCACCTGCACAACCCTTTGTCCATACTCATCTCTGAAAGGAAATAAGTGCTCTCTCCGGATGAAGGGTCTTCTCCCTCACTCAACAGCCAAATCAGCTCACCTGTCTGATTTCTAGATGGAGTTGATGTGGTCTACCTTTTCCTCATAAAACAGGGGCACATATCAAGCTAAGTGGTATCATTCAAGTCTCTCTCACCGGACTAAGAAGGAGAGCAGGCACTTCCACTCCCCTAGCTTTTTAAATCATCAGTCATTTTATAGTTTATGTGGTTAAGAGCATGGGATTTGGAATCAGACAAACTTCTAAGTTTAAATCTCCCTTTTGTCATTTTGTTACTTTGACAGTAGAAAGCTACTTAAATTCTGCAAGCCTCACTTTTCTCATCAGTAAAATGGGGGTATCATTATACCTTCCTCAGTGTTTGTTGAGGAGTTTCAATAAAATAATGCATGAATGGCTGTTTATAGTGTGCTTGGCACTTAATAAGTGCTTATTAAAATTATCTACTGTAATAAGTATTATCCTAATCTTGAAGAAAAGGATACAGGATTGTAAGAGAAGGAAAAATAAAGAGATGGGAATTAGAAGTTCTCATTTTTTGGAAGAGTACCAGGAAATAATGAAAAGGGAGGTATATGGATGTCTCAAAAATTGGTATGTGGTATAGTGCAGAAATAAAGATAGATATCTCTCATGTGTTATGGAAACAAATGAACTGGGTAGTGATACTAATAATAATTATAGCTATGATTTAATGAATGCACTGTTATGTACCTAACCTACACTAAGGGCTTTACTGAATTATCTCTTTTATTCCTCACAACGGGATAGGCATTATTAACCACATTTTATTAATGAGGAACTCAAGCTCAGATAAATTTAATTATTAACTCAGTGCATTTAGAGTAAATAATGGAGGCAGGGTTTGAACTCATATCTGTCATTAGAGCTCAGCCTTCTTGTTTACTATTATATTGGCTAATATAAAGCCTTTTCATGGAATATACTTGCATTATAACAGGGCATTCTAGAACAGGAGTTTCCTAATAGCCCAAACACCCCAAAGTCAAGAAGGGAGGGTACTTGGGACTGTGAACCTTTGGGATGCTCCTCTAATTCAGAGCCCTTTGATAATATTCTGTCCCCACCCACAAAGAAGTGTAAGCCTTCTAGGGAGTTTTAAACCAAAGGATGTTCTCCATTCTCCTACCTTTCTCTGCCCCTAGAAGGAATCTTGAATTACTAATAATTGCTGCCGTGTTTATAACAGATAAAACCAGAAGGGTTGACAGGATTATTTCTGTATAAATGGTATTGGTTATGCAATTTCTGCTCATGCAAGGGTTTCAAAGAGCATCCTGTTTATGACATAGCTGTCTTCCTTATGCAGAAAGCCCTAGCAAGGGCAGAGAGAAGGAAATTTCAGGCATGACCAATAATATATACACTGGGTTCTAAGCCAATGCAAATGTGCTGAAAGTTCATCAGATGAATTTTCACTGATTATTCCTACAGGACCAATCCAGCTACTGAGAAGCAGTTTCCATTATTTTTCTCCAAGCATCAGAACTTGCCAGAGGTCTGGAATACAATTTAGGCTATAGTCAGATGGGATTTGCACTTCGTCCAACCTTGCAAAGTCACTCCTTGGCTATTATTTTTCACTCTATTGTAAATATCAAGAGGCAGATGAAAGGTAAAAAATATGTTGGTTGGAAGATACTTATTCTCGCCTACCTAGGGTAATCAAGGGGAGACATCAGCTTCAGATTTGGTAAGTGATAACTCACATTTGACTTTAATACACTGTGATAAACTTTGAGGAATATATCTTTTAAAACATAAAATTCTTTACCTCTGATTTAAAGTTTTGGGGATTGGTCCTGCTCTGTAGGCAGGTTAGATTTAGCATCTCTGGAATTTCCTGAGCAATTCTGAACTACTCTTTTTGATCACTTGCTGCAGCTCCAGCTTTCAAAGAGAATGAGATGTTTTGGGAATGAATTGTGATGGATTTATATGAAAATTTATATGACCAAGAATTGGATTTGTTCCCCTGGAATATTATGGATTATGTTTTATGCTGGAATTACATCAGTGTGCAGAGCAGCAGAAGGCTGGCTTAATGTAGCTAAAAATATACCTTGACTTTCCACTTGAAATAGAACTCCCCTCTCCCCAACCCATTTCTTCCCTAATGAAAATAATGGCTTCATGACTCATATATGTGATAGACAGTAGGGAATATTTGAATCTTAAAATAAGAAGAGTTTGAGAAAGGACTAATGGTCCTTTTCTAATTTCTTTTCCATCCATCTCTTCCCTCCTGTTTTCCCTGTCACCATCTTATTTCAGGCCTTCATCACTCCATGCCTTATTGAAATTGCTCCTTTGTCAGTCTCCAGTCTCTCCTCATTTTAATTTGTCCTGTACGCTGCCACATGGTCAGGCTTCCTTTCACACCACTTTAATTATATAATACCCTGCCACTCTTTAGTAGCTTTCGTCTGCTCCTAAATAAATCACTAACTAGAATTCAAGGCCCATTCTAGGCATGACTCTTGTCTCTTTTTTTTCTTCCCATGACCACTCCTTTTACAACCACCACCTTAGTCCAGGTTTCTATTAGATCTTACCTGGAATTGGTCAATAGCCTCCTATCCAGTCACCTAACTGGTCTCATTCTTGCTTTCTGCTTTCTTTTAATCTAGTGTTTCCCAGTATATTATACAATTACACCTGGTAGCATGCAGGATGATGTTTAGGGTACTACACAGACATTTTCAGTCTCAAAATTACTTCTAATACATTATTGTAAAAATAATACTAGTACATCAAAACTACAAATTTATGCTTAGAATGAGTGTCATCAAAAAGTGAGTTACGCTTCAGGTCAAGATGGTGGAGTAGGTAAACACTGATCACTTCCATCAATGACAACATCAAAATTACAACTAAATTATGGAATAACCATCACTGAGAATTGTCTGCAGTCTAGCAGAACAGAAGTCCTATAATTAAAGACCTATAGAAGAAGTCCTATTGAGACAGGGAGGAGGGGCAGAGACACAAAATGGGCTGGTCCCACACCAGCATGTGGTGGTTAAAAATCAGAAGGGATAGCTTGACTGCAGAGGTCCTCCCTGAGGATATGGGGTCTTAGCCTCACACCAAGCTTTCCAACACAGGATTTAAGGGTTGGGAAGAGAAGTCCCCATAATTTCTGGCTGTAAAGACAGTGAATTGTGGTTGAGAAAGACAGAGGACTGGTGGAGTCCCAGGCATTTCTCTTAAGGAGACTTAGAACAGACTTACTCATTGATGGACTCACTCACTCTGAGCTTTAGTGCTGAGGTAGCAGCTCTAACGGCATCAGAGACATATATAGAGGAATTGAATTGTTTAGCTTCAGGGCGAGGGCTGGGGGTTGGGGAGGTGGGTGGCATTTTCTCCCAGATAGAAGTGTTGGCAGAAGGCATTATTCCTTTTTTGAGCCCTTACTACGCCCAGCCTGCACATGCAGATAGGCTTCATATCTGAATCTCTATCAACTTAGCTAACGTTGTTCACCCTACCCTGGTGATTCTCTGAGACTCTATCCCACTCAACTTTGAGCCCACCCAAACTATCTCCAGTGGCTTTTCTATATAAATGGCCTGTCTTGGCTAACGCTATGAAAATCTCTTAAAGGTTCACAAACCCTAAATAAGCAGCATCTCACCTTGGCATACTCCATACCTCTTGCTAAACAATCCCTAAACACAAAACTAGCAATAACTGGCCTTGGTTCACAACTTAGCCATTTTCCAGACACCGCCAAGCCCAACACAAGTAGCAACCATCTGCAAATCACTTTGTAGCTCATACCAAGTGGCCCTAGGCAGGGCACAGAAAACAACTGACCTTGGCCTGCAACAGAGTTCCTTCCAAGAGGCCCCAGAACCAATACACCTGGTGGCCAGCATCAGAACACACCAGAGCACTGCCCAACAACCTCCAAACAACATACCCAAAGGTTGCAGGCATTATAGCCCCATGAAAGTGAGTCCTACTCCACAAAGTCAGCCCTGCATAACAGCTCCACTGTAGATGCGCCAGTCCTCACAGCCAATCAGCTTGAGGGTCAATTCGTCACATTGCTGTGCAAGGAGCAACCAAAGCTCAGCTACAAAAGGAAACCACACAAGGGTCACACCTGGAGTACCTCGCTCAAGTGACTGGGGAGATTGCGCCACTGGGCCCCACAAGACACCTACTATATAAGGCCACCTGGCCAAGATAGGGAGACATGGCAGATCTATCTAATACCTAGAAACAAACACAGAGAGGCAGCCAAAACGAAGAAATGATGAAACATGTCCCAAATGAAAGAACAGGAAAGATTCCAGAAAAAGCACTAAATGAAATGGAGCCAAACAATTTATCATATACAGAGTTCATAAAGTTGTGGTGCAATCAAATCTAAGACCCACGGAGCCAATCGAGATGAATTGTGAGCCTCTATTAGCTGGCGGGCGACTGACTCTCTAACACGCAGGGTTAGAGGAGATTAGTCCTGAGCTTCCAGAGGAGATAGCTTATAAAGCCTAAAGCCACATCAAACAAGCAAGCAGGTTTACAGAAATATAAGTTGGCCATTAGCATATCTTTGCACAGGATATCTCCTAGAACTACATCCTGGTTAAACATTAAACAAGCAAGCAGATTATAGAAGGAGAAAATTTTCCACCCTTAACAATAACACTGGTTCTAAGGATGCTCAAGAAACTTAGTGAGAACTTTAATAAAGAAATAGTAAGCATAAAAAAGACAGGAAAACCATTAAAAATAGTCAGAAATGAAGAATATGCTAATTGAAATGAAGAATGCACTAGAACAGGGTTTTCTAACCCCTTGACTGCAGACTGATACTGGTCTGAGGTCTGTTAGAAACCAGACCGCACAGCAGGAGGTGAGCAGCTGGCGAATGCGAGCAAAGCTTCACTGTATTTGCAGCCATTCCCAAGCACCAGCATCACTGTCTCTGCTCCACCTTATATCATCAGGCATTAGATTCTCATAGGAACACTGGTCCCTGGTGCCAAAAAGGTTGGGGACCTCTGCATTAGAAGAAATCAACACCAGAAAGGATAAAGCAGAGGATTGAATCAGTGATTTGTAAAATAAGGTAGCAGAAAGCACCCAATTGATCAAAACAGCAAAATAGAAAAAAAGGATTTTAAAAAATGAGAGTAGTTTAAGGGGCCTCTGGGACAAGATCAAGCTTAACAATGTTAGCATCATAGGGATACCAGAAGGAGAAGAGAGAGCGCGAGGGTTTGAGAACCTATTTGAAGAAATAATGACCGAAATCTTTCCTAACCTGCAGAAGGAAATAAACTTTCAAGTCCAGGAAATGCAGAAAGTTCCAAACAAGATGAACCTAAACAGGCTCCCACTAAGACACTTCATAATTAAAATGACGATTGTTAAAAACAAAGAGAATTCTAAAAGCAGTAAGAGAAAGGCAGCTAGTTACCTACAAGGGAGCTCCCATAAGACTGTCAGCTGATTTCTCAGAAATTTTGCAGGCTAGAAGGGATTGGCATAAAATATTCAAAGTTATGAAGGGCAAGGGCCTATGACCAAGACTATTCTACCCAGCAAGGCTATCAATTCAAACTGAAGGTGAGATAAAGGGCTTCCCGGACAAGAAAAAGCTAAAGGAATTTATCTACACCAAATTATCATTACAAGAAATGTTAAAGGCACTTCTTTAAGAGGAAGCAGAGGCAGGGGTGGGGAGAGGGGTGGGGGATAGGAGCATAAATATAAAAAATAAAATGGTAATAATGTGTACCTATCAAGAATCACTTTAAAGGTAAATACATTAAACGCTTCAATCAAAAGACATAGGATAGCTGATTGGATAAGAAAACAAGTCCCTTACATATGCTGCCTGTAGGAGACTCACTTTAGATTGAAAAACACACACAGACCAAAAGTAAAGGGTTGGAAAAAGATATTTCATGAAAATGGAAACAAACAAACAAAAAAACTGGAGTAGCCATACTTATACCAGTTAAAATAGACTTCAAAACAAGCTATAACAAGAGACAAAGAAAGACCCAGTAATTTCACTTCTCAATATTTCTCAAAAAAATATTGCAACCCTAATCCGAAAAGAAACATGCATTCATATGTTCATTGCAGCATTGTTTAAAATTGTCAAGTATCCATCAAAAGATGAATGGATAAAGAAGAGAAGGTACATATATAAAATGATATACTACTCAGCCACTGAAAGAAAAAAATCCTACCACCTGCAACAACATGAATGGACCTGAGGGTATTGTGATGAGTGAAATAAGTCAGACAATAGAAACGCAAATACTATGTGGTTTCACTTATGAGTGGAATCTAAAGAGCAAAATTAATAAACGAATAAAACAGAAACAAACTCATAGATACAGAGAACATTTTGATCATTGCCAGATGGAGAGGAGTTAGAGGGATGGGTGAAAAAAGGGAAGGAAATAAGAAGTATAAGTTAGTAGTTACATAATAGTTATGAGGATGTGAAGTACAGCATACTGAATATAGTCAATAATAGTGTAATAACTATATATGGTGTCAGATAGATACTAGTTTTATTGGAGTGATCACTTTGTAAGTTATATAAATATCTAATCACTATGTTGTACACCTGAAACTAATATAATATTGTGTGTCAAATGCAATTGAAAAATAAAAAACATTTTAAGTGAGCTAAAAGATGACTTCATGAGGTCTGTGGATTGTTGAGTCCCTTCTACATTAGAACCCATCTTCACTTCACCTCCTAAGGGTGGTTCCACAAAGTCACCTCCTGAGCTTTGTGATTTACTGCCATGCCCACATTGGCAATTGTTTGATTGTAACAATGGCAGAGTGATGGCTTTAGCACCATCCTACCTTCTTGCCTTCCTACCCCATTTCAGGGACCCGTGCCTAGTATTGCAAAGCTGTAAAGCATGGATTTGAAACATTAATGCAGCTTTCTAAAGAACCTCAATTACAAATGATGAGTGGCTTAGTTACTGTGAGAATCTTGTTCAATATTCTTATTTTATTTATTTATTTATTTTTAAATTTACGGGAACTTGATGTTAAATGAGAAACCATAGGCAGAAAGTGCTGAAAGAGGAAACAGAGAGAATGTCGAGAGTGCTGAACCTAGTGAAAGCTCTGTATCCACAAAATAAGTTGTGGCTTTATAAATTCACTTTAAGTACATTTGAGGAACAATAAACCATAAAAGAGGGTACTCTGACCTTGGTTTCTGCATAGCTTTTGAGATAAAAGGTCTAAGTATCAGAATGCAGTTGGTTGACTGTAGTGTTGTTGACTGATTAAAAACAATTCATGCTCCTAGAGCCTCTCATGGAATGCTGATTAGGGTCTGGCATGGGTGCCATGTGCAGGATGAACTCAAGGCAGGGATCAAAGTTGCTTTGCTAAAATGGAACATTTAAAGGTAAGCCTTCATAACCATAGATTAATGGGACAAAGCTACTGACATAGAGATTAAATTGCAATACATCGTCTTTGCATTTATTGCTTATAGAGTATATATCTTAAAAGCATTTTGAAGATGTTCCAAATTTTAATCATTACACAAGATAACAACTTTTAAAACATTACTATCAGTGAATATAATATTCTGTGAATATAGACATTGTATTTTTCTGATTGCTTTTGATTTAGAAGTAAATTCTTGAACTTTATCATGATTTGATAAGTTTTCATGTGTACAACTTTTAGGCTTAGTGATTAAAAGCATGGACTTTGGAATGAACAGATCTGGATTCAAACCTTGTGACAATTGCTTACTTGATGTCGGACGTTGGTCAAGTTATTGAATTTCTTTAAGTCTCTATTTACCCTAGAAAAATAGAAATAGTAATATAACCTATTTTATAAGGCTTTTTAGAGAATTACAATAGTGTATATAAAGCACTTAATCAAATATTACCTATTCAACATTTTTCTCATCTATAAAATCAATAAGAATTATCTAGTGAAGGGAATATGTTCAGGTTCTCTGGTCTACCTCTAACTACATACTAAGAGTACATGGTGAACTTAGGGTGTTAGTAGATGGTATTGCATTTCAGGTTCAAGAAATGCCTAACTCACTCTTCCACTCACCCCTTTTCCCTAGATTTTTGACAGAAGAAACTATATGGAAAGGAAAATAGCTAGAGAGGGTAAATACTTTGTATATACTTTTCAAGATGGTCTTTCCAGTCAAAACTTATTCAGAAAAATGGGTTTAGATTTCAAGACAAGTGAGAACTTCTCTTTCCTATCCCTTGAATCAAGATAGCCCTTGGTTGAGGTGCTTCCTCAGCTGCCAATTCAAGGCAGCTGACCCTGTGTAAGCTGGGGCAGAAGGAAAAATAAGAGTGGCCTGCTTTGGAGCTATCTTTAAGCCAAGCTCCACTATACCACATTGTAAAATGTGGCCCGATGAATGTCCTGGCTTCCAATAAAAAATAAACAACTCCTCCTTTCTTAAGGCTGGGAGGGAGCTAAAAAATGATCACTTCTGTATAACCCTTCTCAAAACGTGGAATCTAGCTCTTTTGAACTAGAGCTGCTAGATTTAACAAATAGAAATGTAGGATACCCAACTAAATTTGAATTTCAGATAACCAAAGAATCATTTTGCAGTATATTTCATACATAATATTTGAGACATGATTATACTACAATATGATTTGTTGTTTATCTGAAATTCAAAGTTAACTGGACATTCTGTGTTTTATCTGACAATCCTATTTCCAACATTTTTTTTAAGGTCAGTTTCATGATGGTTCATTGAGACTGGTAGGAAGGCTTCAGAATTTATTTGCAACCTTAACACTATAGACATTTGGGGCTAGGTGCATCTTTGTTGTGGGAGGTTGTCCTGTGCATTTAAGGATATATGGTTGTATTCCTGTCTTCTATTCACTATATGCTGGTAGCACCTGCCCCATCCATTGTGACAAATGTGTCTCCAGATTCTCATCTCCTTTGCACATTCTGGGCTACTTCCCAGTAATGTCAGGAGCTGTCTAGACCTATGCAGAGGAGCCCAATAAAACAATTTTAATCCCATGCAGATTATAATCACTACAAAATCATTCTATGTTCATTTGCCTTTCAACACAGCCCACATGAAGCAACTGATTAGGTTGAACTCAGATATATTCTTCAAAGAATAACTAACACACTTTAAAATCAAGTACTTACATTTTGTCAGAGGTTATCAGTTTGTGTAGCCTGAGTGAATTTAGCATTTAATGGGAAAAAACTTAGAGTCAAACCACCTTACTAAAGTGTACATATTATTCTTTTGCTCCATTTTTTTAGAGGTAGTAACTTGGAAGAACTGGATAATGAATTCTATTCTTCAAACATTTCCACCTACACATTTATCCTTGAAAAAATTACTGATAGGCCTTCACATGGTATCTTCTATTTGTAAAGTTTCTCTGCCTGAATATGTCTTTTTACTCCCTTAGAGAAAACTGAAGTGGCTTTCGCTTTATTAAGTTTGATTGTCCAGCATTGATAATTAATTTTGTAAGCCTATCAGGTTATGTGTTGGGAAAATTTCATTAGCAAGTTATATGTAACTTGTTTCTTCATTGCTTTCCATATTTGCAGGCTTTTAGAGAAGCAAGGGTTTTATAAAAATCCATTGAGCAAAGCAAAGATAATGTTCCTTTCTGGTTATATTGCTGTGGGGAAAATCTCTGTTCTCAATACTCTATAAAGGTTGTATATTCTCAAATCCCTCTTATCTAGTATGCTTCCTTAAATAGGAACACTTTCTCTATGAAGACCACCTTAAAGAATAACATTATCTTTATTTGTAATCACAGGCTTTCAACATTGTAGAAAAACTCTGATCCTTCTCAGATTCTGATATTTGTATTTAATCAATAACCACATTCCTTTTTCATCTATCTTACCCCTCAATTGCATTTTCCCAGCCACATATGTTTTATTGTTTAAGAATTCAATTGAGAGAGCCATTCATGTTTGCAAAAAGGATGATGTTTTATTATTGGTTATAAAGAAAAGAAATTTCACACTTTGTATAACCGACCTTTTCTGTTATAGCACGGTGAATTTTGAAAGGGGAACAAGTTAACAAACCATGGAAAGAGAGGCCACAGAAAGCTCTTATAATATTCTGACAACATTATAAAATAAGATCTGGCAATTTTTATGTCTCTGATTGACAAGCATTCAATTTACATTTGAAATGCATTCATTATCATGTATAATTTGAGGATATGTAGACTAAAAAGAATAAGGAGATGATGGTCAAAATATTTAACACCAATATGGTATGACCTGATCAATGACACCAAGTACTATATTGTTGGGACAAGATCCCAGAGACATCCCATAGGTATAGGTGTTTTTCCTTTAGTGACTGGATCATGGGGAAGTGGGTGGGTACTTAGAGAGGGGCCAGGATGAATGGGGGCCTGGGGCAAGCACTGAGGAGTTTCAAGGTAGAGACTGTTTATAAGCCAGTCTAGTGATGCTTTAATATTTGAACAATTGGAAGAGCTGTACCACTGAGTACCAGCTGGACTAAGAAGTGGAGAAATTTGGTGGTGCCATGTAGTTAGAAAATTAGAGTACGAGTTAGAATTCCTGACACTGCCATTCACTCACTGCATGATCTTGAGTAAGTCAGTTCTTGAGGCCTCTGCTTTTTCTTATGAAAAATGAGAATATTGGATATGAACAGCCTTAAGTTCCCTTCTTGTTCTAAGTATCTACTTTTTCCATCCACTTAATGATCTGTGAGTTCTATGTATAGAGTATAGAATTGTCTCTGAGCTTCTGAAAAGCAGAGACTGAAGTGTTTCATAAAGAATGTGGGGCGCTCTCATGCTCTGCAGGTTGCGAATAACATGATAGTCAAACAGAAATGAAGCCAGCATTAACCATGGATGCACTGTGCTCTCAGGAGCAAGACAAGAGCTGTTAAATACCTTTTCAGAGGCAGCCTAAAAATATTTTTTAAAGATTAATGGTTTTTAATATTTGGAGAAATTTACTATAGAATAGAAAAATGTATTAGTTTACTACAGAAACAAAATAAATGTTGCTTTTGCCTGAAATTATCTGAGTCAAACAAAAATAGCTACCTTAAAGTTTTTGTTGTTCCCCTAGATTGTAAAAAGTTCCCTCTACTTTCTACTTCACTTTTGTGTTGACATATTGATATATTATGCTTTTAAAAAAATATTCAATGACTATATTGCAAAATATTCATGGAAACATATAAGCACACAATGATGAGCAATGTCATGCCTACAGAAAGTAAAGAAGATTCTGAAGCAGCTTCCACCTAGGTGTGCTTTTTCCCCAAATAATTTTTTTAATTTGGTTGAGTAGAAAATTACTTTCTAATTTGTATCACATATATTTAAAAAAATTATAAGTATGAGGAAATACTCAACATAATTATTACTTTAATTATCAGAAAAAGAAAAATATTATGGTTTCTGATGTACATGCTGTATTAGGAAACTCGGTGATGAGTTAAGTACCTGCACATATATTTCTGTGGGGTGCCTATACACATGATAGTTTAGTAAAACGAACTTATTCTGTGTGAATATCTTGTTGCATATTGTACCCAACAAACAGACAAGAGGAAAATGAAGAATGGATTATCTGGGGTAATTTTCTTGAAACTTGCACGTAATTCCCATTTATGTTCATTAGATAAAAAAGAGCCTTTCTATAACAAATTAAGAATATGCATAACCTGTTATGACACAGTCATAGACATATAATAATATGGTCTAGAATTATAGTACTCTCTCGAAGTACATCACATTCAGAATTCACTGGAGATGTCTTAAAGACATCTGTTGTAATTACAGGAACATGGTTTCTAATTCATTTAATTCCCTTTCCTACCTAAACTGTACATATAAGTGAATTTTAAGAGACTGTATAAATAAATTTTTAATTACAAAATGATGTTATACAATACATTATTAATAATAACCAACAATGCATAATGTTTATGCATGAGTCCATTAGAAAGACAAGCTAATGTATGTCAGTTCTAAAAGAATGCACTAATTTGTCCTGAATTTGTGAATGAAGTTGAATCCATGATGCAAGCCAATGAGTGCAATAACACAGAGGGTTTTAGCATGCTATTGTATAGTCAGGAAACATCTTGTACTTATGGCATTTAAGAGGTATTTAAGATTTGTTCATCACATGTGATCAAGATCTTATTTTTCAGCAAGCCATGCGGTTGTGAGATTTGGAATAAGACCACTGAGTTGACAATACTAGCTTTCCCAGACAGGTGCAGAATAAAATGGCCTCTAGCATTCAAGAAATGTGTACAGTCCTTACATTTCAGCACAGGGAAATCAGCCTTACTGTAACAGAATTGCCCTGTGCAGCCAAGGGTCTGCCCGAGCTCAGTTACTTTGTTGCATCAGCGGTAACAGATTTCTGAAATCTCCATGGCCAGCTCCAGACACTCGCCAGTCTCATGGCAAGATTCAAAAAGGCTGCAGTCCATGTCACAGTTGCAGTTGCAATCATTCCGAGACTGGCTCTCATCCGAGGTGTGTTGATACCTGTGAGAGGGGCAGCACAAGTTGGTACACACCGTTTCGCACGTATCAGGGAGCATCAGGAGACAATCCCAAAACTGGCAAAACAGACAGGTGAGGATAAGGGAGGCACATTCCTCTGTTTAAAGAAGAAGAAAGAACATTAATAGTGGCATATGTGGGTCATCTATGAAGGACAAACATGTGCAGTGGTATGCTTGATAACTTTATCGCCAACTCTTAATTATTTACCCACATTAGGAGTAATATATACCATATTCTCTCAAGGTCCTCAACCTCCATGCATTACTCACTCTACTTAAGTAATTGCTTTATTAACTTCCTGAGCATTTCCTATTGATTCCACATAATCTGGTTATTTAAAGTGCTGTCACTTTTCTAAACTCCTTTATTTACTTGGCCTATCGAGGTGCTGGGAAGCCACACAATTAGCTATGCATCTGGAAATCTTGCAACTGTCTGAAAAATAGCAGCTCCTCCCCAAGTGCAAAGAGCATGCTGGAGCAATTAGACCTGAGATTAAGGAGAGACTACAAATTTCTGGCTTCTTGTCTGAAGGCTTTCTTATTTGTTTGCTGTGGATTCCCATAAATTTGCCACACCAATATTCAAATTCGAGTAAAAAAGACATTTCAAAATCTAATATAAATAATTTTTTAAATAATCATAGTTTTTTGGCTGAATTTTATTTTTAATCCCTGTCTCTTTTTCCCTCCAGTTATATAAAGTCTTGGTTTTATATTCAAGTTAGATGAAATACGTCATCATATTTCTAAAAGTGTATAAATCTTATCAACCTCTTTAAGAAAATCAGCTTAAAAATTTACTACGCAGAATTGTAAAAATCTGAAAAGTATCTCTCAGGCATTGAAGGTAATTGGTAATTCTAGCCAAACAGCTGTGATGGGTTATAGATTATGATTTTTTTTTGTTTCTATAAAGGGAATTAGTTAGAAGATGTAGCAGTTCTCTTGTTAAAATTATAACTTTTCTTTCCTTTTTTTGCTTTTTAGTCAAAAACATCTCAAAAACATGTGAGCATTTTGTAAAGCCTACATAAGTGTTCACATGACATATCTAATTAATTAAAATCAGTATCCTAAGAATTGTTGATTGTTGAAAGGAACACTCTAGCATAAATTGGAGAACATTTTTCCACTCCTGATGGGCTTATCAATTCATTAAAGTTAGACTTTCATAAGGATTTACTTTTCCCAATAAGAATGTTAATAACTTTTGGTTTTTGGACTTCAGTTGACGGAAACTGCACAAGCTAACAGGAGAGATTTTGCAGTCTGAGAAATCTGCTAGCATATTCTAAGTGTTCTTAGAACCCCATTCATTGAATTTTAACAATATTTTCCAGAAAACTTTTTTTTTTATTGTTCATATACTTGTTAGTCTTTAAGAGAGAAGGAAGAATATGGATGCCTGCTCTAAAAAGCAATAAACATTTTAAAGAAAGTCATTTCAGTTTACTTTAAAAACACTATATAAATGTCTAAAGGGAGTTCTGCATGTGGGTAAACAGAAATCTTCCTTCTTCCCTCTGTCCCTCCCTCCATTCATCCCTGCCTCTCCTTCCCTGGCCCTCCTTTCCTTTCTTCTCACTAAGACGGTGGTAAAGAGCCACACTGTGACTTTTACGAGTACTTTAATTGCCATATATTGTTGCAGGTGCTGTGGCCATTACTCAATATTTATAGTTCAGGCAGTATATTCCACAATACCTCTATGGTGTACGTCCTCATCTCTTTGCCAGTTTGGGTGTATTTTTATTCACTTAAAGCCAGCTCCCAGCCTGTGGCCAACTCACCTCTATCTCATAAGTCACCACAAAACACCCACAAAAATTCAGAAGTCAGTTAGTACAGTACATAGACTTTGCATTTCTAAACAGGGTGTGTCAGTGGTCAAAGACCTGGGGCACGAAACCTCATCAAGTCTTACCAATGCCAAGACTGCTATTAGAGCAGTCCCTGGAAAAGAAGAGGGGTTCCCAGTAGAAAATATTCCAAGCAAATGCTTCAGGCTGGAGGCTCAAGAGACTTACTCAGGGCATGACTATATAAAAATGATCTCACTTGGTCCTGTCATTTGTAGATGCGATGCTGAAAGTTTGGTTTGGAGGTAAGTTGGGTTGGGTGCAGGATGACTTGTGAAGATAGGAGCTGGTGTTTGCTATCAGAGTGTGAAGAACTTGTTTGTAAAATGGACTTATAATTTCCTGAAGGTGTATAACCTTTGGTTGAATTCCTCTTGCCAACCTCTCTGCAAGTTGGCAGACTCTGGAGGTCTCTGCTTCTGATGTCTACCATAGATTTTATTTACAAAAAAAAAAAAATGTTTGGCCTAATCCTTTGGCCAAATTGGCATTTGTTTCCTTCTACCTTTCTATTTTGCACTTGAGAATAGAGCCCATTTTTTCTAAGTCAGTCCTTTTTATTTGGTTATAAAAGGCAGAGCCTCTTGCCCAAAAAAACACAGCAACATTAATGAATTGAAAACAGATTTTCCCCAACTTTCAAGTGTGTTCCACACTTTTCCTAAAAGGCATATTAAATAATTCTACATGAGGAGGCTAAACTGTTTTGCATATGGCCAATTTTTGTATGCACAAAAGCAGCATGAGCAGTTCAAGGAAAATTTTGCACTGTTTGAAAAGAGAGTTGGAATTCCCCTTCTCCTGGATGGGTGTATTTTCATTGCCCACATGATTTATTGGGGCTTTAATGTTTAATAAACATGATCTCCAAAGTCATAGCCCATGATTAGCATCCCTTCTCTTGGCCCATCCAAAAGAGTGTGCTATACATGCAACTGCCTACTTCACATCTCTTCTGCAATGTCTTCAAAATCTCATCCTTACCAAGGCTGAATTGGGTCACGGATCTCCATCTTTGTCCCATTCTACAAACCTGTTTCTCCCCCAGGATGGCACCTGAACACTCAGATGAATTCAGATGAATTCAGAAGAAACCTGAGACACATTCTTATCATTTTGCTCTTCGTCTTTATACTCTGACTATCCAATTCTTCACTGAGCCCTGCTGATTCTATCTCAAATTCATACTTGAAATCCATAAGCACTATCCACATCCAGTGCCACCATCTTAGTTCTTGACACTATCTGCCATCATCACGTCAACAGCAATAGTATCCTATCTATGACAATACTTCCACATGAGCCCGCCTCAAATTCATGGGTTATGATAATAGTTTTAGACATAGTTAGAATGACTCTCTCTCTAAAGTCCCAAATTCTTGCCGTAGCCTGTAAGGCCCTGCGTGATCAGATTCCTGCCTATTTCTTTGTCTTCCAATCCTACTCCCTTCCTTACTCACAGCACTTTAGCCAATAGGCTAAATTTTAGTTCCTGGGATGCACCCAACTCAGGGTCTTTGCATGTATTCTTTGATATGTGTCAGACACTGTCCCCTCACAACTTTACCTAACTCCTACTCAACCTTTGCATCTTTGGCTTAAAACACCTTTCCTCTAAATCATATCCTTGCTAAAACTCTCATAGTACCCTGCTTTATTGTTTCTTCATTAGTACTAACTACAGGATGGTAGTAAACTAATTATTTTGTTAATTAGTTTATCTACTACTAGTATCTAAGTTACAAGAAAGCCACACCTCTGTTGAATGAATGAATAAATGAACAATAAGGGATAAACAAAGTAGTCCCAACTTTTTGGATGGAAGGACTAAGACTCAAAGGTTGTCCCTGACTGTCAGAAATCTTTCAACTGTAAGGTGGCAGAACAGAGATTCAAATCTAAGTCTTTTTGGATCCAAAGTACATGTACTGTTTCCCGTTGTTATATGATCCAACTGTTTAATAAAGGAAATTTGCAGTCTTCTACATTTTATGTGCATCTCATATAGGTCTTGAAATAACCCTGAGTTGAGTACTATTATTATTGTTTTATAGATAAGAAAACTGTGGTTCAGATAGTTTAAGAAACATAGGAAATGGTAGGGCTATCATTTGAACTCAGGTTATCTCCTTCAGAGCTCTTAACTCTGAAGCCTGGCTTCCACTTCGTAACACGCTCACTCTCTTCTGTCATGTTTGAGCATGGCACAGGACACTGCAGGCTTACTGACAGCCTGGCTCTCCTGCTCTGCTCTGTATTCCCAACTGGTAAATCCCTTTTTCCAGGTTCAATGAATTGGCTTCTGGCTAGGTTCAGTCAATAGAGGGCAGCAATGGGAAATGAGAGAGTGGAAGAAAGTAAAAACCTGGGGTATTTCTCCTCTTGCTCTGCTTTGAGTGGTGTCAGACGGAGGTTACATCTTCTCCTTAGTTTTCCCTCTGAATGCCCTTCTCTCTGTGGTTCCTGCCGATGCCACTTACTAGCAGTCTGTTTAGTGGCAGTTAGATACTAGTGGCCTCTGAAATAATGCTGGTAATAGTGGTCTACTAGTGGCCTGGAGGGACCAAGGAAAGAGGTAGCAGAACCTTCATGTTGTTGCTAAGTTCTGAGTGGCCTCACTGTTCCCTTACGTGGCTTTTCATCTCTTCTAATACCTTTATAACGCATTCTCCGTACATTGAATTACTTCTATTGACCCACTTGGCATCATGGCATAGGTTTCGATCACTGCCATCAGAGTACCCATCTCACTTCCCCACATCTTACCTTCTTAAACTTGGATTAAAGAGGATTTAAGATGGACCTGCAGGCCATACAGCCAATGCTGGTATTTAGCTGTAAGCAGGAAGCCTTAACAAAAACCTCTTAGAGTTGCATCATTTCCTTTTCACATCCTTAGGGTACTTTTAGGACATCAAGGCTGTAATGTGCTAAGTGATACCCTAATAACACTGAAGGACTACTGCAGGCCCCACAGGTGCTAAATGCACAACTGGAGAATGATTAATTAAGAGCAAGTAGCTGCCTCATTAGAAAGAATCATTCTTAATTATAGGGGAAAGGGTCACAATACAAAAAGTTTCCATAAATGTCAGCCTCATGGTCATTGTCTCGTGCTCCCTGAGTTTGCCCTCTCAGCTTTCAGTCTTGCCACCATGGTGACTATGATTAGGAAGAGGGAAGAACAAGAGGCAGCTTTAGGTGCCAACTATAGTTCTTGTAGCATTCCTCAATTCCAAAAACATACCACCTGCTACTTTGAGAATTATTATCCAAAGTAGCAAGAACATGATTCTTCCAGAAATGACCCCAGATAAACAACAATCACCATTTTTTTTTGCCCCTAAAGCAAAGAAAGAAAGCAAGAAAAAAAAGGCAAAATGAGCCTGGTCCAAATACAATATTCTAACACATTAATAGTTAATGTGCTATCACAGAGAATTTGGCATAATAATGAGATTCATTACACAATGTCTCTGATTACTAAAAGTTTTTGGTCAAAAAGTATAAAATTGGTTCCTACTCCCCCAAAGTTAAGAATTTTTTAAGTGTGTAATGTGAATGCGAATAAATAAAGTATGGCTAAATGCCTTTTTCTAGCTGGGGTATCATCCTTGATGTTATCAATTTTAATAGCTACTTAAATATGTCAAGATCTATTTAAGTTCAGACAAGCACAACTAACATTCAAGTCAGTTCTTTAGAACTGGAATGACTAGATTTGGGTGATACTTGGTAAATTTGTGCTTATGTTTTTTTCTGAGCAAATGAACTGAGATAATTATAAAATTGAAACATTTTATAAGGTGACACTACTGCATTTAATTGTATGAAATTTACTGTGTAGAAAATGTAATCATTTTATTCAGTAGTCCATGGTGTAATTAAGACTATTCTTTTGAGGTATCTTGTATTTATGATTTTCCTCTTCCACCTGGATGAAACGTTTCAAATTCAAAATTATACATCAATTAGGTATATTCTCAGGATTCTTTTAAAGGCTCCTATTTTCTAATATCATGTGTATCCCTGATTTTATTATCTGCAGGGATGCTTTTCCAATAAGAACATAGAAACAGAAGCAGAGACACAGATAGTGCTCTGGACTTTTTCCATTTTATTTGGGAAAAGGACGACACAGGATGAGCCACGATTTAATAATAAAGTAATGTTGCAGCACACAGTGCGTGATGTGCAGTAAAGATCCTTTTAAATTCCCATCAGAGCACACACCATGAACTGTGCTAATGGATATAACACATTTTACAAAATCTGCATGTGTGAGGCTTTTCTATCCTGTTTTAAGTGGGGCAATGTATATAAATAATAGATATTAACAATTAAGCATCCATTCCTATGCACTCATTTATACATTTGAAAATAAATTAACCACAAACTACATGAAAGTGAATGTGATCTTCTTTTTTCCCTTCTGTTTCTCCTGCTGTTCCTGAAAGATATTTCTGTATTTATCTCAGTACGAACAATGACCCCAGCTCTCAATTTCTACATCCTTAAATTAATTACTATCAAAAATTCTCTAAAATGAAGTGAGTCTGACTTAACTCTTGATTTCCTTGATGTTTGTTCTTTAAGATGATGAAAGTTTCTTATTACTATTTGTTGCCTCCGTCTGAGCTTTCTGCTCTCTTTTTAATTCAGGTACCAAAAGCTCTTACCTCACTGATGGGAGGATTTTCTACAATGTGGAAAAGGAAAGATGGATTATTATCTGTGTTATCTTAAAACTAGAATTTCCTGGGTCACACTGGCCTTGGCCCAGGCTTAAAAAAAAATCTAGTTCAACTATCCTCATGATTCTCCTTTACTCTTCCGAAGAGTGGTTGATGATTTTTCTTGCATGAGGGTCCTAGGTATCAAATGCTTTTTAAATGAATTAGTCATTTTGGCCCTTCCCTTAGAATGAAGGGGTTAGGTGTCATGGTAGCCACACTGACCCTTCTCATTCTCCCAGGATTCCTCATAGAATACATCAGAGTGGATCTGGAGCTACTTTGAGTTATATGGTATAAACATGTACAATGGCAATTTCTAATTCTGGGATCAAATAACCAAGATCTATTACAGGTAAAATCCATGCATCCATGATACCATCTGATAAAATGTTCTGGCATCAAACTGTTTTGCAGAGAACTCCCCTGTTTTGCCTGTTCCCCCCCCCCCCCATTGGTATCAAACTCTAACAAAGCCAGAAACTTGGATTTGAGGCTGTAACTTGTCAGTCTATAGGCCAAAGTTGGCCCAAAGTTGTGTGTAGATGGGAATGTCTGAAACTTCATAAAAGAAATGGAACTATTGTCAATGCTTAAAATTTTAGAGATTTCATGTAACACTCTAGATCTGGCAGTTTGGTGCCTTTATTTCCTTCTGGCAACAACTAGGTGGAGCTGAATAGAGACAATGCTTTTCACCTTGCCGCAGTCCTCACCAATCTCTATTGTTTACTTCTGATTTACTTTATTATTCACATTATATCCTGGCAATCACAGGTAATTGTGTCCATAGCTTCTGGTCTAAAGTATCCATGATAACATTTGTACAAGACATCACATGCATAACATATGTTAGAAATCATCTCTTCTCTTACTTCCTAAAACCATAATCATAATAAAGCAAAATTGAATATATATCATGTGACAGGTTTTGTACTGGTTGCATAATAGATGTTCTTTAATTTGATTTTCAAAACACCCTATAATGTGTTACTATCTCCATTATATTATAACTCAGAGGTGATAAAAAACTTACCTAATTTTATACAGTTAATAAATTTCAGAGCCAGGAGTTAAACTGATGTGATTCCAAAGTTCCTCTTATGCAGAGTTTATTTTGAAAAACTTTTTAAAAGTAAATGTGAATTTAAATATAGATCAGGAACTGCACCTTATTATATCTTCCTTTGAGAAAGTCCTCTTAGCTTTCTTTAAATGCAAAGGTAGATATTGAACACTACAAAATTCTTGAACAGTTTATGTCTCCTGGAAAGGTCATTGCAAAGTTAACCTGAGTAAAATTCATATGTCTTGGTGTGGAGTCTATGACTAAATGAGACTATGCTGATCATTTAGCACCAAATCAATTTGAAACTGGCTTTACAAATGGAACATGCCTTCTTTTGTCACGTACAGGGATGATCTGGTCTAGGTTGCGCTAATCAGAATGCTTAGGAAGTGATATTACCTAGAGGAACCAACCCTTTTCACAGGTTGCAGATGTAAGCATCTTGATATTTTATACAGTTTACATTTATACCTTTCCCACATGTCGGTATCGTTCCTTTTCCTTCTGCCTAGAGTCATGGGCTAAATAGTTCCAGATCTCAGGGGAAAAAAAAATTGTCATTTTTCTTTATTCGCTTCCTAGTCCTATAGCAAGAATGACTACACCCCACCCTCGCTATTTAAAAACACTTTGCTTCTGATTCCCAGCTTTGAGAGAGCAAACAATCTGCCAAGTACCTCATAATTGCAAAGTGACCTTGACATGTGTCATTCACTAGGTTTTTCAAGTCCCGAAGTCTCCTGTTTAAATATTCATAAAGCCTTCCCCCACCCCCAACAGCATATGTGATGATTTTACAGGGGTTGGGGTTTGGGAGCTTTATTTAGAGATGGGTTGATTCTGAGAAACATACCATCAGTGTCTCTCTGATGAACTGAAGTATCGGTTTGGAGGTAAGAAAATTTCGTTTGGCATTCTTCAAGGGAGGACAGTGATTTGCTGGATTCCGACAGTTTTTTCTCATTGGGAGTTTCCTGGGCTGGTCCATCTGTGATATTGAATTCAGATACTGAATTTATAACGATAGCATTAATGGGTTTCTCTTCAACATGTTTTTCATTTGTAAGTTGTGTATCTAGATGAAGAAAAAACACACACACATACATAGGCCCATTATAGTTGGCATAACCTAGTGATCTAAGAATGGACACTTGCAGAAAGTTTCAAATTCTAGACTTTCATAAGAATAAACTTCTTTTAAAAATAAGGCATTATTGATGAGGAAGTTTTGAATGAAAATACAGGTAAAAATAAAAGAGTGCAATAATTATAAAATTTTACACACATTTCAAGTTTTATATATCTTAGAAATTTATGACATTTATATCTACTCTGGATCTTTTAATGATGAGTGGAGAGAATCAAGGAATTCATTCACTTGGATCAACAAAACCTTATAGTATGTTGTCAGCTTACTGTCATAGTGTTTTATAGATCTGAGAAGTAGTCAAAGGATCTTCAATGTGGGGCAGTACTTCTCAGTAATGATATGTCTCAATCAGGTTGTTTTATTTCTTTGTTTCTGCCAACCTCAGTTTGCTCCCTTGTATAAGAAAAATGGTCATAAATAAATAGCCACAGGCTCTTTTTTACTTCTACCCTCAAAGATTAAGTTGCTACCCTTTTCTCTGCTTTGGTATTTGTTAAGTCTCTATTCAGATGATGGTCTATAGACTTGGGGGGTGTGCTTCTTGGAAGAACGCTGTATTTCTGTATAATCACCCGAAACAATTATTAGATTGAGATTCTGGTTCAAAGCGGCATAGAGAAGGCTGAGAAGGTCTAGGCACTTTATATATTTTAGAACTTCCATATTTATTCATTCATTTCCATATAATAATGGAGGGCCTGTTATATAATGAGCACTGGGCTGGGCAGTGGGGATACATTGTTGACTAAGACAGGCAGGTCCCTGGCTTTCACAAGCATCAATCAAGTTAGCGAAAAGTAACTTTTAAGTTACAATATTGAAGAGGGTATAAAAAAGAAGCACACCATGAAATCATATGATAGAGAGAACTAGACAGTTAATTTATTATTACCTACACTCATTAAACAGAAGAATCCTAAGATCTGAGAATTAACAGAAGGTATTCTCAAACATGCAGATAGGCTGTCTACTGGGGACTTCTTAAGACTGCAGCAAGCAATAAGCCTGGTGATTTGGCTGTGCTTTTGGGAGGTGGTGAAGATGAATTCTGGAGAATTGCATTTCCATTGCTGGCCCAATGCCTGGTTGATTCAATAATGCTCACTGAGTGACTGAAATAAATAATACAATTGGCAACCTGGTTCGATTTTACCATGCTTACATAGCTCAGTGCAAGAAATATAGTCTTGCCAGGTCCATTTTCATTATCCTTTCAAAATTTACTTCTTAGTTTGGAGCAGATGGAAATCTCTATTTTGTTCTAGCTCCTAGGACAGTGGTCTCCAGACCTGCCTACAGAGTAAAATTACCTAGGAAATATTTTAAAATTTTGAAATTTTTTAAAGCTCAGATAACCTCTCTCAGATCCATCCCAACAGATTTTTGAAGCTCCTCAGGTGATTCCAACATGCAGACAAGTTTGGGAACCACTGCCATGAGAGAGAAAAATGCATTGATCTGTGCGTCAGTGATTTTCAGAAACCAGTCATGTGACGGTGGCTCTTCAAAGTCTCCTGACTGGCATGGGAGCTAACGGTATGGTGCACACAATTGTATTAGTCCATTTTTGTTTCTTTCTGAGCTTCCAGAAGTCTTGACTTTCAACAACATTTAATTATTATTCTGTATTCGTTATGCTGCTGGCTTTAAATCTCTTGGTTGCAGTTTGATTCATCCTAAAAAGGATTGGCAGAAATAGGGGTTCAGGAAAACAATTATTGTTGATAGCAATTAACATAATATTGAATAGATAGAATTAGCTCAACAGATTGGGAAACTCTGGGCTTCCTCTAACCCAAGAGAGATTCACCAAATTAATGATATTTTGATGCTGCTGCTGCTGCTGCTGCTGATGATGTTAAAAAGTTTATTTTTCTTACTTGGGTACCAAGTGTCCAGTAACCAGCTAATATCACAAACATATAGCCATTTAAATTGCGCCTTAGAGCACTTAAGCAGTATTGATATTTTGGGCCTGATAACTCTTTGTCATAGGGATATTGCAGGATGTTTAGCAGCATTCCTATCCTGTACTTACTGGATGCCAGTAGCACTCATTGCCCTAGGTTGCAATAAACAAAAATATCTGTAGATATTGCCACATTCCCCTCTGGGACAAAATCTCCCAGGTTGAAAATCAAATCACTACTTACACACACACACACACACACACACACACACACACACACACACACACAGAGTTGCAAGCATCGTGTTAAGCACTATGGTACCACTTATAGCCTTATTTAACCTAAGCACTAGGAGGTAGATATTGTCAGCCTCCCAGAACAGATGGGAAATGTGTGTATTGGCACCCCAAGTTAACAGATGAATTAGTGTAACCAAGGCTTAGATAGTTTATTTAGATAACTTGCTCAAGGAGTCCTCTTTAGCAAATGATAGAACTGGGATTGGAACCTAGGCCTGGTCGATTCCAAAAGCTATGCTCTTATCCTTGTCTTTTATATTATACAACATTTTCTTTAATTGTTCTTAACTTTTATCTCTGCTTCCTAGCTATTAAGACCGCACATCAGCAAAACCCTCTTCACCCTAAATCCCATGATGTGTCACCATCCAACTCAAGCCTTGCAAAACAGCTTCACAGACGTGCCTCTCCCTGATCAGTCTTAGCAAAACAAGCCCCCTTGCACGCACAGGGAATCCTGCCTTTCAGTTACAGCGGCATTCTACTGTACATTAAAGCGCGTCTTAGAAAGCTGATAGATAACGAAACCTTGATGAGTATGGAGATTGCAGCAGCTATTTACTTACAGAATTAATTAACAATCAGTTCAAATTATCACACGTAGTCAGGCCATGGAATTTAAATTGCTTTTGCACAAAGTAATTCACTAACAAAAAAAAGTTGGATAGAGGTTACTGGTATGTAAGAACATGCAGATAATACGGTATACAGCCAAGCGGTATATGATTCTCTTTTTAATTTTGCGACAATTTTAAGTATAGCATTTGAATCTAAGTGGTGTGCTACATTAAGCAACCATTTGGAGACATTGGGCTTGTACTGAGAGGATTTTATAGAGAAGTTAAACTGCCATTCATAAAGTTATTTTAATTCTATATCTCTGTTTATATATTTTTTTCATTCCCTAGTGGGAACTATCTGTTGCTCATTAGAAAATCATCTGACATACACACATTTCAGAACCCAGTCTGTTCAACCCAGAATTCTGACATCTGAAGTGAGTCACAATTTTTCGGTGAATGTTACTGACATCTTCCATCTTTTATAGATGGCATGCTAACAATAATTTCTCCAGATTCCTTCTTTTGTGGTGTTATTTGACATAGTTCCCAAAGTATTATAAAGTAGCATAAGCTAAAAGGAGAAACACGTAAAAAGTGGTATCACATCTTCCGCAGAGAAAAACTATTTTAGAATTAAACAAGAAACCCATGAAACTATATATGGGATGTTATAGATAGGTCTTGACATTAATATAGAGAAAATATTTTTTCCAAAAAAAGAACTCCAGAATTAGGACAAAAATTAGAAGCTCAACTGTATTTCTTAGGGAAAGAAATTAAAGTATATTTTGAAAGTCAGTGAAATAGAAAATTCATATTTAGGCTAGAAGTAATTGCAGAACCAATGGGCATAAACCTAAATAACAGAAAAGACAGTTAATTTTTTATTATCATCAAATAAATATTATTAATTTAATTCAATTAACATTTATTGAGTACCCACATTAAGTAGATGAATCAATATGATAGAACTATTTACTTTAAGTTATTAAGCAAACATTTTAATGATTTTTATTAAATATGACTTTATGATATTTGCATCCATGTATTCACTAAGTGTGTGTCGTGTATGCAGATTAAGAATAAGTAGCATCTTTCTTCCCTGGCTCCTCTGATTCCATTTTTGTTTATTCATTCCCTTCTCCCTTCCCTTCCCTTCCCTTCCCTTCCCTTCCCTTCCCTTCCCTTCCCTTCCCTTCCCTTCCTTTCCCTTCCCTTCCCTTCCCTTCCCTTCCCTTCTTTTTCTCTTTTGGTTTAATTCTTTTACTTATGTGCTCTGTCTCTATTATTGGTTCCTTTTTTTCCCTGCAGCTCTTCAATATATTTATTTCTCAAGACCTTGTCTTCTTAGTTTTTTTCTTTATAACCTACCCTTGAAGACTGTATTTGTCCACGCGCACAACTTAATTATTCTTTGTGAAGTTGGCTTCCAAATCTCTATGCAGTCGCTCAGACAGCCAGGCAGGCCTCATTTACTGAGCATAAGGTGTGAATCTGGCTCATGCTAGGTGCTGGGGAAATTAAAGAATATCAAATAGTCTTGGTCCTCAGGAGAGCTACAGTCATCACAAATTGCAGTTTCACATTTGTAACTGTCTATTGGATATTTTACCTGACTTACCAGGCAAATCCTTACAATTATGTTTCTTTCTACTAAGCTCCTCATTTTTTCCCCCAAACCGGGTCACTCTGTATATCATTGAAGGATTCACAATTCAATTTTTTTTATTTTTTTTCTAGCTTCCTAGGCTTAAAAAATACTCTAATATGTCCCATTTCTCCATCCATTTATTTATATGTTCTTATCTATCCTTTCTTTTAAATATCACACGAGTCCATCTATGCTTTTTCATTCCCAAAACTACCACTTAGGTTTAATCAACTGTGTCCAGTCATTGGTGTCAACTATAGTGACAACCTTTCTCAAGACATGTATACACTGCAATCAAAATGAATTTTTCAGCAATATTTTTCTGGTTATATTATTCCTTAAAAAAAAAAAGCAAAACAAAACTTATACACATGATACGCACACACAAAATGTTAAAAGTTCATTATTACCTGAATATTTTTGCATTCTCTCATTCTCAGTTAACCTATCTAATCTATTGTCAAATTGTCTGTTGAAAAAGGTAGCTCGGTGTTAAGATTTTCCTGTGAATGGCAAAGTCCAGAAGACTATATAAAAATTATTAGATTAGCTTTTAAGAAAGGATGATTTTAACGTTAATTCTAGACCAAAATGTTTAAAATGAGTTAGCATTTCAAATGTATGGACCATTTTAAAAATGAATTATATTTTCTCTAGTATTTAAACTATCTTCTAGTTTAAAATCTCATACTCATTATCCATGGTTAAAATCAGATCAAAGCAGACAGGAGACATTTCAGACTATATGCTACTAAACCATTAGCGAGTAAGTAAGTAACAGTAATTAGTTGAAGTGACACTGTAGAGGGAAAATAAAGGGTTTTGTATGTAAAGTTTGTAAAGTTCACACAAATGTCAGAAATAATTTTTTGTTGTTATTGTTAGACTATATGGACTGTATTCTCCCCAGTTTGGTAGGTAATAACACAAGACACAAAATATAGGAAGGCACTTAACATGATTATACATGCTGAAAATTATTAGAAAGAGCTAGAATCACGTTTTCTAGATGGATATAGTGCTATTCTAGAATTGAGTAAAATTTGAAAACTGATACAATGGCTGAAGGCAGGACAAAAGTAGGAAGGTAAAGATTTCTCAGACCGACAAAAGTATGCTCAAAAAAACACGTGTCCTTTTTTCAAAGCTGAGTGGGATAATTTTCTCAAGCTGAGGGATGAAGTCTTCCTAAAACATCCTCTTTTTTGAATGAATAGGAATAACTAATTTATGAGTGTCCCATTGCAATATTTTATTAGTTCAATTGGACAAAGCAAAATCTTGAGTTTATTAAATCTATTTTGGGGGGCGAGAGAAATAAATAGGATAAGTATATTAGACATTTTTTCTTTAATTTTCAAATACCAGCTCCGGTTGGAAGATGTCATTTGAAGACCTTCACATTAAAGCAGAACTTACATCATTGTGTTGTGTTGTCTTCTGCAGCACTTCAACAAAAATTCTGCCTTAAAAAGTATTAGATAAAATGCTTATCAAGAACCATGACAAGAGGACATTTTCAGACTTTTAATCAGCCTCAGTAAACCTCTTTTAAAAAAAAAAAAGAAAAAGAAAAAGAAAGAAAAAGCATATTATTTTCCCAGAATGTTCAAGGTGAAAGGATTAAACATTTAGAAAGAACTAAGGAGAAGAAGGTTGAACACAGTCCCCTTCTTAAGCTTCCTTGATACCCGCAAAGCAACTTCAGTCTTTTGGTGCCGAAGTGAATTTTTTGGCCTAACTCTTCTAGATAATTACCTCAGTTTTCTGCTCTCTACTATAAGTTATACCTGTAGACAGACATAGGCTAAGTAATATACTTTTATAGCCGAATCCAAAGCTGTAACAGGAAGCAATTCAGTCCTAGGAGGTGGCTAAATCTTCTTCAGACATGAAAACAGTTTGCAATTATGAGTCTCCATTTCACTTTTATGCAGCTACCTTCAGTTTAATGTTTGTATAAAGTGTCTCAAGAAATAAAGATTATGTTATCTCAGAAAAAAATTGGTCAGCAATTTTTATAGCTTGATGCACTTGGGTTAGTAATAGGTTTAGGGCTCTGAAAAAATAAATGAAGCCAATTAGGCTATAAACTCATGCGTAATTGGTATTATATATACAGTTGATTTTTTAAACTGTCAGTGTTTAAATAAAAATGTTAAAAATTAAACTGCAGTTATTCCAAATATTCTCTATTATATTAAAGCTATGACAATTTGTTCATCCCAACTATATGAATGTGACTTAAAGTCTCTTCCTTGCATTATCTCATTTGAGTCTCACAATAGTTTCGCAAAGTATTATTATCACTATTATATGAATGAGAAAGTGAATGGAGGATCAGAGATTTTTAGTGGTTTATCCAGCTGGTAAGGGGCAGAGCTAGTACTTGAACTTATTCCGCTTAATTCCTATGACAGTCAAACTTTACATTCACAAATTGTTTTATGAAACCAGGCATTCTGATATGAGACCAAGACACTTTTCTGAAGTATAACATTTTTGTCCCTTTTAACTTTTCTCTGTTCATGTTAATTGATCTTGCTGGTATTAGATTAGGAAGCACTTTATGTGTATGCTCAAAACCAGAACTCCTACTGATTGCATTTTCCAAACTGGACCTATAAAGCCCAGTGTGTGTGTTATCTCCTATATGAAGTTTCTTGCGGTGCCTTTCACTCCAATTGAAATGAATTGTTCCCCTTGGGAACTCCCAGAGGCCTGGGTTGATATCTGCATGATAGCCCCTACTTCAGTTTATCATACTGTGGTTAATGGTGGATGTATTTCTGTTATGAACTCCTTGAGGAAATGCATGCTCCATTCATCTTTGATTTCCCAGCACCTAGCACAGTGTCTGGCAGGAAGCAAGTGTTAAATTTTAGAAGACTGAAACTGACTGACAGATTGAATGTGGGGTATCTTGGCTGTTAGTTAACAATTGACTCATTTTCCCTGGGACAGGTTTTCTGAGCTCATCTTCCATAGGTCTTCCTCCCCCACTCTCGATATGCCAGTTGATCCTGGTGAAAGTCTAAAAATTCTCTCTTTTGTGCTAAAATACATATTGATTTTTATTTTGATTTTAAAGCAACATTTGCATTTGTACCAGTAAAACTGTGAAGAATATAAAAAGACACGAAGAAAACAAAATCCCCTTTAATTCTACCATTATTAACACAATATTGTACTTGTTTCACAAAAAGACAATGGAAATATCTGGAGTGTGTATGTATATGTCTATCTGTATTTATCTATATTTATATTTATATCTAAAGGAGATATATCTCAAATCTGAATATTTACATATACTATTAAGATAGAATATATATTCTAATATGTATTATATATATAATATCAAATGTATGTACATATAATATAATGTTATATATACATATAATATATATGACACATATGCTATATATTATATATATAGTGCTTTTAAGAGCTATTTATTATAATTATATTACACACATTATATGTGTTTTATATATATATAACATTCACTGTATATAGTTCTACCAAGATGTGTCACTCAGTCTTTTAGGACCTTTGCTTATATTAACTCATTTAGTACTCTCAGCAACCCTGTGTGGTAGGCACTACTAGTATCATCCCCATTTTTGGTTGAGAACTTGAGAGCACAGGGATGTAAAGTAACTTACCCAAGGTCACACAACCAGTAAATGATGGAGTTGGGATTTTAACTAAGGCAGTCTGGCTCCAGGTTCATGCTCCTAACTATTATGCTGTAATTTCAGTCTAGATAGAGATTCAATTATAATTTAATTGAATGTATTATAATTATGTTACCGTTAAATTGTGAGCATTTCCTTACATCTTAAAGATTACTGAAAAACATACTCAGGTCTCAGCTCAGCTGTCACCTCCTTAGAGAGACTTTCCTTATACTAAATCTAAAACAGTGATTCTCAATCAGGGCAGATCTTGCCCCTCAAGTGACACTTGGCAATGACTAGAGACATTTTTTTATTGCCATGACGGGGGTGGGTGCAATTAGTAATTAGAGGCCAGGGATGCTGCTAAATATCCTACAATGTACAGGAATCCCTCCCCTTCACCAGAAAGAAACCTATAAAGAATATGGTTTCAAATGACATAATGCTCAAGTTGAGAAATCTTATGTAAAGTAGTCTAAACCTTACTATCAGCCACATTTATTAACACTACTGCTTCATTGTCTTCATAGTGCTTTTCAGTATTCTGAAAATGTCTTGTTTATGTATTTGTTTACTTGCTTATGGAGTATATGTCTCTTCTACTCTTGACTAAAACGTTAATTAATTGCTATATCTAGAAGAGTGCCTGGGACATAGTAAGGACTTAATAAATAAGAAATCAAAGGATAAATAGTACCATTTATTTATTCTTCGGTAAGAATAAATACACCATTTCTTGCCTGGTGTATCATAAATTATTTAACAATTCCCCCAGTTAATTAAAATGTAGATTGTTTCTAATTTTTGCCATTAAATATATTCTCAAACACTATTTTCATGAATATTTTTGTATATCTATTTGTTTTTATAGGTTGAATTCATAAGGAAGGACTTGTTGAATTAATGGCCAAATTTCTAAAGCTCTTAATATAATTTACTAATTTCCTTCCAAGAAGATTGCGTCAATTTGTACCCATACCAACAGTGATTGGATTTGTCTGCTGTTCCCTAGCCAATTCTAGGTTTTACCAATAAAATAATTTATTTTTATCAATTTAAAAAGAGCTTCGATTCAAGTCTTAAAATTTTCTACATCTGAAACGATAGTCTTTCACTATCATGAGAGGTAAAGGTTTTGTACACATTTTCTGCCTTTCTGGGGAATTTTTGTTCCATGACTAGACTCATGGGTAATTCTGCGATCTCCTGCATTATATGAGATTAGGCAGTTAACAACACTCATTCTGTGTTTATCTATCAAGTCAATTCTGATAAAAAAATATGTACTGGATATTGATAATTGGTTGGGTTTGTTTAGCTGGTTCTTGACTTTGTGTCATGAGGGCTCTGAAAGACTTTGGAGGCTCCCTGCCAGCTTCTAGGACTTGATGGGTTAGTATTCACCCATGATAGGCCTGTATAAATGTGGGATGCAATGCAATCTATACAGAGGTCCTGGTGAGGGCAGAAATTTAGCCACACTATGAGGAAGGGCAAGAGGTAACAGTAGGGAATGACTGGAGAAGTAAATTGCATCCTTAGCCGCAACTCTTCTTACCTATTGTGTGTGCCCAATGTATCATGCAATCTATCAAAGGCATAATTGGTGGTTTAAAATCTAATTTTTTGGTGACCCACCTGGTGGGAGTTTAGCTCCCTATGCCTCCAAAGGGATATATATATATATATATATATAATATATATATATATGGAAGATACAAGTCTATTTAAAGGGGTTGGAGCATCTATTTACATTTATTTTTTAATGCTAATATAGCTATTTTTATATATGTTATAATGTACATAGCTGTTAATATGGCAGCATATGTACCCACTGTGTGAGAATATATTTGGTGGGCTTGCTATTTTCCCTTTTTTTACTAATAAAGGTTTGCAATAAAAGCTTTGGGAACCATTGGTTGAAGTAATAGACTAAGGTCAGCTCTCTATATCCCTCTTCACCTGAAGGAAATTCAATTTTCTTATGCTTCTTTTTGGTACCCAGGGTGTGGTTGCTGGAACATTTCCAGCCACAGCAGCTGCAGTAGTGGCCTGAGTAGACTTTTCCTCTGAATTTCTATAGTGGTAACAGGATTAACAGACTCTATTCTGGAAGTACTTGGGTGGCATAACACCTCCCAGCAGAACTATTCCTGACAAGGATGTGCAGATGGAAATGCATATTTATGTCACTTAAAGCCTACCAGAGACACAAGGATTTGAGCTATAACAATAAATAGAAAAAAAAAATTCTCCAGCGTTTTCGGTAACCCATACACAAGTGCATTGACTGTACTTGGCGAAGGACCTACAGTTTGCTCTTTGTCCAAGCAGAAAATATTCAGCTTCTAGCATGTCAAGGTGGACTATTCTGAATCTATTTTAGAGAGTTAGAACAAACGAGCACAAAGTTAGGTTAAAACTTCAGGTCTTAAAAATAACAAGACAATTCTATGAAGTATTTGGGCCATTTCAAGAAAAAAAAAAGTCTCCTTTAAAAGAGAGTGTTCATTTGTTCAATTTGTTAATAGTAAATTTTATAAAATTATTTCCACAGCCGAATAGTCATTGTAGACAAGGTTTCTGAATTCAAAATAGTCTTTACAGCCATCTTTGATATACTGTTTTCTAGCTTACTTCCAAAACACCTCTGACAATACAGAAAAAGAAAAAAAAGCTCACCATTCAAAATATATGGGTTTGATAGTCCTAAGAATAATTTATATTGCATATCAACCCATTAGAATTGGACCAAAGAATCCAGTCAGTCTGGTACTTATGCTAGCTATGCTTAGAGTGAAATGAACAACCTTTGTCTTCCCAGTTCCTGGTTCAGACTTCAGTATTTCGTGTCAACCAGATAACTGGATTGCCGTCTCTTTTGAAGTGGTGTACTTTTGGATCTGATCAGAGAGGTATGGTTTTTTGTACTCTAACCAATTCGGGTACGATTTTTTATAAAAATGGAAGAAATTTTTCGAAAATTATTTAAGGCTTTAATTATGTTGCATGAAGAACTCTGTGAAGAAAAGAGATAATCTCAAAGATCAGCTTGTCTTCTCTGTGAAAGTACAATAAGGTATTCTCATAATAAATTGTCAGAAGAAAATATTCTGCTCTTAAAAAAAAATCTTTCTTAAAAAATATTTGAAGTCTTATTTTCACAAACTGAAAGAGTGAAACAAAATTAGGAACTCAAGTTTTGAAAAGCTGTGGCAAGGAAAGTATGATAAGTGTCCTGAGGAACCACCAATTGGTACAAGGTCAAAATTACAATGATAGCATTGAGGTGAGTTTTAGCATTCAAAACTAAAACCCTGATTGGAGCTGACATAGACAGAAACCAGGAAGTGTGTGGAAGTGTTGGGTCTCCTTTTAAGATGGTATCCGGGGGTGTGATATATAGAGAAAGCTTTTCATTATGAATTTTTTTTTCCTTCATTATGACAAGAACCTGGAAATTGCATGTAATAATGATTCTCTGATAAAACCTTCAGTCACAAAAGTGTTCTCTGAATTTCCCCAGTGTAATGAACATGTAATGAACATGAGTTTTCCAAAATTTCTGAATATTTCAGGTTTTCTTAAATGAGCATTTCAGTGCAAAAGACCTTCATAAAGCTAAGTAAAAAGTTTCTTCATTGAAGAATTATTCCTTTTCAAAATGACAAATTAAAAATAGGAATCTTTACAATGAATGCTATAAAGTACTAATGTGATGATATGGATTAGAAACCAAGACAAATGGAAACATTGGTGACTAAAGTGGTTCTGTGTGCCTACGCTGGTAATTTTATTCTTTGAAAAGTATTGTCTTTTCTTTGTTTAATAAAAGGAATGATGAAGGTAAGTATAATATGTCTTTATTCTTTAATGATTCTCTAAAATGTTTTCGGAAAGAAATGAAAAAGAGAGAATTAGGCATTTTAGAAAAGAGGTCAGGGCAAGGACAGTGATCAGCACACTAATAATTCAGCTGTACAGAGCTTTCAATTCATACAAGGTTTTCATAACCACTACCTTATTCTATCTGCACTTCCCTCCCAACAACAGGCCCCACACACATACATTTGCATCTCTCAATTTTGTGAATGCTTTTACAATTGCCATTCTTTCTACTCAGGGTTCCTTCCTTTTTGTCTTACCTTACTGGAGTCCTAAACATCACTCAAGACTTGGCAGAAATTATAGTTTATTTATTCAACAAATATTTGTCAACTGCTACTGTACTTGGAAACCTTGCAAGGTACTGGCCATACGGGAATGAATGAAACCCATTTCCCACACTCATGGACATTCTAGCTTCTCTTGGGCCTTCTTTGACTTGTGAAAAAGAAGGGCATTTCTGTGCTTCAATGACATTGTGTTATAAACGTGTGTTTTCCAGAATGAGGGAAGGGGCTTATGTTTTGGTACTCCTGAGCTTAGCATGGTGCTTGGTTTAAAGGCTGAATGAATTTAGGTAAGGACCAACTTACTAAAGAGGAGGTGAAAAATGTCTAAATTCTAGTCCTCTGGCTTTAGTCCTATGTACTTTCTCCTATATTATATTGCATCCAAAACACACACACACATAGCTAGTGCTGGTGAAATGTGTTCAGCTAAGACGTTTTCAGACATGAACTTCTCTGCAAACTAAATAAAATTATAGAATTTTAGATGTGGAATAAACCATAGATGTCAATTTCACCACTTCATCCATTTATTCATTTGTTTAGTACCTACTATAATAATAAAAATAATGATAGCTAACATTCATTTCACACTACGTGAAGCTTTGGCTAAGTGCTTCAAATAAATTGCCATTCAATCCTCACAATAACCCAATGAAGAAGTTATTATAAGTTCAGTTTCCTTAGTGAGAAAATGAAGCTTAGAGTGGAAGGAGGCTGTGCCTTATTCATTGTTGTATTCCTAAACTAGTAAAGATTGGAGTAAGAATTTGAATTTAGGCATTTGAAAGCTATAGTTCTCTTAAGCACTTTGGTATGTGCAAGAGATTCAAAAATGACTGAGACATGGTGCCTTTGGAGACTTTATGGTCTATTTAAAGGAGAGAAATATGTCAACAGATAGTTTGCTCACAGGCATTCCTTCTATGCCACCTGTAATCTGATGTTTGTAGGAATGCAATTCTCCTTAATGGGTAACGGTTGTTCAGAATTCCCCAATGAGGCCAATGTTCAAATGAAGGTGGAGAAAAGATAATGAGATGGATATTATATGATGGAAGATAAGTCAATTTGGCTGTTATCCCATTCCCTGGGACTCTGATGCATATGATTATCTCAAGCTATCATTGTTAAAGTGTTCTTTCATATTTACAGAGCATTGCTAAATTAGATGATGAGTGTTGGTCCACTTCCCATCAGTTGGGTAGATTAGTCACCTGATTCCCCTTTAAGAGTCTATCAATTAGGTTGTCATAGCAAAAGAACAATTGAGCCTGGCTGAAATCCTGAGTGTCTAGTAGGTGAGCGCTCTGGCTCTATTCCACTTAGTAAATAACAATAACAATATTAACCATTACCACATCCACCCTTTATGCTTTAGATTTTTTGAAGTGCTTTTATGTTCCACGCACCTTTCCCCGGTGCCCCCAAACTTAGAGAACAAAGAAGTTCTGCTGGTCTCTTTCTCGGTACATTGAAGATCTCAGGTAGGAGAACATCAAGGAAATAGAGAATTGAAGGTTTGGGTAAATTTTTGAGTTGTTCTTGACAATTGGAAATGAAGATTCTTTGAAATTTTTGGTCCTCAACATCTAGAAATAGTTTTTATGTTGCCATAAGGATAAAACTAGTCATTTTAGCTCATTGTTGAGAGCTTGTTGGCATTTGTATTATAAATGAGTTATATAAAACTATGCATTTTAAATCATTTTAGATAATTGATATTTATGGATTTATTTGTCTATGTGTTTGTAATTTAGTACTTTGGATAGGTAGGGTTTCAACAAAGCATTTCTTTACTTTAGCTACATCTGCTTTGGATTAATCTCACTTTAGTTGAATGCTAAATACATCTGCAGAAGCTCAAAAGATTGAAAACAGTGACAGAAACTCCAAAGGAATAATACTTATGAAGAAACCGTGAGGCCTCCTGGGTTATATGAACTTCCTTACCATTTACTAATGGAATATTTAAACCTGAAATGAGCCATCTATACTTTGTTTGAAGTTGTCCCTTGGTGATAAAAACAAGTATAAATATACCAGGTGATTCTAATTCAATAATTGTGGCAGACTAGAAAGAGTATTTTCTCTCACTTGGACAGCTCAATAAGTCATCAGAATACTCTGCTGATGTTTTAAAGGAAGTACATGCGCTATTTATTGTCAAAGTCAGTCTGAAAGATATACCTTTACAGGTGATCAGCTTGTTGAGTACAACTGATATATGTGCATAATTTATATATCACATTGGTATGATCTCACCTAGATTTTTTAATGATACTTAAGTCAGTGATTCTCAAACTTTAGCATTCATCAGAATCACCTGGAGTGCTTGTTAAACTACAGATTGCTATGTTATGCTTCAGAGTTTCTGATTCTGTAAGTCTGAATTTGGGGCAGATTTTTAATGTCAAATACATTACAGTTGACCTTTGAACAAGGAGTAGGTTAGGAACACCATACCCACTCCCACAGTCGAAAATTCACCCATAGCATAAGTTGGCCCTCAGCATTCACAGATTCCCAAATAGAAAATATAAATGTTAAACAGAATGATGGAAAACCCGACATATCTTAGGGCCAAACTTCTGCCACCTGTTTCAAATGATTCTCATTGTTCTGTGCTACATCATTTCAGTCTGACTCTTTGCAGCTGGATATTAATATGTGAAAACAACACTTTGTTCAAAGTTTTTCTTTGTGCTACACCTATCATTATAAGCCGTGAGGCAACTGAAACTCAGAGACAGATGAAACAATTTTCCCAAGGTCCCACAGCCAAGACTCAAACCCAGTTTGTTCTAACTCCAAAGTCCTATCTCCTGTTAGCATCTATCTCTACACAAATTCCTTAAAATTGACTGAGATAAGTGCAGAGCACTATAAAACACATGAGTCCAGTACTTTGGGCCCACATATGCCTAAAATAAATTTGAGTTAGAATTAGAAATGATTCCATCTTTTCCTTTCTGAGTCAAAGTTACCTTGCTAGATTTCAAGCAAACTAGTTGAGTGCCTCAATTCAGAAAGATTGATGTTCTCTCCTGCTAGAAAATGAGAAATCTATTGACAATTTCTTGTACTCTGAGCTCTCATAATGAATCTTAAAGGCTATTTCTTGGTGCTCTGTCCCAGGTTTATCTCCAAAGCTTAACTCAGAAATTTTTTTCCCCCACATGCTACTTAATTTTAAGAGCATTCTAGAACAGAACCAGGTCAACAACAAGTTTGCATGCAATCAATTTAATTCACATACAAATGAACATTAGACTGCTTCAGGTCCTTTTAGTGTTTTGTTTTGTTTTTTTCCCTTAGAGGTGAATTTATTATTCTTTTAGACCTTCATTTTGATCCTCTTTTATTGTGCTCTTTCTCTGATACCACTTACTCAATTTGACTTTTGTATCATCCTTTCCCCCTGAACCTTGTAGTTTTCTTTCTTTCTTGACTATAACATGATACGCTATCTGTATTGGATATATACAAGAGGGCAGTATCTTTAGTCTTTATATATTTCTCCACATAGCTTAATCTTTATTCTTTATCACAACAGACATTGTAGAAAACACCAGGTTAGTGTAAAAAGTAAATCCCTGTGTGTATCTTTATCACCAACAGGCAGAGAGAAAATAATTGATTTGGATGAAACTGGATTAGTAAACAGCAAGAAATAACCAAAATATACTTTCTTCCAAGTTTGTAAGTAAGCCTTTTGCATATTGATTCAAAGTCCCAGCTAAGGATTCTACATGGAGCAGACACATTACATTTGTCCTCAGTCTCCAAGCACATTGTAATGGCGGACGAATCACCTCTGTGCATGTGCGGAAATGGCTTCACGCTCTAGTTGAAGTCGAAACCTCAGTGGCTGAGCCGTTTTGCTTTATTTTGTTCTAACACCTTTTCTGGAAGCCCTTTGGATGGGTTCCAGATATTCCGTAAAAGGTGGCATTTATTAATTATAAAGAAAAACACTTAGTTTTCTTGTTGGCAGCACTTAAGGAGTTGAGTTCGCTGAGGACAGAAAAGCACGCACAGAGGATACATTTAACACAAAACTATAATTTCCGCAATGCTCACTCAGTGTCTGACTTTACAACTGCCCCTTTGCTATCAGGAGTGCCGAGGCAGTAATGGGGTCAGTTAGAGAGCTCCCTTCAACACTTGTGAGTCTACCCTCTGAGGCTTCTCACCTCTGTGGTGTATTCTTTTTCACTCACTTAGAAGTTCACTCAGCAAATGCCATTTCCAATTCTGTTCTCTATTAAAACATTGCAGCAGATAACATCACTGTAATTTTTGCAGTTTTTTTTTTCTCCTTAACCATCCAACAAAGAAAGGAGATGGATGAAAATGTTAAATGAAAACATAATATTATATCTCCTTTAACCTTCGCAAAGGATGTTAAAACAGATTCATTAGTTTTGACTAAGTATATGGCTTTCACGAGAATTTTCGATAAGTGACATGACAATGTTGATACGTGTGCTCAAGAAAATGGAGGTTAAAACATTTTGAAAATATCTTTTTCTAATATATCTTGTGTGTTGAGAAAGTTACAGAATAAATATATGGTAGATACTTTTCAATGTTAGAAAAGAATTTTCAAGGCAAGTATGTCTTTTCATGAAACACCTTTTGTGCCATGATGAGATAGCCAACAAAAGAATTTTTTTTTCTTTTGGTTTAATAAGAGAAAGTAATTTATAATACTGATATGTCAATATGTTTTTCAATAAACTTTCCCCCCAATTTTCTTGAATCCTCATCACTGTAAGAATTGTAATTATATGTCTTCCTCCCACTTTGAAAGTGGCACAAGGTGCTCATTTGCAGTTCTGCTGTTCGAGTCGTCACTAGAATAGAAATGTCATGACTCAGTTAACAATGCTTTATTATTCACATTAATCTTTTTTATAGTGTTCTTTATCTCAAAAACATTGTAAATCAGATATCTACCTCCCACTCTTTTGTTCATTTGCAAATTTTTATTATTCTAGTTTAAGAAAGCAATGGCGTGTCAAGAGTGTATACTGTTTATATATTCTCTCTGCTTTAAAATCCTTTTCTCTGTAAAAAGTGAAGATGCCAGAAGCATGCCTAATTCCAACTTCTTTATATACAGAAAATTTTATTTCTCTTTCGGATCAAAAGATGTTTGGTGTTTCTTAAATCCATGAAAGTGAAACAGTAAAGTGAAGTATGTTTTAGTGATAAGAACAAAAGTACTTTAGATTTATGTTTTTTTTTTAAATTTCTTTCTGCCTCAGTTTCTCCCTCTTTATGTGGCTTTTACTGCAGTAATGTTATAATTCAGTTCAAGATATATGGTGGTACTATTGTTGAAAATATTTTACAATGAGCCACTTAGACAAATGTTGTGAGTGGACTTAAAATCATGGTATCAAATCTTTTTTCACCACCAACTACCACGTTGTTTTGATTTGATGCTTACATGATTTAAAACAATTTAGAAAAATTGTGAAATACAGATACAGCACCTTATTCCTGAATTCAACTCCATATGAAAGTATAGTAGTCATGTGGATTCACCAACATTTAAAAATAAATAAAATAAAAAGATCTCTCTGAAAATACCACACAAGACCCCACTTAGCAGGTGAATATCAATCAGGACAACAATCATTAATTTGCTCACCCATTTAGGAAACATTTATAAACTCTTCATGTAGTACCCAGCAGTATGTTAACTGCTGGTAGACATGACACACAATAATGAATAAGACCTGGCCGCTGCCTTCAGAGTTTGCTTTTCAGTAAACTTCAATAGTATATGATAAACAGATAAGAGAGGTTATATACACAGTTCTGTGGGTACAAAATTCAAGGATTTCCAATTATGCTTAGTGTAATGTGGAGAGATCTAAGAAGAGATGAAATTTTTACGGGCCTCAAATAATTAGTATTCAATTGCCAAACAGCAAATAAAAGCAAGGATAATCCAGGAAGAAGGAAAAAGTTTGTAAAATATGGAAGTGTGAAAAACAGTATTTATCAGAGTGTGGTAAGGGCTTGATGGGGATAGAGGGAGGAGAAAAAAAGGACTAGTGGGAGTTAAGGTGAAGTTTTTTGTCTTTAACTATGGACTTTACACTTTAGCCACTGGAGCACTAGTTCTTGTTTTAGGGATGGTGGCACTCTGGAAATACATTGGTTTTCTCCTTGGAAAAATGAACCATACACAGACAATATGATACAGATTTCTCACCCTTAGCTCCTCAAATACACATACTATACCCAAGTTTCCTTAATTCCCGTTAAAGAGCTGAAATAAAGGTTTTAGGAGGAATAAAATGAAATTATATGTTTTGTGTTAGAAATTCCAGCACGGAGGATGAATTATAGGGAAAGTAGACTAGAGAGTCCAGGATTCTAGTTATTCTTATTTGTCTACTCTCTTTCAAATTAACCTGTAAACCAATTAAAGCCTTCTTCTTGCACTGTTTTTCTTTTCCTCCTGAGATACTACGTTATCAGTCTTTCTGAATTTGTCTCTACCTCTTCTCCTTGCCCAAGTGATGAAAACATTTCCAAAACAAGGAAGGAGGATGCTTAAAAGGACCAAATTCTACAAAGAAAGCAAGGATACTTCAGGATGAAAAACAAACCACTGAGATGAGCAATTTGGTGACATTTGTTAGAACAATTTCAGTAGATGGGTAAGGCTAGAAGACATTAAAGTAGGGTGGATGGGGGAAGCAGAACTAAGAAAGTAGAAAAGTTGAACCTACATTACTGTCTCAATATGTAGTAGTTAAATATTTCTAGAGGCTTTTAATGTTCCAGATAATGTTCTATAAAGCTTTTCATGCATAAGTTTATACAAATCCTCACATTTACTCTATGGGCTAAGCATTATTATTATCCACATTTTACATATGAGGAGGCCAAGGCACAGAAAAGTAATACAAATTGTGAATTACGATTACAGGTAATTAGTGGCAGAGCTGGGATTTAAACTCAGGAAGTCTGATTCCAGAAAAGAAGATGAGTTTTTAACTACTATTGCACACTGCCTCTGAGAAAGTAGACTTTATAGGTAAATAGTAACATTACTAGTACATGTTATATAATAAATAATATTGGTAACATAGTAGTATTATAATAGCAATATAGTAAGCAATATGTGTATAAGGTGCTAATAGTAGTCTTTACTACCTCTAAGTTGTAGGAGTTCTGATATGAAGAAAGACAATTTTTAGAAGTCAGTAACTAAAATACTGCAATAATATAAAACTACTGAATAAAATATAACTCTATTATTTTGTGTTTCACTGTGAATGGAAAAATCTTGACAAAAACATCTTTAATCAAAATTTAATTTGAAAAGTAATTCTTCGGCATAAGTGTTCTTTCCTGCCTCTCAAAAGAAACTCTTTGTCTTGTAACTGATGTTAGGCTGCTAAAAAAACAATGTTTCACTAATAGAGATTGCAGATGGTCTCTGTTGTTGCTTTTTTTTTTTTTTCATATAACACAAAAGTTTTGGGTAAAAGACCCCTGGTATGCTTGTTCTAAGTTGTTTGTCCTTTTCTCTCTATCTAGTTATAGTAAATGAATAGATGAAGGAAAGGAAAATGTTCACAAAGTCAATTTACTCGGTTGTTTACTTTTGTAAGTATGATGCTAAATGCTAAAAATTAAAAACAAAAGAAATAAGAGTTTTATACTTTTATAATGAAAAATGTATATTCTTCCATTAATTTTTGTCATGAATCATTTATTCTTTGATAGGCAGCACTCAAGTTTCATTTGTGTTCGGTTTTCTTTACCTACAAAGATATACAGCTGGGTTTTACCTTGCAATTCCTTAATTCATTCAGTAAATGGTATGAATGTACTATGTGACAGACACTGTACTAAGTGAGGAGAAACTCAGATAAAAGACGTAAGTCAGTTTTCAACTAGCTTCTAGTCCAATTACAGAGTTCAAGTAGGAGACACTGAGAATTCCATGTGGCAAATTCTGTGAAAGAAGTTACGGAGATACCAGCGAAGGGCACCCAGCTCAGGATCCATAGAGAAGAGAAGAGAAATCAAGAGCTGAATCTAGAGGAAGATTAGAGAAGATACACGTTTTCTTTTGTAAAAAGTATAAAACCTTTTTGTGCAAAAAAAATTTTTTTCAATTATCAGCACTCTAGTATACATGTAAGAAGAGGAACCAGCAAAGGATACTACAGAGGAATAGTCAGGGCGTAGAAGAAAAACCTGGAGACAGACAGCCAAGGAAGGTGAATGTGTAAAAGAATTTAATGGTCAACAGTGCCAGTGCATAAAACAGGAACGTTATATATTCAGAAAGCTCCTTATTTGCACGCATTGGCAGATTCACTGCTTTAAATATGGCTAAGGAAAGTATTCTCACTTACACTACCTTTAGCTCATAAAAATTTAGGTGCTGACAGAGACTGGCAGGATGCATACTGAACCAAATCTACTTTTTTTCCAGACACACAGTTAAATTACACTTTCCTGCCTCCTTGTATCTTGGTGGGGTCATACAAATAGTTCTGGCTAAAGAGATGTGGACAAAAACGATGTGCCTCACTTCTGGGTTTTTTACCTAAAATATGCACATGATTCTCCACATTTTGTTCTTTACATAGTAGACAGGGGTTTGAGCAAAGAATGCAGTATAAAACTCTGAGGAGCTCCCAGGGATAGCAGAGGCACAAGATGAAAAAAGGCTGCATCCCTGAGTCATCATGTGGTGGAAAGCGATCCAAAAATATCTATGTGAGTTGAGCTTTGGATAGCCAAGGAAGAACTTTGATTAAGTTAGGCCACCAAAATTTAGGGGTTGCATTTTACAGCAGCTACTGTTAATAAATCTGGCTACTAATATATAATAATATAGACTACAACTCATATATGAATTAACCAATAAATAGGTTTTTTTATAGAAAAATAATAAGAATATTTAATATTTATTGGATTCCAGGATTTGTACAAAGTACAATATATTTATTATCTAATTTTATCCTATAAGGAATGCCATGAGTGAGACACTGTTATTGTCATCTTCACCAAATGGTTAAATAATTGGGACTCAGAGAGTTGAAGACATTTACTTAGGATCTTAGAATCAACAATTTTGTGACTAGGATTTGAATCTACACTGTTAGGCATGAGAGCCGTCTACTTAACTGTACATATATTGTTTCACACTGGTAGATGCCATAGTATATGTTGAACGACTAATATCTCATATTATTTCTTTCAAGGAGGTAAACAAAGTTTAATGACACACAGTATAGTTCATTTTATTCTGTAAAATAATGTAGGAGATCCATTTTACCCTCAGTATAAAAACAGAAATTCTTTTTACCAATATGTCCTTTCATAAAAATGAATGTTTATTTGTGGGCTGGTATCGAACCCTTATTTTTGACCACTAGAACTATTAGTTGGTTCTCAAAACCTCTAGCAAATCATTGCTACCATCAGGTAAATAACAGATGATGTATATCTACACACACTTTTAAATCTATAGCCAAATGGACATTTGAATAACAACAGAAATCTCTCAAAACTGACTGATTAGAAGTTGACCTATTATAATAGCAAGTTGTAATGTATGAGTCAGATTCCAGTTTTTAGATGGATGCCTCTTCTAAGTCATAGTTTATCCCATCCCTTACTTGAAATTTGAGGACAATGCTTCATGAGGAACCCAAGGGCCGCGTGTATCCAAATGTGAAGATGCCGCATCCCCCCCCCCCCACCACACACGCCTTGCTTGTGTTGTCTTCCTCCCACATGGGAGAAGAGGATCTGAACAAAGGTCTTTATTAAAAAGGTGAACTTCAATTTGAATTAAAAGACCACAACCTGATCACATTTTGCTACTTTTCCCTGCTCGTGGGAGCTGGATTAACCCTTAAGAGGGAACAGCAGCCAAGAAACAGCAACACTGGAACGTCATGTCTTGCCATTGCTCTGCATTTGGAACAAATACTTTTACACCTTTCCTGACAAAACAGCCCCACTGTTACCAACTGTAAATGTATTAAAAACACACAGGGGCCATTTTAGTACGTGTATCGTGCACAAAAACTATCGTTGCCTGACAGGCTCCAACCGCAAGTGAAAGAGTTTTTATTGAAGGAAACAGCAGTACCAAACAGCCAGCAGTGCACAGGAAGGTAATTGCTCCTTTAACATTGACGGCACACGTTCGCTTAAGGCGGAGGCTCCTGTCCCTGCCTCATCCACACCGAGAAGACCTGCTAGACAAGCAGCCAGCCGCCTCTCTCGGGGATCAAGCTGTCAAGGCAAACTTGTGCTTTCCCCTTTTTTTTGAGCTAAGCTCTACCCCCAGAGCTCCCACTGCCTTCCTGAGTGAAAGCTCTAAAAGTACTCCCTTCTAAATTGCATCACGCATGCTGCACTCTTCAAACTGACAGAACAAAGGAGCCAAATTCCAAAAGTATGATCTGAGTGACTTGTTAGTTGCGCTGGGTGATTACCTCTTAATGGGCTCTGAGGACAGGCTGTGGTCATTTTGACGCTGTTTTACTTGTAGAGACCTTTCCTAGTTAGTTATTTATAAAGGTTGATTTGCTTAATTAGTGAAACAGAGAGAGAGAGAGAGAGAGAGAGAGAGAGAGAGAGAGAGAGAGAGAGAGAGAGAGAGAGAGAGAGAGAGAGAGAGAGAGAAGAGAGAAGAAGAGAGAAGAAGAGAAGAGAGAAGAGAGGGTCCCTATTATTCTCCCTTAGTAGCAAACTACTTGGACCGGAAGTCACAGACATAAATTCTCTTCTGGAAGGACTAAACAGGCCTGCCGTGATATGCATGCGTGTGGTCTTTTTCCCTTCTAGAACTGATGCTACACCAAATAATAGTTCTCTTCTCTTGACAGCTATTTAGCACTGTAAGCTCCCAAAGTCTTATTGTTTGCTACTTCCGCCCTGCTCCCCCTTAACCATTAATAAATATGTTCAACTGGCCAAGGTCACTTTATTATTCTGACATAATGAACTGGGGATGTGATTTCCCAGTTCTGAGGCTGACACTGGCAGGGTGATGCTTTCACCTAGAGGTGCCCCAACTACACAGTCGACACACTTGAAAGAATAAATATTGATCTGCTTTCTGAGGATGTGCACCATGTGAAATGTTAATGCTTTTAAATGGTTTTGGACATACAAAGTAGCTATTATTACCACTATTATTATAAGGTATAAAATCTCAAACAGCATCTCATCTTTACCCTTTATCCTCATGATTAGTGCACATGTGTTGAGTGTCCACTGTATTTACACCATTCAAGTTACTGGATACAGTGATGACATTCTAAGACAAAGACATTGATTTTGAGAGTACATAACAGGGGGTATAGGTTATACACAATAATGTGAATACATATTATTTTGTGGACTTCCAACGGGAATGTTTGTCCCTCATGGGTCCTCCCTTGTTATTGGGTTGGAGACTTTCGACTTGTCTTCCCTGGGTGAGTCCAATCTTTTAAATAGAGAATAGGGATAAAATTTGACATTTAAAACAGTAATTGGCTATAAATGTTTGAGCTCTTAAAAGGAATGTGGCCTTTCATTTGGCAAAAAGTTTGGGTACTAAACTTTGGGTTTGGGTACTAAAAATTATCTACAACTTCTGGTATAGGAGATGGTCATAGTTAAATTGCTCTATATAAGAAAAAGCTGAAATTTGTGGTTTGTGTTATACTGGTAAAGCTTGAGGGAAATAGGAGTGCAGCAAGATGGCAGGAAGCAAGTTCTTATCCTGGAATAATGGCCAGTGAGAATGGCCAGCTGACACAGTTAACAATATGGCTACCTAATATTTAATTTTAAATCACTTGCTAACAGGTATGTTAAATCCCTCCTCCCCATTGTTTTCTGACTTTTGTCAAACGTTAGTAAAAATCTATTGCATACAGTCTATTGTTGATGGCATTGAAATAAAGAGATTGAAGCCATGTCTAGTGAAGCCAGCTGAGGCTGTAGGTAGATCTGAGTGAGATGTGAAAAGCATTTGCAGTGAGTGACTTGGACTCAGATATGAGACAATTCCACTTTCTCAGGGATCCTAGACCCTGGAAGAGAGGGCTGGGTTGACATTTGAGTTGCACATTCTTTTATTTAAGTTATGCATTCAACTACTGTTTATTGAAACATCCAGGGACTCTGATGGGATAGGAAATACAAAAGTGAACAGTACTGATAAGATGCCTGCACTTGGGACAGCTTATGGTCATGGGACACACACACACACACACACACACACGCACGCACACACACATGTTTTGCAGCATTTTGGAAATTTATAAGCATCCTTTGTGATTTTCCCACAGACCAGCTTTCTTTTCTTCCCCACTTTTTTCTTCCTTTATTTGGTTCAAATTAATTTCTTTATTGGCTCTTAAATTTTCAGACTTTGCTCAAGTTTTTCTCACATGTAATGCCTCCCTTTTTTCTACCTAGTCAAATCTTGCCAACTCCTCTTTAAAGCCTGTCTTGAACATCCTCAGCTTGAAGAAACCTGAAGTTTCTCTGATTTAATTGGTCTGGAGTTCAATCTGGACAACACGATTTGCAACAACTGTCAAGATGATTCTAATGTGTAGCCAGGGATGTGAACCACTGTACAAATAAAATCTTATTGGTACAGTGTCCTCTGATTGCATTTTACTGCAAAATGTTTCTTTCCTATATACATTTTCTTCTATTCCCTATAGGAGGAGAAGGGGCCCTCATCCTTTTAAAGATGAAACTATGCATCTGGAGTTTGCACTCTATCTTTTTCATCAGTCACCAGATGTGTCTTTATCCATCATCATCCCTTTCCCTGTGTTTTCCATCTCACTCTACTGACTCCTTCTTCCCTTCACGTGCATGCTTAGGTGTACCATAGCCTAAAATCCTTCTTGTGTGAATTTTTCCATCACCCAATTTCTTGGAGGAGTCTGTAACACTATTTCATTATTTATTTATTCCTTACTCCTTCACAACTGGCTTCCATTCCTACACAAATAAAACTGATTCTCCAAGCTTATGTGGTAGGTGCTTAATAAATATTTGTTGAGTGAATGAACAAATTAATACATACTTTTCTAAATAATCACCAAATCAACAATCTTCAACTGGTTTCCCTCCTCGATACATGGCTCTGTCCCTGACTTCTTTTATGTGGAATTCTGATCTTTCTATTCTGATGTTTTTTTACAACCTGTTGGCTAGCAATTTTTTAGGAGACAGTGTTACACATGTTGATGGGTTGTGCTGGCAGATAAACTTGGGATTCTCATTAAGTCCCTGCCACTTCATAGCTGTATGACTGAGGACAGATTGCCTACTTCATTCAGCCTTGTTTATTCATTCACAGAAGGATGATGCTAGTATTATTGTAAATGTTGATGTGATACTTAAATGCAATTAAAAAGACAATAAATGCTCAGTTAATGTTAGTGGGTATTCATATTCCAGTGGATATAAGCCTCTTATGGGCAGTAACCAGGCCATTTTTTTTTCTGCCATTCTATCATGTCTTTAAAACATATAGTGTTTGTCTCATGGGTCTTGAAAAATATTAGTTACAAATGAACATGTGAATGCATTGTTTCCCTTCTCTTAATGGGATGAACTTTCCAAAGGCCTTGGTTTCAGTGCTCTTCACTCTTTCCCTTGTTGGCCTCCTTTAATCTATGATGAACTTTTGACCTAGTGTAAACTGAAATCAGACTTGGCCCTTTGTGACTTCCAGATCCACATTTGCTTTCCTTAAGACACTTCCCAAGACATCTCTTTGATATCGTAAACTCCCTATATTTTAAAAGAACTAGTCTTCTTTCCCTCTTAGTATTCATTTATATAAATATGAATTATATATTCACTATATTAATTATATATTCATTATCATGTATATTATACATGTATATATGGAATAGCCTCCTATGTAAAAATACATGTTTAATTTATATAGTTGTTTATATATATAGACATACATGTATCATCTCTCTCTCTCTCTCTATATTTTTTTTTGTAATAACCTCCAAAGAGGTCTACCCACCTATTTGCTTATTGGTTCTAAAATAATCCCACCTGTAAAATATTATTCTTCCTAACGTGTATGTAGCTCAAGGTATTAGTTACTTGCCCCATTGACACGCAAAAATAATATCAACTTTTAAAAGATCACAACCCTTATTCTGCCAGCAATTTGACTCTTATTTTAATAGAAACCTTTCCATTACATAAACAGTATTTATTAAGCAACACATAGATACATTTTTATTGTGAACAAAATAGCTCAGCAATATAGAAGTGTAAAAGAAAAAGCAAAACCCCCACTTTACCACTGCTGCTTGCTCCATTCTTACTATTCACAGAGGTGATTTCTGTTAACAGTTTGGGATAACTCTTTTCCAGACCTTATTCGTGAACATATTCATGTTGTTTTTATTTAATGTAAATGGGCCATACTTTATTTTTTAAGGTGAAACTGGATTTTTCCATTCATTAATATGTCTTGGAGGGGTGCTCATACAGATCTGCTTCTTTCTAGAAAACTTCTGTATAGTATTGCCTTGTACAGAAGCAGCATAACACATTTAGACAGACTTTTATTGATGAATGCTTAAGAGCTACCTTGCAATTTATTTCCCATGTCTCTCAAATGTATAATCTTTAAACTAAATGAGAAAGCACATTTAAAACTTACCCGTTTTGGCCTCTTTGTGAATGCTGTTATGTTCTATTTCTTACAGTGAAATGTCTACTTATCTTCCAATATCCAGCTAAATGGTAACTTAAGTGATCTCTTGGACTTCTTACTCTTTCCCTTCAATCCTCTGAGGACAGAGATGGAGGTTTTTGTACTCCCACAAAGCTAAACCTAGGGTACTATGTATAGCAGACTATGAATCTAGGTATTGCATAAAGGAGTACATGATTTTTACCCCTTTTAAAAAATCTAACATGTATGCAAAAATAGGTCATAAGCACCTTTAAGGTAAAAATGAAATCTCGACATACCTTGAATAATATAGATATTCAATGACTCTATGCCAGTGCTATGGCAACTATATTGTGGACAGGAACGATATATATATTCCTTATTATATTGCACCAACAGTGCCCATCAGTCAGTACAGGAAGCTATTTAAAAAAATAAGAATGTACCTACCAGGATCTCTAAGAGGATCTTCAATTGAACTAGAAAATCCTCAAATAAGGAAAATTGAAAAGGATTATTTGCACAGGTGTGCATTATTTGTTTGTTTTTCCTTTCTAGGATTCCTTTCCCCCACTTTTTCATGAAAGAGAACCACACTTTCCAATGGAGGACTACTCCATGTAGCTTAAGTGAAATGATCTTGCCCACTACTGCCCCATGCATAGAGACATGATATCCTGAGTCCCCTGTTTCCTAGCTGTGATGGTTTCTTGTGGAATGGTTATGAGAGTCAGGTGGCACCAATCAGGGTGTTCCCTGAGACTTGAAATGAGCATGCTAGAATGAGGGTTCTTCCCTCCTTTGGGAGGTGGAAAGATGGTATAGGCTTATGACTGACAGAAGTCATCTTTCCTGCCATTTGTAAAAAATCTGAAAATAAAGACAAAACAGGGGCCCAAATAGCCAAGTAAGGATGGTAAAAGCAGGGTACTGCATTCATATTTAGATCTCTGGTTTTACTCACTCCTAAAGTTTGTCTACTCCTGTACATCCTAAATGTGTCTATACAAATTCCCTTTACCTAAGCTAGTTGGGTTTCTATGGTCTATAATCGAAAAAGACTGGCAGAATTATATAGGAGGTTTAATTAACTTTAAATATTCTGATTCTATATCCTTCCTATCTCTTCTGAGAGGATATATGCTGATGAAATTCTCTTAAAATAAAAAGAAAGAAAGTCTCTAAATTTAATTGTTTAGTCTCTGCTTTCTAACTCCCAAAATGTTCACAAAATGGAAATGTTTTATTTTGTGAAGGTATGCCAAAAATGATCTATAAAAGTGGCTTAAAATTGGAGATTGGGTCTCATGCTAAAATAACCGGTGAGAAAAAAAAAAAAGCTGAGATGCGATTTCTGCTGACCTGGTCTTTCATCACTCCTATTCAATTTACATCACAGGGATGAGGGAACAGGAACTTATATATACTGAGTACCTATCCAATTAAACTATTTCATAAAGTTTACACCTGTCATATAAATATTGTTATTCTAATTTGAAAGATTTTTAACAATCCAAATGATTTTTAGAGTTCCATTCTTTCCCAACATCACCTAGCAGGTTAGATTCAATATTAGAATTCTGTTGGATCTGATTTCTAAAACGTCCTCTCCGCCATCCAGAATGCCACGTAATTGGAACGAATATTGACTTTGTGCTCTGTTCTCAACTCTTAGTCAACTCTCTTGACATTCATGGCTCAGTGGTTAATATTTTGGAAGGGAAAAAAAAAACAATTATTTTCTGGGAAGAAGTATATTGCTATTTAGAGAGTATGAGATTTGAATTTGGTGAGACATGAACTCTAGTCCTGTGTTGTTTGTTTGTTTGTTTTACTAAAGAACTCCGTGTTCATGGAACTCAAACTTTCTAGATCGTAGTTTCCTCCTTGGTCAAATAAAAGACATAAATGTTGATCATTTCTCAAGTCTATTTCAGCACTCTTGTCTTGGTAAGTACTTCACTAGAATTCTGTACTTCCCTTATTAGAAATCATATCACCTGGGTTATGACTATATGCTAGATGCAGTGATGTCTTGTTCAACTCAGTATTCCCCAACAACAAGCTGGGTGTCTGGCAAATAGTAGGTGATCAATAAATATTTGTTGAATAAATAAATGGATGGAGTTTATTTACAGTTGTATACAACATTACTTTTTATTTATTTATTTTTTAATGAACAAAAGAGTGATCTTTGATATTGTAGAAAATACCTTTGATTTTGCAGGTGAGGCATAAAAATCAGTTAATAATAGATTTGGGTACTACAATGTTTTGTATATCAGCATGGATTTTAAAGAAGACTTTCTTTTAATTCAAAGCTTAAAATAAGCAGAGTTAACTAAAACGTTTAAAATAGAAGATGTACTTTAAAGTGTAAAATGGTCATTTTAGGTGGCCATTGTAATTCAGCTTTTAAGGATTGATAACTGAGCCAGCTTGGTGAACCTTCTGTGTGAATGAAGCCTTCCTTAATCGGCTTTTCCTATATTATTTCATCCTGGGAAAGAAAAGTAGTAGCTAAGCCAGAAGCAAGCAGGATAACAAAAAAAAAGGAGTTTGTGGCCAAAGCAACAGAATTACTTTTTTTTTTTATCCTTCCACTATGTTTGTGAAGAAGAAGGAACATAATTTTTTTGTCTTTGTTTAGACATTGGACAATACAAATCACAAGAACATATATTTTTGACATACTATTTTTTGGTGTTTTTTTGGAATTTGGACCCTAATTAAAAAATATGTGTTTCCTAGCCCTTCTTACTGTGAAAATCCTTGGCAATATAAACAGATGCACTGGTTGGCTTTTAATTCTGACACCAGACTGTCTGAAATAATAGCTCTAAGAAAGTGTGAATTCTTTCATTCCTCAGGCTTTAATTGTAAGTACTTAATTTGTTTCTCTTTCTACTGCTGACTATCAAGCCAATTTGGTTTACTTTTCATCTGGCTGAACATAGTGCACCTTAGAAAGCCCTCACTATGAAAAGTTTATTCTGTTTGGGAAGACAGAAACAAACTAAAATTTTGAGTTATTTTATTACTACAGGGCACATCACTGTAATTTAACAATTAAGATACGAAGTGGTATAAAAATTTAAGTAATAGGGTACAAGTAAAAGATGATAGAGTTAGGGTCTTGATAAGCAGTTTAAAAACACTGAATATTTTCATAATAGCTGATTCATTGTGTGAAAAATTAGTCAAGTTAATAGCTTACTAACTCATCTTGACCTTTCACAGTCAAAGATATTCTTCATTTTTGTGTCTACCATTTTTCACACTTTCTAACCAAGTTGCTGTCACAGCATTTTTAGCCACAGGACTGACTGTGATGAATTGACTTCTGTAACTAGATGAGGTACAACATATGGCATATTAGCCAAAAAAAGTCTTCTGTTGCTGGGAGTGAAGATATTTTGAAAAATCACTAGATCTGATCTTTCCGAATATTTTCATATTTCCATTTCTAGAACTTCACTAGGTAGAGATGTGTTTTATTTTCTAAGGGCAAAAATAAAATCAAAGAGAGACCAATCACTACTGGAACCTGTGGTAAACATAATGAAGGAAGTCTTATGCTCCAATTGAGTTCTTAAATTTGTTTCTATATATGCATTTCTATGTTGAGATACTTTCACCAATTGTTTTGGAGCCTAATACTAAAGATGTTTCCATCCCCTTGGTAAATATAATGGAAAAAAATGATATGGCTAAAATGAATTGAGCTTTATGTTAGAAATTGCTAAGCCCTTTATTTTTATTCTACCCATTTTATAAGTGGAGACACTGAAACTCTGATAAATAATTTGCCCAAGTTTACTCAGTTCACAAACAGTAGAGATGGGCTTAGAATTGAAGTCTGCTTGATTTCAATAGCCCTATGCACAAACCTTGTGCTCTAAAAATAAATAAATAAAATAACAACAACAACAACAACAACAACAACATTTACTTAGGGCTTTAAAATCTATTACCTAAATCTAGTAGATAGCACAAAAAAAATTCTTCAGTGTGCAATGACTGAAGTAACTATTTTAGATGCTGGAAAAGAGTTGAGGTAAGGGTAAAGGCCAGTGATATGTATTGCTATTTTTGACATTTTTGTGAGTGATGAAAAGAAGTCTTGGTAAATATGTATCTCCAGTGGTAAAAGCAGAAGCTGTGGATTTGGGCACCTGAATTATCTTCCTCTCTTTTACATGATACATCGTTTAGTTCATTTACTTCAAATTAATCTCCCCTAAAATCAAGTTGGCCATGATAACCTCTCTTCAGGAACAGAAGGAAACACATAATGACACTCTCGATCTTTTTGCAAAAATACAAACACTATTTTGTCCAGTTTTTACTTGTCTCATAAGTAGAAAATTTGATTATGTGGAATTAAACTTTTGAGAATATGAAATTTCAGTGGCCTTTGGGTTCCATGACCATGCTTTGAGGCGACAACAATGATAGCTTTTAAGTTGTTTCCTGGCTTGGGTATTCTTTTTTTTTTTTTTTTTTTTTTTTTTGTCTCATTGCAAGCCTTGCCAAAGCTTCCCTCCTTCTCTGCTGCATTAGTAATGCAAAATGAAAGTCATTGTGCCCATTATATCTGTTAAATGGTTTCCATTTTAACTTGAGAAAAATGTATTGACGTTCATGTGTTTGGCATGGAAAATGTGTATATCTATCAAAGATAGCAACTTGTCTGTTGGAATTACAGTGCATTATGTATAATGCTGCTTTTAGCTGTGCATGTACATTTTCTGGAATCTTATTGTGTCAGAGATTGGAAAGTTTACACAAGCATTGGTAATCTAATTTTTGTCTGGTGGGTGGCTGTGGAAATATGGAGTATTTGAAAAAGCAAATGTCTTGTCCATCTGTGCCTGGGAGTGGTTTGGTGGCGGGGGTGTCTAGTCAGGTGGGGTAAAAAGCATCCATCAAAAAAAAAAAAGATTTTACAAATATTGCCCCAGGCCTAAACTAAATATTAATTTCCCAAGAGCAGAAAGATATAACAGTTATTGTGACATGGTTTTTAGCACATTTCTGGTTATTCTTTTTAGGAGTTCTAATTGTGAGGTTGGGGAATGTTTTATCTTTCTCCTGCCTCTTAACGATAATCCTTCTCTAGACTATATTGTTTGCTATGCCTTTTGTCTTCTGCAGACGTGTCTTCAGCTCATGAACATCTTGTTAAGGTCTGTTGAGGATTAGGGGCCGTGACACAATTTTCTTGCTGAGTCTTTTTATTGGGGATTTTTCAGCTGGTTTGTCTTGGAGGTCTTTGAAATGTCTTCTATCAAGCAATGATTTTCATTTTTCTTTGTTCTCCTCAAAATTGGGGTTGTATTTTGCTCAACTGTTCCCGGGGTCTAGGTAATGAATGGTATTATTTAATAGGTGAGTGTGAAATTCTGTGTGCAGCAGCTGTACTGCTTTCTGTCTCTTAGAGTTGCTTAAATCTTACTCACTGCACTGCTGCTGAACTGTAATGTAGGTTTTGTTTTTTAGCTTGAAGTATATTTCAGTCATCCATCTAAAAGCAAGGTTTCTTCGCACTATTGTCATTTGGGGCGGGATAAATTGGTGGGGAGCTGTCCTGTGCATTGTGGGCTATGTAGCAGTTTCCCTGGCCTCTACTCACCAGATGCCCACAATGTGTCTATGTATACTAATATCTCCTGGGGAGCGGGGGTAAAATCACCTCATTCGAGAATCTCTGATCAAAAACAAGGTTGAAAGACAAGGCTGGCGTGATGTAAAGGAATTTCCATAAAAAGCACTGAACTCAAGCAATGCAATGACAATGCTGAGAGAGCTTTGTGTCTTGGAGGATATGTGGAGGGATTGTATCACACATCCCTGGAGAAAATACTGTAATAATTGTCTATAGTCTCTTACACTGAGTAACAGAGGAGGTAAGGGTCACCTTTTTACTGCTTTGCTTCTGATCTGCTAATTATCTTCTCACCCTGTGATGCCTTTTATCTCCCCTCTACGCAACTTGACTCACATAAGGAAGATTCTAATTCTTCTCAGATTTTCCACCTTAACTACTTTTCTGCCCTAACCTCCCTGCTCTTCTGTTTCCCCCACTGGTTTTCTTTGTCTCAAATGGGAACATGATGCCCATTTATTTCTTTAATCTATTCGCTACCTAATAGTACATTTTCTTCTGAGGACGCATTTTAACAAGATGCTTTCTCTTCTGTAATGCACTCCAGTAAAAAACTAATGTTTACCATAATGAGTATCTTCTGTCCCAACTAAAAAGCAGAGATATCAACAACTGTAGTGTAGACTTTTTCATGTTTAACTTTTGCTTAATGCCTCTTTGAGTGAGTTGTATCTATTGTATTTAATGGCAATCTTATGGGCCTGTCAAAAGAGCATCTATTTGCTACTGAAATAGCAATTAAGATAACATACAAATGAATGAGGTAATCAAATGCATCTGATAATATTGAGATTATTTATTATTTTTTCAAATGCTGTGAAAACTGTGGAGGTATGCTAACAAATCTACTTGATCAATATATGGGATGTAAAAAGAAGAGGAGACAAGATTGACTGATGAATAAAATGAAACTGACACAAACAGGCTGACAGCCAGCTGTAAGTCTCTTTAGGGCAAATGCAATTAACTTAGAATAATAGACTCAAATTTGCTGGTTAGAAATGCATTTTTATTAACAATCACAGGCTGAGTCATTATGCTCTTATGAATAAAATGGTACTTATATTTTGTGCATGTGTGTGCATGCATATATAAATACATATACATATGTCTCTGTACGTATATATCCATGCCTCGCAGATTCCTATGTGCTCTGCTTACAATTTGGGTGGAAAAGTTGATTTCTAGAATAATGTACTTTAAAAAGAAAATTCATTCAGAAATTGTCTCCAGGACTATAAATTCTGAATATTCTCCTAAATTACATATATAAAAATCATGCTACTTATCGGGTGCTATTAGATGTGAAGTCAGTGAGCCCTGGTCCCAGAACTGCTTGTCCTTTAGGGATTTGGAATTGCGATCAGGGATTTACAGATTTCATTTTGAAGAGGAGAAGTCATTACTAGAAACCTAAGCTCATTTCCTCTCCTTTAATAGCTATTTTAAATCATTCATTTAGAAAATACATTAACTATTTAGGATACTTGCAATGCGTTTCTGCTGGCATTAAGTTTGAATTTTTTAAAGAGTGTTTTTTAATAAAATTATTTCAAAAGAAGATGAGAATTAGAAAAAGGACCAAATGAGGTTTTGGTGATATAAAATTACTTTGGATAGCATTTTCCTCTTTCATTGCCTAAGAGGAAATGACTTAAAACTTTAACAAAATGTTAGAATATCAACAAATTCTTTTCGTGCCATAAAGATAAAAAATGTGTGACCCTTGGAAACTTACAAACCGGACTTTGAATACAATTAAGAAATGGCATATGGTCAATGGCTTCTTTAAATAAATTTGTTAATAATTTAAATAGAAAGCAGGAGTAATTCTGTACTGCTTACTTAATATTGACTTCAATTTAATTAGTAATTTGGTAATAAATGGAGAAAAGATTATAGTAAAAAGTGAGTCATTTCTACAAAGAATTCAAAATATGGAGTCTTGCATAACACTGCAAAGTGCTTTATGTATGTGTGTGTACACACACACACACACACACATATGTGCGTGTGTGTGTATATATATATTTTTTTTTCAAATGCAAAATAAAGCTCCCTGGTTATGTAATTGCTATTCTTCAAAAGGACATCATGAAGGTTGACAATTTAAAATGTACTCTTCCTGTCACCATCCAATTTTTTTAAATGTCTACTTATGGTGTTAAAAACAATCTCCGCAGAAGAGGGCTGCCATTGCCAATTTAGGACACTGGCTTTGTTATTAGCGTAGGCATATTAGATCATCCTCTTGCTCTTCCTGCCTGCTTTGTTCTTTTGATATGGCAGGGAACTGAAATTGACAACAGCCTACATTTTGTAACAATAACTTGCATTGTTAAATATATATGTGTAGATAGACAGATAGAGAGTTCTTTTATTCCCCAAAGATATCAAAGTTCACTACAAACCATGAAAAAAACCACAGAAATATGCAGATGCTTCTGGGGTGAACTGTGGCAACTATTTAAAAGCATAAAGTATTGACAGCCTCAAGATTCTGGAACAGTTCACAGTCATTTTTGATTTTTGATATTTTTACCCCTTTAGAAAATTTGTTTTCTTTAGGAGGAGGGAAGGGTAAAGTCATACGTTGTTACTTGTGTGATAACCCAGAAACAGGTGGGAAAATCAGCTGGGAGCATGGTTGTCTAAGTCTATTTTCTTAAAAAACAATGCTGTTATAAACACAAGGCCAGAGCCGGCTGCTTCGCATTTCAGTCATTGTGCCATTCATTGCATCCATTAAAACCACAAACAGTAAACTCAAAATGGTGTGTCTGATGATAGGATGGGCACACCTATAAAAAGGATTACCAGATTTAGCAAATAAAAATACCAAATGCTCAGTTAAATTTGAATTTCAGATAAATGATACATAAGTTTTAATATAAGTATGTCCCACGCAATATGTGGGAATACTTAATACTAAAAAATTATGCATCATTTATATGAAATTTAAATTTAACTGGGCATCCTGTATTTAATTTGGCAATCTTAACTATAAAAGCAAGGCTTTCTAAACAGTGCACTATTTAGAAAGTAGATTATAATTGAGGTGTAGAAATTTTTACAGAGAAAACAGTAGAACTTAATTTTTTTGTTAACCTTAAAACAACCTTACCATCTTAAAAATTTGTAAATCTTTTTTTTCTCTTCACAGAATGATAATTTATAATATTATATTTAGATATGACTTTGCTCAGTAATTCATGATTATAGGTCCTGGACAGAATATTCTTGAACAATATAAAGCTCAGTTCATATCATAATAATTGGTGAGTGTCTGTCTGTCCCTCTGACTATGCATGAAGGACAGAGAATTTTTTAAAATTTATTCTCCTGAGTCCCAGATAGGGTGCCAAGCAGGGTGCTCAATCTATGTTGCTTGAAGGAATTTGTTCTCTAACCACTAAATTTATTTTCTCTCTTTTCTTCTAACTTTTTGTCATTTCACTTCTTTCCAGGCACAATGATAATGTTCCCTCTACAGTTTCATTTCTATTTTGAGATCTATTTCAGCGTGTACAGGGTGAAATTTCACACCATCTTAGCAATAAAAGTATAGGTGGTATTTTTCTGGCAGTATTTCTACTAAGGAATGGACTAGATTAAGTCTGGATAGTTGAGAGTGACTCGTCTGAAGATGGGGAGAAATAGTGAAGTATTTTTTTTTTTTAATTCTACCAGGAAAGTTGTAGAAACATTTAATTTAAAATGTTTAAGTGTACTCTTGAGCACTTCACATGTATTCTTTATTATGTAATGTATATTTGCTATTATATGAATGAGTCAAGAGTTTTCTTAGGGGCCTTTAAATATATAGAAATTTTATCTTAGGCACTGTACCAACTTTTGAATTACAGACCCAAATTGCAACTCCATTGTGTTAGAATTTTAATATATAACATTATACTTTTTTAAACTCAGAATTTTATGACTAAGCAAATTGTAAGCCTTTTTATCTCCATTATCATTATCATTAGTTTCATTCTTATAATATGCTATGGTCATTTACCAGGGAAATATAAAGCAAGGGGTAGCGAGAAGCAGAGAGTGATATATAGTCTTAAGGAAGACTCAAGGTTAACAACCACAAAATAAGATTATGGTAGTCAAGAGAACAAACACCGGTTGTTTTCATCAAGCACAAAAACATCAAATTATTTTTTTCTTCTAAGTATAAGTTTCTGTTATTTGTAGTAAAGAGATGCTTACTCTACTTTTAGGTTATATTAGACATTACATTAACAAATGAAATAAAATTTTCCATTAAGATGATCAAAACAAAAGTCCAAACAAGTACATTTAATCCACCTTTTATTAATTGGAGGGTAGAAAGAAGAGGGGTAAAGGAGATAGATGAACATTTATTGAGCACCTACTGCATTCAGGCACTGTGCAAGGCAATGAGAATACAAAACCATAACCTCTGACCTAAAGTCTCTGTTTGGCTCATGGTCTAATGAAAGAGACATACAAGGAAGTAAATGATCGTGATGTATTGTAATGAAATGTTATAAGACATAGTATATTGCATGACATGGTCCTGTTTAGAATGTTATTAACTTTCTAAAGAGATTACAGGAATGTCTTCACTGGGGAGAAAATACTTGAGTTGAATTCTGAAGGAATTTATCAACTGGGCACAAAAGCATTTTATGTAGATGATATAACAGTTGCCAAAGTGCTGAGTCATGAAACAGCATTCCGTTTATTTCACTGGATCATAGGTTTCAGATTAGAAAGAATTCCAGAAAGTGGGACTGAGAAATTGAGATAGCTTAGAAATTAGAGGCCTTATATATCATAGGAAGGAGAATTTAAAGCAGGAAAATACATGGTCAGATTTAGAAAGAGAATGCTGGCAGCAGACTGGAAGGGACAAGATTGGGTTAGATGAGCAATGCTCAAGCTCTTGTAATCAGGCAACAGTTAATGAAGCCTTAAACAAGACATCAATTTGTTACCGAGATGGGCAGGATGAAGCAGATTCAAGAATTAATGAACCAAAGAACTCAACAGCTAAATATCTTGGGGAGTGGTGATAAACCTGGTTAGTATACAACAGGATAGTATTGAATAAGCTGCCATATGTCATACGTTTGCTGATTGTGTCCTATATGACTCAGATGAAAGGAAATCAGGAGAATTAACTTTGCTGATCGTAAATCTACTTACAAGGAAATGGGCTAGGGAGCTTTATATACATTATTCCAATTGACAACTTCACTGCCATCTTTTTCCTCAGGGAGTTTTATCCCATTTGGCTGAAAAAGAAACTGAAGCTCAGAGATGTTAAACTTAATATTGTAAGTTCACAGAGCTAGGAAATAATGTCATCACAGTTCCTACTGAAGTCCATCTAACCACAAAGTCCCTGATCTTTTTTTAAATTGCATAGCCTTAGGTTGACTTCAGGCTGATGTGGGTGTTTGGACCATGTTGAATAAGAATTTAATTCTACATTTGGGACACTTTAAACAATCTATCCAGGGGTATGAAGTAGGTTTCAAGAGCTTGTGTCTTTAATACTTCCTAACTAGTTTGAGAGGACTGAAGTAGATTTGTTCATACACTCACTAAAGATTTATTTAATGCCTTCTTTCTGATTTTAGTCATAATATGGAGCTATCTTGGGGTTTAGTGTCTAAGGGAAGGGGTTTGTTTGCTCTGAAAGTATAAGCATTGGTTTCCATGAAATTTAGGAGAAAACTAACAGATACCCCCATCGTTGAAACCACCATGTCCCAGGAGAAAAGACAGAAAAATATAAATTTCATTTTTTTTCTCACATGTTTTTTCAAAAAATCATCCTTTTTTCTCCTTCCTTTATGTCTGCCTCTGTAGGTCTAAGTGAATTCTTTTCCTAAAATATATCACTGCAGGTGCCCCTGCTGTGAAAATGGAAAATAATGTAATGTTTTGGGCTATGGGAGAGCTGCCAAGTCCAGAGTACCAGCACTTTGAGAGTCATCCTCCGTTTATTTCCCCCTTTCCCTTTTTTGGATGTTGATGAGACGCTAGTGTAGCATGAAGCCCATTTGCTCCTTGCTGTATTTATTTTGTTAAGATTAGAGTTGCTAAGATACAGTAGTTATTTCAAATTGTTACCACTGATGCCAGTGGTCATAAAATAAAGAACTAAAATTCCTTTATTTGCTAACTCTAATAAAAAACATTCTTGAGGGGGCGAGGGAGTTTTCTGGCAAAAAAATGAACAGTACGCCAAGTGGCCTATGTTATAGCACATAATTAGATCCACTAGTCCAGCTGATGTTGAGCTATTTTGATTGAAAATCAAGAGAGAACTTCTGGCTTTGAGTTGTTTATTAAATGATTATTTTTAAACAAAGGGAGTGGTCAGGTTGTGCGAATTTTGTGTTCCTTCTTCTATTTAGTGGTTTAAGCCAAAGTCTTTCTTTTTCAATCTGTTGCTAGTTATTTTTGTCTATTCAATAAATATTTGAGGAATTTGAAGTTTTAACACATTCACACAACTTCTTAAGTTGGGCCTCTTAGTTTTTGTCATCTTGAGTAGCTTAAAGCCATATGTCTCATTGTATTTATTAATCCTCTCTTTGTTTGTAATTTGTAAAGTCTTGCAACTTTATTCTTGTCAGTGACATTTTTTAGGTAATTGATAATAGATACCATCCTATGTTTCAGATTTTATTGTTATTGACAAAAACAAAACATTCTGTATTTTTTTCATAATGAATCATATTTTTAAAGCTCAGAATGTTTTCTGACCAAATTTAAATGAGCTCCAGGACATTCCTCTGCACTTGTAGGTAAATATTTTCAACTAGTACTTAAAAGAAAAACCATTAAACTATTTGGGCGGAAAAATATTCTCTGAGCAGCCAGTTTGGCAAAGGTTTGTTCTGTGAATGTGTGTAATTTCAAATTACTGTATGTTTTTATTTCACAAAAATTTCCAGCTTTCCCAGCACACTTGAAATACTAATATCCAGAGTTTCCACTGGCAATCCTTTGTTTGTCCTGGAAGAATCTTGCAATTTGGGACCAAGAAAATATTGTGTTCCCTTTGGATTTATAGACATAAACATATGTATTTCTTCTTCAGCATACAGTTCTGTTAAGGGGAAGCCAGGTTTAATGGGCAGTTTGTCAAATAATAAGAAAGCTTCATCAAAACTCATAGCACGTTTGGCTGAAAAAGTGATCTTTGATAAAATTTAATCTATTTAGAGAAAAATAAACTCTAAAATAATGACACACCCTGATGTGGTTTGATTAAAAGCAATATTTTGTGAAATCTCCATTTAAATACCTTTCCAGAGAGACTTAGAGAATATGCTGTACACCATTGAATTGTTTTTCTTAAGCCAAACTTGTGATACCCAGTGGAACCTTATTCCACAACAAACCTGTGGTTAATTGTAATTCCATTAGAGAAACTGCAAAAAGGTGCTTTCTGCCCATATCTTTGAGACAAAGTGACTCCTCAGTTTCTGTGGTTATTGCTGTCTCAAGATTTTGAGATGCCAGTGCTTTGTAGTTTCAATTCTAACATCCAAGTTCTTAGAACCTCATATCCAGAAGGTAAAATGCTTTACCACAGTCTTCAGTCTTCATATTCTATGTTGATAGTTCCTCTTTGCCCCTCAAAAAGGGCACCACCTGAATTGTATTTAATCTGACTACGCATGCTCTGGTCTAAGATTGTAAATGTACCAGGTCTCTGTCCGGTTGCATGTAATAGTGAGTGTATATTGATTGATCTATTGATCTAAAATTTTCACTTCCTCAAGTACTATTTTACTATACACTCTTGCTCTGGCTCAAGAGAAGGAATGTATATCTCTGCTTTCTTTTGAAGAGTTAGTGCTGTGACTTGACCAAGATAAAAAATTTGAGGCGAACATGGTATTCACGAATACGGGCTCCTGCCTTTTTCATGAGAGTAATATGCCTAAATAGTTGCTGGTCCAAATATGAGAGATACATAGGGAAGACTTGGACCCAACCTGCAGCTTTGAGCTAAGCCCAACTGCTCCTAGTCTCAATTAGCCAAATGCAGATGACTCATAGATATGCAAGCAAGAAATAAATGCTCATTGTCATATGTCATTGAAATTTAGGGTGGTCTATTATGCAATATTATTGTGGCAATATCTGATCATACAGTGTGCCCAGTCTAGTTTCCTAACCAATGTCTTCAAGACAATATCTACATAGGTGAGGGGGTTCTGATCTAAAGGAAGACATTTCTTTTCCTTAACTCTTTTGGTTTTATTAACTCTTTAAAGCTGCAGTTCAATTCAGCTCATATAAATTTGAAAAGTTTCAATAAAGTTATGAGTCATGTGTAATTGATCAGTGCCTGAACCTGTTACATGGTGAAATAGGAAACAAAATAAAACAAAACAGGTTTTTGCAAACATAAAATAATTTTGAAACGGAGATACACATAATCTAGGTGGAATTTTTATCCTACATATCACTTAGGCTTAAAGTTTATATATTATATACTGTAATTTTATACTGAGGTATGGTGGAACATACCATATTCCATAAATCTTTTACAGGTGCCTCTTCATTTGCATCAATGTATGACTTTTTTTTTTAATTGGTGGTGAAGGAGGAGAGGATGAATCTTAACTGAGAATATAAGCTGTTATAGTAATATCTGTCAAGTGGATTATTGACCTTAGTTCACTTAAGTTAAAGAATAATAGATTGGAAGCATATTCAAAGGTTACAATCTCTAAAGTTAAGCAAAGCCAGGCAGAGAACATAAATCAATAAAGTGGGCCAGGTAATAGGAATGGGGCATGCATGGTCAACTGGAGAATATGTGCCCCAGTTACAAGAGTTAGCTATTTGTATCCAAGTGGTTTTGTCATTCAGGCACTGTAATGCCTTTTATTTATTAAAAATTTTTTTTGAACACATAATACATACCACAAACTGTTCTAGGTTCTATAGATATAATAGCGAATAAAATGAACAGAAATATTCATGGAATTATCATTCTAGTTCATGAAACAGACCATTAAAAATGAATAAGTTCAATGGAAGTATCTGAGACTATAATAAGAAGTGCAAAGGAGGAAAAAAAAAACATAAAAGCATGATAACATAATACTTTCAACAAGACTATACCAAAGATGGCAGAGTAGGTAAACGCTGTGCTCACCTCCATTCACAACCACATTAAAATTACAACAAAACTACAAAATAGCCATCATTGAGAGTCACCTGAAGTCTAGCTGAACAAAAGCCTATACCTAGAGACACACAAAAAGGGCCACTTTAAGACTGGCAGGAGGGGCAGAGACACAAAACAAGCTGGTCCCACTCCCATGTGTAGTGGTTGAGACTCTGCTACAGAAGTCCCCCAGAGGAGCAAGGCATCCTGGTCCATGGTTCCAGAGCTGTGAAGAGAAGTCCCCACAACTTCTGTCTGTGAAAACCCATGGAGATTGTTGCTGAGTGGGACAAAGGGCAGAGGGAGTCCCAGGAGCTCCTGTTAAAGGATGCTGCGCAAATTTACTTGGTGACAGGCTCGCTTGCTCTGAGCTCCAGCACGGTGGTAGCAGCTTGAAAGGGACCAGAGACACACAGGGAGAAACAGTTTTCTGGCTTCAGGGTGAGGGCTAGAGGAGTGGCTTTCTTCCAGACAGAAGTGCTGGCAGAAGCCATTCTTCCTTTGTTGAGCTCTCCTGTATCTGGTTTGCAAACCAGGTGTGTACCATATCTGAGTCTCTATCATTGTAGCTAACATTGGTCACCCCACCTTTGTGATTCCCTGAGACCTTGCCCCTTCCAACCTGTGTGTCCACCCAAGCTGCCTCCAGAGGATTTTCCATATAAATGGCCTGTCTTGGCTCATGCTGCAACTTTCCTAAAATCTCTCAAAAGTTGACAAAAGCCAAACAAGTAGCATCTGACCTAGGCAGTCCTGTACCTCTTGCTGAGCAGCCCCAAGACCAATACTAGCGGCAGTTCGCCTCAGTTCACAGCTTGGTCTCTTGAGTCACCTTCAAGCCCAGCATGGGTGGTGGCCATCTGCAGATTGCTTGATGGCTCGTACCATGTGGCCCTGGGCAAGGCACAGATTAAGCTGAACTTGGCCTGTGTCAGAGGCTCCCTCCAAAAGCCCCAGCCTGCATATCTGGCAGCCAGCTTTGGTCTGAGCTAGAGCACCACCTGAGGTCACATTTGAGTATGACACCCACAAAAGGCAGACTGAGCAGGCACCAGAGCCCTGCAATCACAAATCTTGCTCTGTAGGGTCAGCCCTTGCACAACAGCCTTTCCATTGATCATGGCCAGTCATTACAACCAATCAGCCTGAGGGTCAGTCCCTCCCATTGATGAGCAAACAGCAACGAAGGCCCAATTACAACAGGAGGACACACACAACCTATACAAGGGACATATCTGGAGCACCCAGCTCTGGTGACCAGGGAAGACTGTGCCACTGGGACCCACAGCACACCTACTATATAAGGCCATTCTACTATGATAATTTAAGGGAGACACAGTAGCCTTTCCTAATACATAGAAACAAACACAAGTAGGCAGCCAAATGAGAAGATAAAGAAACGTCCCAAATGATGGAACAGAACAAAGCTCCAGGAAAAGAACTAAACGAAATGGAGACAAGCAATCTACCAGATGCAGAGTTCAAAATATTTTTTAGAAGGATGCTCAATGAACTTAGGAGAAGAGTAGAGGAACTCAGTGAGGACTTTAACACAGAGATAGAAAACATAAAAATGGAGGTCAAAAACAGAAAAGAACCAGTCAGAAATGAAGAATATAATGACTGAACCGAAGAAGGGGAGTATCGAATCAGCAATTTAGACGATAAGGTAGCAGAAAACACCCAATCAGAACAGAAAAAAAAAAAATCCAAAAAACAAAGATAATTTAAGGGACTCTAGGAATGCATCAAGCGTACCAATATTTGCATCATGGGGCTGCCAGGAGAAGAGAGCAAGGAAATGAAAAATTATTTCAAGAAATGATGACTAAAAACTTTGCCACCTGGTAAAGGAAATAGATGTACAAACACAGGAAGCACAGAGTCCCAAACAAGATGAACCTAAACAGGCCCAAACCAAGACACATCATAATTAAAATGCCAAAGGTTAAAGACAGAGAATCTTAGAAGCAATAAGAGAAAAGCAGTTAGTTACTTACAAGGGAGCTTCTATCAGACTGTCAGCTGATTTCTCAACAGAAACTTTGCAGACCAGAATGAATTGGCAGGAAATATCCAAAGTGATGAAAAGCAAGAACTTATAACCAAGATTAGTTTACTCAGCAAAGCTGTTATTTAGAATCAATGGAAAGATAAACTGCTTCCCAGACAAGAAAAAGTTAAAGGAGTTCATCATCACCAAGCCAGTATTACAGGAAAAGTTAGAGCAACTTCTTTAAGAAGCAGAAAGAAACAGAAAAAAGATAAAAAAAAACATGAATAATAAAAGGACAATATCTAGCAACAACTACTTTAAAAAAGTAAATGGATTAAATGCTCCAATCAAGAGATAGGGTAGCTGAATGGATAAGAAAACAAGACCCTTACATTTGCTGCCAACAAGAGTCTCACTTCAGGTCAAAAGACACAAACTGAAAGTAAAAAGATGAAAAAAAATGTTGCATGAAAATGGTAACAACCAAACAAAAAAGCTGATGTAGCAATACTTAACCAAACAAAATAGACTTTAAAACAAAGGCTATAACAAAGAGACACAAAAGGACCCAGTAATACCACTTTTGGATATTTATCTGAAAAAAACCAAAACACTACTTTAAAGGGACATGTGAATCCATATGCTCCTTGAAGCATTATTTACAGTAGTCAAGATATGGAGGCATCCTAGGTGTCATCAATCAATGAATGGATAAAGAAGAGGTGGTATATGTATGCAATGAAATATTACTCGGCCATAAAAAAGAATGAAATTTTGCCATCTGCAACAACATGAATGGACCTAGAGGACATTGTGCTGAGTGGAGTAAGTTAAAGACCCATGCCACATGTGGAACCTAGAGAACAGGATAAACAAACAAACAAATGACAAAAACATGTTTGTAGATACAGAGAGCATTTTGATGGTTGTTAGATTGGGGGTGGTGAGATGGATGAAGGGGAGTGGGGATTAAAAGGTATGAATTAATGGTTACAAAATAGTCTCATGGGGATATAGAGTATAACATGGGGAATATAGTAAGTAGTATTGTGATAGCTATGTATGGTGTCAGATGGGTGCTGGATTTATCGGGATGATCACTCATAAATTATATAAATATATAATCACCTTTTTTACACCTGAAATTGATTTAATACTATATGTTGAATATTATGGAAAAAATAAAATATTAAAAATTTAAAAAATGTGACAACAGAAAAGACTACACTATAATCCATTTAGAGAAATTTGAAACTTTTGCATTAAATAAACCTAAAAGGAAAATTTCTACTTCATTAGATAAAATATTTAAATATTTTGAAACTGTACAATCACATCTAAAACAAAAACAAAACAAAATTCAGAAGCTTTTCTATGATGATCATTGTTATAATATAGCTTGTTCAGCAGAATAAAAAAGTCAACAAATGCAGAAATAAGATTATGAATTGTATAGTTTGATTTAATAACAGATACTTAGTAGAACATATTTATATTATTAATATTCTTTACAGAATATTAAATTTTCAGTAATTGTACAAATAAAAACCTACGTCCAATTAGAAAAAGAATTTTATGCTAAATACTAATGATAAAACATTAGTGTAACTTTTATGGTTTTAACATTGTAAAATCTGTTTGAATTCTGTTGTATTTAATGGCTATAATAAATTCATTTTAAGACTACTTAAAAGACTTATTTTTTTAAAAGTTAAATCTGAAACATTCTAAAATTATTTTTATTTGACTATGAACTTATCGTCAATTATTTAGTTTAATATAAGTTTTACATTATTATAAAACAAATATGAGTACAAACTGAAAGAAATAACATAATCTATCTTAGATATAAATGATATAAAAGCAAAAAAATAGACTTTTTGAGTTTTCCTTCCACTAAACACTAGGGAAATTTTATTTTCATTTAGAAGGCTTTGGGACAATAAACACAAGTCTATTTTCCCTAATAGTGAGGTAATAGAAGTAGTTGCACTTAGAAACAAAAATGTAGAAAGCAATTTTCTTTTATAAAAAAGTTCATTACTTAAGTTTATCACAGTGATACAAAAAGGTGGTCTTTTTCTTGAGATTACAAATGAAAATTAGAAGTCCTATCATCACTTAACCACCCAACCTCAATGGATGCATCTAATCACCTCCCCATAGGAGTTGAATTGTGTAGTAAGTGGTTTCTCATATATTTTTCTATACCTGATATATAGCATCCTCATTTTTATTTAAAAAGTGAGAGCTTACTATATGCAATTGTCTTTATTTTTTTCCACTTTAACATGTCTCTTTAATATTTTCATAGTATTCTTATGCATTTGACCAGTAACAATCTGATGGATATTAAGATTATCTTTTGTAATGTTAAAATGATTTTTGGAATGAGTGGGGAACCAGCCTAAGGAAGAGAGAAGTGCAGGTAAAAGTTATGGATCAATTAAAAGTGCATAGGTTACTTAATGAAAGCAGTAAACAAGTGAAGCTCTTAAACCAGGGTGATCTTTTGGTATCAAGAAAGTTATTTTGAGATATGTATTAAAAGAAAAGTAAAAAGAATTTAAATATTAATAAACTACACGATAGCAAATAAATTGTACTGACAAATTTTGAGTAAAACTATGAAAAATATTTCATAATTTTATAGTCATCACAAGTACACAAATAAAAAGGCCAAAGATGAGTGTAGGTTGTACTTTATATTTGATTCATAATAAGCAGATATGGAATGAACATACTGGTTCTGTCATTCAGGAAGGAGTATATAAACAGGCATGTTCCTCAACTATGCCTTATGTACCCTCCAAACATTGGGGACTGGGGAGCAATGTCCACCAAATGAAAGAAGCCTCTGTCACTTGGAAAATGCTTTAACTCCTTGGTTGTATGTAAATTGTGGATTCTGAACATTTTTATGAAAAAAAATCTTAATTACCTGGAGAATTAGAAAAATTTTAAATACGTAATTTAAAATCAGGATCTACCCTCTCCTCTCTCATCATAGAATTGAATCAATTTACAAATGATGGTGTAATAATACCATCCATCTTTTTTTTTTTTTTAGTATAAATAGTAATAACATACTGAGAGTTCGAGGTTCTAGGTAATGGAACAAGAACCAACAAGGTCAAATAATTTTATCTATTAGTTTCCCCAGTATAAGAATAACTTTAAGATGGGTCGTTTTAATTCAGATAAAAACATTTGATTACAAAGTTGTTTGTTGCTAGTAAAAAATAAAGCTACTTTCGGAATCAAGATAACATATATCTATGTTACAGATTCTCTGAATCATACAGAGAAAAATGTACTCATTATTTGAGAAACATGTTTGGCCTTTTTATCAACCCTTCCTGTAATGATCCATTGTATCAATTAATCTCTAAGCTTTAGTTAAGATGAATGCTGACTTTAAACTGTAACTAATAAAGCTTATATCCCAATTCCACTTTAGAGAGGTATTTTAACTCTTTGAGGGTCTCAGGACCCATTTGTTCAATTAGTTCTTCTAAGTGCTGTATATTAGAATACTAGAGACTTTAAAGAAATTATTATAATATTGGAAAACCTAAGTCACTTTCTGTTCCATCAGCAAATAAATAATGCATTATACAGGAAAGCTTAGTTATGAGACATCCCCTCCTTTTCTAGAAGTATGAAGAAGCATTAGAAAGGTTTAAATAATAATATTGGCCTTCTACTTTTTTTCAGACTGTAAGAGATTCCACTATTAATCATTTACTTCCAAGTTAAGAGCTTTCTAAACATGCCTAACTGTAATTAATACTGTAATTTAAAGTAGATGGGCTACTTTTACTGTAATTTAAAGTAGATGAGCTATTTCCCCTACATTGGCAACTAGAAGCTTAAACAAACTTCTTTGAGGGATACTTGGGATTTTAGCAGATGATTTCAGTTCCCTGGGAAAATGATTAAAATATGCCCCCCACTGTGAAGCCTAAGGAAAAGCCAGACTTTGTGAGCTAAGTAAATGAAAGGAGGGCAAGACCAGTGGTGGAGAGAATATCTAGTAGGAATTATTACAATTCAGAAATTTGATGGTGAAAATCAACATTAGAGCACAATTTATGAAAAAAAGAAAGAATATCGCACAGTGTATGAACAGTAAATCGAATACATTTTCTAGAAAGTAATTTGATGACGTATATGTCATGATTATTATAAAGGACTTGGTAAACTATGCTTTTTGTCTTCCCAGTATTCTTCTTTGGTATTTGGAAGGGGTTTGTTTCTTTGGCAAATCCCTCTCAATTCCTTAAAATCTGATACATCTGGTCGGTCACTCAAGGCAGTTCAAAGATAGACTTCTTTGGAAATTTCTCAATGAAGGTAACAGGAAAGGATCTTTTCCTTTTAGATCATGAGCTTTAAGGAATTAGGTTTAGGAATGCAATGACCATCTTTCCTCTTGGAGAGAAACTGTGGCAGGAAAGAATGTGGGTTAGAGGCAGAAAAGAAATCATAAATAAGCAGAGCTTTAAGGTAGATCAGGGGCAAAGACTGAGAGGACTGGAAAAATGAATTTGAAGAAATACCATTATAGTAGCATCAAAAGCCATACAATACTGAGGTATAAATTTGAGGAATGTGTGTAAAACCTGTACACTAAAACCTACAAAAACTGCTGAGATAAATTGAAGACTACTTAAATGAATATAGCCATTTCCCAGGATACACTCTATTTGTAGTCAATGCTGGAAACCTAAAAGAAAGAGTAAAGGTTAAAATTTCACATTGTCCTTCAAAAAAACTTACCTTTATCAACCTAAAAAAGTATTCAATTGTGTCTTTCACTTGGGTCTGGGTTGTGTTGGAAGTAATAGGCAGAGACTTCTCTGTTCTATCATGGCTGTTTCAGAAATTATGACTGAGCAGGGCTTTCTGGATTACTCCTCTGGTAGTTATTTTTTTTTGCTCCCCTAGATACACTTTCTACTGTTTTTAAAGCATATTTGAACCTGAAAGTCTGATGTGTACAGACTGTATCAGGGGGCTCCCTATTAGTTTTCCTGTGGTGCCATAATTAAGTACCAAAGCTGTGTGCCATAAAGTAACAAATTGATTGTCTCACAGCTCTGGAGGCTTAAAGTCCAAATCAAAGAATCAACAGAGCCATACTCCTCTGAAACTGTGGAGGGAATCCTTCATTGCCTTTTCCTAGCTTCTAGTTTGTTTGCAACCTTTGGCATGCTTTGCTTGTGGCTGCATAACTCTAAAAATCTGTCTTACTTATTACATGGAGTTCTTCCTGTGTGTCTTTGTGTCTTCACATGGCCCTCTTCTTATAAGGATGCCAGTCATATTGAATGTAGGAACCTACCCTATTTCAGTATGATCTCATTTTAAGTAATGACATCTTCATGTTCCTACCTCCAAATGAGGTCACATTCTGAGGTTGCCTGGGGTCTTAGACCTCAACATATCTTTGGGAGTAAATGAGTGACCTCATAACAGTTTCCTGGCCTTTTGCTTTCCTTTTACATTAAGGCAATGGGAGTCTCTAACATGATAATAGGGAGTGGGAGGAGAGAAAAGTCTGGTATTCTGTTATTCTTCAACTTTCTTTTCAGGTCCACTGGGGGTGCACCCTTAATGAAAAATTATAGCTTCTGTCAGACCATCCTCCTTATATCAGCTGCTCTCTCCAGATGCAATGCATGGGGTGCTTAAAACTGCTTCCTCTCCTTTTTCTTTCAGACTTAGAGGTGGTAAGACTCACTTTTCTACCTTTGCTAGCCTCTAAAATACTACATACTTGTTGGTTTTCCTGACATCTATTTACACATTTGAAAATAGTACCGTTTATGAAACTCTCTTGTTAGTTGAGAATGTTCCATCATTTCCCTGTTGGGACCCTAACACATATAATTCCCATTTGATAGATAAACCAAGTCTGGAGAAGAGAAATGATTTTTCTCAAGGTTGTAAAATTTACATAACTTGTGGACCTCCGATCCTTTAATAATGCCCTTTGGCACAATACAGGCCATTGGAGAAGGAGTTACTTCAATGGTAAAAATGTAAGCTCTTTAGATTTTTATTTAAAGTTCAGTTTCATTAATTTTGGATAAAAACTCAAAAATCAGATGTCCATGAGCAGAAAATATTATATTTTAATTTAGTTCTCTTTTTCACTGTTTGAAATAAAAGACTTTAGATGGTCAAAACGTTGAATTATTCAACAAGAGTCAATCCTAATTCTGAAAAATCAAACCCATGACTATTGCTTAAAAAAATTTTTTTTTAATTTTATTCTATTAGTTTCAAGTATACAGTACATTGGTTTTGCTTTTAAATTGAGACTAAGCACAGTGTAGCTTTTTCTTGACTGTTCTGTTAATTGTCCCTTCTTACATCATACTCTAACATCTATGCTTCAAAAATAGTACATGTAGCACACCTATGCTATATCTGACACCACAAATTCACTCTCTCATCAGCATCTCAGATGAAACTTCTTTTAATGGTTTGTAACTGTGTTTTTATTGCTTCACTCTCTACTTCCTGATTGTTAATGTAGATTTGAATCCTCTTCTCTTGGTAATTATCCCACCATCACTCCTAATTTTTCAAGATTATTAACTCAAGCACCCAGAATATATAGAGACTGGATAAGGGCAGTGATTAAAAGCGTGGGCATTGGAGTCAGAGAAACATAAGTTTGAGGCCTGTGACTTGGAAAGTAATCTAACCTCTTAAAGGCCTGTGTTTTTTTTTCTTTGTTTTTTAGTTAGTTAGTTTAGTTAGTTTAGTTAGTTAGTTAGTTAGTTAGTTTTTCATTAGGTGAAAGAAGTAATGCCACTCACTTACAGTGTGCCATGAAAGATTGAATACTGCATCTAAAGTCATCAGCACAGTCTTTGGTACATAGAGGAGTTCAATGAATGAAAGCCGTTTACTTAAAGTGTTATTGAATGAGCTTTCTTTAACTTTTAATAATTTCTACTTTTCAACAGAACCTTTAAATAAAGATGAAAGAACAAGAATTATAGTAGGAAAGGATGAAAATAGGTTTAGAAAAAATTTAATCTCTGGGATTCCCAGAAGCCAAAGCAAAATGGAAAATAAAGCACTGTTAAAACTTACAATCTGATAAAATAAGATGTGATGAGGAAAAAAAATCTAAATGAAAATAAAGTAGCTATTTATATTTAGGTTGTTTGAAGAGCATAATCAACAATGACTTTAATAAAAGCTCTTTAAAAGATGTAGAAACATTCTTAATAAGTCTCTCTCTGTAGAAATGAGAAAAGACCACCTTTAGTAAATGCAGAGGAGTTTACAACTGGGGGCGTGGTGGTGATTTAGAAGAACTGGAAGCCCATTTCATGTGGCTTTATTTACTGCAAATAAAATATTTAAAAATTATTCCTGAATAATTTGTATGTAACGTATACACACAGATGTACTAATAGGTTCAAAACAAGTAGTCATTCACTCTGTGGTTTTATGCTTATGTCACATAACTGAACTTTATGATTTCTGCATGCTCTGTGTTTATCCTACTGGGGTTATTTGAGATTCTTGGATCTCAAAAAACTTTATTATTCATTCATTCATTCATTTATATTAAGTTTATTGGGGTAACATTGGTTAATACAATTATATAATTTTCAGGTGTACATTATAATTTGACTTCTATATATTCTATTGCATGTTTACCACCCTCAAATGACTTTATACTTTTATCATTTTTTGGAAAACCCTTAGTCATTATTTTCTCAAATATGTTTTCTCTTTTTTCTGTTTTCTCCCTCAGGAACTCCAATTACACTATATTAAACTGCTTGATATCATGTCCTACAGGTCCAATGAGGCTGTTTTCTTTTTCAATATTTTTCTCTGGGCTTTGCTATAAATAATGTCTGTTGCAGTATTTTCACGTTCACGGCTCTTTTTATCTTTTGTATCTAATCCGATGTTCTTCCTATCATAAAAGTTTTAATTTAGGCATTGTATTTTTCACCTCTAAAATTCCATTTCACCTCTATTTAACTCACACCTCTCCTCATTATATTTGTGTTTCCTTTACGTTTTTGGACATTTGGAAGCAGATTTATAATAATTTTTTGTACTCTTGACTACAAATTACATATTTATCATTATGGTTTCTGTTATTAATCAATTGATTTTTCCTTCTGGTAATAGATCACATTTTCCTATATCGTCATATATCTAGTAATTTTATTTTATGCCAGACATTGTAAATTTAATGTTTGGAGTACAGATATTTTTATATTCCTTTTAAATGTGTTAGACTTGTTCTAGTGCCTATTATATTCATTGTGATCACCATAATTCTTTTACTTTTAAGCTCTTTTTGTGTGGGCCTATAGTAATATTTATTCCAAGGGTAAATTTAGCCCTTCTAAGTTGTGCCTCTTCTGGCTTTCTCCTAAATGCTCATATAATCACAGAGCTGTCTCCACTTTGGCTGATGGGAATTCAAGTAATTCTCAGCCCTAAGTAATCTCTGGAAAATATTTGGCTGATAGATTTCTGATAATTTGTATATTTCCAACAGAGTTTGCCATGCCTAACCTCATAGGTTTCATTCTACATTATAGATGATATTCATCCAAAGCCTTAAGGGGTTCCTAGGCAAATTTCTTAAATACTTCTCTATTATAGCTTCCTTCTCTTGGGCTCTCCACCCTGAAAATTCTATTCCTCCTAGGCCTCAATCTTCAACCTCTGTTTCCTCAGTTCAGTGACATTGCCTGACTTTATTTCGGTTCTTTTATTTTTTAACATTACAGTCCAGAAATTACTGCTAGTCAGAAGACCTGGGTGATGATAGTATTCATTTTGTTTGTTTCTTTTCTGTCAGGAATCATATCTCTGAAAGTCCTGTCATCCAATACCTAGAATAGTGATTTCCTATATTTTTGTCCAGTGTTCTAGTTGTTAATATTAGGTGAAAGGACAATTCAGATCCTCCTATGTCCTCATGGCTTGGAGCATTAAATTTACTATGAAGTGTTATTGCTTTTTTTATATTTTATAATTATCTTGTTACTAGCATAATCATTTTGCAATTTATCTTTTTCACAAAAAGCAAAAAAGCATTTCTTTGGAAATGATTTCAAATGTTAACATTGAAAATATAGCATATATTTTATAGCAAGATCTTGGTATTTCTTCATTTAAAAAAATATATTCATACACATACATACAGATTGCCTCAGGAAAAATGACTTGAACCTCTCTTGACCTCCCTTGACCTCTGAAAGGCCTTGGTATAGTCAAGGGAATACTAGTTGTCTCCTTAGTTGAGTTTTATTTTGGTAATTTTCAATAGTGCAGAACTGCATAACTTTTACATTCTTAGAAGTCTGTTTTGATTTAATCTTCTAAGAGTGGATATATTTTTCAGGGACCAACTCACAGCAACAAGACTCATCAAGTAACGTCTAAGAACCAAGTATCAGTTTGCTAATTTACAGAACAACCACAAAGATCCAAGTTTCTTAGTCCACATGACCAGTGCTTACTCTCATGGTAGGAGACACAACCTGAAAACTCACTGGTGAGCATGGAATTTAAGCAAAGTGAGTTAGGTGAATCAAATAGTTGCTGTCATTAGGTCATACGTTCTGTCACTAATCTATGCAACAAATATTTACTGAGCACTCTACAATATGTCATTTACTTTGCTAAGGACTCACTTTGCCAAATGCAGTGAACATGGAAAATGCAGTTCCATGCCATTAGAGTTTAGATTAACAACTGACAGGGAGTATAGCAGTATTACGAATCTTATGACAGAGAAAGTACAAGGAGCTCTAGGACTCTAGGGGTATGTATCAAGGAATAAACTAAAGTAGGCTAGGATTCAGGCAAGGCTCTCTGGTAAAGTCATATTTAAGTTGAGATATATAGGATTAATAAGAATTATTCAGATGAAGAAGGCAAGAAAACTAACCTGGTAAAGTTATTCCCCAAAGTGTAATATTCTTTTTTAGTGATAGTTGGGTAGGTTTGGAGTAGATGTGAAGGAAGAAATATAGGAGAAATCAGGGCATTACTTTTAATTTGGGGACCACCTCCACCTCACTCCAACCCCACCTAATGCCACCCTAATCTCAACACTCTGCATAGACACATTAATATACAGATCACGATTAAAACCTTCCCAACCTTGTGACTTTTGGGGTGAGATTGGGCTATCAAGAGTTAACTTAGTTGAAAAAAGCAGTTCGTGGATCTCTGTGGCTAAGAGGCCCCCCTAAGTACATATAAGCATTCCTTGATTCAGAGTGCTTGGGAAGACTCAGGAGCAACAATAGACTTGTAATGTGATTTAGCTGAGGGGAGTAATTAAGAGCATAGCTCTGGAGATGAAATAATCTTCATGTGTTGCATGTCCTTAGGCAAATCTTAGACTCAGTTTACTGAGGAATATAGTAGGACATCTGTTACAGTTATTTGTGAGACTTAAATGAGTTGATGTAAATGAGATTGAGATGAGGTATTTTAAACACATTGCCTATACTATAATGGGTACGCTAGTAAATAACAGCATTATTATTTTTCATCCTGCATCAGAGGCAGTATCCCAGAGACCTGAAAGAGATTCTATAAATCCATTCATCCATTAACCAATTAACAAATATCAAAACCTTTTTCCTGCCTCTGAACACCCTTATTTTAAATCCATCTGAAGAGCTCCATGGAGATATTTGACACGTTATGTGGAAAACACTGGAAAGACATGATCAAGATGTTTTATTTTATTGTTCTCCAAACTGAATGACAACATTAAGTGTATAAAAAATATTTTCGATAATGTCCTTTGGAACTTCTAGGTAGTGGTATTTTAGAAAAAGAGAGAGAGAGAGAGAACGTATGTGAGATCTTGGTCTTTGGAACCAAAGTCTCTTACATTATTTTGTTTTTTTTATATCTTTTTCTTCAATTAAGTAACCTTAAACAGAATGCCCCTTTATTACAAAGTATTTATAAATATTCATATTTTTCTCATTGAGGAAGTTATTTTTAACTATACATTTTTATAAATTGATTCAATTTTTTATTATTATATTTAATTATTTATAGCTACTGTCAAATTTTTAACTTATAAAGTTGAATGACATTTTATTTAAACTGTAATTGTTTTTTCAATCTAAACATTTATGTCAACTATAACTACTTTGCTTTTTTACTAATCTTGGTGATATATAGTTTTCTTTTAAAATGAATTTGGTTAATTTTTGAGACATGAATTAGTTTTCAAGCAAATTGGTAAATATCAGTCCAGATGGTACATGAATATGTCAAAATCATTAAGGTAGAAGTTTGGGAACTTTGAAGCCATGCATCCATCTTGACAAGAGGCATGGTCTGGCAATGGGATAAGATTATTGGAGCTTTGTTGGCTGAGGAACCTTCACATATGGACATGCTTGGATGGACACTGCCAACTTTTGCTACTCATAGTTTTCCTTATTCAAGCTCTCATGAATGAGCAATTCTAGCTTCTTTCTGAGCAATGTTGTATCAATAAGTTAAGTTTGGTCTCTCCCTGAAATTGCTGGCTCAGGGTTGGAGGGAGTAGAGAAGAGAGTCTTGAGCTTCTCTTTTTACAAATTTTTTCAGATGAATTATACAATGATTTTATACCTAATGTTCCCTTATTTCTAAGGTAGTGAAGGAAGCTTCATTTTTATCAAGGGAAGAAGGAAAATAAGAACTTATGGATAATCTTCAATATTGTGAGGTATTTCTATTGCATTCTAAAATAATGTAGTCTAACTTTATTATGAATTGTGGACTCTATGCTCTAATACAGATGTTTTTGAACAATATTTTTATGGCAGCTGCATAGCAGACAATTTAAGATAAAGGCCTTACTGTATGAAAACTAAGTTGTTTTTAGGAAAACAAGTTCTGTTTAGTCAAAATGGGATCTGACATGAGTATTAATCTATTCAAGGGATTAGTTCACCTTCTGAAAAGTATACTTGGGAATGGAGTATTGGCTCTAATTTCTGAGTATTCTTTTTTAAAATCATTAAATTCTCAGTATGTCCCCTGCCCTTTTGTTTTTCAGCTGATCAACAGAAAGCTATTAATTGTGGCAACTCTTTTTGCGAAGTACCTCAAGGAAATATCCACTGTAATGGGATTATTTCACTTCAGAAATGTTTTTATTTCATTTACAAAAGAACTCAAACTACTCTTACCAAACATTTAGTATCAATAAATTTATAAACTCTCATTTTATAAGAAATTATTTTTGAAACATATTGCATATGTCCACAATTAATAATTAACAATAGAAGCAATAGAAACATAGTTCTCCTTCAAACCAGAATGAGGTTTCAGCTCCTTTCATATTATGAAGGTCAAATATAAAGAAAAATTGAGGAAACTACTGTTGTGGTAAAGATTTTTAATATCCTTTTATTAATCTATCAGATGTTTAAAAAACATATATTTCGAGGATTCTGGGAAAACATGGATGAGTAAGAAATGTCCTCAGATCTCTCTCCTTGAAAACAACAATGAGCTGAACATCTAAAACTGAATAGAAAAACACCAAAACTGCACACCAGCATGTCTGAGCGTGGGATCTGCACATAAGAGCTACCATAGGTCAGAACTCCGGGTGTTGGGCGGTGGACTGGTACATAAAGAAGCTGCCTCACCAAAGCTTTTTGCAGAGGAGGGGGAAGGGTGAAGATGCAGCAACTTCCCTGATCAGCCCTGTCTGGAAGTGCTGGGACTTTTCTATGCAGACGGCAGCAGAGCTCAGTCATCAGGGCAGAAAGTAGAAAAGTGGGATGGGATCACAGAGAAACAACAGTTGATTGCTACCGACTCCAGTTGCAAAACCGAGACTGAGCTGCAGCCCCTAACCCACAACCCAGAGAGCCCCTTCCCCCATACCCTCCAAGACTGATCACCACAGAGCCCCAGGGGAATCTGAACAAATGATACTAAAGCTGTTGCTAATACTGATATGGACCGAAACTGAGAGTAGCAAGTGTGATTTAAAATCTACAAGAAAATAAGGCGTTAGGTTTCTATATAAGGCAGGGTTCCAAGAGGCTTAGACACCATCTACTTGAAACCAAAAGAAAAGCACCTTCTTTGTAGCAGGCTAAAGAGAGACTTTATATAATAAACCTTCTTTCTGGAAAAAACAGCAGAATACACTTCTATTAATGCCCAGGCAGAAAATAGTCCATTAAACACCATGAACAACCAAGGTGACAAGGCATTTCAGAAAGAAAGAGAAAAATCTTCAGAAAATGAGCTTACAGATATAGAAATACGTGACAAGTGACAGAGAATTCAGGATGGTACTTCTGAAAAAACTCTGAGTTTCAAAATGAATCATATCAACAATCTCAGAAGTTGCAAAAACAGCTAGATAAGCAGAGCAAGGAGATCAAAACCCTCAAAAAGAACCAAATAGAACTGGAGATTAAAACAACAACAACAACAACACACTGCCAGAGTTGAAAAATGAGAATAGCAAGCTTGGAAAATAGAGTTGACCAAATGGAGGAAAGGTCAGTGATGTCAAAGACAGAAATCTAGAAAATAAATCAGAAGGAAGAAGAGAGAAACTGAAGAATGAAAATAATGAAGAGAAATAAAGAACTAGCTGATACCATCAGGAGAAGAAACATAAGAATAATGAGCATTCTTAAAGGTGAGGAAAAGGAGCAGGGACTAGAAAGCATTTTCAGACAAATAGTGAATGAGAATTTCCCAAATCTAGGGAATGAGCTAGAACTTGGAATTCAAGAAGTCAACAGAACACCCAATTATCTCAACCTAAAAAGGCCTTCACCAAGACACACTGTATTAAAGTTATCAAAAATCAATGACAAAGATAGAATTCTCAGGGCAGCCAGGGAGAAGAAAATAGTAATGTATAAAGGAAAATGCATTAGATTATTATCAGACTTCTCAGTGCAGACCTTACAAGCAAGAAAGGAATAGAATCAAATATTTAAACTATTAAGTGAAAAGAACTATCAGCCTAGAATAATATATCCAGCTAAGCTCTCCTTTAGATATGAAGGAGAAATTAAGACCTTTTCAGACATACAAAAATTGAGGGAATTCTCCACTTCGAGGCCTGCACCACAAGGAATCTGAAAGGAGTCAGCTCACCTAAAACAATAACAACAACAAAGATACATAATTAGAAGTAAAATGACTATCAGACAAATAGAAGCAGAGGAGTGCAACCCTTATAAGAAAGAGACATTATAAGCTTAAACAATAAGAAAAGATTGCAATAGCAAAATAGTAATGAAAGTTCAGCATACATAGAAAAAATTGAGATAACAAGACTGAAAAGGGGAAGATTCAAAGATCCAAAGTCACAAAGGGGAAAGGAGATAAGGCACACACAGAAGAAAATGGATGACAGTATATATATAACTATCTTTTTCATATTTATAATGGTTAACCACACACAACAGAGTCAGAACTGAAGTATATAACATAAAACAAGAAGAATCAGAGGTAAAACCATAAAAGCCAACCAAAATAAAGAAAACAGAAACAAAGGACAAGAAAGCAATGGAAACATGAGCTACCAGAAAAAAGATAAATAGCTGTAAGAAGACCTCATATTTCAATAATCACCTAAATGTAAATGGACTGAACTCACCAATAAAAGGCACAGAGTTGCAGAATGGATCAAAAACAAAACCCAACCATATGCTGCCTCCAGGAGACACATCTCAGCTCCAAAGACAAATATAGACTCAAAGTGAAAGGGTGGAAAGATATTTCAAGCAAATGGCATTCAGAGAAAAGGGAGTAGTGGTACTAATATCAGATGAAATAGACTTCAAATAAAAAAGGTAAAGAAAGATACTGAGGGACACTTCATAATGATAAAGGGAATCATGCACCAAGAAGACATAACACTTATTAATATCTATGCTCCCAATCAGGGATCCCAAATATGTAAAGCAATTACTAACAGAACTAAAGGGAAACAGACCAAAACACTATCATAGTAGGGACCTAAATACCCCACTGTCGGATATGGACAGATCATCCAAAAGAAAATCAATAAGGAAATAACATCCTTAAATGACACATTAGACCAACTGGACATAATTGACATTACAGAGCCTTCCATCCCAAACACTGCTTATACATTCTTCTCTAGTGCACATGGAACATTCTCAAGAATTGACCACATACTGGGCACAGAGATAGCCTCAACAAATATAAGAGGGTTGAAATCATACCAACCATATTCTCTGATCATAATGCTTTGAAACTAGAGATCAACTGCAAAAGAAATCAGGAACCACAAATACATGGAGATTAAACAACATGCTACTGAAGAATAACTTCAGAGAAATAAAAAGAGAATCAAGAGATACATAGAAACAATGATAATGATAGTACAACATATCAAAACTTTTGGGACATGGCAAAAGTGGTCATAAGAGGAAAGTTCAATCATTACAGGCCTATCTCCAAAAACAAGAATGAGCCCAAATAAACCTAATGCTTCATCTTAAAAAACTAGAAAAGGAAGAACAAATGAAGCCTAAAGTCAGCAGAAGGAAAGAAATAATCAAAATTAGAGCAGAAATAAATGAAATTGAAAACAAACAAAAAAATAGAAAATAAATAAAAAAGAGCTTTCTTTGAGAATTTAATAAAATTGACAAACCCTGGCTAGACTCACTAAAGAAAAAAGAGAAAGGACACAAATAAACAAAATCAGGGATGAAAGAGGAGAAATTACAAGATCACAGAAATACAAAGGATCATACAAGAATACTATGAAAAAGTATATAACACCAAATTTAATAACCTAGAAGAAATGGACTGTACTTAGAAAAATACAACCTTCCTAGACTGAATCATGAAGAACTGGAAAATCTAAATAGATCAATCAGCAGTATGGAAATTGAAACAATCATCAAAAAACCTACCAAAAAGAAAAGTCCAGGGACCAGATGGCTTCAAGTGAATTCTACCAAACATTCAAGAAAATTTAATACCTTATTCTTTAAACTCTTCCAAAAAATGGAAAAGGAGGCAATACTTCCCAACTCATTTTATGAAATATTACCCTTTGATACCAAAACCTGGTAAAGATAACACAAAAAAGAAAACTACAGACCAATATCTCCGATGAACACAGATGCAAAAATCCTAATAAGATACTAGCGAACCAAATACAGCAACATATAAAAAGATTATACACTACATCAAGTGGGCTTCATCCCAGAGGCACAGGGATGGTTCAACTTATGCAAATCAATTAATGTGATACACCACGTAAACAAATTAAAAATAAAAACAATATGATATATCAATAGATGCAGAAAAAGCCTTTGACAGATACAGCACCATTTATGATCAAAACAGTACACAAAACTAGTATAGAAGGAAAGTACCTTAACATAATAAAGGCCGTATATGGACAACCCTCAGCCAACATTATACTTAATGGTGAAAAACTAAAAACCTTCCCTCTAAGATCAGGTATAAGGCAAGGCTGTCACTATTACCACTGCTATTCAATATAACTGGAGGTCTTAGCTTAGTGCAATCAGGAAAGAGAAAGATAAAAAGGCACCCAAATAGGAAACGAAGAAGTCAATAGTCACTATTTGTGGATGACATGATTCTCTATATAGAAAACCCTAAAGACTCCACAAGAACACTGCTAGAACAATAAGCAAATACAGTAAAGCCTCTGATACAAAATCAACGTTCAAAATCCATAGCATTCCTATACTCTAATAATGAACCATCAGAAAGAAGTGGAAAAAATAATTCCTTTTGCAATTGCAACAAAAAGAATAATACCTAGGAATAAATTTAACGAAATATGAAGGACCTATATAATGAAAACTACAAGACCCTATTAAAAGAAATCGAAGAAAACAAAGAAATGGAAAGATATTCTGTGTTCTTGGATTGGAAGAATCAACATAGTTAAAATGACCATATTACCTAAAGCATTATACAGATTTAATGCAATCCCCATCAAAATCTCATTGGCATTTTTTAAAGAAATAGAACAAAAAAATCATCAGATTTGTATGGAAGCACAAAAGACCCCTGAATTGCCAAAGCCATCCTGAGAAAAAAGATTGAGGCTGGAGGCATCACTCTGCTGACTTCAAATTATACTAAAAGCAACAGTAATCAAAACATGGCATTAGGCAGAAAAACAGACACAGTGGACCAGTGGAACAGAATTGAGAGTCCAGAAGTAAATCCATATTTATATGGACAATAATTTTTGACAAAAAAGCAAAAACATACAGTGGAAAAAAAGCCTCTTCAATAAATGGTGCTGGGAAAACTGGAAGGCCACATGAAAAGAATGAAAGTAGACTGTTGTTATCACCACACACCAAAATTAACTCAAAATGGATTAAGACTTAAATATAAAGATGCATAGAAGAAAACATAGAACTAAACTCAAGGACCTTGGACTAAAGAGGATTTTATGAATTTGACCTCAAAGCAAGGGAAGTAAAAGCAAAATAAATGAATGGGACTACATCAAACTAAAAAGCTTCTGCTCAGCAAAAGAAATTGTCAACAAGGTAAAGAGACAACATCTGAATGGGAAAATATATTTGCAAGCAACCACTGATAAGGGCCTAATATCCAAAATATAAAAGAACTCATACAACTCAATAACAACAACAGAAAAACAAACGATCCAATCAAAAAATGGGCAGAGGACCAGAGCAGACACTTCTCCCTAGAGGACATACAAATGGCCTACAAACATAGGAAAAGGTACTCAACATCGCTAGTTATTAGGGAAATGTAAATCAAAATCACAGTGAGATACCATCTCACACCTGTTAGAATAGCTATAATCAACAAGACAAGTAATAACAAATGTTAGAGAGGATGCAGAGTAAAAGGAACCCTCATACACTGCTCATGGGACTGCAAATTGATACAGCCACTATAGAAAACAGTACGGAGGTTCTTCAAAAAACTAAAAATTGATCTACCATATGATCTAGCAATCCCTTTACGGGGTATTTACCCCAAAGATTTGAAAACTCATATCGAAAAAGATATTTGCACACCAATGTTCATAGCAGCACTATTCACAGTGGCCAGGACATGTAAATAACTGAAGTGTCCTACGATAGATGATTGGCTAAAGAAGCTGTGGTACTTATATACAATGGAATATTACTCAGGCATAAGAAGAGATGAAATACTGCTACTTGCAACAATCTGGATGCACCTCAAGATAATCACGCTAAGTGAAATAAGCCAGACTGAAAAAGTAGAAAATCACATGATATCACTTATATATGGGATATAAACCTAAAAGCAACAAATGAGCAGGACAAACAGAGACTCAGGGACATGGACAATGGACTATCAGAGGGGTAGGGAGTAAGGGAGAAGGGGAGAGGTAGATGGGGTAAAAGCCGTCAAATATAGAGGGGTAAGGGGACGATGAAGTGGGTAAAGGGGATCAAATATATGGTAGCTGAAGGAAACTGGACTTTGGGTGGTAATTACACAATAGAATATATAGATGTCAAATTATAATGCTCCTGAAAATTATATAATTATATTAACCAATGTTACCCCAATAAACTTAACAAAAAAAAATAAAAATACATATGTTTATAATAAAGAAATAAAAATGAAATAAAATAAATCCTACAAGGTGGAATTACATAAGAAAATACTTATTTTTTAAAACACTTGTAGAACTTTTATTGGAAGTATCCACATTCAATATTTACAAAAATTAAAATACAATACCAACAAATGCCAAAAAGCAGAAAATGTACAGGCCATATTTTATTATGGTAACATAAAATTAGAAATTAATGATAATTTAAAAAGTAAATGCCTAGCCAATTGAAAGTTTAAATATTATTCTCTACATTGCTATTAAGACAAAGAAGAAATTTTATTATCTTGTAGTTAAAAATTATATTGTAGTTAGAAAAGAAAGACAGTAATACTAAAATATTCAAACTTAAGCATGGATCAAATATAAACTTAGGAAAATTATTATTCTTAAGTGATAATAAGTGAAATAACTATGCAACTCAAGAAAACTGAAAATGAAAATGATCTTTAAAAAAAAAAGAGAGGAAAGGAAAACAGTTTAAAGCAGAAATAAGGATTGGAATAGAATACCAACATAAGTAAATCCAAGAGTTTATTTTTTTCTTCAGATAAGGAAAGACACTGAGAATATCGACAAAGTTCTGAGAAATAAAACAATGCAAACCACAGAATTATGTAAACAAGTTAGACATTTTAGATTATTTTCATATTCGGACTACAAAGACAGAATAGACTAACAACTTTGGAAAAAAGAGGTAGAGGTCTCAATTACCAGTTAGTTAACTTTATATTTGAGTACTTTCAAACTTCTAAGGTGAAGCTAATTCCAACATTATATAAAATATTTCAAAACATGAAAAATAAAAAAGAACAGGTTCCAAAATAATTTTTATAAACAATATGTAATCCTGAACCTAAATGATAAACTAAACAAAAAGACAAAGAAAAACAGCAATCAATATAGGGTCTGTTTCAGGGCTAAATTTTGTGTTTTATTCACTTGACAATCTGGCTGATTATTATAGTCCAAGTTTGGGCTGCTTTAATAACTGCAACTTTCTCTGCTACAGATAGTACTATTTTCTTAGTTCTACCCCAACATTTACAGAAAACTGGCTGGAATTTCACTGCTTGAGAGAACTTTCTTATATATGTACATGAGTGAGTGACTGATTTTAGTACATTAAATTTTCATTCCTAATGACATGATAGGTCATTTGTCAAAGCTGGGAAGTTGTTTACATCTCGAGGATCCCAGTTATTCATCTCATTGACCTAGCTTAGGGTTTCCAAACTCAAAATGACAGGGACTAGGCAGGCTTGTAAATGCTTAAAGGACCTGGTAGGAAGCAAAGGGAGCTGGAGAGTGTTATGCATAGATAAACGGACTTGTGGCTAATTAGTTCCAGCTAATTGGTGCCATTTGGGATGCAGATTAAGTATCATTAGATGTTTGCTTTTCAAGAGAAGTCGGAAGTCTGGCATTTCTATGAAAATTTTGTGAGTTTTAAATATTGGTAATTAAATATTTAACAAGTATTATACTACATGAACTGTGTTGCACTGGTCTTGCAAACGTTGACCAAATGTGATCCATGGGCCACCAATTTGCAAATTCCGGTCTGGTCCACTGCCTTTATTTTACAGCAGAGAGAGGTGAGGGATGACGAAGTACAAATTGGCAGCAACAAAATAGTCATGGGATGTAAAGTATGGCTTAAGGAATATAGTCAAGAATGTTGTAAAAACTATGTATGGTGCCCGGTGGGTGCCTGACTTACTGGGAGGATCACTTCGTAAGTTGTATAAATGTCTAACCACAATTCTGTACATCTGAAACTATTATAATATTAAATGTCAACTGTAATTAAAATAATTAAATAATTAAAAGAATAAAATATAATGTAATGCACCTGTTCTAAATGTCTAATGTAGTCTTGGCAAATGAAAACACCATCCTGATCAAGATGCAGAACATTTCCACTTTCCCTGAAAAGCTGCCTCCTGCCCCTTTACATCACATCTCCCACCAGCCAGCCCAGAGAACCACTAATCTGCTTTCTGTCACTGTTGATTATATTTACATTTTCTCAAATTTCGTATAAATGAGGCCATATAGTGTGTACTCTTCTGTCTGTTTTCTTTCACTCAGCATAATGTTTTTGAGTTTCATCCACACTGTTGAGTTTATTCATTTGTAATGCTGAGGTGAATTTATTGCATGAACAAACTTGTTTCTCCTGCGATGGACATTTGGATGTTTCCTATTTTTGGCCAACATGAAGAAAGCTACTATTAACATTCATATGCAGTTATTTTTGTGGACATATGTCTTCAATTCTCTTGGGTAAATACCTAGTGGTGGGATTGCTGAGTCAGATATGGTAAGTGTATGTTTAACTTTATAAAAAAACCCTGCTCAGCACATTTTGAATTGTGAGTTTAGATAGGACATGTAGCATTGCTGGAATGCAGAAACCTTATTATCCTTCTTCTAAATTCTTCCATGCTTTCCTCCAAGTTCTCATGAAAAGCATAAAAGAATATTTACTGTGTTACTGAGTTAAACTTTTTTTGGGGGCAAGATTTTGGGGAAGAAAGGAAATGAAAAAGAGATCAGAAAAGAGCACAGAAATAAATAACTAAAGAGACAGCTAGCAAGTAACATTCTGCAAAAACTCTCTGAAGAGCCTTTTGTGGCTAGGTGCCTTCTAAGTGGTGTTATTAAGGTCTCGGTCCAGGTCAAATAGTATCCCCCTCTTCATTCGACCTTCAAATATTCTTCTCACATTCCTGCCTAGCTGTTGCCAAAGGAAGTCCAACCAAAGACTGAAGTTTCGTCTAAGAAAGTCTATACAAGCAAGATGAATAAGATCCTAAGAGGACTGCCAAATCTAAGATTTACTCCAGTGATCAGTGAGACATGAAAGGTATAAACGAGGTTTCATGCAGAAGTGCATGATTGTCCCAGAGGTAGAATAACAAGTGTGCTAAGCCCAGGTAGTTCATTAAAACTTACTCAACTCAATAATTTCTCTGAAGATTACTCTAAAGAAAATATGTGTTTATGCAGTACTTATCACCTCTTTTTTCATTTTAAAAATGAGATGCTAAGACCTTTAATCCAAAGGGAAGTCTTAAAAGCTTCAGGATGACATCACAGAATTGTTTCTTTCTAGGATATTTTGGGATGATGGCCATCACTTGAGAAATGCTTTTGAATAATCCTCCTGAAAACAGTAAACTCCAATAATAAAATAATATTATCTAATTGGGAAAAATTCAATCCTTGTGTAAAGTCTGAGTTACGAGGATTTTTTTTTAAATGCAAAGTTTTGTTTTTTGTTTTTGTTTGGTTTATAAGAGTGTTTTGATAGTGTCAGAGGGGAAAAAGGCACAGCATAGAATTACTTGGCACACATTACTAAGTGATCATAGTTTTGGTTAATTTTTATATTTTTATTTTTTCAATTATGTTGACTTACAAGATTATATTAGTTTTAGGTATACAATACATTGATTAGACATTTCTATAACTTATGAAGTAAACATCCTAATAAATCCAGTACCCATCTGACACCATACAAAGTTATCACAATACTACTGACTACATTCCCCATGTTATACTCTATATCCTCATGACTATTTTATAACTATCAGTTTATACCTTGTAAGCTCCACTCTCCTTCACCAATTCCCCCATCCTCATTCTAACAGCCATTAAAATGCTCTCTGTGTCTATGAGCTTGTTTCTGGCAGGGTCTCAGGGAATCATGAGGATTGGGTGACCAGTGCTAGCTACCTTTAAAGAGACTCAGAGACTCAGATATGGTGGCCACCTAAGTCTGCAAGCTGGTGAGGGAAGCTCAACAAAGAAACAGTTCCTCTGCAGCACATCATTTCATCAGAATAACTCCTTTGAAATATAGAGTAAATATCTGATAGAAATGAATATTGATAGAGAACTGTGACACTGTTTATCAGCTTGGTGTTATAAGACACATTTGAAAAGTATTTTATGCAAACAATGTTAAACTGAAGAACGTAGGCGGGAGCCTCCAACATTAAGGAATGTTATTAAAATTATTTAATATTTAATATTTCTAGTCATTTTACTTTAAAAACCAAACTTATTATTATTTCTCCTGTAAGATCTGGATTATTTCCATTAAAAATTTTTACCAATTTTGCAAAAGGAGTTACATAAAAAGGGAAAATAAAATCTATTACTATTTGAAATGATTTATCTGCAAGAATAAAGATTCTCAGTACTTTGCCTTCCAAGGCAAACAGTAGGAATAAGTTGCCTTTTCAGGATTATATGTCTGCAGCTGTCATTCATAACTTCCAAATAAAAATTCCTATAGTTATCAGAAACATCAGATGAGAAATTCCTTGTCTTTCTCACTAATCTTATAAAAGTTAGATATTTTAACTCACAAAAAGTTGATATTAATGAATTGTTGTCTGTTTTATATATTGTGTTTCCGGATAGTAGCCTGTATTTTTGAAAATACAGGCCCTATAACTGTACAGCCTGGGTTTAAATCTTACCTTTGCCATTGGTTAGTTTGTGACCTTGGATAAGTCACTTACTCATTCTCACCATGCCTCAGTTTCCTCATCTGTAAATCAGGGATGATAATAATATTTACCTCATAGAGTTGTTGCAAGGATAAGTAAATTAATATTAAGTACTTAAAGCAATGTCTAGCATATATATTTGTATATAAATCATATACTATGTATCACTCAATTTTGATTAATATTCTTAATCAAAATGACATTGATAAAATTATCCATGATTTTATTTTCTCATAATAGATTTTTAAAAATATTTTAAAATGTTCTTCATTGGGATAGAAACCTGAAAACAACAAACAAACAAGGCAAACAAACAGAGACTCATGGACATGGACAACAGCTTGTCCATGTGGTTACCAATGAGAAGAGTGAGGTGGGGTTGATAAGGGTAAAGGGAGTTAAATATATGGTGATAGAAGGAGATTTGACTTTGGGTGGTGAACATACAAGGGAATATACATATGACATATTGAAATGTACCCTTGAAACCTATATAGTTTTATTAACCAATGTCACCCCAATAAAAAATAAGTAAATAAAGAAAGAAATAAAAAAATGTTTATATATAATACTCTTTTTAACAAAAATATAATAATACTAGTTTTAGATAGTAAGATATAAATTCTATATTATTTTCACTTTTGTTCCTGCTACATTTAGTGTCTAGAATAGTGCTTAATATGTAGTAGATATTCCATAAATATTTATTCAATGGAAAATGTTTATAATAAAAATTTTTTACTTTATACATTTGAAGATATTTTAAAGATGTTAAATATTATTCTTACGATATTACATAATATCATTTTAATGAGTAATTAACATTTCATCTTGTTAATATACATATTTCTACATCAATTCCCCTATATTTGGATATTTATGTTACTTGTCTTGCTATTATAAGTAAATATTGTGACAAGTACTCATAGCAAAATATTTGCATTCACCTCTGATTATTTTCTTAGGATAAAGCCTAGAGGTGGCTGGCTAATTAATTATATAGAATTTTAAGATTTATGATTCATTCAGTATTTATTTAGTAAATATCTACCAAATATTTAACCTGTGCTCTCTGCTAGATACTTACTTGGGGATACCATGAGGAATAAAGGAAGTGTAGTCTTGTCAAATGGATCTTATGGTAATAGTTGGTAAACTATGTGGGCTATGGATCAAATATAGGCTAATGCCGTTTATGTATTTTGTAATAAATGAACTTATTGCAACACAGTCATGCTTACTAGTTTGTGTATTATCTATGCTCTCACACTACAATAGCAGAGTTGGGTAGTTTTGACAAAGTCTATATATCTTGCAAAGCCAAAAATTTATCTGGCCCATTACAGACAAAAAGCTCACCAACTCCTGATCTAGTCAGTTATAATTTTGTCAAATCGCCCTCCGGAAACGTTCTTTTCTCAACTGTAATCCAGAAGTCTTATTAACAAGGCAAACATGTCTTGTTTTTCACTAGATTTTTTTGCCCTAAAAAACTCCAAATAAAACAAGTCATTTTAAGCATTGCATGCGTGAGTAATCACCAAATCTGAAATTAGTGGAATTGGAATTATTATAATTTATGTTAAATGAGACATGAGAAGTACTAGCTGGCCCTCAGAAGTTATATTGAACTTTCCTTATATGCACATAAGAACTGAGAAACACTGAATAACTAAGTAGCTCATATCTTCAGCTGCCTAGAAAAAAGATTTTAAAAATGCTTGAATTGTTGAAAGTAGTAGTACTTTTTTGCATATGAAATCCATTTTGTTATTCTGAAACTAACCAACATTACCTTAATAACTTATGTAAACAGAAATATCAGTTATTTGACTCCCCCCCCCCCCCAGTACTGACCTCACCCAGGCACAGTAATGATTATTTGTCAAAGTCACACTGTTTGCTTACAAGGTATGAAGGTTTTTTAGACACTATAATGACGGCTCTTGATTCACTTGATAATATTTAGAATAAGCCGTAAAAGCTGATCTCTGAACGAACAGACCACTTTTATTGGCTTTTAGTGCTATTACTACTGTCATAAGTGGAAAATTGGCCTAATGCAAGCATACTGCTCTGTCATACTACAAAACTGCTGCTTGGTTTTATGGTTTATTGAAAGTATGGTCAGGTGTGGGGATGGTTCCACTACCTTCCTGGGCTGCATAACCTGATGCCACCACAGGCTTCAGTTCACCTGAGGAACAGGAAGGATGTACTTAAAGATGAGTGGGAACTTGCTCAATGTTTTACCCATGTACTCATTTGTTATATAAATGCTTCTTGAGTCCTACTATGTGCCAGGTATAGAGGATGAAGGGATGAGACAAATTTGATTAAGATGAACTCAGTTTTAAATAGAGGTTGACAATTGAGGCCTGCTGTCTCGATTTTATTGTCTCCTCGATATTTTACTTTTCTAAATTAAATTTTTATCTTTTAATGAGATATAACATATATAATAAAGTACACAAATATTAAGTGTACAGATTGATTTGATTTTTTGTGTACACCCAAGTAACCACTACCCATCAAGATATAGAACACTTTTCAGTAACACAGACAGCTCCCTTGTACCCCCACTCCCGAAGTCAGCATCTTTTGCCCTATGAGTAACTACTATTATGACTTCTATTATTATAGATTACTCTTACTTGTTCTTTATATAAACACGATCATACAATGTATATTCTTTTATATCTAACTTTACTCAACATCATGTCTATAAGATTTATTCATTTTTTCTGTTACCAGTTCATTTTTTTTATTATTGTTGTGTGGTATTCCATTTCAAGACACAATTTATTTGCCCATTATATTGTTGGAAGACATTGAGGTTGTTTCCAGTGATTGGCTGTTTTGAATAGAGCTTCTTTGAACACTCTTTTTGTACAAGAGATAGAAATGCTCATTTTTGTTGGATATAAACCTAGGTGTTGGGTTGCTGGATCATAGAATGGCCGTATGTTAGCTTTAAGATGATTCTTAGCAGTTTTCCAAAATAGTTCCAATTTATACATCTATTGGCAGCATGTGAGAATCTGAGTTGCTTTGTGTTATGACTAGTATTTAATATTGTTGGTTGTAATAGTATTTTAATAGGCAAATGCCTTTACATGCTACATGTACAAAAAATTCAAGAAAAATATACTTTGCTTTGAAATATGTTTTCTATGTACACTTGAGCATGTGTGGGGAATACAGTTGGCCATAGAGAGGTAGTGAGAACACAAGTTCTAGACTCAGAGGGATTTAGGTTGACATCCCTATCTCAACCAATTTATAAATGAGTAGCCTTGATAAAGCTACTTATGTTCCATATGCCTCATATTCTACTTCTATAAAGCATAGCAAACCATCCCAAATCAAAGGATGGCTATAAAGGCAATTGAAATAACACATGTAAAGTAGGAAGCTAGTGTTTGGCACACAGTGGGCACTTAATAAGTAGTTCCTTTCTCCTCTTAGCAGTCTGGGAGATCAGGAAAAATAGTAAGCTGCTCTGAGAAGATTCATCTATAAATAAAATGCCTACCAGGTCTCATTTACTATTTTGTCAAGCTTTCTCCCCTCCCTAATCTCCTCTCAGTTTCTCAAGCCAGACTCCTGAATGTCTCCTACATCTTTCCTCGGCTTCTTCACTCCATGCAATAATGACAAGAACCATTTCAATTTTTTATTTAGCAAGTGCTATGTACCAAATACTGTGATAAAGCTTTGTTTCATAAGGACCCTCAAAAAAAGTACACATTATTCTTTCCATTTTACAGTTAGGAAGAAACTGAGACTGAGATGTCAAATTATCTTTGGTCACATGTAGAGTGGGTAGTAGAACTAAGATTTGAAATCAAATCTGTTTGATTCTAATGTTCATTTAACTACAAGTCTATGCAGCAAACTAGTCAGAAAGTCCTCTCGACTTTATATCCTACACATTTTTAAATATATAATTTTATCTTTATCCCCATTTTGCATACAAATCATGTACATCTTCTCAGGTTCCTTCATCAACGTTTTTCTTGCAAAATGTTTCACCCCACCATCACCTTACCCTTGGTGAGCTCCCAATCCAGATAGACTCAGAGTTAATGGTCCAGATTTGCATGAGTTTCTTGCACTACATGCTGAGTCCTATTTGCATTAAGTAGCTTCTCCATTTCTACATTTACATGAAATGCATACCATTGGGTGTGGAGTGGAGTTTTCTGAGTAGTTTCCAAAAGGCTGGATGATACAATGGCAGATAAATTCCTCACCTCTGTTCCTTTTAAGGGGAGCTCTGGAATACTATTTCTTTGTCTATATCTTCTCTAGAAGTCCCTTAGGCTACACAACTCCACCTGCCAACCCATCTGCTATGTCATGATTGGGTTCTTTTTAGAGTGGTGGCCAGCATAGTAAGGCATCATAGTACATTACATCATATTGCTTTGCATCATTTCTTTCCAGGCTTAGTGCATCAGCTTTGTAGGGCTGCTATTTGAAAAAATTACAACTTTGGTTGCTTAAAACAACATAAATTTATTCTCTCAGTCTTGAAGCGGAAGTCTAAAATCAATTTCACTGGAACAAAGTCAAGGTGTCAGCAGGGCTGTACTCTCTTTGCAAGCTCTAGGGAAACATCTATTCCTTGCTGCTTCTAGCTTCCATTGGCTATCAGCACTTCTTAACTTGTGACTGCTTCACTCCAATCTCTGTCTGCATGGTCACATCACCTTCCCCTGTTCTGTGTGTATCACATATCCCTCTACCTCTCATTTATCATTGAGTTTAGGACCCATCTAGGTAATCCCAGTTAATCTCCCTAGGTCAATACCCTTAATCACTTCTGCAAAGATCTTTTTTCCTTGCAAGGTAACATTTAGAAGTTCCAGGGTTTAGGACCTGATACCTTTGGGTAGCCATTATTTGGCTACTACACTTACCTTATTTCTTCACCTTCACCACCCTAGGTATGCACCTCTCAAATAAGCCATTGACACTTTTATCCTGGCCTCAAAGTCTGCTTTCTAGAGGAGCTGAGTGAAGGCGTTGTCTTTGCTATTAACTTAGTTCTAGCCATTACTACTTCCTTCCTATAGTCTTGCTACCAGAGGTCGTGCCGAAATTCACATCTGATTTTGTCAGTTCCTTATATAAATTTCTTCAAGAAAACCCTCTTATGGATTTGTTCAACATTCAAACTCTTTGGCTTATAGGAAAGCATTTGAGGATCTCCTGACCTATCCTATTACCTCTCAAATTTCATTATTGGACTCTCCTCAGTCTAATGATTAGGATTACATGATTTAAAGTTAAACCACATTTGCTTGAACTCTGTCTTTACCATTTACTAACCAAGGAATCTTAGGCCACTTAGTTACTCTCATTCTTACTTCCCTTAGAGTCTCTTTCACAACTGAAGTGATAAAATGAGACTACATATATGTCGGGCACAGGGTAAAAGTTCAAAAAAAAACGTTGCTTCAGTTAGGTCAGATCAAATGCAGAAATCTAAATGTCAGATAATATTTTATGTCTCTAGGTATTTATCTATGATGGTTGTGCTCCCTGAGGGATCCTCACCATTATTGCTCGCTGCCCCTACCCCACAAGTTTACACTTTCTTGTTTTTAAACTCAGTTCAATAATTCTCTTCTCTGCAAAGAATTCCCTGACTCTAGTAGTTGTTCAAAATGCTTGCATATATAAGCCATCAGAGTAACTTGTTTGAAATGCAGATCCTTTAGTTCCAACCACAGAAATTATGGTTTATCATATCTTGGTGGGGGAGTGGTTTCAGGAAATATTCAGTTATAAAAAGCTGTCTGGGTGATTCCAGTGTGTGTGGCCCCTTAATCTACTTTAACCCCTTGCACTGCCCATAACAAGCCCTGGCTTGGAGTGAAAGCCCTCCTGGACAGACATACCATTTAAGAAGATGTGTCCACCCAGAGGAAAGTTGATGTGTTCTCCCACCAAATCCCTAAATGGCCATATCTCTTATCTTTACAAATTAAATCTGGTAAATCAGATCATGTCACTTACATATGCTAATGATTTCCTTTCTTCTTCTAACTAAAATTTAAAACCTTCTATGATCCAGCCCCTGATCCTCTCTGTCCTCAGCTCTTATCACTCAGCCTGGCTCATTCTACCTGATTAGCCTTGAACATGGCAAGCATTCTTGTGACTCAAACTTTGCACTTGCTATTTCCCATGCTGGAAATTCTCTCCCTCTAGATATAAACATGACTCTTGCCTCATTTTATTCTGTCTCTACCAGGTGTTACCTAATGAGAAATGCCTTCCTGACTACCCTATTTATAACCTACCTCCTTCTACTCCTTAGCACTTTCATCACCAGACATACTATATATTTATTTTTTTTACTTATTGCCTGCTATTCTCTGCTAAAATACAAATTTCATGACTATTTTGTTTATTCCTTCCGCATTGACTAGAACAATTCCAGAGAAGACTAGTGCTCAGTAAATATTTGTAGATAAATGAATCTGCCAACATTGTCTCACCAATATGAAATTTAAAAAGAAGAAAAGATGAGCCTCATATTCATGGGGTGTCCAAGACAGGCCTGTCACCAAGACTAAATCTGGTAATAAGACAAAATGGAGCAGGCAACTGAAGAAGCAGTTGAATATATTCTCAGTCATCAAGAGTTTTGAGATTAGTGGCTTGGGAACCTCAGTAGAACCAAAGGTTTTTGATGGTGATTAATAAGCAAATAATAGAATCCATTTATATTGTCACTGACAGCAACATTAGGTGGTTTGGAGTATAAATTGTGCTATGGCAGGAGATGCCTTTGAATACAGCCTTATGAGGAAGAAAGACAATATTATAGATTTGAAGAAGCTCTGTAAAACAGTGCAATGCTCTGATTGATTGCTTTCTGGTTGGTCTGTATTTTCAATACACAGGGTCTGGAGGATAGTAAATGCTCAATAATGGCAGAATAAATAGTGTCTAGATTTGGTAGAAGCTGAGAATGGATAGATGCCATTATTCTTCCTGAGTACTATAAACATGTGCAAACAACAAGGACCTTGAAAATAGGCAGAGCTGAGTTCAAATCTCATATATGTCACTTACTAGCTTAGCAAATCTCAGCCTCTTTAGTTCCTGTTACCTCATCGGTACAATGGGCATAATCATGTCACCACCTCTATGGCACTTGCACAGATTAAAGGGCTTGATGCTTGGGTCAGACTCTTATAGCTATTATCATAATAAGAGCTGGCGTTGGAATGTGAATTACAAGGGGTTTTCAAGTTAGAATCCTGATTTCATCCAGAGAAGGAGAGAATAAAGAGTATGTAATGTTTATTTCTTTGAAAAAAAAAGAAGAAAAAATGAAAAGAAAAAGGATCTGAGGCAAATATGGCCAAATATTAACATCTGTAAAATCTAGGTGGTGAATAATATATTTTTTAAAGAATATGTAAAGTGTCAGAGATCAAGTAGTTAATATATGTGCTATTAATTTGATAAGATTATTAACTCTGCTTCTGATCCTTGATCTTTAGTCTTCCCACCATCCCCTCTCATACAAAAGGGCTTTACATGTTTTTGGGGAGTGGAAATACTAGCTGATGGTTTTTAAAAACGCTGAATAAAACCTGGTTTTAAAGCCCAATTGAACTGGTTTTCATGAACACAACTTTTAAAACTGTTACTACGTTCTAAAGTTCCATGAAAGCAAGGGTCATGTTTGCTTCATTTACAGTTTTTATCTTATGAGAGACTTGATGAACATTAACTAACAGGAAGAGTGATAAGGCCACTTTTATTTCTGTACTCCTACTTTACAATTATTTATGGAGTGAAGTTAACCCAATTCCCAATTATAAATTATCAAAATTTGTATTTGATTCTTCGTATATTTCCTGCCAAATTCTATTAACCTTTCTGAAAAGAAAAGTAAAAACAAAAACAAAAAAGATTTCTTTGAAGAATGACAAACATCAAGAGTTAATGGAATTGGCATAACTGAACCACGTTTTTGAAGTTTTATTGACAATGTGATGTGGGTTAAACTTAAATCACTGTGGTTCCAAATTACTTGTTTCTTACTAAGGAAAAGAATATTCTTGAAATAATTTTACTTATCTCTGTAGGAAGCACTTCCAGTGCAAAAAAATAATTTTGTCACGTATTTTAATAGTCAACATCTAGGGCTCTAGACCATCTGGGGTTTGAACCCAGCTTCCCCATCTACCGTGTATTGATCTTGCACAAATATGTTACTTATATTACTTAAGCTCAGTTTTCTCATCTATGAAGTGACAATAATAATAATGACCATCTCATTAATTTTGAGGTAATTCAGTGAATTAAAACATGCAAGTGCTTAGGACAGACTTGGGAATCAATAAATGTACATTGTTATTATTAACTAATAAAAAGAACTACGAATTTCTCAAGCAGCACTCCTCTCTCTCCCTTATCTGGACTGACCACAGCTCTGTTCCTATATATGTCACAGTGCATTACACTTTTTCTGTTTCCTTGACCTTATCTCCCACTACATTCTCCTGAGAAGGGACAATACCCTTAGCATACTGCTAGGAACATCAGGGGCTAAGAATGGCAAATCTTTGGCAAATATGCTGTCATTCTCCCCTCTGGTTCACGGCTGTGTTGCTTCCTGTTCCTCTCAGAATCCTCTTTAACACAACACTCTTAGAAGCCACTGAGAACAAATTAGACCAAATAGTTCAAGGTGTAATAATCTGTACATCCAGTTATAAAATAAATAAGTCATGGGAATATAATGTACAGCATAGGGAATAAAGTCAACAAAATTGTAATAACTGTATTGACAGATGCTAACTAGATTTATCATGGGGATCATTTCATAATGTATATAATATCACTATGGTGTGTACACCTGAAACTAATAGGATATTATATGTCAATTATATATCAATAAAAATATGTACAAATCACTGAGTCATACACTTTAAATGAGTCAATTGTATGGCATGTGAATTATATCTCAATAAAACTAATATATTTTAAAAGATGCAATGTATTTGTTGCCCATATAGTAAATGCTTATCAAATATTGAACAATATATAAAATTTCCCTTATCTATATTATTTATCATTTAAAACTTTAAAGATAATTTTTAGAGCAGTTTTGGGTTTACAACAAAATTGAGTGGGAGATAACAAAGATTTCCTCTTTACCCCCTACCCTCACACATACACAGCCTCTCTCATTATAAACATAATTCAATAGAATGGTGCTTTTTTTTTTTTTTTATCAAGAATGAATCTAACCTTCTTCCAAATGCAGATCTTGTCTTTGGCTTTCTGGCAGAATGTAGAAGTATGATATTTCCTGTTCTCCCATCTTTCACCTCTTTTTTGAATTTTATCTGATGTTTATTTTTATTCAATTTGTTAACTTTTGCCTATAATATACTAAATATTATTGTTTAAAAGATTAATAAATATTTATTAATAAACATTTCCATAAAAATTTAAAACATTAATATAATAAAAATCTTTTACTTTATGATTAATTTTACATATTTTAACCTCTTTTATACTGGTTGCTCTCTGTGGTCCCCTTATGACATAAGGCAAGTGACTTCATGTCTCTAAAGTTAAGCTTTTATTTTTATAAAATAAAGGTAATAATACCTATCTCATAGAGTTGTTGTAAGAAGTGAGATTAATACACCCTGTGATTTTCTTTTATAATATTGATAACAATTGTATTTAACTAATTATTTGTGATATGATATTTACCTTACTAGACTAGAGCCTCTAGGTTTTGTTACTCTGCTACCTTGTACCGTTGATAGTTACAGCTTCAACACTGTTCAGACATCTGGTAAACTCAATTACTGTACCTGCTATTAATAACTATTAACAACAGTTAGGGCAAATGAAGCAATTGCAAAGATGGATTCAAGCTATGCATGTCTGGCTCCTTTATTTTGAGAAATACTAAGAAAAGGAAGTTCATAAACTTGTGATTTTTTTTAGTGTATTTTGTATGTTATGTATTATTATTTTTTATATAGAAATATTTTGTATTGGGATGAATTTTCCTCTTTGAGCAATAACCCTTCTAAGCCACCTAATAATTTGACAGCAAACAAAATTCATTTCCAATATAATAGCCTATGCAATGTTCTTTTTAATGATGTCCATATGTTTAAAATTATATATTTGATGATATATATAATATTACTTTTCTTTATATATCTATTATCTGTCTATCACCTATCTATCTATCTATCTATCTATCTATCTATCTATCTATCTATAATTTCCAAATAAAGGAAAGAATACTTTTCTTTTTAAATTTTTATTCATCATATATTAACTTTACAAATATTTATTGATCACCCATTATGTTTCAGATGATATGCTGTTTTTTAAATTAATTTTTTATTTAAGTATAGTTTATGTACAATCTTATATCAATTACATTATTTTCAGGTGTACAATATAGTGATTTGACATTTTTATACCTTAAAATGTAATCACCCCCCTTAATTCTAGCAATCATTGTCACCATATAAACCTACCACAATATTATAGTATTCTTTTGTTTCTCATCCATACCCACTCCCTCCCTTCTGGTAACCATCCCTTTGTTTTCTGTTTCTATGAGTCTGTTTTTGTTTTGTTTTATATCCCACATATAAGTGAAACCAAATGGTAATTGTCTTTCTCTGCCTGACTTATTTTACTTAGCATAATACCCTCTAAATCAGAGATCCCCAACCCCTGGACCATGGACTAGTACTGGTCCATGGCCTGTTAAGAATCAGGTTGTACAGCAGGAGGTGATGGGCAGGCAAGCCAGCAAAACTTCATTTGTATTTACAGTCATTCCCTAACACTAGCATCACTGCCTCAGCTCCACTTCAGATCATCGGGAATTAGATTCTCATAGAAGCACCAGTCCCTGGTCCCCAAAATATTGAGGTCTGCTGCTCTATATCCATCCATGTTGTCATGAATAGCTAGATTTCATTTTTTTATTATTGCATAATATTCCCTTGTATGTCTATGTACCATATCTTCATCCATTCATCTATTGAAGGACATTTACGTTGCTTTCATATTTTGTCTATTATAAGTAATGCTGCAATGAACATGCAGTGCACATATCTTTTCAAATTAGTGTTCTTGTTTTCTTTGGATAAGAAGGAGAATTTCTGGGTCGTATGGTATATCTATTTTTAGTTTGTTAGGAATCTTCACACTGTTTTTCATAGTAGCTGCACCAATTTGCAGTCCCAACAGTGCACAAGAGTTCATTTTTTTCCACATCATCCCCAACATGTTATTAATTTACTTTTTGATAATAACCATTATTACTGGTGTGAGATGATATCTCACTTTGGTTTTGATTTGCATTTCCCTGCTGATTAGCGATGTTGAGCACTTTTCGTATGTCCGTTGACCAACTGTATGTCTTCTTTGGAGAAATGTCTTTTCACGTCCTCTGCACATTTTTCAATCAGAATGTTTATTTTTTGTTATTGAGTTGTATGAGTTTCTTATATATTTTGGATATCAATCCTTTATCAATATATCATTTGCGAATTTATTCTCCCATTCAGTAGGTTGCCTTTTTGTTTTGTTGAAGGTTTCCTTCACTGTGCAGAAGCTTTTTAGTTTGATGTGGTCTCATTTGCTTATTTATTTTTTTTTTCCCTTGTTCGAGGGGACATGTCCAAAAAGGTATTACTCTAGGTCAGATATTTTACTTCCTATGTTTTCTTCTAGCAGTTTCATAGTTTCAGGCCTTACATTTAAGTCTTTAGCCAATATGGGGTTTAATTTTGTATATGATATAAGGAAATGGTCCAGTTTTATCTATGTGTGTGTGTGTGTATGTATATGTATATGTGTGTGTGCATATATATGTATGTGTGTGTGTATATGTGTGTGTGTGTGTGTGTGTATCTGTCTGTTTTCTCGGCACCACTTTTTGAAGAGATTGGCATTATTCCAGTGTATATTTTTACTATGTTAGCAAGAGTTTATTTATAGGCTCTCTATTGCGTTCCAATAATCTCTGTGTCTGTGCAAGTATCATACTATTTTGATTATTATAAATTTGTAGTATAGTTTGAGATCAGGAAGCATGATACCTCCAACTTTGTTCTTATTTCTCAAGATTGCTTTGGCTATTCAGGGTCTTTGGTGGTTCCATAAAATTTCAGGATTATTTGTTCTAGTCTCAGAAGAATGACATTGGTATTTTGATAGGAATTGCATTGAACCTGTAAATTGTTCTGGGTATTTATAAAAAAAAAAAATCTAAAACACCAACTTGAAAAAATATATGCATCCTTATTTTCATTGCAGCATTATTTATAATAGCCAAGATATGAAAGTAACCTAAGTGTCCCGTGATAGACAATTGGATAAAGAAATTGTAGCACATGTGTACAATTAAATATCATTTGGCTTAAAAAAGAATGAAATCTTACCATTTGCAACAACATAGATGAACCTAGAGAGAACTATGCTAAATGAACTAAGTCAGACAGAGAAAGACAAATAACATATGATTTCACTTACATGCAAAATATAAAAATCCAAAATAAGTGAACAAACAAAACAAAAACAAAATTATGGACCAGAAAACAAACTGATGGTTGTCAAAACTGATGGTGGGTGAAAAAAAAGAAGGGATTAAGAAGTACAACTTGGTAGTTACAAAGTAGTCATGATATACAGCATAGGGAATATAGTCAATAATATTATAATAACTATGTATGGTTCCAGGCAGGTACTAAACTTATTGTAAATTAGTTTGTAAATTAATAAATGTCTAACTACTATGCTGTACACCTGAAACTAATGTAATATTGAATGTGAACTGTAATTGATAAATAAATTTATTTTTTAAATGGTATATATACATATTATGAATATATATATGAATATTAGTCAGCCATAAAATATATGAATAATAGTCAGCCATAAAAAAAATGAAATCTTGCCATTTGCAACGACATAGGTGAACCTAGAGGATATTATGCTAAATGAAATAAATCAGACATACAAAGACAAATGCCAAATGATTTTACTTACTTGTAGAATCTAAAAAGAAAATAAACAAAACAAACAAACTCATAGATACAGAGAACAAACTGATAGTTGTTAGATGGGAAGGGTGTTGGGGGGATAGGTGAAAAAGGTAAAAGGGATTAAGTACAAATTGCCAGTTACAAAAACAGTCATGGGGATATAAAGTAGAGCACAGGGAATATAGTCAATAATATAATAATAACTATGTATGGTACCACATGGGAACTAGATTTATCAGGTTGATCACTTCATAAGGTATATAAATGTCTAAAGACTATGTTGTGCATCTGAAACTAATATAATATTGTATGTCAATTGTAATTGAAAAATAAATTTAAAAATTTAAAAAGAAGTATATATAAAAAATGTTGCATTCTCTTGTTAGTATAAGGTTTTATTTTATGAAACTGAGTATGATTTGATAAAAACATATGTCCCTTATTTTATTTTCTCCTGTTTCCTACACTTCTTCATTATATTCCCTTTTCTTCATGGAAATGACAAAGCTAACCTGTATATAAAAATAGAAACAACCTTGACTTGCAAATCGCAGCCTCTTTGTACACCATTTAAGACTGTGTCTAATGTGTGTATCAACTTGTTGAAAACATCAACAGAATTCTAAATGTTTTACATCTTATAATTCATTCAAAGTAGCAGCATTTCTACTGATGAAGAAAGAGTGAAAGCTTTTTCATTTTGTAATAGGTGAAGATAAAATGATTGAATTGTTTAACCTGTTACTAACCTTAGATTTCCTTTTTTCATAAATCCCTAAATAAATTGTAGTTTAGAACTTGAGATGCTGTGAAACTTAATTTAAATCATATCCTTCATTTTCCTCCCCAAATCTTCAGCTTATTGTCTCCCTAAGATACTGAAACAAACTCTAAACATGATACTTTCTCCCTATTAACTATTGCTTCCAGAGCCCATCAGAAAATAGTATCACCTCATTTTAATTACCCAAAGTCCAAGAAATAGTCAGATCAAATTCTACAATCTATCACTTCTAACACCTTGACATTGGTTAACATACTTTTCCAAATAAGATAGTTTTTAAAAAACCATTTAATTCACTCGTACCACGTGGAGTGTACACTACAATTCCTGTGTTTCCAAACTGAGCAAAGATCTTGATCATTTACCCAGCAGGTTATATGCTGTCTTTGATGTCTCTATCTCCTTCATCCCTATAACCAGAAAGTTCTGACAATTCTAATTTTCAATGAATGCTCAAAATTTCTTTTCTCATTCATATTATCATTATTTTAATTCCAACATAAGCTGCTGCAAGCCTCCCTACCTGCTTTCCACCAATACCTTTTTTTTTCTCCAATCCACACGACTGCAAGAGTGTTTTTTCACATGGCTAATCAAGACTGTGTGAGCTTTCTCTCTGGTTCTAGTCTTATTTCCAGGTCCTGGTCCAAAATCCTCAGTGTGTCATGGCTTTAGCAATGTTTGTTGATTGACTAATAGTATATTTATTTCCTATCAAAAGCTTCTTCTGAAGTAATAGAAAATGAGTTCTCTCTGAACATTGTTTACTTTAAAAAAGAGAACAAACTAAATTTATATTTAAACACAATTCTCAGCTTATTGAGTTTAATATTGGACAACTTTAATAATTATAAAAATGATTTGCCTGGCTCTGGGTAATTATTGTAAAATGAGTCCTTACAAAAACAAAGTGAAAGAACCGAAGAGCCTAACTATTTACTTAAATATGCTATGGCAACTTGAGATAGAGGTTGTAAGATAATTGCCACAGACTGCAAAAAGACTAGATGTCTTGGTGAAAATTAATAGTTTAGATATTTGAGCCACTAGAGGGCTGTAATTAGACTACATTTCTGTTTAACCCCCCAAGTTATTTATTTATTTTCTCTTATTTCTAGTGCCAAATTCATACAATCTCTATAATTTCAATTGGGTAGACAGAAATATGAATGCTTATTATTCCACATGTCTGGAGGCCTTGTCGAGCAATAAGCATATTTGTGTAATCAGAATTTTTTGAGTTGCATTTCTTCTTGGAAGGTGAAAAAATATTTGACTTAGTGTCTCCTTTTATGTAAAATGAGGATTTAAACTTCTTTCAAGCATTTTTAAATTGTTGTTTTCCTTTCGTGGAGTAGATGTTAAGAAATTAAGTAATTTGTAAAGCATCATTCGATCACCAAAAAATAGATTTATAATTTTAATTTAATATTAAAAATTTAAATTATTATTGTAAATTCACAGGCTTCTGGTCATCAAAGTAAAATTAAGTTTAATTCATGACTGAAAAATACAGTGGATTCAGTATCCTTAATGGCTATCTGAAATACAATTTGTTTCTGGCTTAAAGCTTTTACAGAATATCTTTTATTCTTTGTTAAATTCTACTATATGAAGAGTTAAGGGGACAAATTTTTAAAAATTCTAACTATAACAAGAATAATCAAGGTCACATCTAAGGTTGACAGTAGGGTGCTACTTGCTGAATATGAGAAAGCAAGGCTGTGTGTAATATAATTTTCTTACTGGAGAGATTGTATGACTAGATAGAGATATTTGAAAATTAAAGTTAGATTTGGCATCCAAATATCCTTAGGTTTGCAGGTTTTTGGACTGTTTATTAACCATGCAAAAATATGTTGCTCTTTCTTAATCTGATCACTGTCGATTCTGCCACTGAATTATTCCTACCAACACACACTTTGATGTGATATGTTTTATTTTCAAGTGCTTGTTTTACAAAGATTAGCAAACAAAATAGGATTTCCACTTCCCCCTTCATTAGCTTTATTTTTGTTTAGTTAGAAAACTTCAAGAGGAAGATATTAAAATGATTAATCCTTATAACTCACTGTGTCTTAAATGACTGGATTTATGGGAGCTGAACTCCAACTTCTATCCCTTAAATATGAACGTAGTAATATTAGAATTTATAATTCAATCTGAACTATGTGATCACTACAATCTGTAGATAAATTGGCTTCTGAATCTTCACCTGATGTCATAACTAAGCTCTCTTTCCCATTCAAATCACCATGACTGTGCTGAAAATACTCTTTAGAGAATCCTACCAAATGAATAGGTTTAAAGAGGCATCATCTGCACTGCATGACTTCCCAGACTTTATCAGTCTCCTTTTAACTTTTTTTTTTGGTCAAAATGAGTGTAGATTATGGGTTATTGGTTATCTATCTTGAATTATATTTTGATGCTGAATCTATGATAAAGAAAAGCACTGAGTTTCAAATCAGAATACCTGGCTTGAGACCCAGTCCTATTGTATATTACCCATATGAACTTTGACCAAATTATTTAAACTTCTCTGACCTTTACTTTTTTCATCTATAAAAAAAACACAATAAGGCTTTCTGCATGGGACTTTTATGAAACTAAACTAAAACACCGATGTGCAATACATTGTAAACTGTCACCTGAAAGCCAAAGGTAAGGTGTGTGGACTTCACCTAGTGCTTTTGATCAGTCCACTTATAAGGAAATTCCAGTAGATGTAGTGAATTCCTTTGAGATTTAAAAGCAAAAAATTGGAAACAACCCAAACATCTAAAAATAGGGACTTGGTTACATACATTTTATCAATTTAATAGTGAAATAATATGTGTATAGCCATTGAAAGGATGCTATAAATCTATATTTATTAACCTATAAAGATATTTTCATTCATTTATGAGTAAAGAAAACACATTATCAAATACATCACATAACCAGATTTTGTTAAAATTACTAATTCACATGCATGTGTGTATACAAACATTGATAAACAAATATAAGACTTATAAAAAAAGTGGCAGTAGTTATCACTGGCTGTGGGCATTTGGAGTAATTTTTTTCTATTTGTGTTTTCTAATTTTTTTAAATAAACAGATTACTTATATAAAGGTTACACATGCGCACACATGCTCGAGAGATTTTGGTTTCAATCCAGAGGCTTTCTTTAATCTCTGACAATTCCTTTTCTCTCTTACCCCTTAGTATCCAGACCATGGTCAAGGCCTTGGGGTCAGCAGTCTTTTGGGTGTCAGCCTCTTTGTTTCCATTTCCCTGGCAACCATTATCCCAATTCAGAAATCATTCCTTCTCATCTGTGGATGCAAAAGCTTCCAACTAGTCACTCTATTTCCACCCTTCATCTCTATTTTTACCCTTCCTATAATCTTCATAAAAATTTTCGAATCACAAATGTTTGCTAAAGCACAGAGTTGATTCTGTTATCTATCTCCCGATCCCAACCCTACATATATTTGATGGCTTCTCTTTGTCCTAGAACATTTAGTTTATACTCTTTAGCCTGATTTTAAAAGCCCTTCATAATATAGCCAAGGTTTATTTCTTACTCTCCCACATATACCTGTTAGTTAGCCAAACATATTATTGTTCTCTGAACTCCCCAGACTTTTTTATCTCCACTTTAAACCATCATATTTCATTGGTTTGCAATGCTACTACTTATTGAAACTGTACTCATGATTTACAGCCCAACCAGATTCTCAATTTTTCTTATTTCTAGGTGTGCTCTTTCCTACCTCTGAATCTCATGTCCTCAATATTTATTTATTCATTCATTCATTTATATCATTTTTTAGTATCTGTTATGACCTAGGGGCTATCTGGATACCCAAAAATATAGAGGTAAATAAGCCAAATAGGTCCTTGTGCTTAAGAAATTAATAATCTAATACTTAATTTCTCCTTTATTTAAATCTATTGACTTATGGTGAACTTTCCTTAACTACCACTTCCCTGGCAACATCACAAATACACTGATTGTAGGTGCCTTGAGCATTATATATGTTTGATTAGCTCATAGAATCCACTATGTTATCTTACAAATAGGAGATAGTCAATAAATTTATTGATAGAAGGCCAGAGAGAAAAGTGGAATAAAATATTCATTCCAGTAACATATATATGATATATATATTTTATATATGTATTATTAACCATGTAACTTTCTGTTCAGTGTTTTTGAAAATTAAAATTAATTCCTAATCAGCATTATTAATTTAGTCTCTAAAAGGATGGGAGCAAGTTATTTCAGCTTGTTTTATACAGAAGAATCCAAGATAAGACTGATTTTCTTATGTAAACCTGAAACTAAGAGTACATTATTTTGTCAGGGAACAAGTTATGTTACAAAACTCAGATTTTATAATTTGACCTAGAATTCAGAGGCCTGAGAGTGGCTTCTTAATAATAAATGAGTGTTGGCCTACAGAATTTAGAAGTTTAACAATATACTGAATTTGGACACTCCAATGTATTCATGACCTATAAATACATTATACCTCCAAGTTGTGTTATTTTCTTAAGTCCTTAATGCGATTTTCCCTTTTCATTTAATAAATTATTCACTTAAAAATTTCCCTTGGAAAAGTGAACTCTCTTACTATCTATTAAACATCTCTATCTTTTCATGGTATAGTTTTTCCTCATTTTAAAATGAGGATATTAGCTGTTTTCCTTTTTGGGGGAGTTGGGGGGAAAGGCTGGGTAATAATTTAATGAATACACAAAAGGTATTTTCTTTCAAGATGTGTAAAAGGTCTAAATTAATATTTTTAAATGAATCTTGATGTTTTCAACTGACTCTTTACTATGATAATTTTAGCCCCAATTTGCTAAACTGTTAAAAACAAAACAAACCAACAAGCTCTGTTTTATTCTTAAGAGAAATATTTATATCTAAGGAATTGGCTATATCCATATGATGTGTGAGATTTGATTCTGAAAAATCAGAAAATTTCTTTGGTTGTAAACATTTTAGTATATTTCAAGTATAGCTGAAGAGCTTACTCTTGTCTGAATCATATTGTAAACAGGATGTGTTATTTTGTTTCTCCAACTGACTTATAAGTTCTTTAGGCACAGGAGTCATGGTATATTATTTGTATAAATATGTGCCTTGTAGGAAATCAAAATATTTGTTGGTTTGGTTTACTTAATTTTATATTATTTTGTAAAACAAATGCTTCCTATGGTATGAATGGTTTGTCTTATCAATTTGAATTTTCATATATTACTCTAAGAAATTAGTTTTAAGATGCATGTTTAGAATCTTTTTTTTTTTTAAATTGTGGTCTGAGTATACTTTTTATCCTTCAGAGAGTATATCTATATAAACTTTTTATATTTTTATGAAAATTATATTCAAGATGTTTTAGTATTCACATACACCTTTTGATTACTCTAATAGAAATTTGGTTTCCTTCATATAATGCTGAATAATCTAAATATAAAAAAGGAAATAAAATCGGTAAGTGAAAGAAGAACTAAATTGTAGATTTTCCTCTCCTATTGTCTGTTGTTTGAGATTAGACTTCATGAAGCACTTTTCTTATCTTCGGTAATGTAGCTATTTCTTTTCAAATACATGTTGGTGTGAATATTCAGTTCAGGAAGAAGAATCACTTGATGTCTTATTTAATACTACGCCTCTGTGAGTTGTCCTCTCTATTTTTTCTTGAAGTTATACACTGGTAAAACTACTGTCATTGCCCTTGCTTTTCGTCTTTGCTGCACATTTACTTTTCGACAGGCTTAAATAATAGCTAAAATGGTTGAAATGATTTATGCCTGCAGTGATGTCTTCATTTGCTCTATTCACATTCCTTTTTTTTTACTAATGGTCTGGTGAGCACCTAGTGTAGGTGCATTTTATTAGAGAGTATATTCCCTCTAAATGCTGTTCCTAAGCTGAAAGAAATGGGCCATAATCATATAAAAATAAAGTATCTCTTTGTAGAATTTACAATAAATGGAATGTCCTTATTCCTGAGGCATAGAACATAAGGGACTTTTTTTCTTTCACTATAAGGTTGCTCTTTATACTAATGTTGATTAAGTATATCATATCAACAAATGTTGTGACATATAAGAAAATGAATGAGTCTCCTAAAAATCTCAATTGAAATGAGAAAATCTTTTGCAGTTTTTAGTTTTCTACAATTTTCTTCTTTCTGTTGAGACAGAAAAGATTGGTTCCCAGTCTCTACAGATTGCTTTGCTCCTAGTTCATAAAATTGCAATTAATAATGGTGAGCTAAGACTATTCTGGATTTGATGTACTGTCTATCATTATTGAAAGAGAGTCTTTAAATCTGCTGTTTAACAACTTGTCGGGATTTTGCACTGATTAATTCATCTGGTCACAGTCTCAAGGCTGACATGGCATCTTCTAGGCCTTCCATTCCATTGGGATCAACCTCATAACTTTATAAGAAATGAACTTCCTACTTTATAGGCTTAGAAAGAAATTTCAACCGTCAGCTGTAGGATATGCCACTGGAATTTAATTTGTTGATCTATGAGAACACAGGAAATCTCATATTTTACTGAACTTTCTAAATATAAAATGTTATCAGAGAATCATAATGACTCTGACATTTGAACTTCAGTAGAAGGCCAATACATTTAAAGTAAGTGCTCTCCTTCCTGAAATGTTCAACACTCCATCAACACATGTCAGATTCTTAAGAAAATATTACCCCTTGTGAAGGAAAGCACTGGAAATTGGGTCATGGGTACTGGCTCTTAGAGAAGGCATTATTTGGGGGCCACTCAACATCTGTTCTCCCTGTGTTCTGGGGCTAGAACCCTAAATTATCACTGAAAAAGTATCTACCACCCTTTATGTAGCCTTATGGTACAGTTGGTTAAGGTTCCCTGCCCTGCTTAACCAAAAGTGGAACAACTTCTTTGTCTGTGTCTTGAGTATAGGGGATGAGAGGATGGAAAAAGTATTTGGAACTAATTTGTTCTAGGAGCAGTAACTTGAATATATTTGTTACATCTTGCTATTTGGATCGTCAGAGCTAGATTAGTTTCTGCCCCTCTAGACTTGGATTGTTCTTCTTAACTCTGAACTACCTCCAAGTCTTCCAATAAATTCCTCTTTTAATTCATTTAGCCAGAATCAGTGTCTGTTACTTTACTCTCAAGAACTATGTGATGATTAATTTTAGGTGTCAGCTTGACTAGAAATATCTGGTGGCCGGTAAAACATTATTTCTAACTGTCTGTGAGGGTCTTTCAGAAATAGATAAGCATTTGAATTGGTAGTCTGATTAAAGAAAATCACTTTCACTAGTGTGGGTGGGCATCATTCAATCCATTAAGGGCTAATAGAATGAAAGACACAGGAAGGGCAAATTTGCTTCCTGTACTTGAGCTAGGATATTTATCTTCTTCTGACCTTGGATATCAGCACTCCTGGTTCTTGGAACATCTTACTTAGATCCAGATTTATACCACTGGCTCTCAGAACTTGGGACTTGGACTGAAACTATACCACTGACTTTTTGAGCCTTAAGCTTGCAAACAGCAGATTATGGGACTTCTCAGCTTCCATGATTGTTTGAGCCAGTCCCTTATATTAAATATTCTATCTATTTATCATCTATCTATCTATCATCTGTCTGTCTGTCTATCTATCTATCTATCATCTATCTATCTCTGTCATCATCATCATTATCATCATCATCATCACCATTATCTATCATCTATCCATCCATCCATCCATCTACTTATCCTACTGATTCTGTTTCTCAGAACCTGACTAATAAAAATTATTAAAGCTTCATTTTATAACTGTTAAATTTTAATTGTAGTGTGCTATTCTTTGGTAATTCTTCACCTAATGTTCTTTTGAGAATAAAAGGTAGTAGGATATATTTTACTACAGCTTAAAATATATCTTTAGTAGGCATTCCCAGGATAAAGAGTTTATTGGAATCCAAAATGCTGACCTAAGTCTATGAAACACTCTTGGCTCTCTTCCTGGGCAAACTCCTCACACTCCTCGAATACTTCCTTTGGGTCAAGATGCTCCAGCCACTCTTGTTTGCATTTACTTCTTGGAGCATGACATGTTTTTCCTGCCTGTTCCTTCTACCTGAAATTTTATTTACTCTCTCCATCAACAAATGCCTTCTCAATCTTCAGATCTAAACAAAATCTCTAGCTGATTTTTCCTGTCAACAACTGATCTCATATATCTTATTGTTTAGTTGATAATCTTCATTTGGGTTGCCTCACAGGCATTTTACACTTAACCTGACACATCTACATCTTCTGATCTCTCATCTCCAGTCTGTTTTTCTCTCATTTTTCTCCATTAAGCATTATCATCATGCAGTATCTCAAGCCAGGAGTAAGCCTTGACATATCTTTCCATTGTCCCAAACCAATGCACCTGCCAGTCAGGTGGCTTTAAATCAAAACTAGATCCCAAATTATATTCTTCCTCTTTCACCTTCACAATTTTATCTTATCCCAGTTATTATCTTTTGTTTACTCAACAGCAATGTTTTCTATTTTATTTCTGTGTATACTCTTAACCTCGTATAATAAAAAGTGATTGCTTATATTCCTTTACTTAGAATCTCCAGTGGCTTCTAACTCCAATTAGGAAAATACATACAAACTCCTGACTGAGGCCAGCAGTGTGGTCCAACATTATTTTCAATTTAGTCACCTTCCTTTACCACTCTCCCTTGCTCACTACCTTTCTCCATAAATTTTCCCCCTTTTTTCCTTTCTCCCTTCCTTCTTCCCTTTCTTCCTTTTTTCTTTTCCTCTTTCCTTCCTTCCCATCTGTCATTCTGAATTCTCAGCCACACAGTCTTTGCACAAGCTCTTTTTCCTGTTGTAATGCTCTTCCCAGATATTTGCACATTTGGCTTCTTTTCATTTAAATCTCAACTCAAATATCTCTCTTGCTGAATGTCCTTAACCACTAATTCTAAAGGAGACTTCCCTCTGCCAATTTCTATCTCACCATCTTGTATTAAAGCTTCAAACAATTACCCCTGTAAAAGTATCTTGTTCTTGTACTTGTTTTATTTATTTATATCACTTGCAAGGGCATAATTTCACATCTAATTTCTCCTTTCAACTATGTTTAAAAACAAAACAGCATTCTATTTGGTTGTTAACTTTTCCTGACCTGTATTTTGGTTATCAGGTAACACATTTTCACAAGTTAATAAGACTAATTAAATCCAAGCTAATGATCCTGTTTCCTGTGTATACATAATAAAAAGAATCTCAAGATATGCTATTTGTGGAAATTAACAATTTAAAGTAGGCATTAGTGTGACTTAATTTTTCTAGTAAGAAAAAAAATAAAGTAAATATGGGTAAAAGGGGTCAAATATATGGTGATGGAAAGAGATTTGACTCTGGGTGGCAAACACAGAATGCAATATGCAGATGACGTACTACTGAATTACACACTTGAAACTTATATAATTTTATTAAACAATATCACCCAGATAAATTTAATTAACATAGATAAATAAATAAAAAAAATAAAAAGTATCCAAATGGAAGAATCGTTACGGATTAATATTGTCATTATAATAAAGCACTTAAATACATAAATTTCTTGAGGGCAGGAATGGTGGCATTTTCATTGTTTGAAATCTGTTTTTTGCCTAGTATATTGTCTGTAAGTTCAAGAGGCACCTCATCAAATTGTTGCTAACGAATCAAATACATATTTTGGAATTGTTTTAATGCTTATAACCTAAAATTATTTTTTGAGTAAATGAAATTTTCTTCATTTATAATTAAGGGAATTCTAGTAAATTTATAAATATCAATAAAAATGAGTAAGATTCTCACTTCTCTATCTCATTTGCAAACAAGCAGTGATCAGGAATGAGATGAGATTCCTGCATTATAAGTTTTATGATTTGCATTTTATTGAGAAGATACTTTTTTGGAACATGGCTTTTGAGACCTCTAGGCTGTTTTCCAGTATCCAGTTCTTAATATTCATTAATTCTGATTCGAGATGCCACATCATTGGTCTACATCTACACCAACTGCTCTACATCAACACTAAATAAATTTAGGGACGTTTCTTCCGAAATTATCTAAATAATGATTTTGAAATCACCAAAGACTGTAGTCACCATGTGACCACTTATAGAAAAGGAGCTATACTCAGTTTAAAATGACTATACAATTCTCATCACACTTGCTTTTTTCTTCCTGGCATTTTTTGGAAGATGAGAGAAAAGCTTGTTCATTGCTCTCTCTCTCTCTCTCTCTCTCTCTCTTTTTTTTTTTTTTTTAAAGTCAAAACTTCTCTGAGTATAAACTTTCCCATTGAGACCCACCCAATTTGTAAGTTATTGGACAGAGTCAACACCTGATTAGAAAATTATAAAACTTTGCTTTGGTACATTGAGGGCACACTTACAACCTGGGATTTTGTTTTGTTCTTCCCTTTATTTATTGTTACCATAAATAAAATGCTTTACTAAAGCAATTGCAGATAATTACAAGACAAGCAGTTCTATTTCAGCGGTCTTAATTTTACATGTTTTAGAATTAAACAATTGTCTTGACTTCACACATACATATAAATATGTGTGTATATATGTATGTATGTGTATATATGTGTGTATAGGCATATATGTGTGTATATGTGTATGTATGTGTATGTATGTCAAGGAAACAATATTTATGGAAAACTGGTTGAGGGCAAATTATAATAGTTTTTGTTTAGAGCAGAAACTCTTAGAACAGAAGTTACAAACTGGTAGCCTATGGGCTGAAATAGACTCACAAAACCTGGTTTTATTTGTCTTGCATGGTGATTTATAACTGTTGTTGTTATTATTACTTATCCTTTAGAAATCAAGAGATTTCACATAGAAATTCATATTTCCACCTTCTCCTGAAAAATCAGGAAACACTGTAAGAAATTGTGTGCACTTCAAACATTGGTGACTCCATATTTTAAACTGCAAATGGCAACAATTTAAAGGCTTCCATCCCTTTGTTTTGATATTTCTCTTCTATATCAAATGTGTAAGGTGCAAGTACTCAAATACATACCCAGAATGCTCCCTGGTTTAATGGGATATTACATGCTATCTTATTCCACCTGTATTTTTTTTTCTGCCAATTTCTATGTTCTATTAATTTTTCCTTCATAAAGTTTTTCACATTGGGCTTATCTCTTCATCCTCTCCTTGTTAGGAGTTTTATCCAGGTCATGTTTTTCTCCCATCAAGGCTACTGAATGTATTGCTGTCTTAGCCATCACCATCCGTCTTGCCTTAATTTCCTCTGTCTGTACCATCCCACTGGGCAATCTAGTTTTTACACACACACACACACACACACACACACACACACACACACACACACATACATACATACATATATATGTATATATATGCACACACATATAGATACACATATAAATATATATATTTATTTATATTTATATACTTCAACATATTTAAATCATGCCTCAACATATTAGTCTCTGCTCTCAGACTGCAGTGACAATCTAGAACCCATGTCCAACTATTTGACATAGTCAGAATTCTGTCTATTTGTCTCCTCTCATTTTATGTTAATCTATACAGAAATACCTAATTAATATGCCCAGGCCCATAACACCAAAGCAACATCTTCTATTCTCTGATGACTTTACCCCTAGCATGATCTTCTCCTCTCCACCTGTGCAAATAGATCATGACTACTTTCAAGACTAGCCTCTCTAGACCACTTTGGTCCAAAATGGCATAATACAGTTCATCTTGCCTGGCCCATATTTCAAAATCATATTTTATTTCTCTGGTCATCTTAAAACAGGGTTTCTCCAAGTATGATCCTTGGACCTTTTACTTCAGAATCACCTGTTGTGCTCTTAAACATTTATTCCTGAGTTCCACCTATAGACTCATGAATTCCTTAAGTTGGTACCTAGGAATCTGATAAATTTAAAATGAGAAGTCTAGAATTTAAGGGCAACATGACATGGTACAAGATTGCCTGATGGTTTGACAGAAAGTAAAATAGGATTCAATTAAATTTACAAGTGTATTTTCAGGTCTGCCAGTGTGTTTCTCAAACACTATTTACTGTAATTATTAATAATAGCTCTGGGTATGGCTTTAACCAGCTCTTTGACACCTATGCTGAAGCCATCAGGCCCATGGTCCATTGGAGAAAAAATGGAAGGTATTTAAGAGCCTCACATTTCAGGCAAAAGCAAAATGATTAAATGATAAGCTTCTTGAGTGCAAGATTGTGTTTCTTTCTTTTCTTTTTTAAAAAATTGTTCTTTGCTTCTCTCATGCCTTATATCCAGTACACCATAATTAATAAGTGTTGAATTGCATTGGGTAAATTGAATGAATGTTTGAAGATGAAAATTAAAAACGAACATCAGTACTCAGGTTTTCAGTAATGGTGATAACTCATTGAGTGCATGCTCACTCTGAAGTCAAGCACTGCATTCAGTGCTTCATGTAGATTATCCAAGTGAGCTCTTTCTTCAACCTTAATAAGGTATTGCTATGATCTCCTACATTTTAACAACAGAGCATATTCAGCTAGAGTGCAGAAGGGGCAAAATACACTGTGATATGAGAAGCAACCACTTTCGTCACTTATGAAAAATCTTTTGAATAACCATAAACCATTCATTTCATTTCATTAAAGAAGGGGTTAATATATTTAAAATACTGATTAATAACCATTAGAGAAGTCACCGTGACAAAGCAGTTTGAGGTACAGAACAGAATTTGTAACTGAAAGACCTATGTTCAAGATTCAATTTGCCACTTAACAGCTCTGCAAATTTGAGCAAAATCCAAAGTCCCTCTGAAACTCAGTCCTTTATAAAATCAGAACAATATTACTGCATATTAAGTTGGCATGGGGACCAACTGAAGATATTTATGTGAAACATTATGAAAATATAGAGTGCTATTACTATTAATAATTGCTCAAAATGTGAAGCAGGATCTCAAAAACTATAACTACATTATTTTGAATCATGTTTTAAAGAGGCGGGAAACACAGAAGTAATGAAATCTCATCTCCATAATCACATAAAGGAGGAATTACAGTCTTGGAATAAGGACTCAGGCTTAAGGAGTTTAAGTAACATGTCATAGTCAGAGTGCAGCTAGTAAACAGTTGAGGTGAGAATTAACAACCAGACCTGCCTAATTGCAAATGCTCTGCTCTTTCCAGAGTACCAGTTTACCTTTTTTTTTTTTTTTTTTTTTAACAAGGCAGCACATATACTTTGTCTTAACACTAAAAAGAGAGAGAGAGTTCTATGGTTGAAAACTAACTTATTCTGATAATTCCAAATAAAGATATTGTTATCTTAAGTCTGGCTCAATTTCCTTTTATGAAATATAGTAAACATGATTTGAGCGTAGCTTAAATGATGTGTCCAAAAGGGATAAAACAGGTCACCTGGGAAATTGATTTTATAGATTATAAGAATTCAAGTGAACTAAATTGTACTTAATTGTACTTGATGGACACAATTTTTCCAAAAGAAAATTCCTCAGGGAACAATTTCATTATTATTTCTATATGTGACATATATAGCCTGGTGTAATTAAAGCCAAAATAAATAATATAACTTCACTTAAGCAGTAGTGAAGAAACCTCTATCTTCATGGCCTGAGGTTCACAAGGAAAACAAAGGGAAATCTTTGATCTAAGTTCAATTTTTTACTTCCACATATTTTTTAAATATTTTATTTTAAAATTTTTTTAATGAAGAGAAGTTAGAATTTTCTCACCCTGTGACTTTTTGAAGGAAATGATTCTGAGAATACTTCATGCCTCCACCAACTTTTTTCCTGAAATAGTTTTTAATAGACATGAATTCTAGCTATTAATTTTGGTTACTGGAGCATGGGACAGAAGGAATTATGTATATTTTTTAAAAGTAAACATTTTAAAAACAAGGGTAGGGTTAAGACAGGATTACGAATAAGAGTGGACATGAGGGTATGTATCAATGTGGAAGTGTTCATTTAAATACTGTAGGTAAATTCTGAGCACAGATCATGCCCTACAAGTAACTTAAACATCTTTTCTTAAAACACTGGTGCTGTTGGAGTCACACAGTCTGGGATCAAATCCCACTCTGTCACTTCTTAATTTTGTAATTTTAGGCCATTTACTTAAATTTCTTGTGAATCTATTTTCTTATCTGAAAATTAGGAATATTACTCATTTATATGATTGTTACAATGATTCAGCATACTTATCAATATACATTGTCAATGTGGCTGATGTTATTATTGTTGTTTTGGTGTAGAACTTATTCTATATATATATATATCATACCTATATACACATATATATGTGTGTATATATGTATATATATAGGATATATATATATATATATATATATATATATATATCTCCTATGACCTTAAAAAAGAATATTGAGGAATCGCAACCACTTAAGAGTTGTTTCTTTGCAACCGAATACATTCACAAAATGGTATAAAATACACAGACAACTATTTAGATAAAATATCAGTTGGTTTTCTTTAAGAAACATTAAAGATGTTCCTAAAATGAAAAGGTTATAAAACCAAACTTTCTAGTAAATAATCACAAGTTTATACTTATATTTTCAAAAGTGACAAATTTGTACTCATCATAGGAGAACATATTGATTTGTGTGTGTATTTCAAGCGACCATCTTACGCACACTGTGCCTGTGGTTGACAGCATTCTCCCCTGGGAAGGTGGCTTCTCTAATTGCAGTGAATGGCGATTCTATTTGTAGACATTACTTCCTACAGCATGCATTCCTTTCTGTGATTATTATTTAAAATATATTTGTCCTCAAATTATTTAGTCTCCTTGGCTAAAGGAGAAAATTCTACAGTACAACAAGAACCTCACAGATAATATGTATCTGGGTTTAAAATGCATATTCTCTTACCAACAAAATACTCTGTGTTTACTGAAACATAGGGAATACAAAAAGTGTTTCAATATAAAGATCCTCAAACTACTACTTAGGCCGAGAAAGAAAAAAACACACACACAAAAGCAGAAGTACTAATATTATTTGAACTGCCAGGGCATTTGTCCTCTTTCCACACTATCTCTTGCTTACAAACAAAAACACAATTTTTACATTGACAGAAAATTGACAGCAAGAGGACTTACCTTCTTTCAACCAAGAAATGTTATTTTTATCATTTTCAAAGTGCTCAGCTGTTCTTACTTTTACCTTTTCCGGCTCAGTTTCTGACATCTAAGTGGAAACAGAATTAGTGATATAAAAAATTCATTAAGAACCCACATTTATAACATTGAGCTTTATATTTAGAGACTACTACCATATTATAGAAAAACGTTTTCTCTATAGTTTTGCAGTTCACTGTCTAATGTTAAGTCTTACATTTTATCCATTTGTAATATTTTTTAATTAACATTGAAAACTAAACCTTATATAATTGTTCATTTTTCAGCAGTAAAGTTTCCTATAAAATTTTATAATTTATGAATATAAAAGAATAACATTAACAACTAGTCACAGATCTGTAAAAACAAACATTCAGTTGATGTTTTAATGTTTTTTAATAGTCTATAGAAAAGCATGCTACAAAGATATAAATAATAATAAAACACAGAAGAATCTTTTCAGCAATTTATTGGTAAGAACCTTTTGGCCTAAGATAGGCCCAGTTGAGCTCTCTGAAGCTGTTGAGGAGACCTATCATGTACCTTCACTACACTGCATTTGACTTTCATGGCTTGCTTTAATGAGCTAGGATGTTCCATTTGAATCAGCACCTCAATATACTTACCTGTGTGTTCCAAAAAGAGGAGGCCCAAGGCGTGGGACCCGGGAGCAGCGTGGCGATGCGCTGGGCAGCCTTCCTTGTTGTCTCTCGATGTCCAGCATTCCTCTACCCTGCCAGAAGTGAGCAAAGAAGCAAATACACTCCCTCCCTGGGTGGTGCTAGATTTGTATTGCTGCCAAAAGCATCCAACTTGCGGCTGAGAGGCTTTTTTTTTTTTTTTTAAGGTAATATAAAGCCTGTGGTTCAAAACAATAAAAACCTTCTTCAGTCTAGCACTTATTTAAAATGACACTCTGCAAAATCGAGGAAAAATAATGAACTCTTTTCAAATTGACAAAGTTTCTTCAGTCCCTTTCCTTCCACACTGTCATTCATCAATTAGAGTTAATATTAAAGGATGTTGAAAAATACATTGAGAAATATACATAGACTATTTGGGTTAAAATAAAAAGAAAAGAAACATCTAAAGCTGTTTCTTTAGAAGTTCATCCTGCAGCTGACATTTTGAAAAGCAAGTTTTTCTAATATTTTATAGGAAACAAGAAAACATATCAAATTCTTTTTGAAAGTCTGCAGATGTTCCAGAGAGGATTTGAAATAACATTTCAAAGAGGATTTGTCATTAAATTCTTAGTCAAAGATAATACCATTTTCAACAGAAGGTTAACAAGAAAAAGCACAACCCTTAGCTATGCCTGATGATAAATAGTCCAACATTTCTACATGCTGTCATATTTTTTTTCATCATGAAATATAATCTTTATTTTTTGACCCAAAGTGGTTTGCCTTTTTATCTGGACAACTGCCTGTTATCTGATCTCCTTGTATCCATTTCACCTTCTTTCTCAACTTTATTTCTTGTATTTTGCTCCCAGGTTCACCGTCTTTAAAAACTACCTTGATCAGCAAATTTCTATTCTAAGAAAACTTTCAGTTTTTCTTATTATCAATAAGATAAATTTCTGATTCTTAAACAGCTAAAGAAGACCTTGAATGGTTGGATTCGATAACATAATTTTCAAACTGTGGCTTAACATCTTTCGATTTCTCCAAGGTGCCTATCCTTTACTCCAATCAAACTGTAAAGCTGTCATTCCTTAAACTTACCTGCTTCCATTATTAACATTCCAGAAATGTTTCCTCAAAAATTCCATCTCTGCCCCAACCTTGAAGCTTTCTGGATATCTGTAATGTGGAAATAATCATTCCCTTCTCTGATCTCAAGTGGGACTCTTGGCATGATTCTCTCCATTTTGGTCTTATGTAAGCCTATCTTATCTGACAAGACTATAAAACCCTTGAGAGCTCAGCCTGCATCTCAGCATTTTATTAGGCTTGCTCAGATTAGTAATGCTTAAATAAACAAAACCAGAATATCAAAATCCAATGGTGTTGTACTTTGTCCCAAAGTGAAAGGAGACATCTGATTACTTAAGTTCCTTTAGGAAGTTATACTAGCAAAGAGTCAGTTGTTTTGGATAAAGCCACCTTCCTTTGGAGGGATGACAGGTGTCCATCAGGAAGATTACCTCACCAGTGCTGACCAGGTAATTCCAGATTGACTGGTTTAAATTCAACTCCTGGAGAGGTTCAAACTGTAATTAAATTATGTTTTAAGTCTTGGTTTGTAGGTGTGAGCTTAACCTCAGTGGCCCCATTTGGGGCCTGTTGTCTCCTTTTTAACAAAGTATATGACATGAATTTTTTATATGGCATTTTCTTTCATTTTTAAGAACATCATTTAAAAAAATAAATTTATTTATTTAAATTAGTTTCAAGTAAGTATACGGTACATTGGTTAGACATCTATAATGCTCATAAAACGATCCCCCCAACTGCTCCCTCCCTCCCATGGCCCTCCACTTAGCCATCATATTAATGCTAACTACGTTCCCTCTGCCATGCTCCTAGTGCCTAACTTTCAGTTACTAATTTGTACTTCTTTAATCCTTCACCCCATTCTCCCAGCCTCCCAATACCCCTCCCCTCTGTCCGTCACCAAATTGTCCACTATATTTGTGAGTCTGTTTTTGATTAGTTTGTTCTTTTTGTTCCTTAGATACTACGTATAGGTGAACTCATATGGTATCTATCGTTCTCTGTCTGACTTATTTCACGTAGCATAATAACCTCTAGGTCCATCCATATCATTGCAAATAACAGGATTTCATTTTTTTTAATGGCTGAGTAATATTCCATTGTATATATGGGCCATAATTTCTTTGTCCAATCATCTGTTGATGGGCATTTGGGTTGCTTCCATATCTTGGCTATCATAAATTGTGCTGCCATGAATATTGGAGTGCATAGATTTTTATGAATTATTGTTTTGGTTTTGTTTGGATAAATACCCAGAAGTGCAATTGCTGGGTCAAAAGGTATATCCATTTTTAATTTTTTGAGGAACCTCCATACTGTTTTCAATAGTGGCTGTACCAATTTGCAATCCCACCGACAATGTACAAGAGTTTCCTTTTCTCCGCATCCTCACCAACATTTGCTGTTTTTTGATTTATTGATGATAGCCGTTCTGACAGGTGTAAGGTGATATCTCATTGTGGTTTTGATTTGCATTTCTCTGGAGCATCATTTTTTAAAAAATTAGACAACGTCTTAAATTCTATTCCTGTCTTTATGAGTATTAGCGACCATTTTTTTTATGAGAGCTGTAGACATTAATAAGCATTGTATTCAATTGTTTTCATCTACACCACCAAAAAAGATAATAAGAATAGGCACCAAGTACTTTTTCATGAACCAACTATATATCACTAGTGTCTTTATTGGACGTTGTATTAAGTGTATTTGATACTAATGCCAACCTTTAAACCACTATTCATCCATGTAGAGATGTACTTGGGCTACAAAGTTTTCTACCTGAGTGACAGAGTCTGCTTTGGACTGATATTTTAGTTTCCTGAGTTGGACTGGGGCTTGGGATGAATGAGATAAACCACGGTTTATGGTAAGAAGTAAAGAGAAACCAAGTCTGATAAACCTTAGGTAGAGCAGACTGAGAAACAATAGGTGGCCACAAATGAATGTCAAAAGTGACAAGCCAGCCTCAGAAGTCAGGCTGGTTTAATTAGAATCCAAGAAGAATAAACACATTTTTAAAAGAATCCCCTGTCTAAATTATGTTCATTCATACCCATTTAAAATGAGCTAAACAATTCAGACCCAGGAATGTGGTCTCACAACTCAAGTTTTCTTCATAAATTCTGGTTTTGTTTTCTTTTCTAAATAAAGCTAGTTTGAATTTTCTTATTTTATAACTTTATTTCTTTTATGCATCAATATTTCTAGTTCCTATCAAAATTTCATCTAGAGATAGAATCTTTACGTTCAAACTATTCACAGAAGGCAGTCTTTGCCAAGAGAGAAACATGTAATATAATCATGTTTCATGTTCTCATTTCTGTTAAAATAAAATCGATGCATGGAGGTACAGACTTCTTTAAGAAATAAATAATTATGTGCTATCATATTAGTATTTTTTGATTATCTTCAAAACCATCACATTGTAATTTGCCATTGTTTGTGAAACAATGAAATTATATGTATAGTGTAACAGTATGGCATTAATCAGTGTGTAGAGAAATCACCAACTCAGATTATTGGATTTGAGGACTATAATTTGTAGAGTGGGGTTTTCTTAAGAATAGTGGATTGGATCCAAATGGTATAGGAAGGTATACTACTCCTTTGAAAGTGTTTTTTGCTACAGAATGGATTCTATATTATTTAATATATTTAATTAATTATTTTAATTGTTCTAACGACTAATTATGCTATCAAATATTTTACATTTAAAAATTATTTTGGGAATTTTGTGGCCTTGATACAAAAAATACATGTGGAGTAAACAAACATTGGCCCAAAGTATCAAAGACAAAGGTAACTAAAACAAGATGATAATTTTATATTTGCAATGTATATTTTCACCGAGAAAGGTTACAACTAACCCCACAAGACATACTAATTAGAGGGTTTACTAAATGTTAGATCTCACCAAAAGTTTAGTTTTAAGAAATAACACTCAAGGATATGAGATGTATTATGTTTTATTATTGTTTTATGCCAAATCATTAGGAAAGTTGTTTACCTTGAGTAACTTATTTTTATACCTAATGAAGCTGCTTATACTGACTTAGGCCTTGGCTGTCATTGAAAAAGGTAAGAATAAATATGTGAATGACCCTTGCTGGTGGGTTTATTATGAAGATTTTTGCTTCCTAGAGATTATAGTACATCCTTAACTTAATACAGTCCATTTAGTGTAAATATTGTTATACTCCATGTGAATGTAATAACATTATAACTGTATAATTTCATTAATTTCATTTATACATTCTCTCCTTTGTACTATTATTTTCATATATTGTATATCTACAAATGTTATAATCTGACAGCCCATGTGTATCTGTGTGTGTTTAATAGTCAGTTGTCTTTTAAAGGAACTAAGAGAAGAAAAAATAATTTTTTAAATGTCTACTCCCTTACTTGTTATTTCTAGTTCTCTTCAATTCCCTCTCATAGACATGGATTTTCATTTAATTTCATTCTTTCTCAGTCTAAAAAACTTTCTCTACCATTTCTTGAAATTTAAGCCTACTGGTTACAAAGTCTTTCAGCTATTGTTTATCTAAAAATATCTTTAGTTCCTTCTCATTCATAAAGGATATTTATGCTAAATATAGAATTCTTGATTGCCAATTTGTTTCTTTCCTTCCTGCCTTCCTGCTTTGCTGTCTTCCATTTTCATGATTCCTCAACTATTTAATACTTTTTATTATATACCATATATTTTGGATGGTATATTGTAGAGCATCTGAACTATGTTTCATTCTTGTAAAAGGTTGTCAAATTATTTTTTTCTAGCAAAGAGTTAAATTACTGGTATATCTTTTGGATCCTGTCAAGCTTGGTTTATATTTTGTTGGTTGAATTGGGTCAATTTCAGTTTTTCTCTTAGTCTTACAGTGTAGCTCATGCTAAAGAATCTGATTATTCTGGCCAAGACATCCTTTTTTGGGTTTCAACTACATTCTCAAGGCGCTCGGTGAGTTATGTACACTCTGGTTGAAGCAGAGTGTCTTGTAGAGCTATATCAACCATAGTGCATGCATTTAGTGCTTAGCCCCATAGAAACTACTTTTTGCAAGGTATTTTAATTCTTCTATGCATGCATAGCTCAGCCCTTAATCCAGAATACTCTTGGTAATCTCTGCCCTTTCCTACTTTGTGGAGCTCCTTTTTCTCCAGAAGCCATGCACTGAAAATTCCAATTACTTTAACAGCCTTAGCTCCAGTCTCTGAGTCTTTCACTCATCAAGTCTACTACCCTTCTTGGGCTCTACCTACTTGCACTATGGTAGGGAAAGGGCTGCTATGTCAAGAACTGGAGCAAATTTGTAGCTCATATTTTGTGTTTCTCTACTCTCAATTACAGTACTGTTCTGCACGTTGTTCAAAGCTTAAAAATAGCTTTCTCAATTATTTTGCCTGGTTTTGTAACTATATATGAAGAGATAAAAGTCCAGTACCATTTATTCCACTGTGATCAAAAGTAAAAAGAATTTTAAAATTCCTTTGCCCTGATCCTTCCCATCAGACACCAGAGATAGCATTATTTCACCATCCCCTGGTGCAGGGCAGATAAGCCTAGAATAAAAGAGGGCTCATTTTGAGATTCAAATTTTCCTTAAGTTCACAGAACAATTGGTAGTTTGGGAACTTTTTATTGATAAATACCAAAGAATTTGAGATCACGTTTAAACCATAAATTATATATTAGTTAAGAATACAAAATTGTTTAAAAATAATGTTTGAACTTACAGCTCCTCCAAATTAAATTTTAAAAAGTGAGGAAGAAGGGAATTTGAAGGGAATGTGTGACAATGGTTTGGAAACTGGATGTTCATTAAGAACATGAACATTATTGTTTTAGATAATCCTAGAAAGATAGACAGAATAAGACCCCAGATAATCTGGAGAATACTGGAGAAGAATAAATTTTTTCCCATTTGTCTGTAAGTACTTCAATGGTTTTCAAGACTTAAGACAATCTCTGCATCCCAAGTGATAACTAAATATCAATAGCAGATGGAAATACTAGGTAGAAAGACAAATATTTCCATAATACAATGTATTATGAGTACAACTGGGGAGAATCCCAAGCTTTAAGTTTGAGAGAAGTGCTGAGGGCCAACAAACAAGAACAAAGCTCTTATCTCCCAAAAGAGATGCCATTATCAGATTTTGCACAGACAATACAACCTAGAGGCAATAGAGGGGTTATTGACTTTTAGAGAAGAAATAATGGGAAAAGAGATGACCCACAAAGGCTAGCAGGAAGTGTTTTCCCTAAGTAAAAACCAGCACTGACAAATTATCATGTACTAGATTTCTACCCAGGCAGAAAGGAAGGGGGAATTAAATAGCCTAAAATCTTCTCTTTGAAGCTGAGAGAGATTGAGTTATCTTGAATTTGTAAGTTTATTTTCCACCAAATGCTAAGCTAATATCAGTTATGGAGACTTACATGTTTTATTGATCTGAGCACATGCCTTGCTTTATATTTCCATTCCCTTTATTCTCCTGGGACTTGTAAGATGAGTTCACCAATGCAGTCAACACTCCAGGATTCCAATTTAAAATTGCTTTCTTCTTAGATAATGACCACCATCACTCATAGGGATGGTTCTAGTACCATCAGGCAACCCTGTTCCTTGGCTATAACAGATTATATCAGAAATAAATTATTTAAGCTGGCCAGTCCAGTGTCTTCCCTCACAAAATTTTGAATTGGGGTCTAATTAGGATTTAGCAACTTAAATTAGTTAGAGGTGTCTAAGTAATCGAGGGTGGTTTGTTTGATTGTGGAAAAGTAGAGAAATTAAACAATTAGGGGAGAGTAGAGTAAGTAACATATTTGTTATATATTTTCCTCATTTGTAAAGTAGAGATAATAATAATGGTACCTACCTCAGATTTGTTGGGGGGAAGCATCAAAATATAAAGAGTTGGCAAAGGCTCTGAACATAATAAACACTTAGTAAAGACTTAGCAATTACATTTGTTATGGATGGTTGGTTTTCAGCTTTATGGGGTATAGTTGATGTGCAATAAATGACATATATTTAAAGCATGAGATTTGATCAGTTTTGACACCTATAAACCTATCTCTATAATCAAGATAACAAATACCTCTATAACCCCAAAAGATTCCTCATCTCTTCATAATCTAACCCTTTCTCAACCCCCATTTCCAGACGAACACTGATCTTTTTGTCATTCCCTATAGATTAGTTTGTATTTTCTGGAATAATTTATAAATAAAATCATACAGTATGTATTCTTTTCACTAAATTCTTTAATTCAGCACAATGATGTTGAGATTCATCCATTTCATTGTGGCACTAGTCTATATCTTTTTGCATTGCATTATATGTGCATGCAATACAACAAACAAACAAGTTAATTAATAAAGTCATTTTAAAATGGAGCAGATTTGCCACCCCAGAGGAACTGCCTTGCATGTCTTATGCCTCACACCCTTGAAATATTAAAACAGAGCAAAATAACCTTTAGACTCGGCCTAAAGCAACATTGTGCCCCAAAGAAATGTTTGCAAAGGTAACAAGAAAGCAGATATTATGACTACTGAACTGATGACTACTGGACTAAAAATTAAAAACATTATTTAAAATTAACGTCACTGTTAGTTTTTCTGCACCAACAGAAATCTCTTCTTTCTATTGATTGTTTCCTTTCCCTTTCTTATAAATATCCTTGAACATTATTTGGACTTCTGCCAGAATCAATATTTCCTAAATTGCTATTTTTTGATCTCAAATAAATTCTTGTTGCATCTCACTTCGAAAGGACTTTTAGTTTTAGGTTCATAGTACCAAAATTTGTTTATTCATTCACCTGTTGATGGATATTTGAGTGGTTTTCCATTATAACTATTACATATAAAGCTGTTATGAACAATTGTGTAGAAGTCTGTAATTTTATTTTTTGTGGTTTCAGTATTAACCAAATTTTTAAAAATTAAGGAGAAAAATGAGCAAAACCTTAAAATAAATAAAATTATGATTAGGAAATACAGTTTTTAAAATGCGTCCCTTAGCTTGCAAAATTGATTTCATCCCAGAATTTCCAACTTTACCTTTAAAGGACTAGTTGACATCTAGACAGAGTTTATTTACAGTTGTCTCATCTTTATATTTGACTACTGTGAAGTTTTTGCTTAACTAAAACCTACGGGAAAACCCTACAAAGTGGGAAAAGATGGCTTATAAAATTTAAAACAGTAAGACCAGATACTACCCCTCTACCTCTCAAAATTGTATTGCACAGATGAAGAGGCATACTGTCTTCCCATAAATTTGAACTATTATTTTTAAAGATATTAAACTTTTAGTACATTACAAGTTCAACTTATTTTATTTTAAAAATAAACTGCTGAAATAGCAGGCTTGATTTCCCACTTAAAACCTAGATATTGTGGAATATTTAATGATTAATTTTAGCAATATAAACTGTTGTCTACTGAGGTTGTATTAGAAATTACTTTAAAATTATCTATTAATAAGAATATATTGAATTATTGAAATCTTATCATTTTTTAACTTTTGCTAAATTCTTAATAATTATTTAAAATTATATAAACTAATAGATATTATTGATGGAGTTTTCATCATGCTTAGAACAAAATTCTCCTTAATCAGTACAATATGTTAGTAAAATTTACCCTAAATATTAACATCTGGATATGTCTCTCTCTTTGGGGGAAAGGCATTTCTTGACATGTAATTATTTTCCTCCTGTTTTAGTTTCCTAATTGTCAAGTTCTTTGTCATCTTTTTGGCTCAGTCTTTGCTTTTGTAGTTCCAAGATCTTCTCTGCCAAGTAGGACAGATAATCATAATTCTTTTATACAGTATTTGGTCTTCCACTGACATCAGTAAAGCTTTTTTTTTTTTTTAACCCAGGAGAGAAAGAAAAAAAATATTATCTTGATCAGTCTTTTCTCTAGACCACCTCTCATGGGTCAGCCTAAAGCAGGACATTTAAATAAATTGAACTTCAAATACAATTTCAGTTTAACAGGACTTTTGGATACAAAGAGAAATTCTAACATTTGATCAGCTATTCACAAATGATGTCTGTATCCTTTAAAGAACTATAAAGCAAATAAAAATTGTAAGCTGTTATATTTGATGTTATCTGAGATAAAACAATTCTTTGAGGAGCCATAGAGACTAATTGGAAAAGAATATCGGTATATCCCTAAATTATAAAATTAACGAAGTTAAATCACATAGGACCCGCATAGGTAATGCCACAGTGGTATAAGAGTACATGATTGTTAATGTACAAATTCTAAGGGGAAAATGGGTTTTCTGGAGAAGAGATGGGCAAATTTTAATGGGTAGAAATACAAAAAATAATGGTTGAAAATGGAAAAGTGATATAGTAAAGATGATAAAGAGGGAAATTTCCCTTCCACAAATTAGGTTGATAATGTAATTTTCTTTGCCATTTTAATAAATAAAAAGTACCAGAGTCTTTTTCTTGAATTGTAAATCTCCTCTAAGATGTACAGGAAATAAGGATAAGAAAAGCTGTCCTTTACCTCATAAATCTGTTTGAAGTTAAGAAAAAAGTAAGATTGCCTCAAGATTTTTTGTTATTGAGAAAGCTGGGGAAAAGTAAAATTATTATGAATGCATTTATTTCATAGTAATAAGTGGCAGGACTGGGATTTCCATGCAAGCCATCACTATAATAGTCTGTTACATTATCATGTACTATCTCTTTGCAGCCCTCATCACGGTAGGACTATTTTAGCAAGGTTGCTTGGTTCATGCCCTTGAGTTGGCATGTGTGGTTGTCTAGGCTGAACACTGTAGAATTCTGAGGTTCATGAGATGACCTCATAAACAACATTTTATAGAATTCCTTTCCTTGTATTTTTCTAGCTGGAATGGACCACAAGATATTTTGGGGGGAGATTAGAAAAACAAAAGTATAGCAGCAGCTATACTGTTTTATTATACTAGAGCAGCAGCTATACTGTTTTATTATACTAGAGAGGTCAGGATAGCCAATTTTATAGTTTGTACACATTGTTCCTTATCTGCTGGCTCATTTCTTGGTGTGGGCAGCAGCCAGTCTGCAACCTTACATCTTCCCCAGCATTCTCCTTCAGCTTCTCCATCACCTGGTCTGGTTGTGTGTTTGGTTCCGTGATGAAGGGTACCAGCCTCTCCTGCAGGGCACCTACTTTATCAGGCTTTGAGGTAGTAAGAACCATAGGTTCCAACCCAAACGTATGGGTTCTAGCTCAAGCTCATAAGTTTCAGCTTATTCTTGTCATCCTCCACTTCACATGCATTCTTGCCTTTCCAATGATCTGCTCTGCGACTTGTAGCTCCAGCATCAGAAGCAAAAACAACAGCTTTACAGACACAAACAATCTCCCAAAATTGTGTAAGGTTAAATCTCTGTAACAGATCCCTTCATATATAAACCTCTTAGTGGTTCTACTTCTCTGATTTAACTCTAATTCATAAAGTACACCATTCATAGTTCACCATAAAATTGCACTGCCTTTTATAATCATACAGTACAGTGTCCAAGGGACAAATAGCATCTCTGAAAGTCTATATTCCCATAGCTTAAGTGACGTGAAACAATAGAAGACTGAGACTCAGATAGCAGCAATAGGAGAATTAGGAAAAATCACCAAGAGCAAAAATATGTCATTAGAGACCAAAACTAAATTCATCCACACTCTTGTATTCCCAATTACTATGTACAGGTGTGAAAGCTGGACATGAAAAAGGCTAATAGAGAATAAAATGATTCATTTGAAAGATAATGTTGAAGGAGAGCTCTATGGATACCCTGGACTACCAGAAAGATAAACAAATTAAGCCTGAAACATCACCAAAGGCAAAAATGTCACAACTTTGGGCACATTATGAGAAGACAGGGTTCTTTAGAAAAGATAATAATGGTTGAAAAAAATAGAAGGCAGCAGGAAAAGAGTAATACCGAATATGAGATGAATTAATACCACAAAAGAAGCCATAAGCATGAGTCTACATGAGCTGAGTAAAGCTGTTGAAGACAAAATATTGTGGACATCACTCATTTATAGAGTCATCTGAAGTTGGAGGCCACTCAAAGGCTCATAACACATAAGTGGCATAAAGACTAGAATCATTTGTATCTTGTTTACTGCTCCAGTAATTGGTGGGAATGTTGAATCCACAGTCAAATACATTTAAGAGTTCATTCCTCACTCCTTCATTGAGTGACACATTCACACAGCAAAGGCTCTGTAAAGCTATGCACTAAAGTAATTTGTAAGCCTTCTCCAAACTTATTCGACCATGGAATTATTTTCTAGGTATGCCTATAAATGTGGACCTGAAACTAGTGGTTTACAAAACACACTTTGAGAAACACTGAAATATATTCTGATAAGCTCAGTCATTTCACATTTGACTCTCATCATCTCTAAGTGCTATCCAAGTACAAAGTTAATGTAACTTAAAAACCCATTTAGGCAGTCAAAATTAAATGCAACCAGGGGATGTGATAATGAAAATGTAAAGAAGAAAAATGCTTGCTGATGTGCAGAGTAATTCATTCCAGCACTTTTCAGAAGATCTTAAACGACAAGAGAAAGACTGGTAGCAGAAAATGCACCATGGCATAGAAAAAGCAGTGTATTGGACTATGACAGGGAAAAAAGATGACAGAGGAAATGTTTCTTCTCCTCTCTCATTCTTTTTCCCTCTTAGTTATTAATTAGAAGGTAAATATGTGAATGGCAAAAAAAAAAAGGAATGCTATCAGGAATAAAAGGCATTAAGTATTAGATAGCTGGAACCAGGTTAGGCTTGAGTGAAAAGGAAGAAAATCAGGCTCAGAGCAGTCCACACACTTCATCTATATCTTAACTCAGGTGTTCACATGTAGATGAGATATTTCAGAGGCATGCTAGTTGTTGTAGGGCCAATCCAGACAAAATCGTAATAATAATAAACAAGGTTAATTTTTGATGCACTGGTTTTCTCTTGGTGAAACAAGCAACACTTCTCAAAAGGAGGCCTTTGGGTTGCCATAATGACTTCTCTATTGAGGACAGGAGCCCAGGACACTAAACATCCTGATGTGCAAGGGGGATCCTGCATAGTAAAGACACAACCTGACCAAATGAGTTGCCTCTCTGCTGAGACACACTGAAGGTACTTTGTCTGGTTCCATATATCTCTTTTTCAGTTCCAGTAATCTCACAGTGTGGGGCTGTGTGTAGGTCATCTAGGTATGGATCGGATTTGCTGATAAAAATTGTTGCAGAAAGATTGAATAAGGCTCAACTTTCAAGTATTCATTTACACTTCAAAAGAGGAAATAACTGCAAAGAGTCTCCAACTAATTGATAATCCAAGAGGGAAAAATACATTAAAATATGTTTCTTAGAACTGTAATGTAGTCTTTTTATATGGAGGAAAATTTTGAGATATGTACTTCCTTCGAAATTTGCTTATTTCAAATTCTACTATCTCCTTCTCTACCCTTCTACTCAAAATACCTAACCTTTCCAGGAAATCAGATATATGTGGCTAATATTTTACCTGCACAATATCAATTTTTAACCTTTGTGAATACATCTGTATAAAAACAAAGGGCCAGCAATTGACAAGACCTGGTAGGTACATTCGACTATAAATCAAGTCTCTGTCAAAGTAAAGGAAGTCTTGTCTGAACTATTAAGTTAATCTCTCTATGAAAAATAGGTGATCAGACAAAATGGCAGTCTATTATCTTTCTTTCTTGCCTCCACATGACCAAAACAAAAATATTTAATGTTCTTTTCTGGTTTATGGCATAATAATCCTTTTTGGCAATATTATGTCATATCTTAGACCAAAAGCTCCAAATGCAGAAGAATAGAAGTAGCTGATGAGTTATAACGCTAGCTGCTTTATGTATGTATATATGTAAGCTTTACATTCTGAAATGTACCATTATCTTCATCTTAAAGATAGGAACCTGATGATCAGAAGGCTAAAATATCGAATGCATTTAATATAAAGAAATAGTGGAAGTCAGAATAGACCCCGTCAGTTTAGCACCTAAGCCCATAATTTATTACTATACTCAATGATGTAGGAGTCTTTTTTAGTTTGCTAATAGGCTGTCCTGCATGAGTATGCATGTTCTAGATAGCTTTGAATATAACCAGCTATTTAACAGGCTACTTTAAGGAAAGTGTAAATAATGCCTACAATCAGGGAGGTTTTGCTTTAGTTGGAGAGATGCCATACATATAATGGCCCATGCACGTGAAAAGGTAGCCAACAAAACATGATGTGTTAGTACCAGCTGGGTACTAATATTCAATATCTCTGTAGGATTTTAGCAGGGACAAATTTTGAACATTTTTCCTATCATATATATTGCCTTTCCTTTATTCTCATTATTCAATTGCTACATAAATATACATTTTATGGACATGTAGTTTATGTAATGATGGCAAGACAGTCATGAATGAAAGTTGCATTACTATTTTTGGCATCTTTGTACATTTTTAATGATGATAATTAAATCTACTAGTAGTGTTAACATCCATCAAGCATATTATAAAGAAATTCTGCTTCCAGACATGAACTAAGAAAAACCATATTTAATCTTTCACCTTAAACACCTGAAAAAAACCCCTAAGCAAACATATAAACAACAGTAATCAGACATTTGACAGTGGGCAGTATAAGACAGTGATTCTTGACATATAGAAAACAAATAAGATGAGTGCATTGATTGCCCCAGCTTGCTGCCTGGAACTTTACAGATGCAGTGCAAGGTGGTCTAACTTATAAAAAGCACGGAAATCTTCCAGCATTAAGGAGACAGAGTTCAAAAATCAAGGAAGCCAAAAATAGGTCGAATTCACATTCCAGAGTATTAGGAAGGAGAGCGCTACACAGACAAAATTATTTACCTTAAGTCTTCAACTAAATATGCTTCAGTGCCTACATGTGAGAAAACTACCAAAGTCCAGGAAACACTTTCAGAAAGAAACAGATAGAACATTCAATACCTGGAGCTCACAAGGGAACAAAAAGAGTTTACATTCCCATCAGCCAGAGTAAAAAGACTTAACACACTGGCCATAACGTAAATCTTCAGCTAACAAAGTGTGGAAGTAAGCCAAGAAAGGATCAAACTATTTCCAAATAAATTAATTGTATCCCAGAACAAAGATGAAAAATATTTAAAGACATAAAGAATCCTCCAGTACTCAACAATGTAAAAGACCATGTCTGGCATCCAATCAAAAATTATTGAGAATCCAAAGAAGCAGGAAAATGTAGTCTGTAAAAAATAAGGGGGAAAAGTCAGTTACTAGAAAAGAACCAGAGATGCTACAGATAATGGAATTAGTAGACAAGAACTTCAACGTAGGTATTAAAACTACACTTCTTATGTTTCAAAAAATAACATGTGCTTAAGGAGAGACATAGAAAATATAAATATGAAACATTTGAACTTATAAAGATGAAAAAAATACAGTGAATGGGATTAAAAACATGTTAAAATTGAAAGAGAAATATTAGCAATATAAATTATCCAAATATGTAGTAATAGAAATTATCCAAAATAAAACACGAAGAGAAAAAATTGACTGGACCAAAAAGAAAAAGGAATGGCACCAGTGAGCTCTTGAAAAACTTGAGCAGTATTGCAGTATTAATCAATTGTATTAATATGCATAGTTGAATCTCAGGGAAAAAAAAGCTGTATAAGTGGGAAAGCAGAAAAAAATATTTCAAAGAAATATAACTAAAATCCAAGTTTTTAGAAATTAAATTTCCATTTTTGATTAAAATTGTAAACTCAGGTTGAAGAAATTTAATGAATCTCAAGCACAGAAACAGAAAGAAAACTACACCAAAGCTCATTGAATCACTTAAAAGTAGTGTTAAGACAAAGTTGTAAAAGTATCTAGGAGAAAAGGATGCATTACACAGTAAAACAAATAAGTGACAGAAAACAACAGACATCTCATCAGAAATAATGTAAGCTGGAAGACAGTGGTGCAACTAATCTAAATATTGGGGAGGGGGGGAAGGTAAACCTCAAAATCTATATCCAGTAAATTTTTTTAAAAAGAAATTAAGGTAAAATAAAGACTTTAACAAACAAAAGCTGGAAGAATTTATCTCCAGCACATCAGTGTTATAAATACGCAATAGAGCAATGTGCTAAGCATGTTATGTGCTTTTCTTCATCTAACCCTTTCCCAGACCTTGTAGATACATGTTGCCATTATTACTTTTTGGGATAAGAATTAATGTTGTGAGATCTGAAAGAAACACAGCAGGGTGTAGCCAGACTGCAGAGCTTGCACTTAAAGATTGCAAGCTAATTTGAAAGGCTACATACTTTATGATTCTAGCTGTATAATATTCTGGAAAACAAAATACCTTGGAGACAGTAGAAAGATCATTGATTGTTGGGGGTAGGGTGGAAAGATCAATAAGTGGAGGACAGAGAATATTTAGGGCAGTGAAAATGCTTTATATGAAACTGTAATGATAGATACATGTTCTTATACATTTGTCTAAACCCATAGAATGTAGAACATTAATATTGAACCCTAAGGTAAATTATGAACTATGGGTGATTATGATATGTCCATGTCAGTTTATCAATTGTAACAAATGTACCAGTCTGGTAGGGGATGTCGATAATGGCGGAGGCTATGCACGTGTCAGGCAAGAGTGATATAAGAAATCTCTATACCTTTCCTAAATTTTTCTGTGAATCTTAAACTACTCTAAGAATTATATTAACCTTTTAAATTCTACTATCTTTATATTTTTTACTAGTTTAAAAACTAATCTATAAGCAGGAAATAATGTGTATTGGCATTTGGTGGGAAGTGGGCCATCTCTGTTTAAATCATGTGTCCAACAAATCTTTTTGATAATTAAGCTAGTAATATTATCATTTTAAAAAGCAATCATATTTACTGACTTTTATTATAAGGATAATATATATTTAATTATTATTATTTTAATTACAGTTGATATGCAGTATTATATTAGATTCCGGTATACAATATAGTGATTAGACATTTACATAATTTACAAAGTGGTACCCATCTGACACCATACATAGTTATTACAATATTATGGAGAATATTCCCTATGCTATACTTTACATCCCCCTATTTCAAAACTGCCAATTTGTCCTTCTTAATCTCTTCTCCTTTATCACCTATCCCCCAAACCACATCCATCTGGCAACCATCAAAATGGCTCTATAAATATGAGTTTATTTCTGTTTTGTTTATTGCTTTACTTTGTCTTTTAGATTCCACATATGAGTGAAATAATGATATTTGTCTTTATTTGTCTGACTTATTTCACTTAGCATAATAACCTCTAGGTCCATCCATGTTGTCGCAGATGGCAAGGTTTCATTCTTTTTTATGGCTGAGTAATATTCCTTTATATATGTGTACTACCTCTTCTCTATCTATTCATCAGCTGATGGACACTTAGATTGCTTCCATATTGTGAATAATGCTGCAATGAACATGTAGATTCACTTGTCCTTTCAATGTAGTGTTTTGGGTTTCTTTGGATAAATACCTGGAAGTGGAATTACCAGGTCCTTCTTTGTCTCTTGTTGTAGCCTTTGTTTAGAAGTCTATTCTGTCTTGCATAAATATTGCTACTGCAGCTTTTTTGTTTGTTTGTTTCCATTTTCATGCAACATCTTCTTTCATCCCTTTACTTTCAGTCTGTGTCTTCCGATCTGAAGTGAGTTTCTTGTAGACAGCTTATGTAAGGGGCTTGTTTTCTTATCCATTTAGCCACCTGTGTCTTTTTATTGGAACATTTAATCCATTTACATTTAAAGTAATTATTTAAGATATGAAGTTATCACCATTTTATTATTCATATTTTTCTACTTTTTCTTCTTAAAGAGGTCCCTTTAACATTTCTTATAATACTGATTTGGTGGTAATGAACACCTTCAGCTTTTTCTTGTCTGGGAAGTTCTTCATCTTCCCCTTGATTCTAAATGATAGCTTTGCTCTATAGACTAATCTTGGTTGTAAGTCCGTGCTTTTCATCATTGACTATTTTGTGTCAATCCCCCCTGCAAAGTTTCTGTTAAGAAATCAGCTGACAGTCTTATGGGAATTTCCTTGGAGGTAACTAGATACTTTTCTCTTGCTGCTTTGAAGATTCTCTCTTTGTCTTTGAACTTTGTCATTTTAATTATGATGTGTCTTAGTGTGGGCCTCTGAGTTCATCTTATTTGGGAATCTGCACTTCCTGAACTTGCATGTCCATTTCCTTCACCAAGTTAAGGAATTTTTTTCTGTCATTATTTCTTCAGATAGGTTTTTAATTCCTTACTCTCTCTCTTCTCTTTCTGATACCCCTATGATGTGAACGTTGGTACACTTGATATTGTCTCAGAGACTCCTTAAACTATCTTTATTTTTTTTTGCATTCTTTTTTTCTTGTTGCTGTTGATTATCTTATAAATCATTTATTTGATCCTCTGCTCTATCTAATCTACTTTTGATTCCTTCATGCATTCTTTCTTTCAGTTATTTCATTCTTCATTTCTTACTGGTTCCTGTTTATATTTTCTATCTTCATTTTCATGTTCCCTATCTCTTTCTTGAAGTTCTCACTGAAATCATTTAGCATCCTGCTAACAAGTGTTTTGAATTCTGCATCTGGTAGATTGCTTATCTCCATTTTGTTTAGTTTTTTTTATGTAGAGTTTTGTTCTGTTGTTTCATTTGACATTTCTTAGTCTCTTCATTTTGGCTGCCTCCCTGTGTTTGTTTCTATGTATTAGGTAGAGCTTCTGTGTCTCCAGGTCTTGGTAGACTGGCCTAATATAGTAGGTGTCCTGTGGGGCCCTGTGGTGCAGTCCCCCTGGTCATTTCAGTCAGATGCTGCAGGTGTGTATGCCCTCCTGTTGTAGTTGATGCTTAATTGCTGTTTGCACATCAGTGGGAAGTAGTGCCCCTCAGTCTGATTAGCTGTGAGAACTGGCCATGACTACAGTGGAGGAGCTGTTGTGTAAGGGTTGACCCTATGGAGCAGGACTTGCTTTAGCAGGGCTCTGGTGTCTGATGTATCTTTCCTTTGGGTGTGCAGTTTGTGAAGGTGGTTGGGTGGTACTCTGCTGTGGTCTGAAGCTCACCACTGGGTGTGCTGGTTCTGAAGTCTCTTGAGAGTTGCTCTGATGCAGACAAAGTCCAGCCTCTGACTGTGCCCTGCCCAAGGCCACTTATTATGAGCTACAAAGTGATCTGCAGATGATTGCCACTTGTGCTGGGCTTGGAGATGCTAGGGAGAGGCCAAGCTGCAAACCAAGGCTGGCTGCCACTAGGACCAAGCTTGGGGCTGCTTAGCAAGAGGTACCGAATATCCCAAGGCTTGTTTACGGTTTGTGAAACTTTGAGAAGTTTTAAGAAATTCCACAGCATGCGCCTAGGCAGGTCACATGTACAGAAAAACCTCTGGAAGCAAGTGGGGTGGGGTCTCAAGGAATCACCAGGGCAGGGCAAACAGTGTTAACAAGGTTGATGAAGAGCCAGATATGGCTGGCACCCACCTGCATGTGCAGTCTGGGTTGGGAGAGGATTCAACAAAGGAATGGTGGCTTCTGCCAGTACTTCTGTCTGAGAGAAAGCTGCTCCTCCAGCCCTTGTGCTGAAACCATACAATTCAATTCCTTCCCATATGATCCTGGCACCTTATGTCTTGCTGCCCCAGCTCTGGAGCTCAGGTCAAGTGAGTCTGTCACTGAGTAAGTTTGTGCATGACCCCTTTGAGAGGAATTCCTGGTACTTCAGCAACTCCAGCAGCCCTCCGTCTCACTCAGCCACAATCTCCACTGGTTTTCACAGCTAGAAGTTATGGAGACTTCTCTTCCTGGCATTGGAACCCCGGTCTACATAGCATGGTATGACAGCTGGGACCCTCACTCCTCAGAGGGGATCTCCGCAGCTAAGATATCCCTCCCAGTTGTAACTGCTTTATGTGATTGTGGGACCAGCTCATTATGCACCTCTGCCCCTTCTACAAGTATCCACATGGCTTCTTCTATATGTGCTTAGTTATAGGACTAGACTTCAGGCTAGACTTCAGGTGATTCTCAGTGATGATCGTTCTATAGTTTAGTTGTAATTTTGATGTGGTTGTGGGAGGAGGCCAGCACAGCATTTACCTACTCCATCATCTTGACCAGAAGTTTCACAAGAATTATATTTAATTATTTTCTTAGTTATATTTTAAACGGTAAAAACACAGTGCAAATTTTAGATAATGCAGTACAAAATTTTAGACAATCAATTACTTCATATAGTCAATCATGGCCATTCATCTTATTAAAATAATAATAGAAGTAAACTTTCTGAAGTATTTAGAATTAAAGAAAAAAAGACTCATAAAACTCTTTAATCTTCTTAGTGGAAACTTTCTGAATAAAAGTGAAGCATTAAAAATATCTTTGACAAATCATTACATTTTATAAGCTCTATTAACACTTGTCGTTTATTTTTTTATTCAAAAAAACTATAAAAATGCTAGCTATGAACAAGTCAGTGGTTAAGCTGTTTGCTATTTTACTCATTTTTTTAAAACATCATTAAATTAGGAGTACTGTATAAGAGGTTTGTATCTCAATTTATATCTGGTTACATTTAGTAATTAGTAATAACTTGATTCTACATACTGAACATTAGTAAGAGCTTGTGCAAAATTATTGTTAAAGTATTGCATCATAGGGAAAACCCATGGGCTTTTATCATTGAAAATGTAACTTTCACACAAAAAATTTTTCTGTTTTATTAAAAGTTTTTTTTTTTTTTTAAATAATGCTTGTATGCTGGAGAAACTAGAAAACATTGTCTATGTGAGAAAGATGATAATATGAAATTTAGACTATCTCATAAAACTCATTTGTATACTTATTATCTGGGATTAAAGGAAAATCATGTGATTAAAGGATTTTAAAGATTTTACTTTATTTAAATTTTAAAAGAACAAATAAGACCATTTTGTCTTAAGGTTTGCTTACTTGAAGTTTCTTAAAAATTTACTGAAATAAAAGGTTCAATTGAATAATAAAGAATATTTTTGAGTACAGACTTTTATCTTTGTATTTTGCAAATTGTCAAAAACACCTAGATATATTCCATACACCAATAAAGTATTGATGAAACCTAAAATAATTTTATATGCAATAAAATGTAACTAAACATTTAAAATTTTAAATTCGGGTAAAACATAATCGAAGTCTACATAAAAAGACAGCTGTAATATTAATTGTGGTGTGAAAAAGGACTGCTAACTGTCTTGAATAATTTTAATGTGTATAAATGTTTTTATTTTTTTTAAATCATTATTTTAAAATCTTAATGATGAACTGATAGTTGATTTAAAACTTTTAAAATCCACATACTTGTTTCTATAATTAGTTATAGCACTTTGAGAACATACCAGTAACCTGATGTATATGAAAGCTGAAATGAACAATTAACATTAAATGACATATTCAGAAAAACCATCTTTATCTCTGTGATAATATCTGTATTTATCTTTATATAATACCATTGAAAGCAGTATTTGGATTTCCTGAAATTGTCTTTTATAGGTAGCAGAGACTACCAAGAAATAATCAAAGAAGGGGAAAAAACCAAATATTTGTTGTTTTTCTCTATTACAGAATTTGCTTATTTATCTGTTCAATTATTCTCATTTACAATGCTTTCATACCATTTAAAAATAGTTGTTTATATGTTTACCTGATAACATGTCCTATAATATTATGCTATTTAAGTCAGCAAACTTTGTTTAAAACTAGGTCAATTGTAAGGAGGAAAATGTTTTAGATTTTTTATTGACTATAAAAATAATAGTAGTTTAAAGTGAGCAGTTAATTTAATCCTGTAACTTTTTTTGCATCTTAATAAAACATTCCAAACAGAATCTAAACAAAGTGTTTAAATTTGTATAGAAAATAATATTAAAAAGATATTTATTGTACAGAATCTGCATTATTTGTGTGATTAAAAAAATTATAGACAATTTGTGATATATGATTCCATAGACTTATGAGTGGAAATAAAGCATAATTACTTTTAAATTAGGATGAGTCAAAATTTTGCATGTCTCAAATTAGTTTTATTTCTGTTGATAATAGTGTACATAGCTATCATATGATGATATGAAACCTGGGGAAGTTAAAATCCAAAAATTGAAGTTTCTTCTCTTAAATGAAGCACAAATACTTCAAACATGGGCTCTTGACATTGTTTAAATGTGCTGAGTGAACCTCATCCTACTTCAGGAATAACTTCTGTAGTATTATGTTTGTTTTCATCTGTCTTCTATATTTTTTCTCTCAGATATATAATTTCCTGCTACTGTCAACCCTTGTACTTACCCCAATCAAAACTTAGTCCCATGAAGTAATTGGTACTGGTGGATGATCTAATATTGTGGATGACTAAAGCTTATGTGCAGCTTATCACACTGTCAGACTCCAGGGGGAGATATGTATGTTTTCTGTTTCCTTTTATCAGAACAAGACTTGGAGTCACCTGATATCAGACCCTAGATTTTACTTCCCCCACAAATCCAATTTATCCATCTATTTTAGACTTCCACATTCCATATAGCCCTCCATACCTCAATGCTTTATAATAGATAAGTAGAAAAAATTCAAGGCACTGTTGGTGAAAATAAGTCAACAAAGTCTGCTCACACAAATCTGACCAGAATAGTATATTTAATCATGTTAAAGTACAGAATTCACTTATTAAACTTTTCTAAGCTATATATAAATGATAGAATAAAGCACAGTTGTTTTTGTTTCTAAAAAACCATTGGTAATTTGCATCTCTGTGTATATATTATGATTCAAGTTTAGAGGAATAAAGTTCCATTTGCTTCTATTCACAGAACACTGTTATATTCAGATAATGGCACAATTCAGAATTTATCAAGTGCCAGGAGATTATAAAAGTTAATGGACAAAATGGTATTAGTGTGAGATTTGGGGAAAATCTCATGAGATTTGGTACAGTAACTTCACAATTAAATTACTATGTCAATACTATATATGCAGATAAAAGGAAGTTTGGCATTTTTGAATTCAGTATTGATAGATCTCATGAATGATCTAGAAATGAAAAGCTCCATTGTTTAGATAAATGTGAATCTTTTTGGAGTATTGCTTTCTCTTTCACTGTGCAAATACTCAAAGTGAAGGACACAGCAATGTAAGTCAACCAAGCAGACATTTTAGAGTGGCTTTCTTTAACTCAAAATGTAGTGTTCAAAAGAAAAAAGATAATTTGGGGATACAAGTTCTATTACCAGAGCTCACTTCAGATTTGTGTTTTGTTTACACTAAAACATCCTCATAAATAGGCTAACTTGTAGAATTTATTCATGATGTTAAAATGACTGTTTCCCTCCTTGGCACTCCAGACTAGCAGGTGAAGCCCATTCTCAATGATACCTAGGAACAACCCTCTGTTCCTCATTCTGGCTGCAAGACACAGTTCTTGTCTTCAATTTCCTTGTGGTTGACCAGGTGTCATCTCAGATCTAGTGTCCCCCAAAGTGAAATGATTACTTTCTCTGGGAAGAAATTACTTAAAATATATTATCAAAAGGATCAGAATGAGAATTGAATGAGACAATATGGGTCTTAGCACACTCACTGGTACTGTGTAATTTCTTAATAATTGCTAGAGATGCTCTTATGAGTCAGAATATTCTTAAACATAAAGGGTCCTCCTAGGTTCTCTACTATATCCGTGTTATCTTTCTTGACCACTCAGCATGAAAAACTTATTGTCATTCTTTTGTCATCTCACTCAGGCTGTCTTATGTGATCACAAATTCCTCTACATTCTATCTTTTGACAATTTTTTTTTCTCATGCCACTATGACTGTCATCCCATAACCTTTTGTTCAAGTACTGCCTAGCCAATAGTCAGTCCCCACTCCTTCCTTGTTGACATAGCCTATTTTCCACTTTGGAGACTGAAATGCCATATATTCACATTCCTACACTCCTTTGCACCTCAATCCTGTCAATGAGATGTAAGGAAGACTTTTAGGAAAGATACTATTTTCTTCAAAAATAAATTTTAAAATAAATAATTTATAATTAAAAACAAATAAAAAATAAATTAAAGTACCTATATAATGAAAACCTACATTAAAAAGACTTAAAGGTATAAACTTATTTTTCAAAGACATATGTGAAAACTTCCATGTTTTCTTCACTGGAAATTGTCATGTCAGCATCATATGTTACCTTGGAACTTCCATAGTCATCTTGATACTGTGCAAGAAAATGTCACCTTTATATAGGATGACTGGGGAGGATAGATGGAAGCTACCTGGGTCTTGATTTTATTTTATTCCTTTCAAACTAATATAGAACCTAGAGTCTCAATGGGTCTTCTAACTGGTCTGGTTGTTTATTTTTTTCATTCTTCTAAACTGCCATGCACATTACTGCTAAACAGTACCTCCTTTTTTATTATGTCTCAATTCTGATTAAATACCTTTAATGGTTTTCAGTTTCCATAGCAGTAGTATCTAAATGGAGTGGTGTGGGCAGAGTAACCCAGTAGAGCATATGAAGAAACTATTAGAAATTATATATAAATGAGAGAAATTAAACTTTACTAATATTTTATATGTTGATTGACAATGGCTTTCTCACTGGTTTATTTATCTGATGGTTACATATCACACATGGTGGGAATTCTATGCTGGGGATCTATAAACAAGGCACCCTCATGGTTCAATTGCTTTCAGAAAATTTTGAGATACTGAAGGTTACCTGAGCTTGGGTAGTTGGACTTATAGATTATAAAAATTAATTTTTAAACTAACTCTAAAAAGTGGCTTAGAGAGATTCCTTTTATGGCACAGTACTCGAAGATAGTATAGTTATGCAAGTATCCTTCCACTATTTAGGATTTGAGTTCTGTCAGCCACACCGTAGGGCACGAGCACTAATCAGCTAATCATCTTCAACATTAATCAATGAAACAAATTCAGAATTATCAAAAAGATAATTTAAAATATGGATTCATATGCACAATTATTAATGATGGTGCTATCTCTTCTGGAGAGAATGCCTTGAGATATTAGCCCATGAGAGAAGTTAATGGATGCAATATACAAATAAGTACATGCACATTGGGAGTATAAGCTCAACATTGCATTTTACTAGTACAGATTTCAATGAAAACAAATTGGACACCTTTGACTTACATAACAATGTCTTCCTTTCACTACTTAACTAAATACTGTTCCTTCTTCATTATTACAAAATGATTATAAATAAGTTATCCTGTTTATTGAATGCTTAATTGTATGCCTAGCACTGTTCTAAGCACTATGTATAATAATATTTTATTCACTATTTCTTGTAAACCACCTTGTAAACTAAATATTGTTCTCCCATTTTTATAGATGAGGAAACTGTGATTTGAAAAACTTTTTCAGAGTTACCGTGTTATTAAGTTAACGAACTGGCATCCAGGTTACATTTAAGGCCTAAAAATCTCTTTATTTTATCCCAATTCCTGTGTCCCCATAGGAGTGGCAACAAATAAATCAATAAAGCTAACTAAATAAAACTCAATATATGCTATGTACATGTTGGTGAAATAATGTGACTAGCTCCTGGGTTCCTCAAATCTTCAAACATTGTTTTGTTCTATTTGGGGTTGGTTGTGAAACAACAAAATATATATGTTCAGGTTTTTCCTTTTGAACAGTATATGATTATACTTGTCAAGGTTTTCATCAAAATTTTATCGAAATATTTTCTTCTTGATACCACACACAGTATTTCTGAGAGAAGAAGCTCAATTAGAATAGACCATTCTGAGGTCAAATAACTAAAATAGCTACTTTGAAATAAGGACAGCCTATTTACTTAGCCACTGCGGAATTGTCCAAAGTCAGGAGTGACTTTGACATACTGTAGGTATATTGAACTTGTGCTCACTCTCTTGTAGCTAGCTTTTAGTCAGTGAGCTACGCTTATACCATGCTTGTGAAATACGAAGGTTATATTCACTTTGCCAATAAGAAGACAGTTGTATTATGGCATCAACAAAGGGTAAAGGGGCTTATTCTGATTTCACAAAAATAAAGATCTCGGTCTTCAAACTCCTCTAAGAAATAGATTTGAAAAATGCTATAAATCTCAAATTAATCCATTTCATGATGTCATTATAGTTACATCAAAACAGGGAACTCCATCTTGGAAAGCAAAAGATAATTCGATGGCTGGAAGGTACTGTAGTCTGGGAATTTTCTAGAATAATAGCAGTTTCAGGCTGAACTTATGACCTGGCATCACCAGCAAGAGCAAAAGTTCTTCCTAAGAAGGGAGCCTCAAATTCAAAATTAATAGATGTATAATCAAGGTCTTTTGCATTTAAAAGAATCACTGTACAAAATATCACCCAGAACCTAGAAAAGGTGAGCTTGGGTATCTTCCAATCTTGTGGTTTGATTCAGTTAGATAGATAGATGATAGATGATAGATAGATAGATGATAGATAGATAGATAGATAGATAGATAGAGATAGATAGATAGATAATAATGAGATAGAAATAATGAGATAGAGATAGAGATGAGAGAGAGATAAAGATAGATATATAACTATATATTGTGGCCTTAACTTGAAAATTGTGATCGACTTCTTTGAATATCTAAGAACTGTACAGTAAGTTATATCAAAGAAAAAAAGTAAGCAGAGCCTGAGTTTTTGAACACAAGGCCTATTTGATGATTTTCTACAATCTTAGTATAGTTTCTTTGGAAACTGCTTCACAAGCACTCCTTTATACTGGCAATTGTAAGACAAAAATAATCAGTGTAATGGTGGGTATCTCTAAAGTTAAACAAGAATTTACTTTCTTTCGGAAGATTTTCCTGTTATATACAGTTCTTCTCCACTCAAAGACATACCTTTCAATCATGGAACTTTGTGGGAGAAACTTGTGGGAGTCAGAAAAAGCAAGCTTCAGAAGATTCTTTTGATTGGTATAGACATCTTCTATTTATGAACAGCTTTTGCTCTTCATCAGCCTTGTAAAACAGAAATAAACCACAGCAGTGTGATGTTTGAGGTGGGCCTTGGTAGAAGAATTCAGGAGTTGAGTTTACTGGCAATATTTCATTTTCTTTGATATCCATACCTAATAAATCTTTTCTTTAGAATCATCTCTCCTTTGGAATGTTTTGTTGCAGGAGTTAAACATAATGGACAGTTTTGTTGTTCATGTAGTTGTTGTGTTGTGTGGTGTGTGTGTGTGTGTTGTGTGTGTGTGTGTGTGTATGAGAGAGAGAGAGAGAGAGAGAGAGAGAGAAGAGAGAGAGAGAGAGAGAGAAAGTGCATTGAAGAGTAAAGTCTTTTCCAACAGATAATAGTTCATCTATTGCTAATTATTCCCAGACTACCACCAGTGATATTCTTCCTCATGTTATAGAAAATTAGAATGACTTAATAAAATATCTAACTTAATAGGGAGTATTATGTCTCATGCTCTTAAGTATTTAATTTAAAAATAATTGCTCTTGTGTTCCAAGGATTTAGAACCATGAAGAGAGTGCTAACTCCTCTTTTAGTCAGAGCTTCCTGCTCTAAGAGTGGGCCTTCAGAGTTGGAATGCAGCTACCCTGTTAAGTGCTTGTTTTCCCTATTGTATATTCTGCACTATGGCCACATTTCAGCTGTTAGTTCTCCCCAAGGAAAAAGCAGCAAGCAAAGAATATGAGTAAATAAGTTTTCAACATCTTGCATGTCCAAACTTTATTATAAATACTTGTGATGATGATAGACATTTTTCAAGTTTTATTTAGGGAGATTTTGTCATAACTTGGCATAACCACGTGCCATAACTAATTTTGGAATATGCCTCTATTCCTGCTAGGATAAAGATTTGTATACTTAAGTAATTGTCCGGTTCATAAATTGATCTTAAAAACATGACTCTCTAAGTGAAATTCCACTAGTCATATACTTAATGAAAATTGACATAAATGAAATTCAAAATAGTAACATTTACTACATTATCTTTTATTTAGTAATAATTTTTGTTTTTGTTTTTTCTTCATATATCATATTGTTTATTATGACTTTAATCTTTTTGCCTTGTTTTTACTTAATATTTTATTTTTCTAGTTCCTATGAAATGTATTAATTTATAGATACCAAAAATTAAGTATGAAACCCTTTTGATTATATACTTCCCAATATGTAAAGATTATACTCATGTATTTTTATTACTTATTAAATAAAATTTATAATATATTTCAAATATGTTTATCATATGACCAATTTTATAAAGAAATGTGTTTTAATGGGGGAGAAATTTGACTTTATCATTTGGACAAGGCTGTGTTAGAATCCCAGTTCTGCACCTCCCCCACAAAGGGTACATTTTGATCTCGGGTAAGATATATGAACTCTCTGATCCCCTACTTTCTCATAGTGATAATTTGATACAGATATTCCTATATACACTTTTTTCTTTTTAATGTTATAAATTCCCTTTATTATATTCCAAAAACAAAAAAAGGGATGATGAGATATGGAATCAGAAGACCCAGGTTTGAGTCCAAGTTTTAGTATACTCTAGATATGTGATCTTGCAGGCCTGAGACTGCTGTCCTTAAAAAGTCCTGCTGAAAATGTTAGTCTGAGTAGTGTATGAGAACTTGGATTTTAGGAGGCTTCCCATCACCCTTACTGATAAGAGTGTCTGGTTGTGCCTAGATTGTTTGTATAAATAATGTGGTTTATGCTGAACACCTGCCTTCCTTCGGGGAATCTGGAATCTTGGTGTGTGCTAGGCAGAGGATGCCCCTGTAAACAGCCTCCGATAAAAACCCTAGGCACCGAATCACTAATGAACTTCCCAGAAGATGACATTTCACACTTGTCACAACTCATGGCTAGAGGAATTAAACATATACTGTGTGAGTTCCCTGGGAGACAACTCTTAGAAGCTTGCACCTGGTTTCCTCCATATTTCATTTATGTGCATTTTCCTTTGCTGATTGTGTTTTGTATTCCTTCACTATAAAAATCATACCCACAAGTATGACTGTCTGCTGAGTCCAGTGAGTCCCCCTAGAAAATCATTGAACTTATGATGGTTTGGGCACCCCGGGCAGTGATTTTAAACAAGTTAATAAATTTCTCTGAGTCTGTTCCATCTTCTATTAAATGTGTATGATGCTTATATCTCACTTTCAGGATGGCTGTGAAGATAGAATGTGATTGTATATATCTGCAAAAATGTCATGCATATGTGAGTTGTTGCCGTTTCTATCATCGTCATAATCGTCATCATCATCATCTTCATCAGCATCACATCGTCATCACGTCCTTTACGTTATACCTCTTTCTGATGCTTTGTGATACACTTTCTTGAAGTTGTATAAGAGGAGTGGAAAAACATCCAAGTCATTCCCTTTTCTCAGCTTGGCTCTGCTATGGTTCCATAATTAGCCCATAAGAGAACAATATAGAGCTAAAAGGGCTTGCACATACTACTGCCAGTTCTGCCCCAGTAACATCTACAACTGTGTGGTAGATATGTTTTTTTTTTTTTTATCTGCTTAACAGACAACAAATACAGTCCTCATTTCAGAGCCCTGACTTTTTTTTTTATGGGGTGAGTAAGACTGCTTAATCTCAGTGAAGGTATATTCCTATCTCAGCCCAGAAAATGAGTCCTGGTTGGTGAAAACAAATTCTGATAAAATAGCCTCATTCCCTTTGATCACTGATTGGTCTAAGAGTAAGCAGGTGACTATGTTCTAATTATGAGATGGTAGAGTAAGACTGCTGGAAAGTATTTCCCTTCCTACATAAGAGGACAAAGGCTTATTAGGCAAAAGCCTTTTCTTACTTGACCTTTCCTGCCAAGAACATAAATGTGATGACTGGAGGCAGCGTGGCCATTTTTTGTTCATGAGGACACAAGTCAACAAGGTAAGGATGTCAAAGCAGGAGGACAGAGAGAGCTGTCTTTCATGGCATCATGGAGCATCACAATGTCTCTTCATTGAGATACAGCACTCAACATATGATAGGCACTCCAGTAAGAGACTATTGCCTTATGGATATTGTGTATATACAATATTTATAATATATCAGTAATATATAAAGCCTGTTAATAGATATTCCTGTAAATCAATAAAAGTGTCAAATCCAAAGCAAACATTTGCATACATGGTCATTGCTGTATACCTGTCCTTGTTCTAAATCCCAAAACAGACTTCTTGTTGGATTATTGCAAGGAAAACAAACACTTTTGGAGCAATAGTAACAAAGTGTATTCTGAAATACAGCCTGTAATAGAAATGCTTCATTCTGTTTATATCATTTCTGGTTATAAAATATTATTACCCCCTCAAACTGGGGTCAGTTTGAGGCAGAAATAGTGGTAACAGAAAGCACTTTTTTTTTCCTTTACAAAAACTGGGGAGAAGATCACCTTGTATCTATAATAAGAAACTTTCGGTGACTCACTTCAAACTCATTTTCAGTAGCTGCAGTAAACACCTGCTGTCATATTAAGCACTGCTTGTTAATAAGTGGAAACTTTTTAAAATATCTGTATTGGAGCATAACTGCTTAACTAGCTCAGAATTCATGAATAATTAATGACAATTATAACTTGAGATATGTCTATGGTGCACATGGGCGTAATTGGCTTTATACTACCCTCTTTCCAAAGTATTCATCTTAGTATCTGGTTAACTTCCAAGATACTTTCACTAAGTTGATTGATTAATGGATATGTATAAACTGTTTTCCAAAGGAACCCCAAGTGTCTTGTGGTCTCTTATGAACGCCGAAAAACATAATGGGAGTTTATGAGATATACGACCTTTTCAGAAGTATCATCTTTAGGCAAAGTTATAAGACCAATGGCTGAGGACCAGTTATCATGTGTTCACTATTGGTGACAATTGCACTTTCAACATAGTTGTGTTTGGATTTCTGTTTTTCTATGTCTATTTCCTCTTCAATTTTGTCTCCCTTTCCCTTTTTCATTAGCCGATGTTAGTGTATTGTAGAAGTTCAGAGTAAAGAAGTGGCTGATTCCTGTTAATTGTAGCTCAAGTCCTTCAGCATTTGGCAAACATGAGTAGTAGGTACTGAAAGTTAGCAGCGGGTGTAAAATACTCTGAGTAGTTACAAATACCAAGCAAGACAAACTGGGGATGCTACTTTTAAGAAAAACAATATTGTACTTGAAGCCAATTCCTCACTACTTTAAAAAAAATAAGCTTTTTATTTTATAATAGTGTTAGATTTATTTTTAAAAAATGGGTAGAGGGGCTGTTAGTATAGAGTCCCAAATATCCCACACACATTTTCACCTACTAGTTACATCTTAACATTAGTATGACATTTATTATTGTCACAATTAATGAATTAATATTAATATATTATTATTAGCTAAAGATCATACTTTATTCATATTTCTTAGTTTTTACCAATGTCATTTTTTATGTTTCAGAATTCCATCCAGAATTCCACATGACATTGAGTAGTCATGTCTCCTTGGGCTTCTTTTGGCTGTGACTGTTTCTCAAACTTTCTTTCCTTTTGATGATCTTGTCAAGTTTAAAGAGCACTGGTTAGGTATATTGTAGTATCTCCCTTAGCTGGGATGTCTCTGATAATTTTCTCATGAGTAGACTGACGTTATGGGCTTTAGAGAGGAAGACCAGAGGTAATGTATGATTCTCATCCCCTCATATCAAGAATATACACTCTTCAAATGGCTTATCACTGTTCAGGTTAACCTTGAATACCTGAAAGAGGTAATGGTTGTCAAGTTTCCATGATGAAGCTACTCTCCTCCCGTCCCCACACTTTCCTTACTGTACTTTCTGAGAGAAGGTCACTATGGCCAGCTCACAATTAAAGAGTGAAGAGTTATTGCTCCAACCTCTGGAGGTGGAGTACCTACATAAATTATTTGAAGTTCTTCACATGTGTTTTGTCTCCCTCCTCCTTTATTTATTATATTTATTCATTTATTTATTTATTTATTTATTTATTTATTTATTTGGACTGACAGATATTTATCTAGTGCTTTATGTTATAAGCCAGTAATACCTTATTTATTTTGTTGTCAAACTGTCCCATCACTGGCAATGGCTCCTGTGTTCCTTTGACATTCTTCCATCCATATGGTGTCTTTGAGCACTACCTTACTTTCTGGCACTAAAAGATGTTCCAGGCTCATCTGTAATATTTGCTGTCACAGCCCTAGAATGAGCCATTTTCTTCATGGATCTCTTGTTCCTTTTATTAGAGAATGGTATCAGAAATCAAGACCTGGGTTCTAGATATGCTTGTTACTGGGGTGTCTTTGCTTCTAAGCCTTCTCAGCTGACAGAGCAAAAAAAAATATTTGTATGCTAGCTATTGTATGTAATATGTATATATATGTATATATATAAATATTTCTGCATGTAACAACCTATATCTACTAAATTAAACATGAGTTTATATTGTTGTCTCCAACTCTAATCCATTATCAAGTGGATCACATTAACTTTCTTCTCCTTACCCATCTGTAAACTTCCATTTCAATGGAGAATTTGATTCCCAGCATTTTTACTTAGTTTAATTTGTAGAATACAGTACATATATAGTGGTTTCAGAAGTGATAATCCATATTTTTAAAGGAAACAACCTTTAGCAAGGGTAGTTTAGTGTTAATGTATAGTTCTTTTTCCCTCTAGTGTTACAGACTTTGGTTATTTCTAATGTTACTTAGGTCAGCACTTTTCTTCCTGACCCCTTTCAGTGAAGTTGTTTCATACATTTGTAATGCGGTCAGATAGTTTTGTCGCATTTTGCATTTCATCTTTTGAGTCGCCAACCTCCTAAATTATTTTTAATTTGCATACATTAAAGTTACTCTTAGTGCTATAAATTTCTATGGATTTTGACAAATGCGGTGTCATGTATCCACCATTATAGTGTCATACAGAATAGTTTTACTTTGCTAAAAATCCTCTTTGTTGTACCTATTTAAACCTCTCTTCTGAAACTGGACTTTGGGTAGTAAACACTCAATAGAGTATATAGATGTCAAATGATAATGTGCACCTGAAAATTATATGATTGCATTAACCAATGCTACCCCAACAAACTTAATAAAAAAATAATTAAGACCGAAAAAATAAAAAATAAATAAATAAGCAAACCTTCCTTCCATTCTCTTCAGAACCCCTAGCAACAACTAATCAGTTCACCATCTCAATTGTTTTGATTATTCCACAATGTCAGATTGGAATTATGCAATATGTAGTCTTTACAGACTGGCTTCTTTCACATAACAATAGAATTTACTATTAAGTCACCTCTTTGCATGACTTGATAGCACATTTTTTAAAAAACAATTAGTGTCCTGTTATATAAATGTGCCAGAGTTTGATTATCCATGCATCAACTGAAGGGCATCTTGGCTTCGGTGATTATGAATAAAGCTTTCATAAATATTACAAGTTTTTGTTGTGCAAGTTTATGTGGACATAAGTCTCGCATCAGTTAGATAAATACTAAGAAGCACAATTACTGTATCATGTGATAAAATTTTGTTTAGCTTTTTAATAAACTGCCAAACTGTTATTGAGAGTGGTTATACCATTTTTACTTTCTACCAGAAATAAAGGAGTTTCTGTTGCTCTGCATCTTCACCAACAATTGGTATTGTCAGTTTTTTAGATTTTAGGCATTCTAATAATGAGTTTTTTTTTTTGTTTAACTTGTATATTCATGATAAAAATGATGTGCATATTTTCATATACTTATTTTTCATCTGTATATCTTTTCTCATAAGGTATCTTGTCAGATTATTTGCCCACTTTTTAAATAAAGGTTTTTTTCTTTTGATGTTACATATAAAATTTACCATCGAGCACAGGATCACAGATTTTCTTTTAAGTTCTCTTCTAGAAGTTTTATAGTTTTGCATTTTACATTAAGGTGCATGATACATTTTGAGTTAATTATTATTAAGGTCTAAGTCTAGATTTATTTATTTGCCTATGGATGTTCAGTTTTTCCAACACCATTTACTGAGAAGACTATCCTTTCTCCATTGAATTGCCTTTGCTTCTTTGTCAATGTCAATTGGCCATATTCGTGTGAGTCTATTTCTGGTTTCTCTATTCTCTTCTATTGGTCTATGTGTCTGTTCTTTCACCAACACCACCATGTCTTGATTATTGTTGTTTTATACTAAGACTTGAAATTGGATAGTGTGAGTCCTCCAATTTGTTCTTCAATAACGTATTGGCTATTCTAAGTCTTTTTCTTTTCTATATAAACTTTAGAAGTAGTTTCAATAACTATAAAATATCTTGTTATAATTTTGATAAGAATTATGTTAAATCTGAAGATCAAGTTGGAAAGAATTGACATTGAGTCTTCTATCTAATGACATGAATGTCTTTTAATTTGTTAAGATCTTTTATTTCTTTTATTGTTATTTTCCACACATGGAGGGCTTATATGTATTGCTAGATTTGTATCTCAGTATTTTACATTTTGGTGCTATTATAAATGTCTATTATAAATATAAATTATATTTTTTAAAATAATTTCTAATTCTTATTTTCGAAAGCTATTGCTTTTATGGATGAAAGTAATTAATTTTTGTATGTTAATCTTGTATTCTACAACCTTGCCACTCTCACTTATTCATTCCAGAAAAGTTTTGGTAAAATCTTTGAGATTTTCAAGATAAAAAATCATGTTATATGTGAATAAATAAGGTTTTATTTCTTCCTTTTATGACTTTTTAACATCAGAAAATCAGGAAGTCCTAAAATATAACAGAAAAATACAAAAGATCTTTAAAAAATTCCCTCTTATGTTCCTCTGGATCTTTTTGTGCAATAACTCTCAGCACAACAACGTTTAAACTTTTCTCCAAACTAGGTATATTGCAAGAAGAAGAGTTGTCATATATTTATCTAAAAGGAAAAATTTCTCAAGCCAAAATTTCTAGGGAGGAAATGAAAATTTGGGGGAGATATCATAACTCAGAGTTGATTCAATATCCAAGTTGTCTTTGATGGACAAAGTAGGGACTATATAATTTTTAATTCTAAAATTCTTACAAAATATGTATTATAGTTTTTGTTTTCAAGAACAAAATTAGACATTATAAATGTACTGTTAGTATTTTGTATAACTGTGATCCAGTTGTGGAACAACTTTATCAGGAGCAAACTAATCTCTGATGTGTCACGCTTTAGCATTGAGTTGCTGATATTTTTTCAGGAATGCACAAATAGATCTTGCTATAACGTTAATTTATAATCGCTAAACAAAAACATGCTAATTACACACTGATGATATATTGATAATAGAACTAAGCAGAACAGAAATGGAGATCACCACCCAAAACATAAATTTTGCCACTAGGTGGACTGCAACATGCTAGAATAAGATCCATGAACACTGAACTGCAATGTACAGAAATTAACTTAATAGTAAATCAGAGGAAGGTAACACAGCAAGTAAATATATCATCCATCTGAATTTGTGACTGTAAGCAATGGCAGTATAAGAATTTCTTAATGTGGAGCAAGTAGCTTAGCAAATTAGATTTCATTTAAGCAAACTTGCATTTATTCATTTAACATAAATTTGTCCATTGTATGCAAAGCATTGTGACAAAACAAGGAAGGGTAGTTAAAAAGAGTTAAAAAGAACTTAATGAACTTGGCTTTTTCCTTCTTAAGTGTATTAATTAGACTCAGGTCAAGTCATAGTATAATTTTTTGGAACTGACATAAACAGAGAAAGAAATTCATTTTATAGGAGTGTCTTATACAACAAAAGTTAGGGTGGAAAAGGGTCTCAGGAAGGTTGTGGATCCTTGAATGAGCACACTAAAGAACAGTGCAATTTCTCTTCCTTTACTTATTATCAACTCTCTTCGTGTGTCTCTGTGTGTGTGCACGTGTGCATGTGTGTGTGGTGTGTATGTTATGGCTCTCTTTAATTTCAGACCTGCCTTTTCTGCTCCTTTGCCCATATATTAGAAAATAGTTGCCCATTTACTCATCCAATAAACATTCATTGAGTGCTCATCATTCCAAGCATCTTTCTAGGTACTGAAAACAACAGCAATAAAGAAGTGACAAAAACATTTGCCCTGTTGTGTGTATACCTTAATATACAGATGTAGACAATAAACAACAAACATCAAAAAAAATAAAAGAAAAATGCTAGAAAGTGATAAGTGCTAAAGGTACAAATAATTAGAATAGATTGAGGGGTACTGAGTATACTGGGAATAGGAGAGGGAGGTTGCAGTTTTGGGCAGAAGGTCATAAAAAGCCTTATTGATAGGATGACATTTGCAGAATGGCTCAAAGAAGTGAGAGATTTGACCATGCAGGCATCTGGGGGAAGAATTTCATGGGCAGAGGGAATGATAAGGGCAAAGGTCTAAGGTGAACCATGCCAAGTGTGTGTGCAACAGCAATGAAGCTGGTATGTCACCGGAGAATGTGAGGATTAAAAGATGAAAGCAGAGAGGTACCAGGGCCTAGGTCATATACAATTTTGCAGGTCGTCATAAGGACTGTTCCCCATCCCACCGAAAAAAAAAATAGGAACAACAAGGTTTTGAGAGGATAAATAATATGATTCACTTTTAAGATTAGATCTTACTGCCTGAGATATACAGAAACAGATTAGTGAAACAATCAATCTCTCCCCTCACCCCCTTCTTTTCAGTCTATGTTACAGAAAGGAGAGTCACATGTCCATCCCAGGCTAATCATCCCTTCCCCGGGAGCTGTGGCTTGATAAGTGTACCTAATGGCTGGAGCATATTTGCTTCCTGAGGAATTGTGTGCCTGAGAGATGGGGAGTGGGATGGAAGAGCAGTTTCCAGAAAGTGAGGTGCAGTTGAGGGAAAGAGTATAAGTAGGCTGGCAGCCCATCAGTTGTTCACCTCCTGACAGTCATAAATATTTTCTCACCTATATTATTGCTAACTGTAATAAGAGGGATATTGGTAAAGTCTGAGGGGAAGATGGGTCACTTGAGCTTGAAAGACAGTTTGGTTCTGATCATATAGATGGAGATGAGGGTATAAGTACAGGTGGGAGAAGAGGTCATTCAAAACAGAAGAAATAATATAGGTAAGAAGTCTCAAATGTTTCCTCCCCTGGGCAGGGGTAAGTAAAGTACTGTAGATAGTTATGCACAAACAAATTATGCCTGAGTTTACTCTAGAGGCTGCTAAGCTTCTCAACAATAATAGGTAATTGCCTCTCAAACGCATCCTCCTTTAGCTTATGCACCCCCAACAAACACTAAAAGGAAAAGGTATTAAGAACAAATGCCAATGTGGAACACATTTTTATGAACATAATTGTTGCATTGAGCTGTTGCACAGCACCCTTACATTAGAAACTCTATAGACTCATTGACATAAGAAGTATGAAAATTTCTACTTAAACTTCTTCCTTTGGATATTTAAACTTGAACACTAGCACTGGTAATACGCTGTGGTACAAATTCTAAAAAAGACACCAGAGGTACTTAAACAAAATTATCTATTTTAAGCCAAAGAGGAATCCTCTGAGTAATTAAAATCTCCAGAATGTTAAACTTGTTTCCCAAAGTTATTACAAAATATATTTCTGTTTACTTGTTCTAACTTTTTTTGACTTAAAGATTCTGTAGTAAAGTTTTTTTTTCCTCTTGGCTAAAAAAGATAATAATTTATTTCGTGCAGGTACACTGAAATTCTAAAGGACAATTATCTTTTTGGCTCTTCTATTTTGAACAAAATATGTAAAAAAATTTACCTCAGGATTTGCTGCCAAAATTATACAGGGCTTTCCCCATTTTTCTCTTTCTTTTAAGAATAGTTTTGGTTTCTAGAATCTGAGTTTTTCTTAATGTGTATTTAACTAGATTATCATATTGGAAATATAAGCTTATTACGATGCAGTGAGCTAATGACTATTTATGAAAGACAATCCCATATGTAGTATTTTCTGATCTAAATTAAAATTTTTAAAACTAATTATAAATATAAAACTGTTTCAAAATATGTGTCACACTAGCTATTCATTCATTCATTCATTCAAAGTTTCTTCCTCATTAAACTTATGTTCTAGAGAGAGAAGGTAAAAAAATAAATGCAAAATAAGTAAATTGATTAACAGGATAATTTCAAATATTGAGACATGCTAGGGAGAAAATAATGTAGGATAATGAAATTGGGAATACTGTGCAATGAATGGTCTAATTTAGTCTGGGTGGTCAGACATAGCATTTAAGGAGGTAACATTGATTTGAGACCTGATGGTGAGAAAGAGCCAGTCTTGCAAAAATGTAGGTAAACAGCACTTCAGACAAAGGAAAGAGTCAAGACAGTCCCTAAAGTTGAAAGGAGTTTGATGTGTGGAAGTGTCAGAAAAAAGACTCGGGTAGCAATGTTACAGTACTCATAATATGTACCTAAAATATATCCTATTTCAGGTATTGTAAATAATTCGTGATTGTAAAATCATACCCTGAGAACATATTTGAATTTCATAGATAAAAAAAAATATTCCCCTATAAAACTGGAAAACATGATAAAATGATAGGTACAGTTATATCAACCACTTTACCTAATTCAAAAACAAAGAGTAGGCCTCTAAGAATAAATAAGTTGACAGTATGGAGATAAAAGAGAAACCAAAAAATTTATGAACAAATATCTTGATAGAGTTGCCTTCTTTAATGATAGTAATCAGGAAAAAAATGTATGGCTTTTTACAAGGTTATGTATCAGACAAGATGGAGAATGTGGTATTTGAGGCAGAGAATAAAAATGTTTCAAAAATGTTTTAAAATTAACAGAAATACTTCTTCCTTTTTCCAGGAAAATGGAATAGATTTACTTTTCTCTATTCCTCCTGTTTAGTATAACTAAGCTCCCTGGACATTATATATTTTAAAAAACGTAAGAAGAAAGGTGAGAAAAAAGAGAAGTTTAGCTAGAGATCCCAGGAGGTGAGAAACAAATTGTATTGTTTCACAGTTTCCTTTTTACCTCATATATCCTAGACTTGAAACTGAAGAAGCTGCCAAGTGAGAAATGCTAATGGGCACATAGACACGCATTTACTCTAACCAAATAACCAGGAAAGGGAAAATGTGAGAAAAAAATATTCTGGATAATTGCACTCTACTCTAGATGACCACAGAAAAAAATGTGACTTCATCTCCCTACCATGACAACAAAGGTTCAGTAAGGAGTCTAGACTTCCTCACTCACCGAGCTGTAATGAGGCCCCCCAACTGGATTATAGGACAATAGAAATAATTTTATCTGAACAAGAGACAGAAAATAAACAAATTTTACAGAACCTCAAACACTCTTGTGACTATGACAAAAGGTCTAATATTCATGTCTTTGCAGTCCTGGAAAGAGAAGGAAAAGATACCAGGAAGAAAAAAAGTTATTAAAGGAATAACCTAGCTCCCCAATTTGCAAAGACTTGAACTTAACAGATTCAAAAAACTTAGAAGTCTCAAACAAGAAGCTAAAATAAATGCAAGCCAAAAACATCATAGCCAAACTTCTGAAGACTAAAGAAAAAAAAATTCTGAAAGCAGTGAGAGAGAAGTGGCACTTTACCTATAGGGGAGGATCTAATTCAAATGACAGCACATACCTCGGGGAAAAATCATGCTGAACAGAAGTGGCACAACAAGTGTTGGAAAATAAAAATTTTCAGTCTAGAATCCTATATCCAGCAAGGATATAGGAAAAAAGAGGAATTCCACACATCCTCAGATAAAAGAAAACTATGAGATTTTATCCCAAGTAGACTAACCATAAAATGACTAAAGGGGGTCTCTAAGCAAAAACAAAACAAGGAACAGAGCAATGTTGAAACATCAGGAAGGAAGAACATGGTAAACAAAAATATTGATCAAATAATAGATTTTCTGTCTCCTTTTAAGTTTTTAAAACTATTCTTGACAGTTGAGCAAAAATCTTAACACTATCTGATATCATTATAAGTGTATGTGGAGGAAATAGTTACAAAAAATATATTATAAAACACAATTTTGTAGATATAGACAAGAGTATTTTAAAATTTTTTTAATTTAAAAAAAGGAATAGAGCTAAAACAATTTTGAAAAAGAATAAATCTATCCTAGTTGAAGATCTATTAAATAGAGATAGATATAAAAAGTGTAATACTGGTGGAGGAATAGATACACAAATGAATGGAACAGAATAGACAACAAGGAAATTTATCCATACAAAAATACTCAACTGATTTTTGACAACGATGCAAAAGTAATTAAATGAAAGAAAAATAGTCTTTTCAACAAATGGTACTACAGCAATTAAATATCCACAGGTTAAAAAAAAAGAACCACTACTTAAGTTTCACATATTATACTAAATTACCTAAAAATGGATCATAAACGTAAATGTTAAACATACATTTAAGACTGAACAAGGGGTTATTAGATAACACCAAAGTGTTATCTATAAAAGCAAAAATTGATAAATTAGACTTCAAAACAAAACACGTTTCTCTGTGAAAAGACCTGTTAAAAATACAATATCAGCTATATACTGAGAGAAAACATTTGCAAATCCCGTATCTGACAAATAATAGCATCTAAAATATATAAAAAATCACAAAATTTATCATTAAATAAAAATAATCTAGTCAAAAACATGGAAAAAATGCTGCAGAGGTTCCACGGGTGGCAAATAATCACACATAACACTGTTCATTAGTCATTTGGGAAATACCAATTCACAATGAAATAACACCATACCTGTCAAAATTACTAAAATTAAAAATAGTGGTAGTACTAAATGTTGTGGAATCTGGAAAACCAGATCAACTGTACGTTCATGATGGAAATGTAAAATAGTACGGAAGCTCTGAAAAAAAAATTGGTAATTTCTTAAAAATTAAATATTCAACTACAGTGTGACTTAGGAATTACATTTTTGGCATTTATTACAGGGAAATGAAACATGTTCACACAGATACCTGTACATGAATATTTATAGCAGCTCTATTCATTAAAATCAAAAACTGAATGTACCCACGTGTCCTTAAATGAGTTAAACAAACTGGTACATCTATACCATGGAATACAACTCAACAATAAAAAAGAATAATCTAAATAAATCTTCAGAGATATAGTCCAACTGATAAAGCCAATATAAAAAGGTTTATAATATGTGACCCCATTTACATAATATTCTGCAAATGACAAAATTATAGAAATGGAGAATATATAGAACAAATAGTGGTTGCCAGGAGAGCCTGAGAGTGGGGAAATAGGTACGTGTAGCTATAAAAGAGGAAAATGAAAGATCCTTATGGTGATGGAAATGTCCTGAATCTTGACTGCATCAATACAAATATCCTAATTGTGATATTATCTTATAGTTTTATAAAATGCTAACACTGGAAGGACCCAAGTTCAGGTATACCTTTCTGTATTATATCTTATAACTACAGATTAAGCTACAACTATTTCAAAATAAAAACTTGAATTAAAAATTAACAAGAGAAAAATTTAGGAGGTTTGGATGTATACTAAAAATTCAGTTAATTTTTCCTTTTGTGAAAAAAAATTAAAAACAAAATTAAATGAAGATAAATTGAAAACATGTGAAGAATGTCAGAAATACTGGTAATAGTTTAAAGACAATAAAATGTAGTCGTAGAGTTAAAATCATCAACAGAATCAACACTTTATTATGTAACTAGGAATATGGAGAATTGTGTTGAAAATGGTGGTGGCCATGTGAATGCACCTTTCAGACCTCCAACTGCAGGGAGAATAACTGGCCAAGAGCCTCACCTGCTGAGTGGGCCACCAACCTTCTTTCCTTCTGGGGTCAGCTTTGCATTGTGTTTTGATTGCCTTCCCAGTCTTACCAAGCTCGCCCTCCATTGTCTCTCACATAAGTGAGATTTTCTTCATAAAATCCTTGGACTTTAACTGTTATCTTGACTTCTGTTTCTCAGAGAACCTGAACTAACACAAAGACCTACCAAGACTTGTGGCCCTAGACATGGTAAAGGGTAGAGATGCAGTCAAAAGCTCGGTAAAAACACGGTAAAGACAGAAACATGGTAGAGACTAAAATCAATGCATAAACTGAAATTTTATGGTTGGAAATAAGTCATTCCATCTTGGCTAATGTAAAGAATACCAGCAACCAGATGCCAATCCCTCAGGCAGACTACGTTTATTTTTTGGATCATCTGAACAGCTGTGAAGAAATACCTCTACCTACTGACATTAAAGGTCTGCTTAGGAATATGGCATTCCATGCCAATCAGTCCACAAGCCCTACCAAGTTTCCACTCCATTTTTTTCATGTATCATTCTTAAATATAAATGGACCAAGGATCACCAGCTTCTGGGGAAAGTCTCCAACAAGGAAGAAAAATATTGAAATGGACAAATAGAAAGAGCCAACTGGAGTGCATACAAAGTAGGAGCAACAACAACAACAAAAGTTAGACTCCTCAAAAACATGCGGAATGTTACTTCCATAAAACAGATGCTATTTTTTAAGGTAAATAACCAAATATTAAAAGAGCACATTTGGGAAATGAAAGAAAAAAAAAAACTGTTGCAAAGAAACCAATTTTAAAATTGGAAGATGAAGTCCTGGATATTTTCCAGAAAGTAGAACAAAAGAAGTAAGTAAGTGGAAAATAAGAGAAAAAATTCTTAGGATTGATCTAAAATATCTTTAAAAGATGGAAGAGAAAAATAAAGGGTAAAAAATGCTTAGATAAATAATACCAACTAATTTTCTAGAACTAGTAGACACTTTACAAATTAAAAGTGTGCACTGAGTGTTCAGCATATGGAATGGTGGGGGAATGGGAGTGATAAACATCACACATAGCACATTGTTCTGAAATTCTAGTAAACCAGTAATAAAATATCTTAAGATCTTTCCCATGAAATAGTAGAATCAACATAATTTTATTAATGCTTAAAATATCTCAACAGGAGATAATGTATAAAAATGGAAAACTATAGGATACAGAAAAGGAATTCTTTGGATGCATAGATTGTGAACTATTTAATATATTTTATAAGTTTTTGTATAAATGTGCATCATATTTGGGAGAGTTCAGAAGTTTTCAGAAGCTTCATTCATGAGGCCATGATATAAAGGAATAGACGGATGAATGGATTTATGGATAAATGCATGGATGAAGATAGATAAACAAATGATGACAGATAGATAGATGATAGATAATAGATGATATATAAATAGACAGACAGATGGAGATGATAGACAGACAGACAAATAAAGTGAAGAACAATAAAGAGGAAACTTGAATACTCCTCAAATTACATGTATCTAAGATTTACATCATTTATCTTTACTTTTAGCTCAGTTATATGATTTGGGGTTTTCTGGATATTATGAAAGCTAGAGAAAATATTATCAAGAAATTACTCCTCTAAAGTGCTTTATCTGACAATATCTTCTATTTAGAACATACAAACTCAAAAACTAAAATTGGAGAATTTTAGAACTAAGCCTAATATATGAAATCATTACTAATAATAACTGGCATTGTTTTATGATAGTGTTTATAAATCACATTTGCAGTCATAATTTCATTTGATCCTTCAACAATCTTTTGAGTTATGTCATCCAGAATTTTTTAATTATATTTGATTTGTAATTCTTCACATATCCTAAGAAAACCTCAACAGAATAGTACTCAGCAAACTAAGGATGACCAAAAAAGTAGAAATTTCTCATAATCATTAAAAAGAAGTTTAACTCAATGTTCATAAATAGGAATAGTTCCGTAATGATGTGTTCCTTATTTCTATATGAATCTGAATTACTAACACTTGATTGAAGGTCTAACAATAATGGCTCTATCAGTGACATTAATGGAAAGCATATATAATTTCAAGCAAAAGTTTCAAAGTTGTTTTCTCTAAAAAAATTTTTTTTACGGTACGCACTTTTTTTTATGGAATACAAAATAGCACATGTTGTTTTTAGAAAATTTGGGAATTATTTCACAAAAGAACATAAAAGAACACTCATAATCCCAAATTCAGAAATAAGAAATATTAAAGTGTCAGTATATTTTTCCAATCTTTTTCTATGCATACAAAACAAAATCATCAAATCATATATGCCAACTTTAATAAGATTTCCAAAATGTCTTATATGCTAATTTGCTAAATAAACAAATAATTGAACATGCTATAAACTTTCCTTAATAACTCTGAGTTCTGGTTACAAACCAATTGTTTAATGACATTCTCAAGATCTATCAAGTGATGTCAGCTCCTTCCTCTAGCACTCCATAATTCCTCACTACTCTTATTTTTAAAACACCTGTCCGTGATTCCATTTTTTATGGGTTGTTTCTTTGTGAATTATCATCAATTAACTAATATTTCCTTCTGCCCTAAAAGTACTATTCCCAAGTAGTGTTTTCTGTTTTTAATTAAATGCATCTAATTTGCTGTGGACTGGGAAACCACGTAGTTAAGCTTATTAATCATCATAACTCCACCCAGAGCAGTAAACACAGCTAGCATTTTTTAAACACTTAACTTCATCCCAGGCAATTACTGTGATAATTGCTTTTAATCTTTATAATAACTGAGTGAGAAACTCAGGATTAGCAGAGATTAAGTAATTTGCTCAAATTCAAACAAAAACATTGACTTTAGAAGCAGAATTGATAGAGCCCGAAATCTGGAAAAGGAAAATTGTATTCTGGGGGTTTCAAGCCTATATGGCTAGAAGGATGATTGTGCTATTAAAAACAAGGAATATAGTCTATACCATGGCACCCTGAACACACCCGATCTTGTCTGATCTCAGAATCTAAGCAGGATTGGGCCTGGTTTGTTCTTGGATGGGAGACCACTTAGGAATACCGGTGCTACAGGTTAAAAACAAAAAAACAAAAACAAAAACAAAAACAAAACTAGGAATATGTACCCCTAGTGAAAGGCAAGGTGATTTTAGGGTACACTCTAAAGGATGTAATATATAAGGACATGAACATGAAGATAAAAAACCAGTGAATTAAGCTTAATTCAGCTTCAGTGCTTTTAATTATGTCGAGAAGAAAGTCTGAATGAGTGCTAACATGTTTTTAATACCTTATTTAAAGTTGCTAGAGTAACTTTTTGACAAAAAGAGAACAGGCCTCAAGTACAAAGCTTACAGTAAGTTGTAGTATTTTGATAGACTTTAATAACAACTTGCTTTCATCATTTATTTGTAGAGTTAATGTCTATTTAAAAAAATCACCATGAGTTTTCCTTTATGGATGTGTTATTTTTTTTAAATACAATTTTTAAAATTTTAAAAGTTGAGTTCATTTTCTTAGAGTTAAATAATTGCAGATGTTCACAGATATGGTAGAAAAAAACCTTTAAAATGTCATATAAATTATTAACTATGAAAATATGTGGCTAATAGGAGAAAAACTAATTTTTAAAGTTAGAATACAATCCCTTAAGGGGATAGGATTTTCCATGTCTAGAGAATTTAAGTGTAAGGAATGATGAAATAATCTAATAAAAAGGACACTGATTTGCCATATGTTTCATTGTCCTTCTCTTAGCTCTAAGAACTGGAAAGTCTGGTATATTTATAATGTGCTGGAATCAGTTCATACCAGCTCCCAAGAGCTGATTGTTAAATTTTAAGAATTTTGTAAGCCAGTTGTTAAACATAGCCATTAGTAAAATTTAAATTATACAAACTTACAATTAAATAAATCATATTAAAAACAAAGATAACACATATTCAAAACTTATCACTTCCCAGTTATTTTACTATATTTTACTATATTCTTTGCTCTAAAGGTTATTTATGTCTACTGTTACTCTGGTTGGAAATATAATCTAACGGTGTGCTACCGTGTACCTCTTCTCAGCTCCATGTCCATTGACTTCACGTTGGTAGTTCAAAATCAACTAGGTTAAAGTATTTACACTATGGAAATTGGCAAAAGCTGAAAATTAGGAGGGCTCTTTCCTCCTGGAGAGGTAGCTGTTAAACATTTACCAGCATACCACTGAGTATAAGTGTAAAAGCAACTGAACTTTCATATCTCTAGCCGAGTCCTGGTGTAACGCTCCTAGTTGGTAGTGAAAAGCCTCCTTGAAAAGGTGTATATTGGGAAGTAATTGAGACCACATTGGCCAGGGATGGCAGATGGGAGTTGTTTTTGAATTGTGTTATAACTGAGCATTTTGTGGATGAGAAATTCCACCTCCCATCTCCTAAACAGGGATAGAGAATATATCATCTAATTTTTTTTCTTGTAAAAATTAAAACCAACTTACTTATGTTTCTATCATTATTTTTTAATTAAAATGTGTTCATTTGAATAATTTCATGGGAGAGAATAGTATTCTTCAAAAGTTTGATTACTTATTTCAGTGATGTGAACTTATTCTTAAAATCCATAAAATGTAAAAGAAGCCAAAGTAGAGTGATAAAAATGTCAGTTGTCGTAACAGAATTTATGGCTTTGGTTTTAATACTAGGAGTGTTTTGAAAATATCTTGTCTCTTATCTTGTGCACACAGTGGCTCTTATTCAGCTGAGAAAGAGGTTAAGTGAGAAATGAGTTGGCTCACCAAGGATACATTTGTTCCACCCACCCCCAGCCCCCAACACACATATACACTCTCACACACATACTCTGATGTTAATTTGATTTGAAAAAATATCAGGAAACATCATCATCAATTTCTCCTCTTGCTGAAGTGATTATTCTTGCTTGACTGCCCTCTGCTGGAATTCCTGAAACATACACTTGCCTCTACTACAAGTTGTAGGCGGTATGTAACTAATAATGTATGCAATCTTTTCAAGGCATATTTTGTGCAGAAACACAGGTATGCAAGATTAGAAATCAAACTGACTTAAGCATTAACTGCAATGGTCAAGTGTTGATTTAATTAGCCATGAAAAATAGCCAAGTTTTGAATGGATCAAAGAAAACAATTATACATAATGGGTGAATTGAAAACAATTGAGTGTTACTGAAAAAGAGGAATGCTTTAATTAAACTAAAAGATATACCTAATGTTAAATGAGGTGGTTACAAAAGCTCCACAAATAAAGCTGCTTAAATGCTGATTACGATATGAGAAACCAAAAGAAATGTTTAAATGTGAAAATGCAACCTTATTAAAATTATATTGCTATTATTTAGAACTATAGTGAGCCTTTTCTCTGTTTTGTAAACTAAATCACCACATTTAAGAATATTCATTCACTCGTTTAAAATATTTAGGTTTCTCATTTATTATTAATTCCGATACAAAGATATTGCTTTTATGTACTTAATAAGAATATATTTCTTGGGATATTTAGAGAAAGTTATTTTAAAGAGAATAATGATTATGGCATGTCAAACCTTATAATGTACTAGTTTAGCATATACTTATCTCTATATTTGTAAGGTTTTCCAGGGTTAGAAGAACAGAGATCCACTGTCAAATAGGTTGAGTTGGTGATCAGTTGGAACTGTGGGACCAGCATTTGAACAGTATTACTAAGGAATATTTTCGCTATAAAGGTCAAATCTTTCATCCAAGGAATTTGAGCTAGTAAACAGACCAGACTTCTATTGGTATGTTTGCTGGTCAAAGTCTGAGCCTTTATTTACTTCCTCATATTCCTTTTTGTTGTCAATATAGGAATGGAACGAAGAGATTAGAGAGGAGGCGAGAGAGCAGAGGATGACAGAAAGGCAAAGAATTAATAGGAAGAAGAGAAAATTATACTTTCCCTCCCCACACTAGTTTTGTGTCATTCTGTTCCTTATCTGCATTAGATTCTGTAAAGTGAGCTTATAAAAAGCCAAGTTTTTCAAATTCAAGGAATGAATTCTACCTCATTGAACATGTTGACTTAGATATACAATAAGGAGAGGACCTTTCTAGACGCAATGCTAATCAGGTGGATATGACTGTTAATTCTTTTGTAGCAAAAGCTGACAACTATATAAGTAAGTCATTTTTCTTATTTTTAAGAAAATGACAGTTATGTGCTTTAAACTGAGGCAGCAGAGGGTAGTTAAGAGATTATAGAAACTTCATTTCACCAGAATAAATGCACTCTTTTCCACTGCCCCTCACCAGCAATCACACATCTAGCAAATTTCCAATATTAATTTGAAAGGAAAATGTGAAGGCAGAGTAGAATGATAGACAAGGAATTTAACTTTTGAGTGTCATTGAAGTTTTGAAAGGGCTAAAACAATCTGAGACTTCTCAGAGTAGATATGCAAAACTTCATAATATAAATGGGAAAAAAAATCCAGATTTTGGGAAAAGTTTGTGCATGCTAAACTTTGTGGCATTATGTATTCATATTTCAGAGTACAAATATTAAAATACTCTTTCATCTAATTTTATTTTAATAAAGAAGTAAATCCCATTTTATTCAAAGGAGAACTATTATTAGAGGATAAAAATAAATAGCTACAATGCATTGCATTTTAAAGTGTTCCATCACTGTGCTAAACATTTTACCAGATTATATATCATTTAGTTTTTAAAAACTCCACTATGAGGTGGGTACTTAATCGTGCCCATATTACAGATAAGAAAACAGGCTCAGAGGCCCAAGGTCACAGAGACACTAAATTCTAAAATGGGACTCTAATTCTGGTTTTTCTGACTCTAAGGGCAAAGCACTTAAATGTATATGCACCAGCAACATCATCATTCTTTCTTTAAAAACCCTTAAAGCCTCTTTACGAGTCACTATGTCAGTTATAGATAAGGAATGAGCAGAGTTCCCAAGTCCTTACACACTTGGGAAATGAGGGTACTTGGGTTCTTTTAACTAAAAGCAACTGTGTATAACATTTCTAGATTACCAATGTTCAAAGAATTATAAGAAATGATACACAATACTGAAACACTGTGGAGAAGAATTTTCATTTCCTTTGGATAAATTTCCGTTGTCTACGGGCCATTATCTTTGTTCATGTTTCCAGAAACCTATTCTGGGAAATGATCTGACAGACAGCCTGCTCCCAGTGTAGCACACCCCTTTCCCCACTCTCGTCTCTCTGCAGCATCTGCATTGGGCATGAGCCCGGATCCATATTTACGAGACATATGTAGACACTTTTCCCTTTCTTGGCAAATGCATAAATAGAATCCTAATGTCTACATGTAGGTACTATATAAATACAAAGTTGTGCATACTCTGTGGATGTCATGCATCATTTATCCATGTATTTTTAGCATCACCAACACATTTACATATGCTGTCACGTTTCAAACTGCACCTCAATATAGTGCCTTTTTCTTCGTGAACTCAGTAGCAGGCAACATCATTCTTCTAACATTTTCACCACAAATGAAGACCAAAAAGCAAGAAAATAAGTTCAAAAATAGAAGACAAATTAAAAATGGATAACACTTTCCTAATATGTTCTGAAGATACTATAGAATTATCTAGAGCAGAGGACTAAATATTTCACCTTATAATTAGGTTCATGCCATTGTTTTAATGTCCCTATTAGGCCAACAATTCCTGAGATGAATGTTTACACCTTAGCCATTGCCTAGAGGAGATATAGATATATAAACCATCATTTATGATTCTGAGTTAAATGCCTGTTATGTATAGTAGCAAAAAGGGAAGGGCTCTTTAAATTAACTAAAGAAATCAGAGGATCCTCACTCAGGGATATAATATTTGGATTGATTTTTGGATGATAAATAGAAGTTTGGATTTTATTTGGTATCAAACATTAGAAAAGTAGAAATCAGTTCATCTAACAGAACAAGTACATGATCAAATATTAAAAATTAATTAATCTAACACATAAAGTCCAAGATGTGTGATTTACTTAACAAGTATCAATCTTAAATTTTAAAAACCAGAAGTCAGCAGATGATTTGCCTTCATTTCCCTCATTGAGCCCTTAAAATATCTTTTCTTGACTCTGTATTTCTGTATACTGTGGATATGTCAAATCATTTTAAGAGGTTTATGATAGAACTGTTTCAATAGCTTTTAAAACTTTTTCTTTGAGAAGCAGAAAATTTTATTAAATTAAATATTTCATTGAATACTAAGTGAGAAACTAAAGGCAGAAGCTAGTCTGGTTGAAGTGAGGGATAAGAATAGAAAACTACCTGCCTGGTACTGTTTGAAAATCCCTAGACTTGGTAAAAAGTGTGTGTGTGTGTGTGTGTGTGTGTGTGTGTGTGTGTGTAGAGAGAGAGAGAGAGAGAGAGAGAGAGAGAGAGAGAGAGAGAGAGAGAGAGAGAGAGAGATTCCCTGACTCCCTGAATTGTTTTCATTGTTTTTTCATATACAGATTGTCTCTAAAAGACTTTGGAATCACCCACTATGCTTACTCTGTTATGTGGAATACATTTGGAGACCCAGGAAAGATATGTTCTGTCTGTCCTTAATCTCTTTCTTCCAATGGCTACTTTGGTAGCAAGTGTAATATGGATTCAACAATAGTTCTGAAAGTATAGTGTGAGCAATAATTGGCTAGGGTACATGTTAGATGTGGATTCTTTGACCATCTCTAATGATACTGATACCAATAGATCTGGGTAGAGCCCAGGTGTCTCTGTGGATGCCATTGTACTCCAGATGATTCTGGTGCAGTGGCCTATGAGATGTATGCACTAAAATATAGACCACAGTGGAGACAAAGGAGATTGAAAGAATACAATAATGAATTAAAAGGAAGAAAAGAGTAGGAAAGAGAAAAAGGGAGAGCATATGTTAACTGCAAAATGCCAGCAAAAAAATGCCACGTGGTGAAATTGATGCCAGTTTGCTACCTCTGCTTTAGAATGGTAATTAAGGTCAAGGTACTTAGAATGGTAATTAAGGTCAAGGTCCTTAGTTATGTTTTTCCAATTTACAATCATTTAGTTAAGCTGTATGCACATCTCTTTTCTCCCTTTCTCTCCCTTCCCTTCTCTCCCTACCTCTCTCTTAAACTATCTTTTAAGAGACATTACTGGAGTTTCATTAACAAAACCGCAGTTTTTGGTAAATGTATTCCAGAGTTTTAATACTACATGATCCTTTGTTAGATGTTTTTATGTAGCAGTAATCATAGAATATATCTGCATATGTTTGATATATCCCTACTTCATCCCATACATTATTTCATAAGCATTTCTATATTGTTATGTATCTTTTTGTAGTACTTACTAGGCTACCATAAAGGTATGAGAATTAAAATATTTAGTATAAGACTCAGTAGAACGAATGACACTCAGTTGGTATTCAATAAATTGTAGCATTCTTACATGCCCTTTTCCAAACTCAGAATTATCTTTTTATAGATATCCAGAAGAAGAGTTACTGGGTTTATGTGTATGAACAGTTTTGTTTGTTTGTTTGTTTGTTTGAATATCTGAAGATCTTGTGATTTTTTTTATATTTGATATATTGCTTTACAAAGAGTCATTTTAATTTGCAGTAAAGTTGGAGAATGTCTATTTCATAGACCCTCATTAGCATGTATAATTTATCATTTTTTAAGAGCTGGTATTTTAAATTACATTATTGCATTGTGTGCTTGTATTGTGGGAGTGTCTGTTGGTGACTTATTCCCATATATATTTGTTGAAATTTAATATTTTCTTATTGTTTAATATGGGCCATTTAATATAGTATGAGCTGCAAGTATGTGCTAGCTGTTTTTCTATTTGGTTTGACTATGGGCTTTTAAAAATGTATAAATGTTTTAAATTTTCTTGAGGTCCTATCTGTTGATATTCTCAATCCCCCTCCTCATTTCCTTCCTATATTTATTTCTAGCATTATTACACTACAGAGCACACAATGTTAATGTTTATTCCCTGCATTTGTTTTTGCTTTATTTATGCAGTTAAACATATTTAGTCTCCACTACTGTCTTTTTGCCATAGTTTCCCCAATTATCTCTTTGTTAGAGGAAGTTTGTCCACTGGTGTTTCATCAATAAGGGCTCATGGGAAAAATCTCTGAGGTCTTGAATGTTCAAAACTATGTATATATAAAAGTGTGGGTTTAATAGCATTGTTCTTAAAGGACAGCTTGTCAGGTTATAAAATCTTTGGATCGCCTGTCTTCCTTGGTAGATGATGCTTGACCTTCTTATGTTAAAAATGTCAGTGTGAAGAAATTTAAGGCCAGCCTTATTTCTTCCCCCTTTACCAAAACTTTTTGTCTTACTGCCCAAAGATTCCTTTTTTAATATCCTAACTTTAAAATTATTTGAATCACAAAGATGTGTCTTGGTGTTGACTGTTTCTGGTCAGTTTTCTATGGCCCATGGTATGCCCTTTCTCTAAGAGGTTTCAAATCTTATTTCACCTATGACATTCTCTTGCATCAAATCTTTAAATACATTCATTTCTCATTGTTCTGATCATCTTTGGGGGACTCTAATTATACAGATGTTGTATCTTTTTACCCCTACATTCTATAGTCTATAGCTATTATTTTAAAACCAAGCTTCATTTTTTTCTTAGTTTTGTTTGTTTTCTATCTCTGTCTCTGTCTCTCTCTCTCTATATATAAATATATATACATGTATATACACATATACATATATACACATATGTATATATATGTATATGTATATATGTGTATATATACATATGTGTGTATATATATCTATCATATGTATATATATGATAGATGTGTAGTTATAGCTCATATATATGTATATGTATATACATATACATATATATATATATAACATATAAAATCTTACCATGTTTTTCACATTGGCTTGTCTACCTTGTATGCCTTCCAACTTTATACTGATTTCTCTTGTAATTTGTTTTTGTGGGGGATGGTGTTAACCTAAATCTTTTACTGTGAGATAATTGTAGATTCACATGCAGTTGTAAGAAATAATATAGAGAGAGCTCATGTAACCTTTACTCAGATTCTCTCTATGATAACACTTAGCAAAACTATAATACAATACCAAAACTAGGATGTTGACATTGACATGACTAAGATACAGGACATTTCCGTCACCACAAAAAATCCTTTATGTTGCCCTTTTATAGCCATACCCACTTCATTCTTGACCTACATCCCCTCTACCTACCTTAACCCTGCCAACCACTAATCTGCTTTTGTTCTCCACCATTTTGTTGTCACTAGAATGTTATATAAATGAAGTCACAGTATGTAACCTACCGAAATTGGCTTTTTGACTCAGCATTATTTAAGCCATCCAAGTTGTTGCATGTATCAATGATTTGTTCCTTTTTATTTCTGAATAGTATTCAGTAATGTAGATACACCACAGTACATTTAACCATTTGCTTGCTAAAGGACAACTAAGTCATTTCCAGTTTCTAGCTATTACAATAAACCTGCTAAAAACATTCAAGTACAGACGTTGTGTGGACAGAAAATTTTATTTCTCCCAGATAAACAAATGCCTAGTAGTGCAATTATTGGGCTTATGTTAATTGCACATCTAGGTTTTTTTAAGAAACTGCAAACTGAGTTACCAGAGAGGCCATACCATTTTACATTCCTACTGGCAATGTGTGAGTGACCCAGTTTCTCTGTATCTCACTGGCATGGAGTATTGTCAATATTTTTTATCTTAACCATGCTGATAGATGTGTAGTTATAGCTCATTGTGGATTTATTTGGCATTTCTCTAATAAATGAGATAACACCGCTTTTTGTGTGCTTATTTGCCATTTGTGTATCCCCTTCAGTGTAGTGCTTGTTCATGTCTTTTGCCCATTTAAAAAATTATTATTCATTTATTTCTTCTTACAATAATTTGTACATCAACTATTTTATTTTAGAACAGTTTTTAATTCATGAAAAAAATGCAGATATTACAGAGAAATTTCCAGATACCCCACACCCACTTTTCCCTCATTATTGGTATCATTCATTAGTATGGTACATTTGCCACAATTAATGAGCAAATTTTATACATTATTATTAAGTCCACACTTTATTAAGATTTCTTTAGTTTATACCTAATGTCTCTTTTTTTGTTTCAGGATCTGATCCAGGATATCATATTTAAACCTATGTCTCCTTATGCATCTCCTGTGTGTGACAATTTCTCATACTTTACTGATTTTTGATGACTTTGACAGTTTTAAAGAGTACTGGTCAAGTATTTTATAGAATGCCCACAATTGGGATTTTTCTGATAATGGATTTAGAGAGGAAATCACAGGGGCAAAGTACCATTTTTATCACAAAATGTCAAGGATACATATACGATCACCAGGTTGACCTTGCTTCCCTGGCTGAGGTAGTCACTTGGTTTCTCTACTGTAAAAGTATTTCTCTTTACTTCCCTTTTATACTGTACTCTTTGCTCTTCTCCCTTATTTATGCATTTATTTACTTACCAAATGATTTATTTATAAAAGTATGGATTCAAGAACATTTCTTTTATATTTTTGGGTAAGATTCAACATGACTTTACTTATTTTGTTGCTTTGGCCATTGGGAGCTTTCAGTGAACTGCTGTATTCCTTTGACATACCTCCATTATTGTGGGGCTTTTTTGCTTTGTTTTGCTTTTTAGCATTTTTTTTTTTTTTTTTTTTTTTTTACTTTCTAACATTACAAGATGCTCCAGGCTCATTGTATATTTACCACCTGAGTTCTAGAATCAGCCATTTCTCCAAGAATCCCTGGTTCTTTTTATTAGAGAATGGTATTAAAAACCAAGATCTGGATACTAAGTGTGCTCATTGCTACTGGGGTACTTCAGAACTACCTGTATCTATATTAGACTAACATAAATTCATACTAATGTGTACAACTCTAATTCATTACCGCATGTATCATTAGTACCTCTTCCCCTTCCTTATCTCTAAAATCCCTTTCGTCAGAAAGAAATGTGACACCTACAATTTGCCATCCACTTACTTTATTTTTAATCCCAGTAAACATTTGTAAGGTATCAGAATTGTTAACCCTACCCCTGTAGGAAATAATTTTATCAACTAGGGTATAGTGCTTATATATAATTTCTCATGTCTTTCATCTTAAATAGTTCAATCATTTCCTGTTATCTGGAACAGCACCTTCCCCCAACCTCAGTGAGTTTTTTAAATATTTGCAAAGCACTCAGATTATTTTTTTACATTCTTCTTTCTATTCTGTGATCTCTTGACCTCATAAATGTTGTTTTTAATTTGCATATATATACACCATTACAGTATTGTACAGAACAGTTTGCTGGCCTAAAACTCCCTGTGCTTTTGCGATCCTCTCAGCCTCCTCCTGAATATATAGTAAGCTCTGATTTTTTCAATGTTTTTGCCTTTCTCAAAAGTGTCTTATAATGGAATCATGACAGATGTAGCATTAGCTTTTTTTCATTTAACAGCATATTCTTAGGTTTCTTCCATGTCTTTGTGTGTGTGTGTGTGGTCTGGTAGTTCATTTCTTTTACTCACTGAATAATATTCTATAGTCTGGATATACCATAGTTTATTTATTTACTCACCTATTGAAGAACATCTTGGCTGCTTCCACAATTATATATAAATCTACAATAAATATTCAGTTGCAAGCTTTTGTGTGGACATAACTTCTCAACTCAGTTGGATAAATACCTAGGAGCATAATTGCTGAATCATATGGTCAGACGGTTTTTGGTTTGTTAAGAAAATGCCAAATTATCTTTCAAAGTGACTGTACCATTTTGCATTTCAACCAATAATGACATAGAATTCCTATTGCTCCATATCCTCACTAGCAATTGGTATGGTCAATTTATTGGATTTTAGCCATTCTAACATGTGTCTTTCTTATCGTTATTTTAATTTGTATTTATCTAACAACAAATGATGTTGAGCAGCTTTTCATATTCTTATTTGCTTTCTACATATCTGCTTTAGTGATGTGTCTGTTCAGTGATTTTGATTTTTTAAATGAATTTCTTATTGTTGAGATTTAAGAGTTCTTTGTAAATTTTGGATATGAGATTTTTAACAGATATTCTTTCTCTAAATATTTCTTCCAGTCTTATCTTCTAATATTCTTAATAGTGTATTTTTCCACATAGAAGTTTTTAATTTTAATAAAAATAAGATCTTACCAAATTTTTTCTTTATAGATTGTGCTTTTAGTCTTGTATCCAAAACCTTATTATCTAACCCAAGGTCACTGATTTTCTCCAATGATTTATTCTAGAAGTTTTATAGTTTTGCATTTTACATTTAGGTGTATGACACATTTTGAGTTTATTCTTGTGTAAAGTTAAGTTCTGTATCTAGCTTTATTATCATCAACATCATTATTATTATTACTATTATTATTATTTGCATATGGACTTCCATTTTTCTAGTACCATTTGTTGAAAACATTATTTTTTCTACATTGAATTGTCTTTGAGCCTTTGTCAAATATCAATTGACTATATTGTGTGGTTCTATTTCTGTACTTGCTATTCTGTTTCATTGTTATTTCACTCTCTCGATCATTATAGCTTTATACTGTCTTAAAATCAGGTAGTGAGTCTCTTCTTTGTTGTTTTTCAATATTTTATTAGTTTTTCTAGATTTTTTGTCATTTCATATAAACTTCAGAATTAGTTTGTCAATATCTACAATATTTATTACTGAAATTTGACTGCAGTTGTGTTAAATCTATAAATCAAGTTAGGAAGAATAATATCTTAACAATTTTGAGTCTTGCAATCCATGAACACAAAATATCTGTTATGTTTAGGACTTGGATTTCTTTCTTCACAGTTTTGTAATTTTCTGCAATAGGTCTCATACTTATTTGGTTCGATTTATACCTTAGTCTTATAATCTTTTGTACTTTTATAATTTTTAAAATTTATACCAGTTATTAATTTCTAGCATACAGGAAAGCCATTGGCTTTGGCATATTAACTTTGTATGCTGCAACCTTAATATTCTCTCTTATTAGGTCCAAGAGGGTATCTTTGTTGATAATGATAATGCTTTAGGATTTCCTAAACAGATAATCATGTCATCTGCCACTAAACTATTTTATTTCTTCCTTCCCAATCTGTATACCCATTATTTCTTTTTCTTGTCATATTGCACTGCCTAGGAAGTATATATTATGTACTTCCAATATAATGTTGAGTAAGAGTGTTGAGAAAAGATATCTTTGCCCTCTTTCCTACCTTTGAGAGAAAGAGTTCAGGTTCTCATCATTAAGTATTAAATTAGCTATAGGGTTTTTGTTTGTTTGTTTGTTTGTTTGTTTGTAGATGTTCTTCTTTAAATTGAGAAAATTTCCCTCTATTACTAGTTTGCTGAAAGTTTTTAGCATGCATTGGTATTTGATTTTGTCAAATAGGTGTGGTTTTAGTTTTTAAATGTTTTGAGGTTTTCCTGTTATTTTCTATTATCTATTTCTATTTTGAGTTCATTGTAGTCAGAAAACATACTATATATTGTTAAATTCTTTTAGATTTGTTAACATTTGTTTCATGACCAATAATATGGTCTCTTTTGGCATATGTATATGCTTTATTGGCTCTTGAAAAGACTATGTATTCTGCTGTTATTACATTAAGCATTAAACAGTTCAACAAATGTCAATTAGTTCTTGTTGATTGATAGTGTTGATGATTACTTCAATAGCCTTGCTAATTTTCTGTCTCATTCCATCAATTTTTGAGAGAAAAAAAGAGATGTTGAAATGTCAAACTACATTTTTAGAGATGTCTACTTTTATTATAGTTATATTAATTTTTGCCTCACATATTATACAGCCCTGATGTTTGTTTCATATAGTTTTAGGGTTTACCCTCTATCTCCAAGATATTTCTACTGGATATTTTTATAGAATTCTGGTTCAACAGTTCTCTTCTTTCAGTTCTTGAAAATTTTGTGCTACATATTTCTGGCCTTCATAATTTTTCCTGATAAATCCACTGTCATTTGATTTTTTCCCCTATAGGCATGATATTGTTTCTTTGCTATTGCTTTCAAATTTAAAAAAATTTTTTTATAAGTTTGGCTCTGGTAGTCTCGGTGTTTTTAATTTGGGTTTATCCCTTAGGGATTTACTAAGCTTCTTTAATCTGTAGGTCTTTTACCAAATTGGGAAGTTGAGACTATTCAATTGGTTCTTTTTTTAAAATTTAAGTTATTATACTTTTCAGTTCAGAACTTTCCATTGGTTCTTTTTGCATCTTTTTTATCTTTTGTTTCTTTGTTGAGACTTTCTACTTTTTAAAATTGTTTTAGCTGTGTTCATAATTGCTTATCAGAGCATTTTTATCATGACTTCTCTAAAATCTTTGTCAGGTAATACTAACATTGCTGTCACCTCAGTGTTTGTATCTATTGATCTTTTTCATTCAAAATGAGAATTTTCTTTTATTTTAGTTTGATGAGTGATTTTCTATTGAAACCTAGACATTTGATGCATTATGAGGCTCTGGTTCTTATTTAAAACTTTTCTTTTAGCTAGTCTTTTCTGACATCATTCTAACAGTGGAAGGAGAGAGCCCTCAAACCTGCTAGGGCCTAGAAGTTTAGTTTTTTCTCGTTGGGTCTGTTGGCATCATGGTGGGGAGAGCTTCTCATTGTTGCTGGGGAGTTGTGGAATTTTCATTTCCTCACTAGACCTCAGATAATAACACACTGGTTGAGAGGGAATCTGGTTACTGCTATCCATGTAACCTCAATTTATAGCACAGGAGAGGGAGGAACCTCCCTGCTACCTAAAGGATATGAAAGTCCTGGCTTTCTAATCTGCTACCCTAGCAGGGACATCGGTTTGTCTTGTGAAGATGGAAGTCTAGGCTTCTCATTTGGCCTTTGCCATAACGTATGGGACTAGGGCCACAGATGTTTTCTCTTATTATCTAGCTGAAACATAGTGGTTATTGCTTAAATGTTTCTGTCTTGCTAGGTTGTCCCTTTTTATGATTCTTTAGAGAAAGAGAGTAATTTTATTGGGTCTTATTTTGTCTGCATATTTTGGCATTTCTGGGTTGCTGGCTTCTTCCCAATTCAGTCTGACTTTTATGAGGCAAAAACAAAAACAAAAACAAAAACACTCCCCCACACACACAACATAATGAAAGAAAAACAACCAGGAACTCGCCACTGAACTATTCCTTGGGTTCTAAGCCTCCCAATAAGTCTACCTTCTTCTCTCCAACTTTCAGTCTTCTTATGAGTGTGTGAGTGAGTGTGTGTGTGTGTGTGTGTGTGTGTGTGTGTGTACAATTCAGACATTTTAGTTGTACTTAGTGGGAGGAATAGTGAAAAATACATCTACTTCATCTTGTCATAAGTGGGAGTCCCTCCCAAATTCTTGTTTTTACATTCTACTTCTATGTTCTATCTTTTCACATCACATTTTATATCTTCTTTTTATCTCTCAGTGTCCCCCCTAATTCTTGCATTTATGCTTTGCATAATGTTGTCTTATTTTAGCAGGTGTTACTGCATTTTCTTTCACGGTCTTCTTAGAGGTAATTGTTACCTCACATTTCCAGAACACTTAATGATATTTTTGGTTATAATTTTTTTTCTGCTTCATGGTAATATTTTAAGGTAAACTTTTTTTTCCTGCCCTTTGTCACAGCTTTCATGTTATACTTTGTGTGATGCTATTTCAGAATCTTTCTTATTACTCATCATTGAGTGAGTTGGCTATTTACAGATTTGTTTTCAGGTGGGAGTTTAGAATGGGAAAGAGATAAGGAAGGCCTTTAGGTCCACAACCTGAAAACTTTCTCCTTCTCTGCAACCACAGGAACGCAAATATGACATTCTAAAGAATATGGCACATCAATGTGATTATTTGTATAGGTCCACTGCATCTGCTCTCTCTGAACCAAACCAGGTTAAAGAGTTCTTCTGTTGCCAGCCCTGTATACTTCACTACTTCACTCTGCTCCCTGATTGCTAATACTGGATATATATATATATATATATATATATATATATATATATATATATATATGTATGTATGTATACACACACATATATGTATGTATATATATATATATAATTAATTTATATATATTTATATATTTATATATTTATATTATATATATAAATTATATATAATATATTATTTATTTATTTATTTTACCACAAGGTGCAGCTCTTGCCTTCCATAAGTTATTATTGCTGACTCTTATACCCACTATTGGTAGCCCTCTCAATGATCTCATTTTTAAAAAATTCTCCTCCCTTTTTCTTAATCTAAGCTATTTTTGTCAGATTATAAAGATGTCCCTTAGTTATATCTATACCTTATAGTCATCGTAAATGGAAGTTGTACATTTTTCCCTGCTGTTTTCTTGTTGCTGCGATATGATTTCCAAAGGAGAAAGTGAAAAAATGCTGACTTAGGAAGCCATTTTTACAGTAGAAAATTTTAACCTGCATTTATTGAGTACCCAATGTTTCAATCTTTTATTTTCATACCTCAGAAGAATCAAAAGAAGACATATATTGGAAGATGAGACAACAAAGAACGTGTTGATAGGGTTTGTTCAGGAGTAACAATTTTCAATTGGCAATTTAGCCTCCATTGAAATACTTTCTAGAGAAATCACAGAAATTTCCTTTGAGTTAACTAAGCATTGTCTCCAGTTCATTCTTTGACTAGTTGGTGATTTCAGGTAAACTGCTTTCAAAATTTCTGCATGAAGCATTTATTATATGTTGAAATGAAGTTATAAATGCCCTATAGACTAATTGCTATTACTTCCCATGAACTACAATATAATGCTTATTTTGGAAGACTAAACTTGTATACTTATTTTAGAGTTTCTGTTTTTAAGGAAAAAACTTCCACACGTAAAATGGTGCTATGTAATTTGACTGAATCCATCAGACACCTTGTCATAGAAGGTTTTTTATAGGTCCTTCTGTGACAAAATGGGACTTTGGCATACAGCAAGAGGAGCCACTCATTTTTCACTATTGATTCCAAGATTCCTACTTCACTACCTCTATCAGTGGGCAAAATAGGAGAGTTGATATGTTTTTCTCATCCACAGTCATGCTCTGGATCTGGCCCACAATTAAAAAATTGAAATCTATAGAAGTAAAAACTATATGTGATAAAGATCATCATCTACAAATTTTTCACTCAGACATGTCATATTGTTATTGTTTTAAACTATTTCCCATTTGCTTTTTTGTGCACTTAAATTTAATTGGCATCATGCTGTTTGTGTAATTTTATTTATTTGTTTTTATTTGCTTTAATATTAAATGTTACTCAATGTCATTAAAAATCTTTACAAATATTCTAATCATTGACTATTCTTAATCAATCTTGTTGAAGTACATGAAAGTAAACTACAAGAAAGCAGAGGCATACCATTCTTGAATAGCAAGATGTATTATAAAATGTCAATTATCACCAAATTAATATATTAATATATAAGTAAAATACAATCTCGATTAGAAATTTTAAAGTTATTTTAAACTAAACTATTTTCACAAAGAGTAGAAGAAAAAAGGTGAAATGATCTTAACATCCATGAGAAAAAATAAATGTTCAAAATATTAAAAATTATATTTAAAAAATTATGTAAAGTGATTAATTTCCAGAAATTAAAATCTACTATGATTTAATAATAGATCATTTGGTAATCAAAATATTAAGGTATTAGCATAATATATCTGTACATACTTAGAAAATGAAAATATAATGAAGATGATAATTTGATTCAGTAGAGAAAGAATGGTTTATTTACAAAATGTGCTTTCATAAGTGTCTATCCATCTGAATAAACAGTAGTCTTGAACCATTATATCATACAATAAACAAAATAAATTCCAGATGGATATAAAGGTTAAATGCTTTTCTTATATAATCAAAAACCTGATAAGAAAATTTAGGAGAATGTTTTTATAACTTTAGGATGAAAGAAAGCAATTTAAAGAAGACAGAAAACTCCGAGACATGGAGGGACATTTAAATCCATAAGGATAGTTTTGTATGTTAAAATGTACCAAAAACAAATTCAAAAGATAAAGGATGAGCTGGAGGAAAATGTATCACATAGAGAGAAAAGAATATTAACCATCATATAAAATACCCACAGTTAAATGAGCAACAGAAAGCTGTTTATAGAATATGAATAAGCAATTGATAGAAGAGGAAATTCAAATGTCACGTGGAAGAATGCCTTATTTCATTAGTAACAATGAGATATTACTTTTCACCCATGAGATTGGCAAAAATTTAATAAAGTGCTGCTGATACATGGCAGGGGAAGGGCAGTCTCATACATTTCTGGTGGGAATGTTTATTGGTATGAACCTTAAAAACATAATATGGAAATCAAAACTACAATGAGATACCATCTCACACCTGTTAGAAAAGCTGTAATCAACAGGACAAGTAATAACAAATGCTGGAGAGTATGTGGAGAAAAAGGAACCTCATACACTGCTGGTGGAACTGCACATTGGTGCAGCTACTATGGAAAACGGGATGGAGGTTCCTCAAAAAACTAAAAATAATTGATCTACCATATGATCCAGCAATCTTCCTACTGGGTATTTACCCTAAAGACTTGAAACCCCCTGTGCAAAAAGATATTTGCACACTGATGTTCGTAGCAGCATTATTCACAGTGGCCAGGACATGGAAGCAATTGAAGTGATTGGCTAAAGAAGCTGGGGCACATATATACAATGGGATATTACTCAGCTATAAGAAGAGATGAAATACTACCACTTGCAACAACATGGATGGACGTCGAGATAATCATGCTAAGAGAAATAAGCCAGACAGAAAAAGTTGAAAATCATGTGATATCACTTATATGTGGGGTATAAACCTAAAAGCAACAAATGAACAGGACAAACAAACAGAGATTCATAGACATGGACTATAGACTAGTAGTTACCAGAGGGCAGAGGGTGGGGGAGGGGGTGGTAGATGGGGTAAATGGGGTCAAATACATGGTGACAGAAAGAAATCTAACTACAGGGGGTGAACACACAATGTAGACATATGTCTTACTGTTGCAATGTACAGCTGAAACTTATTGGATTTTATTAACCAATGTCACCATAAAAATTAATTAATTATTTAAAAAGTAATATGGAAATATGCATTTCAAATTAAAAAATATATTAATTTTGATTTAGCAACTCCACTCTGGGAATCTTTTCTATAAAAATAAAAGCACTCATATGTAGTAATATATACAATGGTGTTTATTTCAGCAGAAAGTAACAAAACCCACCCCACCCCCCAAACTGTGAGTACCCTGAATGCCAATAAATTGGATAATGGTTAAAATAGAGTACATTTCACCCATATTTGGAAATATCATTAAGTTAATAAAAAAGAATAATTTACAACTGTATCTGGTGACCCACAGTGATGTCTATGATGTATGCTGTTGAGCGAGAAAAGCCAGTTATTGAGAAATCCCTATATAATGATCACATATAAAATAAGCAATGACAAAAATGTCCTCAAATTTAGATGTGTTTAACTTATATAAGCATGGAGAAAAGAGAGGAAGAATACAAAGCTATCTATAAATAGACTAATCTTAGTGGGGTGAGAATGAGGTAGGAAATACCAAGGCAGTAGCAAAATGGAAACATATTGATGATATGTTTTATAAAATGTAAACTATCAAATTCTATTTTATTATAACTTTGTACAAGTTACATATACATTCAGAAGTACTGAAGGGTTCTCAGTATAAATGAAAACATGAATTGATGATGAAATTCCAGAGATTTTCCTTTGGGTTGTCATTGTTACTTTGATAGCAGGTTTGAAATAAATAAAACAGCATTCATTCTTATAACCACACAGTATTTCACTTAAGTGCCCAAATTTGGGGCTATGAACAACTTTGTATATAAACCATCCACGTTTCAGAGTATTTTCTTAGAAAAGGCTTCAAAAGCATAGTTATAAGACTAAAATATACAAATGTTTTGAAAGTTCTTAATATCGATTGTCAATACTTTTTAGAAATTATTTCTATCATACTGATAAGGTTTTAAGAGATTAATACTTCTAACTTCAGTCTGCTTCTACGCTCTGTTAGTTCCTGACTTGATCATGCTATTTCATTTTGGGGGAAAGTTTCTCATTTTTAAAATTCAAACTATAGTGTGCACCCACTTAAAAACAACTGTAATAATTTTAAATATGCAATGTGTGGAAAAAATAAAACAAGATAAGTGTAGTAAGACTAATCAATAACCTCCTGATCCAGAAAAAATATTGCTAATATTTTGGTTTCTATCTTTCCCATCATAACATGCTAGTACAATCCTTATCAAGGAGAATTGGCAATATCTAACAAAGTTACATGTGCATTTACTTTTAATCTGGCAATCCCACTTCTAAGAATGTACCCCAAAATACATTGATACAAGTATGAAATGATATATGCATAAGTTTATTCCTGTGACATTGTATGTAATGTCAAAAATTATAAATAACCCAATATCTACCAGTAGATTTTCATAACAAGCAAGAAAAATAAATGAAGAAAGATATGTACACAAATGCAGTGTGATAAGTAGAATGTCTTGTTAAGTGAATATTGTATTCTTTAGGATAAGCTGTGTCCCAAATATTGCAGGGCACGTACTTACACTAAAAAATACTCATTATTCATTTGAAATTCAAATTTAACTAGACATCCTGTATTTTTATTTGCTAGATCTGATAGCCCTGTTTGAGAAGACTCTGAGATGGAATTTAGTATGCAAGATGTTTATAGCAGTGCCCCTAGTATCAACACCTATCAATGCAGGAAAGCACTGGGCAGAGAGAGAAGTTATACTGAAAGGAAAAAAAAAAACAAATGACAGCCATAGGTGATCGCACAAGTAGCTTTAAAGTTAAGATGGTCTATACTAGCATCCTCCATTGAACCTAAATGCTGGGGCTTTTATACCTTCATCCTCAGTCAGTCATTAAATGTAGTCAAAGCACCTCTCTGTGGCTGAAGCACTCCTGAAGGGGCTGACAGCTGAAGACCATCTGCTTATATCATTCTCAGAAGTTGAGAAAAAAAAGTCCTTTCTGAAAGGGAATCAAGCTAATTTCTATATCCCTCACAGTAAAAATAGCAAAGTGCCAAAAAGTGTGTAATATATACTACCTTTGGTTTTCAAATGCAGAAAATACAATATGGTAGACTTTCTTATATTTGTAAAAGTAAATTAATTATAAAACAATTAATAAAAATGGTTAACTGGTCAAAACAGGGAATAAGGCAATGGAAGTTAAATATCCCTGAATATATTTTGTTCAATAATTTTGACTTTGGGTGTAAATTTTTTTATATTATCAAAATATAAAATAAGGTTAATATATATATATATTTTTTTAAAGCCCCAAAAAGTTAAACCGAAATAAGTAAATCCAATATCCAATATCAAATGTTGATGACATAACTTCAAAAAAAAATCTAATTCTAGAACAGGGTTTTGACTGCAAAATATTTTATACTTTATTATTAACATTTTATATTATATTATTAGAGGATAAATAAATAATTATGCTAATATTATTGGAAATCTGGATTTTCAATGTAAGAAAAGATACAAATATAAAAATCAAAGAATTTAAAATCCTGCAATATTATATTTAAAATGGAAATGCTAGAATGACTCTTGTTTTAAAAAAGAAATATTTTCCAGTTTTGTACACTAGAAAGTCCCAGAAACAATGACAGCCTAATGGTTGTGAACACTAGTTGCTCATATTATGGCCTCTGCATACCATTCTTTTCTAAAAGGAACTTGAGGCTCCTTGAAGAATCTGTTATATAAGAAAGCTAAGCAATTTTCAAAAACTAATGTGGTTGTATTAAAAGACTATAGGAGCCAATTTCTAACTGTGAATATTGGAGGATAAAGCATTTACCTTGCCTTCCCCTGGTGAATTGAATTTCAAGGTAATTGAATAAAGACTGGTTGATGAAGAAAAGTTAAATTTCTTAAAGAAGAATTCCTACTAATAAATGTAGAATGAATAATGCAATTTTTAAAAAATCAGCATTTTGCAATCCTTAATAAAGTAATTTAGACAATAGTTATCAACAGATCCCAAAACTATTAAGTAAATGATTGATGAAAAATTTGTTATTTGCAGGTTGCCAAAGAACCCACTGCAGATAAATTTAAGGGGCAAAATATAACTTCACAATGGAGCTATCAGGCTGTTGCCACATGAACTCATATGTGCTCACTATTGAATCAGCATTACTAGAGAAGACAGCCAAATTTTATGTACCCCTGATGAGAAGTAGTATGGAGTATATAATAATATACATAAACTAAGTTAAACCTGAATCTAATCAAGTTATCTGAGTGCAAGAGACAGATTGCAGGAATTATGAGAAGAGAGAAACAAATTAAATGGCACCACAAAGAAGAAATCAGACAAATCCAGGATGTAGAACGTTCTAAAATAAATAAGAGGAAACAGATTGAGTTTCTTCAACAAATCAATAGCATTTGGAGGGGAAAAAAGAAGATTTCTAAAATATTAAAAACTGAAGCAATTTATTGATATTATTTGGATACTGAATCAAATGAAACAATTTTATAAAAAGACATTCTGGAGACAATTGGGGAAATATGAATATGGCTATATTAGATGATATTAAGGAATTATTGTCAATTTTGTTAGGTGTAATGCTGGTGTTTAGATTATGTACAAAAATATCCTCATGTTTTGGGAATACACAGGGAATATATAGAGATAAAATATGATGCTTAGGATTTGTTTTTTTAAATGATAGATAAAATTCATATAGAAGAAGTAAATAATTTTCAATTTCAATTGTAGGGACTTAAAGATTCATTTTATTATTTTCTCAACTTTTGTATGTGTTTGAAAGCTTTAACAATAAAAATTTTAAAGGAAAACTTGTCTCAAATTTTATTTTAATACAACCATTTCTTCACTCTTTCCTTTTTGGTGTATTATTTCTTAATTCTTAGTTTTCTCACTTGCAATACTCTTATAATTTCAGTCAAACATATATCCTTTTACTAACTCAAATAAATTAAGCTTTCTTAGGTTATATCAGTGGTTCTCAATTGGGACCTTTTTTTGCCTTTTGGGACATTTGGCAATATCCAGAGATAGTTGTGGTTGTCACAACTGGAGGGTGCTGCAGGCATTTAGCATTTATTGCTGAATAAATAAAAGCCAAAATAATCTGGTAGAGTGAACCAGGAAATCATGGCTATCTGTTGATAACTCTATAAAATTTAATCAGAATATTTTTCAAGGGGGTGGCAGTTTTGTATATTAGTAAGTGGATATCTGCATAGTAATTTATTTTAAAATGAGAATTTAAGAATCTGAGGGTTTTGTGCTGTAGAGATGGTATCACAGACCAAAATTGAAATGCTGGGATTTTTAGCTCTAAAGTTTTATTTAGTTTTTATTCTTAATTTGTAGTTGAGCCAATCTTTAAAATTTTCATAATAGGTATTCAAGTACATTTCAAATACACAGTTCTTGGTCTAAATTATATAGATTTTGGAGCTTTTTCCTTTGCAAGCCTTGATAAGGATTAATTTGATAGACAGTTAATTTGAGAGAAAAGAATATTCCAGTCATTCTCTAGTTTGAAAGATAAATTGTTATTTTTCTTTTTGTTGTTTTTTTCCTTTAAGTAGATTTAAATTTTTTCTTCCTGTCTTTTCATATTATACTCATCCCCTGTCCCTCTTTTCTCAGCTTATTCTCTAATAGGTAACTTTCCTCGATACTTTCTATAAAAGATTAGACTTGAATCTCAAAGCATTTGTCTCTGCTATGTTTTTAAATAGTTTTCATTTACATTTGCTAATAAAATAACTAATTATATATTAAAATACATCTCTCTCCACCAGTGCTGGCAGGACCTAATATACATTTTTTACATTCATTGATCATTCTGTATGGTTAAAAGTATACGGGTATTTTAATAGTTGTTTTCCTTTAAAAAGCAAAACAAAACAAAACAAAAAAACCTTATGGTCTTCTTAAGTCTAACAGGTAAAAGCAAGAAATCATACTGGGAAAGAGCTTTCATTTCATGAACACTATAATTAATCATTTGAGGAATAGAACTACGGCAGTGACCCCTCATGTTCTTTGAAGTTTCCACGCCCACTTTCTGTATGAATTAGGGTGTTAAGTCCTAGTGTCAGTGCCAATTCTAACTTAGAAATTACATTCTTCCCACTCAGAAATTCCTCCTGGAGTTTCAATAGGAGAAATTATTTTTCATTTTCCCTCCTGAAAACTGTTGTATAATATTGCTGGCAGAGAGAGGATGTTTAGTTCCACCCCAAAGGTAGCTGGATTTCAGTGGAAGTTGAATCAGTATCTATATAAAGAATGTAAAAAGCCTTAGGCTAACTGTAGATGAAAAGCACTCTAGATATGTAAGGTATTATTACTACCAAAGCATTATTATTTTCACTTTGCTACAAGGTACAGCAAGCCTATAAAAATCTGCCCAACGGTACTGCAGGGAGGCATGCTTTGTGCTTTAAGTTCTTCACCTCTAACAATTTGTTTTCCCGTACCAACACTACCTGTCAATTTTTTTAAGCAAAGTAATGTGAGATATTTTGATTTTTTCTTACCAAAAATGTCCTTGGTGGTGAGGGAAATGACCAACAAAACCCTCGGTTAAAGCTACACCATTGAGTGCCACTAAAAAAAAAAGGAGCAGAAAGCAAGTCTTGCCCAGGGATTAAAGAAATACAAATTAGGAAAAAATAATCTACTCCAGTCACACTGAGTCTTAAACACGATTCAGTTGCTACCTGCTGATTTAATCAATCCTTTTCAGTTAGAGAATAGAAATTGGAGTGTAATATGTGTGATGAAAAATTTTAATAAAACACATTGGAATTTTTTTTTTCTTAATAGGAAATGAAATGATCTGAAGGCATCCAGAGCATCTTTAAAAATCTGAAAAAAAGAAAACCAAAAGGTATAAATCCATCAAAGCTTGTTTGCAGTTCTATATTTTTATTATAACATAGAAACTTTTGGTGCGTACCTCCTTGGAATCAGAGAGATAAATATGGGTCATTCTGACAACCCAAGGCCAGGCCTTTAGTTGAGGTATTTTGATTTTGATCTCTTTTGATGATCAGATAGTTTTGTTCTCCTCTGAACACGAAACCAGTCAGCTCACTCTCAAATTGGAAGTAAGGAGCAAAGTAAAGGGCTTGAACATAAATTACTGTAAATCCCTTGTCATCGTCACCGGCTAGGAGAAGCATTTGTGCCTCTGACTAGCAGCGGCGTAGCAACACCTATAAACAAAAGACACACATTTTAATCAATGTATCAATTGAGAAGCATCCCATTCCTTGTCGGAATAAAGAATAAGCTTTCTTCTTTCATCTAAAGGTGGTAGAATTTGGATTTTTCTAATTAGGGTCCTAGAAAATAAGGATTTTTTTCTTCTAAGCAAGTGTTATCTGATAGAACTTCCTGTAATGATTGAAATGTTCCATATCTGTGTTGTCCAGTAAGGTAGTCACTAGCCAAATAGGGTTATTGAGCACCTCTGAAATTAATTTCATGTAATTTCAATTAATTTTAAAAGCCACATGTTGCTAGCGGCCAACATTTGGGCTAACACAATCTAGATATCAGGGGGATGAGCCAAATCTATAGGCATCTGCACCCAGAATGTATCCATCATGTCTAAGAATGTATCCACCCTGGGCCCATGTTCCCTGCTAGGCAAGGTGGTGTGGAAAAAAGAGGAGGGTGATGGAATCTGAGCATCTGGGTGCCAGTCCTGGCATTCTGCCCTTTGGACAAACTTTTCTTTAAGGCTGAACTTCTGCAAAATAAGAGTAATAATACTTACTTTGTTAATTTGTTGTGAAGATTAACAGAAAAATAATGTTCTTAAGACAACTAGCAAAAGGCCTGCCATGTAAGAGTTGCTCATTGAATATTAATGCTTCCTCAGCATCATTACGAATATGTTGCTGTTTGAAGACATAGGACTAAACTGGGCACAGCCATTAGCCAAAGAGCATTTAACTGCTGTAGGTTTAGGTGAATTCCAGGGAAACCAGCCAAAATGTGTAAACTCAGAGGTTAGATTTATTCCATCCACTCATTTGACATGTATTTTAGTACCAGGATGCATGCAGTACTCTGCTAGGCACTGTGAGTATGATGAGGAGGCTCCAAGAGTACTATTGGCTCTTGAGCTCTTAAGGTACGTAGTTCAGGACAATCTGTGAATACCTGAGTTAGGAAGTTGCAGCAGTGGTTTGTCAATAGTGACAGTTTTGACAAATGGCATGACCTAAATGGATGTCAAAAATAGTAGATTAGTGGCAGTAACTCAATATATCTCCTTTTTCTTCAGTCTTGTCCATTATTGATTTTAAGCTTCTAAAGGACAGATATGTTGTCTTAACTTGATTTACATAGTGGCAGAGTTCACTTCTGTTTTTCAAAAAATTCCTTTGGATGATGGTAAAGATTAACAAGTGTCAAACAATGCTTAAAAGACACTATTAATAGTCCCTTTTCAGCGGTGTTTTTCCATCATGAGTTCTGAACTAGTAGTATAATGTCCAGGACAAATGAGGTAAGCTTTTGAACAAACATCCAAACTCAGGGTCATAAATCTATGAGCATTAGGAAAGTTATTCACTGTGGGGAATCACACTGGCTGCTTGCCTCTGTGCTTGGGGAGCAGGACTGCACAATACCACTGGCAAGACGGCTTTGTAGCAGACTGGAAAATGTGAGTGAAAATCTCAGCCTTATGCTATCAGGTCAACAATTTAAATTCAAGCCAGATATCCAATGACAGAAGCTCCACTGATTTTCAAGGTCTCTGGCATGCTCTCGTCTCCCATCTCAAAGTCAACAGCTCTGCCTGGTTCTCTGATTTCAAGAGGGGAGTTGGCTTAGCAGCCATTATTACTCCCCAGGTGGTTTACTTGAGGCGATTGGAGACAAAAGTGTGCTGTCAAGATTATATCCCTTTCGTGAAGGGATTTAACTTAGTTTTTAACTATACGAAATGAAAACATTAAATCCACTTGAACTTTAATGCATAGAATATTTGATAAGTGAAGAACAAACCAATAAAATAGAGATCGTATATTGCCCTCCAATATCAACTGCTTTAATCTCATGTTAAGTTTTTGGCAGATGGAGGATTTGACGGTGTCAGTTAAATCCAATGTACTTTAAAAATTATTTCTTCAATTTGGAGTAGCAATGGCTATTAATCGATTCAGATTCAAATTCTCATATAAAGTCCTGGTACAGATGCATGAGGAAAGTGTCACACACTGGATCTTTTTCTCTACCTTTAACAAATATAATAGGGTAAAGGGAGCTAGCTTTCATGAAAATGTCCATAGAGTTTTATTGTTAATGAAACAGAAATTGACACACAAAAAAATCTAGGCATGAGGCAGTTGATTTCTCAGTTGGGATGTATTTCAGGAAAAGATGGCATCGTGCCTTCCCCATCAGGACTTGGTAATCATTCCACTATTCATGAACAGATGCCTTGGTCAGATCCCCAAGTGTAAGTGAATTCATTAAAAGATCTAGGGAATTGGGGTAGTAATTCTAAATCATTACATATTATAGATTTTCTGGAAACAAGTAGGGAGACATGGTAAAGAGACAAAATAGTAGATTGTACCTAACTCTGGGCCAGAATTTGGTCTCATGAGATCACCTAAAGGGCTTCTTTTGCATAAGAATTAAACTCTTTTTTAAAAGATTTAAGCGATTTTTGTCACAGTGTAGAAGGTTGATATAAGATAAAGTAGAATCAGGAGTACCTCGAGCCATATATGGAAATCCCTATATATAATCTATTGGACAGAGGAGAGCACGCAAGTCATTTTCTTTGAATACTTAGAAAAAAAAGAACTTTTCTGATATAATTTTTGTGAAGGAGATTCTGTCTTGTAGAATGCTTGAAATGATGGTGTTTGTAATAGTAAATAGTGCTCTAAATATATGATGGCATATTTTTGAATGTGGGCTTAGATTCTCTCTTTCCAGATCTTTATTTTTTCACTCAGACAATTTGGCACTAGTTGATCTGTGGGTGGATATATTTTCTCACCTGCACAATTAACTTAAAGTTATTATTGGAATCATTTCCATTTTCAGTTATTACGATGATGCCATACTTGGAGAAAACGCTATTGGGTTTAACAGATTCTGAATACCTAAGGGCAAAATGTAACAATCAGATCACATGAAAAACTTCAAAATAGCAGTTGAAATTGTTTTATCAAGGATAAAGTTTTTAACATAATTCTTAAAAATATGCTCCTTCTTTTGTTATGGCTATGTTTATATAAAACCCATCATAACAGTTCTATAGGGGTGTATTAAATGCTTCTGTTTACCTCTCAAATGACTTAATGTCATCAAGATATAGGAGTTACTTAAGTGCCTACATGAAATTTTATTGCAGAACATGACTGAAATATATTATAAAAATATTTTATTTCTATAATGAAATCCCAACTTAACATTTGCTAAATTTAAGCTTGTTTCTGTTTGTTTTGTTATTGCTTGTTAGTTTCCTACCCCCAAAAGTAATAAAGTGATAAATGCTTTTTTAGCATATTGGCCCAAATAAGAAGTATGGTTGGTTCCTATGCAAACCATTTGAATAGAGGTGTAGGACTCTGAGGATATACATGGGTTAGACATATGCTTGTTCAAATCATCATTCTAACGCAGGGATGAGAAAACAGTGACCTAGTGGCCAAACCTGGCACACCCCCTTTTTTTGTAAATGAAGTTTTCTTGAAACATACTCAGGCTCATTAGTTTCCATATGGTCTATGCCCGCTTTTGCACTACGGTAGCAGAGTTGAATAATTTTAACAGATATATGTAATCTTAAAAGCCTACTATCTGGTCTTTAACAGAAGTTTTTCAACTCATGGTGTATAAAAGATAATTTATTTTATTTTATTTTTTTTTAATTTGGTAATCCCTATATAACCACAAATACAAAAACTGGCCCTATCCTCTTCTCTACTGCTATCTTTAAAATATAATTTGGGAAAATCTACACTTTCCAACTTCCTTTAGAGTTAAAAATAGCCATATGATTCTGCTCTAGTCCTTGAAATATGAATTAAAGGTGGCTGTGGGACTGAGAAAGAACCATGGTAGCACCACCTCATACTCACTTTCTTGCCTTGAATATGAACTCGAAACCTTGAGTTGGGGAAGCAATGTTGATCCATGTGGAAAAGCCCAAGGAAATAACAAAAATACCAATCCTGATATCTTTGGTGTATGTTAATCACAATCATAAGTAAGCTATCTAATACAAAATAGTAAATTTAAGCCTTATAAATCTCAAGGTAGGGCAGGAAAGAAAATGAGGAGGGAGAGCTGCCACAAATTCAATCAAAAAAAGGAAAAAAACAAATAGGTGCTCTGAATTATAAACACATTGTACTAAGTTATGACTATTCTCTCTCAATGGGAAATTATTCCCTTTATCTCCTTCTATACCCTTTTTCTTCACCCACCTGTTTAACTTCTATTTATTTTTGCAGTCTGTGCTAGTCTCCAAAGATGGCTACCAACAATTCCTTGTCTATGTTCCAAAGTCTATGTTCCCTCCCATTGAATCTAGACTGCCCTTTGTGACTTGCTTTGACCAATTAAATGCAGCAGAAGTGACCTCTAAGGCCCAGGTCTCAAGAGAACTGGCAGAATTTTCCAGAAGCCAAGAGAATAAAGTGATTCAAAGAGAAAGGAGTAATCAACTGTGTCAGACGATGCTGATAGTTGAAGTAAAATGAGGACCAGGATGTGATCACTGGATACATATAATAAAGTGGATGTCATTTAAGACCTGGATTATAGCAATCTCTGTGGAGTGTTTGGAGCAAAGTCCTGATTAAAGCGTATTTAAGAAAGAATGGGAAGAGAGAAATGAGTACAAGTTAGAACAAATAACTCGTCTCTTCCTGAAAATTCAAGAGCAGCTGAAGGAGGGATGATGATATATGGCAAGAACAATTTTTAAGGTAGCAGAAATAGTGTAATTTATCTGAATCCTAAAATCAATTCTTACATTTAACCTACATTTTAAAGACAGTATTGTCTCAGTATAAAAACAGAATTCTTAAAAGCAAGGTTAATGCTTATATCTTGGAAAATTATCTTCTTTGTGTTTCAATTTCTTCATTTGCAACTTGAATAAAAAATGATCATTTTATAGAGTAATTGCCCAATAAAATTTCTTCATCTGTGGCTTTAAGTTTGATGGTATTGTTCCAGATTGTTCTATTTAAACTTGGTAAAAATAAATAAGTAAATAAATAGATAAATAAAAATTAATGTCAAGAACTATTAATTTAATATAATGGAATAACGTGCCAAATTTAAAAAATGCTTTATTCTTGTGATTTTCCAAAATTTTGAAGAACTATGTATTTAAAAAATTGTGGACATATATATTGGAGATGAAAATATGTAAATGAATTATAAAATAATTTATTGCTTATTATATTCCAGGAGATAGTCTGTTAATAAATTTACATTTAATTAACCCTGTTGTGTCATTACAATTCGTAAAAAGAACATGTTAGCATGTTTTATCATGGTTAGGCCATATCTTGGGTAGAGTGACTAGTGATAATTTAGACTGGAAAGGCTAAGAGCCACTGCAAAAGAGGAATGCCCCATCTCTGCAGTTGAAATGATATATCCTGGGAATTACATGTATGTATGCTGTTTCTATTTTGTTTGAAATCACCTCTGAAAGCAGTAGTTTAAGAAGTAAATCCTATTACTCTTCTGACAAAAATATAATTAAAGCAGAAATAGATAAATGAGTAGAATATTTTTGATTTAAAAGCTTCAAATTAACTAAATAAATATTTATAATCATTTTGATCCATTCTTTAGGATTATGCCCTTTTTGGCATAATATTTTGTAATATTGTGTGTTTAATTTCAGGTTCATTTCATGTTGGCACCTGTTTTCTGGGTTCTCAATGGCACAACATGTGTTTTAGGCTAGTGCCAGTAATGTTTTTATATAGTGTCTTTCGTGGTATTTGAAGGGAAAATCTTCTCATAATTGCAAAGCAGAGGTTGTCTGTAGTCCAATGATATGTGCATAATTGTCTTTGTTCATTATAGCCAAAGTTTGATTGTCAGCAATATTGAGTGTTATGCTTTGATTCCCTTTTATTTTAATAATTAATTTCATTTCCTTTTAATAAAGGGGGCTGGGAACAGAGTTTCATGTTTTATTTTCCAAGCTCACTTGTTTCAATTTCCTGGTGTTAAGTTAAAATGTATCCCGTTAAAAAGAGTGTGACTTTTAATTATATCAATTACAATTGATCTTTGTTTTTGTTACACAAAGGCAATCTTACCCATCATGGCAAATATCTCTGGGAAGAATTTGATAAATTTTGTAGAAATAATGATGTCTTTTCACTTTTGAATGGGTTGATGAAACAATATTTACAAGATATATTGGTTAGTTCTTATTACATACCAAATATTCTATTGCATCAGGAGAAGTCTACTATTTATCTCTGTGAATGATAAGCCCATTTGCTTACAAAGGCTGAACTTCCTCTGTCCTGCAATAGAAAAAAGTGGGTGTATCACCACCTAGGCTAGTCCTAGGCAAATTGGAAGTTGACATGATTTTGTTTTTAAACCTTTTTTTCTTCATTCTGAAAATGTAAATAGAGGACTAAAAATGTTGACGATCCTAACCATAATAATGGCTCTGATTTTTGAACACTTACCCTGTGACAAACACTGTACAAAGTATTTTCAATCCTTTATCTCATTCAGACTTACCATCCTATGGTGGGGGTGGTGGGGTAAGCACTATTCTATCTCCACGAATTTGAAGCTAAGAGAGGTTATATAACTTAGCTAGGGTCACACAGAGAGTAAGCTGCAAAACGTTTACCTGACTTCAAAGCTCCTAAAAGTAAATAATGTACACATGACCTCCTTCCAGGAACGGTTCACTATTGGCACAGGTATCCAGAGCTTTACAGCCTTATGAGACTCCCCCCAGGCCATGCGTGCTTTAGAATACCATGATTCTGTTGCCATAGCAGTCCTACAGAGACACTCTGAAGAACATTTGAAGGGAGGCCAAAGAGTTAAAAGTGGAGGCCCTGGCATAGTCACACCTGTGTTTGAATTCTGCCTCTACCACCAGCTTCCTGACCCTGACTAAAAAACTTGATCCTCAACCTCCCATCTGTAGAGTGAAAATAATCACAATCTTTACTTCATAGAGTCATTGAGGGATGAAATGAGATCAAACTCATGATAAATTTGACTCAGGCCAGGTGATGGTGTGGCTATACAGGTGAATATAATATTTTAAAAATTGAGAATGCAAATAGCACAAGCCATGGGGAGCATGGAATGGTGGGAAAATGCAGGCACACCTCAGAAACATTGCAGGTCCACTTCAGACCACTGCTGCAAAGCAGTCTCCCAATAAAATGAGTTGTAATCATGTTGCTGGTAGAGGGCCTTGCCTTCAATTTGTAAAAAATGCAACACATGTGAAGCACAATAAAGCAAAGCACAATAAAACAAGGTATAGGCTTTGAAGCCAGGCACATTTTAATTCACATCACAAATTTTGCATATTTGGGGATCTCCACTCAAGATTTTGCTCTAAAAGTTAATTCCTATCTCTTTCTGAAGAAATGTGATTCAAATAGGAATGGAGGAAGGTCCAATTAGAATGTTTTTGATAAAGAGTTTGAATATCTGAATATTATTTTGATAGATTCTTCGGTAATATGCCATTTATGACTTGTGCTATTAATATTTGTGGTAAATTTTATGTTAACTTCATATCAACACGTTTTCTGGGTTCTCAAAAACTGTACACCAGTTTTTAATTTACATCACAAGGCTCAGTTTGCAGTGTTTTTGGCTTTGGGCAAGTGCTTAAAATCCTATGAGCCACTGTTTTCTCACATTAAATTGAGACATTAATATGAAATATTATATGGGAAGTCCTTTGTGCGATACTTAGCACTTAGTTGATTGCAACAAATGGTAGCTGTTTTACTGTTTTTCATAAAAGCTTTATCACTTGTTCATTCATTCAACACATTTTTTGATCACCTTTTATAGGCCACAAGCAATGCTAAAGGTTAGGGAAAGAGTGGTCCCTAAAGCAGCAGCTCTTGCTTTCTAGAGGTAGAGGCAAATAAATATATATTCTATTTATGAATGATATAATTGAGATATAATTGAATGATATAATTGCATAAGGTTTGTGACAAGAGATTCTTTAAAAAAAACTGTGAAAGAAAAATTTGGTGTCCTGTTCTAAAGAGATGAGACTTCAGCTGAAGTTTGAAAGATGGGAAGGAATAAGCCAGGCAAAGAGCAGAGGGAAGAGCAAGTGCAGAGACCTGGAAGTTGGAACGAGCTTCACTTTTCTGCTTCTAACTAAGCAAAACAAAAACGTAAGACAGAGGTGGGGGCTGAACTCAGAAGAGTGGGCTGGGGCCACGCTTTGCTGAGGAGTTGGTCTTATTCCACATCTGTAGAATAGTCACTTATGAGTTTAAGCTTATAGGTGGCACATCCATTATTGTTTAAAGACAACTTAGACACCTATGTGGAGAATGAAATAGAGAGTTGTGTGCACAAGTATTGACGCAGAGGTGTTCACCTGAGGTGGCTTGGGTTCAAGCAGTAGCAGCAGTGCTGGTCCTAAGACTTTGAGAGTCTTAAGAAGTTGAACCCGCAGGACTTCTCCATGGACTGGGTGTGAGTGTGAAGGAACAGCAGCCACTGAATTGATAAGCACAAGACTCATTTTTGATCATAGGTTTTGCTGCCTATAGCAGAGATGGCTCTGGGTCATCATTTGAGGTAAATGTCCAAATTTAAAGTATATTGGGTCAATTTAGATGTGTGAGAATTGGAGGTTGTTTGATTATTTGGATGAACCCTGGCCTTTTTGTGGTATTGTTGAGAATAGAAGTGATGGATGCAAAGAAAAGCAGGTTACAGCTTGCAATTTCCCTTTGCAGTGTGTTGCTAAGACATAGTGGGGCCCAAAGGAAACATGTTTGTTCATATATACACTTATCGAAATATTATCTCATATTTTGAACCAAATGGACAAAGTTAATAAAAGCTCTATAACAAACAACATTATTATATATGGCAGTTACCAGAGACTGGTGGGAGGGGAGAATGGGGAGTGAGCGTTTAACACATACAAAGTTTCAGTTTGGGACGATAAAAAAGTCCTGGAGATGGATGGTGGTGATTGTACAATGATGTGAATGTACTTAATACCACGGAACTATTTGCTTAAAAAATAGTTCAAATGGTAAATTTTATGTTATTTTTATTTTGCCACAATTTTTAAAATTGAAAAAAAAAAAAGACTATGTAAAGCTTTGTGTTGCAGAGCTTTTTCAAACTCCAATGCCAATCCTTATAAAGCCTCCTATCAGAGGGCACAGAGGCTGTTGGAGACCAGGAACCCCAGACTAATTGGAAATGACAGTTCCCTTTGCACAAAAATGCAGAGTTGTAAAACAAACAGCTGGCAACAGTTCATGTTTACTTAATATTTTGATATTTTGTCCATAATTGGTTTTGTGCATTAATTTTGATTTTTTTTTTTTGAAATCATGCATGAAAATTTTATTTCTCTTGAGTACTGAGTGCTTCCGGTATTCCCTTAACTATTGTGCGCAAGGCCAGGACCTCGCTCAGCTCTTTGTTTAAGGTTTAAAAACTATCTGCCACCTGCTGTTTAGCAGTGTTGCAGTGGTTTAAGTATCTCAGAAACCAACAGTTTCTCAGGCTCACCCTGGGGAGTAAGACACATTGTTCCCAGTTGCTTGAAGCCTTCCTGACCCTGTCAGGAATGTCTGTTACTGCCCCTTCCATTCCACTTCTCTCCTTTCTCCCCAGGCCACAGCAAAAGTGGGAGACAGATGGGAACCCACTGCTTACATCAAAGTTCTCCTCTTTCCTCCTTCTCTTTCTTTTTGCCACTGTCCATTTCAGTACTCTAACCTGCACATAAAGGTCTTTTATCTCTTCTCTGTATGGCAAGAAAATGACTTCATGTCATCAGCTCACAGTCTATGGTTTGAAGCCTACGCCCTGAGACCTCTAAAGCTGTGGTATTAATATTCAAATTAAGCTTTAGGAATATAAACAAAACTCCTTTTCTTTTCCTCCCTAAAGTACCTGGTTTTGCATATTAAAAGCACTTTGGGATTCAGTTACTACCTCAGCTATAGTTTTACACAATCCATTCAGAAATGTATTTGGTGGCTTCACGTGGCCTCACTTGTAGCATTTGAAAGGTTAAGGAACCTGAATGGTTCTAGAAACCTGGAGGGGCAGACACAGCCAGCAATAGCTCAAAAATCACCTTTAGACTAACTCAGATTCAATAAATTAATGGAGAATTATAAAGTGCCTCAGGCCAGGAGTCAAAGGTCTGGTTTCCAGCTGTGAGCAGCCCAGGAAAGGCCAGTTTCTTGTTAGGACATTGCGTTGCACAGTGTATAAAGGCATGAGCTTGGGAATAAAAAGACCTCAGTCTGAACCTCAGCTTATTCAACCCCTCCTAGGAGACAGTAGGGTGTTACTTCATCTCTCTAAACCTGTGTTCTCTTCTTTACACTTCCTAATAATTATAAACCCCAGCTTACAAGGCATCTACCTCACAAGGAAACCAAATTTATCCAAGGCATTTCCTCATCTTTAAAATGTGATATTTGGCACTGAGAGTTAAACATGATCATGCATGCAAAGCACTGGGAATGGTGCCTGGCATGTAGTAGGTGTTTGATAAATGACAGCTATTATTATTTTCTTCATTTATGACAGAGAAACGAATACCTACCCTGGTTGATTCATAGTTTGTTGAAAGACTGAGGTGATGTCATAAATATGAAATGGCGTTATATATTATAAAGGGTTAGGCCAATATAAGAGATTTTTGCAATGATTTCCAAGTATCATTCAGTGACTAACAACCATAATTGTAGAGGACTCAAGAAATTAAATGCTTTAATGATGCTCAGCCATGTTGAGTTGTTCTGTGACTATTGCAGGAGCATACAGACACATCGGGCAATAATTCATGTATTTATGCAGAAAATAGTTAATGAGCATTTTCTATGTGTGAGGCATTGTCTGGTACTATTCTAGGGATATGGAGCATAAGTAAACCAAATCTAGAATATTTTAGGCTTTGAATATAAGGATTCTAGAGTTGTAGAAAGAAAAAAGCCAGGCTTGGAAATATGAATTCAGGAATAATGAGAGTATACATGTTGTTCAAAGTCAAGCTGGGCATCATCTTAAATTTAATCTTAATTAAATCTTAAAGGTCATAAACTTTGATTTTTTTTTCTCTTGCAAGCAACATGAAAGTAAAGGGATCATCTTCTGTTTTTTCATCCTTAATGTTAAGGAAGGGAGAGCTTGGGGAAAGAAGAAATCAGTCATTCAGGAGGACTCAAGAAGAAAATCTAGCAAGGTGGCCAAATAGGTAAATGTTGTGCTTGCCTCCTCTCACAACCTCATCAAAATTACAACTAAACTACAGAATAGCTAACATTGGGATTTACCTGGAGTCTAGCTGAAAAGAAGTCCTACCTACCACTGGGGAGACACAGAAGAGGCCACCTCAAGACTGTTAGAAATGGTGGAGACATGGAACAGGCTAGTCCCACACCTAGGTGTGGTAGCTGTGACTCAGATGAAAATCTCAGCTCTGGATGTTCCCCCAGAAGAACACGGGGCCCTGTCTCCACATCAGGCACCCCAGTCCAGGGTTCCAGTGCCAGGAAGAGAAGTCCCTACACATTATGGCTGTGAAAATCAGCAGAGATTGTGGCTGAGTGAGATAGAGGGCTACAGGAGTCATAGGCTTTCCTCTTAAGGGGCCCGCACACAGACTTACTTGCTAACAGATTCACTCGCTGACAGACTCACTTGCTCTAAGCTCCAGCACTGGGACAGCAGCACGAAGGGTGCCAGGGACATACAGGGAGGAAGTGAGTTATCTGGTTTCAGGGCAAAGGCTGGAGGAATAGTTTTCTCCCAGACAGAAGTGCTGGCAGAGGATATTGTTCCTTCATCGCGTCTCCCCTGCCCAGCTTGCAGACCCAAGCAGGTTTCACATCTGAATCTCCATCAGAGTCCCATCGACGTAGCTAACACTGGTCACCCCTGATGATTTTTAGAGACCTCGTCCCTCCCAATGTGTGGGCTCATCCAAGTAACTTCCAGTGGATTTTCCATACAAATGGCCTATCTTGGCTCATGCTGCAGACTTTCTTAAAATCTCTCAAAGGTTCATAAAACCTAAACAAGCAGCATCTGGCCTCAGTGTGTGCCATTCCTCTTACTGAGCAGCCCATGCCTGGTACTAGCAGAAGCCAGCCTCATTTTGTGGCTTGGCCTCTGGAGGCACCTCCAAGCCCAGCAAGGGGGTGACACATGCAAGGTGAGCAGGGCACCAGTTGCAGCTAAACTTTTTCTGTGGCAGGGCCCTTCCCAAGAGACCCCAGCCTGCAAGCTCAGTGGCCAGCTTTAGTCTGTGTTAGAGCACCACCTGAGGTCACATCTGAAGACTACACACCCAAAGGGAAGACAGGGCAGGCACCAGAGCACTGCTAAGGTGAATTTGGCTCATTCTGTAGCGTAAGCCCCTGCATGACAGTTTCTCCACTGGTCACAGCCAGTCATCACAACCAATCAGCCTGAGGGTCAATCCTGCTCATTGACAAGCAAATAGCAACCAAAGCTCAGTTATAACAGGACGGTACACATAAGAGACATATGTAGAGCACCTGGCTCAGGTGACCAGGGAAGACTGTGTCACTGAGACCCACAGCACACCTACTACATAAAGATACTCCCCTAAGACCAGAAGACATAGCAGCTCTACCTAATACACAGAAACATACACAAGTAGGCAGCTAAAAGGAAAAACAAGGAAACATGTCCCAAATGACAGAACAGAACAAAGATCCAGAAAAAGAACTAAACGAAATGGAGACAAACAATTCACCAGATGCAGAGTTCAAAATACTGTTAGAAGGATATTCAATGAACTTAGGGAAAGAGTAGAGGAACTCAGTGAGGATTTTAACAAAGAGATGGGAAAAAAAAGTGGAAAGAGAAAACATATTTTTAAAAAGTCAGAAATGGTATAAAAAACTGAAGAATACCTTAGGAGAAATTAATAGTATATTAGATGAAGCAGAGGGTAGAATCAGGCATTTAGAAGTTAAGGTAGGAGAAAACACCCATTCAGAGCAGCAATAAGAAAAAAGAATTTTTAAAAAATGAGGATTGTTTAAGAGGCCCAGAGAGTCTCCAAAAGATGAACCCAAAGAGGCACACTCCAAGAATGACACTTCATCATCAAAATCCTAAAGGTTGAAGACAAAAAGAGAATATTAAAAGCAGCAAGAGGAAAGCAGTCAGTTCCCTACAAGGGAGCTCCCATAAGATGTCAGCAGATTTCTCAAAAGAAACTTTTAGGATAGGAGGGATTGGCAGGAAATATTAAAAGTGATAAAAAGCAAGGACTCACAACCAATATTATTCTACCAGCAAGGCTGTCCTTCAGAATTGAAGAACAGATGAAAAGAGGTTTCCAGACCAAAAAAAAAAAAAAAAAAAAACCAAACAAAAAACTAAAGAAGTTCATCATCACCAAGCCAGTATTACAGGAAATGTAGGAAATGTTAGAGGGACTTTCTTAAGAAGAAGAAAAAATTTAAAAAGTAAAATGTATGAATAATAAAATGGTAATAGCTACATTCAGCCATCCTATCTCTTGATTGGAGCATTTAATCCATTTACATTTGAAGTATTGTTGTATATTAAGTTTAATATTCCATTTTTAGTTTACTATTATATCAGAAGATTCTTTAATTTTTTGGCATTTGTTCTCTAATAATCTTTAGAAAATATTTAATGTTTAATAAATGTTTGACTTCTAGATAATATGTGTTAATATAATATAGATATATCTTTACATGGCTTATCCAATTTTCTTAGAAAAATATCCTAAAAGTAAAATTACTAGATCAAAGGTATAAACATGTTAATATGTATGATCTTACTATATATTTAAATTAGATGATACTATTTACATTCTCAACATGAGGGGAAAGAAAGCTCATCTCACAATACTCACACAGGAGTATTGATTGTTATTTGTCTATATGTTAAATAAAATATATCATCACAATCTTTTCTTTGTGTTTTTTTTATTCTGAGTATATTGAATGTACTTTTAGTTCTGATTTTCTTAGCTTTTCTACCATCTTACCAAACATTTATAATTTTATCTCAATTGTAATAGTTATATTTTACATATTTTTTATTAAATTATCTAGAATTTCCAAAACAATGTTAACAATGTTCATAGTAGTCAGTGTCCAGGAGCAAAATTTCTGGAAGTAAAACTATGATATATGATAATCGCAACAGAGCAATTTGGAAAAAAATTACATGAGTTATAGGGCAGATGTTAAAATAAAAATATAAGAAAAATATACACATGTCTATCAGTGGTTTGAATATGTTCATCACTTGAAAAGAGAGATATTGACTCATATTAGATTTATTCTGGAATCATTTTTACTGATCTCATAGAGAATGAATAAGATTGCCTATATATTTTAGACTAACTCAAAAGCTTTTTCTCATTCAAAATGAATCTACAATAATTTTGTAGATCGTATCTTAACATGAATTTCTAGCAGTTTCCATAAATTACAAAACTCAGTTTCTTTAACAAATCAGCAGAGAAATTTCTAAAGCAGTATATTCTTTTTTAACAATTCAAATAAACATAGTACATTCTTATTACTATTTCCTTCTCAATAGAACACATCTTTATGATTCTTAACTAAACTCTTTATTTGACCAGTTTAAGTAGATAAATGTTTCTGAGGCATTTTTTCATATTCAAAGGATATATTATAAAATAGCTTTTATATGACTTGAAGTTTCTCTTTATAATTTTTATAATCCTAAAGATGTCCTGCGAATTTTATACTCATTCCTTCAAATTTGACTTTTCACTTCATCAACAACGTAGGGAGTGTGTGGTAGAAAATGTAAATGCTCACAATGCTCTGCTGAGACACACATAAATATAGATTTGTTGGAATTACTACAGCTATCTTGTCAGATTCATGGTTTTTGGAGCCAAAATTCCCTAATTCCAAAATTATGAGCATGTGACAAAATCTGATTTATGTTGCTTTGTGAAACTAGGGCCTTCATATCCACAAGTTGATAGGAAAAAATGGACTTGGGCAAATGAGTATGACTTAATTTATGTTTTAGAGGTCATTTGAAAATGTGTTTCAGACTTATTCTGTTTTACATCTAGAAGCATCTGAAAGACAATATATGAATATTGAAGTTTTAGTCTAAGATAAATTTACAATGGAAATAGAGACAGAAATGTCTTTATTTGGAATAGACAGTCAGCCCACTTTCAATCCCTTTGTCTATTCTCCTTTTGGAAAACCCACTCACTCGTATTCCACAACATCCTTTTGTTTTAGTTTTTAGAGGGAGAATTTGTAGTAGGACAGACTGGTAGACAAATTCCAGTTTTATTCTCCTAAGCAAATCATTTCAATTGTCTGAAACCAAGTTTCCTCATCTGTAAAATGAGGGGATTGGGAACAAAAGCAACAAAGTCATCATCATATGAATAAATTGCATTTAAGTTAAGATCCTGATATGATGCCCATATGATAGTAGTTAATAAAAGGAGTTTATTATTCTTTACTGTTAGATTTCCCCCAGGATGCAGACCAACTATAGATCCATGCATATTTAAAAAAAAAAAAAACCAAAAATCAACAATATTTCTATTGATATCATTTTAGTAAAATGTTTACAATTATAAAACACTTTCATGGATATCAATTTTTCTCACTAATATGAAGTAAACCTTTCTAATATAAGTTAGATTTTCTTTAAATAGGGTAAGCAGAGAATACGATATTTTATGTGATAATTGTCATAACATTTATAATAATATTTTCATTTTAATATATATTCAAATATTGGAACATCAAACTCTTGATTCATGGTGATTTTAAGATTTATTTTTAAATGCATTTAACCAGGAAATGATAAGGCTAATTAAAAACAATTAGTAATTATGGGTAGACATTGCATACAAACATGGCAAGAATTATGAATTTGTTACATGAGTCACTCTGATTTGGAAAACATTAACCTAGGGGAATATGAAAGGGAACTGGAGATGACTGTAACTGAGAATCTCAAAAGAGAATATATAATCATTTTATATTATAGTTAGGGATTAATGTCAAAATGTGGTCCACCAGTGTTTTAAACTGTTTTTAATCTTTATTCTTTTTCTTTAACTCTTTTTTCCTTCATTCTTAAAGCCATCTTTTGATTGTTTATACTTGTAATTTATAGATATTTGCTTTCTCCTCAGGGCAAAAAGATTTATCTTCTATTACAAATTTGTAGAATCCAAATGAACATAGGTTTCTCTGAGTAGTCTTTGTATAATTATTTAAAACAAATAGCAACCTCAAACTGAGACCTAAAACTCATTTTCCAGGTTAGGCAATAACTTGGGTAAATACTCAACTTTGCAGTGCCGTAGAAATTCTAGACAATCCCAGAATGCAAGTTTCAATTTAGGCCTTTGCCTTAGTCTCACATAAAGCAGTTTCAGGTATTTGGGGTTAAAGAATTCTCATTAACGTTCTTTTGATAAAAGATAATCCTCAGTAATTTGGATAAAATAACTTAGTATTAGTTTATTGGTTATTGTTTTCTCAAAATAATATGAAAATGAAATATAAGAACAAATCAGTTTATTGTTTAGGCAAAAAATTGTTTGCTAATTTTCAATTCTAATATTTCAATAATTGTTCTAATTTTTTCTATTTTTTTCCCTTTTTTCACTTTTTGCAACTCAAAAATATTGAAAATGTGGTTAAGATTTAGTCTGAAGATCTATTTCTTGCTAAAAGAAATATATCTTTTTAACTTAGGTTTCCTTTTTGAAAAAGCTCAAAGCAGATTTATTGGCAAAAATCTCCCTTTTGCCTAAGGCAAAGACTAGTGAAATTATGCCGTATGAAAGAGATTATTAAATATTTTATTTTGCTTTTTTGAGAAAGTCATGACCAAACATTTACAAGGTCCTTCTTTATACCGAAGTTTATTTTTATAAACCTTTGCTGAGGCAATTCTTGTTCTTCTCTTCCTCATCATATTTCTTTAATATGTCTTTAATGCTTACTAAAATTCAACAGAATTAACGAGCCTCATTTTTTCAGGTTATATGAAAGTGTGACCCTGTACCATCAGCTAAAGTCTTGCTCTATTATGTCCTTGTTTTCAATATTATCCATCATCTCAAATCCGTTCTATAGAGGTAATGTGTATATTTGCACAGAGTGCCTTCTAGGGGAATGTGTGGCTATTGGCAGAGTCTTGGTCCCTTTGTAACTTCAGTTGTTATTCATTCTGGAGTAATAGAGCTAAGTTTGAGAAATAATAAAACATATTTCTTACTGAAATATTTTCTGAAATATATATGTCCTCTGTAAATTGAATTGGTTTAGTTGGTATATTTTCCTATGTTTGAGATGTTAAAGTAAAAGAATTAATGTTTGAATATCTATTGTATGCCATGTACTGTTAAGACACTTTGTATATGTTCTCTTAATTAAAATCTCACAACAACTCAATGTTGTTTTATGAAGTTCATCATACATGAGTTACATTGGCGTTTTTTTTTTTTTTTTCTGAAAGCTTTAAAAATACTTAACAAATTGGTAGAATATAGAATATAGTCTCTTAGGAGAATTTATTTAAAAGTTTTAACCATGTGTATGATAGACATTTTTCATTAATCAACCTGGTATTAGCCAAGACTTCTGATTTATAGTCACAGATACCCAGTTCATAAATCATTTCGGTTTTGCTACTGATGTTAGTTTAGGGCGATAGAGAAAAAAAAGATGGTTCGGATAATGTTATTTTGCATAATGTTCTATAAAATTCAAATGACGGTCTTCAGAGTTTATATGCCCACTCCTCACCTTGCTCTGGGTAGACCCATTGAAGGTTTGGGACATAGACACAAAATCATGTTTGATTATCCTTCCTCAAAGCAGAAAAAGCCAGAGATAAGAAGCCCAGTCAATTTTTTTCCTAGAGAATTGCTGGAGAGACCAACAAATACCCAAAGTCAGGAATAGGGGCCAAAAATGAAGATGGAAACAAGCAAAAAAATGGATTGGAATGAGAACAGATAGAAAAGTGTCTGGGTTGATTTCTGGCCTTTGAGCGCTATCCCTACCTTATTGTTGGCACTGAAGAGATGGGCACACAAGTCTGACGTCTTAATTGTTCAAGCTTCATGATAATAATGTATTTTCCTTCAGGTGGCCTCAGGCCTTTTGTTTATCTTGTGTTGAAGGTCACAGCTTGGCAAACCGTGACTCACAGGCCAAATCTGGCTTACCATCTTCTGTGTAAGTAAAGTTTGTTTGGAACATAGCCACACCCATTAATTGACTTATTTTCTATGGCTCTTTCTTACTATAGTGGCAGAGTTGAACACTTCTGACAAACTCTGTGGATCGCAAAGTCTAAAATATTCACGATAGAGTTCATTACATAAAATGTTTGCTGACTCCTGCTATAAAGATATATTGCAAATGTACCTTCATTTTAATCTTCTGATCATAGATATAAATATATAGATAGACACACCCATACATATATATAATGTATGTGTATGCGTGTGTATGTTGGTAGAAACTTCCCTACATTTGCTAAAAGATCCTCTTTGACAATGAACAGATATTATGCTTTCTATCAAATTTCACTTTTAGGTTCCATATGAAATTTCCAGATTTTGACATATAGCTTATAGTTTTCAAAATACAAAGTACATGTTTGGAAACAGTCTCAAATGTTTTTTTATTCATCAATACTCAAAATGGCAATTAAATCAAAACATTCAAATGAGTTATGAATGGATTTTTGGTTCTATCTTAAATATCCATGTTAATAAAACTTTTTACTGCTATTCCATTTAGACCAATTTAGTATATGATCATCATGGTTCCTTATTTTTCTGATGCCATTACTCTAATTATCATAGTGTTTGCTTATATTTCGGGTGGGGGATTTGTTGATATTTAAGGTCATACAATTGAGAAACAACTTATTATCTATGACTTTGAGATGAAGGAACTCTATGCCTGACATTTAACCAATATAAGACATGAATGAACCTTATATTGACCTGGGCCCACATAGATATCCTTCCATATGGCAGTTTTGATCTTGTCAAGATTCAGAGATACCCAGTAGACACAGAAGACCAGATGGGAAGGAGCTAGACTGACTTCATATAATTAATCTTCTTGGATTCAAGGATAAGAATAAAACCATAGAAAAGATTGTATATAGTTTGTGTTAGTTTAGATGTTTTCTTATTAAATAAGTATGATTCTCTTCTGTTCTGAATGAAATAGAGTGGTGGTACCAGATCTGTACTCCTCTCGTAAGGAACCAGAATCTAAACAAAATATAAGAAATTGAATTAGATAAAATTCAGCAAAAGACTGTGATGATCCCTATGAAAAGAGAAACAAAGAACAAATCCTATGCTTGCTCTGGATTTTTGTATGAGGCACTTTCTAGGCAACAGTGAAGTGACAGGAACCTAAGCAAAGCACAATAGTCTCCCTTAGTTAAGGACACAGAGTTCAGAGTTTGGTGAACCTGAAGAGTTTGGTGGGCAGAGTGCAGGAGAGATGAGAACTATACTGAGAAAGAACTCCAGAAATCTGTGAAGGGATACCTTGAGTCTTTGGCACAATCGTTAACTGTTCATATGGAGTGTGAGGATCCATGAGGCCAGCAAAGAGAAACCACCAGTGAAAGAATAACTATCAGGTAGCTGTAAGTAGAACAATTCCCAGAGCTCTCCCAAGGCTGGGGGACATCCAAGTTTCAATCACCTAAAGCAACATGATCTCATTAAACAAGGGAACATTTGGTGGATATCAAAGAAGTGTGACATGATACTAGTAGGTAAGCTAAATAAGTCCTAAATTAAAGGTTATTCTAGACATTGCCTGGTAAATTCTAAAATAAGACCCAAAAGATAAAGTTTAACTTTTAGCCAGAAAAAAAAATATTTTAATCCTTGATACTTTTTAAGGAAATTAAAATCCATACATTCAATAATTTTAAGATTATCAAAATCCAATCAAAAATTACTACACAAGCATAGTCTAGTAAGGGGAGCAGGAAAATGTGACCCATGACCAAAAAGAAAATTATTCAGTTAAAGCAGACCCAAAAAAGAGATGACAGGATTTGGATTAGCTATTATGAACATGTTAAATGATTTCCAAGAAAACATGAACATGAAAGTAGATGAGTAGAATTTTTGAAAAGACAACCAAGTATAACTTCCAGAGATGAAAATACAATTACTAATATAAAAATTTTACTGGGTGTATTTAATAGCAGATTAGACACCGAAGAAAATAAAATCAATGTGCTTGAATACATACAGAATAGAAACTATCCAAACTTAAACACAAAGAAAAAAAACATGAAAATAATAGGTGGAGCTACAGTGATTGTGAGACAATATCAAAAAGTTGAACATGTATGGAATATGGAGTTCAGAAGAAAAGCAGGAACAAGAGGCAGAAAAAATATCTGAGGAAATAATGGCCAAAATTTGTCCGCATTTGATGAGAAGTTTAAACCCAATTTGCCTAGAATCTCAACAAACTAAGGCAGGATTAGCATAATGAAAACAAACGAAACTAAACAAATTTTAGAAACTGGTGGTAAAAATAAAAATTTTAAAAGCAGTCAGAGGAAAAAGCATATTAAATACAGGAGAACAATATCTAACTTCTCATCAGAAGCAATTCTAACCAGATGACAATGGAACAAAGTAATTAAAGTACTGAAAGAAAAATATATATAGTTACCTCAGAATTCTCTATCCAGTGAAGATATTTTTTAAAAATAAAAGTACTGTAATTTTTAGACAGATGAAACTTGAGAGAATTTGCTGCCGGTAGACTTATACTTCAGGAAATGTTAAAGGAGCCCATAAATGGTATATATGTGCAACAAATTTAAACGACTTTGCTTTCTTGGTTTTTAAAATTTCATAAATGGTAATTGCTTAAATAAAAAATAACAGTAATGTATTGAATGGTTTATAACATATGTAGAAGTAAAATTATTGATAACAAGAAACAAAGGGTGACTGAAGGGAAATGGAAGATTTTACATTGTACCTGATAGACATAATATTACAGGTTCCCCCATATCCAGAAGGAGAGTATTCCTATGAAACCCTTCATAAGCAGGAACAATGTAAAGCAAAGATTATATCTTGATTTCTCATGCCACTTCGCTTTTACAGAAAAATGGCATTAGTATGTACCTGTTTTTCCTAACTGAAAGAAATTCAGAGAATTTTCATTTTTATGAAAAAAATTAAAACGCCATTACATCTATTTGAAGATAGCTGGTGAGAAGTTAAAGATGCATACCATAACCACTAAGAAATAAAGCAAGCAAGTACAGTTCAAAAATCTAATAGGTTGATAGAGAAGATGAATTGGAATTTTAAAAAGAAACTTAATCCAAAAGAAGGCAAGAAAAGAGGACAAACAGAATAAAAGACAGATGCGACAAGTAGAAAAAATGAGTAAAATGACAAACTAAGTGCAACATTGTAACATTAAAAGTTAAATGTCTTATAATTGAGGTACTTGCTATGAGCCTGTATTCTGATAAGCCAACATAATTATTGGCACCAACAATTATTTTCTTCCAAAAATTCCCTAAAATATAATTTATTGTAGGAAAGTAATGGCATTACATAAGGACATGACAATTTGGAAATGAAGTTTTAATTTTCTTGGTGATTAATTTCATGAAATCTGATTAAATTTTAAAAGTCATAACAAAATTTATTACACAAAAACAAAAATCACTAAAAGGGAATAAAAGCCTCAAAAGTCTAATATTCTCTTCCTGTAGGAACAGAATTAGAGAAAAATCTTAAGCATTTAAGTGTTGACCATGGAAGATGTAGACATGTTCCAACATTGTCCCCAAGAAATTATGTGACCTTGTCTATGGCATTTAAGCTTTCTGTCATGTGGTTTCTTCTGTAAAATGAGGGGATGTTTGTATTATAAACATACTTTGGGACTAAAGACAAAATTAATGCACAATTAATATATCAGTAACAATCTAATATTTTTAAATGCACTAAGGCTTTTATTATCATTTTTGGCTTCTGTAACCCTGGTGTCATTATGTCCTTCAGAGACTTGGCTTTGGATACTCAAGCATCAGGCTTTTTTACCCAAATATCTTTTCTCCTTCAACTATTTGCGTAATTTTCGAATATCTTTTTATATCTTCATTTGCCTTGTGCTATTGGCATCCATGTTTGACCTCCTTACTAGAGCCTTATCATGAATCTGTCCTGAAACCTATCTTCTACCAAGCTAAATGCAGTATTCTGGTAAACCAGGAAATATGTTCTATAGCTGCAGAAAGAAAGAGAACACAGTCCTTGGTCTTAATGCTTTGACTGTCACTCACCCCTACTCCCTAATCATTCTCCTGGGCTTCTCATCCACTATGATATTAAAAAAACAAAGAAACAGGTACAAGACATTGACAATCAATACTAGGATCATAGAAAACAAAGGAGCCTGTTTTCCAAGATGCATTTTGAACATAATTTCCAGAAAATCTAAATATAAGGCACTTGAGAAGATAAAAAGGGAATCCAGGAGCAAACAAGTTAGAGAGACACTGCAGTAATTAAGACAAAACAGATTTTTGACTGCAGGACTCTTAAGAATCTTTTATATGGTAATGAGGATTGTGAAGGGCAATAAAATAAAACTCAAGCTCTGCAATTTTATAATTTATTAATATCACTTCAGTTTGGTGTGGCTGTAGCTTAAAACAAAGCAACAAATTGAATTTATGATATTATAATTAACCCTGTCTATACTGTCATAAAAAATAGCTAATTTCTATATCTAATTTCTATATCATAGAAGCCAGAGTCATTGAGATTATTTTTCATCATTGAGCTTCCCTCTATTCTACCTCCCCATTGGGATTTTGCAGAATTGTTTGAGCACAGCAGATTTATTGATATCCAGGGTTCATTTTCAAATGAGTTTTTACACTTTGTTTGTCAGATTCACTCTGTGTTAGGTAGCTTAGAGTTGAATCCTCCTAGATGTAAGGATTTTAAATAAGTGAACTAGTTCTTTTTTGTCTATTTTTTTCTGTCTTTATTTAAATATAATAGACAATTAGTTGCTCATATTTACAGTCAATTCAATGAGCTTTTTTTAAATTATAGTTGGCATACAATAATTTATTAGTTTCAGTTGTACAGCATAGTATTTAGATATCTACATAGCTCACAAAGTGATCACTCCACTAAATCTCATGCCTCTCTTCCCTCCTACAAATTTATTGCATTAACTATTTTCCTTATGCTACACTTTACATCTCCATGACTATTTTGTAACTATCCATTTGTACTTCTTAAGCCCTTTGCCTATTTTTCATCATCTCCAAGCCCCCTCCATCTAGTAGCCCTCAAAATATTCTCTGTATAGTTTCTTTTGAGAAATCAGCTGCCAATCTTATGGGTGCTCCTTTGTAGGTAACTAACTGCTTTTCCCTTGTTGCTTTTAAGATTCTCTCTTTGTATTCAGTCTTTGACATTTTAATTATGATGTGCCTTGGTGTGAGCCTCTTTGAGTTCCTCTTTCTTGGGACTCTCTGAGCTTCCTGGGGTTTTATATCTATTTTCTTCACTAGGATAAGGAAGTTTTCCATCATTATTTCTTCAAATAGCGCTTCAACTTTTTGTTCCCCTTCTAAGTACCCTTATGACCCAGATGTTTTTACATTTAATTTTGTCTCATAGGCTCCTTAAATTATTATAGTCTTTTTTTTCTTGTTGTTCAGATTAGGGTGTCCTTGGCTTCCTCATCCTCTATATTAGTGGTTTGGTCCTCTTTTTTAACCACCCAGTTGATTCCCTCTAATATATTTTTCATCTCAGATAATGTGTTCCTCATTTCTGAATGGTTCCTTTTTTATGTCCATTTCCACTTATGTTTTTTTATCTCTTTGTTAAAGTTCTCACTGAATTCATCTACATTTCCTTTAAGTTCATTGAGCATCTTTATAACCAGTGTTTTGAACTCTGCATTTGTTAGATTACTTGACTCCATTATTCCTGGATCTCTGTTCTCTTCTTTTATATGGTTTCACTTCTTTCTCTTCCCATTTTGGCTGCCTTTCTGTGTCTGTTTCTATATACTAAGCAAAGCTCTTAAGTCTCCTGGTCTTATTAGTGTGGTTTTGTGTAGTAGGTGTCCAGTGGCACAGTCCTGAGAGGGGTTCAGCTAAGGCCAAATTTAGCCTTAGGCTGTGCTTTCCTGGGTGACCTGTTAAGATTCAGCAAGCAATCCATAGATACTGTGCTTATAGTTGCCTCAAGAAGCTATACCAGAAACCAAGGTCAGGTACCACCAATGGGAATCTAGGCGCTGCTCAGCAAGGGGCACCTGACTTGCCAATGACACACCTGGATGTGGCTTGGGCGAGGCCATGAGTTGGGGGAGGCAGAGTTTCAGGGAATCCTCTGTGCAGAGTGACCTCTGTTATCCAGTTTGATGACGTCTCAGCTATGGCGGTGCTGTGTTCGCACATGGGGATGGGGTGGGGTTGAGGACTCAACAAAGGAACAATGGATACCACCGGCACTTCTGTATGGAGCAAGTCTCACCTCTGGCCCTCATTCTGAGAACTCAATGTCCCCCTGTAAGTCCTTAATGCCCCCTGCACAGCCCACCTGGCACAGGTCTATCACTGTGGAAGTTCACTTAGGACATGGCCCCTTTAAGAGGCATATGCAGCTGCTAGCTGTGGCTACTATGGCCTCTATTTCACTCAGCTGCTCAGGACCTGGCAGCCTCGCATCCTTGCCCTGTCCTACCTCCTCCTATTGCAGGGTGATTTCTTACTTCTCTTTCTCATTGTAGGGCTTGTTTGCCGAGATCCCAGGATATTTTCTTTGCTGTTTGCTCCTTGTTTCTGTCACAACTTTGATTTGGTCACGAGAGGGATGAACAAAGCTTCTCTCGTCTACACTATTTTTTTTCTCTCTCCTTGTCTTAATTTCAATATTGTTGTGTCTGAGGAAATAGGGAAGGCCAGGACACTGACAGTGGGTCAGAGGCTCCCACAGGATTCATACCAAAAAAGTCTGCATTGATCTGGTGAGAGAATGAGGGCTGGAGGGACAGCTACCATTGTGCCTCAGTCCAGCTCTCATACCAGGCAATCTACAGACCACCGCTTGACTGTGCAGACCCCTCCCACTGAGCTACTTCTTGATTTAGGGACAGAAATTTTATTTTTTTAAAGAGTCCTTTTGAATATTTCAGTTCAGAGTTTTCCTCTATATAGTTAGATGAGAACCATTATTTAGATAAGAAACATTCAACATGCTTATTCATGATAACAGAATCAACAACTATTTTTTCATTGTTTATTTCTGGACATTTAAATTTTTGCTTCTTGTGTTAAGAGGATATGACAGTGTATATACAATGATGAGAATGATTTTGCTAATGCTTTATAATAATGAAAAATGTATGTACCCATGAAATATGTAACAAAAAGTACTTTGAATGTTTGGAAGCAAAAAGGACATTTCCTCCTGTTTCGAATAATTTTAATGATCTCACAACCCATTCTATTCACTTTTCCTTTCAATTTCCTTTCACACTAATGAGGGGAAGCTTTTAAAGGACTAATTCAACACTGATGAAATTAAAAGTAGTTAAATTTCATGAACTGAATATGCAAAAACATATTAACCATTCTGGACTTATCTTACCAAAGTGATCAGACAGATTTCTTTAAACATGATATATTGTGGGAGTCAAGCCCACATTATACCACATGCCTATCCTACTTTAAACATATCAGATTGACAACATTCCTGTAATTGTATGTTGAATGTTTTCTTAATACCTGGTATGTTTATCAAAATATTTGAACATTAAAATAGTTTTTAAAACAAATATAAGAATGAAATGCTTAGATGCTCACTTTTTCTTTAAACTTTGGGAATAATTTTGATACATGCAAAGTCATAGAGGCAAAAGAACACTTCAGATGTATAAAGAGCTGTCAATTTACTAAGTGGTCACTTCGTTCATTCAATAATGAACAGTGCAGAAATGTTTGATATAAAAGAAGGTACAAGTAGGTATGCTTGCTGGGTTCTGACTAGGACTTGAGTAGCACAGAACAACAGCACATTCACAGGTTTACACACAGTATCTCCTTTGCGCTGATGTCAGAAAGATGCACTTGCTGACATGGCAGAGATTAAACAGAGTATAGCTGATAGGTTTGAATCTTCTTAGCAGCCCAAGGGGCCTCATTTATACACCTAGAATCAAGCAATTGGTAACATCTTGAACGAAGTGAGGAACTTAAATTACTATGCTGAATAAAGGTGCTCTCAACATATCATTGATATTCTTGAGTCTCACTTCTAGAGATTAGAAAAAAATCTTAGTTTGACCAACCACAAGATAATATATTTCAAGTCATAACTGGAACCTGGAAAGCCACCTTGGGGAATGACAGCATATTCATTAAAGTTATTTTTTAAACTCAGATTCTGTAATTTTTAAGAATATAAAGTATCTAAGTATCTCTTAAAACCCTTTTCCTAACTTAAGAAAACTGCAAAAAAAAAAAAAAAAAACCCATACACACACAATGAAAACATCAGACAAATGGAGATGTCAAATATTTGGTGTTCTGAAGTTTCTAACCTGAAAACTTCTTTGAGCACTATAATTCTGGACATCCACAAATGGAGGTTCTTTAGCCTTCTTTAATAATCTGCTTTAGTATTCAATCTCTATTCTTTCACTCTATCAAGTTGAACTTTATTGCTTCAATAGACATGTAGGCTACACTTTATTCAGTGTGGACAAACCTTCCTATGTCAGTTCTGCCTAAATTCACTTTCTAAAAATATTCTATCTGTTATAGCACAAGTGGGCTTGCAAAGTCACCCTGAAAAAGACCATAAAGAGTCAAATCAGCACCCAACTGAAGTGCTTTATTGTATGCCTGTCCTACGGAAGCCAAATTAATTGTAGAAGCAGAAAATGTAAGCAGAGTAATCAAAATACAACATCAAATATATTAAAATTACATAAAAAGAAACTGAAAGCTGGAATACCCCCAAGAGGGCACCACTACAAATTTGTCCTCAAGACATTCCTGAGACAAAAAGGACCCAAAATACTCCTTACAAAAACATTTTGTGGAGATTATGCTTGCTATGCATGTTCTGTGTATTTTCAGAAATGGTGTGTATAAATAGCATGTCAAAAGAGGGCACTATTTAGGGAAAATAATAGGCATTAATTAAAATATGGACAATAGAAAATGAATGTTCTTCAGTTTCTAAAATTAAAGGAAGATGATTCAATAATAAGAAGCTCTGCCATTATTAGTTTGTGGTCGCTTCTGTTAATTGTACCTTTTGTTACCTTTACAGTCTGTCTAAACATACTGTGCTTGAAGCTCAATATTGTTTTCTAGCTGGTCCTTTGTAGAAACTGCTCTGAAGCGTCTCAGGCAAAGAAAAAGTGGGAGAAGGGAGAATCCAATCTTTTATAGAAAGAGCTTAATAAATAGAATACCAGAATATTTTTTGATATGTATCCTATATTTGTCTTAGATAATTTTGTTCTGTTGAGAGCTCTTGGAAAATCTCCAGTTTGTGATCATTAAACAATTTGTAAAGTCTTGTGTGAGAGGCCCAAATTTTGACAAGTATAAAACTGATTTGTTCTAGTCTATAACATGTAAAAACCCATTATTATGGGGTCATTTTAGCTCATATTATGACATTGTATTGAGGTACAACCTCTGGCCCATTTCTTACTAGATTCTTAGAGCTTATAAATACAAAGAGATGAGAGTTTTTATCAAAGTGATTAATTTATTAATTTGGAGTTAGGGAAAATTACTGAAAATTAAAGTAATAATACTAATATGAAATATAAAAATGGGAATTTATATTTTTATAAAGAGCCTACCTATTATGGTGTCACAAATAAAGGGGCATCCAGTAGAGAGGTGGCTATACTTGCAGTCGGCAAGGACGTATCTTGCTGTGTGACCTTGGGAGAATTATATTCTCTGATTTCCTTCTCCATAAAGTAGTGATAACCAATACCTTGTTTTCCCATGAGGTTTTTAGAGAATCAAAATTAAAGTGCAAAATACAACTGAAAACTGTTTGCAAATAATTTTAGAAACCATGGCAATATTTGGTATAATGTGATAGTGGTTAAGTCACATACCTTTCTAAACCTTTTTTTTATTTATAAAATGAACGTTTTGCACTAGGTGAACCTTGACAACTTTCAGTGTTAAAAAAGAAATCATTTAATTTAGTTCTATGAAAAGAAATATTTTTCAAAGTAAGAATTTTTTAATTAAACATGATTTTCATTAAGAGTACCTCGAATCATTTTGTAAAAATTCATGGTCCAATGGCAGAAACTAGACAACTGCAACTTTATAACAGAAGAGAAGAGGAGAAGAAAAAAGATCCATGAATATAGAGAAAAGATGAACAGAATGGGATGATGGGGGACAAACTATAATAATTACTGTCAGCTGTAAATGGGGAGGATCACGGCAGGGGAAACGGAGGAAATTACACCTCTGTTGACTTCTGCCAACACAGCCCCTTCCATTCTGTAGAACAAAGGTGAGTGAAGCATGGCTGATAATATTGAAGATATTAGAATTCATTTTGTAGACAAAATTTAGACTGAGAATGAGGAATCATCTGTCATCATCACATCTTCTGTCAAATGTAGGTTGCCCTTGGCAATGGGTCTGCTGTTACTAATTCCATTTTGTTTAGAAGCTTGCTTTTTCTCCTTGATTCTTAGAGTTGTTGTGAATTAAAAAAAAAACTCACAAAAGAAAAATGTCTTTGATTGATTTCTGATGGTGGCTCTGACACCATTGTATTTAATGTCGGTGCCAACCTGATTGTTTGATGTTTATAACATAGGTGAGTGGGAGGTGCACCCCCCTCCTTTTTGGTTGCTGCTATTGTTATATGACTAGATGTGGTTTTTAGTTAGATCTGGGAGGAAAAAAGCAGTAGTTATTAGCTTGTGACAATTGGGAAAACCCAGTTTTGAGTTCACCTTTTCAATATGGTAATATTTTTTCAAAACTGTCAGGAAAGGTCAATGTCCTAATCAAATTTCAACTGTTTTTAGTCCTGAAAAAATTTTAGTCGCTCCTTCTAAGATATAGAACACAATCTTCTGAAGAGTAATTATAGAATCCCCTGATCCTGCCTGGAATCTGTCTAACTAATTACTAAATATCCTGAACAAGAGTCATGTTTTTAAATGTTGAACACTTCAATAATATACTCTTACAAATAGGCTTTTTAAAACAATCTACTGCATATATTTCACAATTTTTGCTGTTGAATTTGGATTCTGTGTACAGCAAAATGTCTATCTCGTTCTTCTATCATTATTTTGCTGTAAAGACAGCAGAAGATCAATTTTAAATTATTCATAAGCTTTAGATAGAAACCTAAGCAAATTAAAATGTAGGCCAATATAGAGGAAAATGATAATGAGCATATAAGTATTTGTAGCTACTATAGCTTCCATTGGGACAATCATAAAATTAATTTCATACCTTGCACAGTAATTTCAATGGGAACAATTTCTTAGTTCGTGGTCAAACTTGTTTCCAACACTGATGGAGATGAGCACTAGAGAAAGTATTGAATTTTCTTTCTAATTAGCTTTTTCTTATGAAATAGCTTCTTAATAATTTCCCGTCATGTCCAATACATAAAGGTATCTATTCCTTTTAAACTGTATGTGAATTTAATTTATATGCCAATGATGTTTAATGCATTGTCTTGTCTGCATCTCATTACTGTCATTAATAAGCACTGGAGTACATCTAGTTACAAGGTTAATTGGGACAAATCTAGACTCCTTTCTACTGTAAATATGCTATATCTTAGCAGTGTATTACTCATGAATGTGTGGTAAAAGTTACGATATTTTACATTACATTTCTCCTTCTGTTGTCATCCAAATCTGCTTAAGTACAATATGAAGTGAATTTTCTGCATATATTTTACAGACTTTGATCAGTTTCTTTTTCTTTTTCTTCAACCAGTCACATGATTTTATGGTTGATTTAAATAGAATTGCTACTCATCTGCATGTAGCCCATCGCCACCCCACACATCTCATTTTCATTTTAAACTCTTTCGAGGGATGTATATCCCTGGAAGGAACCCTTTCAATTTAGTAAAAATCATTAAAAATTTTCCATAAGAAAGTTACAGGCCAAGGATTAAATCTTTTAGTTGGAATGTTTGATATTGTTCAGTAAATATCTACTGAAACTTACATAGTAGAAGCTAGTAAAGTTTTTTCACTGACCCAGGAAATTCATGTTGAATAAACCATTGCTCAAGGATTCTGCTTTTGAGAATGAGACTCTATAGCCAGGACAAGAATAGCAAAAGCCCCGCCGAACATTTTACCATTTCCCCCTTCAACTCCTATGACAGACATTTCTGATAGGTAAGACCACTTTTCTGTTAAGCCCAGCCCAAGCCCCAGAATACTGTTATACAAACTGTTCTAGGTAGCCACCTGGAACAAAGCCATTAAACATGTTGGTACAAGAGTAAAACCCAGCATCCTTTCTTGAATAGGGGAACTTTTCCTCTCAGAGTATTTCACCTCTTTGCCAATGTCAATCATCATTGAATTTGGTCAGCATACTTCCTGGAACAAAGACATCATCAGGTGAAATTAATTTAGGACTCATTTAAAATCAATGCTCTTTATTAACTTAAGGAACCCCAGGCAGAGCAATCATTCTATTGAAGTTTCCCTTGCATACTCTTTCCATAAGGCAATAGTCAATTTGAGGACCCCTTATCTAGCTTTCTCTTTATAAAAGTACCTTGAATCATTCTTTAATTCAGAAAGATATATTTATTAGGACTTTTTGGTTCCAAGTGACAGATAACAAACTCCAACAGCTCTACTGAAGAATGGGAATTTATTTTCTCATGAAACAAAAATCTGAGAATGATCCTCATTTAGCTGGATCCAGGACCTCAAACAAGAGCATCATCTTTCCTTCTCTCTGTGTCCTTCTTGTCTACTTTCCCTGTATTAGCTTCCTTTACACGGAACCTGTTTCGCCAATGGTAACAAAGACCAGTGACAAGGTATTTATGACCCTTTGATCATCATCACCAGAGGGGAGAGATTTTCTTTCTCCCACAAAAGGATTCTGGTTGGTTCTCGCTGGTCACATTACCACTTCAGGTTACACGTCACTTGCCATTAAGCCAAGCTGGGTCATATGTCCTTACTTTGTATTGCAAGATTAGAAGGGCATATAATAAACAACTCCCCACTTTTACCTCATCCCAATGAGACAGGGCCAGATGAAGAAGAAAGAGAGTGTTGCCTAATTACTAGAAAGGGAAGAGACATTGGGGAAGCTTTGCCACATTTTGTCAATTCAGGTTAAGGAGTTCTTCACTCTTCTTACCCCAGGACCTCAGGAATGGGGTGGCCATGTTGTTGGATCAAGGATCTTACTACTAACTCCAAATTTCTCAGTTTTGTTAGTAATACCAACTCATGCTGACTTCTGAAGGAGTCTTTCCTTTTCTCGTTCAGAGGAAGGAGTGAACAAACTCATGTACAATAAATGTAACTTCTCCCATAACTAATTTAATGCCTGTTCAAACCTAATCCACCTGATAATAGACAATGTAATCTAGGAAACTCCAGGTAAAGCCAAAACACTTTTGTGTACCTACCACTTCATCAATCTCCCCTCTCCTTTCTCCTTCCCACTAGGGTGGCTAGGTTCTCCTGTATTATCTTTGAGTGGGGTGTGTATCAGGGCAACTCTCCTCACTTTGCTGCTGCTGAAATCTAGCCCTTCTCATGAGGTCTTTAATGTAAATACTGTGCCATGCTGGCATCAGCTGGGGCATCTGTATCTCTCAATAGCATCGATGAGCAGTTTCCTACTTAATCTTCTCCCAGTGCTATCATTTTGATTCCTCAGGATTAACAGCCATCTCTCAGCCAACTTCTCAGCCCTCCTCAAGGGGTAAGGAAATTCAGCTGCTCTTCCACCTACCCCCTCACTCTTCCTTCTGGGGTTTTAGCCCAGAAATCGGGCAAAGTACAAGCCCCATTCTTGGAAACCCAGAAGAGTCCCTCTCCTTTTTTCTCTCCAGCTGTTTCTCTCTAACCTAGACGAACTAATCTGGGGAAGAGGTAGTCAGCTAATGTTCTTCTCTTTCAGTATCTATAAAATAAGTGTTATACTCTGTCGTTGTACTGTGGTATTCCCAGTGCTTGACTCAGGGCTGATGCACCCATCTTCCAGCTCCTGTGAGAAATGGCTAAAAAGGGCTTACAGCTGTATTCCTCTGCAGCAGTGTACTGCCTCTCCTGAGCTTACATCCTCTTCCAGGGTGTGGTTATGAGCCTGTGACTGATAAATAAAGAGATACAAAGGCACCAAATCCTTACCTCAGACTGGAACCACTCTGAAGGGCCTCCCCAGCTTGAAAGCTTTTCATAAGAACAGTAGGCCTCAGCTGCAACCACATTGCAGGTCAGCTTCTCTCTCAGGCCAGTCCTGCTTTTCTCTCTGCTTTATGGATGCATGTCTCAGCAATGCTTTCTAATAAACTTCTGCAGGCAACTATCTGAGTGGGAGTCTATTTCTAGGAAATCTAATACAAGATATGCTTGAATTTTTCAGAATATTCTTTTGATTTTCACCATTAAAATTTCATAACATAACAGGTTTGGGGTCTCTTATATGGCCCAGCTCTTACAAGCCAAAAGTATCCTCTTTATTTTGACTATCAAAAAACTATGATGGAACTTTAAGCCCAAGTGTTGGACTCTGTTGTTTTTGGTCTATTTAATTTCTCCACTGAGTCAATGAGGTAATGCATGAAGGTAAGCCTCACTTAAGACCTCTAAATTTTATCCTACTACATAGTTATTGCCCCTAAACTGTTTCCTTTTCTGTTTCATCAGTCCTTTGGGTTATTTGTCAATCTGGCATTGATTGGAAGAGATATTTAAGATGGTCAATTCCAGGATCTAGTTTACAAAGAAATCCAAACTGATTTACTAATATGTAGAAACTGAACCACGATTAATCATTCTCTGTGAAATTGTGCTATACATAATAGAGTTTGTTCTATACTCGGTTATTATATTATTCCATCAAAAGAAAGGGATTAAGAGTTTTCTAAAAAATTCATGTGAGAGAGAAGAGGAGAGACTGCAGAAAAGACATATGCCTGTGTGAAAGTCTCTGGAGGGAGACCCCTGGACTTTTATGTCTCGACCGGTTTTCCTGGGTAATGTAGGCCAACTGACTTGTAAACTTGTACTACCAACAAGTTAAGTTGCCCACGCATTCCTTTATGTACTTGGCACCTTTTATTGTACTTTCACAGTTATTTCCACTGATGTCACAGATTTCATTATAATAGTCAAACTAGGAAATACACCCATGTAGACATTTCCTGCTCACTACAAGTAAAAGGCAGTCATGCATGCTTTAGGAAGAAACAATTTGTTTATAGAAGTATGCTAGTAGATTGTGGTGCCCTGATTTGATTGTGCTATGAGTAAAATGGAAAGAGTGACTGTCTTTTAGTATATATTTTCCAAGAGTCAATGTACGATAAGAACCACTATTTTCATAAATTATCATTAATGGTAAATATAATAAGATGAAATATATGATTATTTCCATTTATTAATTAGGAAAAACAGTTTTCCTAAAATATATTCAAATATCCCTGATACAACAGTCAAATTGCTTGTGATTTTTATTTTTAAATGTTTTTTAATATTTTGATAGTTTTATCAAAATATATTATATCAAAATTAAAATTATATCAAAATAAAATTATATTAAAATACAAATATCAAATGAATACAAATCAGACTTTTGCTATGCAAAATTTTTTTTTTAATCCTAAAATTATCTATCTCTATTTCGAAAGAGACTTATGAGATTATTATCTCTTATTATTTTCATTTAAGGAAGTTTAAGATAATCTAGCTCCAAAAATAACATACAAGAGGTTGTGGGAGCTTAGGTAGAGATTGTTGGTTTATTTTCCCCATTGAGGAAAGATACTACATTTTTCCAAAAGTATTTAAGCAGAAACAGGCAAGACTAAGTATAAGTGTATGCCAGAAAACAGGCAAGACTAGTATAAGTGTATGCCAGGTTTTATTATCTCAAAAGCCTAGAGTGGCCTTACAGATAACTTAAAAGTGTGAACAGGGTCATATGTAAATAAATATTTTTATCATTTTATTTTATTCTATGCAAGCCAGTTTATTGCTGTCTGAAATACTAAAAATGTTTAAATATGTAGAATATTACAACTAAAATTTATGTCTGAAAGCCTCCAGATTTTTTAATACACATATTTATCTTATTTAGTCCATTCAATCTTCCCTCCCCAAAGCAAAGAATGATCTTACAAAGAAATGGGCAAAGAATGATCTTACAAAGAATTGCTCAATTTCAGTTAGTAAAGGCATTTTTACTATAATGTGTCTTTTTTATGCTAGCCATGCTAACTGACTCTAGACATAACGAAAAATAATAAAAGAGAAAATGCTGTATATGATGAAATTAAAGAGAAATGTATTAATCTGAGAAACAGCTTTAGACCTTCAAACACATCTTTATGAGTAACTTATGCATAGGTTATAATTATTGGGTAATTAATGCCCCAAATTAATCCCTTTCCTAAAAAATCTCTAGTGGTTCTTATGCTCCAGTTGACATAGAAAAGCCAGATCTTGGAGGATTTCCCTCTAAATGCAGAAAATGTTCATCCATGCAGGTTTTCAAGAGCCTACAAATAAAATCTAATCAGTTCTGAAAGCAATCAGGTCCAGCCAATCAGAAACTGAGCTGTGGGGCAGAAAATCAGAATTTAAATAAAAGTTGCAATTAGAACCCACAGAACTGGCATGACACTCGTTTAAGTTCTCAGTGCTGAGAGACAGTACGAAAATTATTTCCACAGTAGGAATACGAAGGGCTGGTGACAATTTTTACCTCCTGATAGAATATTGAAAATTATCTTCATCAGTGGGTTAATTGGCTTAATTTTCCTTCAGATGGTAACTTTCAAATGCTTGGTCTTAATTAGCATGGGTAAATGAGAAATGTAGGTGATTCACACTTTTCAGTTTTCTTGTTCTCTAGAGATTTTCATTCCTTTCCCTTAAGATATTTGAAATGGCTGAGGGCTACATTGATTAAAATAAATTATGCCAGTATTTTACACCAGGAAAAATGTAGATGAAATTGACTCATGCCTCCTCTGAGTTTCGTTAAAAAAATGCAACCCACAAATATTATAAAGGAGAAATTCAGTGTGAGATAATTAAAATAAACCTTGTATTTAGTATGCTAAAAGTTATAAAGCTGTAATTTTTCAAGATTGTATTAGATGAGGTATGATGTTCAATTCAGAAAATTTTAAAAATCAGAGGCACTCTGTATCTTTAAAAAATGTGTATACGAAAAACTCTTACTATAAAGTAGGGTAGAGGAATAAAATGAGAATGATATCGTTTGTTATTCTTAGGTTATTTTCTTCAATTCTCATTTGCCTCACCCCTAAACCTCTCAATTTCAGGTTTACCTCTAACAAAGAGATAATCAGCTTCAAACATTATGTTTTTGGAATCTGAGAATAGTTTTTATCTTCATTAACTATCACACATTATGTAATTTCTTTCCTTTTCTCATATTAATCAATATTCTTTTCTAAACAACATATTACTTAGTGACCTCTGATACTGAACAATATTTCAGATTATGGAGTTTGAACCAGAAGAAGTACAATTTGAGTTATTTGGAACAAATTTGTGTGATACTATCTGAATTCAGATAATTAAATTCTATCATACTGCATTATGTAGTTTATGTAACAATTTCTATAAATTAGCTAACAAACTTAAGACTTTCTCATTTCATTTCTGTTAGATTCACCTATGAAAACTCTAAAAGAGAAATAATAAAACCAAGGATTTATTGAAGAAATTTTAAAACAAAAATGATTTTTGGAAATTTGCTTAAGTATATATTTTTCTTCTGTTGGCACCTATCTGAATAAGCAATAATTAAAATACAAAAATGATCCTAATTCTTTTTTCATATATCCTAAAATTAGACATAAAAGCAAGCAATTATAAATTTTTTATAATTTTATAATAAAATTTTAATAAAATTCATGTTTTATTTATTTATAATAAAATTCACATACCCACTTTTAATGGAATTGCAAAATTTTTAGACATATGGAAAATATCATTACATGCAGAAGCAAGTTATTAAAAATTATGTATATGACATAAACTAAAAATTATTTAACTAAGTAGGTATATATAAAGAGGAGAACAATAGACTAAGAAAGAGAAAGGCAGAGATAAATTGTATGAGAGAAAGAGAAGGAAATGCACTTGCTAACAATGTTTAACTATGGGTCTGGGGATTAAAGGTATATTTTGTGTTCTTTATACTTTTCTATACTTTATAAATTTTCTGGAACAAATGTGTTTCTCTTTTAATTGGATAAAAAAATAGTCCCTCTTTTTGCCTTTCCTCAGAGAAATAGGACCAACATGGTATTATTACCTGTAAGAATTTTAATTCTGGAACTACTGCTGCATTCTTCCAGGTAGGCATGCAGAGCACTCAACATGGAGATCACATTTTACCCTTCTGCCTAACAGCATCTCCATTTCCAGATTGCTCCCCAAATAAAAACAAGCATTGAACTTCCAATCAGTGATGATAATTTAATTTTCCTCTCAGCTATAAGTACCAGAAAACAGTCAGGCAATCAGTGAGAAAAACGTGTTCTCTTGGTTTATTTTTACATTAAGTAATTAACATTTTCCTCTCTAACTATAAAATGAGGTCTAAAAAGTACAGGCTAGTTGACCTAACTGTGTAGGACTTCTTAGAAATCCTGTGTGTATTTGGGGGTTAGGTGAAGTGGGATGGAAGAGGGAGATCTTGAAGAAAGTACAGACCAAGCCTTTGAAGTAAAACCTGGAAACAACTGAACTCTCATAAGGGTTCTTCATAATACAGAAACTTTAGGACTGACTTGTGTCTGAGAAAATTATCAATGACTTGGAAATAGGTAAAGAGATTACTAGGTGTCCTTCAGTGGCTTGCTGGGCATTGCTTACCAACCTTCCTGGTCTAGGATTATTGAGGAGTATACATGCACCTTTGACCATCTGTTGTCTAAGCTATCTTCCAACTTTATTGTGATAGAGGTTAAGCTGCAATGATTTTTGTTCTTAAAAAAGTAAATGAATTTTGTTCAGCAAAGATACAATTGATTGCCATCCTGTTGAAAACACGATCCCAAATATTACATTTCAATGCCCAATAAAATAGTACAAAGTTTTGCCATGTCAACATTCCTAACTGTATTTGTGTGTGTTTCTGTTACTATAATATCCTTTGAATCAATTTTAATGTCTTAATTGTTCCCTCATTAATTGATTAAATACTTTTTTGGCACATGATAGTTTTATATTTGTAAAAATGTCATGTGTTTAGCTTTTTGAAAAATCATACCTTAATGCCTGGAATATACCATATTGGGGTTATAACAAATAGGTCAGAGCAAAAGGTGGTTCATAGAACTCTGGTGCTCTATAGAGGTAATTAGGAATCTTTAAAATGTTCAATTTGGATTTCACTTTTAAACACATTTTTAATTTTTTTTAAAAAGTGATAATGAAAAACAACAAATGTGATAAAATGTGTTAAATACCAAGGATTTTTTTCATAATGGATGTCACTGATGCATTAACTGTGGTTTCCATTGATGACTTCATAATTGTAAAAATGGATTTGTCCTCATAAAATGGAATTATAAAATACTGGTTTTATTTGCATATGGGGTTATGAATAAAATATCATTAAGAATATAAAAGACTCTACTTAAAAAAACTATTCTAGATTATACCTACCTTTAATTATTGCAGAATGTAACTAGAGCAGGCATTATCAATTTCAGCACTATGGAACTTCTGATCTGGATAATTCCTTGTTGTGAGGAGGCTGTCTCATACATTGTAGGACATTTGATAACATCCCTGGACTCTACTTGCTATGTGCCAGTAACACCCCCTCTCCATTTACGAAAGCCAAAATGTCTCCAGACATTGGCTCCTGAGGAACAAAATTGCCCCCAGTTGAGAACCACTAAGCTAAATGAATGAGGAAGGAAAAAGAGGAGGAGAAGGAAAGAACAAAGAACATTTGCAGAAGATTTGAAGAGAAAACCTGTATTGATCTAAATTTATAGTTTGCCATAATAGGCAATAGACCAGGTGTCAAGAGATCAGTGTTTGGAATAAGCAATGCCAATATGGCCACATAAATTTAATTTCTTTGGTTCTCAGTTTCTTCATTTGTCAACTATAAATGTTAAACTATCATTCTCTATTAGGAGCACAAAAGAAACTGAACCATGAAGCTCCATGACAGCTTTTAAATTTTGCTAATATACTCTCTTAACCAGCAGACTGACGGCCTATTTCAAGTTGTCTTTTTTCCATACAAATGGATGGAAATACCTAGGAATACCAATTTAACACTTGTGAACTGATAAGGTTACTTTGTGTTATTTGAGGCCTATGCAAGGACTCAGGATGAGTAACCTATAAAACAGAGTTTTATATTATTTGGAAAAAAACATTTTAATAATTCTGTTGGGGCTAAGTCTATCAGAGATCAATATTTTTGAAGTTATTTTTGTACCATTGGCAGCCAAGTGTCTTTAAATTTAGTGATGTCAGAAACCTATTTTGATTTAAATTTATAGTTGCTACTAAAAACAACAGAAGTAATATTGATTGAAAGGAAAGGTTCAGAAATGTAGCATTCAGGATTTTTTATTGTTTGCTAAATGCTTGCTTAAACCTTCACAAATCACTTAGTAATTCAATTGCATTGGGATCTTTTATTAAACATGGGATAACACAACAAATAGTAAGAAACTTGGCAAGCTTGTTGTCTGTCATCCAACAGAATGTTTCTCAAGACTGAGTCCTCCCTTTGATCCTGACCATCTGAAGACCTGCCTGACAATGAAGAGACCAAATGTGATAGCTTGGATGAGGTTCCTGTCCCCAAATTCCTTAAATTCAGTGGAGCAGATTTTTTTTATTAGAAACAGTGTGTTGCAAACAACCACTATGATTACTGAAGCAGAAATTTGAAGAAATTACAAACACTAAATCATTTTGAGATGGTAACCTACTCTGATAAAGAGGTTCTCTCCTGTGAAATATACTTAAAAATCCACAAGGATTCCTGGGTTGAGGATTCTGATGCTATTAAACTTAAGACACTTAAAATGAAAAGAGAAGAGTTTTGTTAAAATCTCCCCCTCCCCAACTCCTCCTATTCCTTCTTCTGCAAGTGCAGCAAGAAACATGGTCTGAATTCCTCTCCTCCAACAATTTTTCAATGTCAGAATCACTTCTTTGCCAGAAGACAGAGCTTTAAGCCATTCCCAGACTAAAGTTCTCATAAGATCATGTAGTTATTTGTATTCCGTGAAGAACACAAGTTCATTGACTTTGATTCTTGGCACCTTGAGAGCTCAACAGCAAAAAGGAATGTGAAACTATGAAGAAAAATGTTGAACCTGTTTAACTGGGGGATCATTCAGAAGAACACACACCATTAACTGAGTAACTGATCTCACACATGAAATCACCTTCACATTCAAAATTTCCTAAATAGGTTATATTCAGATTGTCCAAAGAAATTATGAAATAAAACTTTTACTGTAGCTTAAAAAGTATATATACTAAGATATTAATAGTTTGTGAACAGTTTAAATCCTTCAGAAAGTTACTCCACTGACCACTCTATCTACATTCAGTTTGAGACAAAACGAATCATATGACTCATGTTATTGATCATAAGATGTGATCAGATTGAAGAGATGAGTTAGGCAAGCCTTCCAATATCTGAGTTTTCATTAAGATGGCACATCGTATTCTAAAGTCCATGGTGGTGGCAGACAGATCAGAATTTTCTATATTCAGCATTGATCTTTCAAGCATTCTGTGCTGTAACCATCCATTCATTCATTTGTTCAAATGTGATTAGTTAGTAGTGTGATTAGTTAGTAGTTGGTATTTGAAGAAAGTTCTGAGGTTTAAAATATGTACAATGTCCATATTTTCTCACTTAGGCAAAATCACTGAACAAAAGTTATACTGATACAAGTGTAGTAATGCCTAAAAATTGTCATAAAAATGTCCCAATGACCTCTAAGGCTTATGTAAATTGTAAAATCCTACCTTTGAAAATATTGTGAAACATCCTGATTTCATATTAACTTCAAGGACATCTTTATCAATCAATGCAGATCTTTCCATTTTTTTCAAGAGTGAAAGATACAATATCGATATTTAAAAATGATTGTGTTTTTATACACTAGCAATGAACAATCAAAAAATAAAATTTAAAATAAATAAAAATTTTATACTGTTTATAACAGTACAAAGTACATGAAATACTGAAAGGCAAATCTGACAAAATATGTGAGAATTCCATCTCATTGAATGCTATAAAATATTACTGAGGAAAATTAAAGAAAACCTAAGAGAATGGAGATATACACTTTGTTTATGGGTCAGAAAACTCAATATTGTCAAGATCACTTACCTTAAATTAATTTGTGTATTATACATAATCTATTCAAAACGTCAGCAGGCTTCTGTAGAAATTGACTGCTGATTCTAAACTTCATGTGGAAATGCAGAAGGCCTAGAAAAGCCAAAAAATTTTTGGAGAAGTTGGAGGCCTATAACTGCATGATTTTAAGAATTAGTAATCAAAATAGTATGGAATTGTCTTCAAGGCAGATAAATAAATCATTGAGGAAAAATCAAGTTTAGAAATAAACGTACATATAGATGGACCGCTGACCTTAGACAAAGGTGCAAAAGCAATGCAAAAGAAATTTTTTTTAACAAATTGCATTGGAACAATAAGATATCTATGTACAAAAAGATGATCCTGGAATCTAATGGTTATTGCCAGTGGGGATATTATAATTTAAAAATGTGATTTCTTTCTTCTTACTTGGATATCTGATATAGGCCACTAGTGTAACACTTTATCAAGGCTTTGTATAAGTCATTCTCCTTTCTTACCATGATGATTCATTCATTCACTCAGCAAATATTTATTGCATAATTATACAATGCTAGAGACTGGAGCTACGATGATGAATAAGATAAGCATGGTCGCTGCTCTTATGGACCTTTGGACATAGAAAGTGGTAGAGACACAATACATATATCATCACAATGCTAGTTATGTAGTTAAAATCATAATATAGTCTATTGAAAATTACAAGTTGTTATGAGTGTATCTGAGTTGAGATCAGCCTAATAGAAAGAGAAATAAAAGTAGTTTTTAAAGATTTCTTAGAAAAAGAGGCATCGAGTTTGAGACCTGATTGGGAGAGAATGTGCAAAAAACCATAACTGGAATCCTTGAGTTCAAAGAACCAAAGGAGAACACAAGTCTTAAACCATAAGAATCTAACTTTGCAATCATTAGAATTAGGCCAATATTTTTATTGTTCATAGCTGCACCAATGGCTATCCATTAGGCATAACTCAGAAAAGATAAGGTTTTAAAAATACCCTTCACCTCAGACTCATCAAGAATTTGGTTGACACATACTGATGGATATGGTTTTGCATTTGTGCATTATCACAAAATAGTTATAATTTCTAATTGATCTTATTTTATCTTTACATTTTAGTTTTGAGACAATTCCACTAGGATTTTGAACAATGAGATGTTTCATTCAACTCAATACTTGGGACGTGATTCAAGTTTTTTATATTTTCATATGAGAAATTAAACATTTCAACTTTTGAGCAGTTGGGTATAGATGAATGATCACTAATCTTTTTTTTGAGCTCCTTATTTTTAGAGAATAGTTTGAACAATCTTTTGAGTTATTTGTGGAAAAGAGCAGAAACTCACTCAAAAAAGCTTTACAAAATTAAAAAATTACAAAAATATATGAAGTCCTCAGAAGAGCTCAAAATGCTTTAAATTTTAAAGAAGTTTTCCTTCTCAGTTAAATAAAGTTCTCACTAAACTGTTGATTCTTATAAGTTTTAAATTTCAAATGTTACAATAATAATATTGGTCAAAATATGTCACACTAATTACAAAAGTTCATCAATTTGTCTATTTTGTGGTGAAATAAAATCTGTGAGACAGCTCATCAGGTACAACATACATTTGTCTCTGAGACTTCAGAGCACTCGAAGTATATATTATATTCAAAGATGTACAGTGTATATACCTACATAATGATCACCCCAAACAAGATAAAGAATATTTTTCAGAAAATTTTCTTATGCTCCTTTCCAAATAATTTCCCTTACAACTATTATCTAATTTCTATCACAATGGATTAGTTTTACTTGTATTTGGATTTCATATAAATGGATGACGCAAGAATGCTTTTGATATTTTTGCATATTTTGCATGTATAAATAGTTTATTTATCCCTTATTGCTGAGTTGTTATACGCTGTATAGATATACTACTTTGTACTCCACTTTTTCACTGTTATGAATAATGCTACTAGGAAGAGTCAGATATGTCTTTGCATAAGCATGTTTTTTATTTCTTTAGTATAAATACCTAGGGATAGAATTACTTGTTCATGGTAGTCATAGAGTGAAGATATTTATAAGAAACAGTCAAAAAACAGTTTACCAATTAGGTCATATCATTTTGTATTCCTACCAGCAATGTTTGAGGGTTCTAGTTTCTCCATATTCTTAACAATTGGTTTGTTGGTCTTTTTTATTTTAGTTTTTCTAGTGGATGTTAATTAACTTATTGTGCATTTTTTTATGTGTCTATTGGCCCTTAATATATTTTCTTTTATGTGGTATCTGTTAAAGTTTTTTGCTCATTGTTTATTAAGCTATTTTTCTCTTATTGTTGATCTTTTTAGGAGTTCTTTACATATCTAGGTATAATTCCCTTGTCAAATACATGCACTGTAAATGAATATCTTCACATAAGTTTTCATATATGTGTGAATTTACATATATGTGTGTATATATGCATTCATAGTACATGTATGACATACTGTGAAGATGCATATTCAACAGAATTGTCATATATTTGAAAAAGGAATATGTATACATAAATATTCCAATTTGTAGCTTGTTTATTTATTTCCTTAAGTTATCTCTTTCTAAATTAATAGGCTGTGTTTTTTTTTTTTAGAGCAGTTTTAGATTTACAGAAAAATTGAGTGGAAAATACAGAGTTCCTATATAACCCTGCAGCTTCTCACACACAATTACCCCTTTTATTAACAGTTTGCTTTAACTGGTACAATTGTTACAATTAATGACCCAATGTTGATAAATTATTATTAGTTAAAGTTCATACTTTACATTAGGTTTCACTCTTCATGTTGTATACTCTATGGCTTTTGATAAACGAGTAATTACATGTATCCACCATTACAGTAACATACAGAATACATTCACTTTCTTAAAAATCCTCTGTGTTCTTCCTGTCCATCCCTCTCTCACCTCAAATGCCTGACCACCACTGATTTGTTTAATGTCTCTATAGTTTTGCCTTTTTCAGAGTGTCACATAGTTGGAATCATACAGTCTTTTCAGATTGGCTTTTTTCACTTAGCAATATGCATTTAAGGTTCTCTGTGACTATTTTTTGTGTCTTGATAGCTCATTTATTTTTATCATTGAATAATATTCCATTGTACATATTACCACTTTATTAATTTATTAATCTATTGAAGGACATCTTGATTATTTTCAATGCTGAATAACACTGCTATAAATACCTGTGTGCAGGTTTTCTGTGTGGACATAAGTTTTCAACTTCTTTAGGAAGTTGATAATACAAAAGAACACAATTTCTGGCTCATACAGTAAGAGTAGGTTTAGTTTTATAAAAAACTGCTGAGATATCTTCCAAAGTTATTGTTTTATTTTATATTTCCCTTAGCAACGAGAGTTTTCGTTCCTCATGCTTACCAGTATTTAGCATTGTCCAATACAATTTTCGGATTTCAATCATAATAAAAGAGGTATAGTGGTATCCTATTTTAATGTGAAATTCCCTAATGATATATGATATGGAGCATCTTTTCATATGTTTTTTTGTTTGTTTGTTTGTTTTTTTGGCATCTGCATTTACATCTTTGGTGAAGTGTCTGTTCAGATCTTTTGCCCATTTTTTAATAAGGTTGCATTTTTTTTCTAATTGAGTTTCAAGAGTTCTTTGTATATTTTGGATATCATTTATTTATTATTATTTATGCCTACAGCACCTGGTCTCCCCAGTGGTCTCCCATCCACGTATTAGCCAGGCCTGACCCTGCTTAGCTTCTGAAATCAGACCTTGGGGTTTTTCAGGGCGGCATGGTGGTAGACCATGGACCGTGGCTCCATTGGGGCGCGAACCCAGGACCTTCTGCGTGTAAAGCAGATGTGCTAAGCACTACACTATGGAACTAAGTCCTCAGTTCTTAATCAGAAATAAGTTTTGCAAAGATTTTCTCCATGTTTGTGGCTTGTCTTTTCATTCTCTTAACTGTGTCTTTTGCAGAGAAGAACTTTCTAACTTTAATGATGTCCAACTAATCAATATTTATGTCATGCAATTATGCTTTTTGTATTGTATCTAAAAATGTATTACTAACTCCAAAGGCACCTAGAATTTCTCCTTTGTTATCTTCTAGGAGTTTAACAGATTAGCATTTCAGTCAATGATCCATTTGGGGTTCATTTTTATAAAAGGTATAAGATCTAATCTAAATTCTATTTTTTTCCTTTGGCATGTGGATGTCTAGTTGTTTCAACCTCATTTATTGAAAAGACTATCTTTTTAAATTTTCTTTTTGCTTCTTTGTCAAATATCAGTTGACTATATTTTTGTTGGTCTACATCTGAGCTCTCTATTCTGTTCTATTGATCTATTCTTTCACCAGTACTACACTATTTTGATTATTACAGTTTTAAAGTCAGGTAGTATCAGTCCTCTGACTTTGTTCTCCTCTTTCAATATTGTATTGACTATTCTAGGTTTTCTCTTTTTCATATGAACCTTAGAATCTGTTTGTAGATATCCACAAAATAATTTGCTGGGTTTTTGATTGATTAAAATTGTATTAGCTCTATAGATCAAGTTGGAAAGGGAAATATCTAGTCTTCTTATCCATCACATGAAATATTTTGCATTTATTTAGCTCTTCTTTGATTTCTTTCATCAAAGCTTTGAAGTTTTCCTTGTGTAGATCTTGTACATTTTTTTGTTAGATTTATATATATTTTTGATATTAATGTAAATAGTATTATGTTTTTAATTTTAATTTTTAATTGTTTATTATTGGCATATAAGAATGATTGGTTTTTACATATTAATCTTGTATCCTACTAACTTACTACAATCGCTTATTAATTCCAGAAGTTTTTGATGATGTTTGGAATTTTCATAGACAATCATGTCATCTAGGAACAAAGGCAGTTTTACTTTTTCCTTCCCAACATGTATACTTTTTATCTCCTTCTCTTGTCTTATTGCATTAATTGGGACTTCTAGTATGATATTAAATAGAAGTGGTGAGAGGGGATATTTTATTTCCTTAACAGAAAAATATTTAGTTTCTCACTATTAAGTATAGTGTGTCAACTGTAGGTATTTTATAGATTTTTTTTTTTCAAATTGAGGAAGTCCTCCCCCCTCCCCATGCTCCATTCCTATTATGCTTATGGTTTTTATCACGAACAAGTTTGGATTTTGTCAAAATTTTTTCTGATTCTACTAATACATGATTTTTCTGCTTATTCAGTTAATGTGATGATTTGTACATTATTTTTAACTAAACTATCTTTTGATGAGCAGATATTTTTTTTTATTTTTGATCAAATCCCAATGATCATTTTTTCTTTATGGATTTGCTTTTTGTGTCCTATATAAACTTTTTTTTTTTTAATGGGATTCTCCTTTGTCAGCTGAAGATGAAATAACAGTAAATAGGTTAGGACTTTTTAACAATAATGTTTTGGAGCCATTAAAATTTTGCAGAATGAATTGTTTTATAAGCCATTATAACAAACATCTATAGCCATAGAAAAGAAACAGAATATTGACATTAAACCTCTGGCAAAGCAATTGGTGAAATTTTCGCTTGTTAACCCTTTAAAATTCACCTTAGTTTAGCATAATATCAGCCTGGCTGAGAAGGAAAGTAGAACAGCCATCCATAGGCAGCACCCCTAGAGAGAGCGGCCCTATTTTCTAATCAATCAAAGGTACCATCTCTCAAATAATCCTGCTAGTGAGACTGCATCAGCTCTGAAGGGGTTTATTCAAGCCTTTTAAAAACCAATTGTCTGGGTAAGGCTTGTTTAAATCTTAAATTCAAAACCAATTCAAACCACAGCAGTTCTGCTATAATACTTGTTTTGAAAACGTGATTTGTTACAACATGAATGACATACTGGAGAATAATTTGAACAAAACGTGAATTTTGCATTTGCATATGTATGATTTTGCCTTCCAGAAACACTAGGTAAATGCAGAAAGTACATCTAGCTAAACCAAGTCATATAAGATATATACAAAATGTATACACAAACACACCTCAAACATCTATTTCAATTTACCACATATGTTAAGCACCATACTTATTCACATCTGGTATTAAAGCATTCCAACCAATTCCAGATAACCCTCTTTCCACAATTCACAAAAATCACACGCTGCTACCCTTCTGACACCCCTCAATGAGCAAACTAATTTTTTGCCATTGTAAAGTACCCTGTTTATAGTCATACTTATATATTTCTTAAACATGTAAAACTACACCACTGCTTTTATTAGTTTGTTTTTTTTTTTAAATGTGTTACTGTTTTTTGAGTGTCTCACCCTCACCCCTTTCCCTAAAAACCTTGTGGTCTTTATTGTGTGAATTTGCATAATATATGATTTTTAAGAACACCTACATTGCATTATAGGAGAACTGATGTATTTGGTTCTACCTATAAAGAAGCTATTCCCCATAGTCCAAACCTAACAGAGCAAAAATGGTCACAACGTAGAAAAGGGGAGGTATGTGTGATTCAGCAAATTCCTATCGCCATGCCGGTCTGGTGGGAGTGGGAAGGAAACAGTTATCTTCCTCTCCTCTTTGCTTCCTTAAGTCACGTTCATTTTTACAAGCTGCTCAAGACTATGTTCCTGGCTCAACCTTGGCATTTATCCTTTCTGCTTTGCTTAATGAGATCTGTGTGTCTCTCTACTTGTTGTAGGCTCTAAGAAAAAGAACTCTCTTTGTTTTCTGTTACAACTTGTTTCAAAATGTAAACTTTTAAGAAATGTTTTGTGTATGGAATTGCAAGGACTCATGTTACAAATAGAGATCTGAGAAATCATCTTGGGTGAACCAGGATAAAAATACTTTGTAAAGAAATGGAAGTATTTATGTTTACAATCAAGCGCGTTACCACCTAACTGCGCGTTACCACCTAACTGCCAAACACAGTGCTTAGACTGTAGTATATGTTCAAAATACTTGATGAAGGAAAGAATGAGTGGTTATGAAGACAATTGGTGGCCCACAGATCTGTTTAAATAATCACAGTTCTCAAAAGAACATGGAAGTTCAAAGATGGTAAGAAAATATTTAATAAATAATACTATATATTACATAGTATAATTTGCCAATAATAAAGCAAAAATAATATGAAAACGATTATTTCGGCTAGAAGGGAGGAGAAAAGGAATCCTCAATAATTTTGTGAAAATTATGCTTAAAAGAAAGTTCTTTCTTAGAATTTGATTTTAATCGGACAATAGAAGTGTTACCCTACTTTTCAATTTCCAACTAGTTTTACCTAAGAAAAGCATAAGAATTGTGTAAACGATTAGGAATAGTATCAAAGTAAGTACCTGTTGTGTTTCCATCGCACTGCTATTGCTATACCCTGGTTTGAGTCTCCTCCTTTACTGGATTCCTGCTGTCATCTCCCTGCTCCATGCATATCGTTTGGCAGCCTCCTCTGATGATAGCGCCCTCTGTAAATGATCTACTTAAAATGTGAGTTAGATGAGCTTAAGCCCCTTTCTAATCAGCACCCTGCCACCACCTGCCACCCTACTCAAAGTAGAAAGTTACCTTGTGTTGGTTTGTGTCCTTAAGTCTTTCACCTGCCCCACAGCTCTTACCACTCTCTCTCCCACCCCCAACTTTCACCTGTGCTCCTGGCTCTGAACCTGCTGACCCTCCTGTACAACATAACTGTTCCCACATTTTCTGAGCACTGGCTATTTCGTCTGCTTGGAACATCAGATACCAAATGGTTCCCTCCCTCACCTCCTTGGAATCTTCCTTCAGGTGACACCTTCTTAATAAGATTTACCCAGACTACACTATTTAAAATTTCAACTCGTGGCCATTTTTCGTCTTCGTCCTTTTTCCCTCTTCTTTTCCCACACCACTTTCACTTTCTACCTACTATGTAATTTACACATTTACTTGTTAATTAATAACTTATTAATATGTTAATTACCCATCTTTCACAATCTAAAATATAAACTATAAATGAACAGGAATCTTTGTCTTTGTGTGTTTTGTTCACTGATGTGTTGCAAGGGCTTAGAATAGTGCCAAGAATATAGTGGATGCTCAGAAAATACTATTGAATGAATGAAACCATAAATCAACATTTCACAAACTTCAGCAGTGTATTTATTACTAAGGACTTAAAAGTACACTAAACAACAGAGCAGTATCAAAACTAGAAGATTAATGATGAAATGGAAAACAATTTTTTTTGTAGATCTAAAATTTCAAGTAAACCCAGATCAACACGAAAACTATGGTTTTGGTGATGAAAATGCTCAGATTAGGAACTGTTAATAATATAGGGCAAAAATTTTAAATCTTTGAGTATTGTTAAGATAATGTGGCAAGAACAGTTATAAATAGTCTTTTCAAATCTGAATTACTAGGAAATGCTAATTTTAACTATGATGTTCTTCCCTCTCCATTCTATGAAAGAAAAAGATATATTGATTATAATAACATTGATTCATTTCTTTCAAAGAGGGAAGAACAACTCAGCCTAGTTTTTCCATTGTGATTGTACTATTTAAAACAGTATGGTGGAAAAGTAAGTGAGCATGACTGTTTAATTACAGCCGAGCGTGCTACCAATTCAACTATTGATTTTACTTCATTTGCCATCTTATAATATATCATGTAGTTTTTTTTCCATTCTACATAATGTTCAGTATAGAATTTCATATTTATAAGTTCTTCTAAATATTTAATGCCTTCCCATTTAGGTTCTTAAATCAAATGTCTTCTAAGAGATTCAAATGATTAGCATCATACTGAAAATTTAGGGAAATATATAGATAGATCAAACCTTATGATATAAAAGAATTTTTAGAAAACATAAAACCACATGTCTGAACATTAGACATGTCAAATCATATGTATTAATTAGAAATTATGGATTAATATAATAGAAACTGTGTAATGGTACAGATACAGTATAAGAATTTATAATGAAAAATCATATATACAGGTACAGAAAGTGAAATGTAAATTTATGTGATTTAATAAGATTGTTATTGAACAACATATGAAAACTGAACAAGAAAAAGTTTGCCTTTATTCAAATGCAATACAAATTATTTTAAAATTTTCATTTGAAACATAAATTATACTGATATACAGAAGGGTTATAGTTCTCTTAAATAGTAGAGCCACAATATTTTAGAGAAGTAATAAGATAATTAACAATCAACTAAAGATCAATATAAACATTACACACATACATATGTGTGTGTATGTGTTGTAGGTTGTGTATCAAGCTTATTGCCACTGTGTATAACAGTAAGAATTAAATGAACAAAATAACCAAGCATGTAGGCAACAACATTTAGTCATTTGTTAAAAATTTCAAATTGGAAAAAACACATCTGATATATGTACTGCTGTGTTATTGAACCCACCACATTTGCCTTGTCTGCAGGTTGTTTCCTTGATCTGTGAAAGCATTGTGGAATGACCACTAATTAGTGTTATAAGACCAAACAATGGTAATATTGGTGCCACCCTAGCTATCTAAGTTGCTAATGTACGATCTCAGTCCAGAAGAGCTGTCACTATAAAACCAGGTCAGCATGGCAGCAGAAATCTATAAATATAGTGCCTATGTCATATCCTATCATCTCTGGAAGGAGCGTGAACCCTGTCTTTTTTAAAAGAGGTTTCCATATGCTGTAAAAGACATGTGTGATAAATTAAGCACTTCTTTCTAGACACTGAAAACATAATAGTGATATAATTAATTACAGTCATATTCTTGTTAAAATCGTGCAGAAAAATTATATCTTTTTCGATTAGCATGAAATATAAGTGTCAAATCCTGTAATAAAACCCTGATCAATAAAACAATAATAATTGTGTTGTTAAAAGCGGACATCAAAAGGTGTTCATGGCAACATATTTTAAAGGTTAGAAACCCTTTTAAAATAAACGGATTTCATCTTTACACTATGTCATCTAAATCATTACTATGTTTGTGTATACAATTATAATCAGACGATAAATTGCAGCTATTGAATGGATTAAGTCTGCACTTTTTGACCTCATAAATCTGAGATTGTCATAGCTTTAGAAAATGCTTGTGTAACAATCAGTTGATTACATGGCATGAGCAGCTGCATGCATGTTAACTGGAAAATATGAAAGGGGAAGGGTAATGCAGAGTTCAATGGTAGAACTTTATAACGTATTTGACACTTTCTTTTTAACACTTTCAACCCCTTCTTTTGGAATGTGTCTTATATTTTAATATATTTATACATTTAATGGAAAGATGTTAAGAAAGTTTAAACTAATAAAATGAGGTCCAACTGAAATGTCAATATTCATTAAGATTTTCTGAAAATTTTCACTTTTGTCAAATCACCGTACTTTTGAAAGCATTAACAGAACTTAATGAAGAGGAGTGTAGTGGTGAGAAATACTTCACAGTATATCACTGTAGCGAGCAATTGAAAACTCTCCCAGCAAAAAAACAAAAACAAAAAACAAAAACAAAAATAACAAAACAAAACAAAAAAAACTTCACCAATCCAAATGACATTCTTTTTCTAAGTGTACCATTTCCACCAAGTGCACAATGATACATTGACATACCTTCAACTTACATTTTAAAAAAATCAAAGTGTGTGATGTTTTACATTATTGAAAAATTTTTAAATTGTGAAAATAGTTATCTTACCACCAATGAAAATAAAATACTTAAAGAAGTAATATGCCACTAGTTTTGAGGTCAGGCTATACCTGAATCTGCTACTTTATACCTAATTCAAGATGCATTTTGTCCATTTTAGATCTTCTTGGAAGGACTGGTCTTAACTCAAGTTTATCTATCTGTGTATATAGTTTCCGTCAAAAATTTATATAGAATATGACCCAATTTTGAAAATCTCACATGTTAAAATGGTCTTAATCAAAGATTCAAAGAGAATTAGATTATTAATAATGAAATATTTTCATTTACTTTAATTTTCTCAGATGAAAGGATCTAAAGCATGCTTTACGCATTTTAAGAATTTACAGCCTGCTCATAAAAGTGGCATTTTTCTCACTTTGCACAAAAAGTTAAAATATAGAATAGCTAAATATCTAATCCCAAGGTCACAACAAAAAAAGGAAGCAGGGGCAACACAAAAGAGAATCCTTGATTTCAAGTTTCTGAAGAACAATTGCCTTTTTATAATTCCTATAGAATAACATTTAATGATTAAATTACCACAAAAATAAAACATCTTGTTAGAAAGGCATTCATTCTAGTGTGGAAAAATAGAAGACATGCACCCAACTTTGTTAAAAGAGTCTTATAACAGATTAGAACAGTACATTCCCACCTGTCTGGAGAGCCTGCCAGCTTTCAGAAAACTGTGTAAGGCAATACCCACATCCTAGAAGAGATGGGATTTTTTGCCACCATGAATTCTGACCCAGATAGTTGATGATCACAACCAATAGCACAGATGTCTCATTGTGACTCCTGACATCAAATCTACGCAGATTGCAACTTCACTTGCTATTGAATTGACTGTTTCATTAGATAATGCCAAGGAGCCTGATGTTGTAGACTTTGTTAGCTATGAAGAGCTACTTAATATTATCTTGTAATTATGGTTAAGATTTGAGTGTCAATTTTTGCTTTAGACAATTTACTTAATGTCATCTCCCTTTGTCTTTTTAAGCGAACCGTGATGGTATTATTATTATTGTCCTCAACACCCAGGTTAGAAAATTAAAGATTATATATATTGTCAAAGGTCACAGAGCTAGAGGGTAGTATGGACATAAAACCAGATCTTTGATTTTCCAGAACACAGATTCTTAACCACTGGGAATTACTGTCTTCAGGCTTTGAAATTCCCAACTGGAATTGATTTCCCAGAGTGGGGCTTCTGAATCTTAACAGTTAAAGCCTCCCAACAGGCTGCTTAATAAGATCCTCTGTTTTACACGTGAAAATTATAATTCAAAATTTTGGTCTAAAAATTACTGCCATAGAACAATATGACTTTTTTTTTCTACTTCATTGACTTAACTATTTGTACAATGAAGTACAGCTACTCTGGTTATTGGTGTTTATGAGTATTTCATACAGGAAAAAATACAATCAATTAAAGTTTACCATTTTAATTAGAAACAATGTTTTTCAAATAAGTAGTTAAAGCAATCAAACAACTGCTGTGAGGCATTTCCCCCTTAACAGAGTACTTGTGTACCACAGAACAATTGAAAGGAACTTATTCAAAATTTGTCAGATCAGTTCGTTCGTTGTTTCCTTTGGCATCGTTGATACAGGTATTCAATGAATTATCTCAATTGGTTGATTACTTTAGGTAAATATGCCAAATGAAAATAATGGCATTTTGGGTTATTTGATATCTACAATTCTATGATATCAACACAACCTTGCTTAACTTAGTTTTTTTCTTAACTGGGTTCATGAAGGCTTTTATATCACATTTCCCCTCACTCTCTGGATTTCTACCTTGTGTCTTTCTGATGTTTAAATGTGCTCATCTCCGCCAACACAGAGCTTTTGAATATGTTCTTTCCGTGTTTGGAATATGTGTTTCCCCACTCCCTTGCCCCACTCCTGTCCCAGTTTCAACATGTCTTCAGATCTCAATTCAGTGGTCCCTTCTATAAGGAAGAGTCCCTGACCTCAGTGACTAGGTTGAAAGTACCTATGGCATGCTACTGGAACACACAGTACCTCTCTTCATAACAGCTGTCAGCATAGTTGAGTTATATATTTATTGGTGTGATTTTTTTTTGGTTAATTCCTCTTTCCCAATAGCCTGTAAGCTCCACACAGGCAGGCATCATATCCTCTTTGCTCATTATTTACTCTCAGTGCCTAGTATATATTAGATAATTAATGTACACATATTGAATGAAGAGATAATAAAACCATGTTGATAAAGCCAGATATATAACTGTCAGTAAAAAAAAAAAAAAGTGAGCACATTGATTTCTAACCAACTCTTCTGAGATACAATTTACATCAAATAAAATGCACCCATTTTTAAGTATATAGTTCAGTAAGTTTTGAATATTTTGGTTTTTCATAGTTTGCCTCTTTTTAATGCTGAGCTATAACAGAATAGGCAAACCTTGGATTTCAGACTCTTCATCTGTGAAAAGGGATTAGGCTATTCTTAAAGAACCATCCCACTAGGATTCTAGCTCTGTGTTCAAGCCATCTACAATTGAGAGTACCTTTAAAGATATGTTCTTGAAAGGGGAGCTGTATCTTTAGAAACTTATCAAAAGATAGGGTCAGCCTGCCTGATGTTAGTAGCAATTTGCTTATATGCTCTTTCTTAATTTATCAAATTTGAATTTTCGCATTACCCCAACTTTGAAAAATGAGGATTTATCTACTTAACATAGCTTGTCTTTGAATATATGGTTTAATATCTTGTGATAATTCCATATTCTAGGGAATTTTTTCACTATGTATACATATATCAAATCATCACATCATGCACATGAAATATATTACAATTTTATTTGTCAATTAAAAACAGAATACTATTTAGACCACTTCAACCAGAGTTGTGGTAGCTCTTTTCCATCAAGGCCATTGAAGAGAAAAATTAAACAATGACTACATAATTAAAAAGTATGAAGATAAAGATGATTCTCTTCTTTCTACCACTTATCTTTACATCTTAATATCACCTTCTCCTCCCTACTACTTTCTTCCCTCCTTCTCTCCTCCCCTCTCTTCCTCCCTCCCTCCCTTGCTTTTTGCCTTCATTCATTATTTTAACAACAGAAATACAACATTACATTGATCCACTTTTTGCTTTGAGGGCAAGAAGTAACAAATTGTTCACTAATGTAACACATAATTTAAAGTATACTCAGATACTGTTGTATGATGGCAAATAGAGAAAGTTTAATTCAATAAGGAAATAAAAAGAGAATAAGAACAGATGAGCAGTGAAGGCAAAAACCATCTAAGAGACTAGAAAGCCCATAGAGAAGGGCAGAAAAAGCAGAGGGAGGCTTACACAAACCAACATTGATAGGTATATACCATTTGCTAAAATAGAGGCTCTCTATTTTTAGGTGAGATACACCTAGCTGTGAATATTTAGGACACTGATTCTCAGATGAAGCCCTTACACTGGCCATTTGAAGCTAAAGATTTTTAAATGAGTTCATTTACACTATAAAAAATTTCATAATGAACAATTTCCCTTGAAGATTGTTTCCCATTATTGCTTAATTAACATTTATAATTAAATCTGCTTATCTCTACCAGCTTCTAGGTTTATCATGAATATATGTTTAGTATTTTAAGAGAAGACGACCAAAAAAGTATAAAAACATTCACTCAAGTAACTGATGTTAAAATACTTTCCCAATAAACTTTTTTTTGTGAAATTTTAATAAATGAATTTTAAAAAATACTTAAATAAATAAAGTGGGACCAAGGGCTTATAATGAAACCAGTAGCAGTTGGCCATTTTGTTTCTTAATAATTTCAGTCTCATTTACTGAAGAAATCACTTATAATTGTTTCCTATGTAGTTCTTTGGAGTGATTGTCTCCAAAAGCTTAATAATGTGCTTAATTACTATATCTCAATTTATCAAATTTGAATATAAAAGATTGAACATAAAAGATAAGAGGTTTACACTACCTCATTTCCACTACTTTGCCAACTTACATCTCTCCACTTACTACCAATTTTTGATAGATTTTTTTGCCTTCTTAAGAACTTTGTACCTTTAAATAATGTATTTAAACTGCCATTTCGTGGTCACTGGCTACTCCTTACACCCTGCCATATAAGATGAATACAATGTAACCCTCTTTTCTCTCTACCATATTTCACTTCCTAATTTCTACTCCTAGCTATAGCACCACAGCTCAACTTAAATCTTACATAATTTTTATTCTGTTCTACAAAGATAATTCAGTCTTTTATATTTTATCTCTAGAATAGGGAGCACAGGGCAGCCACTGGAAGTCATTTTATAAGAACAGTAGTACACAGTGGGGTTGGGTGATTCTCCAGGGTTGTAGATGATATAAATCCTACTTCTTGCCTTCTTTCAACATCTTTAATAAAATATTAATTTCTTTTAGTGCAGTTTGGAGTAGAATATGCTTTTTAAAGGTGCCTTTTTGTACTGAGTCTTGGTCAAAGGTGAACATGGATAAAAAACCAAGATTTTCAAAAATGATTCCATCACATGGTTACAAGAGTATATATTTAAATTGTGAAGCAAAGTCTTATGTGAAGCAACCATTCAATAATTTTTTAACGTAGTAATGTGTTTATGTTTAACTAAAAGAAAATGTATTCAATTCTTTCTTTATTTCCTTCCTTTGTCTCTTTCTTTCTTCCTTTCCTCTTTCTCTTCCTCCCATTTTCACCCTCCTCCATGGTTTTCTTTTTTTTTTTTTCTAACAAAGAGGAGTCTTGTGCATGTGTGGATAAGGAAAGACAGGTCTGTGGATTAGTAGAGATTGAAGATCTCAGAAAAAGAATGGGAACAGAAGTGATAGAGAAGAAATATCATCTAGGTATTATATAAAAAGAGAAAGAGAGAAGAGAGAGGAGAGAGAGATTGAGAGAGAGAGAGGAAGGAAGGAAGGAAGGAAGGAAGGAAGGAAGGAAGGAAGGAAGGAAGGAAGGAAGGGGGAGGAAGGAAGGGAGGGAGAAAGAAAGAGTCCTCTCTCTGAGGCTAGAAGGGCAAGGCCAAAATATCAACATATCTTAACTGAACTTGCTCAAAAATTATTTCAATGATGCCTGTCTAAATGTAAAAGTAGAGGAGTGTTTAAATGCCTGCCATTTTTCCGTATTAAAAATAGATTGAAAAACAAACAAGAATCAAATTACATGAATGAGCATGTTTCAAATATCAGTGATCAAGGGATTATATTCAAAAAGGGGAAAAATACAAGGGGTTTGTATAGTTTCTCTTTCGGAGGTCAGCAGTACATAAAACTACTATCTGCACTCAAAGTAGCTATCAGAATTGATGAACATTTTTTCTGTGGACTATTATGAGTTCTATAGGCTTCCTACATATTTAATTAAAGGGAATCTCAAGAACCTAAAGAACATGATGGTATTTATTTCATTTAAAATGTATTAAATAGAGTAGAAATTTCAAGGAAGAAACTGCTGGCTACTGGCCAGCCTTGAATTGGGGTATCTTGGTGAATTAAAAAGTTTCGGGGTATGAGTATCACTTTGCAAACTCACAAATTTTACTGTTTGCACTGAGAGTAAAGTCCTTTCTCAAGGCCAAACTCACATTACCCAAGTTCGTAACAGGCAGGCTTAATCAACAGAGTACCGACATCTCAAATCATACTGAGAAATTTAATTATCAAGGGTTCAGATATTCCTGTCCTTTGCTTGGCACGTTATCTCCTTGTAGCTAGCTCTGTGGGAAGGTAAGTCGTAACTAGTTTTAGCCGATGCATTTGTAATTAGAGTCAGCATATATATGTTCAAGGGTTAGATATACTGTTCAACTGTTTTCTGGAATACAATGATAATTGCGCAGTGCACCTGTATCTTTGAGAGGAAAATATCTGACACTAAGACTCCACAGGTCCAGGAACAGAATTCTTTTCTCACTTATAATTCCTATGGGACTTACTGTAGATACCATATTCTTATGTATTTCTTAATATTATTATAGTTATACAATCATTTAAATTCACAGAAAGCATTTCTATAAGTTATATAATGATCTCTATTGCAGTTTATGTTAAATTATCAACTACATTTCACAGAACAGGAAATTGAGGATCAGAGATGTTAAGTGACTCAGTGAAAAATCCTATAGACATTAGCATATGAACACTTGCATATGGGAAGCATAGCTTATATATTTTATAATCTCAAGAATAGTGCTCTATGCTTATTAATAATGGTAGGTTTACAGAAATATATAATGACAAAACTGATATGTTTGAACATTTTTAAAGATAGTTTTCACTTTATTCAATATTTCACAAGTTTTTGTTTCAACACTGAATTTCCCTTAAATGCATTTAAAACATGACTTGCTTTAGAAAAATTGTTTTTTGCCCACAACATTTTAGGAATCTGTCTATGTTTTAAGAGATGGATGATGAGGTGCGAGGGATTAGGTCTGGTGGGGCAGACCTCAGATGACGACGGACTGATTCTGCTGAAAGAAAGTGTAAAAGCCAGCTCCCTTTCCTCCAGTTGGGACAACCTCCAGATGTTATTTAAACTCCATAGCTCCTTGCAGATCAGGCTGAGGCTCGGAGTTTACTTGAGATCTCACACTTAATTGGCTTTTAAATCTTTCCCTGTCCCACTTTCTCTACTTTCGTACTGGTTTCTCCTGGGAGCACCTTCTTAAAAAGTTGCTTGCACTAAATCTTAGTCTCAGGGTCTCCATCTGAGGAACATAACTATATTAGCTTCCTAGGGTCGCCATAATGAAATACCACAACTTGGGTGGCTTAAAACAGAAATTTCTTCTCTAATAGTTCTGGAGGCTAGAAGTCCAAAATCAAGGTGTCAGTAGGATTATGCTCCCTCTGAAACTCTTAGTAGATTCTTTCTTTGTTTCTTCCTAGCCTCTGGTGGTAGTGATCCTTGGTGTCTCTTGGTTTGTAGCTGCCTCGGTCTAATTTCTACCTGTATTGCCGTATGACATTTTTCCTGTGTGTCTCTGTGTCTTCACATGGTATTTTCCTTCATGTGTTTTTTATTTACTCTTCTTATAAGGACACCAATCATATCTGATTATGACCCATGACTTTATCTTTACTTAATTACACCTGCAAGAACCCTATTTCCAAACACATTCACAGGTACTAGGAGTTAGTATTTCAACATATCTTTTTAGGAGACACAATTTAAAGGATAACAATAACCTAAGACTCAGGAAGTTAGAGAGTTCACAGGAAGGGCCAAGTATTAGCTTCAAAGACTGAAAAGTGAGGAACGCCAGTCAACCACACAAAAGAATGTTTCTTAAGAAGAGCCACCCCCACAGCTTCAGTTACTGCTGCTGCTGTGTGTGAGATTCTAGAACTTCTGACCTCATGTTCTTGAGAGCCAGGTACTTCTACTCTCATGAGAAAATGAGCTCTGTATGGATGTATGGCATCATTTTTTCCACATTGATACTTTCAAAAGAAAATCTCATATGGGAAAACCCAAGATCTGAAAGGAAGGTGAGAAAGCAGGTTTTTCTGTTTCTTCCACGGAGATGCAGGATGCCTAAGATAAGAAATTCTTCCAATACAGAAAGAATGTTCAAAATGTGTGACACAGACAGAAAACATGATAAACCACCACTACAGTGAGAGTCAGACAAATTAGAATGCTTATGGGTATATAGAATTTCTCTACATTTTAAGATATGAGTTTAATTCTTTTTTAAAAAAGAAGAAAGAAAAGCTTCTGACTTGGGAAGCTTGTGATTCTTTATATTTTCTCACTTAGAATGCCACGTTACTTACTCATCTTGAAGCTGTAACTAAAGAGCTGTGTGTCTATTCAGCTTTTGGCTGAATAATGATTTATTACAAAATTATTAAAGATATTTATATTTAAATGATTTGTGTAGGAGGGAAAACTGTGATTTGAAGGTAAATTTAAAGAAAGCATTTCACGTTTCATTTGTGAAAAGCTATGTTTAAACCTTTTATATATTACTTCATGAGACATATATATCTTTATATGAAGTGTGAAGGCATCATTTATAAATGTTATAATTTTTCAGTGGAAGGGGCTCGAGGTCTGATATCAATTTTATCTGTTTCTTCCTATTACCCAGCACACAGATTGGCAAATGTTAATTAATATTCGTTCATTGAAAATAGAAAACAAGATTCTATTTTTTTTCTATTAAAAGAATCTGAAGATCGGCATGTAAAATTTCCTTGATGGTCAAAATGGAGGTGATTTTTGAAACCGTGTCATCTATCTTATCACATAGCAAAATGTAAATCACTAGGTTTTCCGTTTAGATGAATGTACAGACAACTATGATCTTATTTTGTTTAATGGCAATACTCTAGAGCAGGGGTTACCAAACAATGGCCAAATCTGGCCTATCACCTGTAAAAAATGTTCTGTGAGCCAAAAATGGTTTTTACATATTTAAATGTGGAATGTAAAAAGATTATTAGTATTTCAATGAGGATGGTGTTCAAAGAGGACATTGCCACTTGGACTGTCAAGTTTAAAATATTTATTCTCTTGGCCCCTTGTCACTGAAGTTTGCTGATTCCTGAATGAGAATATATCCAAGTAAGACTTCTATAAAGCATTCTGCTATCAGAAGAAATTAGAGTTTACCAAAAGTGTTGCTATATCTTTCACCAAGAAAATCAACCCTTAAAGGAAAATAATTATATTTTAAAAACATACACTGAAACTGAAGAAAATGTAATAAGTGAACAATGAAATTAAATATTACAGAATGCTACTCTTTTCTTTCATCTCTGTTCTAGAAATGCATAGATGAAGTAACACTGTCCACCCTAAGGCAACAAAATATGTACTAAAATTGTTTCCTTAGGTTTATAACACTTGTAACTTTCAAAACTCTGTCAGGATACTATTTAATATCTTTTAGCTTTATTATAGCAGTAACTCACATTTTTTATTGTTTAACACTATGAAACTCAATTGTGTGTACGTTCTTTTTATCTTTCATGATGACAGGTATTGGACTGCTCAACCAAGTGATTTATTTAGAGATCAACAAATTCCTTGAATATACTACTTGCCTAAAGATTTTCTGGCTGGAGTCAGTGCCTGAGGCTCAAAGGTACTAGAGCAATCTTACAATCTTAAAGTTATCTTTACTTCTTAATTTAGTAGACAAATAATACAGTTTTGAAAAAAAGAATTCTTATATGCTCTGAAAAAAATCCATTTTTTGGCATACATATTGTGTACAGTTTGAATATAAATATTATCCTGAAGATCTTAACATCTGATGGGGAGAATAATTTAAAACATGTTATTTTGGTTATTAAGAAGATAGTTTCAAATAGTGTATTAAGGAACTCTACTGAAACTATTGTTATGCATCATGTTGAACTGACATAAGATCAAAGGTGTGCTAATTTGATTCAAAGAAGATGAAGTAGGGAGTCTATGCACTATAAGGCATTTAAGATGTGGCTTAACAGCAACTCCTATGGAGGAGGCTTCAAGGTTTTAGTTGATTGCTACTGTGTCTATGGTATGAGGTTGCAAAAAAGTTTGTGATCTTAAGCTACAATACATTAGGTCAAGCAAGATGATGGCACCTCTCTATTCTGTGAGAGCCTAGTCACACCAAAGTAGTGGATCGAATTCTGCGTAATGTACTCTAAGAAGAGTATAGAAGATCAAGGGTGGCAAACAGGTTATATGTTTTCTGTCAATTCTAATTGTTTGTGGCTGTCTAGAAAAATGGGTTGAGAAGGATTCTGAGGCCTATGGTAGGCCCTTAGGGAAATGGTGCTGAGTTTGTTTGGCAAGGAGATAATGCATTATTTATCATTACTTATGTTCCAGTTTGGGCGACAAAGGTGATGTAACAGTGCTGACAGGAAAGTTCAGCTCTCTTACCTCCCATACGTTTTTATTTTTTCTCATTAAGAGTAAGCACCTGTTAAAATTTTCATATGCCTCTTAACAATGTCATATCTTAGAGTTGGAGTAGGCAGACTATAACTAGCAGGCCAAATCGGCCCATTGCCTGTTTTTATATTTTAAATTTAAAATGTAAAATGTCATCTTTTGAATTTGTCCTTGGCTTGTATTTGGTGGGATCACACAAAATCCTATATAGACTAGTTTCACTTTTATTATCTCCAAAATAGTTTATAATTATGTATCTGATTTTGTTTTAAACTAATAGTCTGGAGGGAGTAGGGAGATTGCTCTTTAATACTAGTTTTTATGATGTTTGTTCATTTTTAATATTAACTATATTTTATCATGCTCAGAGACTATATTTTATACCACTTATTGTTTAGAGAATATATTTAATATTTTTCAGTCTATTATACATACTTTTGAATAGAGTTCATTAATGCTTAAAAAAAAGATGGTTTTATATAGCATTTGAACCTTGGTACATGGTTTTTAACTCAACATTATTAAATGTCATTTAAAACCTTTATCCTTATTTATTTTTGAGTAATTGACCTGTCCTTGACTAACAGTAATGTGTGGGAACATCCCACAAGACAATATATCTGTCCATTTATCTTTGTAGATCTAATTTTTTTTCCCTGTGGCTATATAATGAATTTATAGAGAGAAGCTATTGAAGGTAGAAGTATTCTGGTTCTAGATGACTAAGAAAATAGTTAAGAGATGGGTACCTATTTATCTGGTCAGCACAGCTTCTGTCTCTGATATACGCTGCTGTTGATGAGAACTTTGTTCTTCCACCTGGTTAACAGATAAAACAAGAAGGTGCTCAGCCACCTGTCTCTCTAGAAGATGGAGTTATTAAAAATTCTATTTGGGCTTTAGTTAGCTTTTGTTTTCATGTTTATCTTGTTGGGCCTTTTTTAAAGGAGGAGTTTAGAGTAGATGAATGAATCACAGTTATTCAACTACCTTGTCAAACCACCTATTTCCACTATGTCTCATTGTAGTTTAAAGTAGTCCCGGAATAGAATACTTTGTTTAGCTAGACACAAATTCCAGATAGTTAGTGTTCAAATATCATTAGCCATAAAAATTATTTAAATGCCCTTTTAAGCAGGAGCCGCTACATGAAACAAACGCATATAAAGTTACTTGCTGGCCTAAAGGACTGATGGAGATTAGGGCAAAGGATGTAGAGCCACAGAGATGGAGGGGGGTGGTTTTCAGTACCAGGGAGGATTCAGCGAAATAGATGAGAATACCAATGCTTTAGAGGTTTTTGAAATAAAGATGTGTAGATAAAGATTTGCGGCTAATTAAAAATGTGTGGCTAATTATTAGACAGCTTTAAAATATTTTTAAATAATAGTGAATATTAGAGTGTTAAAATCCAGCACATTAGTCACCAAAGCTGCATGTAAACTCCACTGTGTTTGAAATGATAGCATCAAAGGGTGTGAGCAATCTTTTTCAGGAGTAACGTAAATGCGAACACAATTTACCAGGACTACCTACTTTAAACTGCAGTCCTTGATGAAATTTTAAAATTTAGGAAAATTTCCATTTTTAAAATTTTTCCACATAAATTGAAACTTCATAGTACTTTTATATTGTACTACTTCAAATTTAGATTTTTAGAGATTTTTAAGTTCTCATAAAATTTTACCACACAACATTAGATATTAAAACTATGTGCACGTTTAGGTTTGGCACAAATATCAAATTAAGGGAGACAGACATGGAAGACATGATCTTGCTTCCTACTCTGTCCATTATTTTCACAAAATTATCAAGGGGCATTTAAAAAAAAAAAAAACATAAACTTAGACCACACTAAGGTTTAAGTTTACTGAAAATGGTGCATAAAATTCCAGGGCCAGTGACTGCAAAGGTGACTCAAGGAATGGAAGGCTCTTATAAATTAACTTCTTACAAGATATCAAATAGAAGTAATGGATCTGTACAAAATGACCTGCAATGAGTTAATAAAAAAATAAAAAAATAAAAAATAACTTAAACAGAGGATGACATAGGACGGAAGAGTAACATATGAAAGGCCAAAGACTAAAATTATCTGCAGCTTTCACAATGTTATAAAATTAATTTATAAAAAGAAGCTTTTTATGGAATGTTTGGAAGAAAGGAATCACTGGGAGGAGATGAGGCCAACAGTATATCATTAACTAATTACAGTGATAAGCAAACTACTGGATGCCAGCTCTCCTTTTGCTTCCTTTCCTTAAAAATGATCTTTGAACTGAAATGGAAGGAAAAAGCATGAGGCTTAGGGAAAGTAATAAACAGATTGTATGGGAATTCTTACAAAGAGCTGTCCTAAAGCTCTCAGATGGATTTTGTTCAGGGCACCACTTGAATTTGTTATACGAAACCTGTCTCAGTCATCTATAGAAAATTCTGGAGGATGGGAAAAGTGTTTGAAAACTAGAAATGAGTAAAACCTGTTATAATCTTCAAAAAGAGAGAAAAATTCAAATTGTAGAAGAGACAACCTAATGAGGTTGCATGATTCCTAGCAACTTGTTCTTTAAGTGGCAGACTGGGAGACTTGGAATGCAAAGAATTTTTCTGTAGCCTACAGTATAGGTTATAATAGCAAGTCATGCCAATTGCATAACTTCTATTTACCTGACACAGGAGAAAAAGTTAATACCATAAAGGGTTTTAGGGTTTTAGATGTTGTTGTTTTTACATTACTGTTTTTAAATCTCTAACATGATACTCTTCTGGGCAATGGTGAAAAAGATATAGTGATACCCATGTTACTAAAGAGTATTAACTTTTTGAAAAACGATATCTAAAGCATACTGATTATTGATCAGTGCTGAACAGGTATGATGGCTAATTTTATTTGTCAACTTAAGTGAGTTAATGGATGACCAGATATGGGTAAGACATTATTTCTGAGTGTGTCCGTGAGGGTGTTTCTGGAAGAGATTAGCATTTGGATCAGTAGACTGGGTAAAGATCTGCCCACACCAGTGTGGGTGGGGTCATCCAGTCCCTTTAGGGCCTCAGTAGAACAAAAAGGTGGAGGGAAGGTGAATTCTCTTTCTTCTTAAATTGGGCATACATCTTCTCCTGCCATACAACGTTGGAGTTCAAGGTTTTGGGGCTCTCAGACTCTTGGACTTATACCAGCAACCCCTAGTTCCCAGGCTTCCATCCTTGGACTGGGAATTACACTGCCAACTTTCTTGGTTCTCCAGCATATAGATAGCAGACTATGGGACTTCTTGGCCTCCAAATCCATGTAGGCCTGTAATAAATCTCCTCTCATATATACCTATATAACCTATTGGTTCTGTTGTTCTGGGGAACATTAATATAACAGGAGAGTGTCCTCTATAGGAATTCATTCACAGCCCAATCCTGAGTCATATCATAATTTGTAATTTTATCAACTACCTAAATGAAGACAGTAATTGTTCTGACAGTAAGCTCAGAAGAACAGTTTGTTATTTGGTCATTAGAATCAAGGCCTAGGCATGTTGGTTGTGAGCTTTACCACTTGCAGTCTACATGACCCTGGCAGGTGACTTGCCTTCTCCGAGCATCAGTTTTCACCTCTATAAATGGAGATAACAATTGACTTATAAGGTGATTAATAAAGTGATGGATGGTGATAAGCATAAAATACATATTACAGGGCCTAGAAAATATTAAATGTTCAATAAGTAGAAGCTAATGATTCTTTTATCAATATGGACTAAGACAAGGAGCTGAAATATAATAGACCTAAAAAGGTAAAGTTTCATACCTGTTTAAAATAAATCAACTATATAAATACAGGATGAGAAAGTCCATGTGAAATCCTTAAGAGCTTTACCTATTTAAAAATTCAATATCAACAGTATGAGCAGGCTGACTTTGATTTTATTTTTGTCTTGGGCAAGAAAAATAGTATCCACCTCTATTGTGATGGAGACAATATGTCATAACTGTTTAATATGAGGTAAGAATAAAATCAATAGATTTGTTTGTGGCCAGAAGAGGTTATTAAAATGATTAAACTTTGTCTTTCGATAAGTTATTGAGTAAAATGGAGTTATTTAATCTGGGGTTTGGGCCAGCTGGTCACTTACATACAATGGAATACCATGCAACCATATAAAGGATTAAGAACGTCTCTCTACACCAATATTGAAAGATTTCTAAGATATAGTAAGTGAAAAAAAGTCAAGGTACAGAATAGTGTGAGTATAATTTGCTGTTTTATGTTTACAAAAAGGAAGAGGCATCTATATTTACTGGGAAGTTCACAAAATTGAAACTTGGGAAGAAACTACGAACATAACTTACTGTTGGGGGTGAAAACTGAGTGGAGGGAAGATAAGGACAGGAAGTAGAGGGAGACTTTCTGCTTCATTACTGACTTGATTTGTTTCTCCCAGAAATTGACCCTGAGATGATGATTTTCATCCAAGCAGATTTTCAGAAGATGATCCTAGGAAGCATAGTTAGGGGAGCAGGGAAAGGAAGGAAGCAATAGACAACTGCATATCAGCATTACCCCAGCAGTGGGCAAAGAAACCTCACTGCTTGGGGTGGGGAACCCTTAGGCAGAGTTGTAGCTTCTCTTAGTCATGGGCATGGAGTAGTAATACCAGTACCATAAAATCTGTTACAATACCTCCAGATTCTTTTTGATTTTTGAACCCAGTGAAGGTATTCTATCCACAATAATAATTTAAGAAATAAAATTTAAAAAGAAAATAAAATAACCGTATGTCATAAAATATTAGCAATCTGACATATAGAAAGGGATAAATTGTCTTTTTGGTCAGCTCCAAAGCACAAAACTAGAAGCAATATTTTATTACAGGATAGCAGATATTAGCTAAAATAAGAAGCACCTCCTAATACTTAGATCTGCTGCGTTATAAGGTCTGGATAATTACCTATCATTGGGCTAACTCAATCAAAGAATAAAACTCAATCAAGAATTTGCCGTAAACTAACATTTATTGGGTATTAAGCCCAAGGATTAAACAAGGTTGATAATTTCCAAAAGTGACCACCATATATGGAGTAATTTGTTATGCTAAACAACCCTATATTGAATTTCTCATTTAATTCTCTCAGTATAACATCCCTATTGTAAGAGTAAAATGCTTGGCCTCTGACTTCAAGATTGCTTTGTTTAGTAGCTTCTGCTTAATCTTGCATATAGACATGCTAATCATTAGAGAAATTCTGCTTGAGTTTTGGATTTTATAAAAAAAAAAAGAAACAGCTCTTACTAAAATGTACCTTTTACAAGGAGATAAGGGAAGTATGTATTGTTTATCAAAGATTTGCAGGAACTTTGTGACTAGATTCACATCAACTAAGGTCAACAGGCTAAGCTCAGTCTTCTTCAGACCCTGCTGGTGCTCAGATGTCTGTGGTCATCAATCGCCTCTTGCCCTACCTCTCTTCTTGACATGAAAGAAGCCTAAACTTTGTACTTTCTTAAGATGGATTTGAGGCACCTCTGGGTCTCCCATCTTCTCAGTTGGTGCCTTCTACATCAATAAACCTTTCCTTACTCCAAACTCTGACATTTTGAATTTTGGCCTTTTAAAGTTTCGGGGCACATGGACTTTGAACTGGTAACACTATGAATTAGTTAGTACCAGGAAACTAAGTTCCATGAGAGTGGCAAATCCCAAATCAGTGTGCAGATGTGTGGTGTCCAGAGTGACCCTCTGCAACCTTACTGGTCCACTGATCAACATCATCTGGCATCTTGTTAGAAATGCAAAATCTCAGGCCCCACTCCAGATTTATCAAACCAGAATCTGCATGTGAGCAAGATACCCGGGTGATTTTACATGCACGATATAGTTTGGGAAGCAAGTTTGACAATGTTTACATCCCACAACTGTCTAGTGTAATTTATTTTATCCCTAATGGAAATACGTTGGCCTATAGTTAAACTACATTTAATTTTAATTCAATTAAACTTTTTAATTTACAAATTGAATTTTCCACAATAACCATAACACCTTATGATTATATGCACCTTTAAAAATATCATCTCAGATATATTGTGTTTATGTGATAGGAGTAGAATATTCAAAACTGAAAGATTTTTATTTTCTCAAATTTGAGCACAGTGCCAAGTACTGATATGGATATAGTACCCAGATAGCCTCAGTGCCAACTAGGTGACCTAGTAAAATACTACAGTTTGGTAGTTTTTTTCAGTTCATTATAAACTTTACTCTCAAGTGTGAGACAGTCTATTATGAACTGAAACAATAGTACCTAAAAACATGAATAATACATAGCACTAACAATGCTTTTGGAACCATTATGGCATAGAATATTGTATCAATCCATAATTTGAAGATGGAGCTAAATGGATCTTTCATCTAAAAGAGCTGCTGTGATGTGTCAATTTACACCTGATGTTAATAAGAATATACTATCACCTAAAATCCATATTAAAATATTTTATATAAAATGTACTTGCATTAATAGATATCTGTCATTTGTTACTAAATACGGCTGTTAAAAGAACCTCTTAAGTGCTTTCGAAATTTGTTTTTAAGACCTTGACATTAGATTGAATAAAAAGTATTATGGAACCAATCCTTCATTAGGAAAATGGACATAATGGATGAAATACTGTATGTTGCTTACTTCATTTTTGCCAGGTCAAATTGAAATTCTCATCAGCATTTGACACCCCTTACATGGCCACATAATAAATGAGTGAGAACCTAAATGTGGACATTAAATATTTCATTTTCACTAGACATTATTACCGAACAGTGTAGTTCAACTTTTGAGAATATCTTTCACATTTCTTCTTTGAACATTATAGTCTTTCATTGTGAACCTCTCCTGTAATAGAGGAGTAAAATAAGGTAGCTCACTCAATTATGAATCATTCTGGATTATAAATTCATGTATCATTAACCATGAATTCAACAAATATACAGTGATCTGTTTGATCTGAAATTGCATCAGAGTGTGAAGTAGTACTTTAGGGGGATTAAATTAATAAAATAAATTGAATAAATGTTCAATATAAGTGAAATATGGCACCTTCACCTAAGGGTAAATAAATAAATCCACTGTTTACATTGTTCCCCTTTGACTTCATTTTCTCTATCATCTTCTTGCTGACACTAACTGTTCCTCCATTTGATGGAATCAATATTTTAAATATGAATCAAAATGCAAAGTAGGGGGGCTTAGGCACACATAAGTTTGCAATAATTTTTTTCCAATGGCTTAGAGTCATATATCTCAGTCTGAAAGACTTTTGACTAGTGGTGAGAGAATCACAGTACTTCTCATTTTTATGAAAGTTGCTTTTCATCTTCAAAATATTCTCTCTATCATTGTATTTAAATAAAATATATTAAGAAAAACTAAATGGAAAAATGCCACCCCTTACTATTATTATAGTTATTATTATTATAAAGAAATAATATGAAACATGATTAGCATGCTACATTGGTATTACGACAATTAGTAAAATACAATTTCTTTTCCAAGAGGTTTATATTGTTTGATCTCCATCATGTTTCTATTTTCTCTATTCTGGAAAGAATTCACCTGTGAGAAGCATGCTAACTATAATGCCAAACTTACGCAAAGATTTTTAAGAAATTACTTTAAATGACTAGCTAGCACTTTGGGGAACAAGTTAGACTTGAAAATGCATAATTAAAAAGTTTTATTTCTCAATTTTCCTGATAATTTCTTAATTATTTCCATGTACAGTAATGTGTTTGCATAAATGTAAGCAGATGATTAACATTGCCTTGTTGTGTTCACCAGTCTAGAAATTCTGAGATAATTCGGCTCTCACAGCTGTCTAGAACCTGAGTTGCTACTTAGACAAATAGGCAAAACTTATTTGTTAACAAGAAATAAATCACTTTCTATCATCTGTAGGATTTAAATTTTAAATAATCTTGACTCATCATCATGTGCTAGTTTCCACCAACATAATCGAGTTGAATGACGTACTTTCTCCCACTGATCACTTTATTCCAGAGCTTTGGTAGCCGGAGGTGGGGAATCTTTGATAGCTTCATCTATAAAATGCCTTATTTAAATTAGAGGTTTGGAGGGAAAACTATTTACCCAGGGATGCAAAGAAATGGTGCATTAGAACCACAAGATCAATTGCTGCTCACCAAGCTTACATATCTCCAAGAGAAAATAAAAGTGTACAAATTAGGCAGATTTCGTCTGTTTGTGCATTGTCATTTGATCATTCCTTTACTTGCTGTCTCAAATTTTCCATCACAGCCTTTACTTTATCTGCTGTTTTTTCCTTCTAGTTGGCACCTATGCCCCCTTTAAATGTATTCCTATATTGTCACTCAGCAGACAAACGCCATGCTTTGTATCCCCCTCCTGCCCCTCCTGTGCCCTACTCCTTCATCACTAACACATTCTGCCATTACTTTCAGGCTACACAATGTCACCATCTTCATGCTTTTCCTTGCACTCTCCCAGCTGATGTCCGACATCCTTCATTTCGCAGCATCTGAGCAGAACCACAAAATGACAACTTCAGGATCATAATGCGAATTAGTTATGCTCTCACCATTTCCCATTCTCATTAAATCATTGTCAGGACAATGGATTCATGTGGTACCATTTCCTGTTCTCATTACAATTTTTGTCACAAGAATGAGGTATCAGAATTTCAATGCTTCGCATAGTCTTTGAAAAATAATAGTTAACTCTGCTGCTTTGACCTTTTTTTTTTTTCTGTTCTGCATTTCGCTCAGTCTCGCCCTTCTCTCCCCTGCCTATTTGTGGCCTTGGCAATTAAATTAAGATTAAGAGTCCTGAATATGGCAAAAGTTAAGAAATCACAATGCGAGGATTGTTTAAAACTTTACCTTCCTCTTTTTTTAATGGCAAAACTAAACCATTATTACAACATACTTTGTACAAAAGTTAGAAAGTGTATACTTAGTCGTTTCTTAGGTAAATGGCTTCTTAGTGTTCTTTTTCATTTTTACTTTCCTTCCATTTAAATAACAAATATACAATTTGTCCTTAAAGGAAAGTACCGAAATATTGTTCGTATTTTTTTTTTTAAAAAATGATTCCTAATTTATGTTACTTTTGGGGGAGGGGAAAACCATTCTTGCTATTCAAATATACAATTTGAATAAATTACTTTATTTCCCCTCCCTGCTGATCCTAGCTGCCTTTACCAAGGTTTGTTTTACAGCTGATGGCTTTGTTCTTCCAAGACAGTTACATGTTCTGTTTGGGTTCGGGTAGAAGTCTTACAAACACTAGGTAATGATTTGTTAACTAAACGCTCCTGAAGCTGTCTGTCAGCTCTCCCTGCAGCATAATAGCAGCTTCACCTGCCTGCAGTCGCATCAGGGCGCTCTAATTAAATGCAAACTTTGTTAAAACCTCAGAGAAATGCAGGAACATGAAGATGCTACAGAAATACATACTCTTCTCTATGGTAATATCCTATTACAGTTTGTGTTTTTGTTTTTGTTTGGTTCAGAGAGTGTTATAGTATGTGAGAAAAAAAATGAGATCATTTCATTGTTAAAAGATCTGTGACTGATCCTTTTGCAGAAATTTTAACTTGTAATATGCTTAAAGCTCAATTTCAATTCTCCTCAGATTCAGAAAAGGGAAATTGATTTCAACTTGATTAGTATTTTTTAATTTGCTCCCCTAGTCTGTCACCTTTTTCATATTATTTTCATTTGCTGTTTCTTGTTCATGTTTCTTTTGGGATTATCCATTTAATTTTTTGAATTGTGACCCATCACAGTGCCTGAAATATAATAGACACGAAAAAAATGTTTACTCATGGAAGGGATAAAAGAATGGGAAAACAGTGGGACAGGTTGGAAATGGCATAACGAAACTTGAAGTTGAAGTGGTGTTCAGCTATAATTGTATTGGTTCATGGTAAATTTATTTTATTTTATTTAAGCAGTTTCTACTCCTTTTCCCTTAGAATTTTCATTCGAAATGGCTGCTAAATTTTATCAAATAGCTTCTTAGAGTCCATGAATATTATTATAAATTCCTTTTTTCACCTTTAATTTATTGAGTGACTAGTTTTTAGACTTGATCTAACTAAGTCACTTGATCATATGTACAATTTTTTTGATACACTGCTCAATTTATTTTTAACATTTTTAAAAAAAATTCACATCTCTATTTAAAGGTAACTAATATTGTAGTTTGTTTTCTTTCATTTGTGCTATATTATCAGGTTTGGGTAGTAACACACAATTGGTTTCAGGAAATGACTTGGGGAAAAAAATTTGTTTTTCTGTGGCTTGAACCCTTTGTGTGTAACCATGTAGGTGCCCTTTAAGATAGACAAAATCCAGCTTCGAGGGCATCTGACTGTTAATTCTTTCTTGGCACATTTCTAAGCACCTTCTAAGGGTTTCTGGGGTAAATGGTCTACTCACATTATTCTTTTCTTTTGAGGATGATTTTGTTAATATATGTTTTCCCTGGTAATTACCCATTTTCTCTAGGATTTCTAATTGGCTGCCATAAGTTTCAGGCAGTAGTGCCTTCAAATTTGTTTAACTTCTCTTCCATACCCTTCCTTTTAGTCTGTGTGTGCCTTTTAATCTGAAGTGTCTCTTGTAGGCAACATATAAGGTCTTGTTTTCTTATCCATTCAGCCTCCCTATTCTTTGGTTGGAGCACTTAATTCTTCTCCAAATTGAGGTACTTGTTGATGATATGTAGTTATTACCATTCTTCATTCATGTTTTTTATACATTCTTTCTTCTTAAAGAGGTCCCTCCAATAATTCCTATAATACTGACTTGGAGTCGATGAATTCCTTTCGCTTATTTTTGACTGGGAAGCTCTTTATCTGTCCTTCGACTCTAAATGATAGCTTTGCTGGATAAAGAATTCTTGGTATGGATACTGGACCTTCATCACTTTGAATATTTTGTTCCAAGCTTTCTGTCCTGCAAAGTTTCTTTTGAGAAATGAGCTGCCAGTCTTATAGGTATTCCCTAACTGCCTTTTTCTTTGCTGACTTTCGCATTCTCTTTTTGTATTTAAACTTTGACATTTTAATTACGATGTGTCTTAGTGTGGGCCTCTTTGGGTTCATCTTTTGGGGGACTCTCTGAGTTTCCTGGGGTTATATGTCTATTTTCTTCACCAAGTGAAGGAAGTTTTCCATCATTATTTCTTCAAATATATTTTCAACTTCTTGTTCTCCCTCTTCAGGTACCCCTATGACATGGATATTAAGGGTAACTTAATTTTGTCTCATAGACTCCTTAATTTATTATTATATTCTTGGTTACTTGTTTCTTGCCATTTTGATTGGGTGTCCTTGTCTTTTCCATCCTCTGTATCAGTGTTTGGATTCTCTTCTTCATCCATTCTGTTGATTCCCTCTAATATATTCTTCATCTCAGATATTGTATTATTCATTTCTGATTGTCTCCCTATGATGTTTTCTGTTTTCATTTTAATGTTTTTTATCTCTTTGTTAAAGTCCTCACTGAATTCGTATACATTTCCCTTAACTTCATTGAGCGTCTTTATAACCAGTATTGTGAACTCTGCATCTGTTAGTTTGCTTGACTTTATTTTTCCTTGATTTCTGTTCCATTCTTTCATATGGTTTCTGCTTCTTTGCCTTCCCATTTTGGCTGCCTTTCTGTGTCTGTTTCTATGTACTAAGCAAAGTTCCTAAGTCTCCTGGTCTTATTAGTGTGGCTTTGTGTAGTAGGTGCCAGTGTCACAGTCCTGAGAGGGATTCAGCTGCAGGCCAAGTTTAGCCCCAACCTGTGTCCCTTCTGGGCCACCTGTTAAGATTCAGCAAGCAATTCACAGATGCTGTGCTTATAGTTGCCTCAAGCCATGCCAGAAACTGAAGTCAGCTGTTTCCAGTGTGAGTTTGGAACTACTCAGCAAGTGGCACAGGACTCACAGGGGACACAACTGGATATGGCTTGGGTGGGGCCATGAGTTGGGGGATGTATAATTTTAGGGAATCCTCTGGGTGGAGCGACCTATGTTATGCAGTTTGATGATGTCTCAGCTATGGCAGCACTATGTTTGCACACTGGGAGTGGAGAGGGCTCAACAAAGGAACAATGGATACCACTGGCACTTCTGCCCAGGCGTAAGTCTGGGCTTACAGTGTTCCCCTGTAAGTCCCTGGTGCCCCCTAAGTGGCCTACCTAGTGCTAGGGCTCAAAGCAAGCAAGGCCATCACCACCAAAGTCCGATTACAGACATGGCCCCTTTATGAAGAATGTCAGCAGCTGCCATAGCTTCTTTCCCACTCAGCCACTGGGCTCTGGGAAGCCTCACATCTTCGCCTCCTCCTATCTTCTACCATTGCAGAGTGATTTCTTATTTTTCTCTGTAGTGTTAGGACTTCTGTTCATCTAGACCCCAGGTGACTCTGTTTGTTGTTTGTCCCGTGTTTCCAGCACAACTTTGATGTGGTAGCAAGAGGGCATGAACAAAGCTTCTATCATCTATGCCATTTTGCCCAATCTATCTGTTTAATTTCTCTTGAATCAATTGTTAAATGTCCTACTTCTCATTCTTAATTATGTCTATTTTATACTTTTTCTATTTGCTCCAATCATAGTTAAAAGAGGGTCATCTATTTTACTTGTCATTTCCAAGAAACGGCTTTCAGATTTGTGTATCCATTACGCTTAATATTTACTTTCTTTATCCTTAATTTTAAGTGTACCTTTGTTTTCTTTTGATCTTGTTCTTTTACTATTCGTTAAGATGCTATGTAACTATTTTATTTTTCACGTGTCTTCTTTAACAATGAAGGCTCTCAAGGGCAGAACTAGTTCTAGTAGTGCAACATTCACTGAACCACACTATGTTTGGGATAAAATATTCCCCATCTCAGTATTTTCTAAATTATATTTAATTTTATTTCCCAGGAATTATCTAGAATGGTAATATATAATATTTAAATGTAAAATTATTTAATAATCCTTTGTCTTAAACTAATTGTATTAGAGATTTGTATTAATTTATGACTTTTTAAAAGTATCCTTTAAATATAGCTGTACTTTTAAAACATTAAGTGTTTTTCATGATTAATTTATGTAAATAGTCTATGGACATACAAACATATTTTCTATTTAAGTGATGAAAATATCTCTGTATATTTACTAAATCAAGTCTTTTTATCAATTCCTCTGTGTTTTTAATTATTATCATTATTACTTTTTTAAACACTTACAGCACCTGATATTCCTAGGTGGTCTTCCGTCCAAGTACTAATCAGGCCCAACTCTGTCTTTACTTATTTTTAATTAGTAAATCTTCTTAATTTTTTGAGAACTGTCGAAAACTGTAACTATCATTTTATTTTTATTTTTTCCTTGCATAGCTGATGGTTTTCCTTTGTGTGTTAGTCGTTAGTTTGTTTGGAAATGCAGATGTGTTATATCTACATCATAAATTCCCCTCCCCCACCATTTACATTAAATAATGTCCCTCTTTATCTTGCCTACTTCTTTTATTCTTTAATTCCACTTTTTTGCTACTGGTGTTGCTACTCTCTTTTCGTTTTCCTTTTGTTTGCATTTGTTGGTACTGTTCACATATTCTCTCTTTTTTCAAACTGTCAACTATATTTAATTTTGTTTACTCCAAAGTTAAACATTAGTTAAAGTGCATTAGTAATGCAGAGAATTCAATCAGGTTAGCACTGGGTTTATAAGTATGCCCACTTATTAAAGATCCTCATTGCACTTCACTAACATTGTTCTTTGTAGAACTAACAACACAAACCGGTTCTGGACTGTTATTAATATTATTAACCCTTATTCATAGCATTTATTGAATTCTTTTTTCTGGTAACCTTCTAAGCACACTACATATTTTACAATACTCTATGAGGTTGGAATTATTATTTCTCTATTTTTATAGATAAGGAAATTGAGCACTGAGAATTTATTTCCATGATTTGCTTCAGAATACACAGTTAGTCTAAGGTGAAGCACAGTTTGGAACTCTGTTACCAAGTCCAAAGTCTGTGGTCTTAACTGCAATTGAGTCTTTACATCAATTTTCATTTTTTATGTTCCCACTGTTGAGATTTTAGGAATTTAGAATGAGTCACTCTAAAATGTGGCTCTGTAATAAGAGGATTGTTTTGAGCTAAAGGGAACCAAGACTCTACAGGCCCAAGAGAAACTTCTTCTTACTCCCTTAACTATCTAGAGGAATTCAAATTATGGCCCTTACCCATAATAAGAGATTATCAGAGATAATCTACCTATATAGCAGAGAAATTATTGATTACTAAGCATGTACTCTCCTTGCAATTACTTTCCAAAGCCGCAGGTGCCTTACCTCATCCCTAACTCAAAATGTCATATATATATATATATATATTTTTTCTCTCTCTCTCTGTCTCTGAATCTCTTATGCATGTTGGGGGAAGGGAGGATCTCTGTCATGATGCAGGGTTCCCATACACATGTATGTAATTAAGTTTGGTTATTTTATCTTGTTAATCTGTCTCATGTGTATTTAATTATTAGCTTAGCCAAAAGAACCTTGAAGGTAGAAGAAAGTTTTTTCCTCCCTCATGAAGTCATATATTGAAGGAAAAGTCATTACATAAAAATATCCCTTATAAACTGATCAGCTTGCAAAATAACTTCCCTCTAAACATTCCTCCTCAATGAACACTGAGATCTATTCTGGCTTTGGGGGCATCTGAGTCAGTTTAACAACTGGTATTCTTTAATTGCTGACAATAGAAACTAACTCTGGCTAACTTAAGTTTTAAAAATTTAATCGAAGGATTTTATCAGGTAGCTCATAAAATGAACTGAAGCCTGGAGGGCAAGACAGGCACAGAGAGGGTTTTTCTTTGATTTGTTTTGCTTGTTTGTTTATTTTTGCACCCCTTTATATGTCAGACAGCTGTGATAAGAACCAAGCATACAAGGGTAAAATAAAATGGTAGTTTCTATTGTTAAGGAAGGAAAGTGGCTAGACTCTAAGTACAACAATAACAATAATAGTATAATTTATGGCATAAGTAGATTGCACCAGACACTGTTCCAAGCTTTTTACCTCATTTGGTTTGACAATACCCTATTAATCACACCCACTTTACAGAAGAGGTTGCTGAGGCTTAGGACTCAGGATTCAAACCCAGAAAGTCTTGCTTCTATTTGCATTTTTGACATGTTTTATATATTGAAGGAAAGAATTCTTGTTAGATAACTGTTTGAATGGAAAATGCCGAAATAACATGACTCATATTCCTTTTTAGATTCAGTAGCACATTTTACCATTGTTATTCCTTTTTTTTAATCCAGTGTGTGAATTATTTAAAAAATACATTAATTTCATAAGGTATCTTACTTTATAACAGAATAAAACTGAATAAATCAGAATACAAAGCTGTCTGCCTCTCGATTACTGTTTACTCCATGCTTGTTTTGCAATTGATATTGAGCATCTGGACTAAGCTATTTAGTAAATGCTCAGATAAAAATTACTTTTATACATCTTTCCCTTCCTCAGCAAGAGTTTTTTCCACATTTATTTCCTGAACTTCTACCTTCATCATATGAGTGCCCTCCCACCTATTTTTTCAAAACATGTTTCTTTTGAGCCAAGTATGTCCACACAACATCTTTTCACATACCTCCCATAAATTCCCTATCCCTTACTAGATAAATATGGATAATACGGTTAATCTCCAAAAACTTTTGATGAGAGTCTTACTCTACTCATCTATTCGAATATACGAGTTTAGAAGGAAAATTCAGTGTTAAATTCAATGCTGAAGCAATTATATAAGATTTACCAATGTCTTTTAAATGAAAGATTTCCATACTTGCAAGCAGTTATATTAGAACCACATTTCTACTTTTGAAAATCAATATGTTGTTGGGGCATCCTAAATTTCCACTGACTTTCAAAAAACTTGCCTGAAATTACTAATGTTATGGTAAGGGAATCTTTCTGTTGAAAGCATGAGCCCATAAGAGTTCTAAATTCTGCCTTGGCAGGATGGAGCTGCTGCTTGAAATATAATAACAAGGAAGAAAACCAGGAGAGAGATGCCTCCATTAAATTTTCCATCTAGTCTGTATGTTCTCATTATTAAAATGGACTCAGTATTTTCATCTGTTTTCCACACACAAACCTTGTGACTTAGCTAAGTTTAAATAACTTGAATTCTAACATTAAAATCAAATAAATGTCATTTCCCCTTCAAATATTCTAGCCACTCAACTTGATCTTGAAAGCTGTTTAAGTCTTTCAATAGCTTTTACATCTGAAATGAGAATTTGACATATAATTCAAATTTTAGTACTTGAAAGTTCTAGCAAGTGAAAAAGATCAGAAGTCCTTGGAAATTATTTCAAAAGTTCATTCCCTTTGATGTCCAAAGACATGGTTGACATCTGAAGAATAAAATTAGGGTAACAATAAACCCAGTTCACTCATTTAGATGTGTCCTGGAAATTCCTCAGGTGGAGGTAACTGTCCTAAAGAAAGTAGAATTCTCTCATGTCTAAGTAAGATTAGAAAGGGTGCCATGATTGTTTCTATAGCAAGGAGAATCAGATCAAGCAAAAAAAATTTACAAAAATTAGCAACTGTAGAACAGGGCTTAAGAGCATGGACTCTAATGCCAGAAGAATCTAATATCAAATCTGGACTCTGGCCACTTGATGAGTAAGTTAAATTTTATGCCATAAAGTTTAATATTTACTGCCCCATAGAGCTATATGGATTAAATGACATAATCCATATAGAGGGTTTATCAAAAATGCTGCCATGTAATAAACTGCAGCCGTTGTTACTACAGTTATTATTGCAAATAAAAGAAGTCTTTTCATTTGATATGTTCATAAGGGAGTTTTCAGATTTGCATATCCAAATGTGAAATGGTTATTGACAAATGTGTTTAAGTAAGTCTCCAAATTTTGTTTTAATTCATTTTCTGTAATACTTCCAATTCTGGACTTGGCTTTAAAATGGTTTCATTTTCTTTAACCACTAAACTGTTGATATTACTGTTTTCTAAGAAACCAATTGTTTCTTTGGGTCTTGGGAGAGAGGTGTTGGGACAGTGTGTGAGGACTAGTCTCTGAATTAAAATTACCAAAAAACCCTTTCAAAGAACTTATCTACCAACTCACACTACACCCTGTAGATTCTGATGTGTGTCCTGCCTCATCTCTCTTGATCTCCACCTGCTGTGACAAAAAACAATTACTTAGAAAGTTCTGAACATCAGGAAAATTATGGGCCTGCCCTGTTGTGATCCAAATAGGACTGTTTAGAAGAAGAGGGTTTAAAATAGAATGGGAATTAAATAGGAAGATTCTGAAAAAAATACATCGAATTAAAAATCTATCTACCACAATAATTTTGTTATCACACAGATTTCTGTGGTAATGTTTATTGTTATTTTTGAAATATTTATTGGTCATTTATTTCTTCATCTGAATGCTTTTCATGGTTGACTCATTATATCCTCTTAGCATTGTGGGGTAGATAGATATTAACTATTATTGTCCGATTTTACTGATGAAAAAACTGAGACATAGAGTGGATAACTAATTTGCCCAAGGTTATATAGCTAGTAATTGCAGAGCTGGGATACAAGCAGTGCCAGTCTGATTCTGGAGTCTGTGCTCTTAAAACCACGACACAATATATCTGGTGAGGGTAGTTATAGTTACAGTTTTGCAAACAAGTGAGTTATAAGTAGAGAACTTTAATAAATGTACAGTGTATGATAGCTATGCTTCTTCCTTTTGATTTATAAAAATGAGAGAAAAATTACTTGTCTTTAATGTTATCGTTTGAAATCTGGCAATATTTTTAATTGGTGACTCTGCCTATGAAAGTGCTCTGGAGAAAAGTGAACCTTCTGTTATTCTGTAATTGCTATTTTCCCAGCCATATGAGATAAGGACAATGAGGTTTGGAAAAGAAAATGTTGATTTGGAGAAATGAATGGTCTATATTTTTCTTATGTTGACCTACTCTCTAAAAAAAGTATCTATATTAAAGTTTTTATTGTTATTAGTCTAGAAATAAAAATTGATTCTTTTCAAAATATAAAAAAGGAAAAATTATTTTCTGAGATTTCTATGATGCCAGATAAATTGCCTCTTATTCCATGCTAAATGTTTTGAAACCTGATGACAGTAAAAAAGAATTCATTTAGATTCGATTGGGTATTAAATGATAAATTTTCTATTTGCATTGACTTCTTTAACTTTATACATAACTTGTCAGTTTTTAATGTAATTAATCCATCTGTTTGTACTTGTAGAGTCTTTTATAAAAGATAACATTTCAGAATAGAATGTACTTATCTGAATTCAGAATATAAAATAAAATTCATAGGAATGAGAATTTTAAGTTTCACCTAAGGCTATAGGTGATAATCTGTCTTTTCAGTCATATTAAATAGACTTCAGAATAATATTCTCAGATAAATACGGCATTTTTATTAATCAGTATAACTAAGTGCAAATTAAATTCTATTCCTTTCTCTATATTTTATAAAAACAGAATAGTATTTGGGAAAATTAAAGATTGCTTAAGTAGTTTAAAGAGTTCCATATCTCGCCCATATAGTAAGACTGTGGCGTTTTGCTCCTTATTTTGTGTAAAATAATAAGTCTTTTGGAATACAGGCAGTCCTTGCTTTAGAGTTTAAGTTAACATGATGCCATGCAAAGTGAGGACTGCCTATATTCAAATATTTTTGTTGAATTTCTTTGTTACGTATCTCAAGTTTCAAACATAAATTTCATACAGTTTCTGGCTGAATGAGATTAGAAATTAATTGATATTTCTTTCCTTAAGAGTCAAATATAACCAATTTTGCCTAAGTCTTTATCATATTATGAAAATTCTTGCTATATTAATTTGATGATGCAAAATTATTTTTTCCTTGAAAGCTTTTCTAATGCTTGCCTAAATTCCCATTAAAGGGTGGGTATATGTTAGGATACAAGCTATGCTGACCTTGTCCGTCTGGATATTTAGCATTCTGGAGACAAGGCAGTCGAGTGATAGAGTTAACATTTTTATTTTTGTTCATGTAATTTGATCTTTTGTATACAATTAACAGGAAAGGTTACAAACTGTGTTTTCAAAGAATTATTGAATTTTAGTCAAAGAAAACACCTCGAGATATGTACCACAATATAAAAAACACCTGAATTATTATTATTTGCCCGCCTGTTAATTTTCATTCACCCGTTTTTGTATCTATGTTTATATTCACAGATGAAAGTAAACTTTAATAGCTGCTTTACTTTCCAGATTTAAATATTTCACAACTTCTCCTAATCCTGTAGTACTGGATTTTATTTCATTTCCAAGTCCTTCCAAGTATCCTTGAGCTTGCAGAATGAAATATACAAATAGTGTTTGCCTTTTGTCACAAAGCACTGCAGAAATATGTTTGAGAAGCTGAATATCGTAAGGTACCTAATGTTTTAATATAAGAACAATGTATAATTGGTCAGGAACTCAATATCAAACACATTATATCAAGAAATAATATTTAGAAAAAGATCACATGAAGAATTGTATGGAATTAAAAATAATAAATATATTTTCCAAGATATACAATGATTATTCAGGTACTTGATATTATGTAGTTTTTGATTTACCAAACTTTTGGCATTTTCATTCAAATGTCCCAATTTTTTTTCTTGTCTACTTTCCAATTGTATTATTACTTATTTAACACCTTTTGTTAATTCATCTCTCTGTACATAAAGTTTTAAAATTTTTAAAAAATTAATGTATTGCTTTATAATCTGCACTTGGTAATCACAGTATCCACATCTTCGCAGATCTTTTGCCTCTATCTATAGTTTCTGCTTACGTTCAGTTGTTATGCTTTAATTCCTCATATGCTCAGTTATGTTTGAATGACCTGTCCATTTCCCTAAATTATGTGAATTCTTTGCATCAAGAATTGTTTTCTTAGAAGATTTGTTTTGTTTCTGCCAGGTGCCTAGGGCCATTGCCAGTGCAGGACCATTTTTAAATAGTTTGAAGAAGGTGGGGGAAAAACCCCCCAAGTATCCAACAATAGATGAATGGATAAATAAAATGTGCTAAATCTATGCAATGGAATATTATTCAGCCATTAAAAGAAATAGAATACTGATAAATGCTACAACATAATTAAACTTTAAAAACATTGTGCTAAGTGAAAGAAATCAGACACAAAAGACCACATATTGTATGGTTTCATTCATGTGAAGTATCCAGAATAGGAAAACCCATAGAGCTGGGAAGCAGATTAATGATTGCCAATAGCCTAGAGAAGGCGAAAATGGGAGTGATCATATAATGTGTGTGGATTTTCATTTGGGGTGATGAAGATGTTTTGGACCTAGATAGTGGTAATGATTGCATAACATTGTGAATGTACTTAATGCCACTGAATTGAACACCTTAAAAATTATTATAATAGTAAATTTTTATGTTCTGCATATTTTATCATCATCATCATTATCATCATCATTATATTTAACACCATTCAAAATTTGAGGATTTATAAGCAAGGCATTTTTTTTTGACCACCCAGGTGCTGTTACTTTGTTTGAATATCCCCAAAAAGGCCAGTTTGTGGTTAGATTTCTCAGAGGTGGTTTTATGTCCCTTCTCTTCTCAGCACCAAGACGACTTCCTGCAAGGCCTTTGGGTTTTCAAGGGAGGTGGCAAGTCTACTTTCATTTGTCCTTACCTAGAAGGTGAAGCCCTGCTGGGTCCCAATGGTACAGAGAGAAGGCTGTCTTATTAGACTTCCTACCTCAGGTAGGCCCAGAACTTCGACTTCTCTGGATCCAGTGAGACCACCAAAATAATCAAAGTTTTCCAATATATGTAAGTACTATGAAGGTCCACTGTCTATCTGGGTTTCCACTTCCACTCAGATATTGTTGTCATAATTTACTACTTAGTCATCAAGTCCATGTGTCTAAAAAGATGCCTTAAATTTTGTTTCACCATTTTTAGTTGTTCTCTGCAGAAAGATGGGTCTGAATGATCTTACCCATCAATGTTACTGGACATCAAGATCTACAAAAATTTTGTCCTAGCAAACCTCTACTAATACAGTTTAATTGTCTCCACATTCTACTTCTCCTCTCCTCTTCTACTCCCACATGTAAATTTCTAACATCCTTTCAGTTCAGTTTCCCTAGAAATGAAATCAGATTGTCTTAGTTCCTCTGTTACTCCAGAGTCATGGGCCATCTTACTGGCCACCCAGTGACACCCTGAACTAGGACAGTGTCTGCTGTGTCAGCGAGCAGAGTCGGTGTACTGTCAGCCTTTCCTTTTGAATGTGAGCTTGAGAGGTCAGGTGTCATCATTCGATATGTTCAACACACATTCTGAAGCACTTTCCTAGGCTTTTAAAAATCTACCTCTGGATGTGAACGATGAAGACATCTTCTGAGTTTTAAAGTTTGGATTAACTAGGCTTGAAGAAGGTAGTTAATTGTCCAACTTCACAACATATAAAGGAAAGAGTCAGCCATAAACCCCAGCGTTCCTCGTCCTTAGAGCCATCCTTCTTAATGCTGGGCTCTGCTACCCTCGTTTGAAAGAGGTCTGAAGGAACGAGTTAAAGCTGTCTACCAGCCAGAAAGGAAGAGGACAGCATTTATTTAGGGAACATTGAAAAGTTCATTGTAACTCCCTTATGTATGTTAGAGAGAGAGGAGAGGAAAGATGAGCATGTGAAGAGTTACTGAATTTTAGAAATATTTTATTAAGTTCTCTATTTCCATTATGCATTTGATTTTATTATTAGACTTAGAATGAAGAAATTAGTATTTTTGTAATTTTAAAGCTTTTGTTGTAGGCTCTCTGTAATTCATGTTTAATATATATACAGTACTTATACACAATGTATGTATGTATGTATATATGTATGTAATACATACATGTAATACATATAATACTTATATAGCATTTCATGTTTGATATATGTATTTCATTCAGATCCTACATAGTCTTTAAAAATGTCTTCCAGTGTTTTATATTTGTGGTCAATAGTCTCTTTTTGAAAAATTGTATTTCTTCTTTCTATGTATAAAGCTAAAGGGAAAGATGAGTAACATGACTCCTCTGAGTGGGTATAAATGATGTTTTCTTGAATGGCAACTGCATGATTTTAAGGGCATGGAATTAGCTCTAAGGTGATTCCAAGGTATTGCCAAAAGGTGCCTTTGTTCAGAGGAAGCTTGGGTAGTTGGATAGTAACTCCATTCCTAAGTCAGTGCCCCTTCACTGGAAAAAGAATTCTAGGGAAAATTTATTAATTAGCACTCTGTTTATCTTTCTACTGCCTATGATTCTATTTCTATGACTACAGTCATTATTCTCTTACAATATATAAATTTTATACTTTCCACTTCACATCAGCCTTTCATACATGCAAAAATGTTGAGCTGCATTCTCTGGTGCTAACACCTATAAAGAACAATTAAGGTTTACACTGACAGATTACCTTTATATTAGAAATATAAAAAGAACCTAGTGTCATCAACTTGCTAAGGACATGCGGGCCCAAATACTTGATTGACACTTTATTCAAAACTTAAAAGCACTAATATAGATGCTAAAGGGACCTTTTTCCTATTTCCTAAAAGATTCATTTACTCACTGAAATATCAAGACTTCCAAACTCTAACTTCTCATACTCAGAGTCTAAAAGAGACTAATATGGGTACTAGTATGCCAAGAAGGGTCCTTGGAGAGGTGATGATGGAATGTTGGAGGATAGAGGGGGAAAGAAACAACATGTTCAAAGGCATGTAGAAGTAGAAAATGGATTCCAGCTGAGGACACTTGGAGCGTGGTGTTTCCTTTGACAAAGATGAAGAAAGATTGGAGTGGGGGGTATGGAGATGCTAATTTGGATGTGAGATAAAATATGGAACTATGATTATAAGGCCATCTTTCTGAATTCATAGTGATGACCTACAATCTTCTTGAAGAGAGTGGGCATATGTGACTGGGATGAAGCACTTTGAGTTTTAGAAGTAGATTGATATGCCATCAGATTAAGTTAGTGAGAGAAGGATAGAGAAAGAAGAGCACAATAATTTATTCACCCAAATTATGGGGCAAGTAGAAAGAAAAAGGAAATAAGAAAAAGTGTTAAGCTTAGTGAAAAAAAGTGCAAACACAGCCAAATGCTACTTCATTTATCATTTGTTATAATATTTTATTTTCCCAATTAGATAGCAATTATTTTTATTTTATAGTAAAAAACAGTAGTTCCCATTTATTGAGCATCTATTATGTACCAGGCACAAATTTCTAATGTAATTTCTACATCATATCCACAAAGTATATGTTATCCCCATTTTACAATCATAGAAACTACACTCAGAGTAGTTCAACCTCCTCTCCAAGCTCCTACAGCAAGTATAAGTTGGAGCTAGGATTGGAACGCACAACCATCTGGCTAAGACAGTGCTCACTTGTCACCTTCTCAGCTGAGTGTTCTGTAAAGTCTAGGGAGTGGCTTAACTGGATAGGTAAAAAGGAAGTCATCAAACATGCCCATTTCATGCCTCTTGCTTCCACTTTTAGCAACTGTAGTCTACTCTTGTGGGTGTACCTGACCAGCACAGTTGTGTATATAAAAAGTCGCTTTCTTTTTTGATCACTCTGCAGAGAAAGGCAACAAATATGTCCTCAAGGTGATGGTATGTCAGCAATACCATTTTCAAATTGATTCCCCATGCCATACTTTATCTGTGGTCTGTGACTAGGTGAAACGAGGACCATGGAAAGTTGGCAGCATGCAGGAAACCAGCAACCTTCATAAAAAAGAATTTCAAAAGAGTGAGGGATAGGACAAAGGTTGTAGGTGGTTCGAGAGTGAGAGAGAGGTGAGCTACTAAAGCCAGGATATAGTAATTCCCACGTGCAGCAATCATGAGGATTAACAAAATACATACAAGAATAAGACAGTAGCTGGCACATAATCTGCACTCAATAAATGAGAGCTATTATTATCATTTTATTAGAAGTTTGAATTAAAAAAAAAACTATTTTGGAGAAAAGCCCAAAGTATAAGAATTTATGATTTCGCTCTAATTTTAATATTTACAGTTGACATTTGAGATTTTAATGTTCAAAACACATAAATATTACAATGTGTTTTTTAGATGCCTCTTTTGGTATCAAATTACATTGCAACTATGATTTCTATATTTATCTCTTTCATTCCACACACCCCTCTTTTCCATTTTTACTTTTTTCAGCCTTGAAAGCTCTATTTCCCCAGGTTTCTTCCTTTGCTTCTTCCCAAAATATTCACAAGCTCTACACAATAGCCCCTCCTTTCTAATTGTACCTTACCCTTACTTTCTTGTACTGTTTTTCTAATCCCCACTTCCAGGCAGAATTACTGATCATGGGGTAATTAATCCATTCATTCAATCATTTGCTATTCATTCATTAATTTATTCATTCAAAAAAAAATGTTTCTGAATGTCTGTTATCTCTCAGGCACTGCAGTAGGCTTTGAGCTATAATGGTGAGATTGCCCTACCAGAATTTCTGAAGTTTATGTTCCCCTGGGGGAGAAAATTATCTAATGACACAGGTAAATAATTTTAAGTGATTATACATACTAAAAAGGAAAAATAAAGGGAGCTATTTGAGCACGTGTTTGGGAAAACTGGGGAGGTTTTCCTGAGAAGTATTAGTGAACTCTGAATGACCTTAGGTATCTATAGGGCCCACAAAGGCAATTAATACCACACAAAGTATTTTACTCTTGTGGTTTAGACACCGACCTTTCCGGGTTCTCTAACTTCTTAACCCTTCTGCAGCCCCCAAAACTCACCCCATTTTTTTATCCATAAATTAACTTGGTTGAATAGTCTATTTCTTTATCTTTCCAACATTTTAGCTGTATCTATTTTTCTTTCCCCCTACTTAAGATTAATATTCCACAACCTTTTTCTTCTCAACATTCTGTAAACTATAAGTTATGTTTTTCTTTGCTTTTGTGTCTTTTATTTAAGAAATGATTATGTGTTCTGTTTTCCACTCACCTCATTTCTCTTTATTATTCTTTTCTGGCTCAGTGCATTTACCTGCCAGCTGTTTCCCTTTGAATTTTTTGGCTTCCTTTGTACTTTTACTCCACCCATCCACCAGTATAATAATATATCCTATTGCAGCAAATGTGTCAGATCATGTATAGCAGTTAATTCCTTAATTTCCATAAAGGCGGGGCTTTTAAAGTATTCTCTGCGATTTTTCTATACTTGCCTTTGTGAAATTAAATTATTTCAATTTGCTAAACTGGCTAATAATGATTAATATAAACATCCAATCATCAAATCTAATGAGCATGCCTTTTTTCTACAGAATCAAAGCTCACACGTAGCTGAAGAGTATAAAGACTGGCATTAGTGCTCATTGAAGGCACAAAAAGTTTTAAACCATCTCAAAGAAAGCATCAGTATTCACTTTCAGTGTACTGCCTTATGAATCCTTATGTTTATAACACTTCTCCACTGGAATAAATCTTATAGCTGATTATTACAGCAGTGGGCCTGGTGCCAAAAGCAATTCTGGGAACAGTGTTCAATCAATGTGTAAACTAGTAAAATGCCAGGAACTTTTGGAAGACCAAGAAGGGTGATTAGTTATTGAAGAATAAACAATAGTAAAACATGAGCATACTTTCTCAAACAGTGCAGAAAAGAATTTTCCATGAGTTAATATGAACATAGACCTAGTTATATTTTAGGATGTGGGTTCCACCAGATAATGTACATTTTGTTATACTGTTAGAGAACATTTTACTAGTATGAAGTATGTCATTTAGAGTTTAAAAGAAATAAACACTCCTATTATTCAAAGTAATATGTTTAGAATTCCACCATCAACATATAGTTTTATTTATAATTTAATGAGAAACTTGATATAGAAAAATAAAAACAGTAATAAATCGATGAAAGTAAACCACAGGAGCTGAAAACCTGGAATTATGATTCTAAACATTAAGCTAAACAGAATGTTAACATGGCATGTTGTACTATCTTTAAATGGAGAAAGAGCCCTCGGTATGTATAGCATATACGTGGACCATATTATTCAACATTCTGGAATATATTCCATTTGGATTTTAGAACATTTAAAAATTTTAATAAAATTCTTAATGGAAAAAATTATTGCACTAAGGCACAGGTTCATATTCTTCTGAGAATTAGGCTGGGAGCTGGAAACACCTACTTTGGGAGGGAAAAAGCAGCACTACCCAACCAGCTGTTCAGTCAAATTAATTCAATGGACAAAATCAACCTACTGCCAATGCAAGAAAGCATACATTTTTCTATCTTATGACTAATTGAAAATACTTTATTGTTATTATTTGCCATTTTGAAAATTATGTTAGCGTGCATAGTTTCACATTTAGATTTTCCAAAGGAAATTGTCATTTCTATTTTATATTTCTTTATTGCAACTCCACCTACACACGTACATGTGAAATGGGCCAGGGCCAATCTACTCAGTTGTAATCTTTAAAACGTATGTGCAAAATACTAAACAATGACTTAGCTTATGACAATAAATTTAAAAAATAAATACAAAAAATTGCAGAGATTAACCAATCATTCCATTTTTTATTATATCCTATGTTTAAGGCTTAATTTTCTATTATAGATATACACAGCACACATTATTGCGAGTGCATGCACACACACACACACACACACAAAGAAAGAAACATATAGTGCCCTCATTACTGTCAAAACAAATATTTTACCTATTTTTATGTAAGGGTTAATTTAGCAAAATAAGACATAAATCCTTTAAAATAAAAACGTGCCTAAAAAACATGAACTGTGCCAATATGTTACAAGAATCTAGTTGAGATTATTTAAAACTTCACGTAAATGACCTTCAGTGGTATATATATCATGGTGAGGTTTATGTACCACCATACATAATTCTGGAAAAGGTACAAAAGCAATATTTATGCACAGTAATATTTTAGAAACCAGCATATTAACTCAAAATTGCAGAACGATTTACAGTGAAGACTGTGTAAAATGTTTTCTGCCTTTCTAGAATTTGAGTATTGTCCTATTAGAAAAATTTGTTAATTCCTAATAAAAGTTCCCAACATTTGGGGATTTTTCTTGAATTCTATTGTATGTGTCAGATGTATGTCAGGTGTGCTGAGTGGGAAGAGAAGTCAACCAACATATGTTCATTCATAAGACACGTACATAAAAGCGAACATTTGCAGATGTTTTGATAATAGAAAGGTTCAAATCATTTGTCCTGAGGCAGTATTTGTAGTAACACTTTGATCAGTTTTATGGTGGTTAGACTATTTTCCCTGCAGAAATTACCACATGACCCCATAGGACAAGAGAAATATTATGTGAGAAAATTGGAAAACATCTGATTGGCAAGTTTTAGCAAGTGGACCAGAATGAACTGTATTTAATCTGATTTCAACTGCTTAATGTGATAAGCTTAATACGTGAGTCAAGAGATACCAATAGATAAACCCACTTAAGTCATAAAAATTGCTTAACTGCAACAATATTTATTGACCTTTAATTACTTTTCTTTAAAAAGTTGTAGTTTCTCACTTTCCTCATGGTTATTAACATTTGCAAGGTCTTTTATTATTTACATGCATACATAATTTATTTAAATCATTCAATAATCAGGGGCAGATATTCCTGTCCCCTTTTTAAAAATAAGAAACTGGTCTTTTTTAGGAATCATGATGTTTTTAAAGTCACAAAAGTAGCAAGTTACAAAGCTGGGACACAAATTAAAGTCATTCAAGTATACTGTTATCCATGTTAAAAATATTTTATCTATTGTTTTTAGAAAAGTACTTCAATGGGAATTTTAGGATTAATAATTGTAGTAAGAGTAGTAGTAGCAGCAGCCATAGTAATGATAATAATAGTAATAAAAAGAACAGAGAAACTGCATTTATCAATCATTTTTATGAACTTTTATATAGATTGTAATTTCCATTTTTGCAGGTGTAGCAGTGAGCTAAGAGTGAAAATACCTTGCCTGAGATTATAAACTTAGTAAGTAGTGGAGTTTAAATTTGAACTCTGAACTTCTGATGTTCACATTTGCACTCGGAGCCAAGCAAAAGTTAAATGTGGGTAACGCATCCACCTAGTGGAAGAGTTTGGGGGTAAATTTTTAAACAAGTATAATTTTTAAAGTTTTATGTTTTACAACATTAGACATTAGATTTCTCACCACCTGAAAAATGCTTTTCTGAATTCCTTCTCTCTTTGGATAAGTTAGAGAGTACTGGAAAATATAGAACTACATTACTTTTTTTTTTGTACTGTGACAGTTTTCATGATATTAATTTGTTGAAAAGATAATATAATAATATTTTCAATCTTCTTAGAACATGGAAAATTTTTATCATAGAGTTACACATTAGAAAATTAAGATTAGTTGTCACTATCACATATTCTGTAATAGCAAAATTTTTTCAAAAAATGAGCAATGCAGAATACTAAATAACGATATTCCCCATTGACCCACTCACTGATTCAGAATGTGAAAAGAGACAAAGTCACAGCTTCTACTGTCATCCCTCAACTCAGTATTTGGTTATCAGTTGATTTACCCTTTTGTCACATTTGATATATAGAAACAATTCTGTTCTTTGTAATAAATACTACTCTAACATATTCTGTTATTTCAGACAGAAAATGAGTTTTTATACTGGGAATATTTATTTAATTATTGAATTGCTCCCACCATTGCCCTGTGCAAGATTATTAAGCTCTTTATGTTTAACCGATATAGACAAAACTTATGTTTTAACACATGAAGAAGTAATTTTAACAACGTTTATTTAGACAAGGTTTTTTTCTCCCTCTGTTTGCCTGCTAAAGGCAAAACTCTCAGCCTTTTCTCCCGAGAGGTGTACACATTACAGTTTTTGTTGTCATTTTTAGAACAGTTTTGAAGAAGATTATTTTACTTATAATCTCGTATTATTTAAAAAATAAAATTTTATGCCCTATTATTTCAAGTTTTTTTTTTCATATTTTCAATATGAAAATACTTCATATTTTCTTTAGGTTGGGTTATTTCTTTTGGAAGTGCCTAAAATATTTATTTCTAAGCACAAATGAAGCTCAATTTTACAAGTAAAATCACAAGCAAAATGAGAAAATAAGGTAGGGGATAGTAAAAGCAGAATGACTGTAAATAAGCACCTAATTCAATTCAATTTCATTGTAAACAGATAAGCAAAAACCTCATTTTGTTTGCATCAAATTCCTTTGCCAGTTAGTTTGACTCTGTAGGAATCCCACCCCAGATCTTTTATTTAGTTATAAATACCTATCCTTAAGGCTTAAATCTTGTAAAACTTAGCATTATCTTTCTGTGCTGAAGATGATTTTACAAGATAAATAATGATAATCTTTATGTTGATAAAGGATTTTAACTATTTCTTTTAAAGGGTACTATGTTTATTAATATTATTTATTGTGTACAAATTTTATATGGAAGAGCCTTTTATCAAAATCATGTTACAGCCAGGATTTTTTAAACCTTCTTTCAAAAATCTAATTTTCCTGAATTATATTAGTTTCTTTCTGATTTTATCAACATGCAAAGATTAAAATTATGTTGGCTTATCTTACTTAAAAATGTTCATTTACTATGTGCCAACTGTAATTGAAAATAAAAAAATATATTTTTTTAAGTTCCTTTATATGTAGTTGCACCCTCCCAAATGATAATACTTAAGAAGCTTATACTATGTCTTTAAAATCTTTGAAAGACATAGCTGATTTAAATTTTTGTCTGATTTAAATCTTTGAAATCTTATTAATACTTTACATTTTCCTTCTGTTAAATGCTTCTATGAGGAGTTTGCTTTAGAAAGTCAAAATGATAATAATTAAATTAACGATCATTTTTAAAGGTGTATATATATATATCAGATATATATATATATATATATAGCCTCAGATATCAATATTTGAAAAAAATGTATTTGAGTAAGCTGGAGCATAGAGGAAACTGCAGCATTTAATTTGTTATGTTGGAGTTTGTCTAAATACCAGTGCAAAATCCTTTCTATGAAAATTGAAACACTTTTTATATTACTGAGCATGAAATTACTTCACAGTATTTTTATTAGTTGTGTTTTCCTTTTCTTTTCTTCTCTCTCTCTTTTTTTTTTTTTTTGTCTCTATGGTAAGAATGAAGGTGGTGACATCATTTTCAGGATTATAGAAAGAAGCACGGATACTTCGACCCGAACCATGTAATACAGCATATGCCTAATAAAAGCTGACATGATCACACGCTTAAAATTATATTCTAAATACTATTACATAAGTTCTCAAAAACCAGCTTTTGCTTGCACTCAGTAGGTGCTCAACTATACTTCTTTGTACAAGTTGTAAAAAAATGAATTAATGTGGCTTTAGAACAGGTGAGCTTCTGAAGCTACAAAAGCATTAACTCAGTGAAATTCATATCAGGATAAGAAGATATTCACGATCTTTATTCAGGTTTAAGTTATAGAGTAGAAAATACTGTGGTACTATTTGCTATGCTGTAAGTCTTAGGCAGAATTTTTCCATAAAAGTCAAAAATTCAACCAATTATCGAAGTTTCTTTTTCTATAATAGTTGTGATAACTTTGACCAATCAATCCAAGATTAGCACTTTAAAGATGCACATTATGGTCTTTAAAATATTCATAAACAACTTTCTCCTGTCTCCTCATTTCTATAGGAAAAATCTGTTTCTTCTGACTGTTTTCATTCCCTTTGGGAGATTTATCAAGTTACCATATATTTACTTGTTAAATATGAAGATATTGACTTGTCAAAAATAAAGTTGAGCCCTTGGTTCTGTTTAGTTTAACATTGTTAGAAAGGAAACAATTAGGACAGGCATTACAACATTGTGTCACTGGCACCAAGTCCAATAATCAGCAAAATGGGGACATTAAAAAGAATCAGCAGCACATTTATCAGACTTTAAAAATAATACAAAGGTAGAAAGAAAAATAGATCAAAGCAGAAAGCCGAAAAATTTAAAGTAAAACAATTTAAGTTTTATTGTTGGTTGAAAATGAAGAGGAGAGTTATTTTGTCTTGCTCTGTGCAGCTCAGACTTCCTGAAGCATCCATAGTTCATCAGGAGCCCTCAAAACTTGAACATAGACAAAAGGAGAGTGACTAAAATAGTGAGGATCTTAGAAAGGTTCTAATTTGAGAAATGACTGAAGATGTTGGGATGTTTAATTTGAAGGACTGTAGGAATTTGAAAGCTGTCTTCAAATAACAACTGGAATTATGGAAGTGCATTCTTATTGGCCCTTATATTACACTTGAGAAAGCTGCAGCACAGAGATGAAGTAACTTGCCTAAGGTCACAGCTAGTATTATAGTGCAATTCTCCTCTTTTTAAAATAGTACCTTAAATTAAAAAAAAAAAAATTGCTAGGAAGCAATTTCCACACTAAGAATGAAGAAATAAATTTCTGGTGAATCTGTGTCACAATATACTTTGCTTTGTGTACCTAGACTGTGGTCTTTCTCTCAAGCATCACCTATTAAATTTCACCTTATTTTACTTTGTTTTTGAACTTATAACTCATACGTAAGTTCTTCTCAATAAATATTTGTGAAATCACTCATGTTTTTGTTGCCTTATATAGTTAGAATTTACATTACAGATGTGTTTTACTGATTCAAAAAATAATATAGTAATTTTATACACATAAATAGCCTTCAAACACATGGCCTCAATAGCCTACATTCTCCTTTGGGGGATGAATTAAGGTATAAAGTGGACAGATGAGAATTTAACAGTGTAATAAAAGCAGCATTGCTCTATTTAAAGAGAAGTTAAGGGGGCAAAAGCCTTGGCTCTGGGTAATTCTGAGCTTCACCAAATCAGTTCTAGAATCACCAATAAGTCAATGTTGCCCCAAGAAAAAACACAGTCAGTTAATCTAGGTAAATGCCTATTTATTTTGTTGCCATGGCTTAAAAAAGAAGGAGAAGGAGAGAAGGAGGAGACAAGAAAGAAAACTAACAGTCATTCTTCTCCAGAGAATGTTAATTTTTTAGTCTGATATAAACATAATTACCTGGCAGTTCCTGGAAAACAAAAACAAGGCATTAGAAAGAATTAAAGAATTAAAATATATTGATAATAAGTACACACTGCTATATTGACCCAACGATGGTTAAGATATCAAAGACGCATGCTTCAAAAGGGTATTATTTTGTAATTAAAAAGAACTGCAGAAAAAGAAACTCATGACATGATAATTACACCGTGCATTTGGTATAGTTGTCAGTGGAAATGCCATTTAAGGAAAATAATACCATGCAAAAAGAAGTTAACATGAGAAAAAAAAAAACTGAAAAGGAACTTAACTGTTGATACAAGTAGGATCAATTATACATGTCTGGAAGGCAACAGTAATTTATGATGAATTTTTAAATACTAGACACTGGAAATATTGGTTTCTTGCTCAACATCTTTTCATGGGAGTACAAAGTTCATCATTTCCCATATTTATCAGCACCAACCTTCTCTTACCAGAACTCCTAAATTTTATCTTATTTGAGAGTGCTATTCCCTCATTGATATTAGATACAACAGTGCCCTCATCAAGTGAAGGGACATAGTACTATTTATATTTTTAAGGGTGCAAATACGTGATTTGACCAACCAGTAGGGAAAAATAACTCAAAAGCCACTCTTGGCATCCATCAAGGCAAAAATTCTTTTACTCTTTCAGCTTTCTTCCAGCTGGGTGGGCATCCCCTTCCTGAAAAGTAATTGCTACAAATTCAAAAAGAATGAGTGGTTTGGACCAACCTATGTCTAGTCTTTTTGATGATTTTGAGATTAAGCCAAAATATCTTTATTGAGGAAAAACATTAAGAATTATAAACAGCTAGCCATATATGCTGACAGTTCTAACTGATCATTTGACACTGCATTAAAATTATTAGAAATTTGATTGGGGCATTCCAGGAATTCAGTAATAATTTTACACAGTCCAATACTCATATTTATTCCTGACTTTACATCAAGCCACAATATAGAGATAAACTTTCACTCCATCTAAACAGAGAATGTATTTTAACCTATCCTAAGTCCTCATGTCTCCAAGAGTAAAATCTTTGTATTTAGGAACAGTGATTCAGAGTATCTCTGGTTATAAGACAGACCTCATGGAAGACAGGTTGTTTTTAGAGGTGGAATTAAGGTCACTTATACACTGGAAAAATTTAATTCTGTCAGCCTAAGTCCTACTCTTTGGAAGACTTAAATGGCAAATCTTCCAAATCAAGCCAATTCAATAAATATATGAGTGCTTTCTCCATGTCAGACCTTATTGGGGAGCCAAAAGGTTAAGACAAGAATGACAAGTACTCAGTGTGGAACCAGCATGCTCCCTTTAGCATCCTCCCACACTGGGTGCAACCACTTAGTTCCTCCTTATGCTTTCAGTTCTCAACACAAATGTCACCATCACGTAGAGGATTTCTCTCCCATTCCACAAACGGCAGGACCTTCATCCCTGCTTTCCTCAAGTACATCTCTCATAGTTGTGACATTATCATTTGTGTGCTCATTAGATATTTTGTTGATTATTCATTAGCTGTCTTCCCTCACAGGCTACACTTTCCAACAGGGCAGTTCTTTTCAACCTGTACTCTGAGCAACTGGCACAGAGCTAGCAATCAATAAATATTTACCAAGGAAGAAAAGGAAGGTTGGGAGGGGGGAAGAAAGAGAGTGAGGGATTAATAAAGTCAAGAAGATCACCTACAACATTAATTCAGTATCTAGGCAGCACATTATGACTGTATCCAAAGATACCTTATTGGGAGAAAAAAAGACTCCTAAAATGTCCTTCACCAAATTTTATAAAATTCTTTCTAAAATATAATTCAGTATAGTCCATATCTACTTATACTCTTGCCCAAAGATGCCAAAACTTTTGTTATTAAGTAATGAATGCTTTCTTAGGAGAAAATGCCTTTACTATGCTTTTTATCATGTTTTTCTGATGACTAAAGTAATAAATGTTCAAGGTAAAACATTTGGGAAATACATAAAAATAAGAAGATGAAAATTAAAATAATCCATAAATATAACACCAGAAAGTTACTTTTAATACACTGGCATAAATTTTCAGGTTTTTTATCTATGCTCATCTATGTCATATTCCTATTGAGATTGTGTGGTGTATATGCAATATTATCTTGTTGTTTTTCTACTTAACATGACATAATTTTCCATGTTACTTAATCACACTTCTATTATTATACACTATTAGTATCTTTTCCTTTTTTCACTATTATAAGTACTATAATGAACCTATTACACTGATAATGTTGAATACAATAAAAATATTTCCATCAAATTAGGATTCTATTATCATTATGTGTATACATCAGGTTGAAGTGACTGTACATAACCTCAATTTTCAACTTTTCATAAGAAAATTAAGTATCAAGAAAAAGAAATTAATAACCAAAACCAGAAAAGTTTTGCCTAGAATAACATGTGTTTTCTCAAATGTAAACATAATTTGCATTTGGTCTCTGCAAATACTCATTTTACTCAAAAATACAATTCAATATTTAGTGAAAAGTAATCTTGGTGTGTGATTTGAAGATACAATTTTATTTTCATTTTAATTATTTTTCTGTTTTAGATGAGGCTTATTGTGTGGGCAAGGAACAACTAAAGAAGTGAAAATGTGAAGTGTAATAGAGTTTCCCTTGTTACAGGCGCAGATACACACAATTGTCCCTTTAGAAGAATTTTTCCAGGGGATCTATATATAGTCCGTCTGCTTTCCCCCAGTCAGTCAGAACACCAAACCATCGCACTCTCAAATGGCCAATTTTTTTTTTTTTTTTGCTTGCAAATTTTCACTAAAGTCCATTTTGTAGCCTGAGCTGATAAGCCACTATGAAGATTTTAAGTAAATTGCGAGTTCATGAAAGGTCTAAAGGCATCTTTGAAATGCATAAACCAGAATGCTCATGTATGAAATGGAGACTGAAGCTAGCCAAAAACCTTCCAGAACTGGCTAGCATTTTTAACCCCAGCTGGTCAAATAGAACAAGAATTTGTCTGTGGTATTCAGGGAGAATAAAATACAAATAGTTTATATTACATTAGGGTACCGTAGATAAGTTTCTCTGATCGTGCCTTTCATATGTATTGCAGCTGTGTAGTAAAGACAGGTACAAATAAACCTGGGATACGCATGTGTATAGCTTCCTTGTTCTGTTTATTTGGATGAACTTTGGGGCCCCTGAACCCTTCGGAAGCTGCAGTATCCTGCTTTTACTTAAAATCAGTGTATCTCTAGGTCATGAAAAGCAGGCTATGCTTGTCCTTGGAAGTTGTCTAGTTTCTAGAAAGAACAATTTTAGAGAATGCCAAAGTACCAATCTCAGTGATTAACAGGGAAACCAGATTTGAAAAGCAGCGAAAGCTCACCAGGGTTTGAGTCTCTGAAGAGTTTCTCCACAAATGTTCAGTAAAAAGCTCTATGCATGTATCATTCTGCATCTTGTGTAACAGCAAAAACTAAAAGAAGTTATGTGGGAAATATTTTCCTTCATTATAATGACATTTCCCCCTTCATGTTCATTACTAAAAAGTTGGACGTTAATCACTGAAACCCTTAACCCCAAACTTTTTGCTTTTAGTTGCAATAATTAATTTCACTGAAACATCACACATAAAGAACGGGGGGTGGGGGAAGGCAACTGAATAATCACAGTCATATTTAGTTTCCCAAATACCTCTGTAACCTAATTAGTTTTTCATTAATGTGTTCTGTGGAATCTTTTTAAAAGACTAGAAATGTCCTTATCTCTATAGAGTTTTACGTTGATTGCCGAAGGTGATTTCTCCGACGAATCCCACACATTAGCAGGAAACAATTTGTCTTTGTGTCAGAAGGAACTCCTTGAACAACTTGGGGTGAGGCCATAGAACAGCAGCACATGTTTGCCTGAAGTCTTACCTGGAGATATGGCTGGGCTTATGTTACACAGGCTTCAGCTGTATAAATACACCGTGCCATCTGCACATGGCAGGGGAATTGAGCCGGTAGAAGCTCAAGACCTGTGTCAGTGTTTTCACAGAAGGACTGTTTATGAACAGATGTTATGTGGTGTTTTTCACAGAAAATGGACTCTGGAGAGAGAAAATGTCTATCAATTACTGAGGTATTATGTATAACAGCAATTTTTAACCTTGAGAATGATACTTTTAAAGTTCTCAGTAAAATATTTTCAACTGTGACCACTTTCTTTGTCTCAAGTAAGACTCAACCTTGTGTCATATGCAAACTACCCACTGTAATGGTCTTTAGAGACCTCTTAGTTTGGCAAGATTGCATTCTCTCTGAAAGAAGATACACTCGACGCTAAGTTGCTTTCATGATTGGAAAACCTTTCCATCTATATACAAACTGCTGCCATCTTTTCCTTTTTATTTTCTGATAGAAAAAAAAATGAAAATAAAACTGTAGAGTTGAATGGCCATTCAGGTTTTCTTTTTATCAATTTTTCAGCATTTTCCATGCTTTTGTAGGAAGACATTTAAGTTGTTCTAAATGTTAATTATGCCCAGACAGTTAAGCATTCAGAGTTCTACAGAATGAATTTATTTTCTATCACGTGCCTCCAGTATTAAATCTAAGACATACACCGTGAGAGGACAGTCCAGAGTGCTTCAGACACAGTGTGCCAGAGAAAGAATTATCTCCGACAGCAACACCAAAGCATCAAGGCCCCTTCGTGACCTGTTGACAGACACCATGTTTTGCATAATATATATATTTTCATTTTCCCTTAGCTTTCTTATTATTTATTCAATAAATCCTTTTTTCTTGCTGACAGCAGTTGTATTTATAAAGCTAAATCCAACACAGCAAAATGTTCATCACTTTATAAACTAAATGCTAATGTTTTATTTATGTGCAATGAAGAGAGAAAAAAAAGAACTGAATTGATGTTTACCTAACAAGCAGCACAAAAGTGCAGCACCATAATAGTGGAGTTCATAAGCATTCTGGCTTGTAATTTTGGGTGTCAACATTTGAATTGCAGAAAGAGTTTATGCAGACATAGCACGTACACAAGCGCAGTTTAGATCCACATCTATAAAAATAACATCTGTTTAAGCATACATTACATTTAAAAATAACTGTACAGTGATCAGCTGGTTAAGTACAGTTAACCAGATGTCGTTTTAAAGGGCCAGATGGAACTATGAAACTAAGATTGAAAAATTAAAAAATACTGTGAAAGGTCAAACCAATTAAGCAACCTGTTTTGTTGGCATGTAACAGTTAAAAGTAAGTTAAACTACTTAAGGAGTGAACGACATGAAGATGTACTAGTTAAAGCCAGGTCCTCCCCTCTGGAGACAAAGAAGAATCCAGGCTGCAACTGCTCATTTACTGGAATCCAAAAGAACTCAGGCCAACGTCGGAAATAGTGAGTTTTCCTTCATGTGATTCAGAAGTGTCTGGGCTATCTTTAAAGTGTATGTTTTCTAACAAAAATTAAACTTCTGTTACAAAGTTACAGGATCCAGTTAGATCTTCCAAAGTATAAACTATGCCCAGGTTAACCATTTTAATGGTCAATCAGACTAAACATGTTAATATATGACCTAAGTAATAAATCTGAGCCTTAAGAGTGGGCAATCTGATACTTTTCTAGAGAGTTCAAATGCATTATTTTTTCTTTTCTCAAGCTGGATATTACAAACAAGGAAAAGATGAGGCAAATATTTATGGAATATCCGTAAGGAGGTAGTTTTGTCACAAACATGTTCACATATATCAGGGGTCACATCTAGAGGCTCCCAAGGCTTATGTGGCCTGCAAATGTGTTTTGTTTGTCTTGCATAGTGCTTTAAATATGAATTAATTGCCAACAACTAAAAATTGGGAGGCTTTACATAAAGTCTGGAGTTCTAGTTTCCCAGGAAATCTGGCAACACTAGGTACCCATTTTTTTCTATTGCAAAAACTGGCTGGAGCCAAATAAAAATAGCTGCCCATGTAGAGGGATAGAAAGTCTCAAGATTATTACAGGCTCTACAAATCAGACTCTTTTAGTTGCCATGTACTGTATTATACCTAGCGCATTTTACTCATTTATGTTACCTGCCCTGCTCTTGTTTGAGTTTTCAATCCTAATATTCATCATCTCCTTTAATTCCCACAATATGTCTTATGAAGTGATTATTGTTTTGTTATTACTATTTTATAGAAAACTAGGGACAAAAGAATCCTGTTGACTCCCTTGAGTCATACAGTTGGTAACCAACAGAGGCAGTAATCAAAATTGAGTTTCTTGATTCTAATAGTCTTTCTAAAACATGGTAAGTCTTCATGCAGCCACACATTGAAATGCTAACCCTTGATCCTTCACATGGCAATAGCGCCATCCATCTGAAATGAAATAAATTGGTGTGTTAAGAAATAGTTATTGTACCCCCACAATAGACAGTCTAGACTTGTATCCTATCCACAGATGACTGACTATTTCTCTGGGAGTCAAAATATCGAAACTTCTATCTAAGAGCACAAGAATGCCGAAGGGATTCCACTCACCAGTGCATGTCACTCTTGCCTTTACCTGCCTAGGATGCTAGAGGTGAGAAGGAATCTGAGGCTGCATTTGAGATGGGTGTGGGGGAGCTGTAGCTAAGAAGAGAGAAAATGGTGACCTATAGAATGTACATTTTTTAAATCAGTGAATTGATCAAGATACTTTTTTCACCTTTTTGGCAATATAAACATCTCTTGGAAGGAATTTCTACTTATACTTCCTCCTTTAGTGTTCCCCTTACTTACATTTTTTTCTATAGTAAACTAATTTTTTTTAAAAAAGAACTAATATCAGCAAAACGAGCTTTATTTTCTATCTAAATATTTAAATTATAAGACTTTTTTTTGTCTTTTGGATTTGCTACTTACTTAAGTTTTAAAAGAAAACTACCAAATACAAAATTTTTATTAAGAGAGGGAGCAATAGATCATTGTATAGTTGTACCACTAACCAGAAGGAAGTCAACTACGTCTTTGTTTAGGAATCCAGTTGAAGAGGTAATATTCAGAGTAGTTTGGAGTCACTGTCATCTCATTTAAACATAATTATCATTTTCCTGTAGGTAAAGTGTCTTATATGGTAGAGAAAGGATAGAAAAAAAATTTTACGGGAAAGACAAATTATGAGGACTGAAAATGAAAGTTTCCACCTAACCTTTCTTCCACCTGGAATAGAATCCATGAAAAGAAGTTCAATGGAAATAATGCTCAATAGTCTTTTTAAAAACCTCTAGAAACCTATGTTAACAGGACATGCTTGTGGTATCGACAGTTTAGTAAGGAACCAGTATTATTGGATGCAGTTCAAATGCAACAAGAATATTCCAGAAGACGCTATACCAGGCATTTTAAATATCATGAGTAAGTGATGGGTGGTGGTGAATATCTTGGGGTCAGTGCTGGAAAGAATTGATTCAGTAACCATCCAGTAGTAGCCATTCCTTGCCAAGAAAGAAAGAAAGAAAGAAAAAAAAAACGGGACATGGGGGAATAAAAAAAAAAAGTGGGTTTGAAAAAATAGAAGAAAGAGAAGAAATTAGAAAGGGCTAGTTAGAAAGAGGAGCAGAAAATCTGCAATGAAACTTCACCAATACCAAGGGCCTCCTATTCTGAATCCACTCCCTCCTCCTAAGTTAAATGAACTGTGAAAAGACCCAAACCAAAGCTGCAGCGACTGAGCCAACAATAACTTGGGAACTTAGAGCAGATGGCTCCACCTCTCCATCTGATTACAGCACATCCATAACCTCCCCTCAGCTCACTCCCGCAGCAGCAGAGACAGGCATGAGAACGGCTGACACTCAAAAGAGGAGGCAGGAAAAGACACAGCTTGGCTTCAGGGCTCAGGCTGTGTTTCTAGGCCTGAATAATGCCTGTGTTGACCACTCAGTTTTCTGATTTCAAGACAGACTAGAAGCAAGCTGCCTTTCTAAAACTCATCACTTACTGGTGAGCCATCAAACATGAATAAGTGGCCCATGGAAAGTTCTAGTTTTAGCTGAAACATATATCGCATATTCTTCAGGCTGTATAAAGTAAAATCTAGTGAAGGTGAAAACACGTACATTTCTTACATGTCATGAACCATTGTACTATTGTTCTAATTATTAGGGGTGATTTTCTTACAAAAAGATGCATAATGTCTCATATATAAGGGGAAAGACAGTCTTCTGTTTGAATCGTTATTGGGGCACTGGTTAAAAATCCTGTTGCCTTTCCAGCCCCGTGCAATGTCAGTAGCACAAATCTGCTATAACAGCGGTCCCCAATCCCAGGCTGCACAACAGGAGGTGAGCGGCAGGTGAGCAAGTGAAGCTTCACCTGCATTTGAGCCGCTCCCCAGTGCTGGCATCACTACCTCAGCTCCACCTCAGATCATGGGGCATTAGATTCTCATAGGAGCACCAGTCCCTGGTGCCAAAAATGTCGCAAACCACTATGCTATAAGATTGGTGTGGGACATAGCCAGCAGGCTGGTGAGGCTGGAGAGCCAAAAGTTTTAATTAAGTAGTAGTGAGTGAGCCCTTGATTTCACCTGGAATGCTGAGTGTTGGAAGTTAGGTTCCTGTTACTTATCTAAAGGCAACATTCTATTGACTAACTGAAAATACTTTCCCTATCAGGGAAATGGAGAGGATCTGCAGACAGAAAAGAACCATAATAAAAAAGTCAGATATATAAGGTTGTTGAGACCAGGGACTGAAAAGAAAATAAGTTAGAAAATACAAAGAGGAAATCTAAATGAGTGAAGCAAGCCTGGTATAAATTAATCAACAACGTGAATAAGGCAATAAATGACAACTGATTCTCACTTCACGTCAAGGGCTGGCTTTAAGGATTAATGGAGCTGTTACTCGACAGATAATAAAGGGGATTCTCTCTCTAAATTGTATGACCGTTACAGTTCCAACCAGTGGGTGCAATGTTACAAGATCCTCTGCTTTCTCAGAAGACAGAATCTGGATTAGTGTACCCAATCTCCTGAATTTTAACTATGGCCAACTAATTCTCTATATTTTTTAAATTCAATACTGGTCAGAAAAACAAATACATCTACACGCTAAATGCAGTTTAGAAGCTGTGAATTGGGGACTTCTGGTCACATTTAAGATATTTACCTCTCAATGTATATATAAAAATATAAGAGAACACAACCCAAACACAGCTTCAAGTTTCAATTTCCAAATATCAGTGGCTACTCGGCCTTGGGCAATTTGTTCACGAAAGTTTCTGCCTCATCTATGAAAGCAATTATCTGTGTGGTACACTGTCAGGGTGACTTAAAAATCCTCCACCCCAATGTTCTGCAATGTCAGATATTCTTTTAAAGTCCTTTATTCTAAGAACAAGGCGCTTAAAAGTAAATATTCCTAGGAAAGATAATAAGTCAACTTAAATATTCACTGAGTTGCAAATATCTAACAAAAACATAAAAGTGGTTTTAGTAGGAAGAAGAGATATAATCGGTGGCTGGAGGTGGGAGAATGTGACACCAGAGAAGTATAAAAAGGGACTTTGGGAGCCCTGAAATTAAACCAAATTTATATTCACAAGATACCATAAAGTGTTAATACAGAATACTAATTCCCTGTGAATAACTGTCCAGGAAAATAAAATTTGAGAGGTAGTTTAAGTGAATATTGTTATTGTGGAACTTTTTAGAACATTTGATTTTGCTTATTTGCATTGAAATTTATAAAAGGAGCTATAACATGCTATATTCTCATACCTTAGACCAAAGAACATTTTTTTCTTTTTAGGGGCTAGAGGCTCACAATACATTTCTTAAATCTTCAGAAACATGAATCTATAGTAAGGAAGTTGTAATGACTTTACTCACTTCCAGACTCAAAACTTATTTTCTCTCCATGTGTTATTTTTTGGGAGGATTTCTACTTTTCTGTCTGTTGGGCAGGGGTGGGGGGGGGGAAGCATGCATTAGATATTTTGGTTTTGTTCTTTCCAAGTATCTGGAATCAGCATCAATATAAATTTCACAAGTGCAAAATTTTCAGTCAGTCATGTCTCTAAACTTCAGTGCTAATAAGAAATGCCTTTATTTTTTATGGTTTTTAAAAAATCTTATTTTACCAAGTGTACACTTACTGGATTAAAATAATAATATTTCTAAAAATAATAACTTATACCTAAGCCTTGAGCTGGGGCTCAAAACACATTGCCTTTTCCAGGCCTCCCACAAATTAAGACAGGACTTATAAATTCTGACAATATAAATTTGAATTCCTTCTAAAAAAAAATCAGTATTATTTTTCACTGCTGGTTTTTATACAAAGAAAGTTCCTGGTCACAAGAGAGTACAATAAATGTTTTAAAATTTGGACATCTGACATAGAGGCCAATATGGACTTCAGGCTTCATTTTAAACATGATTACCAATGAATATCTTAATGGGCTTGAATGTTAAATATTATGATCATAATTTTGTTTAAGATTCCTAGAACTTATATTACTGGCATCCACGTCTTAATTTTTTCCCTTTGATTTAACTGATCTTTAAGTAAAAAACATTGAGTAAAATAATTTTCAGAAACATGGTCAGAATTTTTTGTCTCTAATCTTATAGCTTTTAATAAATAGACTTCTAGTGCCTCTGTTGTGTTTACTGTATTTTTTAAATTTTATTTGATGTGTCTATACTTATTTAAGTTATTCATTAATTCATGAGTTCCTGACATTTGTTCATACTTGTATTTTTCTTTCTTTATTTTGCAAATGTGAGGCTTTCTGTTTTTAAAAATAGATTGTGTGAGAGATGTGTTTGAAAGATATTTCATTAAAGTAACTTGTTTAGTTTTCTATTTGTTTGGTTTAGCATACTCCCCTCTCCAGTAAAAAGAAGCCGAATTATGTGAGCTTTTTATTAGGTTTAGTGTCATTGTAATCTTTTTCTTTCAATCATAATTTTTCCATAGACATGAAAGATTTCGGCAAAACATTCTGAACAGAGAGCTCACTGTAAAACACGGATAGCTTTTTCAAAACCTAAAACAGTAAGAGTATCCTGAGAATAGAACAAAAGAAATTAAAACACTAGATATGCCACAGTTGTCTCATGCAGCAGTTAGAAATTTAATTATTTTATCTCGTAGAATAATGTGCCCTTCAGAAATCATTTTGGACTAGATGTTTCAAACCAATGATCTGTAGTTAATTATCTTTAATAACTGTTGCACATTATGGTTAGATCTATGTTTTTGCTAAACCAATTAATAATATCTTCATTAGTATAAAGACAAGGTAGCAGAATCCTTTCATTTTTCACATTGAAAGAGTAGATATTTTAAACACTGTAATTTACTTTAGCCATACATTCCCAATGATATGACTAATTAATGAAACTTCAAAGACATAACTTCCAAAAAGCTACTTATTCTAAAGTCATTGTTGAACATTTAATGACATTAGGTTGGGGGCATTGCTGACACCCTAACTACCGATGTTCTGGAATTGACTAAACCCATTTAAACTACCAAAACGTTTAATATTTAAAAAGAAGAAGAAGAAAAAAAACAAAAAAGAAAAAGAAAAAGAAAATTAATCGAATATTATCTCTTTAGAAGACCTGTTGATTATAAAAGAAAAAATTAAAAATGGATGGCCTGTCTTTCTCTTCAGCGGGAGTAATGACCACATGGCAAATATTTCCTTTTTTAGTTAAAAACACTAGTGGGCCGCTAGGACATCTGCTGATTTTAGGAAAAGCGGGCTGACTGACAGTGGTAGTGGTTAACCTCAGCTCAGGCTGACCTTTCCCTTCCCTTTGAAGTCCTGTCTAAACTCACACAGGGGCGGGCACAGCAGCGAAACGTTCCCTGCCACAGTTCTCTTAGGTCGATTCCTTTAATCTGACCTTGCTGTCACAGAATCTGATCAGATGCACAGAGCGTTTAAATCAATTATTAAGAAGGGTGGGGCTAAATTCTAGTATTCATTGAATTGTTGGCTACTTGCAGGCAGAATTTAGCAGGGGTTGTGGGATGGAGGGAAGAATACCACAGATCATTAGTTTGGGTTTCCTCGGAGCATTTCAGTCCCACAGCGATTTCAAAGTATGAAGCATAATTTTGAACTATTATTTAACACATATTTTAATATACCTAAGAGGGTCTGGTAAGAGTGAGTTTTTGTTGGGAGAATCTAAGACAGCAAAAACAATTTCTTTATTCCTCTACTTTAAAAAAAAAAAATTACTTGAGGTGACTTATAGAAATGTGCTCATTAAAAGTAAATAAAGAGAAAACAGGCAAAAAATGAAAGTAAACTTACTGTAAGTTAATTCTAGGTTTATTAGGCTATTGAATGCATATTAAATGTTATTTACAACAGCAGAGATGGGCCTGAAGTTGACACTGTGATGCCTAGCAGGCAAAGTAAAGAAGGAATTGCATCTTAGAAAGCTAATTCATCGGAATACTAGGACGTCTTGTTTTTTTTTTTTTTTCTGTATAATCAGGCACAATATGTTAGATTTTCTGTCAATAACTCGAAGAACAATATTATTGAATTAAGAGTAAGATTTCTATTCTTTGGGGGCATATATTCCTCTTTTGTCTCTTGCTAGGGGCATATAAGTTCTCTCATTATTCCATGTACTGAGTGGCATAGACTTCTTGAAAGATGCAATTAGAAAATCAGTCATTCAATAATTCTTTTATGTCATATGACCAGACTCTTAGGGCTATAATATGGGATGGGGGATATATTTAAAAGAAGACAATTTAGTGAAGATAATTTAAAGGCTGAAAATCAGTTGGCTTTAGTTCTGGCTATCTCCAAAAGAACTTCCATAAATCCCTTATGCATTCTTAATTTGGCAATAACTGGACTACTTAGATAGTCTCTGAAGCAAAGCACATTAGGCACAAAACTGTCTAATTCCATAAACAGTTTGGTGAAATGAGTTGTCAGAATGAATCCACTTGTTGTTCTGGTAGTTGAAGGCATTAAGTCAAGAGTCCTTTTGGCCACCTTGAAGCAAATAAGGAGAAAGAAATAGGGTTCTACTGCAAGAATGAAAACATTCTACTTATGATCTATAGACATGTTGAAAGCCATTTCCTATACAGCAGCCAGAATGACCACATAAAATTCAGATCTGTTCATGTCACCTCCAAATTAAAACCCAACAATAGCTTCTCATTACCTATAAGATAAAATACCAATACTTGACATTAATTTCAAGGCTCTCCAAGATCTCTTATACCACTCTAGGACCAATACTGGCATGAACATCCTGCCATGTGTTCTCTAATCTGTGCACTGCTCTGTCAACCCCATCTTGAATCCATCTTGAATCCTGCTCTCTCTCAACTCAGAAACTTGACCCAGGTATTCTTATTCAGCCATCTGATCCCACCTTAAAAGCCAGTTCCTCAGGAATATTTTCTCTGACCACTTATCCCACAGACTAGTTTAGATCCATTTTTTGTATGTTCTCATGGATCTCTTTGCTAATTATTCTACTTAAAAAATATATATTTCTCAAACTTGTAATTAATTATTCCTGACCTACACCTGACATTATTTCTATGAGGGTAGACACTATGTTGATTTCCACAACTGCAGGGCCTCAAACAATGCCTGGCACATAGTAGGACTCAATGAACATTCAATAAAGTAATGAGTGTCCTCACTAGGGACTCTGTAAGCTACACTGAAACACTGTTGAATAGAGGGACATAATGAAGTTGTATTTCAGTGGACTTAATTTATGAACTTTGGATAAGATAATGTACATGTTATTGTATCAGGAATAAAAATAAACTATGGCATGACTTTCTTTCAGCACATTACTATAATCCCAACGAATCAAGGTACATCATCAATCTGAACATTCCAAAGACCCTTCTCCACAAGCTGAAAGCTGCAAATGGAAGAAAGAAAAAAAAACGTGCATTACTAAATGAAAAACACAAATCATGACTTTCCTTAGCATTCTGGTCATTCACTAGTCATTTCAGAAAAAAGGACATCCTCAAGTGATGAGGTATTGTGCTTCTCCCCTGCTCTATTCTACAACTGCTTTGTGAAAAATTACAATAAAAAAAGTCGCTATACATTTGCAAATAGCTTTTAAAACCAGAGCTCTCTCCTGGGAATATGATCCTAATAGGATAGAGACAAGGCTAAGTTGCTGAATGCTGCTGGTCATTATTCTTTTGTTTCAACTCAAAGAAAACATGCACAAATCTCATAACTAGACTCCCGGGCATGTGTTTTTGCTTACTGCCTAATGTGGTTCTAATAACGCAAACATTCCAGCTAAGTAATGATGACACATCTACAGCTATAGATTTTAGAAGCTTGCGCAAGGGAAACATTTTGTGAAACACAAAGGAAAAATACAATAAATGTTTAATTGAAATTTTCTTGTTGCCTTCATATTTAAACACATTCTGGCCTGCGTTAGCATGGAAAAAGAAAAAAAATAGAGTCTGAAGAAATATGAACTAAAGAGGAATTCTAGAACTATGTGTTTCAGAATTAACCTTGAGATGTACTTGATTCAGAGTCCCACCTTTGTGGATACACATTGATGGATTGGAGAATAAATTTCTTTGGAATTCTCTTTAACTGTCTCATTCATTACTGTGTCTCAAACGTATCAATGATATATTCCTTGTTTAAAAATAGGAAAATGTTCTTACTCTGTTTCTTCTTGTTTTTGTTTAATTTAATAATTTTAAAGAGAGTGAGATGTCAGCACTACCATATGAGACTCCATCATATAAAGGGAGAATATTAGATAATAGTTGGTTGCATTTCTCCCTTCAGCCAAACAGCTCTGATGGTTTACCTTTACCTCTCTCATTCGCAGCTGTGTGGTTTGGGGGAGCGCTTATGCCTGCCAATATTTCCACCAGGATAGAGTGTTTGGTAAAAGGTTGACCATGTAGCCCTGTTGGACCCATGAGACCTGACTTATAGACATTGTTGCTTCCCACAGTGGAGCCTTGCCTGAAGATGATGTCACTATGTGGAAGAAAGGAGAGCTGAGAGAATAGCAAAACAGGGCATGATAACATCTAGATCAAACCTCACCTGAAACCAGGGTCAATTTTGAATTTCCAGTTATTTGAACCTATAGATTACTTTTTTATTTAATCTCGCCTGAGTTAATTTGCTTATATTTGCAATCAAAGATTCCTAAATGATACAAGAAAAATATACTCCAAAATTATTTACACAGTACAACCCTTAAACTGTGAAACAAGACTTTCAAGAGCTAACTGCATTCTTTTCCCAATCCAACGTACACCCTAATTCTCTGGTCCCACAGAAATATTCACCCATCTATGTCTTTGTATGTGAAGGTCTCTGTGTCCAGCAGCCTTCTTATCCTTGAAGATCTAAACCAAGTAACCACTTCTGACATGATATTGTCATCAACCTTCTCTCATACCTTGCCTTGCTGGGTTACCATGGAACCTTGTCAATACCATTAGGATGATACTTTAACATGATCACTGAATTGTTTACACATTTCCTGCTCTCCCTGACCTGTTATAATAATTGTCATTATACATGGAGCAACTACTTTTTGGCCAGCAACATTACATACTCTCTGTTAAATGTCTGAATAAACCTGTTTGTACAGGAGAGAAAACTAGGACAAATAGCTTCTAACTCTCTCAGGAATAGAAAATCACAGAACCACTTGAACTTCACATGATTCTAAAGTTACCTCTTTTCTCCCTGTATCATGAAGGACTGGTCCTACGCAATTTTGTATTTCTAAAACTTGTGTCTAAACCATAAGCTCCAACAATGCAGTTACAATTCTAGGTGCGGCAATATTGTGCCCCTGATCCAGGTACTGTACCCAGCACAGAAAATAAATACAAATAAATAAATAAATAAATAAACAAACAAATAAATAAATAGCTATTAATTTAATTAACAAGTGAATAATAAACAGATTTAGCTCTCATTTAATACTTGCTTAGACATTTTTGGACAATCTTTGGTTATTAGCAGCAGCACAACTCAAAAACATTGCTAACTACTGAAAAAACAGGTGACGCTGGATACCCAGAGATATTTAGAGGAAGTAGAGAGGCACTCAGAGTCATTGATGCTGTGTGACCGTGGCTAGTTTACTTAACCTCTCTGAGCCTTTGTTTTTTGGTTTGTAAAAAGGAGATAATAAACTATTTGTAGGATGTAATGAGAATATAAGCAAAGTGGGTAGCATATAATGAACACTCAACAACACTGAAAAAGAAGTGATTACTGCCCGCTGATAGTAGGCAAGAAAAACATGCTCGTGAGATGTTAGAACTGAACCCTTATTTTAACAATAGGGAACCGTATATTCATCAACAATTTGAAAACCTTCTTTACTACAATAATAATAAAAAAAAGAGACAGAAAATTTTTAAATGACATCTACATCAGATTTGTCATGTTTAAGACCAAGAAAAAAATTATGTCATTGCACCCTGCTTTGTAGCTCACAGAATATTGACTGTTGCTTGGTAGAGAATATAAATTTATATTTATTTTTTATTTAAATAATTTTCCTAAACCTTCTTCTCACTCAAATCAAGAGTATTTAATAATAAAAATGAATAATTTAGATTTTAGATTATTTAACAAAATTTAGGTTACCTTATGATTTGATTTTCAGATTGTTTCACTGGAGATACTTCTCCCCTCCATTCTCCAGTGGAAAAAAAGAAACATGATGTCTCGACGGTGGCTACAAAATCATTGATAATCATGTTTTAAATTTTAGAACATTTATCACATAACTTAATATGTTTACAAATATTTTAATTAAAATATATTAATTTGTTCTTTAAATTTTAAATTATATTCACTACTCAAAAGCTCTAAGACATCTTGTTTCTTAAGACATTTTCAGTATTTATCCAGCAGAAAAACACTGGGAAATTGGAAATTACAATATATTTGCTGATGTTTTGTCAACAAGGATTTATGTGGTGCCGGAATGTTCATTTTCTAAACATTTAGGTATTATATTTGCCTTTAAATTTAGCATGTTAGCATGTGTGTGTATAAATAATGTTAAAGCAAATTATTTAAAAAGTGTATTTATGTGACAAAATGCAAGAGACTTGATAATGCAGCATACTCAGACACACTAAAAGTTTCAGGATGCTATTTCTGAGATATGGATAGCTAGATTTAAATTACGCATCTACCTGGACATTTGTTTGTAATTAGAAATGTAGCCAAAGAAAATTTATTTTTCATGCCAAAATTTAAGAAAGTGGTTTATACAAGCACTTTATTTGCAGGAAGTCAAGCTGGACTCTTTCAACTCAGCCCAAATCAGAAAGCACTATAAATCTCCCTAGAAAACAAGTTTATAAACTCAAGTTATGTTTAAATAAACATTCTAAGCTAAAATGCTGGACTAAACCCTAGAATATGTCCCGTTTTTCTTATCACTGGTTTTTTTTTTTTTTTTTTTTTTTTTGTGCTGCATTTAATTCTATGGTAACTAAAAGGTTTTTAAATTTTTGGGAAATATAGTGGCAAAATCACTTGAAGACTTTATGGAATTCCTTGAATTTTAAAAAATATTATTTTGACTAAGCCCAATTAGTTAATACTTAATTCTATCCCACCTCTATCCCATACTCACTTTTGTCTGAGTCTTTTACTGGCCACGATTCACAAGCGAACCATTAATTTAAATAAATACTCATTTTTTAAATTGTCCACTAGGCGGCAGTAAAACATCTTTCTTCCCCCCAGTAACTTCAATTCCGTGTTCATTTTCTAAACATTTAGGTATTATATTTGCCTTTAAATTTTTACCTTGCTGTTCAAAAACAACGTGTTAGTAAATATGAGTTGGTCATAATTAGATCCTTAATTTTCCTTGTGATAGAGAAAGTTTTGATAATATAATATATATTGCATATTTATACTAACAGACAATACCCCTGTCCTGTTTTTCAGGGTTACAATGAGTCCCTGTAAATTTTCTAATAAGAGAAAAGCTTTCTGAGCAATGTTAAGCTTGATATATTTTTTTCCTCCCTTCCTAATCATATGTGAAGATAGCATTCACATGTGATTTTTCTACTCAGAGTTTTCAAATCATATGTAAAATTGGATGTTCCCATTTGTCTGGCAGACACCCTGACAAACCTTTGCGGTACAGAAAAATACTCCTTTAATAGGTTTCTTTCACAAGCGAGAAGAAAACATCTAATGATAGTGAGAATTAAAGGCTCAAACAGAACTGCTTTAGTAGGTTTCCCACCCACTGACGGGTACTGCCAAGTGCCTTGGCGGGGCTATCACTTACCTGGTACGTACCTGAGTTGGAGACTATCTCCCATGACCTCATGTGTCAAGCAAGTGAAGGGTATCTTGGAGCCCAGGCCCCATACAAGAGAAGGGGGCGGATGACTGTGGGGCTGGATGACCTTGCACTGTTCACTGACTTACTGCTGCCGGAACAATGGTCGCCCTGAGGACCAGAGCCTGCCAAAGGCACCTTCGGCATAATATGTCATCTCAGTAAATGCCTGCCATTTCTGAGAAAAACAGGTGTGCATGCATTAGAGAGAGAGGAGGTGCTTTGACAAAATAAATTCTAAACGTACTTCAATATAGGAAATCTAAGCTGCAGTCTTCATGCTGTCTGCATTCCTAGGAAAGCTGCAGGGAACTTGGCCTGAGCAAGATTGTGAGACTGAGTTCAGCATTTTGCCAACGCGGACTTAGCATGTTAGCATGTGTGTGTATAAATAATGTTAAAACAAATTATTTAAAAAGTGTATTTATGTGACAAAATGCAAGAGACTTGATAATGCAGCATACTCAGACACACGCATACAGTTTCCATTCTTTCCATTGTCTCGTTTAAAATACGTACTTACCACCTAATGACTTTAGAATTGAACATTGTTTTCCAGTAATAAAAGACAAAGTTCATAGCAATTTGTGCCTTCAGAAGGATGATTTCCTATTTAAAGTCCTCTAAATTAAAATATACATCACCCACATAGCCCTTGATTTTTTCAAAATGCGCGTAGTTTTATAACTAGCTACTCTAGGAAAATGCTACGAATGATTTAATTTCATATTAAGGTGCAAATGTAGTGCTGGATATGTGTTGAGACACAAGTGGTTTGTAGCTTAAGAGCGACGGTTTCTGAAAGATTTTCACCATCAGAGTCAAAACTACCAAATTCAACATTTGAAAGTAATGACATGATTCTCTTACTTTAAGAAAAGCACATTGATTTTAGACATATTGAAACTCAGAAGTTTTAAAAGTGTGTTTGGGTGAAGGTTAAGTCGTCCTTGACAGTATTAAAAGAAAGGTTTGAATTGTTGAATAACCACCTTTCACCCATCCCTAAATTTGTAATTTAAATGACAATATGCTCGCAATCAATAGCTCTTTGTCACACTTTGAAGATCAAAGGATAAGATTTCACCCCAAGAGTTTACAAGGCAAAAGCTCCTTGTTCATAACGCTAGAATGCTGCATTAGAATACCTCTTCTCCAACAATTTGTCCTGGAGAAAGGCATTTAAATCGTCCTTTATAGATGTTAGTATTAGAAAGTATCAGGAGTCTTTATTTTTGTAATTTGCTCCCAGATGGATAGTATAATTAAAATATTGGCTTATTAAAAAAAAAAAAGTCAAGTTATTTATACACAAATCGCACTAGTTTAACTTTAGTCGTTTAACCCTAACAGCTAATCAGTGGAACATTTACTGTGTTCTGGGCATTGTACAAACACGTTTACGTTGTTTCTTTATTCTTCCGAGTCAGACTCTGAGGTTAGAACCTGATATTTTATTCCCATTCAGCAGATGAGGCTCAAAGAGTTTGGGTCTATTTGACCATTTATCACACTGCTAAGGAAGGGAAGAGCTTTGACGAAATAATTCTAAATGTACCTCTGAGCACTTAACAAGCCTCCCCAGCTACTCATGGGATGAAAATTCAATGTGACTAAACACAACCGCTTCTTTTCCCTCATATTTCTATGTGGAAGTTTATAAATATATCATGAGCACTTTGCTTATGCACTATTTAATGTAAAACTGCATTTAGCATGTATAGGATGTGCTTTATACATAGAAACAGGCACTTTTCATTTTTTTCTCCTGCTTTCCAAGTAGAATGCATTCCTCGTACACTGGCATATGCATTGCGTTTTGCTATTATGTTCATAGGATGATACTGAATCTCCAGTCGGATTTAGCTGCATCTATTTAGGTTTACATAAGATGGAGCTTGCTTATTACAGGCACTAACTGATAAATTCATAATTAGCTCCGAATATACAGGACCTCAGGCCATCAGTTAATTTTAAGGATTCCAACATCAACTTTACTATATGACCAGACAATTGTCATAGAAATGTTAAGAGATTTCCAATTTGGTTTGTTTTTTTCTGCTGGTGGCAAGGCTAATGATAATAATAATGTCCATTATATGTTGAGTGTTTATGATTTGTGAGGCTAGAGGTGGAAAGAGGCCGCCCAGGGGCCAAATCCTATTCTAGTACAGGTTCTTTCTAGCCTACCCAGCTGATCTGTCAGTGTTTCTAAAATGTGAATTATTGGGGAATTTTACATGAAATTTTATGCTTTTTATTTACCTTGGGAGGAAAATTCCCTTGAAAAAATTAGAAAATCTGGAAATATTGGGATAGATTCCTACTAGGCAAAAATTAATTGGACTGCATGTGGATGCCCCCTTTTGATGACCATGTTCTTTCTCTGTCACAATGGTCTCCACAAGTTCTTATTCTTACACCAAAACAGTTTCTCTCATTGATGTGACCAGAATACACTTATTTTGGGAATCTTTGTGGAAAAAAAAGTGTTTTTTACCTACTACACAATCTGTCCTTGTACTACCTATGAGGTAGGTGCCATTGTACCCATTTCACAGATGAGGAAAGAACCCAGAGGAGGTAAATGGCTACCCAATGCCACAGTTCATTAGTGGCAGGGCTCGAATTCTACCTCATATCTCTCTCGTTCTAAAGCCTGTGTTTAAAGTCCTGAGTTGATTGAGGCTTTTACCCCTGTGCGCAGATGTGCAGACACCTCCCCCCGCTTCTAATTAGCAAAATGCATTTTTGTGAAGGCCATCTAGGCCTGGGGATACGTTGTGGGGCTGGGGATCACTAGCACGTGCTCACCGACATCCCTATTTTTGTCTATTATAAGAAGCTGCTAGGGTTGTTATCCAGGTGTGAGGGTGGCTGAGGAAATAGTACACATCCACAGTAAGAGCATCTTACATAGAGGATTTCAACTTTACACTGTTGGCAACAACAAGCCCCCAAAATGTGTGGGGAAATGAATTTCAATAGTGCCAGTCATTCTGCCTGCCATTCCATGCTGGAGTAAGAGTGAGGTAGGAGATGGCAATTTGCTGTCCCCTCAGCCAGTCTTGGCTGTCTTGCTTTGTGAGTCTGTTGTTTAAAGATAAGTATTTAGCTATCATCATCATCATCATCATCATCATCATCATCATCATCATCAAATATTATCTCGATATGAAACATTTGTAATTTTAATGCCATCACAGAACTAGAAGTGTGAGATGTTTTGCAATTTCATAATAACTACTTTGCTGGATTTTCCATGACATTTTCACCTATCCAAAAGCTAGCTAAAATAAAATGAGTTGTTTCTAAGAAGGAGAGGTCTTGAGAAGCTATGCTTAGAACATTCAAATGTCATCTCTATTAATTCAGGCCACCTAACTCACAGCACACAAGCTCAAATCAAGTAAGATTTAACAAATAGAGCAGAAGAGAGAGAGAGGTGTGTGACTAGGGTCACAAAGTGTGTGGCCACTGATTGGCCAGAGTTAAGACTGTTTAAGAAGCTTAGACAAGAGGAGGCAAATAACTGTCCTGCTGTCACCTGGGCTGAGAGCACACACTGCTAATCAATCTTTTCTGCTAAACAAGGTAGGCTAGTCAGACTATTAATAATCCAACTTTGGAGAAGTGCATGTCAGAGCCCACCTTTCCATGTGAGATTTCAGACTGACCTTGCCTAGTCTTGAGCCACGGTTCCTGTCCAGTGCTCCGCTGAGTGGAGGAGCTGCGAAGGGTTAATGATAACATGCTCTATAATACTGATGTTGCTGTAAAGAGATTCAAGCTGCTCATTTTTTCAGAAACAGAGGTTGGAATAATAAAATCATATATAGGGTTTATTTTAAATCACTCAAATATATAAGCGTAGGCAAAGACCTACCAAAAAATGTTACAGAACAAAATGTTTGTGTCCATGTCTTGGAGAGAGGAATGAAATAAGATTGATTGTGTTAAAATTGTAGGAATCCAGGGAGTTACCAGGTCCCTAATCACTTGTATTGAGAGGGAAAAGCAGACAGGCTTTCAGCTCTAGAAGAAATCATTGCCAAGAGGACCCATTTCCCCATTCTTTATAATCCCTAAGACTACTCTTAAAGGGACATCAGATAGGAAATCTTCAACTCTGTAATCAAAATCAAAATCATCTCCCTCCTTCCCTTCCTTCTTCCCTTTCTTCTTTTTATCTTTCCTACCTCCTTTCATCTCTTCATGTCCTTCATTCCATTCTTCTTGCTTTCCCCAAGTGAAACATAAAAGATACTCTGAACTTTTCTTTCAGATCTAAGAAATTAGACACCGAGGTGATCATAAACTCTCACCCCCTGTACCAGGTCTCTCCTGTGTTCTGCTTGATAATCTTTCAAGGAAGAAGAAGAAGAAAAAAAAGCTGGCAACTCCACAAAAAGAAAAGGGTTTAAATGCAAATGAGAGCTCACGGTAACACTTGAGTGTGAATGAGTTTCATTCAGAGAATGCCAATCACTCAGCTATCACAAATGATTGACAAGAATTCAGGGGGCTCCTGGCACCAGGAGGAGTGTCAATGAGAACTGGCAAAAGGGGGCAGAAAAAGGTTAGAAGTGAACAAGACACATTTTTCTTCTTTCATTATTTTCTAAGGGTCATTCTTCTGACTTTATTTGAAAAATGAGTCAAGGCCATTCTAATTCAAGGATGTGTGAAGATTTTTTTTTAACTTTGGATTGTTCCAGAATTTGTTCCTCTGAGTTTTATGATATAGAGCATCTCTTCTTTATGTCATGATTCCCCAACAAATGCTCAACCAGCGTGTTACTTCTTGATAGTCACACCTCATGGTCCTTTAGCTAGATTGTGGCTGGATCCACTCTGGAATGCATAGCAAGTCATTTAGGGTAATTCAAATTTTTCACCTGCAGAGCTCCACATAACTATGCTAAAAATGAGCCAACCCCCCTCACATTGTCAGGAATCAAATTGATCTGTCTGTCAAGGCTGTCTTAAATAAGTCTGTGGCTCTGCCAGAGCACTCAGATTTTCTTTATAAATGCTTGAAATACTGGAAAACACATGTGGATTATTCATGGAAAACTGAAAACTGAGTATTTTCCCCTCTTGGTCATCTTCTATATGGGTTGGTTTGGGCTTGAGTAATACACAATGAAGCCAGATTCTCTCAAACGTACTTGGATGGTGAAAACAATTAATGTACTCCAACTTAAAAAAATAAAAATAAAGAATATCAAACTCCTGTTTGAAATCTAAAACCTGCCTGTTTCTCTCAAATGCAATTCCCTAAGTATTTACTGAATATCTTTTATTTGCAAGGTGTATTAGAGACCCTGAAATGAACTATTCATGACCTCTGTTCTCATATAGCTAAATAGCTCAGAAAATGTATTTGACTGCCTCTGTGATACTCACCCTTGCTCCTTTACAGAAGGAAAGTATTAGAACACTAAAATGGAATAATGGTCTTTTCATAGTACACCAAATCAAATTAAGCCAATGGATAAAACTATCTCGAGTGAAACTTTTTCTCTCCCATGGTTTTCCTAAATGACTGGAATCTCCCTGAGTGCTAATAAGCAGTTTACAAAACCAGCTGAGTTTGCAAACAGTGCAATGCTGGATATAGAGTCATTAAACAGTCACTACACAGAGTGCTGTTTCTTCATGTGGGAGTGGCACATGAATGGGACCATTTAACGGCATTCCCCAATAAGGAACCCACTTCAGTGTTGAACTCCAAATAAGTGTACCTCTTCCCCAAAATAAGTTCGGAAAGCACCTTCCTTTTACAAAGAGCACAAATAGATGAGAAGAAATCAAATTTTCATAAACATGCAAGTTTTACCTCATTTAAGTCTGTCGACCATTGCATGAGACTACTGTTATTCCCACTTTATGGATCAGAACAACAAGGCACTGGAAGATTGGGTTTATCTTAGCCCAAATCATATCCTGAATGAGTGTGACAAGACCAGAATGTACAACCACACTCTGGGGAGTGAAATGGATCACACTCAGACTGGAGCATTTTCTTACTTCTATATGTGATTTAAAATTGCACAAGGAACTTTTCCAAAATGCTTTCGACTGGTCTCTTCCCCTAGGGATTCTGATTTAATTGAGTACGAATAGATAAGATTATTTTTAAGAAATAATCAGAGAGAGAAAGAACTACAGCCATCGACAGAGGCAGAATTTTTTTTTAATATAAGAAAATAAAACTTTCTGAAACAATAAGTTAATTAATCAGAGTATAAGCATCTTACTTTGGGCAAGTATATAAGAAGGGATTGAACCTTTTAATGAAGACCTGGAAGAAAGAATGACTACATGGTACCAGCACAACTTGGTTCATAGAAGGGCAGCTAGACCAGTCCAGCCATGACAATATCCCTAGACAATGCTGGGTGACTTTTCCCAAGTTCCTCTGAGTGCAGAACATACCACAGCACATAGTCACTATGCATTCTTTAGTGCTTAGTGTACATAGATTGGAAAAATAAAAGTCTACGCCAGTCTTCTTGAATAATGTGGATTTAGCTAAAAAGTTGGAAGGAAAGAAATTTCTCGAGGTATCACCTTATAGTATATGAGATATAGATGTATAGATAGATTTATATATGATATAATATATAACATGTAATATGTATTAATATATCACTTTATATATATATATGATATATAATATACTATCAGTCAAGATTTAGGTACCATTTGGAGAAAAACAGGTCAATAGCTTCTATTAGAAATTCTATCTTGAGGCTTTGTATGTTCTCAGAGTGCTAAAAAGTACTCAGAATGTTACAAAGTACTCTAAATGAACAAATTAAAAACTGATGTTCATAGTGTGGAAGAAAATTTTTAGCCACCCAAAGTTTGAACTGACAATGGCATTAGATGAGAATACTTGAAATAAAATAATATTGTTGGCCTATGTTTGAAAATTCAATGTACTGTGTTAGCTATGAACAAAGATAAGAAAGAGACACTTAGAAAATATTTACACTTAGGTGAGAGCAGAAGCATGATTTAAAAACAGCACTAGGAAAGTGGGGTGAGTTTTAAGTCTATACAGGTTTTTTTCTTGTGACCAGAAAATCGCAGTTCTTCCCAGTGTTTATAGAAAATATACGTAAGTCTCACCAAGACATTCAACTTCAGATTTGAGGTTTTTATTTAATTTCTCAGGACTATAAACTTTAACTTCAGAGTATGTATTAACTATAAAGTTTGAAAAACCTATTTGTTGCAGAACACCTAAGAAGTCAAAGCAACTGCCCAACTTCTTTGGTTAGCTAAAAAACTATGAGCTGTCTGAGACTTCTTGCTGACTATTAGTAAGTGCTTCTAGAAAGTACTGCCCAGTAGAACTTTCTGCAGTGGTGGACACGTTCTGTATCTGTGTTGCCCCAAATCAAAGCCACTAGCTATGTGTGGCTATTGAGTATCTGAAATGTTACTAGTGCAACTGGAAAACAGAATTTTTAATTTTGGACAGCACACAATACTAAGCAATCACTCTTACAACAGCAAAGAGATTAACCCCATTTGTTGCTGTTAACGATTTTTTTTTTTTATGGTTGGGACTTTATATTTGTATATATAACAATTTGTATTTTCTGTTAGTAAAATTATTTATTGTTCATGAAATCAGTTGAAAGGTAAGAATAGTTTCTACTATATTAGTAAAAGCACTGGGATATTCAGGGAGGCCAGACCTGGAACAAATTCAAGACCCCTTGGATCAATGTGTATGTACCTCTTTTCCACACAAGTTTGGTAGCAAACTGAACACTGACTCTCTAAGTTTGTTAATAAACACTTATTTTTATGTGCTTTGAAAAATTATTGTTGGGATTTATCCCGTACATTGACATTAGCCTTTTTTATATAGGTATACCAATATTTTTACAGTAACTTTATAGTTTCTTAATTCATTTTGTGCTTTGTAAATTTCATTGCACTGTAGCATACATAAGGAAAGACTCACACATCGTAACCTGTACGGTTCCATGATTTTTCATAGCATTGCTAATTAATGGTTTTGCTCTTAATTTAAGCAATGTAAGTAAACTTCTAAGGAATGGTTAATAAATTATGCACTCTCTAAAATGATCTTCAGTTAGCAGTTGTGAAGATGGTCAAAGCCTAGCCTAGCTACTTCTTTCCCTACATCCAAGCCTTCTCGCCATTCACTCCCATCCACATCCGCATTGCTGCATTAGTGAATGGTCGCTTACTTCTCACTTATTCAGAATGGAGGTCAAAGACATTTGTATCTTTGGGTCTGTAGTTTGGGACTGCATCTGGTCTTCAACTATGAGAGTCTATTTTCATACAAATTACTTCCTAGGTTCCAGGTGCTGAGTTCTATAAAGAAACCTGGGTCTTGTGAAGAATGAATACATTCACCCAACTGAACATCTAAACACTTTCCTTTTCTATTTGGTCCTAGTATTCTCTATTTTTTATTTGTTTTTTAAGGTTTTGCAGGCTGTAATAATTTCTGGTACTAAATGTATTTCATTTTAATATTTTAAATGTTCTTCTAATTTGAATTTAGGCCTTCACACAGATTTGTCACCTAGGCTGCTTTGAAATATATGATTTTAAATGCATGAAACTCATCCTTTAAAAATGATTTGTGAGTATACATTTGAAAATGGTTAATGCTTATTTATTACAAATGGAATAATTACAGCTAATGGAACAGTGCCATTTAACATCAGTATCATAGTGTAGGGGAGCGTTATAATTAGCAGGTCCATAAGTGTCTTTTTTTAGAATTATGGAATGACAGCCCTGGAACACCTTTCCGTAAAATGTCTCAATGTGCTAGATTCTCCTTAGTTTATTCTTATTGGCTGTAGACAATGGAATTGGGGGTAGGGGGACACTTTTGGATTTAATTGAATTAATCAACAACTGAGTTAGAATGCAATCATTTTTGAAATATGTAGGATAGAAATAACTTAGCCTGAAAAATAGGATTTTTCTATGCAAACATTGCATTTCTAAAAGTTCCAAACTACCAGAGGTGGCAATGCTCCTTTTTGAACAGGCTGCCCCTCAAGACGGGGACAACATAAATTAGTGTTTTAAATTATTATGATTCTAGTTATAATCTCAGCTACTTAGAAATGATAAGAAACATTATTTTTTACCCTAGTCATTTACCATGCTCCACAAATATTTTAGAGCAGTTCTTTTAGAATAAATAAAATTTGCATTTTGGTTTTTCAACAGACATCTAAGCCACTTAATGGTTCAAATTGCCTTTTTTAGTCTTTCAATTAAATGCAGGCCATTCTTCTTCATTCTTCTTTGAAGCTCCAATATTAATGATCCTGATAAAACTAAAAATTCGGTCTCTGTCAAATACCTACCTCTCTGATTTCATTTTCTTTCACATTCTAAGTTTGAACTGTTAACTAAGAAACTCTATTAAGTGACTTGCAGAAGGAATGGGCTCAAGAGCTACATTTAAATTTAAACTTCTCCACTGAATAAAGTTTATGCATTAACGCTTCTGTAAAATAGTGTGCATTATTTCCCCTTTTTGAGTACTAAGCCATTGTGAGATCCTGGACCTAATACTACCCTTAAAATTTCTACTGACATCAATAAGAAAGGAAATAACTGGTAATTTATTCTGAGTCGGGAAGACATTTTCTAAAATGCAGTGCAACCCTAATTTAGAATAGAGGGGAAAGGATTTAAATTAGGTTTTTTATAGTGGTAAGTATTTGCAGACAATGTAGAGATTTATGGATTAATTTGTTTTAAATTAACTTTTATAGGGTGACTAATAGTCCACAGGGATAAACCAGACTTTCAATTGCCCATGATTTTCAGTCAGATCTGAGAGAGGAGATCATTTCTCTCAGGAAATGGTGACACACATTTAAAGTGTGCCATAGAATTTTTTTTCTTTTTTGTCAGTGTCAGGAGAAGATAAATAAGTTCTGGGCCTTGGGCAAAGATATTCACAACTGGCCTAACATTTGATGTCACATTTCACTCAGAAAAAGAGAAGGACCCTGACCTTCACACTGGCAGAGATGTTTCATCAGCTGACTTCACTGGATAACATAATAGTGGTGCTCAAAGAGTGTTCATAGAGACAAATGCTATGCATATGGAAGCGTAGAGCTGTTTTCCTGTGTGTCCTTTAGTCTAAGAAACACTATTCAGATCCAAAAGCTCAAACTTCAGAAAATGAGCATTTAGGACTGTGCCTAAGAGGTATTCAGTGTGAGGGTAAGATATCGTAGAGAAAACTAGTCCACAAAATAACTGTATGTATGTACACTTGTATGTATCATCTATCTACCTACCTATCTATCTATCTATCTATCTATCTATCTATCTACCTACCTACCTACCTACCTATCTATTTATCTACCTATCTAGCTAGCTAGCTAGCTATCATCTATCTATGTAAATAACCATCCATCCATTTACCCAACCATCTATTTATATATGTCTTGAGCATCTACTACACACTCAAACTAATGTTGGGACCTAGAAAAGTGAATGAGCTTTTAGCCTAGACTAATGACATCTGTTTGGCCCCAAATAGGTGACAGAGCACATCTGATTAACAGCAATTTTACTAACTACACGTTTACATTTCACAAACAGCTGAAGAGTATACTATTCCCTTTTATGCAGAAAATCGTGATTAAAAACAGTACTTTGATATTGTGTCTTTAGAAACAACACAAATTATTCACGGGCTTTAATTCTGCATTACTTTAGCCCAACTTAGATTATTTTTAGATTGATAACTATTTTCTCTCAGAACTTTTGAATACCTCATTTTGTGATTTCTGGCTTTCACTGTTGCTGCCAGCCTTAATTTTTTTTGGGGGGGGCATAAATTCTGTACTTTCTCTCCTTGTTGCTTTTAAGATCTGCCTTTATATTTACTATTCCTCAATTTTTCTATGATGCATTTTGATGTGTATTTCCTTATATGTATCAACCTTAGAAATTTTTTCTTTCAGAATTTGAGGTTCAGATCTTGCATCAAATCTAGGAAATGTTTAGTCGTTCACTTCAAATATAGTCTCTCATGTTCTCTATTCATTCTTTTTGGGGATATGTGTGTGTGTGTGTGTGTGTGTGTGTGTGTCTGTGTGTGTGTCTGTGTGTGTGTGTGTGTCTGTGTGTGTGTGTGTGTGTGTGTAATCTTCTTAGTCCTCTGTGTCTTTCAATTTCTTTTTTTCATAACTTTCATTTCTTGGTGTCTTTAGACCAAGCTCTTTAATTTCCATAGGTTTAACCTCTGATTAATTACTTTTTTAAAAGGTATCTAGTTTACTTTTTGAATCATTTGTTGACTTTTTCGTTTTGTGAAAAAAAATCTATTTAAATGTGGTATTTGCTCTGATTTATCGGGGATGCCTTTACTTTAGATGTTAAAGAACTTTTTATGCAAGTGATTTGTGTATGTGTGTGCATATGAGCCCTTTATTCAGTTACAACATACATAAGAAAAATACACAAATCCCAAATATAAAGCTAGATAATTTTTTATAAAGTGAACACGCATTTATAATCATTATAAGTAATGCTGCTATAAACTTTTTGCATATTTCTTTGAGTGACAATATGTTGAGCATTTTTACTGAGTTCATACCTAGAAGTGCTTTGTCATGGAGTATGTGTTATTCACCTTTAGTGAATACTGTCAGTTTTCCAAAGTAGTTTTACCAATTTACCCTTCTATCACTGGTATGTAAGTATGCTAAAAGATCCATATCTTTGTGAACTATTTAATTTGACTTTTTTTGCTTATAAATTCTATTTTATTCTTTTTCGTATTTGACTGGTCACTGGACATTTCAAATCTTCCTTTATTTTCATAAGCAAGTTAAACATTCTTATCTTATAATCTTTACATTTGTGATGTTTGCCCATTTTACCTACCTATTTGTTTCTTCTTTCATTTTGTGATTTAAAAAAAATTGTGAGTTTATTTTTAATAACGTGTGTGAGAATTCTTTGAAGTCCAGGTTAAGAGTGTTTTCCTTCAGGTAGTATTTGCATTTGTGTTTGCAGATAACTAGATGCACTACCAACCTGAAACAACTTTGTAATAAAAATGGGCTGAAACCCCATCAGAGAACAACCCTGTTCTTATGAGTTTTTTAGGGGAAACTTTTTCTCTTCTATCTAAAACCACCGTTGAAAGAAAATTTCCTCATGTCCCCTTTTGTGAAGCAGGTCTTTTCTCTTATTTACCCTTTTGCTGAGATATGTTATCCATTATGGGTCTTGGCATAAAGCTGAGAGCATAACAGAGTTGCTGTCTATCAAATGAACCACTTTGGGCAGATATAATCTGTTTTTCTGACTTCTGCATCCAACGTTATATGTCAAAGTAAAATCTGTTGGTCATAAAAGATGGACAGATGCTCCCTAGTCTCAATTTTTTTCTTACCACTCTGGATTTTTGCTTTTACTTCAGTTTTATTTTATAGCTTTTAATTTCTTGTCAGCTTAACAGTAAATTTAAAAATATGTTTAGTAGCTTGATTATTAGCATTAGTATTATATTGAAGGGGGAAAATTACTTACAACAGTTCTTAAAATATGGTTTACGAGCCTCAGAGTGCCTCTGAGACACTTTTGCAGTCAAAACTACTTCATAATAATAAATAAGATATAATTTGCTTCTTTCCCTCCCATTTCCTCCTGAGGGTACAATGGAGTGAGTGTACAATAGCAACATAATGTTATGATGCTATCACTCTAACAGCTAGTGGAATGTGTGCCTCTAAGAAAATTCTCAGTTTTATCAAGTAAATATTGATAGGTGCAACAAAAGTTACTTGAGGTATTTAATAATTTTTAGGAATATAAGTGGATTTTGAGACCAAGAAACTAGAGAACTGCTGGTTTGGGGTATCCTTTGTGCTATATTACAAGAAATGGAACTCCTCACATGCCAAAATATATAGCACCTTCAATCTGTACGATAAACAATCAGCAGGTAGAGAATATTCACATCAAATTGCTGCAATAGGTTGATGCAAATGTGTTCCTAAGAAACCGTGAGTTCTTTCAGGGCAAGAACCTTCCAGAGTTGGAAGCCTGGCTTCATCATGCACCATGAGATCCTGAGCAAGTAAGTCAATATCATGATTCTCAGTTTCCTCAAATATATAGAATAGGAAATAATAATCTTAGTTTTTCCTCTGAGTGTTGGACCTATATTAAGCAAAATGGTAGACAGCAAGATCACTCTTGGGTCTTTATAAGGTTTTGAGTTGTTGGAAATGAAGGTGTATGAAAACTAGCAAAGATGTTTATCTCAGCTTTCCTTCTCAGATAAAAAATGACTAGAATTTAAACTGGAAGGTGATTTAACTGGTAACTTCAAAGTAGATGTGTAATATTAAACTGTCTTCTCTCTCTAAATTTAAAGACATAACTAATGCTAAAATGATGAATTCTCTTAATATCACTAAGGAGAGGTCAAACGTGATATTGGAGAGTCAGCTGGTCTGATGGTAAAAAAAAACACATTAAGGAGGCCTGAGTTCTAATCCTTGTAACATACAAGCCATGCTGTTATAGAATGTTACTTTGTTGACTTCCAGTGAAATACATCTCCTCATATTCATGCCCTCCTACCCATCTCTGGACTTATTTTTGACAATGGGACATTTGCAAGTGTGATTCAATCAGAGGCTCAATTAATGCTTGCACATTGGGACCTTGTCTTCTTAGAATGCTTCTACTTGGAAGTCAGCTGCCTTGTTAGAAAGAAACTCAGGCTAAGCTATTAAATAATGAGGCTACATGGAGAAAAACCCCTGTAGATGAGAGATCACCTTAGATATTCCATTTCCAGTCAAGCTCCTAGCTAAATGCAACTTTATGAGTAATCTCAGTCTATACCAAAAGGAACAAAGGAACTGTCCAACTGATTGCATTTAACTCGCAGAATTGTGAGAAATAATTGTTTTAAGTCACTATGCTGTGTAATGGTCTGTAGTGCAGTTATAGATAACACATTCTAGTCACCTCTCTCTAAAATGCTTCAGCTTAAAAATAGGAATAGAAACATTTATCTTACCCATCTCACAGAGCTTGTATGAATATCAAATTAATTAATAAATGTAAAGTATCATTACTAATTTTTCCAATGAGCCAAGTATGACTAAATACTGTGGTTTTGTCTATACATACAAACTGGTTTGACTCTTTTGACTGACTTGACCAGTCAAATCAATCTTTTAAGAAAAAACAGGAAACAATTCAGTTTTGACTAACTTGATTATTGTTTTGACCTCTCTGACTTTTTTGGTTGAGTTCTACTTTTTTAAGTGAATAACTTGACTTGGCTAGTTTAGTCAATCAAAATAATCAAAACAGTTTGGGCACATAGAAACAAGTCTGTGTGCGATATTTTCCTTTTATTTAACTTCAGTGGGAAATTATGTGACAGAGGCCCATATATGCATAGCAAATATGGATATAAACTTCTACTTATAACTACTCCATTTCAAATTACTGTATAGATTATTGCAGCATTTGTTTAGTAACAGGAAAAAATATAGTTAGTTTTTATTTCCCAATGGCATGCTACATTATAAGTCCATTAGCAGTTGCATATGTTATTGATGTAATTCTAATAACTGCCATATATTATTATGGCAATAATAATGTAATTCTTATAGTATGCAATATGTAATTTATTGAACATTGCTGAAATTTATTTTTAAATTATAAATCTGGCTTGCTTTTCAGCATTAGAATCCCCATGTCCTGCTTTGGGAGTTTAGTCATATTCCTTTTGTTTGAGTAAGCTGTCAGAGGCACATGTCTGAAGTGAGTGCATGCAAGCAAATGCTGAAGCTTGGCAGTCATTAAAGTCCTGGTTAGAAGTGAAGTGAATGATTGGAATGCAGGTTGAGTAGGTTCATTCATATATGTCATATTGATACTATCAGAGCTGCTTGACTAGGTGATTCAAATATAAGCCAATGTTATTGGAATATTCGTAGATATCCTACTGCGCTTAAGGTTATGATGGATGAATCTCTCCTTATGAATTGTCAAAAGGATCACAAACCCCAGTACTGCTATTTCTGTCACCAGTACCTTCCCTTCTTACCTTTTTTTTCCTTCTAATGTCCTTTGAATATAGTTCTTCAGAATCCTACATTACAAAAGACTATGCAAAAAGCCCTTGAGTTTGTGTGCCTACTCCCAGGTTGGAATGATTCTAAACCATTCCAAGATGATAGCTGACTATATTTTTCATTTTGAGGTCTAAATAATAACAATATAAATATTTAATGCTCATTTCAATGTCTTTAACTCCTTCATGAAGTTCTTTTTGATTATTACTCTATATTTTTTACTTAAGTATATATTACTCAAACATGTTCTATTCTTTGTATTACACTAATTTAAATCTGTTTTTTTTTTGATAGGTGTATCTGAAATCCCTGAAATTTTAGTCTAAATACATTCGCTTTGTTTAGTATAAACAAAATCCCTCTTACTGAGTTTAAGTAAATTCAGACCAGGGTTAGGAGAAGCAGCCCACAATAGGCCCTGAGTGTCCCTGCATGCCTTTGGCTGAGTGTGTCAAACTTTAAGATGGTCAGACTATCCTCTGACATTGTACTCTTTCTATAGTTCATTGCATAAGCACTTGATAAGTCAAGGCCACCACAAATGAATATCATAAAACTCTACTTTTTTTCTTCAGTCAAAAAAAACCCCTATTTACTTATATTTTCTTAATAGGAACCCTTCATTGGTTAATTGCTTCCTCTCTAGATCTTTCTTAAAATTTCATTATGTCTCTTCAGCTAAAGAGTTCCAAACTTGACTCAATGGTTCTGATCAATGTTTAGCACAGAAGTATGAACCAAAACCTGCCATTTTACATTAACATTTATTTTTTTCCCAATTAATATTTGTTCATTCTTTTATCCACTATTTCTTTTCTCAACTAGTTATTATTTGTATTTATTCAACAAATATTTATTGCATGTTCATGCACCAGTAGCTAAACTATGGATATACAAAGTAAACTGAGCATGATGATTAACTTTGAAAATATTTTATTCTTTAAAGCTAGCCAATATGTAATCTTAATGTCCTTTTGGCCTCAATTGCTATGGGTAGAAAGAGTAGGCCAGATCACAAAAGGCTTTAATGGCAGAATGTGGAAGTGGAAATATCGGCCAAAGACTACAGTTTAAGAATAAACATATTTAGAAAAGTTCCTTTGATAGAAATGTATAGAATGAATTAAAGAAAAGTGAAATAAGTATAGTCTCTGTCAATAAGGTATGATAACAAAAATCTACATTCATTTATTTGAAATTCTTGAGACCAAATGTATATTAGATTTAGAATTTTCCAGATTTTAGTAAGGTGCTAGCAGGCATACACCTATATTGGATAACATTGGGTCTGGAGAAGCTCTGTATGCTCAAACACTTCAATATTTCTCCTGTGAATGAAAAAAAAACACTCTGTAATAAATTGGACAAGTCCAATGGCTAAAGGTAACTGATGATCTGATCATAAAATCCTAACGGAGCAGGTCATGGTGGGTAGTCACACCCCAGGCTTATAACTTCTTTGGTAACAAATATTTACCTTTGCTTTGAGCAAGCCCTGTTCAATGTTCTTATGCATCTAGGTTAGCACACCTCTGAAATGGTGAAGTAATTCTCTTTTTCAAACCCTTCAGTGGCATAACATCCTCAAGGGAACGCATAAGTATCCTATAATCCAATCACAGAAATTTCCCTGCCTTACTTTCTCCTAGCTTCCTGTAATATCCCTTATGTTCCCAACTCCTAAATTCCAAATGTATAAAAGGATCTACAAAATTTTCATTCTCCAGACCATTTTACATCTTGCTTCCTTGGATATTATCTGCTTGGCTTGAATAAAGTCTTACAAAAAATTTCCACTGGCTTACATGTTCTTACATTGGCATGCCATATAAGTTCAAACTAAATATTATAAATGATGCCTATAAAAAGTCTTATGACAGTAAAGGTCATATATTACACAAACAAACCAAAAACTTTGGGTTATCAGAACTTTTGGGGCTTAGAATGACAGCTCTCTGATGTGAGCTAAAGGAAATGGATCCATCCATAAATTAGCAATGTAAAGAGGAAAAGTGAATATAAGAAATAATGCAAAGGTAGCACTGGTGGTGCTTGTCATTTTGTTAAATATTAGGTAAGAAAAGAAATGTGACAGTCATGACTGTGAAGTTTGAGTCTGGATGACTGAGAGTGTGGTGGTGCCATTAATAGAAAAGAAAGGACATACGAGGAACAGACTGCTTAATATGGGATTGGACAGAGGGAAGATGATGATTAATTCAACTTGAAATATACAAATCTCCAGGACATTATGAACCTGCCTGAAATTAGCATGATTAAATGTGCCTCTCACAGTGTTTTGGTGAGTATGTGATGGGGAACTAAATTAAAAATCAGTATCTTTTCGCATATAACGTATTTCATTAATCTAATTTGAAAGTTGAATCCATCCAACCTAAAAAAGTTGAATCCAATCCTAGATTCTTTTTTTTAAGAAAATGGCACCAATGTTGATGGTATTATACAATTGGATACAAATTTTCAAGAGAATGTTAAATTGCAAAATTTACTTGGATCAGAATTTAACTAGACTTATTGTGGTGATCATTTCACAATACATACAAATATTAAATTATTATGTCTGACAACTGAAGTTAATATAATGCTACATATCAATTATACCTCAAAAAAGTACCCAGAAAAAGAATTATACCTGTATCAAGATGAAGCTACTTTAATCAACTTCTTCAGAACTACTTGAGAGAGTTAGTAATAGCTTATGGATGAGTTGTAAAAACTCTCTGACCCATTTTGGGTAATAATTATACATTAAGTCAGTGAATTAAATATTATCATTTATATGATCTCTCCAGTGATTAGACCTACAAACATCACATTCTTAAACAGGAGTGAAGCAGGGCCTAAAATTTTTAGAAAAATATTTGTTTTAAACATATATATTTCTAGGAATATAATCACTCTCTTATAATGATTTATATCTGCAAAGAGATATTGATAAATTGTTGTTTAGTCCATGTGACATAGCTACCAAAAAATATTCCAATTTTTACTGGGGAGTGTCCACATCAGTTAACATGGTCCAAATGGTTTGCTTCTTTCAACACTGTCTATTTGAAAAGCCCTATGATAGAGATGGATGCATATATCACAGATTTGAGAATACCAATCTTATCAAATAATGTCACTGTTTCCTCTTTTCAACAGTTCTCTTGCTACCTAGAAACTTTTATTTCCTTTCTGTCTTTGCATAGAGGTGCATCTTCAGCCATGATTTCTTTGGGTAGCTCCTCTTATCACCAAGTCTAAAGAGTGACGCAATTAAACTATGGAAACAGCCTCTGTGGTGAGGTTCTGAGAGGATATCATGATGGAGCATGGAGAAGGGAGGAAAAAAAAATAGCAGGTAAGCCTTCAAACATTATATTTTTACGTTAATCATTAAAATGAGAAAAAGAATCTCAACTACTGAATGTATTTTCATGTCTGTCTTAAATTTTTTTCTTCTCAGATGATAGGGAAATACAGAAATATAATTTTTAAAATGTTTTCACTTATATTGTTTTGCTTTTAACTGCAGTGTTTTCATAGAAATACAGTAGACTAATTTTTGTTAGCCTGATGCTCTTGGAAAGTGTTCTCAGAATAGCAAACTTCTCGTTTGATAGGACTGTTAAATGACTCTCTCTCATCCTGCAGCAGTTAATTTTTCTCAACCTTTTAAGCATTTACAGTCATGACATCCTGTAGTCCCTTTCCCTATCAAAGATATTGATTTAAGGAAATATAGTTTAAATATTAAATGAAAACATCACAAATATTTCAAAAAGATGATTCTTTTTCAATGAGGGGGAATGTTTATAACACTATGACAGCCTTCTTGCTTTATAGTTAGAAAAAAGGGTAGTTGTCCCTGTGTACAAGACAGATGAAAAATATATTCGTTTGCCCCAGAAGCCTTATCTCTTAGGAAGAGACTACCAAAAAAAATGGTTTTAACCTTCTTCCCTTACTCAAATGTGTCCCTGACTATAGAAGCATGACCTTCAAGGTCCAGGGTGTTATGAGGCTTTGTGGCCATTGCCCTTTCTCACATGAGCAAGGGAAATAAGCAGTGCATTTTAGTGACTTTATGCCACGTACAATCTCAGGTGGAGTAACTCAGACCTTTGAGAATAAGATGAAAAGCCTAGCAGCAGGAAGAATTGGGGCTCCATTTCAGGGAAAGTTCCCAATAAAAGAATTGTGGGGCCCTGGTACATATTAACAAGGGATTCTATGCAATCTCATTATCTGGTGATTTTAATGACTAATGTACAACCATTTTTGTAGGCTAATTGATGTGAAGTGCTGCCCAGAAGCTGAGGGATGAATGAATCCACCTTCACACATCTTTCAGGCCCTTTAGTTCTGTGATTTGTGCATTATATTATTTAGGAAAAATAATAAAAAACTAAATATGCTTTTTTTTTTGTATGCAGCATTAACTACCTTTGTGTTTAATGTGGAACCTGCCAATTACTTACATTAGGCACATGGCTAAAATATACAAATTAAGTTGTGAACACACTGCTACATTTAACAGATTAACTGAAAACCTGTGAAGATTTCAAGAGTATATTTAATGCATAATAACCTTTTTTTTTTTAATCTTGAAAATGTAGGCTACTTTTCCCCAAAAAAGGTATGTAGTCTGAGAGTTCTGAATGTGTTCTGAGCACAGCAAAAAGAATTTAATACACATAAAGAAATCTGTGATCCCCAGGCTATGTGTTTGGTAGTCAGTATCAGTTAATCTTCACAATTTTGTAGGCTTGCTTCAACAAACTTTAGCTGTAAAAGGATAGACGGCATCTTAGTCCATTCATACTGCTGTGACTAAATGTGATAGACAACAGACATTTTTTCTTACAATTCTGGGCTATATAGTCCAAGATTCAGATGCTGGACAATTTGGATCTTCATGAAGTTACTCTTTTTGGCTTGCATATGTTCTCCTTCTCACTGTGGGTTCACACGGTCTTTCCCTGGTGTATGTGTGTGGAAACACATCTCTCTCTTCCTCTTCATCTAAAGGTCATTAATCCATCATGAGGTCCCACCCTCATCACCTCATCTAAACCTTATTACTCCCAAAGGCCTCACCTCCAATGCCATTACATTGGGGGCTAGGCCTTCAACATACATATTCGAGGGGACACAATTCAGTCCATAGCATATAGTAAATATTTTAGACTTTTATAGATAATAAGTCTGTGCCCCAATTACTCAACTTTGCCATTGTTATTATATAGTATACAAATAAATGGACATGACTATGGTCTGAAAAACTTTATTTACAAAAACAGGCAGCTGCCACAATTTGGCCTACTGGTGCTCACTTGCCCAATCCTTGTTCTGGTGATAAATATTATTACTGCACTTAAGGATGTGAAGCTTAGAAAGGTTATTTTACTTACCCAAGATCTCGTAGATAAATGATGGATTATGGATTCAAATTTTGTACTAGTTAAATTTATTTCAAGATATATCAATCAATCAACTACAGTAGTATAAAAAATTAAGTAATTTAATTATTCATTTTCTAAGAGGCTATTTTGGAAGCCTGAGATACATACTTTACTGCCTACCTTACACATGCCATCTTCTGTGAGGACTGGTCTTGCCCACAACCCTATTGTGTATGTGTGGTCACTATGATCCTGGTCCTTGCAACAGCTGATGGAACAAGAGATGGACATTTTTATAGTTTCAACAATTTATGGCTTTCTGAACTAATATGAATTAAAATTGGATACACTAGATTCCTCGCTGATGAACTTGTCCTAAAGAAACAAGATGTTCTTGATTGGAAAGGGTTACTAGAACTAGAAGGTTATGAGTGAAGGGTATTTGAGGCCCTAGAATAAGAGTCAGTAGAGGAAGTTGGGGTGGAGGTGGTGGGGAAGGGGAAATATGCCTGTGCGTGTGTGTCTCTGTGTGTAAGAAGAGAGACAGAAGGGAGAGAGGGGAGAGGAGAGAGTGGGAGAGAGAGAGAGAGAGAGAGAGAGAGAGAGAGAAGAGAGAGAGAGAGAGAGAATAGGCCCTAATAAATGGAGAAATATTTCCCTGCTGAATCTTCGGTTTCTGACTCTAATCTTTGTAAAGCCCAGATGTGCTTTGTTTGGGCCTATGTATATCTGTGTTGTATCATTAAAATAAATCCCCTTTGTTTAATCCAAGCTTGAGGGGACTCTGATCCTTAAAGCAAATGAGGCAAATAACATTATGAAGTATTCTTCTTATAGTCAAATGGATAAAATGTTCCCCTCTGCCCACTTTTGGAATTTTGAAGGGTTGGAATGCCAAAGGCTATACATATCAAGGCTCCTTATGTTTGTTCTTCAGCACATAGGATTGTCTAAGGCTAATAAAGGTATATAAAGAATGGGGGTTATGGCTTTTCTAAGTGATGTTTATTGCCTCTCTCTCTTTTCCAGTTTTTTTAAATCAAGAGGGAAAAATACATGGACTAAAAGGAAGAGATGAAAGAGTAAGTACTTGCTGTTTGGTGCTCTTGCTTTACTGGCTCTCAGTGTAGTCATGACATGAAAAGGGAATACAGAAGCCTGACCTAATACACTTAACTGCTAGCCACAATGTCCCTCATGGGGATCCCCATTTGCTCATTGATGCCTTCCACCCCTCTCAAAGCTCATTTCCTTGCAAGATACTTCTAACTCGTCACCATTTTAACTATAATATAAGCTTGAAAATATTTTATCACATGTACTTTTTTTATTAATTGAATTAAGATATAAATGTTATATCTGATTAAAATAAATGTGGTGTTTGTGATGTACCTGGCCCAGTTATTTTAAGACAGCTCTACTGGATAGTTTTCTTTTTCTTGCAAATGTCCCACAAGAACCATGTACTGAAGCTCTCTCCATTTCACTTCTTCTGAAGCTGTGAGAGGATGAGACTCTTTGACCTGGCCTTGCAACAGTTAATTGGACAAAAGATGAGAACTTGACCTAAGTGTATAGGGTGGCAGATATACAAGGCAGCAGAAAGACACAACCCAGATTTTATATCTCTGAAATAGCCTTCAATCAATGCATTTCATCCTGTAGAGGGTTGCTTATGAGTACCATTCTTATGTAATTCCTCACAGTAATACCGGTGTGACTAAGCACTAGTTTTTACTGTGTCAACTGGCTTCTTCAGGATTCCTCTTGGCTTTTCTCTCTTCTCTGTCTTGCTTTTCCACTTCTCTTCTGCTTCTTGGTAGCACCTCCCAAATAAACTACATGTTACAAAATCCTTGTCCCAGGATCTGCTTTTGGAATAATCCATGCTAAGATCGTGACCAACTTATAATTTTCAAAAAATAGTTAATGGTCACAAACAATGCTTTTTATTCTCTGGATCTCAACATGTGTCATTATCAACTGTTCTGTATGGTAAATGGTAGAACATTGATGAAGAAAATATCCATCTTAAAAATTCTTCTTTCTCACATAGAGTCATGCCAATTTTTTCCCCATAAACTTTAGTATGTTTTACTGGCTTAGAGAAACTGTTTAACTATTTTTTTTTTTCATAAGTTACTCATTGATTCAATCCCAAACCAACCCTATATGTGCAAAATCATCTTTTCCATGGTTTTATTTTATTTTATTTTTGTCTCTATCAGCATTGTTTTTGCCATTGATCAAGTGATTTGGGGAATAAGCTAACTAATATTATAAAAACCATTTTTAATATATGACGTCTGATTTGTCCATCTTTGCTGAGATATCATAGAATGCTTGAGCTGGGAGCCTCCTCGGACCAAGTCCTCCTCATTTCTTTATTTTACAGTTGAGTAAACTAAGGTCCATTGGAATTAAATAATTCTTTTAAGACTACAATTCATAACAGAGATAAAATAAAAATTCAAATCAATTAATTTTTCATTATATAAGGGTCCTAGCTCACAGTTTTCAAAGCTATATATAATGTTTGACTGTTTCCCTTTCACATATGTTTTTTCAAATTTTATCTATGAAACTACAGTTCTGATATCCTTCTATGCTGCTCTCATGTTGAAATAGAATTAAGTGGAACACAAGGTATTATTACAGTTGAATTATTGTGTCTAGCATTTTCAGTGGCACGATTGAAGCCTTAATCAAGGCCATTCTAGTCAACATGTTGTATGGGGTAAGAAGCTGAACTACCATTGATCCCTTTTTTGAACCTCCACAGGATCCCACTCTATAGAGAAACATTTCATATGTGGAAACTATAGAATTAGGCACATTAATAATTAAGATTCTCCAAGAATATTGCTACATCAAATCAATCCAAGCATTAGCAAAGCAGCCAGAAATGTTTTCTTGGAGGCTTCTCTTTGACTCTCACTTATTTTCTCACTAACTGCCAGCCCTGCTTTTTTGCCCTGGATCCAACCCTATTACTAAAGACGCCAAGGCAAGCTCTACAATTGGATTGTCTGAAAATGAACAACATACAAATAGTGAGGAATAGATACTGTTAAAGTCACACTCCCAGAGAACTTGAACAATTCAGATGACTGAAGAAAACAGTGTCTCCCAGGAGAGACAAGAGACTTGACAGGTAACATTGAAAGGAAATTTTCTGTCAAGACAGGCTAAGAGGAGTGACCTTTCTTCCTGGAGAGCATATGGAAGTGTTGACATGCTCAATTCTTAGTGTGGCCAAGAAAGAATTTATTTCCGATGAAGGAAAATGAGTGTATGCAGATAACAATCAATTATGTTTTTTATAGATTTAGGAGTCCAGGACATGAAGCCAAGGGAATTCACATATACAACCATGGTAAGGGTGAGTTTTTGAGAGCCTTTCCAAAGCTCAGTGATGTTAAATAATTGGTCATTTTTTTGAGACATGAATTTGAATTTCATGTTCTGTGGGGCTGGGACCTGGGCATAAGTCACATAGCACATTAGTAAAGCACTATAACATCCAGGAAGAATCTCTGTCTACCATCAACCATCTTGGTAGAACTTTCTTTAATCCTGATTTCTGTGTGTGAGGATTGACCAGAGGTAAATCCCACCTGGTTTTATTTCCATTTTGTGACATAGACAATTTAAAAGGAAGAGGTGCCTCTTAGGCATCACCCAATTGGCATAAGAAGCTTCATCCTCTAATAGCCTTGCACCTGTTATCAGCAAGTATTTAAGATGTTTTTTACTTGTCTGTTTATTTTACAGACTTATAATAACTCCAATTCTAGAACTTTTTCCTAGTTCAAAATGTCTACCATTCTATGTCAGTCCCAGCCTTAATTTGGGTTTGCCTAGAAGGCAATTTTCAGTGTCTCAACCTTGGCATTATTGACATTTTGAGCTGTTTAAGTCTTTGTTGGGTGGAGCTGTCGTGAGCATTATAGGTAATTGAGCAACATTCCTGGCCTCTAGATGCAACTCCCAGTTATGACAACCAAAAAATGTCTCCATCCATTACCAAATGTGCTCAAGTCAAAGATTCAAGTGGAAGTATATAGTTCAGTTGGAAAATGATTCCAGGAAACACTGTTATGGTACTAGACAGCATATTAATAAGGGTTCTCCAGAGAAACAGAACAAATAGGATATCTATCTATCTCTATCTATCTCTAGCTCTAGCTCTATATCTATCTATTTATCTATCATCTATCTATCTATCATCTATCTATATCTATCTTTCTATCATCTATCTATCTATCATCTATCTATCATCTATCTATATCTATTTCTATCATCTATCTACCTATATCTATATAGCTAGTTATCATCATCTATCTATCTAGCACATACGAGAGAGATTTACTTTAAAGAATTAGCTCACACAGTTGTGGAAGTACAAGTCCAAAATCTATAAGGTAGGTCAGCAAGATGGAGTCCCAGGAAAGAGTCGATGTTGCATTTTAAGTCTGAAGGCCATTTGATGGCAAAATTCCCTCTTCTTCAGAAGAGAGTCTTTTTCTCCTAAGGCCTCCATTTAATTAGATGAGGCTCACTCACATTCTGTAGCATAATCTGCTATAATCAATCTGTTGATTTAAATACTACTCTTGTCTAAACAGTACTTTCACAGAAACATCTAGACTAATGTTTGACCAAATATCTGGGAACCATGGCCTAGCCATGTTGACATATAAGGTAACCATCACAGAAAGGAAAAGGGAAAAATCCAATAAAGATGCATTATTAAGCAAGTTCTAATGGAAATGGGAATCCAGTTCTGTTGTGGAAACTGGGAAATGGTATAAAACACGTGTCTCACATTTATCCATCTTATTTAATGGGAGTGTGGTAACTAGAGTATTTGCATTCCAGTTCCTATCAGTCATTAATTGAGGCCTGTTCTTAAGGGGCTTTAATTTCTTGGCACTTCTGGCCTGCTGCACACCCAGGAAAAGTAGGCTCTGGCAGCTGATGAAATTTGTCAGGCAAAGAAGTGCTGGTACTAGCAGCTGGAATTCAGATTGACATGTGAAAAAATGGTAAGTGGCCAAAGGACTATGGGCAAGGCACCGACAGCATCTGCTATATTTTGTGAGCAGTCCATTGTTAATTGATCCCAACCTCTGGCTGGTGTTAGGACCTTCTTCAGTGGCCGTGCTGTTATCATTTATTGGCCTCTTCTTCCCATGCCCCCAAACGCATAGCTTAAAAAAATGTAGTAAAGTACACACAATGTAAAATTGCCATCTTAACCATTTTAAGTGTATAGTTCAGTGACATTAAGTACATTCTCATCACCACCATCCACCCACAGAACTTCTTGATCCTGCAAAATTGAAACTTTAACCATTAAACACTAACTGTCCATTCTACCCTTCCCCTACACTTGGGAGAGCTCTATTCTACATTTAGTCCCTATGAATTTGACTATTCTAGGAACCTCATATAAGAGGGATCATGTAATCTTTGTTCTTTTTAAAAATTTATTCGGACTGACATGGGTTAATGAAATTATATAGGCTTCAATGTACAATCTACATCATCTGTATATTGCATTGTATGTTCATCACCCAAAGTCAAGTCTCCTTCTGTCACCATATATTTGACCCCTTTACCATTACCTACCTCCCCGCTCCCTTCTTCCTTCTAGTAATCACTACACTGTTGTCTGTGTCTATGAGTTTTTGTTCGTCTTGTTCATTTGTTGCTTTCAGTTTTATATCCTGAATATGAGTGAAATCTTATGGTTCTCAACTTTTTCCATTTGATTTATTTTGCTCAGCATGGTATTCTCAAGATTCATCCATGTTGTCACAAATGGAAGCATTTCATCCTTTCTTAGGGCTGAGTGACATTCCATTGTATATATGTTCTTCTGTGACTGGCTAATTTCATTTAGCATAATATCCTCAAGGTTCATCCATATTGTAGGATGTGTCAGAATTCCCTTCCTTTTTAAGGCTGAATAATATTCCATTGTCTATATATGACTCACTTTATTTATTCATTTACCCATCACTGGATGTTTGGGTGCCTCCACTTTGGAACTATTGCAAATAGTACTGCTATAAACAGAGGTATACAAAAATTTCTTTCAATTTTTTGCTTTCAATTTTTTGGATATATGCCCAGATGTGGAATTGCTGGATTGATTATTATTTGATTATTATTATATTGATCATTGTTCCCTATATAACAAGTAAATACAGTGTGAAAATGACCAGACAGAAAGATAAGCATACTAGAAAAGGAAATAAATTGCCTATAGATTTCAAAAGTCTGGTTTATCGATTCCCACAACCCCAGTCAAACCTGAGCTGTTGCAAGTATAAAACACATCTGTGAATTGTACATAATGCCACAGCTTCATATTCTAAAAACAGTTTTATTTGTCTTCTCCTTTGCCTTCTAACGAAGAGCTTTGTTTATAAAATTCCTGTCTTCTGAAGTTCTTGAAAGATCTCAAGTGAGTTGTCCTCATAAATGAAGGCAAAAACATTGCCTGGCAAAGTCTGTGACTGACAACATCTTTTTTTAGTTACCTCAGCTCTATGCTTAATTCTCTAGCACTTTCCATTTTCCCTTTGTTTCTGAGTTTTGCAGCAAACTGCTGTTTAGCAAAAAGAAGCCAAATCCAGAGTTAGGCCAAACCCTAGTGGCAGTCTGTTTCTTTTTGTTGTTGGTACCAGCATCACATCCCACCTGGACAGACCTGCCAAATTTTTTGGATTTCCTAGAGGAGGTTTTTATTCTGTCTGCTTGTCTGCACATGTATACAAAACCTGTAATTATATAATAGGTGAACTTACTGATGTGCTATTGTGCTTTCTTTTCTTTTTTTAAACCAGCTGAATTGGTTCTTTTTATATTTTGAGCCTATTGTTACCTTTATAACTGTTAGAATTTCCTTCCCCTGACTACTGATACTTTTAGCCTTTATGCTGGCAACTAAATATTTATGTAAAAAATCATTTAAAATAATTTGTCTTTCAGTGAAATCTTAAAACTTTTACATTTCTAGCTATAATTTAAATGTTTTAATGTTATAACTACAAATGATTATTGATAATATAATTTTGTTCCTAAAATATATTGTCCAATTTTTAGATAAGAAAAATCACCTATGAAAGTCATCACAAATAAAGTATACAGTCATCCTTTAGTAGCCACTGAGGATTGGTTCCAAAATTCCATGATGCTCAAATCCCTTATATAAAATTACATAGTATTTGTGTATAGCATACACATATTCTCCCATATACTTTACATCAACAGTCCTCAACCTTTTTGGTACCAGGGACCGGTGCTCCTGTGAAGACTGAGTTGTAGCTGAGGAGGTGATGCTAATGCTAGGGAGGCTGCAAATACTGGTGAAGATTCACTTTCTTGCCCACCCCTCAGCTCCTGCTGTGCGGCCCAGTTCCTAATAGGCCATGGACTGGTAGCAGTTCGCAGCCCAGGGGTTGAGGACCTCTGCTTTATACCATCTCTAGATTACTTATAATACCTAATATAATGTAGATGCTATGTAAATAGTTACAGCACTGTATTATTTAGGGAATAATAACGAGGAAAGAGCTGTCCACATTCAGTACAGACACAATCATCACCATCATAGACCTAACTACATAGTAGGTATCTGCAGCAACATAACTTTTCTAAAAAATATTTTTGATCTGTGGTTGGTTGAATTCACAAACATGGAAACCACAGATACAAAGGACTGACTGTACATATTTAATTCTTTTACTTAAAGTTCTATGTCATATAATTTGTGAAATTCCTAATCCTTAATTCAGCAAATGTTTTGTGGTTAACACACCACACAGGCCTTTTTGAATTGTTAAAATATGTAAAATTTAAAGCATAATAAATGCATGCTAAAATTTGTTGATTAATCAAAAAGCTGACATTAAAAAAAAAAGAGTAAATGGCATGACACTATTTATTTCATGATATTATCTATTTGTTCTTCAGTGTGGTGTTCTTTCCTTCAAACTTGTTAATTTCCTGGAGGTTACCACAAATTTCTTTATTTCTGTGGGCTGTGTTTTTCTTAATATATGGAATGTTTGTCATACTACCTTCTTGTCCTTTCTTTGCTCTTCACCTAAATCGTAAGCTTGAAGAAAGATGGGTTGGGTCTGATTCTGTTCTACCCCTTGACACTCAGTAGATGTTGAACTTGGAGTGCTTAGAACAGTGCCTGAAACCCAGTCAGCCTCTTGAATTATTGATTCTTATTTTATTGCTATTATAGTTGTTGTGGAGATTGTTGTTCATCAATCCTAACCAGATAACCAAGTGATTATTGGTATTTTTGGTGGGCATGCCTGAGGACGGTTATTTAGTGGAAGAGTAGATAAAATGTCAGTAACAACTGAATATTAAGGTTCTCTCTCTGAGTATGTGGCTAAGGAGTAAGAACTTGTGGACAATCACCGCTCCTACTTCCAATATTTTTACCAATGCTATTCTTCTCTTATCCATCATTTTCTTTGTAGTCATTAAAACATTGTTGTTGATGAGGTCAGAATTTCACTTTATTTCTATGATGGGGAGTAGGAGGTACCTGACTGACTGACAAGAGAAATAAATGATATCACTATTGACTAAATGTCTCTCACTTCCACAGAATCACAGAATGTTACCCACAACCATTCAGATAGAATTTTTTAGGCAGAAATTAAGAATGCAAGGTATTCAATGCATAGAACAATTTTACTTTGTAAATTCAGAAGTAAGTATAAACATAAGAAAAAAATATTTAATTGACTACAAGCTAGAATTAACATGTAGTAGGAGAGTAAAGCAAACCAAATCGTGAAAAGATAATGTCATATATGTTTCCAGAGACAAACCAAATTCATTTGGAGCCCTTTGTCCAAGACTCAGTACTAGAGTAAAGAAGGAAAACGTAGTTTCACTCTCAGAGGGCCAGCTGGTCTTCGGAGACCTCTTGATGAGAAGGTAGAAGCAGTTGTTCAAGGAGCAAAGGTGAAGTCCAGTTCCAGGGATATGGATCCCAGAGGAGGAGAGAGTTTTACATTTAATCTATCAGGTATGGAGGCATAAACACTCTCAATTTGATTCAACAAACATGTGTATAGCCCTGTGGTGAAAGCATACACACAAGAAACATAGCACTTGGCCATAGCAGGGATTCTAGTGTTAAACACAACATGTGAATCCAGTGCTAATCATTTGAATTCAGTTTAGTTTCCTGTATGTCTTAAGACAACTCACATTATTTGAGAATGCACACAAAAGAGCAGTCCTGGGTAGTCGAAAGAAACTAACTGTAAGATCTAATTCCAGCCTTGATTCAACCTGTGTGGCAGGCACCTCTAGTTCACCTCGATAGTGTTGAAGCAATTTTTTTTTTCCTCAGTGCCTTTTTGTCAACTATTTTACCTGGAACCCTAGTATATAAAATAGAATAAAAACGAACTCATTAGTGCTATTTGAACTGAAGGCAAATCTCCTAAGTCCAGCCCATAGATCCTTCTCCTTGTGTTCACCCACTTGCTCATGACCTACCTCGGACACAAGATTCTACAGAAACAGTTTACAAAAGGACATACTAGTTGTGCTTTCCAAAGATACTTTTAACTCGAAACATCCAATGTCATCTATATATATAACATTCATTTAGTCTAGGCCTTTCTCCTCCAATCTAAATGCTGCTTCATGTTATCACTCTCAAAAGTATCAGCAATCTGATTCAAAACATTCAGAAGCAATTGAGATACATTTTATATTAATAATCTCTTCCCAATAATCGTGTTCCAATCTGGAACAGGAAATGGGAAGTTCTAGGGAGCACAGTACAAACTAAAATATATACTATTTTGAAAAACTTTCCTTATGTATCACAACTCTCTTTATTTTGTAGAGCTATATTGCCACAAGCTATCTTTTCCTATCTTTAATTCCACATTTCATCTGTAAAATCTAATCAATACAATGCTAAAAGGTCTCTTTAGTTGAGCAGGATAAAGGATCTACCTTTCAAAGCAAGGAAAGATGAAAAGAGTAGAATCATTTTTTTTTTCTCCTTGTAACATAGCAACATAGAATAACATGGGATTAAGTATCATCCTGAGTAAATAATATCCTTTCAGGCCATTGGGCGAAAAATGCTCTCAGTAGACTTAATCTTCACCTCTGGGCTTCCATATAATTTTGTTTTATCTTATTTTTATGACACTTGATATTTGGTTTGAATAATAATTTAGGGATAAACTTGCCTTATTTTCCTATTACATTGCAAACTCCTTAAGGGTAGGAACTTTTCCATACACAGCTCTGAATCTTTTATGGAGCTAAAAATGTCACCTAGCGTAATGCTGTTCCAGGAATTCACAATGAAGTGAATTGAGAAAAATCCAGAGTTGATCTTCTGAATAGGGGTTGGCAAACTATAGCCCATGGGCCGAATCCTGCCTACTATCTGTTTGTGTAAATAAAGTTTTATTGGAATACAGCCAAGTTACTTTTAATTTGTGGTCTATGGCTGCTTTCATGCTATAAAGGCAGATTTGATTAGTTGTGACAGAGATCATATAGTTCACAAAGCCAAAAATATTTACTATTTGGCTTATATGAAAAAGTTTATCATCCTGTGGTCTAAACCCTGAGTAAATTAATACATGTAAATATTTTAGAGGTTTATTTTTTGTTGTTGAATTACTTTTAAGTCCATGTAGCTTCATTAAGCAAATTTGCTATGTATGTTTCAGTTATTGTCAAAGAGTCATGTTAGTCATTTCAAGTAGATAAGAAGTTAATTTACCCACCCTAACTAATTATTATTTAGTGTCTTCTGGTTCTTTAACTATGCAATTGGAAAAAAGTATTTTTGCTCTTTCATGTCATATTAGTTAAAACTCTTCTATTTTTACATAACAAAAAAATCTCAAACTAGCCCCATTAAAAAAAAAAAAAAACTCTAAAATGGATGGAGTTGAAATCGATTGCCTCATGTAACTAGGGAGTTAAATGTTGAATGAACTTCAGGGAGGATTGAATTCAGAGGCTCAAAGATGGTGTCAGGGCTCTTCCGCCAACTACTGACGCAGTGAGATTCTTTTTGTATATCTACTTTTCTCTCTTTTGCCATAGATAGTCCAGGTCTTCTAACATGGAAGATTACCACTGGCAGAATAATCACCTCAAACTACTTCTAGATAGCTTGTTATCCAAAAGGACGAGAAAATGGTCTCTTTCAGTATGTAATCTGTGAAAGGGCCCTACCTGTGTAAGTCACGCACGAGTCCTTGGATCAGTCACTGTGGCCCAAAGATGAAATGCCATAGCATTAATCGACCCTGGGGCATGTGCTCAATTCTGCAATGTGCTCTATACTTGATAGTCTCACAATAACAGAACAATATGGATAAGCGGCAGTGTCCCAATGGAAAGAGGGCCATTTTACAGATAAAAACAATGATAGCTATATCTCCTATAGAAGTATTATACCAGAATTTTAGTGGAGGAGACTAGATTTTATAAACAACCAGGTCTAGGAAAAATAATTTTACTCTTCTCCTATTTTGCACCATTCTTCATCATCATCATCTTCATCCTTTGAACATGTGGCTCCAGGAAATTTCATAATACCTTTTCAGCTGTTTTAGAAATAGAATCAACCTTCAAAATTCTACCCAAGTCCCCACTTGCACCAAAACTTATGTCCTATGCTCTTGAATTCTGCTTGTTCTCTTCCATGTGACTTATGGGTTCTTGGTTTAATGAGATTACATAGCTAAAGTTGGGATTTATGTGTTTTTGATATTGCCGAGAAAATTTTAACTTCAACAATTAAGTGGTTAAGGTGCAAGTATGTCAAAGTGAGATTAAGCAGTGAAATGAACAGAAAAAAATGTCAGAGTGTGGAGGTTGGGGCTGATTTTTTTGGGGGAGGAGTCAGGAGCATTTCCTTTTACCCCAGCCACCTCTCACCATACTTCAACCCAAGACCATCTAAACTTTTAGATACTGAAAAATGGTTTCAGAAGAGTTCTGAACTGTACAGGTGAACTATTTAGGAGTCTCAGTATAGGTTATATTCTCCCTGCTTATCTTATAGCTTAAAGACACTGTGATTTGTATCTAAAATAATTACTGCTCTTCAGTGTCATTCACACATAATTAGCCTCAAATTATAATGAATTAACATGGTTTGCCCTCTTCATAAAGTGAAGTGATTCTATTACTCTTTTTTCTTTTCACATATTTAAAATAAAAATACTTCAAAACTTTCATTCTATTAGAGAAAATTCTCTCTAGAATGTCAGCTCATGAAGTAGAAATAGTCAAGGATGGCTAGTTAACAAGATAGGCTGGTTTTATAAGGCACAGTTCAAATGATTCTTGGATGCTATTGCTTTCTCTAAGGCATTACATCTGTTGGCCCTCTCCACTTCCATGTTTCCTCCCTGGGCATATATAGAAAATGCTCCAATGTATTAAAAGTTTTAGGTTAGTTTCAAAGAACCCAAACCGAGAGATTAATTTGTCTCCTTATTCTATATATCTTGGCACAGATAGAGATGTTAGTCATAGAATGATTACATAATAATTTTAAGTTTGCTTCTAAACAGATTTTAGGAATACATTTCTGAGAGCAAGAGGGGAAAGGAGAATATTTCAGAGCAAGAATTTACCTTTTAATTGTCATTACAGAGGCACAGAGAAGCTCCATAAAAATTCAGGACTTTGAATCAAGTGCACAAGAATTCCCACTTCTTTCTGACTCTCTACAGTTTTACTGTTAGCCCTCAACACCTAACCAGATCTTAGTGAGCAAAATATCCAAATGTATGTCTAAAACTGGTCCCTCCTCAGTAACCTTAGGTTTTCTTTGGCATTGTTGTTGCTGGGCCATAATTTGAAGTTGAAAACAGGGTATTTTCCATGGAAGTTTCTCATGTATAAAAACCATCTCAGATTCTGACCAAAACAATTGAAGAAATTAGTTTATTGATAAAATTGTTTATTAATGGATTTAAAATAAAAATGCCTTTTATTCTCCTCTTGAAAAGAATGAAACAAACCCTTTATTGTTATACCTGCTTAGAATTTATTTTCCACTTCTTATTATACATGCCTCCTTTATGTCATCGATACATAATCCATTATGTGCTTCTTATCGTATTTACTCCAACTATTGTCTCAAGATGATGTCGAAGGATATTAGATACCATAGACTAACTCTGAAATAGTGAATTAATGTCAGTGTTGAAGGAGTCTCTAATCATATGACTAAATGGGCTTTCAGGAGGCCACACAGTATGCTGATGACAGAATCAAGAATGAAATGTAGGAATTCCAACCATTTACCTTGTGCTCTGTCCACAAATGATACTGCCTATTCTTACAATTTAGTAAAGGCTTGTTGAAAGCAGTTCATTTACTGGTATCACAGAGCATTCATAAAGAAGTATTTTCAAAATAATACCATGGAAATTTCTTTAGTGATTATACAGAAATTCCAAAAGAAAAGCATATGTATATATGACTACACATGCGATGTTATTTTGTATAAGGTAAGATTATTACAACTTAAATAGTACATTGAAATTTCTCTTTGAAAACTTATCTTATTTAGAAGTTACAAGGCCCTAGTTTATCTGATATTAAGAAAATGTTTATGCCATGTGTGAAATTATTGCAACACAGAATAGGGGCTATAAGTATGGACTGTAGAATCAGATGGCCCTGAATTCAAATAGCTTTCCATCATCATTTTAGCATTTGATCTAGACAACTATTTATCATTTTTGATCCTTCTGTTTTGATGTTTGTAAAATGGGGGCATTAAGACTGATTTCTAAGCTTGTGAAAATTAAATGAAATAATGCATTGAAAACATTTAGGACAAAATTTGGGGAAGATAGCAACTATAATGCAGTATAGTTTTTAGATATTTCTCAGTCTCACATAGAAAAAACAACGTAACTAGATAGCCAAGTCAGATCTATAGACAGTTTTTGCAGTAAGACAAGGTATCATCACAAGCCCAAAAATACAGAAGCCACCATATTTGCTTGTTATTGGCATCTGTGCAGAAGCTGAGGGAGTTTCTGACAGCCAAAAGGACAAGGACATCAACAAAGACTTTTGTAAATATTTGTATACATACTTCTAGAAATAAGATTACATGCTCTTTCAATGTAGATGGAGAACAACTCTAAAATAAATGACAGAAGAATGAGAGAATGATTACTAGAAAAATACTTCAACTGTTTTCAGGAATCCAATTGGTGATGGTTACATTAGTGTTATTATTCTAAGAAAGTTGTGTCTGTAATGTGGGACAAGCCAACAAGTAATTGTGAGATAGTTCTATCATTCCTGTGTCTTTGAGAACCAGAATTCTCCGCATGTAAGATATAATATACCAGAGATTAAGAAAATCTGTAACCCTGAATTTGAATTAAATATATTGCTGTGAAATCATGAGGCATTCTATTTTAATTATTATCTATGTGTGTATAAATATATGTATTTTCTACCTCCACTGGAAAGGTTTAGAAACAATGAATAACAATATGGTCCTAACGTATTATTTCCTATCAAAAAACACTAATGCTTCTCAGGGAAATATGGCTGAGTCAAGTCCTGAAGAAGGAAAGTAAAATACAATAAATAATATTGTATCAAAATACTATTGTAATGAAAATGTATTTTTATTATAATCATTTAATTTTTAATATTTCTATACAATTAACTTTAATCTTCAGAACTACATTATATGATTAATAAAATTAAAATGATTAACACCATAAATTTAAAAATAAACAGAATGATAGTATTTAATTTTAACTTCTCATTTAAATCAGTCTTTTCTTAGTTCAATCAGAGGGCTGGGAACAAAAATTCAAATTTAAAAATGAATGACAATTCAATAAGGTAAATTTGCATCTAAATATATAGTATATTTGTTATAATTGTTTGCCCAAATGAAACCGTTGAGTCACTAAAACAATGGATTATATGGTCTAGCCCTGTATAAAATCTTAAATAGAAAATGTACAGGAATATTTTAGTGGCTTAGTGGTTTTGTTTGGAAATAAAACATGAAGAAACACATAGCTCTTAGAATTTTATACATTTTTGAAGAAATAATTACTTTCTCAATATCAAATGACTACGAGTAACAAAAGTTATTTTAGCAGTTCACTTTGTTCTTACAATTTGAACAACATATATGTATTATTTTTGTTACATTTTTTTCAAAGGACAAATCAACATCCTTGGTATGTGATATAGTTTTTATTCAATAAAGATCTTATTTAAATTGTGTTTAAATATACAAGTCCACAATTTATATATGAATCCTTTAGGGAAATATATGTTTTAAATTCTTCAGATTTACAAAAGTAATTCAATGTAAAAACTATACATTACATAATACCCTCCCCTAAACAGTGTTTGGGATAGAACCTCATAATCAAACACATCAATAATTCTGCAAGAAAATATATAAATACTCTCACTAAATAAATAAAAACTATAAGTGAAATAAAATAAATAAAGCAATAAAAAACTTATGTTGATTCAGGTCGTGTTTTGATGCCAAATGAGTTTGTGCCAAACTTGCAGGAAGAAAAAAAATGGATTTCAAAGCTTTTTCAATTTGGAATTGTGAATTCAGGAATTGCAGATCTTAATTGTTTCTTTTTTTTTAAGGCAGCATAATGTACTGAGAAAGATAAAACACCATTTTTATAATTAAGAGAAAAAATGCATAACTTGATTGTAACCATGACCAAATATCGGAGAAGTTCAATAGAGACTGTGGTAGATAAAATAATGCCCCAAATGTGCACGTTCTTATCCCTAAAACCTATGAATATGTCACTTTACCTGGCAAAGGGACTTTGTAAGTATGATTATGGTAGGATCTTGATATGGGAAGATTCTGCTGGATTATCTAAATGGCTTAATGTAATCACAGGATCCTTATAAAATGGAGAGGCCAGATTCAGAGGAGGCCTGACAACGAAGCAGAGGTAAGAGTGATGCATGGCCACATGCCACAGAAGGTGGGTGGCCTCTAGAAGCTGAAAAGGCAAAGAGTAGATCTCCCTTAGATCCTCCAGAAGAACGCAACCCTAATCACATCTTGATTTTGACCCTGCAAGACTCACTTAGGGCTTGTGAACTTCAGAATTGTAAAATGATAAATTTGTAGTGTTTAAAGCTACTAACTTTGTTGTGATTTGTTACAACAGCAATAGGAAACTAATATAAAGAAACTGTACAAAATAACTAGCCAATACTATTCACAATGTAATTCATGAAAGACAAAGACCAGAGAGTGCTCCCAGACTGGAGGAGACAAGGAGACATGACAACTAAATACAATGAGAAAATTACATTAGATGAGATTAGAAGAAATAAAGGATATTGGTGGGACAGTTGGCAAGATTTGAATAAAGTCTCTAGATTAATAATAGCATGATATTATGTTAATTTCCCAATTTTGATACTTGCACTACAATTATGTGAGATGTCACAACTAAGAGAAGCAAGATGAAAAGTGTGGAAACCTTTGTATCTTTTGCAACTATTCTTGAAATTATTTCAAAATAAAAAGTTGGGGAGAAAAAGCAGTGGTGATAAACCAAAGGGAATCCACTTTATTTTCTTCATCATAAATAATAAATAATTAACTCTATTTGATGATTAATATGAACTAGGCACTGCTCTAATCTAGTACATATATTATTTATTTAAACCTTTCCACTCTGGAGGTGTTGAGTACTATTGTGCTCTCCATTTTCCAGACACTGAAGCTCAGAGAAGGTAAGGAACATATCCAAGATCACTCAGCTAAGAAGAATGCCTGTGCTCTCAACAACTACTTGAGGAGATTCTCATGCACATTAAAGGTTGAGAATATATGGTATGGATTTCACCACTCAGAGTAAAGCATTTACTGCTCGGAAACCTTTGCTTCTTTTCTAAGTACTGGCTATGTTCTTAGATTGGTAACATGACAAGTAACTGAACACGAAGGAGCCAAACTGCTATACTAGTAATATTTTTATTTCATGAACATTACAAATAGGAAACACTGGATCTATAGTACTAATGGAATTTTTCTATGTAATTATCTTTTTTGTTGTATTACTTTTCCTCATTTTTATCAATTAGTGTCTTGACATTAATTTTCTGAAATTCTTTCAAAACTTCCTACTCCTACTCGTTTCCCTTGAAACTTTCAGGCTTTCTGTCTTGATGCTTTAAGTGCAATTTCCACACTTCAGTTCTGGAGTTGACTGCATCTTATACTGAATATACTCTATTTTGTTCCCACATAGAATCAGACAGGACGATGACTAGCAAATGTTTGGGAAAGGAAAAAGTAGAAGACTAGAGATTACATTCTCTAGCACCTTATTATAGATGATCTGAGTTAGGAAGCAGTGGTGGGGAAAAAAAAAAGAGGTGGAATTCATTGTCTACTTTAGTTTGAAACCCTTAGGGTAGAAACACATTATTTTCCATGCCTTATGCTGAGTCAAGCATACTGTCAATACTTAACTACAATAAATAATTAGCCATATTGGATTTACATACTTAATTTACCATATGTACAGATTAAATTGTCTCTGAAAATAAGGTTCAAAGAGAGTCTTTGATATGTTCTGATTAAGGCTATAGCATTTATGTAGAATCTTAGGTAAGTTAAATATATACCATTTCCTTTCATTATATCTAAATTCCTTTTTAATATTTTAAAATAAATGTCTGCAACCGAAAGTCTTATTCTATTCGGAGTCTTTTATACGCACCTATCCCCACATATATATGGATATTACACCTAGCTATTTATCTATATATCATATATAAAGCAATTATTCATAGATAAATTTGTTCATTTCATTTTCCAATACAGTATGTTCACTTTAATCATATACTTTCTAATCTTTTTGCCTCCTAGTCTCAGATTTTTTAATTCAAATTTCCTTCTTTTTGTCTGTATTTAAAAATAATAATAATCATTTTACATCTATTACAAATAACAATACCTAGTCCCTGATTGAATGCTAACATTGTAATTCATTCTCAGGGTTAGGCTGCCATTCATTCATAGCTGGAGCTGTGCTCTCATTATGTATGACATCAGCAGAAACTCTCAATTCAATTGCAGCCTTTATTTAATTAGGGACTATGTATTATTTGGTTTGTAGTAACCAGAATTAAAAATAGCCCCTTCCACTGTGTAATGGAAAAGGAAGAAAACTTTGAATATATATTCTAATTGATATTTTAAATACTTATTCTAAAAGCAATCAAAACTTATGTTAAATATTAATTATAATATTTTTCTGCTTTTGTGCACCTTGATTTATTGCTGCCCTTTTGGGTTCACTTTTAATTACATTACAGGAAAACAAAGAATATTTTTATCGGAAGAGTTATTTGGCACAGACAATACTCTCAATGGTGATGGTTATACTGAACTTTATATTAAACTTAATTTTCAAAAGCATATTTAACACAGTTTGCCAGGCTTTTAAAAAATTATTTTTCCTTCCTTTAACAACATGCCTCTCAGGTCTCTATATTAGAAATCAGGGACAAAGCTCATAAAGGAACAAAGACCCAAAATCAGGGATGGTCTTTTAAAAGAGGTACAGTTTCAAAGACTCCTAAAGATATAAATCAAAGTGCTTTTGAATACAGAGAGCATTCTAAAAGAATATTGAACTGTTTGCTTAAAATCTCACATTATTTCCTGCTTTTTAAACCCTGTTCCTTTTTGAAGGCTAGCACCAGATAGGGACAAAAGGAATATTTTCATGCAAAAATCAGGGCCAGGTACAGAGGCACAGTCAGAGTCTATTTCAAGTGGGGACAGGAATTTAATTCAAGTTATTCTCCTCTTTATTCCACATTTAACAGATTTGAAGGATTTCTCCACCTCTCTGACACTTGTGCAGACATCACTAGGTAATGTTTGCACCAGTGGCAGATACCAGGAAATCTTGGGGTGGAATTTTTGGTCTCCTTGGAATGGATTCTAAAAACACAGGAGAGTTCAAACATGTCTGCTCAAGAAAGGAGGGGCCCCTATGTTTCTTGCTATCGCTCTTCTGGTCCCCTTTAGGAAAGAAAGCAAATGATCAGTCTCTTTTCTCTTTAAAAAAAAATCTTATGTTACCCATGGGTGGGCCTTACCCTAGACACTATTTTGTAAAGCGTAAAAAAAAAAAAATTGTACTTTTGGAGAAGACAGATTTTACTTACCATGGTCTAGATGTAGGCTTTTTTGTTTTATTTTTTATGTAACATTTACAGCACTTTGGCTAAATCAATACAAATACCAAATGTAACTAACCGATCATTTCATAACAAATTTTACTTCCCAAAAGTTATAACCAAATACAAGGCTTAAGCCCCTATGATGTGTGTGTTTCATTAAGAAAGTGAAATGCCATACCTCTGAGTAGAGCAGGTATCTGTGATTTTTCATGTTTCCATAGCAACATGTAATTTTTATTGAACTTTGGAATAAATAGGCAAATAAAATATGCATAAAATATTGATGGGTGTTAGGTCTACTATCCGGGGACTCTAGTAACTTATAGTCACTATTGTTTCTTTTTAATTCCTGCTGCCATTTTTCTAATTACAACATATTTTTATTATGATTTCTCTATTCTTCATTGAATGCATTAAGTTTTCTTTTTAATGTGACTTCTAAACCCGGCTTTATAGTATACATATTGAAGAGAATACTGAGTATGTAACATGAACATAGGAACAAAAATGTTTTCTATATTTTTTCTAAGGGAATTTATGTAGTTTGTTTTGTCTTGGATATAATTTCTATTTTTTGACAAATTTTTATAAGTTATTGTCAGTGACTTCCATTCTGTGTTTAAAATATATAACACTGGATGAGAAAATAACAAAAACAAATAAAAATGATTATGTTTAACAAGGAAATTTGCTTATGAAAATTGGTATTCCAAAAAGATGAGCTAAAAAAGAAATTGAATCAATTAAATTATTCATTTAAGATGAAATTTATCTAACATCTGCATATTTTGTTGAAGCTGATCATTATTGTGCTATGCTGTCTGTATCATTTTTGTTCAATAAACATTTATTGAAAGCTAACTTTATGCTCAGTATTGTGTTAATTATCAAAAAATAGGTCTCTGGACTTAATTTACAACCTAGAAAAGTCATGATAAAATAAAAACTAAAAATCTCTTAAAATTAGATATATTGTCTGGGAAAAAAAAATTAAGTCATATCCCTACCTCATAGCTTACAGACAAATAAATTTCAGTTTGATCAGACTAAAACTTGCAAAATGAAACCATTAACACACTAAATGAAAACATGAACCTTTAAAAATATTTATTTAATCTTAGCATTAGAGAGGGGAAGACATTTCTATATGGTGAAAAAGGAAAGGCCATTTTAAAAAATGATAGATTCTATTACACAAACATGAAAAAAATCCATATGGCAAAAGAATGTCATAAAAATGTCAAAAAACAAACAACAGTTAGAGAAACGTTTTTCTTATTTATATCACAATAAAGGACAATTTTTAATAGCTGCAGTATTTTTATAAATCAATAAGAATTATCTATAACATGATAGAAAAATGAACAAAAAGAAAGGAAATACACCTGGTGCATTTTTTAAAATGCTCATCTACACTCTTCATAAGATAAATGCAAATTAATCAGATATTTCACCTAGCATATTGGTAAAAAATAAAAAATTTTTATTACCAATATAAATTGTGAATATAAATCGTTATGAGCATTGTATGGGTAGAAGTATAATTTGTTATAATCTCCTTAGAGAACAATTTAACAATATCTATCCAAAGAATGTACATAATAATTTCATTTCTAGAACATATTCACATGTGAGCAAAATGCAGGTTCCTCACGGGATCACTGCTTGCAATGTAGAGAAACACCAGGAACAACCATCAATAGAGGATACATTGAATACATTTTAGTACATTCATACAGTGGAATGCTATGCAGCCCTTAGAAGAATGAAGCATCTGTGTGTGCACAAATAAGGAGTTGTATCTAAAAATATTGTTAAACAAAAACAGCAAGATGCAGAACAGTATTATAGCATAATCCCATTTGTGTTGGAAAAAAAGAGTAATATATATAATATATATGTGTGTGTATACACACACACACACATACACACTGTCATATGCATAGGGTATCACTAGAGTTACACATAAGAAAATTTTGTCTGGAAGACAGAGATGGAATGATAACTTATTTATCACTCTATAATATTCTTTATGTTTTTAATTTTGCCTAAGTATTTGTTGTTCCTATTTAATTAACTTTTAAAGAGTAGGTGTTAATTTTAAGACAATATAAGGGCAAATACAAAAAAAGTATATTTAGTGTTAGGAAAATTTTAAATAATAAATGATTACCTTGTGATGCCATTCAGAAAAGGTTTAGAATAAATGGATCTTAAGCTAGACCTGAACCTAAAATTGAAATCAGGAAGTTATTACCATGAACTAAGATGCTCATAATAATATCAATATGGTGCAAACTATGGCTTCATCATTCAAGCAAGTATGAGATAAGGAGGAGGATAAAAAGAGGCTAAAGTTATAGAAACAGAGAAAAAGAGTGGAAGGAACAATGAGATGTAATTATGGCTCTTTTGTAGTGAAAGTAAAACAATGGGTTTATAGGAGTTTAGAACAAACATTCAAATAACATGATGGAAAGTACCATGTTCTTAAATGATTATGTTGCAAAAGCATCCTTTTTTGCATAAATTCTTAGATGAGGAGAAGCAGTATGATGTATTAGAAAAGGCCATGAACCAGAATTCAGGAGACATTTAGTCTGGTTCATGTTCTGCTATTAATTAGCAATGTAACCTTGAGAAGGTCACATTGTGTCTCCAGGCCTCAATTATATTGTCTGTTCTATAAAGTAGGTGGGGGGTGGGGTGCAGGAGTGCAATAGATTCATGATTCCACAACCATTTTTTTTTTATCTGAAGAACGTGTTTTTTTTTTTTTCAAATGAAATATGTAAGTACAAACCAGTAAAACAGATAAAAGCAGGGTGACTTTGTATAAAGCAGGGATGGGTACCCCTGAGCCCTCCTGCCCAGTATCTTTCTTTCCCATCGTAGCCCTCTTTAATGGAGCAAAATCAAAGCCCTGGAACCAGCAAAGTTCAATTTAAAACTATTTACTAGAGGATTTCTAAGGTCTTTTTTCTTAAGAACATTCTACAATTCTAGAAGGTAATTGATTCACAGGTTTAATCACATTGTAAAGTTTCTACAGAAATATTTGCAAAAATAATGGTGGTAGTGGGATGGGAAGCTATGCAGGAAAGTAATTACTTCAGAAAGATTTATTAAGTATCTTTTCTGTACTTGCCCCCCTCCCCAGTGTCACAAGACACAAAGTTGGCTAGAGTATGATTCTGTCTCTCTCTGATTCTCACATCTATGAGATTTTTAAAAAATATTTTTAAGACTATCTAAGCTTGAATATTTATGTTGATGTCTTTCATTGGCTTAAGAGCTTGTGCATTGTCTTTCTCTCCTTCTGGGACTCCAAGTCCATATACAATACTGCTATTGACTGTCTCACATGTCTCTTAAACTCCTTCATGGCCTTTCCTTTCTTTCTTCTTGCTGTGTTTCAGTCTGAACTAAATAAATAGTTGTATTGACCTGTCTTCAGTTAACCAGTCCTGCCTTTCACTGTGTAAAACCCCTTCACTGAGTTCCTAAATTCAGATATTTTAAATTTACTGCTAAAGTTTCCATTGGAATAATTTTTTATAGATTCAAATATGTATTTTGAAATTCTTCCTTTTTGTCCATCTTTCTAATTCTTTTTTTTTTTAGTGTATTAATCATAGTTATTTTAAAGACTTGATTGGCTAATGTCAGCATGTATATTATCTATGTGTTTGTTTCTATTGTCTATTTTTGCTCTTGGTAATTGATTATTGCCATTCTGCTTCTTGTGTATAATCATTTTTGACTATATGTAAAACGTGGTATTTAAAAACTGTAGAGATTTTAAATGTTGTTAACTTCCACCAAAGAAATCTCTTTTGCTCTTTTGCCCTTTTACCTCAAGGGTCTGAAACAAGCCAGATGATCCACTGCAGGCATTTTCTTTCAAAGGGAAGTTCACCAAACAAGTTTCTCCCAAAGTGTCATTGCTGCATTAGAACTATCTAAGTTAGGTTATTAAACACATTTAGATCCTTGGGGTCCACCTCATATAGGAATCACCAACAATAGTTCCAAAAATGCATTTTATTTGCACATTAAAACATGCTATAGCTGAATGCCATTCCCCAGTGACTATTCCATAAAAATAGCATAGGACAGCATCACCACTGAGAACTTTATTATTCAATTGGAGGAGCATTACCATGGTTCTCATTATAATGCTCAAAGCAGCTTCCTCCATCCATATTGGCCAGGAGCCTGCCATATTTGCCTCCTCCTCTCTATATTCTTCTTTGAGGCCCCCTCATCAGCTACTCATTTTCCATTGTGCAGGTCTCACTAGAATCCCTTCCAGTTTGCATCTTCTTTGTTCCATATTCCCAGATATTCAATGATATCTGCTTATAGGTCTGCACCTTTAAACTTCTCCCCTGGGATCAGACCTGGAAGAACGCATGACCTGAAATTGCACATGTTGTTTACCAATTGCAAGCACAGTGGGTTGTGATACTCCTAGGATGTGGTCCTGATGGTCAGAGTCAGGTCTTTTCCCAGGCTTTGCCAAGTAGGAAAACTCAAGGTATGGTGTGAGAAGTCCAGAGTGAACCTGCTTAATTCTCATCATGCCTTCAACTCTGAATGATCAGAGGCAAATGAGCATTGGGAAAAACAAAAACAATAACAAAAACTAAACCTCTCCAGTCTAGCATCCAGAGGGGTAATTAAGAGCAAGGGATTTGCTATCAGGGTGTCTGGATTCAATTCTCCCTTTGTCACCTTAGCTAAGTTACTGAACTTCATCAACCCTCCATGTCTACATCTATAAAATGGGGGAAAATATTAGCCCGTGATCCCTCAGAATGTCTTCGTAAACTGTTTTATTGAAGTATCACACATACAGAAAAGTGCACAGATCATAAGTACAGAGCTCAATGAGTTTCTTTTGTTTTTATTTTGTTCTGGTTTTTACAAAGCGAACACAACCCAGTTCCCAGAATAAAAAACAAAAACTTATAAGTCTTCCTTTTACCCTCTATTGGTCAATATCATCTCACCAAAGTTCACTACTCTCATGGTTTCTAGCATCATATGTCAGCATTACCTTTTTAAAAAAATCGATCTTATATAATCATATAATATGGATTCCTTTGCCTAGCTTTTTTTTTCTCAATATTATGTTTGGGAAGATCACCTTGGTGCATGTAGCCATAGTATTTTCATTATCATTGTTTCATAGTATTCCTTTTTGTGAATGTACTACTCTATTATTGAAAAGCATTCATTTTCTTTCTAGTTTGGAACGACTTTGAGTATTTTGCCCCAGATACTTAGTAAATATATACACACATTTACATTGGGTATATACTTAGAAATGCAACTGCTGGGTCATAGAGTACGGGTATATTCAACTTTAGTAGGTCTATCAAACGGCTTTCCAATGTGGTTACACCAGTTTATTCCCCTACTAACAGCACATGAGACTTCCAGTTGTTCCACATTATCACAATAGCCATCATTTCCTTATTTATTTTAGCCATTCTGACAGGCTGAGGTATTGTCTTATGGTTTTAATTTTCTTTTCTAATGACTAATGCAATTGAGTGCCTTTCACATGGTCTCATATGACTTTTGGGAGAATTAAAAGATATAACATACTTAAAGCCTATTGCATAGGGCCTGGCATATAGCAAGTACTCAATAAAGCCAGGAATTCTTGTAATTATACCTTTGCCTGTTTGATTGCAATGAAGGACCTCAGCATGATTGCAATATGGCGCATTCCTACCTTTTAATAATCATTGTTTTTTTCCTCTTTGGGTTGCTATGGAAGTAAAACAGACAACCAGACAAGTCATAAAATAGAATGTTAGTAAAAGAAGAAAAAGAAATATTTATGGTTATGTTTCTATTTTAACTACAATAAGCAACTAAAATTTATTTTATAGAACACCACTTTAACACAAATAAAATGTAACCTCATTAATCACTATTTATTGATTTACAACTTACTAATGCAATCATTAGTAGCTGTTAGGTAATGATGTCTCATTATAGTTCTTGTGCAATTTCCAGATAGGAATTATCAGGTATGTCAAATGGAAATACTGTGCACTGGGTGTGCAACAATTTGAGTACTCAAATAGTTGTGTAAAATACCACCAGGGATATTTCCAACTAGCTGATGATAGTTTCTTTTCCCACACTTTAAAGGGAATTTACCTTTTCGACTTTTGTCATTCTGTCTTGAGTATTAAATGGATGTAGCAATCACTTCTAGCCTCATTCTATTCTCTTGACTATAGTCGGAAGAGAAAGATGAGCATGCATTGTGGCCAATAAGGGAAGCAGAGGATTTTGGAGACAGGCAGCGCATTCATGTAAGTAAAATGGCAACAATCAGGAATTTAGAACAATGAATGACATGGCAGAGGTAACAAAATGACCTTAAATTTTGTGTTGTCTAAACAATGCCAGCAGACAGGTAGCAATAAGTGTCACCCAGCACATGAACAAGAAAATTTACCCTGACAATGTAGCTTTTTGGTGGATTATTAAATCATTTGTTGTTTCTTGTGCATGAATGCTGAGTAGGGAAGCTGTACAGACACATTCTGATATAAATATTTAAAATGTAAGTTGATAAACTCACTAACTAGTTGATAAACTTAGCTAAAAGTTAAGAAATTTTATTTTTTTTCACTTCTGAGTAATCATGGGCTTTAAATATATTGCCTGACATATATACCTTGGGTTGTGCAATAAAGTAACAATTAAACCAATTGATAAAGAACTATTTCTAAAACCTAAATGCCATTTGGGTCAACAAATATTTAAGTAGTCATGTACCGGTGCCAGGCTACATTTGTTGCTGTGCTGGATGCAAAGATATATACATAAGTAAACATATATATATATATATATATATATATATATATATATATACACTTAAGTTTATATCAAAACAAGGTATAATAAGTGTGATCATAGCGTAGCTTCTCTGAGCCTGGATGGAGTTTGACTATCTCTTTTAGAGCAGTGATTCTCAATAGGGATGATTTTGTTCCTCAAGAGACATTTGAAAATGTCTGGAGACATTGTTGGTTATCACAACTAGGGGAGGAGAGACTACTGGCATGAGTAGGAAGAGACCAGGGATGTTGTTCAACATCGTAAATAAACAAGGCAGCCCTCCTGTTCACAACAAAGAACTCTGTAAATGTTAGTAATGCTGAAGTTGAAAAGCCTTGACCTATAGCACTAATAGGACCTGCACAAAATTGGCTATCAATAAATATGTATTAAAGAATGAGCATTACTAAAAAGTTACTAAGCAACAGGAAATTTTATTTAAAACATAACCAAATGAGCGAATGTGTGGTATATAACATTGTTAAAAAAAAACACAATCATTTTACTTTTTGTAAATATAATATTTTAATTTTTTACATTTCTATATAAGGCATTCTCTTTTAACTTGACAAAAAAAGAAAACAAGTTTGCATTTTAATTGAAAGCAGAGGCTTCAAAGTCAGATAAGCATGAATTAAAACCCTCAATGATCTTGGAGTAAAGTAAATAAATAGGGAAAATTCTAAAATGTACTCATTTAGTAATAATATAGGTTACAGTCTTCTAGCACATCATATTGTCCTGTGTATTCAACTGGTTGTATATTATTATTCTTTGATACTATTGGCTGACAGGCAGGATTAATTCCTGTTTCACAAAGAAATTACTGTCCTTTATTCTAGACTATCATTATGGGATGATATTACCATGTACCTAAAAAGCCATTTGTATTAGAAGTTACATCGACAATGTCAACTTTTTTGATGCAGAGAATTTCTATGTGCCAGGCACTGTACTAAATGCTCCACATGCATTTCATTCTCTAATCCTCACACAACTTGAGGTTTGACGTAGTAAGGCTCAGGAGGTTTGGCCACACAGGCAGTAAGTAGCATATTTGGGATTCAACCCTATGCATATATCTAATTCTAAAATCAAAACTTTTTCTCTGTGTATGACTGTATTTTTAAGAAATCAGGAGAAACTTCATCAAGGATATATAGAATTTATATACTTAGAAGGGAATAGTGGTCTGATGAAGATGAGACAGAATGAGAATAAACTCATCTCCCAATAAAAACTCAGATACTTTGTAATGTACAAGTTGTTCAGTAGAGCACTGTTTATAAGAGTGCATCATTAGAATAAATTTTTATGACTATCATTAGGGGATCAGATAAACAACATAGAATAGTATATAACCATTGCAGTTAATGAAGCAGATCTCTTAACTGTTGACTTAGAAAGATGTCACAGTTGGTTGTGAAAATGAAAACAGGTAACAGACTGATGATTACATATATTACATGCACTTGTATGTATTGGACCAAGTCACAACTGTACACATGATTGGAAGTAGTGCCTAAAAAAGAGGAAAAAATTATGTGGTAGAGGGAAAAACAATTGAACTTTATTTCTTTTCCGTCTTTTTCTCTTTCTGTCACATGAGCATATATTATGTTTATAAATTTGCTAATGTAATACACATTTATTGTATGCTCCCTATGGTCAGATACCACTGTTCTAGACCTTTGAGTTTCATTCTTGTTCTGTTATTAACCTAGAAGCATCATATAAGATAGTTTCATTGATATTCAAGCAGCAGCTGGAGAGTGAGCTAACAAGAGCCTGGACCAAGGTAGTCATGTTGGAAATGCAGGGGACAGAAAGAGTGAAATTCCTATAATATGCCTTGTCCAGAGTCTAGAGTATGTGTCCCTCCCATCAGCCCCTCCATGGCAACACTTGAGGGAGATCTAGAGGGCAAAAGTCATTCTACGCATTCAATTCAGAGGAGAAAGAACCATTACCTGAAAACAAGGAGGACTGAGGAATTTTAGTCTCTTCAGACCATTGTTCCTGTTTGACTATAATATGACTATTTATTCATATAATACTTTCCACAGATTCTGATTTTTATGGTGCCATAAAGTAAGATTTTCAGAAACTTGGTGGTGGGTAACATAATGCCATCAATGACACTATTAATTAATGAAGAATTCTACTTAGTGAGGGTGAGCATCATATTTTTTCTGAAAATGAATCTTGAGAGCTTCCTTGATTATACTGTGATTCTGCTTCCATTATCATTTAGAGATTGAGGCATGAGATGGGTCTGGTGATTATAATGATTTAGGAGGAGAAATAATATGTCAGAATTATGGGAGATTCTATAATTTCATGGTCTATAGCATAAAAAAATACATCACATCACTAGATTCGGGTGTGTTGTATTTTATTATTGGCTGTTGTGATACCTTGTGCAATATACCTGATTGCAGATTTATACTGAACTCTCCTGACATCAATGGCTTACACATTGTAGTTACTAATGAAGAAAAGAGAATGTAATATACTTTTATTAGAAATTTCTTTAGGGTCTAGGCCATAATGGCACATATGAGGGAGAAAAGAAATTATTCATTAAGTATTTCCTAGGAATTATTCATAATTTCATCTAACAATATGACAGATCCTAGACCTCGTGCATGCCTCAGCTGATGTTGAGTGGAACTGCCCAGCTCTGTAACGCTGTTAGCCATATGGAGCATATATTACCTCTGATCTGAAACTTGCAATAAAGATCTTTTTGCTTTCTGGGGCAATTACAAGTTCTGACAATTAGAGCCTTTAACAGTTTAGACCATAACTTCTTTAGAAGTGAAAATTTTTACATATATCGAAATCTGTTTCTGAGATGGCATGAGTTACGTGAAGATTTTGGGTTTTGATGCTTGATGTTTCAACCATTAACATGGAAAGTGAAATAATTCAGATGCTTTTCAATAAAGAGAAGTGTGGCATCATGAGTAGCAGTCAACTAAGAAGGTAACTGAATTTTCAGTTTGTATCTGAATATAAGATACAATATAGAGTGTATAAGATACACTCTCAGAAACATACTACCAGATTATTTTCCTCAGGCATCACATGTCAAAAAAATGGAATTAAATAAGTTTTCTTCTTAAGTTTTTTGCTTTTAACACTTAAATAGTTCATTGACATTAAGATGTATCGATTATATAATACACTATTTTTTTATGTACTAAAATTATAATTGCAAACCAAATCTCAATTTTGTAAACCCAATCTCAATTTGAGAATGGCAGAAAAAAAATGTAACTTAGAATTAATGAAATTTGGTTATTACTAGTGACATGTGTTGGGAAAATCAAACAGCACACATCTATGTAAGTAATATTCACTACCAAATCTCTATAAATAATTTGTTCTGCATATACTGTTTTTTACAAGATGGAAACATTGAATTGCAAATGGCTTTTTCCATGCAACAATATATTATGGACACTCTTCCATACCACTTACCTCATTTTTCTAATGCCTAAAATGTTATTCAGAAATGTCTTTTCTATCTTTCAGTCAGAAGTTACAAATTGTGACCCACAACCCATTGTTTTAAACATGAAGAAATTTCATATACATTTCTGTTTTTCAGCTTCTCTTAAAAATCAGGTCAGGGTGATGCTTTTGAAGGTCGAGAGTTCCCAGCCAAGTAGTGACTGGCCTCCTGGTTGGAGGATGCATTCCCCACTCAGTTCACCGTGTTCTCCACAGTTCCCTACTCTTATATATACAGCCTGCATCTCTTGTTAATATCCCCACCTGGCCCCTACAGGGTTTGGGGTTTGCAACACTTACTTTAAACATTTGGAACAAAACTTACTGCCTTAGTACAGAAAGGGCATTCAGTTGCATTCCAAGTTCACTTAGAAAATTACAAAAATTTTCACTGTCTACTACTTTCACCATCCAGTATTTACTCCTGCCAACATTTAGACATCTGATGCAAATTTTTTTCAATTCTCCCACTTCCCTAAAGCTACAATAGACAAGTTATCAGTTCCTTTAATTGGCCCCAGGTATTTTTATTATTCTTTCCTATCATGTGTATCTCATTTGATTATCATAGAAACAACTATACTTTCACATTGGAAGTCCTTCATTTCTAACCATCTTCCATTGTTCACCCAAAATGCAAATGTTTCCTTTGTACCCTTATTTACCCCAGTTTTATCCCTGCAGTCCAACCTGACCACGTCTTTCTTTAGTTGTTGCACCTCAAGAGTTAGGGAGCTGAATTCATCCTTTTATCTGCACCATTTTCTTAGTTGGCAAAGAACGTTATAGAAATGTTTGAATGAGCCTCAAGAATAGGAAGAGATCTAGTGTTCCTTTTGCTGACATGGCCCATTTTCAAGTGTTAGGATCAGTATAGAGTAGGTATTGACTAGTAACACTAAGCAGGAATCACAATTCTCCTTACTAGACTTCTTATCATTATTTTATCACTTCTATTTCTTAGCGAAAGTTTAGTGTGACCAATGCACCACTATTTTTTGAATGTGTATGTTCTATAAAATACACATTTTGTAGAACATACACATTCAAAATTAATGTAATTAATTAATGTAATTCTATTTCTGGAAATCATGTAGACACATTGCTATGCTGCTTAAGCCTAAAATAGAAAAATAATATACACAACATGGAACACTGAATTTAGTGAAAATGTGTGACTATCAAACAATGAAAATCATAAAGAATTTATTCCAGAGTACAAGTTTACGTATGTCATAATTAGGTAAAAACCTTTTTCTGTTCTCTGACTTAAGTGGATAACTTACACTATGGGGTTGAACTACATGGTGTTATCTCTTAAAAATACTCATGTCTCTTAGGTAAACCTCTTCTCATGGGGAGAAATGAAAGCATAGAGCCTTCTAGGTAGCTTGCTGTTAAATTGTGTCCTCTGCAATATAAATAGTTGCAAAAAGGTATGCACTAGGAACTTTTCCGGAATACTGTTCCCAACTTCCATGAAATCAAGATTTTTTGGACTATCACAAAGCTCTATACCAGTATGAAAATTCTTTATGTTCTCTGATGATGTTGAGTAATGGACAGTCAGAAAAAAAGCCAATTGTGTAAAAGCAGATTGGATGCATCAACATTTCAAAAAGTCCCTAAACTATCATTGCTTTTCTTAAGTAAACCAAAGATTTAAGGAATGAAGTAATATTGTTTATACTGATTATATATCATGGTCATGATGATATTTCTATATTTCTGATTACAACAAAGCAAAACAAAACAAAACATGCTTAATACAGAAAATCTAAAAACCATAAAGGTATAGAAGATAAAGCTCTCATTGTGCCAATTTCTAGAGACAACCTCTGTTAATATTTTTAAGTTTGTTATTTCTCAGTGAGATTTTTTGGACACATTTAAATTTTCGAAATTATGCCATATATAAATAGTATATCTTGTTTTTTTCAGTTAATTTATAACATAAACACACATACACATAATGTGTATACATAATGTGTAACACAGACAATAGTATATGTCAGAGCTATTTTTCCTAGTTTGTTGAAAATTTCTGAAATTTTGGAATTTTGTAGCTGTCCATTGTGTCAACATAATAAAATTCACTGAACTATTGTTGGTGATTTCATTTGTTTTCATTTTTTGCTATTATAAATAATCACATTGTGAATCATTTGTAATGATTCTGGGTCAATGTAATAATTAGGTAAAAGATAATATACATTTAAGACTCAACATATGTATTGTCAAGTTGTTTGACAAAAGTATCATTGCCGTCTTGCCTGCATTGAGAGTCCCGATTTTAATTTAGTCTCATTTACATTAGGTAACCTTATTTTCTAAGCATTTATTTTAATGAGTAAAAAGGTATCTTCATTTTTTGAAAGTACATTTCTTTTATTCTTAGTGAGAATGAATATTTTTCCATGTAAGTATTTGCTTTTATGGGAATTAATAAACTGCTACAAGCAATGGTGGCCTTACACAGAAAATGTTATCTATGCTTATTTGAACATCAGCCTTATTTTAAAATATGTTTTTCAATTTATAAAATGCTGCCACGCACATAATTACCTTATTTGAGTCTTAAGACAACCTTCTGAGGTAGGAAAGATCAGGTGTTAATTTTCTGTTTAAAACTAAAACAAGTAAGGCTCAGAGAAAATCAGTAATTAGCCTAACTTAATTCAGATAGCAAGCAGAAGAGGTTCTTTTGTTTTGCTCTACTTTTTTTTTTTTTTTTTTTTGCTATTGAATCAGAGAGTTTCAATAAAAACTACAGTTTCTGCGAAGTAAGGTCCATTTAAGGCAAAATGCAAGAAGGTAAAGTAAGGATCACTGTTTACTGCTTTTCATTTGCTTCCTAAAACAGAGTACAAGATATCAATAAAAAACTGGTATCATTTTTTTGCATAGTGCCTGAGACACTCCAATTTTTGAACCAGAATAAATGTTTAGTAAGAGAAAAAAGAAGATGAACTCTCGAGGGCTGTTTTTCTGACTGTTGCCTCAGAACGTATTAACCTTAAGCACTTGTGGGCTTAAATATAAGGCTACAAAAAGAAATATTTGGAATGTATGCAGAGGACTGGAAATAATCTCAAGACAATATTTTTCAAGATACCACAAGCAAAGCGTGTAGTGTTGAGTGTATATTCAGAGTAAAAGTTTTGTTTCTCCTTCATTACACGTGTTTGCTAATTGCAAAAAGGTAACTACTTCTTCTAAATTGCTAATCTAAGAGGGGAAAAAGTCATAAAAATATCTGTAATAACTGACTATTCCATTTTAATTATGTTAGTTGACAGAAAAATTTGGATTTGGAAACTTTTGTGCAGATAATACACTGGAAAAAAATCACATGACTTTCTGAAAAAGAAATCTCTGAGAGTTTATATTTTCATTAATTCCATCAATTTATTGATTACAAAATTTGTTTAGGCATAGTATAATTCTTAAATCAATAGTATATGCATTTTACTGAAATGTGACCATATAAAAAACAAATAATAACCGTGTGGAATTTAGGCATTCTGTATGCTGTCATTATGCACCATGCAACTTGACATGTAGTGATTGTGTTAGGATCCTTGGTTGCAAGTAACAGAAACTGATGGTTGGTAATCTAGGCAAAAACAAAATTTATTGGTAGGTTTTAAGGGGCTCACAAAACTTCATGGAAGCCTGGAGGACCATTCTTGGAATGCAGGCATAAATATGTAACCCTCTAAATGGCCTTACAGCAGGAACTAGAGAAAAATATTCACACCAAAGAACAATGTAGACCTGTCCAACACCATTCATAAATAAGACCCTAAGAGCCCCACATCCTGTGTCACTAGTTGAGAGTTCAAAAGCCAGGAAGAGAACGCCTGGTTGGATAAAATGGTGTGTGCTTATTCTGTGGCATTAGGAAAAAGAGATCCAATCCATTCTTCTGATCAGCAGCAGCTATTAATGTCTAAAAACTATATGCAATTTGGGTTTCCCCCCAAAAGAGACTGTAAAACAAAGGGATCTTGGCACAGGAGGTGAAGGTAGGGTTAACATTTAAAATGTAGAAACTAAATAAGGGTCTACATAGTTATAACTGTTGAGACTAACCACCCCTCCAGCCCTCTTCCTCCACCTGGCCAGCAGAAAATGGGCAGCCAGTTGTATACCTTATAGGCTAGAAATGAAAGATTCTTCTCTAGTGAATCTGACTAGCCCAGGAGCAAACCCCTAAGAACACTGATTGGGATTTTTCATCAGCCTTCTAACTATATCACCGAGAGATACAGTTTCAAGTAGTGACTTGTATATACACTTAGAGGCTTTCAATCAGCTTTTTAGTCTCTCACTCTTAAAATATGAGCAGGCAAAGATTGCCAGTTATCACTAGCTTAAATATACAAATGGCAAAAAGCAAATTGTTGGAATATAAAAACTTTAAACATCTGTCAGTATCCACAGAGATAAGAGATAATATTAAATCTAAAACAAGAAGAGACAGGGAATAAAAATAAAAGTCTTAGAAATTAAAATTAAAATAGAAGAAATAAAAATCTCAGTAGAAGGACTAGATTAGAACTGAAGTTGATAAAAATCCTCAGAAGTTAAGAAAAATCCCTCTGAGATTAATGCAAAAATACTAAAGCTGAAAAGTGAGAGAAAAAGGATAAGATAATTAGAGGATCTTTCCAGGAAGTTCAACATCCAAATGCCCTTTGTAAAAATAAATGTGAGATTCCAAATAAATGCCTGCTAAGTGTTTAGTTAGCATATTGTATGAAATAGAAAATATACAATATATTGTTATGAAATCACAGAACCCTACAGACAAAAAGAGGGAATCTGAAAACTTTCAGAGATTAAAAAAATAATAATAAGTCAAAACAAAAGATCAAAAACCACACACAGCACTAGAAGATTTATCAAAAATAACTAAGATCTAGAATGAAATAATAGATTAAGAAGTAAAATTATATGCTTATTTTTTAAAGACTTAGAAGTAAATAGCTATAAAAGCTAAAAGTAGTTGCTTCTCAGAGATTGAACAAGTGATGTAAGTATGCATGGAACCTTTTTTAAAAATAATAAAACTTGTAGAAATCATTTATTTTTTTAACTGTGTATATAATAAAAAATAAAATAAAGGCCAGAAATAATCAATAGTTCTTAAATGAAAGAGAGAGAGAGAGGGGAAAAAAAGGGAGAGAAAAAAGAGAAAGGAAAAAGTTAAGCTATTATTTTGGGACATATTCCCTGTGCCATAGGATGAATTGGTGACTAATCTGATGAAAGTGTTTAAAAACCAACTTGAACTAGTTTAAACAAACAAGTTGAAGTTGGAATTTGTCGGCTCTCATAGCTAGGAAGGATACTGGTGCAGCTCAGAATATCAAAGGCTGGGCTGCAGAAACCAAGACTATGATTTTGCTTGCCTTAGTCTTTGCTTGGCTGCATCACAAAGACAAAGGTTCTTCATAAAACATATAAAAAAGCCATTGGAAGTCCCACATTTACATTTTTTCACCTTAGCAATCCAAATGGAATGAGAGCTCCTTCATCCCAGTACTTGTATACCAGTTTGGGTAGGACAGAGCTCTAAGATTGGCTGAGCCTGGATCAGACATGCATCTCATGGCTGGATTTGGCAAAGCTGCAAGGCATATTATTATAAGTGACTTTGTCTCTCCTTGTCCTACACTTCACGTCTTCCTAACCTACCTTTTACTACAGCCAAGCCTGAAGTAACTAGTTTCAAGTACTTATAACCTGCCACTACTTTGCCTCACCTGATCTTTCTCCTCCTCCAGGACTTCTGTGATGCCTTCAGAAAAATTCCTGCTGTAAAACCTGGAAAAGCAAGAGAGTTAGTTAACATTCCATGGGGCACTCTTGATCAGTGGGATATGGGGGAGTAGATAAACGGTTTTCTTTTTTGTCACTCAGGCAAAACTTCTGAGATGCATTCTCCCTGGTTCCTCAGAAGATAACAGTGGAATTAAACACCAGTTGCCCTCAGTACTGACAAATTTAAGAACATACCCTTAGGTTGCTTATTCCTCCTCTTTTATGTTTCTCCCACTCCCTCTTCCCTGAAGGATCACTCTCATTCAATTCAAGACTTTTGTTTTCGGGTTCTGCTTCTCTGGGGAGAATGCAAGTTAAGAACAGGGATTTTCTCAAAGGAATATAGATGACTTGTTAGACAAAAGACAACATACCTATCTCAGACACCATACACCATTGATTTCAGGCACATCATCAGAGGCTTCTGAATGTGTCAGTTCAGAATATGTAAAACTTAGATTTTACCTTTATAACCATTTGTTTTCATATGGACCTATTTTCCAGTAAATCCTAATTAAATATAAGGCCAATTATAAAGTAGAAGACAAGTTAATCAAACAAATATAAAAAGTATTTTCATACATACTATAAAGCAACAAAAATGGTTTGTGGTATGACAGGAGTGCTCCAGCTTCTGAGGAACTGATGTGAGATATTCTAGGGAACAAGCATGTTCAAGTGATAGTAAATATAGTGTTAATTTATACAACCTCATTAATGGCTGAGTCATTTTTTAAAAATGAGCTTCTGGATTACATCCAAATTCAAAGAATGAAATAAAATATTTTGTGTTTGAACGTTTATAAACTTGCCCCTTTTAGACAGTCTTATTTTAAAAAGTGGTTTGTATTATTACTTTTTAAAATTGTTGTCCTACTTTTAAATGGTTTTGAAATTACTTTTCTTCTTTTATTGACTAAACTAATTCAATTCTGGTAGTTATTTTTTAAATACTCAGGTTATACATGGATCAAATAATTTAGTCCTTACACCTTAAAATGGTAATAGTTTGGCAAATACATATCTTTAAAAAGATATATAATGATTATTCTCAACTGCTAAATAGCCATCCTTGGCATATTTTGTAGAAATATCTAAAACTATGGAGAATTTTTATGAGTTTATTTGAACCAAACTGATGACATATGCCAGGGAGTAAGATCTCAAATCCTCCAGAGAAAAACAGTTTTGCAGCTTCTTTTATGCATTTATAATTAAGGAGAAAAGTAAGGTTGATTGTATGGAGGTAAGAGAAAACAAGGCAGGGATTGAATTACAGGATGATTAACACGATATTGAGGGTGGTCACTGTTTATTTCAAAAGTGTGTTAAACTAGATGCACAGAAACAACGGACATTGCTTGCTTAAGGCAAAGATAAACCTTTTACTAAAAAATTGTATGCCTGGGGCATGACTATCCACCGTGACCTGCCCAGTTAGGAATGTATGATCAGATCACCCGGTGAGGCTACCCTCCATAGAACCCCGTTTTTCATCCACATCTTCATACTATGTGTTATAATTTTTCATACTTATATTGTGTTTCTATCAAATTGTAATGACCTTAAACTGAGACTCTTCTTTGCATCTCCTTTGGTTCCTAACAATGAGTATTACACATAGAAGATAAAAAACAAATGTTTCATTCACTCATTTTTATTGATTGTAACATAATAACTATTCTTAATAAAAGAATTAAATCATTCTCTTGTAAACAATACAAATAAAAACTAACCCCACTATCTAGGCATAATCAACTATAAATATTTACTGTATGGTCTTTGAGTCTCTTTTTCTATTTTATACACATATACACACACCACACATTTGCCTATGTGCACTGATATATATGGTATATATCTAATAAAATGAAATCATATTAAACATAATACTTTTGTGCCTTGGTTTTTAATAATATCATAATCATTTTAGTACTTTATTGGCCTTTGTACTTAAAGTTAAAAATTAAAGTTTACTATAATCAAACCAATTCATAAAGATATGCAAAGAGAAATTGTTTCCCCACCTTCCTCGATCTCACATTTCTGAAGTAAACTATGTTAATAATTCTGTATCAAGCCTTCCACACCTTTATTTGTATGTTCCTACAAACATAAACAGAAACGCATAAACATTTATTAGGTTTTAACTGCATCTTCACACACCTTTCGTATCACAATTTAGGGAAATGAATTTAGAAATGTTATCATGTCACTGCCAGTCATTTGGTTTAAAAGACTGGATGAGTTAAAATTAAGTAAAAGCCGAGAAATAAAATTTTTACTTATATTAGACTACTCTTGTTAGAACTTATATTCTGAATCTACACGGTCAACCTGTGTTAGAAAACATCTCTGGTAAATATAGTTTCTATAAAGAAAAAGATAAGTAAATGACTCCTTTTGCAATTTTCATTGAGGTCTCTATAGATAAATATGTGTTAAATTTAACAATCACTCAACATTGAGTAAAATTATTTCCTCTCAGGTGCCAAAGAAATATTTGTTGTCATCTTATTTATTATATAGGGAATTAAATTCACATTTTTTCCAACCATTTTTTTAAAGACCCATAGAAAAATAACTTGAAAGTTAACTCAATAGTCATTCAGTTTACAGAATGAGATATCTACAAAATTATTAAAAACACTTAAATTCACTGAGTTGCTTGTCAAATTTACATTAGTCTAATTAAATGGTTGTTTTCATCACTTCTTATAATTTATTTTACCCTAGATAAGAGGCAAATACATCAGTCTCTGAATAGTATTAAATATTTCCCTCATAATGTATCATCAACAAAGTCCTGCTGAATTAATGAATTGTGTGCATGTTTGAAAGTGGGATTGTACTTGTCTAATTGTGGCATCAGTTGTCATGGTGACTATCAGCCAATCAGTGAATAAACGCCCTTACTTGGCAGTGTTTGGGTGAAGAAAGCTTTGTGCAGTTGTCAGCCTGAGATTTATGATGGTAAAACTATATTTGGCAGGCAAATCAATGTGTTGTCCACTCTTTGTGTTTCTGCCCTCATTTTAAATCAACCTCTTGATATTCGACTAGAATATTAAGAGACTCTGGATCTTTGGAGCAGTTTTGTTATTAATAGATCACTTTTTATAAACTGTGTATAAGATGACTAGGTATTTGTATACATATCCAATGAAGGCAACCCCTGGTATTTCTTTATATTTGTAATTGCAAATGTCAGATCTTGAAAGCGAGTGGGTATTAAAGGATATCTTTTTATGTCTACTATTAAAACATGTCGAGTGATCTATAAATTACCTTACATAGATAAACAGTGGATTAAAATTAGGCACTCTCATTCTGTCATCACTATAATATTAATCATTGGAGTTTGGGTCTTTAATGTTAATATATACCTTTTAGCAGTATATGTCACTACATATTAAATTACATGATAGCTGACAGATTCTTAAATCAAAACATTTTTTCTCTCTTTATGTCATAACATGATAAGAAAGAAAGAGTAATTTTTGCTTACATAGAATATTGTTTTATCTTTGTACATGTTTTTTATTGTTTATATTTGCAATGAACTAAGACGTTTTTTATCAGTGCTTATTCTTGTTCACATACATACCAAAATAGGTGATAAACATCCTTATTTAATGTACAAAGAGCTAAACAAAGTAATGCCCATAAAATAAATACAATTTTATCAATTTTTAGTAAAAAAAAATGGGATAAAATACCAGATCTTCTAAGTTATTTATTTTCTTTCACCTAGAATGAATTTTATTATCCAAAACCACGTTTTTAAAATGATGGGGAAACACACAATTTTCATGTCTTAATAGATTCAAAATAGAAAGACATTACATGTCCTATGGAAAAAATGAGTCAATTACTTTCACTCCTCATAAATTCTGAACATTCAGAAAAGTATGGATAAATTGCATATAGTTAATTGACATAAAAGGTAACCATAAAGAATAGGCAGGTAAGATTGTCTGCATATTAGTTAATGCCAAAAACAAAACCTGTACAAATCCACAGTCATCCTAGTTTTTCCATCTGCTACTGCACAAATCCATTCAAGAAAAGAAACTTGTATGGAGTAGGCACATAGCAAGATAATACTTTGTGTAGAGTTAGAAAATAAATAAACCAATTTATCTTTACTTACTGCTCATTAGACAAAATGAAAATAGATCATTCCCCATTCAAACTATAATGTTTTTCTGTTATAGTTTTGTTGTAATTATGATTATTTATTTGTCTCCCCTATTAGACTATGAGATCCACAGGAGCCATATCATATAGAAAACTGTGTATTTAGCTTTTGAACAATATTTAACCCTCAAAAAAAAAATCGGATGAATACAAGGAAGCTGCTTTTTAAGAATTTACTTATGGAAGTTGAAAACGTACCACCTTGTTGGATTTTTTCCTCCCTTAAATTCTCTTTAATTTAAAATAGTCAATTAATCAAATAAAATATATTTGATTGTAATATAGAATCAGATATATTACTATATCTGATGGATTGATATCAAAAAATAAATCTATGAAAATGAGGGAAAAAAAAGCCTTGATAGGTAGATAAAAAGTTTCAAAATAATGTCATATGTTAATGATTATGTTTAAATATTTTAAATACTATTTAAAAATAATATACGAATACCAAGATAGCCTTAAAAATAACTTTTAACCAATTTATAGGTCCTAAGATATTTTTCACATATATTTACTCATATCCTTATTCTAATTTTACAGATAAGGAATATAAGGGACAGAAATATTTTAAGAACTTGGTGAAAAATAGAAGAAAGTTATTCTGATTCCAATCTAATCATCTTTCTACTATCGAAAAAGACTTTTATTCCTCTCTCTCTTTGTAATGTGTCTGTATTAAAAAGAAATAGGCTTGGCAAATTTAGTAGCACACTACTGTTTTTCGTTTTAAGAATTTTTTTAAAATCTCAAGTCACAAGGTCTTTTTCTTATAACATATTGTTAATAACCAACACAGTTGTCCATCTTAGAAAAAATACATTTCAGTGATATTTAGAGAGTAATGCCATTGGGAACATATACCTGGCAAAAATGTCACCATTAGAGCATAAAATTTTTCGCCTAGAGCCTCTGACAGTTTATCAGTGGCATGGGACCTATATACTGCTGAGTACACACACACACACCTCCAACTGAATGAACAGCTTGCAACTACAGTTTCATCTACCTGATAACCTAAACTAAGATCCAGAGAGAAAGTGTCAACAAGATACTTTAATCTTCCATAGTCCTGTTTACATTTGTTTATTTGTCTTAATATCCCACACTACTTTGCTTGGTTTCTGTTCTATTTTAAAAGCATGGTTTACTTTCTGTTTTATTCATTCTCTGCCATTGTCAACTTTGCATAGAATTTAGGAAGTCGATTATTAGCCCTTCAGAAAACTAACACTTGAACATTTAACATAATTTATACTCATTATGCCAAGAGGTATTCTTAACTAACAACAAAATATTCTACCCATGAAAAGATTGTTGGTGCATTTTAAATTAGTCTCCATAAGGGTTGACTTTAGTTCAAGTCGTTGTTTTGTCATGGCAGACTACTAAATAAGTCTCCATATGTATTCCAACATGTAGTTACTATAGGAGTTTTTTAGATAGGATAGATGTATGTGACAGAAGTCACAGGTTGTATCAGTTGCTGTGTTTCAAGGGGTCTCTTCTACAGAACTTGGCAAATAAAATGCAATATGTATAGCATAAATTTTTATTTCATTAACATTTATGTAAATAAAATAATAATAAAAGTTTTTACTTGCATCCACCTTGGGTATACTCAATAAATAAGGCACAAATGAACAAAATTATCTGATAAATTCTTTTGTTTTATTTCAAAATGTGCATTGACTATAAAAGAACATTAGTACACTTTGTAAAAGTATATAAAATATTCATATTTTACTATGTAATGATTAAAATTAACATTCAAAAATCTCTAATAAAAATATCACTGTCATACACACTACACATTAAAAAGTCAATGTTCTTATTACTACAGAGAAATTAAAATGGTTTATTGATTTGGGCACAAAATATTATATAATTCCTGTGTTTTTCCTAAATTAAATGAAGTTAATTTAATAATCTCCTTAGTAACCAGTGATATATGACATTTATGGAGTTTAAACTTTTCTGCATAAATTCAAATATTGTTGTCCTTTTTACATCATCCTAATAATTTCACTTTTTTTGCTATTCCTCCATTATTTATGGAGGCTCAGAACTGTTTAAGGAAAAATGAGTAAAAGGAAGGAGTACAAAGAAAAACATGACTCAATCTTCAGGGATTTGATTAAGAAAAGAGAAAAAAGATGTGTTTCTGAACTGATCGGCAAATTCCAACAATTATAATCAAACTCAGAACAATTTATAGATCTGGGATATTTCTTTTGTTTTAGTTTAAAAATTAAAATGTTATTTGTGATATTTAAAGTTGATCAGCTTTTCCCCCATGATTAGCAAACAGTTTTTTTCCCTAAATTACACACTGGTAATAAGTGAATTCCAATTTTTTCACTCTGGATTTTAAAAGGACTTTGGCATTCCATATGTAATTTTCTCTAACTACTATACTCTTCTTTAAAATTCAAATGACTAAAATATTTTGTTTTTATCTACTGGTATTCTTACTCTGACATACTCTCTTCATCACGAAGAATGAGAGTTAAATCTGGCAATATAGAATGTGCTATTGGTTGTGGACATCTCTTTTGAAAATAGAGCAGTCTCTTACTAAATTCACTCAGTACTATATCTGATTTGTGTGCTTGCTTCTTCCTTTATATTTATGGATTATGTTATTTTAGAAGCTACTGAACCATGCAAATAGCATTCCAACTATTTGAAATCATCTGTTAGAGATGATATTACTGGTGGCTGTTTGTCTTTTGTTAATGTCTAGTCAAAAAATTTTTTAAATAATGACAAAATAGCCAAAAATCTTGCTTCTTTGAGTATTACCTATAACGAACTTAGTGCCTGGTTATCATGAGAAAGTTGCTTTCATGTAATTTGAAACACATAGTAAGGCTTAAGAAACTATCTTTGTCATACTTCAGGAGGAAAATCATTTGATATAAGAAAACAAGAGTGAATCAAAATTCTAGGAAAACCTTGTGATTGAATTGTGAAACTTTGTCTTTAGAATTAGAGTGATTAGCAATTTAACTTTAGTAGGACGTTTTGTCGTGTGGGGTTTTGTTTTGTTTTTTTTTTTATATTGGTTGTGCTGTAATTTCCTTAACTAAATTTAGTTCAGTAATTAATTTAGTAATAATATTTTCTCTGTTAGAAAAGGTTCTAGTTTACTGGCATTTACACTTTTTAGCCCAGTTTTAAACCTGTCTATTAATCTAATTAACTATTATGAAAACTTTCTGTTATTAAATGCAAACATTAAAATACTACAGATTCCTGGGCCCCATCCCTCAGAATTCTGATTTTAATAGAATTAAGATTAGGCCAAAGAAATTGCATTTCTAACAATTTCTTTGGTAATGTTAATGCTGCTAGTCCAGGATTGACTTTGAAAAGCACTGAGTTAAATAATATCTGGTAAAAATATAAAAGACAGAGAACCTATTCTAGTAACCATGTTATAAAAAAAATAACAACTTAAAACAAATGAAAGAGAAAGAAGAATAAAGCTAAAGCAGAAGTGAACTTAAATAGAAAAGGAAAATAAAATAGAATCAATAGGCCCAGAGATTTTTTTAAAGAAAAGTTGATAAAGCCTTAACAGATTTGAATGACAAAATAAGACACAAATAATATTAGAAATGAAAGAAGGAATATCACTATATATCCCAAAAGCTAATAGAATATTTTGAAAAATTACTATATACTAATAAGTTTGAATCTTAAGATGAAATTTTAGAATTCTTAGGAAAAATAACTTTTATTGTTAACACAAGAAGAAATTGAAAGTCATATCTGTTAAAAATTGAATAATGAAGCGTTAGAAAAAGAAGTGGAAAAAAATAATTCTTTTTCCAATTGAAAGAAAAAGAATAAAATACCTAGGAATAAATTTAAGGAAACATGTGAAGGAGCTGTATAGTGAAAACTGTAAGACCCTATTAAAAGAATTCGAAGAAGATACAAAGAAATGGAAAAATATCTTGTGTTCCTGGATTCGAAAAATCAACATAATTAAAATAACCATATTACCTAAAGCATTATACAGATTTAATGCAATCCTCATCAAAATCCCACTGGTATTTTTAAAGAAATAGAACAAAAAATCATCAGATTTGAATGGAAGCGCAAAAGACCCCAAATTGCCAAAGCCATACTGAGAGAACTTGTTAGAAAAGAATCACTCTGCCCTACTTCAATTATACTACAAAGTAACAGTAATCAAAACAGCATGGTAATGGCAGCAAAACAGACACATGGACGGTGGAACAGAATCGAGAATCCATAAGTAAACCCATATTTACATAAGCAATAATTTTTGACAAAAAAAAAAAAAAAGCCAAAAATACACTATGGAGAAAGGAAAGCCTTTTCAATTATTGGTGCTGGGAAAAATGGAAGGCCACCTGTAAAAGAATTAAACTAGACTGTTGTCTAACACCACACACCAAAATTAACTCAAAATGGATTAAGGCCTGAATATAAGATGCATAGAAGAAAACATAGAAATGAAACTCAAGGACCTAAAGAGGATTTTATGAATTTGACCTCAAAGGCAAGGGAAGTAAAAGCTAAAATAAATGAATGAGACTACATCAAACTAAAAAGCTTGTGCTCAGGAAAAGAAATCGTCAACAAGGTAAAGAGACAACATCAGAATGGGAAAATATACTTGCCTAATATACTCATACAGCTCAACAACAACAAAAACACAACGATCCAATCAAAAAATAGGCAGAGGACCTGAATAGACACTTAAAGGATATACAAATGGCCAAAAAAATATATGAAAAATGCTTAACATCACTACTATTAGAGAAATGCAAATCAAAACCACAAGAGATACTATCTCACACCTGTTAAAGCAGCTATAGTCAACAAGACAAGTAATAACAAATGCTGGAGAGGATGTGGAGAAAAAGGAACGCTTACACACTGCGGGTGGGACTGCCAATTGGTACAGCCACTACGGAAAACAGTATGGAGGTTCCTCAAAAAACTAAAAATTGATCTGCCATATGATTCAGCAATCCTGCTACTGGGTATTTAGCACAAAGACTTGAAAATCCATCTCCAAAAGATATTTTCATACTCATGTTTATAGAAGCATTATTCACAGTTGCCAGGACATGGAAGCAATTGAAGTGTGCTACGATAGATGATTGGCTAAAGAAGCTGTGGTACATATATACAATGAAACATTCATTACTCAGCCCTAAGAAGATATGAAATACTGCCATTTACGACAACCGGGACTTACCTCAAGATAATCATGCTAAGCGAAATAAGCCGGACTGAAAAAGTTGAAAATCACGTGATACCATTTAATGTGGATGTAAACCTAAAAGCAACAAATGAACAGGACAAACAGAGACTCAGGGACATGGACAATGGACTAGTGGTTACCAGAGAGAGAGTAGGCGGTAGGGGAAGAGGGAAGAGGTAGACAGAGTAAAGGGGGTAAAATATAGAGGGTTTGAGGGAGGGTGATGTGAGTAAAGGGAATCAAATATATGGTAGCTGAAGGAAGCTGGACTCTGGATGTTAATCACACAATAGAATATATAGATGTCAAATTATAATGTACATCTGAAAATTATATAATTGTATTAACCAATGTTACCCCAATAAACTTAAAAAAAAGAATCACACCAAAAAATTTAAAAAATAAAATATAGTAAGGAACTATTTTTCTCTATTTCAAAAAAAAATTTTTTGAATATGTAAATAAAAACTTTCGACAGAGAAAACTCAAGGCTAAAATGAGCCACCAGTTTTATTTAAAGAAGATAAATAATTTTAAACAAACTCCCCAGAAAATAAAACTTATTTCACCCTTTTTCTCAAAAGATAGTTTTGCTGGGTTAACAATTCTAGTTAAATATTCATTTTCTCTCCTAACTAAATTTATTTTACCTTTTTACTTCCATTATTACTTCCCAGGCCTCTGTGGTCAGTCTAATTGCATTCATTTGATCTATCCTTTCTCTTGAGCAACTTTTAAGACCATTTCTTTTGACTTCGATGTTCCATAGTTTCATTATAGTTGTCTAGCTTTTTTATCTCTACATTTTATGTTACATTTTTAAATTTATGAGCTCATCTCCTTAATTTGTTGTAGAAAAGTCTCAGACACTTTCTCTTTTTCACTATGATCTCTAGTCTGTTGTTCCGGAACTTCCACTGAAAGTATACTAGACATTCTTTTCTCCATGTATCTTAAACTGTCACATTTTGCACCTCAGTCTCACTCTACTATAGTTGTGTAGTTTCTTTGGATCTGTCTTTTAGTTCTCTAGTTCTCACTTTAACGTGTCTAAACTATTATATAATCCACATATTAAGTTTAATTTTCAACATTTACATTTCTTATTTCTAAAAATCAATTTGTCTACAGCCATGCCACTCTGAACAAGCCCTATCCCATCTGATCTCAGAAACTAAGCATAGTCAGGCCTGGTTAGTACTTGGATAGGAGACCACCTAGGAAGACCAGGTAATGTAGGCATAAAAATAAAAATAAAAATGAGGGATTGTAAGCTGACAAGGTCCTTGCAATCTGTGAGGTCAACTAAGGATTGCCTTGCCCCCCGAAAAAATAAAAATAAAATAAAAAATAAAAAAATAAAAATCAATTTGGTCATTCTTGATCATTTTTCTTTGCTTGTTCATTTTTTATTCTACTTTTACTACACCAGTGTTTTACATTCTGTCTAGTAATTCTATTATCTATACTCTTCAGGTGGGGACTTAAAACTTCAATGTTTATGCTGACTCTCACTCATAATGCCTTATTTTATTTTGTATTTGGTGATTTCCTTTCTATTGTGAGCTCAAATTTTGCTGAATTTGACCTGTAGAAATAGCAAAGGCCTACATTTGGGATTTTTAATCACAAGAGAATTTGCAGTTTTAGTGTAGGACCCCTTTAGCACTTTTCAAGTTTTCAGCTTAATGCAGGAATCAGAGGATTCATCTAATCAACAAGTAGCAGCCCACAGGTAAGCCTCCTTGTCTCAGCCCTGGTACTGACATTTACTTTTAGGACTTCTCTGGCCTTGGTGAGATCAAATGGATTAATTAATTTGTTTCTCTAACTTTATTGAGAGCCCAGCAATGCATTTAAAATACACTGGATGTGTTTTCTTCTAGGATCTTTCTAGGTATTTAGTCCACCAATATTAGAAACATTAATTCTAAAAGTAACAGGTTCATTGTAGCATTTTGAAAATCCATCAAAGCCAAAATCAAAAAAAAATAAAATTCCTATCACTGAGCCATTCAGATTACCCTAGGTAATAAGTTGATGTCGTACATAAACACACATTCAAGAATACAAATATGAACATTTATAGGTAGATAGAATTTTTCATACTATTTAGATCAAGAATGTCAAATATATGATCTGATTGTTTTCACCACTACCTTCTTCACTCACACACACAGACAACATCAGTCAATTACTGCTTTCCAACACTGGCTGGTAGCTTCATGTCATCAAATTCATGTCATCAAAATTATAGGCAACAAGTATCAGTCAATTTGAGTTAGTTTGGACATAAGTTGATGGTCTTACTTTTCTTTTTTAAAAAGTTAATAAATAATGTTAATTTATTTTTCAGAGTCTTTAAAAGTTAAATCAGCAGAAGTAATTTTATGAAACTCAAATAAAAAGAATTATATTATTTTTACCTAATGAAATTTTCATAAAATGTAGTTCAGAGAACATAATTTGGAAGTAAAACTGTCACCCTCAAAATAGTAAATGTCAACACAAATATGGCATGGGGGGAAAACATTCCAGGTATCAGCGTGGATTAACAGATATATTATAAATGAGATGGTTTACGCCATAAGTAATGTTCACCCTAATGAATAATACATCTTTATTGAATATCTAAAATATATCAGAACTATACTGGCAGTTAGAGGTGCAGAAGGGAGACACAGCTCTGTCCTCAAAGATCTAAATTTTGTTCATAAAGATTTTAGTTCAAGAAGCCAGTCAACTACAAACCTTATTCAGCCTGCCTCCTGATATGTTAATAGAGTTTTATTGGAACACAGTCATTCTTATTTGTTTATGTATTGTCTATGGCTGCTTCTGTGCAAACACAGCAGAGTTGATAGTTACAACCTAGAAGGTATGACTGAAAATATTTACTTTCTGGGCCTTTACAGAAAATGTTTGCTGACCCCTATCAGTTATTCAGCAGTTAATTACGCAAATTTAAAAGTTGGCAAGACCCTAGGTGTTCCACATTTCCTCCAGCTTTTCTGCTGAAAATTGACCTGCTTTGCTGCTTCCTATACCTTCCCCTACATCCAACTCATTACCTCACTCTTATTCTAAAGTAGCCTTGCCTTAAGGCTTGACTCCTACTATAAATTGCCAAGACCTGCTTCGAAGGTAAATAACTCCTAGGCATCTGCTAAACCATGGTTAATCTCATCCAGTACAATTCAAATCCATCTGTTTTCTTTTATCCAAATTTAGGCTGTCTATTTCCATATTTATATGCACACTCCACCATTTGCTTCTATTAACAGAAACTAGAAAAAAAGATAAATGACATAGAAGTGCCAAATTTACAGTTCCAAAATTAAGACTTCTGCAATGGAGAGAAGGAGTCTTAGGGTGTTATTTGCGTTAGACCTTCAGGGACAAGAGGAATTCTGATTAGTATGAGGAGTAGAAAAATTATTTTAGTCAAAGAGAATGGCAAAAGTAGGATAAAGAAAGGAAGGTACATGCATTGTTCAGAGGCAAGACCAAAACAAAACAAGAATCAGTGGGCCTGGGATAAGTGAAAGAATTTAAAAAAACAGTTTTAAATGTGAAAGACCTTAAATTAAAAAAAAAAAAAAAACTGGATTCTTTTTTTAAGGCATTAGTTGTGTGAAAGCTTTGACTAGGAAGATTTAAATACATGCAAGGTCATTTTTCTTAACAAATTGAAATTGTGAATATCACATAGAATTTGTGATGTGTGTCATCTTAATTGTGCGTGTATGTATACACAAAATATATTTATCTTGATTCATTTTTTTTTGAACAAGCCATTATTATCTCCATTATCTACATGAGAAAAAAAAGGTTGATTTGGAGAGATTTAACAAATTGCCCAAGGTCATACACAAAAGATGCAAACTCCTGAATTTAAATCCTAGCCAGTCTGACTCTAGGTCCCTGCTCTTACCTACCATCTAATCAGTTTTAGGTCAATTGATTAAGTTATGTATGTTATTATGACCATCCGTTTGATAGCAAATTCAGAGGAACCAGAAACACCTCACCAAGAAGAAAACAAATAGAGAATGAATAAAAAAAAATGTTTGGCAAGAACTTACAAATATGGCTCACATATCCTTAACTTCAATAAAAGGGAAATGAACTATGAAATTATTAAAGGAGGCAGTATATGAAAATGAAGGCATTGATACTTCATTCAAACCTCTTAATATATAAAGTTAAATATTCACTTCATTTTAAGTGAATGATTCTGTCAAAAGAATTAATTTCCTGAGCAATGAGGATAGTCATTTAGCATGAATCCACCATCTGCAATTTATGAACCAAATTATACTCTTTCAAAAAAAAAAAAAAGGAAGTTAATACAATGCATTTAAACTACATCAAGACCAAATCAAAAATGTTTTTCTAAAATTGAAGAAATCACCAAGTAAAAGTTAATCACCTGCACCCTTGTGACCATTGTGGCATAATATATAACAATCACCAGTGACCATTGTGGCATAATATATAACAAATAGTTTTCCCACATGGATTTTTAAAACTTTAGTACTTTATTCAAGATATGGGAAGGCAGAGATCAATTACCAACCGTAAAAGAGAACTCTCACAGCAACATAAGTTTCAACAGTCTTGGTGTCTCAGGAAAAACCTTTTAAATACACTTTAGTTTTCTAAAGAATTTATAGGGATTCTAGTCAAAATGCCCACCAGAGCCTGACAGGTAACTGGAATAGGAAAGCAGGCTGTATGGACACTGTGTAAAAAGGAAGAACTTTCTCTGTATGTGGAAAGCAACAACACCTCAGGTTCACTTCATTGTTTCCATAAGAAAATAGGACATCATGTTGCAAGCTGTTCCAGTTTTTCAATAAAAGCTAGAACTCCAGATACGTGGGTGAGATTACCTACATTTTAAAAAATTTGGTAATTAAATCAAAATGTTTAAAATGCTGAGCAGACTAAAACCACATTTGCAGGCTAGGTAGAGCACCAGGCTGCACTTTACCTATTTTTGCACTGGAACATCTGTTATTTACCAAAAATTGAAGCAAAACATTAATGTACATAAATGGAAAAAACATTAAGAGAAAACCATGGTACTTTTTATGATGTAAAAAGAGATGACGACCTAATGACCTGATTTATCTTTCTTTCATTTCTTCCATTTTTACTCATTTGTTCATTCTTTCATTTATCAAATATTTGTTTATTGTCCCCTAGGTGTCAAACTCAGCAGTTGATGACCCCCAAAAAATCATGTAATTAAATAATTACATCTGTTTAGAATGTGCTAGTTAAGGTATATACTAAGTTCTAAGAGAGCACAGTGTGGGAACGTTAGCCGACCCCAGGGAAGTCTGGAAGCCTCACTGGATTTAATGGACAACTGTTAGTTTCGCTTGCTTACTATCAATTTCCCCTTTTGCTGAGGACATTGCCTCAATTTAGTTTGAGGAAGATTTTATTCTGGATAGGTTAATCAAAGCCACATCCAATTTTTATTTCTTGTTCATGCTTTATGTCCTGCACAGGATAGAGGGGGTTTCATTGGCACACAAGTAATTAGGAACCAAGGTTCTACCTCCTTTTGCAACAGCACCAAGAAAATATGGCAACTACAGCTAGAGAGGCTTGCTTTAGCTTCTTTTGTCTTAGTTTCGACATGATAGCTTAGACATGTCACTTCTTCTCATTGGCTCAAATTAGCCACATGGTCTTATTCAACTTTAAAGAGGCTTGGACATGTGAAGAATGTGTGGAACCATCATCCCATGCCATTTATCCAGTCTTGTTGGAACTGCCCATCAAGATGTCCTCTAGCACCTGGTTGAGTTATGGACATGTTACTCAAGTTGAGCAATCAGATAATTCCTTCCTTTGAGTCTTAAATCTTGAACTGGGTCTCACAGAGTTCAAAAACAGAACCAATTCATTCTAATATCTTCATCTGGTAGACTATCCATTAGTTCCTGCAGTCTAGACCTTAATTTTTTTTTCTGTGGCTTGAAGGTTCAACTTATTCTATCATTCACTGAACCATTTCATGTCCTTCCAAAAACAAAAAAACAAACAAACAAAAAACCCTATTTTATTGCTTATGCTAGTTAGAGTCATTTTTGCAAATGACCAATGATAACTAATACACTGGACAAGGTAATATGCAGAGTAAGGCTTAAAGGATGGCTAAGAGTTTGATATGATAAATATGAGTTGGTGTAGGGAGATTAAAGGGTAGGAGATGGCAAATGGCAGAGAAGTAAGATAGAGCCAAATAGTAGTAGGTACAAGTAGAAGTAGCTCTACACGACTAGAAAAAGGATGTGTGACTGTAAGGATGACAAGTATTGAGAAAGGGACTGTTAGGTGTGGAAATAACAGTAAGGACCATCTACATCAAGGTAATGCAATTTAGATTTCATCCTGTGGACCAGTGCACATGCCCCAGCCAAAGAAGTGTGGCTATGAATAGTGGGAGGCCATTGAAGGCTTCTAAGTAACTGTGATTTCACCATGATTTTTATTTTTTAAAAGCAGTTTTATTGAGATATGTTTCACATACTATAATATTCACCCATTTAAACTATACAGATTAGTAGTTTTTAATATATTCACAGTCATGCAACTATTACCACAAACTATTTTTTAAACATTTCATCACCTCAAAAAGAAACTATATATCCATTAGTACTCACTCCTCTTTTCTCTAACTCCTGACAACCAATAACTTTTGTCTGTCTCTAAAGATTTTTCTATTCTGGATATTTTATATAAATGGAATCATACAATATGTGATTTTTTTTGACTGGCTTTGACTAGCATAATGTTTTCAAAGCTCATCTGTGTTGTTACATGTATTGGTACTTCATTCTTTCTTATTCCTGAATACTATTCATTTGTATGGTTATACTGTATTTTGTTAATTCATTCATTAATCATTGGACATTTAGGATGTTTTCATGTTTTGGCTATTATGAAAAATGCTGCTATGAACCTTCATGTAGATGTTTTATGTGAACATGTATTTTCATTTCTCTTTGGTATATGCCTAAGAATATAATTGCTAGGTAATATGTATGTTTAGTAATTTAAAGAAGTACCAAACTGCACTCCAAGGCAGCTGGACCATTTTACATTCTAATCAGTAATGTATGAGAGTTCCAATTTCTCTCTATTCTAGCCAAAACTTGTTACTGTATAGTTTTCCAAACTTCCAACTGCTGGTTATATGCTTGTGAAAAATTAGTTTCTATATGTTGCTTTCATCCAAAAAAAAAAAAAATCCCAACTCATATAACCTAAGAATTTGTAACCAATTTGTGATAAGTGATAAAGGAAAGAGGATCTAGGATTTCTCTCAGGTTTGTAGTTTGGACGATTAAAATAATTATGCTGCCATTCTATGATACATAAGTTACAGGAACAAGAGGCTGAAAAGATGAGTTCATTATGAATATGGCAATCATCCTAACTATCCATCAGACATACCACCTTCTACTTGTGACAGATATTTGAGAATCATATACACTTTGGTGGTAAATAAACCAATCGAATAGATGAGATGTGTAAGATGAAAAGAGAACAAGATTGAAGAATGAACCTTTGGTGGAGCAGATGAAAACAAAGAAACAAACACATTAAAGAGGATGTAAATGGGCCAGAAAGGTAGAAATCATAAATAAGAACACTTTGCAGGTTTAAAGGCTGAGGGAAGAGAGCAGGAGAGAGGTTGGTTTGCAGAGATGGTAAATGATAATGAATTCAAGAAGTTCTCTGTGGCGATGGAAGCAAAAGGGATTCAGTCTAGAGTGGAGACATTTCCATAGAAGTTATTTTCGCGGTCCTGAGATGGAGAAGTTAGTTTTTTCAGAAGAACCACTCCTGTATGGAAGAGAAAGCCATTCTCCTTCCTTGGAGCAGGAGGAAATGGGAAAAATGGTTGTCAACGAAAATGAGTTTAAATTAGGATGGAGATTTGCTGAAGGGGCTCTATTGTTTTCTGTTTTGTTTTCTTTTTCTGTCAAATAGCTGCTTGCTATTCGTTGGAGATAGGCCAAAAATGTCTGCTAAAACAAGTGAGAGGCAGGAATTAATAACATAAATGTATATTTTCAAGACCATTCTTTCATAATTCTCTCCCTTTTTTCCCCAGTGTCATTTCAGATCCTCATTCCAATTCTCTGCCTGAGAGTTTCTCTGCCACCTATCTATATCAGATCCACACTATATACTTTTGCAAATTAATTTCCTTAAAATACAGTTTCAATTATTTGACCACCACCACCACCACACACGCATGCACGCACGCACGCTCATACACATATACACAGACTTAGGAAACTAATCTCTTATTCCTCACTGAATTGAGTCCTTCTGACCCCTAAAATATTTATCTTACTTTCTTAGATCTATCCTATCCCCAACTAACATAAACAATTTCTTATTCCTATAGTTTTCCTTGTATCTACTTATTTTCAGATCTCTGCTGCTTTTGTTTCTTCCACCAGAAAAGTCTCCTATCCACCTCTACCTTCTTATTTATGTCCATTTTTGCAATCTCAGGATCTATGATTGGTTGGGAGGAGGGCCATTTAACTTAGATCTTACATCCACAAAAGACTCCACAATGATCTTCATACATACTTGTGTATAGAGAGATGTTATATGTTTCTTCATGTTAAAAATATAATTTCTTATATTTGAATGCTTAAAATTACTTCAATTTTTAAACAACCCTATTTGTAATTTCTTTATTAATATATTAAATGCCTCAATAGAAATGAAAGTGGCTTAAATCTCACTAGAATTCTAAGAGTACCTGTTCAAGCTTAATAATAACAAAAAATCAAAGGCTAATATTTAACATAGTGCTTATTTTATATAGGCAATGTCCTAGTTCATTATTTTTTTTATTGAAGCCTTCAACAACAGTCTCATGAAGTAGATGCTGTTATTATTTCAATATTACAAAGAAGGAAACTGAGGTTTACTGGGCATAGGTAAATTGGCGAAGGTCACAAAACTCAGAAGCCACCTATTTCATGTTAGGTTTTTAAAAAATTCTGCTAAATTATAAGTGCTCTTTCATTTCTTTGAAACCCTCCTACAGCAAATGTTCATATTTGTATAAAATTATATTTAGTTGGCATCATATTTTTGTTGAAAATATGACTAATCTCCAAAGTAGTCTGACAGCTTCTTAAAATTAAGAATTGAGAATAAATGGGTTCTCTGGATCCCCAGGGTCAACACTGAGCCTTACACACAGTAAGAGTTTATCATGTCCCTTGAATTATATTTTGATATTGCAGTCACCTGATCACAACAGCTTTAAAATAAATTCAACATTTTTATGCAGGAAAGAAAAATGCAGGTCGATGTCACTATAATTACCAGTATGGTAAATCAATAAGTACTGAAAGCATTAGCACCATAAAGAATATGAGGCCAGTAATGATAAGTAATGGAGAAAAATCTAATGTTTGTTCTTGCAGAGATATTTTCTCTTCTCCATTCTTCCTTTACACCTACACTTAATTAGCATCTAGTAAAGTCTTCTGTTCTTTCTCCTTTAATACTAAGGAGAAAGAACAGAAGTAAGTTTAAACACTTACTAGGTAATGAAAATAATATGTAAAAGTGTCCTTGCCATCTGTGTTTTTTGATTCTAAAGATGAGAGAAATAAACCCAAAAATATGTGAATCAAATGGTAATCTATTAGAAATGGTGAAATCAGTTATATGTTCTTACATAGAATATACAACACATTATTCTTTATTCTCCTCTCATTTTTTGTAATTTTATTTTTTTATGTCTTCTTAGAAATCATATTCTATGTTCTTCTCTTTCTTCTTTCACTGACTGTACCTCTTTCTTACTTTTCTTTCTTTCCCTCTGCTTCTCTTATTTTCTAAAATAACTCAGAATTTCCTGTAAAAATCTAAAACACTAAAGAAAATTATGTAATAGAATTATCCTTACAATTTTCAAATCCAATTCACACTTGCCAACATAAAACAGGGTATTAAAATGTATTGTATTCTCTCTTTGGTAATTAAACCCTGACATAGTTTATATAATACATTTCTTAATTACGTATTTCCAAATTTAAATATAAAAATTCAGAAGCATCTCAGTGTATGAATCCTTGACAATTGGTCACAATAATTCTCATTTTTATGTGAATTATTTATTTGTTATTTTCTTAGTGGTATCTTGTTATTGTTTTTCCATTCGCAAGTAAACATTGGATAGGTACATGTTCATATAGTCCAGTACTTGCTCTCCATGTATATATATTTCTCTATTTATAAGCTTTGAGATACCCAACATTTTGTTTATAATATTATAAAATATTAGCTAAAGCTTCATTGTACTTGTTTATTTTGTAGAATATTAAAATATTTTTCTTGTATAGCCTTTGGCACACAGACAAAAAATAAGCAAACTCTTTAAGCTGATAGGAATAAAAGATCACTGGTTCCTATTACAGCCTAAGTATAATTTGTCTAGGATTCTTTTACCTTTTGCCACAGCTTTTCATGAGGTATTAATGAGAGATCTGGCCCCAACATTCTGCATCAAATTCATTTTCCTCTAGAAGCTGGAAAGACTTAGGGATTCCGTCAGGTGTTCTCAAACTTCAATGCGCGGGAAAGGGACTTATAAATAATAATACAGAAACTCTACTTAACACCATGTAATTTACAGAGCAATTTCACATGTGTTAACTTTGTATCTAGTTTCAAAGAAAGAATTAAGCATGTTCCACCTTCTTATAAAAGTTGACAAAAGAAAATTGCCAGGAAGAAACCAAATTGGAACATAAAGGAGTTTGACAATGTTGCTAAAATTGTATCTAGATCTTAGGGGAGTAGGGCACTATTGCCATAAACATAGTTAATACGTCCTATTTTTTTGCCTTTAAGCCAGGATATAAAGATAGTTAGTGTCCATCAAATAAGATTAGCATCAGGTTGCATACAACAAAACAAAACAAAATTTAGAATAATCCTGATGTAAACAAAATAGAAGTTAATTTCTCTCAGCAGACTTGGACTAGAACAGCAGCTCTCTCAAATCACGTAGAACCCCTGAATCACTACCTCATGTAAATAGCCTTCATATTCATTGCAAAATATGGCTTTGTGATCTCCAACCATCACATCAGAACTCCAGTGGTAGAAGAGAGGAAGAGAAGACCAGCAATCCTCTCCTATTTAAGGAGACTTCTGCAATACCTCACACATCTTTTTGACTTGCATTTCAAAATATTAAATACATGGCCACCTTGGTTGAAAAAGAAACACGAATGTAGTATTTTGCCTTGGTGGAGATGAGCCTACTAAGGTGAAGAAGAAGAGTGGATGTGGGGTAGGCAGCTCGCAGTCTCTGCTACAGAGAGGGCGGCAGGGGAGAAGGGAGGCATAGAGATGGGATAAAAGGAGGGCAGAAAGGAGATTACCAGCTCAAATTCCTTATTACCTTGGGCATTAGTGCTACCATTCTTCAAGGCTTCCATAAATAAAAATTGGAAAAACCCAAACTCACTGACCATTTATATCAAAACAGTCGAGAATGCACAACTAAACATTGGTGGTTGTGTTTTGGGAGTAGTAGTAGTCACAATAGCAGTGGTATTAATAGTGGTAGTTGTAATAATACTAGTTCTTTTAGTACTCAATTTATATTCCCAGAAAAGCCTGTAAAATTATTTAAAAGGATAACAAAACTAAGCTTCAATTTGAATAAAGATATAATTTTATTTTCTATGCTTTTCTGACTTTTCCAGTAGGCATTTATAATTCATTATACTTCAAATAAACTGATGGGCATTTTACTGTAACTAACTAGATTGAAGCAGCTTTCAAAAGGCTAAAGGAGTCAGTATAATATGGTTAAGGAGATAAAATTTGAAGTTGAATTTAAACCTAGACTCTTTCTGTGAAAAGCAATGTGTGACTTTCACCGTTAGTGATTCACTCTAAGCCTCAGTTTCCTAAATCATAATACAGAGAAAACAAAAAACAAAATTATTGAACTTGGAGGGTTATAGTGAGCATTAAATAAGATACATAAGATGTATAGAATTTAATAAGCATTCATAATTTTTTTTCCAAAATTTACTCAATAAATTACTGAAGAGTAATCAGAAATTATTTTTAATAAAATAATTCCAAGGGCAAAATATCCCTGAATACTTCAGTAGTGCTCATAAGGTTAACAAAGAAGCATAAAGATAAATACTTATAGTTAAACAAAATATGCCTCATCAAATAATATTACTGAGGAAAAAATGAGAATATTTGTTTTCTATAGCTGATAACAACTAATAGTTTCTAAAATACTAGAAAATTAAATATTGTCCAAGTTAAGAATGCTTTTAAAATATCAAGGTACTGTTTTTAATTTTGAATATGGTATAATTAGATAATGCTATCAAGTTTTATAATTTGGAAACCAAAATTCTTTAAATTAATAGCATCAGAACTAAGTAGCAGAAGATCTAAGGACCTGACCTTTAATAATAGATTTTCTTTGATCATTTCCCAGCAATAAGGGAAAATGTTTTTTCATTGAGATATAATTGACATGTAACATTATGTAAGTTAAAGCTATACAAGGTATTGATTTAATACATTTACATGTTGCAATATGATTACCATCATAGGCAGCTAACACCTCTATCACATCACATAATTATTATTTTTGTGTGTGTGTGGTAAAAACAAATAAGATCTAGTCTCTTAACAACTTTGAAGTCTATAAAATAGTATTGTTGCCTGTAATCACGATGCTACACATTAGAGCTCTAGGACTTATTTATCGAGTAGTTGCAAATTTGTACCATTGAACAATATCTCCCAGCTCTCCCCCGTCCCCAGGCCTTGGTTCCCACCATCCTACTCTCTGTTTTTAGCAAATGGCTTTTACAGGTTGTATTAATGATATCATACAGCATTTGTCTTTCTCTGCAAATAATTTTAATGGATTTCCTTTTTATGTATAATAATTCTGAACTCAGAGATAGTTCTTCAGCATTTCCTTATTCATCTGGCTTGAATGGTTTAATAGTCTATCACTCTCATTATATCACAGATTTGGGAATTTACTTCTTCTAAAGAAATATTTTCAAACACTTTGGTTATAGGGTAAACATCTCTTTCAAAATTGATTTTATGAGCAGGTATTTCAAGCTGTGTAACATTAGTTCAGTGTCTCTGAAGGGACTGAGGGCCTCCTGATCTTCTTCATCAGTTTCCCAGGTTTCTCTACTTCTTCCTGTCCCTTAAACGCAGATTGTCTCCTTGTTCTTTTCTCTAGTCTCTTTCTTCTTTTCTTTCTGCCATAGGTAACTTCAATTACTACCTCCTATAGATAACATCTGGAAAAGTAGTGACTGAATGCTAATTAACTTATTTATATATCCATTTATTTGAAAGCACACACACTTATTAAAAATGACATACTAAATATTCAGAAATAATAGGTAGTCTCTGGCCTCAAGGAATCCATGATTTTACCGTCAACAGACACTCAGAGTATTTTAAGGGCTCTGATAAAGATGACTCAGGCTCTCATGCATGCGTTAGTCTGTAGGAGGAGTTTATGAGCTACTTTTGGGGCAAGAAGGCTTGCAAAAATGGATGAGACATTAAAGCTCATTTATTTTTATATTTCATCAATCTAACTAGACTGTAAGATCCTTGAAGTCTAGAGAAATGTCTTGTTCACTTAAAAAAAAAAAAATCTTCTACTCTGCCAAGAATGTTTTCACTTGTTTGTTGAATAAAGAAAACTCTTCTGATTTGCTGATGCTGATGCTGACACATTCTTCACTGAAGATGATTTCTTTGGTTTGTCCAAAGTGCAAATGGTAACTTTTTAATGTTGGCTGTTTCCATCTCAGTATGAATGAGTTTGTGAGTACTTTCCTTGGATTAGGAAGATATACACAGCAAACAATTTATAGAACAGAAAAAAAAAATCATAAAGACACTCAAAACCTACATATACTTATTTATCTTTCTCTAAGGGAAGAAAAACAGAAAATGAAGGCTAGAGGTTCTGGAAGATAAAGTTTACCCAAAGAATTCCTACTCTGTCTCAAACAAGGCTGCTATCTCAGAAGATTGCTTCAGAAATGAGCACAAATAGACTACTAGCATACTCAACAATCTAAAGTTTTTTCTTTTGAAACATGAAGTCTTTAACACTGACTTAACCCCTGGAAGGGTCTTCAAATACTGAAGATTCCGGAATAAACAAAAGCTTAATAAATGCTTTAATAATGAAGTTATAAAGGATTAGATATTACTCTATAATCAGAAAGATATGGTGTGGTTATGGATACATCAAATAATTAACTGAATTTTTCTAATCATAATCACCATTCAAATTAATTTTAAAAATCAGTGTTTTTTTCTAGTTTTTTAAAACATTAGATTATTTAGGAGTAATGATAAATACTGATTGTTTTGTTTTAAAACAATTAAACTAAAATATTCTTTGAAGTTATTCATTCTCTACAGTTGACATTTTAATGTATAAATATAATTACAGACTCTTTAAGAATGCTTACTTTTTGCCTTGATATATATGTTAGCAATTGTGTTTGAAAGAGAATCATAAAATGTAAAACTTTGTATTTAATCACCAGTGTCAAAAATTATTAGGTAATAACCACCGGAAAAGAGAAGGCCCATTTTTAAGACATAATTTTTCTAATAGTTTCTCTGATTTTAAGATGTCATGGCGTCATATGACGGTTAACAGGTCAGATACCAAATGGACTTTTTAAAAAATGTTAAGTGATCAATTTGCACTCGTAAAAGGGCTAAGATTACTGGAAGCTAAAGTCCTCTTTGACCATCATCCAGGTACATCACTGGCTAGAAAGACAATAAAACCTGTCTCTCCTACATGTTTGACTAGCTAAACAAAGGTAGAACCAAGTAGTTCCTTAAAAGAAAACTGCCCCAAGTTGGGAATACAATACAATTTCTCGAAAGTTATAAAACTATAATTTTGATCCTTGAAAATATCGTTTGAAGATCTGCTTCATTATTCCCGGTGTCCTTGTCTCCTTCTCTTTGTAACCCAAATCACAGTCCTTTACTGCAAAACTAAGCATAATGCCAGTGCACCATTCCTTGAGTTTGCATAGGGGAAAGACAACAGTTCTTTGACAAAGCTGATTTGTTTTTTAAATTGCATTTTTTACTGTTGAAAGCTTTGGCTAAGTGCGTGTTTAAATCCATTGTGATTGTAAATATGACATACTTTATTCAGCCTGTGTCTAAATGTCAATAAACAAAACTTTGGGGTAGGAATTACAAACACAAATTCAGTTTTCTAATAGTAGAACTAGATTTTCTAGGCAAAGCATGATACTTAGTTAGTTTGTTTTTTTTTTTTTTAAGGCACTTTGTCAGGAAAATTTTCAAGAGACGTGCTCTTTGCAAAAAACATTCTAAAATGAATGTTTTTATTGTTTTTTTTCAAAATGTAAGCACTTTAATTTTTTCCTAAGTGATAGACACTGTGTTTTTAAGAAATAGGGAGGAACAGTGTTGAGGAATCACAGTAAATGAGAATAATTTTGCACAATGTACCTACCTCCAATCATTGAACCAAGTACCTCACATTCATTTTTGGTCATATTATGATAAAGGTTGTATCTGATTAGTGTCAAAATATCCATATGAGAAGGGGAAAAGCCTTATTTCTCAGCTACCAGTCTCCCCGGAATCGAAGTCATCCAGCTGATTGTCTTCGGTAATCACGCTGCATCTGGCTGTTTGGTGTTGTGTAGCCACAAGGAAAGACAAAGTGTGAAGTTTTACAGCTGTTAAGGTAACACCCTTTTTTTCCTTCTTCTTATGCTTCACAGAAATAAGCTTTATTTACAGAATAATTTTTGTACCAAATTACACAATTGGAGCGGCAAGCCCAGAAAGCGAGAGCCGTGTTTGGAGGAGGGCAGAGTGCTGCAAAAGCAAGGACTCCAGCGAGCGTGGGGCAGACAATGGGAATCTCGGCTTCTTCTGGATGCTCATGTATAAGATCATCTAATAGATTTGAGATACCTGATGGAAAAGCTGAAAACATAAAAATAAAACTGAGTTGGTAGAAAACAACATTAGTGAAAATAATGGGGATTTTTTTATGCTGGAGGCGGGGCACAAGAAAAGAAATCAGAGTGTACAGCTTGGAGAGGCAGCAAAAATAAACACTGTTGATTTAACTAAGTAAACTACAATAAAATTAAATATATATATATATCTCCATCGAGATTTATTTAGAATGTTGTATCTTTGAAAAAGTTAATTACTTCAATTAAAGCTAATGTTTATTATTAAAGCCTCAACGAGAACACCTTTTCTCCAAAAAATACATGTATTTCTGTGGCAGCTTTAGAAAGTCATTGACATTTAATGGAAAAATGTGGCACAATTTCTTCAGAGCTTTGCCTTGTGATTTTCTACATATACTTGAGTCATGCTGATTAACTTTTGTTTGACTCACTTTCCCCAACTGCAAGGTGGAAACAAATCCTTTACTTTGCCCTGCCCACAGTTTATTTGTCCCAACGGACAGATTGGAAATATTAAAATTTAAGAACTGTTTTGAGTTGCAGAAAATTAAAATCATGAGACTTTTACTACAGAATATTACACAGGAAAAATACTATTTTGATGAAAGTATCTGATTTAAGTCAGATAACTGCTATTATAATATTTTAGTCACAATGTAGCAGAGTATATCATCAACAAACTTTTTAATTAGTGTGAATTCATGAAAGATTCTTATGATTTGGAGCATATCCATTTAAACAACATTATAGAGGAAAACGTTCTTTTAAAAAAACACAGAAAACATTAAGGATGTTTAATTCTCAATAGTGGAAAATAATATTTTGCTGACACAAATAGCTTTTTATATGAAAGATGATTTGTTCTTAGAAAAATTTATTAATCATTTGCTCTTCTTAGGTATAGTCTCTTTAAAATAAGAATGAGAATCCCATTTATTTAACAATGTAAGTTTAGTAATCAATTACAGGTTCAGCATTATATTCATATCTGGGTAAGGAATAAAAGAATAATAAAACATTCTCCCTATGAGGGCAGGATTACTACATTTCAATGCATAAGACTCACTTGAATTAACAAGTTACTTAGCCTCTTTGAGTCTTAGATTCCTTTTAAGGAATTTTAAACTGGTAAAAAAAATAAGTAAACAGTAAATCTTAAAAATCTAATTAGCTCAATTCAATGATATATGAATTGGGCAGCATCCAATCTAGCAAATAGAAAGAAACTCCGAAGAACTGCACCATGTGAATGATTTTTACGGGCCAGAGTGAGCAGGATCAAGGAAGTTATAATGAACAATGCTGTTTGGTTAAGGTAGGGTTGCTTTCCTTATATGGAGCAGTAGGAAGTTGTGTACTTGAGTCAGGGAACTAGTGCTGAGCAGGAAGCGCTGTTTCGTTGAGCTATGCTTTCCTTTACCGAGAGAGCCAAGAGTAGAAACTTAGTTAAATTTTGGTATCCTGACATGGGGCTTAGCATAAGCTACTCCATCTTGAGCCTAATCTTATTACTTTAAAAATATATAGGTAGTTGTAGGTATAGGTAGGGGAGGGCCAAGAGGGAGAGAACAATTGGGGGAATTGTTTTATGAACTATATAGATGTCTAACCAATGTACTGTATACTTGGAACTAATTTAAATATATAAATTAAACACACACACACACATACACACCACACACACACACACACACACACACACATATGTGTACCTGCCCATATCATGATGAGTTAGTATTCTCAAGTACCGGTAACCAAAACAATTTTTTTTAATGACGTTACAGAAAGTCAGTTTGTTTAGTGTTCCTTCAGTGATTCTAGGGTTCATTCAAAGCTGTGGGTCTCCTGTGACTTTATTGTTCTTTCTATTATACTTTTGAGAAACAGATTAGTAGACTTCTTATTATATTTCATTGGTCAAAGCTGGGCCTTATACCTACCCCTAGCACAAACACAGGAAAAGGTAATTACTGTGATGGAACTAGATCAATCATGATTCATCCAGAGAGGCTGGGATAGAGGCTATCTTTCCTGAGACCAAGGTATAACCACACACTATCTGAAAAAATTAGAATTCTGTAAATATGGAAAAGCCAGGCCAACAATGTCAGCCACAATCATAAATTATATAAGTACTACATTATTAAATAAGTGAATATGAAATAATTTTCCAACCTTAAATTATTATGGAAGCATTATTACTATTATTATTATTGATGATGATGATATGTTGTTGTTATTAACACTTAACATGAAAATCTGCATTTACAACCAGAATTATACACTCATTAGGACAACTTCATTCCCTAACTCAGTTTTTTCTTTCTCTCTCTGTCTCTCTTAGCATCTCCACCCAACTACTTAACAATTAACAGCACTTTACCCACATACACACAGTGTCTTCCATATTCCCCAGGCAGCCTAAAGAATGTTCTTATTGCCATAATTTATGCTAATTCGGTACTTATTTGGGGATTCTGACTCAGTTTACAGGACTCAGAACAGAGGAAGTAAATATGTAAAATGTCATCAAAACTAAATTTAGAAAGAAACATTTTTATCAGGGCACATTTTCTCTATCTACTTAATAGCAAAATAGTTTCCACTAGTATTTCCCACTAAGTTTATGGACTTCATAGAAAAATTTCTGTCATTGTTTTTTACTTACTTTCTACTCCCCAACGCTAATAAACAAATTTATTTGATACCTACTTCTAAGACATGTGTTGAACACCAATCACAGCCACCATTTGTAAGCATTTGTAATCAAAATTATGAGAAGAAAAAATTAGCTGTATCTTGTAGAAGTAACAAATTGACATAATATTCAAGCAAAGGGGTAAAAGACTATGAAACAAAAGACAGGAAGCCTTGAAAAATAAGTTAAAATCTAAAAGTGACAAACAACAGAGATTCATGGATATGGATAGTAGACTAGTGGTTTCCAGAGAGTAGCGGGGAAAAGAGAGGTAAATGCGGTAAAATATGTGGAGACAGAAAGAAACCTAATTATGGGCAGTGAACATAACAATGCAACATATATATATATATGACATATATATATGTTCATATATATATGTAGTATATATGACTTACTGCTGAATTGTACATTTGAAACATTGAATTTTGTTAACCAATGTCACCATAATAAAAATAAAAACATTTTTTTTTAATTTTTAAGGTAAAAGGAAGATATACGAATGAAACTTTTAAATAGTTGACATTTTAATTTAATCGCATCACAGACTTTTACTCCAATTAGATTATTTTGGTGAGAGGTTTTGAAAGATGCTTAAACTGGGAAGAGTAATCGCTATGCTCATGTATTATAGTAAGACTAAAAAACTAATAAGTGGTCTTGAAGATGATATAAGTCTATTTCACACTCATATAAAGTTCAAAGCAAGTGTCTTGGATTAGCAAGTGACTTTTCTTTCAAGCAATAATTCAGGATCCAAGACGTTTTCTTCCACTTTGTGTTTCTGTCACTATCAAGATGTGGCTGCCAAAGTTCCATCTCAGTTTCACTATGTCACAAAAAGGTAATGATCATGGAGGCAGGGGCATGAGAGTAATTTGTGAGCCATTCCTGGAAGTTATTCATATCACTTACTATCCCATTCTACTGGATATATCGCAGATACAGGGCCACACTTAGTTGCAGAAGAAACTGGAAAATAAAGTTTGGAGAGAAGAGGAAATTATTTGAATGACTGCCTAGCCAGTCTTTACCACAAATATAATTTTAAAAATTTACATTAACTTATTTCTTTAAAAACTTGCAAGCTTAAACAATATGTATGTAATATAGATCTTTGTAGCTATAATAATACTTACAATAAAAATTTTAACAGTAACAGCAATAATAATGGTGTCTTGATGAATCATTACTAAGTGCCACATGGTGCTAAGTGCTGCATAGAGATGTTTCATTTAAACTTCATAGTATCCTCCATGAGGTAAATACTATTATTATTGTCACTGTTACTTAGATGGAGAAAATTGAGGCATAGGAGAACTTTTCCAAAGTGCTGAGTGATGCAGACAGCAAATAAAGTGATAGGCTATAAATGCATGGAAAATTGCCATTGCAATTCAACCCAAAATATTTTAATCTAAAGCTTTGCGATTATCGGCTTCAAACTCATTTTTAAAATATTTTTCTTGCATTCAAAATCTTCCTAAATGAATCCTTATATAAGCATATGTTTATATAAGTAATATGCTTATATTGTAGGTAGCTTACCTGCTTGAGAAGCTAATGTGATAGGTGCCAACATTTTTAATGAATCAAAACTTTCTATCTTTCTTTCATATCCCAAACCACCACAGCTTTCTCAGCACATAGACATTGCCAACATAGCACTTTCCACTAACAATCCACCCTATTGTGTATCTGGGAGTAGTAAGTGGAGAGAAAAATCAAAAAGATATAGGGCATTATCTCAGTAGAGAGAGAAAAAAATGGAGAACAAAAGTTGGGTCAGAGAGTAAGAAGACAACATCTCAGTAAATCTGGTAACTAGGAGAGTATTGATGGAAAGATTGGAGAATAGATGAAAAGAGAGTTAATAGGAACAGCTTTGAGATAGAGGGGAAAAAATAAAAAAAAATAGAAGAATGTGAATTAAAGAGATCTTTCATGTAAACAACTGACTAAAAATCTTTTAATGGAGTCCAAGCAATGCTAAAAAGATTGTAGCTACTTTTAATTTGCATTGTAATTTTTGGTTTCTATTTCTTTCATTGTACCCCCAAAACGAACCATAAAAACTCGTGTTTAATTTGGGTTACACTGAGATCATTGGAACACGGAATCTTAAAGTTGGAAGAAATCTTAAAAAGATATACAGTCCAGTACCTCTCCCAATGTAAGAATTTATTCTTTTTATCTCAAAAAAAAAAAATCCCCCTACCACCATTTTGATGGGTTTATAGTAAAATATTCATTCCCTGATGAAGCAGATCATTATGTTTCTAAACAGAAGTAAATGCTTTATTATATTGAATCTACCTTCCTTACTTCCACCAATATGCTACAAATTCTGCTCTCTATGTGATCACCTTAATTTAATCCATTCTTCACATAATAGTTTCTCAGATATTTTAAGATATTTATTATCTCACTGAAAATTGTCGTATTTTGATCTAGTGATAGAGTTGTACTTGTACTTTATTCCTCACCCCATGCACTACTCACTCTTTGGACTAGGTTCACTTCCAAACACATTATTCCTGATTTTTTAGAAAAAAAAATGTTTAACATCTTTCCAATTTCTATTGCCCCATACATATGAAAACATGTAAAAATAGAAAACAGATGGGACACTCAAAATAAGATAATTTAAAAAGAGTTTATTCACAAAGCAAATTTTCAAAGGTATGTATGTAGCACTGTAACTGGGGCTGGTAGCATCCTAGCTTACCACCCTCGGCCTGAAGAAACAGGCAGAGAAAAAGGCTATCAGAATGTGGAAGGAAGAATTGTACAGAATGAACCACCTTGAAAGAAACAATTACCTTCTGTGAAGGTGCACTGCCCACTCAAGGCAACTCACAGGGAGGAAACCAGGAAATTGGAAATTGATACGTGACCTCACTCTTTTCAATTCCACCAAGCTTCTGAAAGGGATTTTGATTGACTGAGCCCAACCAGCAGCCAAAAGATCAGACTTCTAGAGCAGAGAGCAGATGAACAAACGTGGAGAGAGGGTCTAGAGAAAGAAATGGAAGATATGTGACACATTCCATGATATTGTTATAGATAATCACCAAAATAAAATCTTCTGCTTTGCTGTGAGGTGATCGGAATCTTTCACCCAGTTATGTCTCTCAGAGAGATTTACATTGTGTGCTTCATGATAAGCAACAAACAAACTTATTTTCCCCACTTATTAGAAGCCACGTCATGCAGAGGGACTCACAAAAAGTAATCATAATGCAGAACTCATTTATGTATTGTTTTGATGTTTCTGATAGTCACACACTCAAACTTCTTGGTTGTCACATAATGAAATTTAGCCCTCTAGTGAAAAGTGGCATTTTAGAATGTGAGCCTGGTGAGCTACCATGGCCATTGATACTGACTATTATAAAAAACAATACTGAAAAAATAAAAATTCCTAATAGAGGCAGGTTGTCTTGTTCTTTATACTAATGAAAGGGGGCGGAGGATGGTTGGATTCCAAGGGAGGAACAGAGAAACAAGCTGGGGAACTGACAGTAGAGTTGGCTACATGCCATTCATTACTCTTTTAGCTGCTCTTTAGTAAGCTTTTTGCCAATGTGGAGTACAATAGATCTCGTCATATACCTGATGCCATTCTGAATAACAGCCCAAGCCTTAAGAAAACTAGAAATATTTGTATTATTTAAAAAACATTTCTCTGAATAAAAGTGGTTTTATTTTTTTTTACAACTCAGACCATTATTTGTGAGTTCAGTCATTTACAGGAAAAGGCTCATCTACTTGCCTTAAAAGAGCATAAATAAAGCAAAATGAAATAATCCAATGAACCTTATGTACCCATTATGTACCCTTATGTACTTTAAAAAGAAAAAGAAGACATTCCATCATTAGAAGCTGAGATTGCTTTGTATTTATCATCCAATTTACTTTTCCAGAGTTTCTGAGATACAGCTGGAATAGTTGTTATCATTCCTGAAGTGTCTTGATGCTATTGTTGCCCAGTAAATTGCAAGCACTTTCAGGCCTAAAATAAATACTTTAGTTATAGTTACAGTCTGGTCAAGTCCAGTGCTAAGTAGCTCATAATATTCCCTCAAGTCAAGCATATCCTATTTTCTCTTGTGCTTCTCTTCTGAGACCCATTTCAAACTTGTAGTAATCATTTATGTTAACAAAGTTGAAGGACCTTAGTACTGGTAGGCTTTAATGCCACAGATAAATTTGGCAGCTATTTCAATGATTGACTTGGGAGTGGTATTCTCAGTCACCCTTCATAAGACCTTGCTCTACTTCTGTTCAGATTCACGTCACAATATGAAATAGGAGAAATGTCATCAAGCATAAAAAGAAAGTCAAACAGGTTGATATCCAAAAATGAACTCCATTAGAAAGTATAGCAAGTGTTGGATACCGGCTGCCAAGTTTTATTCAAATCTGAAAATCAGTAATTTTTATATTAAGCATTGTTGGAAAGGTATGGGAGACCGATGTGGATGTGTCAACGTAAAACCATGGTTGATAGACACGGAAAAATGAGAGCATAAACTTCAGAGAGCTCCTGTCGGCAGAGGAGCCCAATAGTGCCTCCAAGGACCTTAAAGGTTAACAATAAAATCTGAAATTGAATCCTCATGTTCAATGTGAGCCAATCTGTTATAAAACAATGAATTGGCATGAACATACCAAGGCCAATGAGTACAGTTAAGCAAGAGCCTGTCAGCATACCCATACTTTATCACCCATGCAGAGAGTAACTCTCCATGACATTAAGGATGCTCTATTTGATGGAATGTCACAGTTAGTTGACACTGGCCTTATCCTGGATCGTAGATTCTCTGTCACATCCTGCCAGTTTAGAGCAGGACCTAATGATTACAGTGTTTTACCTTACAAGCCCTGATGGGAAACCAAAGCTGAGTTTAGCTGTGTAAATTGCTGCACAGTGTCAGAGATGCCAATTGGAAGAGATTGATAGAGGAGATGACTGGCCATATGGAAGAAAAGAAAGGGAAAAGTATTGTGCCCTAATCTGGAGTAGAAAGGCATATAGTCTCATCAAACCAAATGAAAATAGTTAATAAGAGTTTCAAAGAATTTTGAGGCTGCAGATCATTTCATCCTTTGGTGACTTAAATAAAACAGAAAATTCATAACGTCTGTGGTTACGGGCCAGATAATGCCCATAAATATACAGAAGTTTGGACAGATTATGTTAAAAGCACATAATTACATAAGTATTTATTATCTGCTATGTGATAGACATTGGGAACCTAGAGATGAATAAGGTCAAACAAGCACAATTTATGGAATTTATTCATAAAACAAATTTATTATTGTGTCCATTTTTCTCTTTAAATTTAATCAGTGGGCAGAAGCTTCCCTGGATGAAAGCTTAGATAGTTTCCAGCATTTTCTGATTATGATTAAGCCATGCATGCAGCCTAATAATGTAAATCTCTATCCCCATCCATGTAATAGTCACATCACAGTTACTTTAAAATTTGAAGCCTCTTCTCCAGTTTGTGCTACAGAGGGGAAGCTTGTATAGGAGGGAGAAATATTATGGTCCACTTCTTTCTTTCTCTGCCTTGGGCTTTCTATCCTTCCTAAGCCAACTTGCTAATCTTAGATTCAATATAGCAGAATTGGAGCAGGCATGGAAAGAAAGGAAAAGGATACAGAAATGATCTCATCTGATAAGCACTGTCATAAGGACCCAGCATGGGTGCTTTCTGGGCTTGGCAAGGACTTAAAGTTGACCCTTTCTCTAATGAGTATTTTCGTGAGTTCTTAACAGATTCCCAAATCAGTAAACATCTCTCTTCTGAAGCTCATTTGACATGATGAATGGACCTCAGTTCCTGTTCATTGCTGTAGACACCTTCTCTAGCTCCTCAGTACTCAGAGATCCACTCCCAGCTTCTTTGTACTAAAGCACTCTTGTGCCCTTTGGAGAGCCCATGGAAATTCCCTTATGCAAAAGTTCAGGTTCACAGAAAACATTTATACCTCCTTTTCTCTGATGACATTTTGGATGGTAGTTACTTCTCAAACCACAAGCTCTACTCCAATATCCCAGGCTCCTTCTCCTGGACTCTTTATTTTCAGATTTCTCAGGTGTGTTTCAGACATTAGTCTTCTGTGCTATCTAAGCAATGAAAATCTAAGCACAGTAATCAATAGATCTACACAGCTGAAGTGTCTCCTCAATGTTCTAATACAGTGGTTCTCAAACAGGGTTAATTTTGTGCCACAGGGAATATGTTGCCATATCTGGAAACATTTTTGGTTGTTACAACAGGAGAGGAGATGACACTGGAGAGGCCAGGGAGGCTGCTCAATATTTTACAACACATGCATCAGACCCCCAACAACAAAGCATTGTGCAACTCAAAACGTAAGAGAAGAAGTGCTGAGTTTGAAAAACCCCCTCCTAGAAAAATACTTATTTTAGGCTTGTTCTTTATTCTTAAGTATAATAAAACTATAAAGATGAAAACATAATATTTCTGACACTTCCTCAACTCCTTATATTAACTCACTAACCATATGTATTGTCAGGCACGATTATCAGGGATACAGCTGCTCTGTGGAGTTTACTTGCTAAAAGGAGAGAGGGATAGATAATAAACAAGTAAACAAATACATTAGCAGATATTTTATACTATACTATACTATACTACACTATACTATACTATACTACATTATACTATACACTACACTACATATACTATACTATACTATACTATACTATACTATACTATACTATACTATTTTATATAATAGTGTTCTAAACATGATAAAGCAGAATAATGTGATAAGAAAAATAGACAAAATGACTTTGTGTTAGAGTGGTCAAGGAAGGCATCTCTGAAAAAAATGGTAATTGGGCTGACATCCAAGTGGAATGCAACCATTCCATGGAAAGGGCATTCTAGGATGTAAGAATAGCTAATTGCAAGGGCTAGAGGCAGGAATGAGCATGTAATGTTGCAGGAAAATCAAGAGGTATTGTGAGTGCTGAAGAGCATGGTACAAAATGAAGACAAGGAAGAATGCAATAGGTAGGTCTCACTAGAACAGTAAACAGTTCTTCTTAACAAAAAGACCTTTGGAGGGACTTTGGTCCTGGGTGGAGAAGATACCCACGAATTCCTTTTAAAATTAAAACTTTTATACCTATGTCTATGTGTGTACTTTTCATCAGTCTTCAAAAATGACCCTTGTTTAAGAAAATTCCCATCCTGTGTTTCTCCTTCACTCACGCACTCACAACATTTCTGACACCAGATGTGTGGGTTATCTACACATCAGGCAATTCTCTGAGACACCAGCTAAATGTCCTATAATTCAATTCTGTTCTGACACTAACCAGAGTTAGTGTAGATCCCACAGATTAAGGGCTCAGTGCCACAAGACTGCACCTCACTTCAGACACCAATTGCGAGTAATGTGTTCCCAGGTTCTCTGTAACTGTTGTCAGACTTAGCTACAAAACTGTGGTTCTCCTGACCCTCCTTGGGTTTGATCACTTGCTAGAACAGCTCATAGAACTCAGGAAAACACTTACATTTATCAGTTTGTTATGTAATAAAGAATATGATAAAAAAATACAGATGAACAGCCAGGATTAGGTCCGGAAGAGTTCTGTGTGCAGAAACTTCTGTCCCCATAGAATTGGGGTATACCACCCTTCTGGCAGGTGAATGTATTCACAAACCCAGAAGCTCTCTGAACCCTATACTCTTGGGATTTTTTATGAAGGCTTCACCACATAGACATGTATGATCATTAACTTGAATTCCAGTCCCTCTCCCCTTTGCAGAGAATGGGGGATGGGGCTGAAAATTCCAGGCCACTAATTATGGCTTAGTTTTTCTAGTGACCATCCCCCATCCTGAAGCTATCCAGGAGCCCACCAAGAGTTGCTTCCTTAGAACAAAAGACATTCTTATCACCCAGGAAACTCCAACAGATTGGAAGCTCTGTAACACTCCTATCACTGAGGAAATTACAAAGGTCTCAGGACCTCTGTGCCAGGAACTAGAGTCAAAGAGTAAATGTTAGAACAAAAGATTCCCCTACACCTCTATTTATAAGGAATTTTAGGAGTTCTATGTCAGGAACTGGGGATTGGGGGAAAACCTATATCCATATTTCTTAGTATTTTGCAACCTTAAAAAAAGATTAAGAATTAATCATCAGAAACTTCTTATTTGCACAGAGTAGAAATTCGTGTCCAGTTTAGGACACTTACTGTTCCTCTCAATGTAAAACTCAAGTTCATATGAAAGCAAGGCCTGTTTGGGGGATTTTCTGAGATTTCAGTAAATTCCAAGTTCTGGAAGCAGTGGTTTATTGGACTTTTCATGATTCTGAAAGAAATATCAGAAAGCAATTTAATTGTCTTTTTGTGATTCTGAAAAAAATTGTCAGAAAGCAATTTAACAACAAATTAGAGACCACAGTTCTGCCCCCAAAAGACCATCCAGGACATTAATTAAATGTCCTGAGAAGTAGGGATGGTGTGACAAACCACAGCACCTAGAACACTACAGAAAGAAAAAAAAAATACTTCCTTTTTCCTTTCTCTATGATTAACAGCCACCTACTCTCTGACCAAAAATTCTCCAAAGAAAGTATCACTTGTTCTATCCCACCACTCAATCCCTCCTCTGACTGAACAAGGAAACATTGTGGATAGCTTGAGTAGCAGCACTACCTAACTGCAAAAGGAATAAATTAAATTAAAGAGAGTAAAACCAGTAGCCCAAAGCCTGGGGAGCAAGGAGGCATTTCATAGAAAACCTCTGGAGGAGAGGGGTCGGGGTAAAAGGAAAGAGACAATGCCAAAAGTAATGATAATATTCAGGGAGTAGAGCCAGTTTAGTTATGGCAGCTAAGTAATTTCAAACTACAAAAGGAATTTTAGGCTTCAAAACTCCAGCTCCCAAATAGTGTTATAATTAGTATTATTTTCAGATTAAAGAAAACACCACTTTTGTGTAACAAATTACCTCCATTTTAAAAGCAAAAATAATATATTTCACTTCATAAAAAAAATGCCCAAACGGAAGCATTCTTACATTAATTATTTCACTCTATTCAAAAAGCATATCCCTGCTTGCTTTTTATTATGCCTTCCAGCTTCTACTTTGAAAAACATGTTAAGAAGCTGGAAGGTATTTTTTTTTAAGTGAAAGGAAAAAAAGAAAAATAAATAATCTTTGAAGCAATTAGAGCCAAAATGCAGAATACATAAATATACATGTACATATTTCTTCATTTGCCCCTAGATGCAACTCCCATTTTTTTCTACCTCCCTTCTTGGCACCAGAACATGAAGCATCTTTCTTTCCTTGAACTTCAACAGAAGGCAAATGTTTGCCCCAGAATTGAATCAGATTCTGTTCTGTGGATTGATTGGCAAGAGTTTTCATAAAGGGGCGTGGTCTCCAGAGGGCAAATACATAATTTTCATAATGCATTTCTTTTTTTTCCCTCCAGCCTAGGAACCTAAGTCTATTTCTGAACCATTTTGTCTGAGAGTAATAATTAGCAGTGCATTGCAAAAGACAAAACGCCGCCATCATTGCTTCATGGGGTCTGTAGCTGCTTTTGCAAAATTACCAAGAATATAATTTTACTGTGGGAACAAAGGACATATGTGAAGTAAATATTGTTACAGATTTTAGGGTTTTAAGAAGAAATTTTTAAATTTGAATGTAACATGAAACCATGGGAAATAAAGTTTAAAATGGATTCTCTCAAGTTTAAAATGGATTTGCAGTGGCTAAGTTATAAATGCTGCCACTTTGTGTGAAGAATGATTGAGCACAGGCAGGCCTCTCTAAACATAGAAAACCAAAGCACTTATATGTAAAACACCTGAAAAGTTAAGATATCCCCCTCTTTTTAGCCTCGATATCTAGAAATTGATCTCTGAATAAAGAACAAATAGGCTTCCATCATTGAAATGTTAAAAATTTTATTAATATTAAAAATGATCTTTAGATTGAATGGCTCTAGCAGAAATCAGAATCAGTAATAAGAAAGTGAAAATAAATGTGTAATGATCTTATTTGTACTAGGACTGAAATGTTCACAATACCTTGTATATCTCAGGAGAGGTTTGACTATTTTCTCCAAATCTGGAAGAGTGTGTTGCTCTGATGGTGATTCTCAGCCTTGCACAAAGGCAAAATCAGTATAGCAATATTCTATTATTTTTAAGAGGCCAGGCTTCTGACAACATACCTATCTCAAACCAGAGCTATGAACAGAAACCCTCAGCCCTAATTCTTAGCCGGTGGCTTCTAAGGGCTCTCATCAGGTCCCATGCAAAGCCCCCTGATTTGGATTTTACCCTTAATCCTGACAGTACCAGAAATCTGGTTAATCATACCACAGCACATTAGTCAGTATAAATTAGAAATGGGGGTTAGGGTGCCCCAGAGGCAAGGACAAAGCTGCAGATGTGACAGACAGCAAACGACAAAGCCGTAAAACTACTGTATAGTAAGTAATTGACAGTCATTAAGATGAGCCCGAGTCATCAGGGAAAGCTAAATTATGCTCTTATGCTCCACTTAAGAAAGAATAGTGTGCCAGGAGTCCCCAAACCTGGCTGAATATCAGATTAGCTTGCAATATTCTGGTTCAGTAGGTCTGGTGTGGATGTACCCAAGAATATGCATTTTAACATGAAGCCTCAGGGAATACAGATTTAGCTGATCTATAGAATGGTGTTTGGGAGCTTCTAATATCATAGAGTGAGAAATCTATGGCACATAGTGGACTCGCCCAACGTGACCTAACTAGTAGTAAGTAAAAAAGCCAGCCTGCCAACCCAAGCCAACTCTAGCAGGTTCTTCCAGGGTTCTGCATCTTTTAGCTCATTGGAGCCTTAGGTTGGCTTGATTCTCAGCTTCCGAATCCACTAACCCAGTAGTTCTCAAAGTGCATCACTTAAAACTTGTTGGAAATTCATATTCTCAGACATCACCCTAACCTCGTGAATCAGAAACTCTGGGAGCGAAGCCAAGCAATCTTTTTTTAGCAAAGTTTCTGAGAGATTCCAATATGCTGTAAGAGATCCTGAAATCTACTGTACTAAGTCATTTCATATATAATTTAAATAAAGTTAAAACAATGGGCATAAACTGTTTCATTTATTTACATATCAAACTTCAACTCTCATAAGTATCCAATCTCTTCTTGGTTTTTAGAAGGGGCAGATATGTCTGCAGAACCGTCTTTCTGTGCATTTTAACACCTGGGTGGAAGTCCCTTTCTCTAAGTCTGAAGCACCTATTATTCTTATGTCATTTTCTTTACTTCACCTCTTAAAAACACTTTCTCAGGAAACATTCTTTCAAGAATACTTTATCAGCCAGGGTTCTTGATTTACACACATACACACACACATACACACACACACACACACACACACACACGCCAACTTCAGAATGACTTGATCAGAAAAATGTTCATTGGAAGGCTATCAGATAGCTCACAGAGTCAACCAGACAGCTGAAAAGGAAAGGAATGAATCAAGGGACTAGGGAACCTACAGCAGAGAACACATGTAAAGTCACAACCCATGATGCTCCCACTGCCACTAGTGGGCTCAGACCTACAAGATTCCCTGAATAATCTCTAAGTATTCAATTTTTTTTTTTGTTCACTCAAGATTCAATATTCCAAGAGAAAGCATCCAGTTGGCCAAACCTAGAATGAACCCCAGTTCCAGCAGCTAAAGAGGAGGGAGCCAGACTCTGCATTCAATAGAGCGGTCTACTATAGACACCAAGCACCTGACTTAGAGGCCTAGGATTCACAGTCCCCCCTCCCCGCCCCGCCTCAGTAAAAACATATAGAACCAGAATTTTTAGGATCACACAAACCTTAGGTTTCTTAGCATTTTATTTTATATTTTATTTTATTTTATTTTATTTTATTTTATTTTATTTATTTTATTTGTTCTAGTGGAAATAAATTAAAATAAAGAAGATTCTGAAAACATTGGGAAGGGGAATTAATACTCTATTTTTTTTCTTCTCAGTTATTTGCTAAGCTGCTAACCCCATCATCTTTCTAACATTAGAAAGGCAAACTACTTCTCAGCTCTGAGAATCTATGCATGCTTTGGAATAAATTAAGGCCCTGCTCAGTCATCTGTGTTTTAGAAAACCGAGATCATTCCCATCACAACTGATAACTCTACTTAATTTTAAGCCTTCTGTACATGAGTAATTTGAACATACCATCTTCTGCACTTTTTCTATTGATTGATTGATCCATCGAATGTTTATTGAGAGCTTATCTGGGACCAGAAATGGTACCAAAGAGTAAGAATATAACAATGCTTAAGGATACTCTACCCTCAAGATGCTTTCGGTCTATTTTAATCTGTAATCCATAAATGCATTTCAAGAGTTTTGTGTCTATCAGTAGATGAATAAATAAAGATGTGATATATATGCATGTGGAATATTATGCAGCCATAAAAGAAGAATGAAATCTTGCCATTCACGACAACATGGTTAGACTTAGAGGGTATTGTAGTAAGTGAAACAAGACAGAGAAGAACAAAATCATACGATTACAGTTATATGTGGAATCTTAAAAACAAAACAAACAAATAAAACAAAACAGAAACACATTCATAGCTTTAGAGAACAAACTGATGGTTATCAAAGGGGAGAGTTGGGAAGGTAGGTGAAAAAGGTAAAGGGGCTTAAAAAGTACAAATTTCTATTTGTAAAATAAATAAGTCACAGGGATGTAATGTACAGCACAGGGAATATAGTCAATAGTATCATAATAACTTTGTACGGTGACAGATGATTACTAAATTTATAACGGTGAACACTTAGTAAAGTATATAAACATTGAATAGCTCTGTTGTACACCTGGAACTCATGTAATATTATATGTCAACTATATTTCAATAAAAAAGACATATGCTCTCCATATAACTATGACTACTACTAAAATAAAATATATAACTCCTGAGGAGGAGTTTTGTAACTCTCCTGAAATTACTTACAAATATCTAGCAATATTTATTTTCCCCTATCTTTTTTCAGTCAATATACATTGGGATGGGAGGGGAACATGGAGATCTCCCACATTTCTATTAGCTACTCAAGTGGATCTTGGTTCCCCCTCTCTTATACACTCCATAAGATCTTACCTCTCTGCCCTTCCACATAACAAGCAGGAAGTGAGAATTCACACCCTTCCCCCAAACAGCCATTAATCAATAACAGATGGGAGCTAAGGTATAGTCTATCTCTCTCTCCCATATGGTGAAACAGCTCTGGGGCCTCAGTTCTGTGGTGACCCTGAGAGTTCCCTCCTGGGACTAAACTCCAGTTACCCATAGTGGTAATTGCTTGATAAGGTCCCCGCTGCCATCTGCTTCCTCTTCCCTGTCTCTCTTCCCCCCTCCCTCCCACCATGTTTCCTGAGACCACCTCCCAAATAAACCACTCCCACTGGAATCCTTGTCTCAGGGTCTGTTTCTGGGGAAAATCAAACTAAGACAGAATCCACAAGCCAAAGATATAAAAAAAAGCACTAGTCTAGTGGCAGAGAAACCAGAAATTTCAATTATTTCCTAATGTGGTCAGTGTTCTTAAAGAGATGAGCATGGAGTTTATAGAAGACATCTGGGATAAGAAAGGGGCTTTGTGAGGAAAGTGAAAATGACATCGAATCAGCACCATATAAAAACTAAGGAACCTCACTAGGTAAAAACAAAGAAAAGCACTTAATTCAAATATTGTCAACATTTTCTATCTTTTCACCTAACGTCATTTCCTAAAGTCAAACCCTTAGCTCAGAGGACAGAGGAAATTTGCAAGCATTATTTATTTTTGATGAGGGAGAAACTGGCATCAGTTCTCAAGAATATAGAAAGGCAATGCCTCAATTCAAGGCTGAGCTTAGTGAGACGCTAGGGAGCTGTCCTGCTGTGCGGGTGACAAACCAGTCAGCAGAGCAGGGATCTGAACATTACATATTTGTTTGCCTGCCTGCTCTATGCTGAGTGGAGTCTAACATGATAGAAACTGTTTGTTATATTATTTACTATGTGTCTCTAATCTAACCTTTTTATGTGTATGGGCTTCCTACTGAGTGGGAGACAAATATAGTCCCAGAAGAGATGTTACAAGAATGTTAGCAGAAATGTTGAATAATGATAAATTTCTTTGAGTTCCTTGCATTTTCTAATCCACCATGATGAAACTTTCATGTTTTGTCAGCTATTGTAATTTTGCTTTCACAAATGCAATACAAATTTTTCCCATATAAGTGACTTTCGCGTTTAGTGGTAACTTTCAGGGAAATTCTACTATTGTGATTTTAGATGGCATGTGTTTTAGGAGCTCTATAAAACACACACACCTAAAAGGTTTATTTTTAAATTCCTTTCATTCCAGTCAGCCGTAGACAAGTTTTGGTCTACGTTTTTAAATAATTGACTCCATTATATTTGATAAAATATAGGTTAGTTCTGAAGGCAATAACACTTACATGAAGAGCTTTTTTTTTAAAATCTTCAGAAAGCTTGTAAATCTAAAATAATAAATAATTTTCATGTCCTTGTGAGCCAAGTAAGAAGCTTCAGAATTCCCAGCTTTTATAAAAGAAAACTGAGGCAGGGAACTGGGATTGGATTGAAAACATTGAACACAGAGGAATTAAGGGGCAAGTGTTATTTATTCAGCTGAGCAGAAGTTGCTATGTCTTGCACACTTCTCATCAGCATCTGTTGACATAAGGGGAAATATCCAAGCTTGTAATAATTGCAGAGGTTAGAAGCTGTAATTAAAACTACATAAAATTAGTGGATGGACTTAGAAAGATTTATGTGCCTTGAAATAAAAGTACTTTAAACTAGTTGAGATTTATATCTGTGACCTGTCAATTTTGTGTGTGGGTGTGTCATTTTTAAAATGAGGTAAGTGTGCAATTATTCAAGTGTGCAAACGTTCTCAATTTCTCTGAGCTACTGTTTTTCACCAATGAAGGGCAAAGAAGGGCCATTTGGGCCACTCTACTATAAATCTATACAATGAGCTATGATTACCATTTTAAAAATGACTATACTTTACCTATGACAAACCAAAGGTATTCTATCAAATCAGTACCTTGTTGTCTTACAGATTACCCTGCTGTTTCTCAATCAAGAATTCATCACCTAATTTTCTTAAACTGAATTCTCTTCGTTTTAGAGTCCTACCCAAAAAAGAAGACATAGAAGTGACCACCTGCAGTATACTCAGAATAAAAGAAGGTTTTCCCCCAAGACAAGGATTTCGTGAAGAATGGAGAGTGTGGATACAGTGCTGAGAAGGTAGCCCTCACACACCCCAGGTGGGAACAGGGAGTGTTAGACACAGAGAGAAAAGAAGAGAGGGATAATTCACATTTCTAGGAATAATAATTATTGCCCAATAGTTTTCTAACCAGGTGTCATCTCTCCAGCTATTCTCTGCCTTTGATCTCATTATTTTCTGATTAACCACTCATTAATTTTCTTAGCCCATGTAAATTACTCTCTGGAATTTTAGACATTTGTTATATGTGATTCCTTAAAAGGGTTTTTAAAAGGCTATCCTAAAGGATGAACCTGTCATATTATCCTAGCTTTCAAGTCTCTGAAATAATAAATAGATGTTAAGATGGTTAAACTTTTTAAAGTATTCATTATCCTCTATAGTTTTTATTGAGAAATCAAACTCACACATATGTTAATGTCTTTACTTGGATCACTTAACAGCAAACATTTTATGATGTTAAGTGTACATGAATAGTAATGCTGTGGAAATTAAAAAAAAAATTTCCTTACCCCCTCCCCCAATTAAGAAAACACATATTCCAGATGGAACCAGGTGGTTCAGAATCTGACTTGTATTTCCAGCGAGCCTGCTTTGGAATAGTGAGTGCAGGAGTAATCACGCTTTACTAAAAGAAGGAGCTATCTTCACATCCCAATTTGCATAATTGATCCAGTATGAAATAGGTCCTGTAGCAGATGAGCACTCTGGGGATCCCATGTTTGTCTCAATGTGTTCAATGTCTGCGAGGCATTAGCCATCAAATAGATGTGTACATATATCACCCTTCCTCATGGCTTTCCTGGGATCTCAAAAAAACTTCTTAAACTAATGATAAAATAATCAGAGACATAACAATGTTTCTTTTGGACAAATTTGGCATGTTATAATAATGGAGTGTTTATGACTCAGAATCACACCCTTCCACTGCCACTGCTTTATTTACAGAAAGCAGGCAGTGGAGGGAAGCAGGCAGCTGCAAAATTTTCCTACCAAGATGAAGGTTGTGAAATTCTTGCTAAACACTGCTTGGCTATCAATGATTAAACGGATCTGGATTCTTGGGGCTGTGGCTCACAGAAGCACCATTGTCCCCATCTCTGGTCTGAATATTTTAAAGTCAGATTGCAATTCAGATACAAGCAGGTGGAGATATCAAAAATGAGACATGGCTGTATTAACCTGAGCACGTTGTTGGGAAAACTCCATGATGGTTGGTTTTCATTTTCTATGAAGCTATTTATGGTGTGTATTTAGAAGTCGAAATCTGGTAGAACAATGGGGCCAATCAGGCATACACAAACATAAAATAAAAAGAAAACATTCTTTAGGAGTTTCCATCCCTTAAGTGATGGCCACACACTTTGAAAAACTTATACCACAGATAGAAATGTGAAATTGCCTACCAGTAAACAAAGAAATTAAATTATTTAGAGTATAATTGTGACACATTCGTAAACTTTATTGAAAATGACTATGACAAACACAAAATTAAGGGACTCAGTTGAAGCCTGAGAAAATGACATTCCAAATGGAAGGACAGTGAGCCAAGCATGAGAGATGGTTCCTGAAGGGCATCTCTCTGCCTCACCCAAGAAAACAATAGTTGGTCCTTGAGGACGAGTGAAAAGAAGGGAAGCTGAGGTGGTATATGCAAAGGTCAGACAATGGAGGACATTGTTCGCACATCAGAAAGCTTAAACTGTATCCCATAGGTAATAGAAATGTACTGCAGAAGTGAAACAGACAAAAAAAGGTATCATCAGACTTGCACATTAGAAAGAGTTCTGAATATGCACGGCAACTTTCTCTGGGGCAAAATTTGAGGAAGGAAAACAAGTTAGGGAGATATTTCTAACTGGAGTGATTGGATGAACAGTGATGTCATTCAAGGTCTTAGGTAAGAAGAGGAACAAGTTTCAGAGGGGAGTAATGGTCAACTCAGATCTGGTGAGTTTGAAGTATCCTTGGAATATTCACTTAAAGATGTTTAGCAATACTTGACTGTATGAGTAAAAAATTTCAAGGAAAATATTTTAAATATTTACTGAGGACTTCATCAACACTGAAATAATAGTGGTACACATGAAGGTGAGAATTAGATGATTACTATACATATAATCCTTAAAATAGTTTCATGAACATACACACTAAATAAATGTTTTCTCTTAATAATTATTGTAATTATACTCTCTCATAGAGTTTCTTTCATTGAAAGCACTTACTTTTCTATGTGATTTCATATTCTTTTGTGTGATTGTTTGATTATCTTCCTCATTACAGGGCAAAATCCATGAGGCAGGGGCTACCTCAGTTTTAGTTTGTTGGGAGAGTTAATTTAATTTTTTTGAAATAACTTTAGAGTTCCAAAAAAGTTGCAAAAGTTTCACAGAGAATTATTATATATTTTTCCCCTGTTTCCTCTAATGCCAGCATCTTATGGGACCATTGTACAATAATCAAAACCAAAAAATTAACTCTGATAAACAACACTCTTAACTAAACCATAAACCTTGTTTGAATTTTGAGTTTTCCCACTTATGTTCTTTTTGTGGTTCAGGATCCATTCCAGGATCCTACATTTCTTTTGGTTGACATGTCTCAGACTTTTTTCAAACTGTGATAGTTCCTCAGTCACCGTTTTTCTTTTATGAACTTGACACTTTTGAGGGGTACTGGTCTTCAATATTCCCTCTATTAGAATCTGTCTGGCATTTTCTCATGATTATAGTTACATTTTTGGCAAGAATCCCACATGAATGATGTCATAGCTTATTAGTGTATCCCATCAGGAGTGCATAATGTCCATATGTCTACTTGTTGGTGATGTTAACTTTGATCACTTGGTTAAGGTGGTCTGCTAGGTTTTATTTACTGTAAAGTTACTATTCTGTTTTTCATCACCATTGTGCCTTCAACTCAGCGCAATGCCTGGCACATAATAGATGCCTAGTAAATATTTGTTTATGAATGAATAGATGCTAGCTGATTAACTTTCTCTCCTCAGATTGAGGCAGCTGAGCCAGCACAGCCCAAGCCAGCATAGCCGGTATAATAGGATACATGGCTTTGTTAATTTTTCAAATTTTCCTTGAAAAGGGTGAGTGGTTCTTCATTTCTCCCCCTGTATGACATCTAGGCTGTAGTTACTAAATACACAGCTTTATTGTTGTCATTTTATGGGGCTGGAGCTCCAATCACTCTGTGTCAAAGATACTGGATGGGTATAGCTGGGATGGAAGGTCACATGGTTCTGGAAGTCAGAATCAAAAGAAGCCAAAGGTCAACTTTTCATTATTTCTTTGAAATATTTTTCTTTCCATAAGGGTGAGTGCTGAGTCCACATTTCAGGAATTCTCCAATGACAAAATGTTTACAGGCAGACACTCCAGTAAGCTCTGGCAGGCTTTTGTATAAAGGCTTGAGCCTTTAGAGATAGTTATTATATATGTTACACATTTCTCCACTTTCACAGTTGAAGGAAAAAAACTACAATGTTCTTGCCCCAAATCCTAATTTACTCAATAATTAATCTGAAATGAAAGCTAATTTCTTTGCTTACTTTGACAAATATTTTAGAACTAAGGGGATACTTTAATTTTTTAACTGACATGCTAATCTATTTTTGATGACACTAATCTTTTTGGCTAGAGGCAGTGGCTGAGTGGCCTCCGCATCACCGTAGTTCAACCTAGACTCCCTGGAGCCAGAAGTTCAAATCCTAGCCGGGTCACCCCAGAGAAAGTCTGATAAATTGAGTGCCTTGTGATGTAGTCCTGACAGGGTGGCGATCTTTCAGCAGAACCCTTGAAAGCTTAAGTTTTCTCTGGACGTTAATGATCCCCCAAATAAAATAGACCACAGTATCCAAAGCATATTTCTCATTAGTCCTCTAACCTCAAATGCTCAAGAGAATGTTTATGGTAGAGGGGGAGGTTAAATGTGTTGAAAAAGACAATCTATGCCAAACGCTAGACAATCCCAAACAGGTGTAATGGGAGACAAATCCTCTGGGACTCATGACAGCATACACACATCCAGCCTTCTCACTAATTTGGTAGAACCCTGAGTCCTTAAACACTGAATATTCTGAAGCAGATAGTAAAATATGCTTAGAAAGTATGATAAACAAGTGTGTTATTTCCATGTCCCCATGGAAATGAGGAGAATGAGAATTGTGAACCAGTCCTTACATTCCCTCTTAACTCTATGTCTCTTCTGATCTCCATTTTCACCACCACACAAAGACTCACCCGGCAAACACAGAGACCTAATGCATGAGCAAGAGGCATGAAAATGTCAGTGTGGTACATTGTTTCCCAATGTGTTATTCAGTAAATATGTGGTTATAGTAAGGCAAAAATTAAGCCAGATCACTGGTGACCTGGGGTGAGGAAATAAATAAGTTAATTTCAATTCACAAAGTCCAGTGAGAGCAGTGCAGTCTGCATTGCTCTTTATTTAATTTTATTGCATATTCTCACGTGGTTCTTAATATTAAAAAGATGATATATGAATATATGCACACACAGACTGAATATATGCATATTCACATGTACATTCTCTGTTTGATAATCTTTTTGGTTTATGTTTTCTACCTGAAATGATCAACAAAGTAATTGTTCATAATCGAAAGTCTAACTTTTGATTATGGGCTTTGAAAATAGTTATCCAATAATTAACTGATTTAACTGTTCTCCCTTGGGTTCATTTATTCATTTATTTTTCATTCAACAAATGTTAATAAACACTTTTTGCATTCAATGTAGCATTGTATTCCTTTTGCCTTTGATCAAATTGTGCCATTTGTATGTATATGAGCATGGGTGACCGTGCATGCACAGATGACAATTCATCTAGACATTAACCTTCTAAAGAGTAAGAATAATGACTAGGGAAGATCAACAAAAATTATTGACAGATTAGTGAATACAGTTCCAAGGAAAACAATAAAGGAATTAGATTTCAATATTTTAATGATGACCAAATAGAGACATTGTTCATAAGACTACGAAAAAAATAGAAATGTACCATGTGACCTCTCTTGACTACATTTGTTCTTCAGTCAATCCAAAATAGAGCAATGGAAACCATTTATTAAAGACATTAGGAAGAATTTCCAAATTGTAAGTCTTTGGGGAGAATAGAACATTGTCTTCTCTTTTCAAAGATTCAATTTTTATGGTTTAAGAGTTGAGAAGAACTATAAAGATTATATAATTCATTAACTGTTAATTTTTTGAGGGGTTATATATACCCTTTAGAATTTTAACAACATAGAATTTCCTCCTCAGAAAAAAAAAATTCACATATGAAATATGGTATAATATTTCACAGGGTTTATGAAGACCTTTCCTAACTCCAACTAAAACTTGTGATTGCCTTTAATGTTCCCACTGTATGGATGAATAAACTGAAGCCCAGACTCTAGATAATGTTATGGGCTTAATTATGTTCTTCCATTCCCAAGTTCACATGTTAAAGTTCCAACCTCAGTACCTCAGAATATGAATATATTTGGAGGTAGGGTCTTTAAAGAAGTAATTAAGTTAAGATGAAGTCACTAGGGTGGCCCTAATCCAATATGACTGTTATCCTTATAAAAGAAAAAATTTGGACAAAAACATGTACAGAGAGAAGAAAATGTGTACAGGTAGAAGGTGGCCATCTATAAGCAAGGAGAGAGGCCTCAGAAGAAATCAGTCCTACTAATACCTTGATCTTGGACTTCTAGCCTATAAAACTATGAGAAAATAAATATCTGTGTTTAAGCCACTCAGTCTGTGGTACTTTGTTATGGCAGCCTAAGCAAACTAATACAAGTATAAGTCTAAATTACTTAACTAACTAATGGTAGAGCCCCAAATGGGATCCCTTTCCTCTGACTTCCCTAATCCAGTTCTCTTTCAAGTGTTATATGTCTTTTAATGGGAAGTAGTGAAAGAGACCACTGATCTTCCAGGATTACTCTTCTTCCATTGACTCTATGATATTATCCGCTTAAGTTTAAAATGCCTTTATCAAATTATTTAAACACTCATAAAAATAGAAAAATAAGTGCTATGCTTCAGGTTTATCAGGAATAATGTAAATATAGTTGTTTTACACAAAAATCACTTTAAAAACTTTTTCAATTGGTAAGTCTCTCTTCCCAACTTCTGAATAAATACCTACAATACTAAGATGCTTTAGCATTTCTTTTCCACAATAATTCAGAATAAGTCATTGTAATTACCGAGAGTCACAGCTGAGTACAGAAGCCGCTCTAGAAGGGCCTCACCATATTACAGATGAGATTGCACTGCAAGTATTTTAGTTGGTCAAAAGACAGACTCTAATATAAAAAGACCTGGATATGATCCCTGTTCCTTGAATAATTGCAGTCATGATCTTGGGCAACACTCTTAGCCTCTCTAAGCCTCAACTTCTATATCAATGGTATGGGGATAATAATACTATCTATACTATCTATCACATTGGGTTATTGTGAGGATGAAATGAAATAACATAAGTATTTCAAATATACATATATTTCATGTATATATACATATATACATATATACTATATATATACACATGTATACATATATATATACATATGTATGTGAATATAAATATACACACGCATATATTATGCTTAATAAACATATGCCCAAAGTAAACATCTAATACATAAAATTATACAAAATATATAAATATGCAAAAATTAACTCAAAATTGATCATAAGCATAGGAAAACATAAAACTATAAAACAAATTGAAAGACATACGAATGGCAAATAAGTGAAAAGATATTTAATATTTTTAGTCATCAGGGAAATTAAAATTAAAACCACATTAAGAATCTATTTCATATCCCTAAAATAGCTAAAATGAAAAAGACTGACAATATCAAGTGTTGGAGAGGATGTGAGGCAATCAGGAAACTCATTCATCACTGATGGGAAATTCGGATGGTTAGTCATTCTAAATTCAGCTTTCAAACTCTCTGTGCCTAAGTTTGCTTATGAGTAAAATAAGAATAGGTAGAATTTACCACTAAAAGTTGTTCTGAGAATTAGAGTGAGCTAATATATTTGAAGCACTTGAAGCAGTATTTTATCCCATAATATGAGGATTTATTAACACATAAATTCAGTTAAACTAAGATGATGCAAGGGATTCAAAATTAATGATCTCAGGATTTCTTAATGATCAAACAGTCCCAGGGCCTCCTGATATTTTGAGGAGAACAATAAATCAATAGGAGAATAGGTTAGTCAAGCTTTTAATAATTTGCTGAGAAATATATCAGGACTAGGTTTTACCTGTCCAAAGTTTGGTTGTCATAATTATTCTAATCAGAGCATGCTGTCTAATAAATTAGAATAAGCTTAAGTATTTCCTAAAGTCAGGAAGGTTTAAATTCTCTGATTGTAATGAATACGTTTTTTAAAAAATAAATAAACTAGGGGTGGGAAGGAGTTCAATGTCTGTGTCAGTCATAGCTTAAACGCTTTCTCTACAAACTGATGGCATATTTCTTCTATTGAAAAGTTCTTCCTTGGCTGACTTCTCCTGGGGTTACTACATTCTTGATATAATTAAGAATAATACAATATACAGCAGCCTCTAAAAAAAAATCTCACTTCTTCAATTAAATCATTACTGACATGAATTTCTTTGTTAAGATAAAAATCATTGCTTTATAGTACAGGTGGCTTTGAATTCCAAAACAATCTCCTGCCCTTTCTTTGGGAGCCCATTTATCATTTCTATCATGTAATCTTGATTACTCTAAAGACTGGGATCCTGAGATGTCTTAAAAGGGGAGGATCAAGATCAGGCTGATAACAAATATATTTGCCTATTTTAGAATCAAAATTAAACAATCTTTAAAACTGTATTTTGAATAGTCCAAAAAGATCCACCTTACCCCATCCCACCTTGATAGCAAGAAATATCCAAGCACAATTTTTTGGCTTGGTTTGCTGATTGGGGGTGAGATGGGGGAGAGGAGACATGACGAAACATTTGTCGAAACTCCTGGGACTGACATTAATCAGAACTATGTTTTGAGGTGTGTGAGAGTGTGAGGATATCTTAAAAGAAGCACATTTTAACTAGAAAGATTTTAAATGTCAAATGAGCACTGTGTATGGAATGAGGAAGCAAGGTGAATTCTCCTAGTCCCATGATAGTTAGTGTGACGCTTAGAGATCAAAACATATACAATTGCAATAGGCAGACATCAGCTTACATAGCAACACTAAATGAGTCCAACTACCTAAAGCTTAAACCTCTTCAGTTTTACTCTCAGGATAAAAACTCAAGCACTGCATAAATTATAAGGTGTTGCATGATCTGGCTCTTCTTTCTCTCACCTTCCCCTATTCCCTCCATCTGTACTCTAGTCAAAGTGCCTTCCTTTTCATTTCTTTACTGTATCATGATTCCATTCATTGCCATGATTTTAAATACTATTTATTTACTAAATGACTTCCACATGTTTATCATCAGCCACGAGTTCTCCCTGAGCTCTAATCTCATACTCAACTGCCTACTTGACATCTTCACTTTGATAGCAAATAGGCACCTTAGATGTAAACTGTCTATCCTGAAGTAGACTTTGAGACAAATATTTATGAATAAATTATTTATTTAGCAGGTACTACCAGGGAGCACTAGGAAAAGAATGCAAAGTAAGACAGAGAAGGGGTAGAAACTAATTACAGATCCATTTTTTGAGCAGGTTTCCACATGGGCAACCTGATTCAGTCCTGCTGGGGAACCCAGGAGACAGTGTAGGACACACCCAAGGGCTGAGGAAGCCAGAGCATTTACCCCACAACTCCCACCTTCATCAGCTGAGGGAAACTCTAGAACTTCCTGGCACTTCCAGAGTCTCTGCACCATAGACTTAAGAGAGAAAGAATTCAGATGAAGAGGTGCAGGTGCTTGCTGCTGGAAACAGTTTGCGTATATGAGTTCAGTGAATGCGAAGGGTTCGTGCATGGATATCAACAGAACTTTTCCTTTGGATTCACGATGCTCAAGCCATATGGACCATTGGGCTACTTTTTAAACAAACTAAGCCCCTTCTTCCCTCAAAGGCCTTACACTTGCTGCTTCATTGGTTTTTACATGGATGCCTTCTTGCCATTATTCATATCTCTATTTTAATAGTATCTCTTTAGCGAGGCTCTTTCTAAACTTTCTCCCCAAAATAGCCCCTCTACAAATAAAGCTCTGCCTCATTTTCCTTATCGCACTTGTTAGCTAATTTATGACATGTATTCACTTTTTTCATTTTGTTTGTTTTGCCTCCTCCACCTACCTATCTCATCCAATGTTGTATTCATAGAGCCCCAGGTTCAGCACATAGTAAGTACTCAATTAATATTTGCTGTGTGAATAAACTAATAAATAATATAAAGAATCAAAGAAGAATGCTCTATTCCACTATATGGACTTAGCAAATGTTGTTTCCTCTGACAGTAATCTGTTCTCCCATCTCACTTCCCATTCCTTTTCCTTATTTCTTCTTATTCTTCAGATAACAGCTCAAATATGTCCTCTAAGAAATCTTCCCCCACTCTACTCCTATCTTCCAAATTAGATCAGCATCTCTCTCAACTACATGTTCTCTCAAGGTTCTCTGTACCATTCCTTCATTCAAGCTCTTAACATTGTTTATAATTGTAATTTATTCAGATGATGATTTAATTAAATTTTGCCTTTTCTCCTATAAGTTGCGTAAGCACATGAAAAACTCTGATCTTATTTATCATAATTTCCTTACACCTAAAAGAGTACCTTTCCCACAGTGGGTATTCAGTACACTTTAAAAAAATAAACAAACAAACAAACAAAATGATAAGATATAGCCTAAAAAATGTTCAGTGTGGAATGGACATAAAGACATTTATTAAAAGATATTTTGACTTTGGACTTCAAAGAAGTAAAGAGATACTTACATTAAACAATATTTTCAAAGCATATTCACACAGAACACTCACAAAGAAGCTCCAGTAAGACCAAACACACAAACACATCTAATCAAAGCCTGTTTTCCCATGTTGTTCCCTCGTGAAAATTTTCATAGATCGGAAAATTGTTACCTGAGATACAAACAGTCTTTCAAGCCATATTGAGTTTTTCTCCATTAAAATTTATTGACCTACGCAAAGAGCAGCACACAAATCTTTTGTGCTTTGACTCAAGGGTTCAGAGTCCATACTGGTATGGAGCTTACTCAATGAGACACAATGTTTGGAAAATTATTGTTCCATTTTATTGAATTAATATGCAAAGGCTGAAAAGCAAAGTCCATTTGGAAGACTGGAACCAAGTAGAGAGAAAGGACTAGAAAGGTGAAAGAATATATACATAGAAATGTGAGAGGAATTAGAAGAAAACTAAAGGGATGCTTTCCAAGATCAACTTGACGATATCTCAACATATAGAGGCATACTCTAGAATACCAAAGCAAAAAGTTGTAAATATAGCCTTTTCTTTAATTAAGAAATTATACTGGAATTGGTTTAAAAAATTTTAGTGAAAATATACAATCCATGATATGGCACAACAAGATAGGCACTTTTGTAAATTTCTATGATTATTAGCAAAAACTTTCCAAAAAGCTGTTTGGCAATATTATTATAAAGTTAAAAATAGTCCTGCTTTATATCACAATCTCTTTTTAAAAAATTCTAAGGAAATTTTCAGAAATATGGGCAAAGATTTTTACTAAGAAATATTCCTTGCAGAAGCTTGTAATGGTTAAAGGTTGGAAAGAACCTAAATATCTAACAATAGAGTAACAGTTATACAATGCGTGACATATCAGATAGTGGTTGCCATGTAACCATTCTATATTATAATTTTAAAGAATACTTAATACAATAGAAAAGTTTCCCTAAATATAACATTTAGTAAAGCAACACTTTTAAATGTTTTTTATAAAGTATAATCGCAATTTTGAAAATACATATTTCAAGATGCCCAAGTTATAACTCATAACATCAGAATAAGCATTGACTTTAAACAACCAGTACAACCATATCTGTCATCACAAGTGAATATCTGCCCTAAGCAAACCTATAAAATAATCAAAATAATCTTTCTTTATATTCTTACTTGCTTGCAAAAAAGATTTCACAGAACCTAGGAGCAAGATTAAAATAAATTTTGATAGCAGAGTAGAAGGAAGGAGAGATCTAGAAGGCCTTTCATTTTTCTTTCATTTTCTTTCACCGCATGCATGTTTTGGCTCTTTATTCTCTCTCCCTTTTAATCTTCTTCAGTCTACATGGCACAAAATAGGGATATGGTTCTCAGTTTTACCTACTGGAGTTTCAGACACTAAAAAATATATTAAAACTTTCTCTTGGTCATAATTTTTAATTTTTCTATTTTCAACCAGTTGCACAATCTTAGGCCATGCAAATACAGCCAGAGGAGACAACTGCCAAGTTTTCATCCTTGTGTCTCTGCAGAGGACCATTTACCAGAAAAACAGAAGCCAATCTGAACTGAGGAGACAGTTCATAGGTATCTGTAGCATAAGAACTCCACAATACTAACTTTGTTATTAGATAGGATGTTTCAATGAAAAATTATTTAAACTGGCTTAAACCTAAAGGGATGTTATTGGTCTCCATGATGAAAAATCTCTAAAGGTAGGGATTGTTTCTAATGGGGTTTCATTGAGTATCTGAATATTAACCCCAGGATTACGCTTTGTTCACTTTTTTTTTTTTTATGTCTTAGCTATTTTTTCCTGTTTTGAATTATTTTTCCATGATCTTAGTCCCAAAATGGCTGACAGTGGTTCCTGGGGCTGCATGCTTCCTTATAAAGGAGAAAGAGAAATGTTCTTTCCAACCATTAAACAAAAGTCCTGAACATTTGTCCAATTGGACGACTTATGTTACATGCCCATCTCTAAACCATTCCTTGTAACCAGGTAAATGAGCTAAACGAAGTCTGGACCACTTGCCAAATCCTTAGAGTTAAGAATAACCTCTAGATTTCTTCAAAATACAGGACCCCTCCAAAAGGTGAATACTTTTGCAAAGACTAGGAAATAGATCTTACGTGGCTAAAAACAACAAGTGTCTATTGTACTGTTTTTATTATTAAATAAATAATTTTAAAAATGCTTGTAATTTTTTCTCATTTCTAGATTTTCTAACATGAATTTTTATTACTTATTTAGTCACATAATTCCCCAAACCAAAAATAAAAAAAAAAAAAACTAAAGTTTTTTTTTAATGGTTTTCCATTACTCATAGGACAAAATCAGAATTGTATGCTTATCCTATATTCTCTTTCTCTGTGTTCCAACCTCACGCATACTCTCCCACCACAAATATTCTCATATTTTATACCCCCATGACTTTCTTCTTCATGTTTGAATTGGAATTTCTGCTCCTGCCTCCACCCCTCACATCTCCCATTTAAGATCCAGCTTAAACATTACCTTTTCTAAGTCTTTCTGAACTGGCTGCCCTAGCCCCTCCCTCACAGGCAGAATTTCTCTATTCAATCCAGTGTTATACTATAGCTCTCATTTAGTTGCAAGTCGCATGTATCACTTTGTGGTTAGAGACTACTTTTACAAAACTTCCAAAATGAGGCCTGGCACAAATTATTACTAAATATTCTATGTGTGCAACTTTCCAAAATCTAACACTTTCTAACATTTGACAAACTTAACCAAAATAAACTCATCTTCTGCTTTTTAAAAAATAGCCCCATATTCAGTATTAACCAGGTTTCCAAGTCATCAATATATGATTGAAACAATTTAAAATTCATGAAATTAAATAATTTCTGTCATGTATGGATGTGCTTTGTATTGTAGTTGCAATATTGTTTCCACCAAACTATACTCTGATAACCAAATATTCTTAAAATATTTGGCATTTAAAAAATTCAACACAAATAGCACACACTGTACACCAGTCTGTCTGAGACAAGGTAGTTTAAATTTCTCATATGCCACTCTTATTTGGGCCACTCTCTGATTATGGAATCCCCACTGAGGACACTCAGGAATCTTCCTGTACCTCCTGGATTATTTATCTCCCATCCTCAAGGTTAATTCACATGAAACAATTTCTCTTGTTAAATGCCAATTTTGCCCTAAGGTATGAATGTTTAATCCTCATGAAGGCAGTGGGAGTTACATGTGTGCAGTGGTTATAGTCCCTTAACTAATTAGTGGTGAAAGGATGTTAATAGGAGAGTGATTTATATAATACTGAGGAACTGCCAAATACAGTAAAATCTAATTTGGACCAACTGGTGGAAAGCCAGACTTAACTGGTAGAAAAGTAAGAATTAGAGAATATTTTTAAAGAAATTATATATCATAATTTTCCAACATATTTGGTAAGTCCAAGTACTTCTCAAGCTTAAATGGAGCAGTGGGCATAAAGTATTGCCAAGGAGAGACACCTTTTTAAAAATTCTATTAAATGAATAGATAATAGTGATTGTAATTATCATTATGTAATATTTTTAAAGTTAATAAATATTTTTAAATTTGAAAAATTTTTTTCTGAACCTATTGTAGTTCTGCATAATTTTATTTATATTGTTGCATTGCTGAAAAAGCCATTCATAGACTTGTGATGAGCAAGTTGGTCCCCCTGTTTTCTGGGGACCCTAAAAGGCAAGTAAGTAGTTATTAGTTTTGCCTGGGCTTACGAACTATCTAGTGAAATATGACATATAAATATTTTAAGAGCTCAAAGAGAGTTAGTTGTTCCCTCACTCTTTATATAACAACGTATTTATAGAGTATTTACTATATTCCACTCACTGTTTTAGGCACTGATTGCAAAAAAAAAGTGGACTTTATAGGCCAGGGTAGGGTCAGGGTTTGATTTGAAGTATTGTCATTAGTTTTAATGGACAAAATCTGATTTGAATTTCTGCATGTGAGTTGGGGGGTGTGGGGGAGGGACATATCAGGGTAGGCTGGACCAGAGGTGCAGAGAGATGAGATTTAATTATATTTCCCAGACCATTACACACTGTCATTTTGGCCCTGTGTGAGTCCCATTTTTCTTCATTTATATTTATATGCCCTTTTATTCACAGAACCCACTCCTATCCTGCCCTCCACCCCAGATAATCATTTTAATACATTTCATGCCTCTCTTTTTATTAGCATGTGCTCTTATAAAGCACGCAGTTCATTTTGTTTACATGTATTTTCGATATACATACAGCACCATATTAGATCACTATTAACACTATTTTCTTAATACTTGCCTATTTTTATGTGTCTTTGGCTGGTTGTTTCTAATAGCTGCATAGTATTCCAAAGCATGAACTCACCATGATATCTATATTCTTTAACCAAGCTACAACCAAGTGGATTGCTTCCAACTTCCCACTACCATAAAGCTAAGAAGAACATTCTCATATATGTTCCCTATATACTTGCATTAATTTTCCTCCGTTATACATACCTAGGCATGCAATTGTCTCATTATAGGGTATAACTATATTTAATTCAACTAGCAAATCCAGATTACCACCAAGAAAGGTTCCACCTTTTTACATTTTCAAGTGATTGCCTGAAGGATCCTATGTTTCCAGATTCCTGTCAGTAATTTGCATTATTTAGCTATCTAATTTTCATCAATATAATGTATATAAATTGATAGCTCATTCTTGTTTTATTAAGTATATTTCTAAATATTAACTAATATGGGTATCTTGATGTATGTTTGTCAACCTTTTGAGTTTTTCTTTTCCTATACTGCCTATTCATGTGTTTACCTATTTCAATTGGTATTCCTATTTCTTACAGAAATTCTACTTGTATATCTAAATATCAGTCTCATCAGTTTTTGGTGTTGAAAATATCTTTCTCTAATCTACCACTCCTCAATTATCTTTGCTCATTATATCTTTTATTGGAACAAATTTTTTAATCTAGTTATAATCAAATTTAGTGGGCTTATTTATTTATATATTTGTTTGTTTGTTTGTTTATGGCTTACTACTTTGGAGCATTTATTTTAGAAATCCTTCCTAGGTTCTAAAATTATTCTCCTACATTGTTTTCTACTCACTTTACATGTTTACCTTTGACACTTAGGTCTTTAATTTACCTGGAATTCACTTTTGCATATAGTATTAGAAAGGGATCTAGTTTTATTTTGTTTCATAAAACTGAGCTAGTTTTTCTAACATTAACCAATAAACAGTGTCTTTTGATTTATAGTTCTAGTAATCAAATATTAAGTTTGCTGAGCTCACCTGTCTATTTCACTGGTCGATTTGTTGATTCTGGTACCAATCTCATACAGATTTAAAATCTGATTTATTTTGTAGGGGATGGAATTAATTATTTGGTGTTCTTTTTTGGTTGCCTAAATTTTGAATAAGTTTACTGAGTTCCTAAAACACAAATTCCTGCTGAAATTTGACTGGCATTCCCTTAACTTTAAAGATTAAATTTGTAAAAATGGTCTCTTCATTTATTTAGTTCTTTTACATTTTTAAATTTAGTGTTAAACATTTCCCTGAGGAGATTGAGATTAATTTTTGTTAACACTTGAATAGTTTAAAAGCCATTATGTATAATTCTGTATTCAATTATGTTTTCTAGTTTATTTTTAATTCTTTTCATACATTTTTTAAAATTAGAGTTAAAATGCAATATTATTTTATATTAGTTACAGGTGTACAGCATACTGATTAGACATTTATATAATCTGTGTAGTGAACCCCCGATTAGTCTAGTACCCACCTGTCACTACACACAGTTATTACAATATTGACTATATTCACTATGCTGTACTTTATATCCCCATGTCTGTTTTGGAACTATCAATTTGTACATCTTGATCCCGTCACCTATTTCACACAGCCCCCTACCCTCCTCCCATCTTGTGACCATCAGTTTCTCCTCTGTATTTCTGAATTAGTTTCTAATTAGTTTGTTTATATTCTTCTTTAGAATCCACATACAAAGGAGATCGTACGGTATTTTCTTTCTCTATCTGACTTATTTCACTTAGCATAACACCCTTTAAGTCTATCCATGTTATCACAAATGATAAGATTTCATTTTTATTATGACCGAGTAATATTTCATTGTATATATGTACTGCTTCTTCTTTATCTAGTCGTCTATTGGTGGGCACTTAAGTTGCTTTCATATCTTGGTTATTATAAATAACATTCCAATAAACATAGTGGTACATATATTTTTTTGAATTAGTGTATTGGATTTCTCTGGATGCATACCCAGAAGTGGAATTGTTGGGACATAAGGTAGTTCTGTTTTTAATTTTTTGAGGAATCTACACTGTTTTCCATAGTGTCTATACTAATTTGCAGTCTCCCAATAGTGCACAAAGGTGCCCTTTTCTCCACATTCTCACCAACATATTTGTTGATTTATTGATGATAGCTATTCTCACAGATATGAGGTGATACTCGCATTTTTTAAATTTCCCTGATGACCAGCGACATTGAGCATCTCATGTCTATTATCCATCCATATGTCCTCTTTGGAGAAAGGTCCCTTCAGTCCTCTGCCCATTTTTTAATTAGATTTTTTTTCCTTTTTTGGTGTTGAGTTGTATGAGTTCTTTCTAATTTTGGATATCAACTCCTTATTGGATGTATCATTAGCAAATATCTTCTTCCATTCAGTAGATTATCTTTTTGTTTTGTTGATGGTTTCCTTAGCTATGCAAAAACTTTTTAGATGATGTAGTGCCATTCATCTAGTTTTTCTTTTATTTCGCTTGCCCAAGAAGATATATATATAAAAATATATTACTAAGAGCAATATGAGAGAGTTTACTGTCTATATTTTCTTCTAGGATTTTCATGGTTTGAGGTCTTACATTTAAGTCTTTAATCCATATTGAGTTTATTCTTATATATGGTATAAGTCAGTGGTCCAGTTTCTTCTCTTCTCTTCTTCTTCTTCTTCTTCTTCTTCTTCTTCTTCTTCTTCTTCTTCTTCTTCTTCTTCTTCTTCTTCTTCTTCTTCTTCTTCTTCTTCTTCTTCTTCTTCTTCTTCTTCTTCTTCTTCTCTTCTTCTTCCTCTTCCTCTCTCCTTCCTCTTCCTCTTCCTCTTCCTCTTCTCCTTCCTCTTCCTCTTCCTCTTCCTCTTCCTCTTCCTCTTCCTCTTCCTCTTCCTCTTCCTCTTCCTCTTCCTTTCCTCTTCCTCTTCCTCTTCCTCTTCCTCTTCTTCTTCTTCTTCTTCTTCTTCTTCTTCTTCTTCTTCTTCTTCTTCTTCTTCTTCTTCTTCTTCTTCTTCTTTTCTTCTTATTTTTTGCATGTTTCTGTGCAGTTTTTCCAGTACCATTTATTGAATGGATTGTCTTTTCCCCAATGTATATTCTAGCCTCCTTTGTCATAGATTGTTTGACCTTGTAAGTGTGGGTTTATTTCTGGGCTCTTTATTCTGTTTCATTGATCTATCTGTCTATTTTTTATGCCAGTACCATCCCATTTTGATTACTATAGCCTCATAGTATAGTTTGATATTAGGTAGCCTAATACCTTCAATTTTGTTCTTCTTTTTCAAGATTATTGTGGCTATTTGGGGTCTTTTTTAGTTCCATATAATTTTTTATAATTATTTGCTCTATCTAGTTCTGTGAAAAGTGACATTGGCATTTTGAATTGTATGGAATCTATACATACTTTGAGTAATATGGCTATTTTAATGATGTTAATTCTTCCTGTCTATGAGCATGGTATATGCTTCCATTTATTTGCATATTATTTGATTTCTTTCTTCAATGTCTTATAATTTTCTGAGTACAGGTTTTTTACCCTTGGTTAAATTTATTTGTGAGTATTTTATTTCTTCAGTGTACTTGTAAAAGGGATTGTTTTCTGATTTTCTCTTTCTGATACTTCGTTATTGGTGTATAAAAATGCAATGAATTGCTGAATATAATTTTGTATCCTGCTACTTTACTAAATTCATTTATCAATTCTAATAGTTTTTTGGTAAAATCTTTAGGGTTCTCTATGTACAGTATCATGTCATCTGCAAATAATGACAGTTTTACATCTTCCTTTCCAAACTAGATGCCTTTTATTTATTTATTTTTTCTTGAATAATTGTTATGGCTAGGATTTCCAATACTATATTGAAAAAAGTGGTGGAAGTAAACATCCCTGTCTTGTTCCTGATCTTAAAGAAAACACTTCAAGCTTTTCACCTATGAGTATGATGTTAGCTGTGGGTTTGTTGTACATGGCCTTTGTTATGTCGAGGTACGTTCCCTCTATTTACTGTATTTCTGCTCTGATCTTTATTATTTCTTCCTTCTACCCATGTTGGACTTTTTTTGTTGTTCTTTGTCTGGTTCCTTTAAGTATAAGGTTATATTGTTTATTTGAAATGTTTCTTGTTTTTTGAGGTAAGCCTGTATTGTGAATTTCCCTCTTAGGACTGCTTTAACTGTGTCCCATAGATTTGGAGTTATTCTATTTTCATTTTCATTTATCTCAAGGTATCTTTTGACTTCTTCTTTGATCTCATCGTTAACCATTAATTATTTAGTAACATATTATTTAGTCTCCATGTGTTTGTGTGTTCTTCAGTATTTTTCTTGTAATTGATTTCTATTTATACCATAGGTTAGAGAAGATGCTTGATATAATTTCAATCTTCTTAAATTTATCGAGACTTGTTTTGTGGCCTAACGTAATCTGTCTTGGAAAATGTTCCATATGCGCTTGAAAAGAATGTATATTCTTCTGCTTAGAATGAAATGCTCTAAAAATATCAATTAAATTTACCTTGTTTAGTGTGTCACTTAAGGCTACAATTTCCTTATTGATTTTCTATCTGGAAGAAGACCTATCCATTGATGTCAGTGGTGTGTTAAAGTCTCTTACTATGACTGTATCACTGTTAATCTCTCCCTTTACGTCTATAAATATTTGTTTTATATATTTAGGTGCTCCTATGGTGGGTGAATAAATGTTTATAGGGGTTCTATACTCTTGTTTGATTGATCCCTTTATCATTATGAAATGTCCTTCTTTGTCTCTTAATATTGCCATTGTTTTAAAACTATTTTGTCAGATATAAGTATTGCTACCCCAGCTTTTATTTTTTTTTCATTTCCACTTGTATGGAATACCTTTTCCATCTCTTTACTTTCAGTCTGTGTGTGTCTTCAATCAGAAGTGATCTCTTGTAGACAGTGTATAGATAGGTCTTGTTTTCTTGCCCATTTAGTTACCCTGTGTCTTTTGATTGTTCTTTGTCTGGTTCCTTTAAGTATAAGGTTATATTGTTTATTTGAAATGTTTCTTGTTTTTTGAGGTAAGCCTGTATTGTGAATTTCCTAAATGGATTTAATCCATTTACATTTCAAGTGATTATTAATAGGTATGTAGTTATTGCCATTTTATTATTCATATTTATGTTGTCTCCCCCACCACCACAACCCCTTTACCCTTCTTAAAAAAGTCCCTTTAACATTTTTTGTAATAGTGATTTGATGGTGATTAACTTCTTTAGCTATTCCTTGTCTGGGAATCTCTCTATCTGTTCTTCAATTCTAAATGAGAGCCTTGCTGGATAGAGTAATCTTGGTTGTAGGTCCATCGCTTTGAATATTTTGTGCCAATCCCTACTGGCCTGAAAAATTTCTAAGAATTCAGCTGACAGTCTAATGGGAGTTCCCTTGTAAGTAGCTGCCTTTCTCTTGCTGCTTATAGGATTCTCTCTTTGCCTTTAAACTTTGGCATTTTCATTACAAGGTGTCTTGGTATGGGCCTCTTTGCGTTCATCTTCTTTAGGACTGTCTGAGCTTCCTGGACTTATATGTCTATTTCTATTGCCAGGTTAGGAAAGCTTTCAGTCATTATTTTTTCAAATAGGTTCTCAATTCCTTGCTCTCTCTTTTCTCCTTCTGGCACCCCTATAATGCAAATGTTTTAATGCTTGAAATTGTCCCAGAGGTTCCTTAAACTACTCTTATTTTGTTTTCATCCTATTTTCTTTTTGCTGTTTCTATTGGGTATTTTCTGCTACCTTGTATTCCAAATCATTAACTTGATCCTCACCTTTATTTAATCTGCTGTTGATTCCTTCTAGTGCATTCTTCATTTCCGTTATTGTATTCTTCATTTCTGATTGGCTCTTTTTAATAGTTTCTGTGTTTCTATTTTATGCTTACTGTCTGTTTGATGTAGTTCTCAATAAGTTCCTTGAGCATCCTCATAACCAGTGTTTCGAACTCTGTATCTTTTAGACTGCTTGCTTCCATTTTTAGTTCTTTTTCTGGAATTTTCTCCTGTTCTTTCATTTGAGACATGTTTCATTGTTCTTCATTTTGGCTCCCTCTCTATGTTTGTTTCTATGTATTAGGTATATCTGTTATGTCTCCCTGTCTTGGCCAGGTGGCCCTATATAGAAGTCGCCCTAGTGGGGCCTAGTAGCTCAGTCTTACTGTTCACCAGCACCAGGTGCTTCAGGAGTTCCTTTCTGTGGATTTTCTTTGCTTTCCTGTTGTAGTTGAGCTATTATTGCTGTTGGCATATCAGTGGGTGGAATTAACCCTCAGACTTACTGGTTGTGATACATAGCCACACCCACAGCTTGTGAGTTGCTGTTCAGGGGCTGACCCTGCAGAACTGGATTCACTGCACTGGAGTTTGGTGCCTGCTGAGACCACCCAATGTGTGTGCCACTTGTGGGGCTAATAGGTTGGTGCTCTGTCATGGCCTGAAGCTGCCTACTGGGTGTCCTTGTCCTGGGGCCTCTTGAGAGGATCTCTCACTGGCCAAGGTCAGCCTCTGCCTGTGACTGGTTCAGGGCTACCTGCTAGGAGCTACAAAGCAACCTGTGGTTGTTCACTGCCTGTGTTGGACCTGGAGGTGCATGGAAGAGGTTACACTGTGAACCAAAACTGGCTGCCACTAGTACCAGACCTATGGCAGCAAAAGTTCCAGGGTACCCCAAGGCCTGCTGCCACTTGCTAGCTGCTTATAAGTTTCAGCCATTGATAGAACCTCAGGTGGTACTAGAGTTGGGTGAGGCAGGGTCTCAGGGAATCACCAGGGTGGAGTGAGTGGTGCTTACCAGGTTAGTGCAGAATCAGTTTTGGTACCATTGGTGAGCCTGGAGTCACTCAGAAAAAGACTCAGAATACCCTGAAGCCAGCCACTACCTGCCTGGAGCCCACAGGCCTCTGAGAGTTGTCCAAAAAAGCCTACAGCATGGATCTGGCTGCCAACCACCAAAAGTGCCCATAGAGGAATGGGAGCTGAGGCCAGTCATTTGCTACTGAAAAACATTGGCTATCCCTTTAGCTCTTGCCCTGAAGCCACCCAATTCAGTCTCTCCCTCTATGTCTCTGGCACCTCCCAAGTCGCTGTCCCTCTCCCAAAGCCCAGGGTGAGTGCCTGCAAGAGAATGAGTCTTTGTGTGGGCCCTTTAAGATGATGCCTAGGTTTCCAAGAGCATTTCATCTCACTGAATGGAAATAATTCCAACTTTTTTTCAAATGTTGTGGGGACATCTCTTCTGGGCTGAGTGGACCAGTGCGGGACCTGGATCCCTCATTCTTCAAGAAGGACTTGCATAGCAGGGATATTGCTCCTGATTCTCAGCCACCACATGTGGGTTTGGGGCTAGCTTGTTTTGCATCTCTGCTCCTCCTAGCAGTCTCAAAATGGCTTCTTCTTTATATCTTTAGGTATAGGACTTCTGTTCAACTAGCCTTCAGATGGTTCTCCACGTTAATTTTTCTGTAATTTAGTTATAATTTTGATGTGATCATGGGAGGAGGCAAGTATAGCATTTACCTACTCTGCCGTCTTTCCCTGGATTCTTCTTGTTTGTTATTGACGACATAGAAAATTAGTATATTTTATTTATTGGTAATATAAACAACAAACCTGATGAACTTCTTATTGGTTTTTATAGTTTATCTTTGGAGCTGTCGGATTTACTGTCTTGATCTTCACTGGCCAATATGGTAGTCTTAAGCCACATAGGACTCCTGAGTACTTGAAATGTACTCAGTGCTTCTTGTTCAAATAAACATATCTTGAAAGATTGGGTAAAATAAATTATATTCTTAGAATTAATTTCACGTGTTTCTTTTTACTTTTAAGTTTTATTTAGAGTCACATATGTGGCTTACATTGCATTTCCATTGGACAGCACTGATAGAGATCATTATAACTTTTGTATATAATGATAGAATTATTTCTTTCTTTCAATCCTCACATATATTATTTCCTTTTCCTTATTTGGAGTTCTGGCTGATATATATAATTCAGTATTAAATAGTAGTCATAAAAAATGTCCTTGTTTTTGCCCCAGTCCTGAAGGAAATGTGGCTATGTATAGTTTCATGAAGGTTTTTGGTACAACCATAAAGGAAACTCTCTTTAATTCCTAGTTTACTAAGAGTTTATATTATAAGCGATAGTCTTTGGTAAATGTTTTTATGCATCTATCTAAATAATATCATTTTTCTTCTTCAAGCTATTAATGCAACTAATTACAAAGATAGATTCTTTGATGTTGAACCATCCTGTATTGTAGAGATAAATTCTATTTTACTATGTTCTCATTTCAGTCTACTTAGTACTCTATTTTGATTTTGATTTTAAAGAGATGACTTTGGCTGCTCAGTGGAGATCGGATTGGAGGAGGGTTATGGAATCTAGTGTGTTTGTGTTTATATTAATTTTTACTATACAGTCTTTCTGATGTATTAACTCTTTGATCATTAAAACTGTCCCCCTTTATCTCTAGTAATACTTCTTCTTCAAAGTATATTTTGTCTAGTGTTAATATAGCCTTTCCATATTTCTTATGCTTATTGATTGCATTGTATATCTTTTTCTCTAATTTACTTTCACTCTATTTATTTAAAGTGTCTCTCATGTAGACAGAGAATTGATTCTTGTTTTTTTTTTAATTCAGCCTGATAATATCTGCCTTTTTGCTAGTGTTTAGTTTATTTATAGTTAATGTAATTATTGCTATAACTGTATTTAGATCTAACATTTTGTAGTTTTGTTTTGTATTTCTCTCCTTTTTTTTTTTTTTGCTCCTTTGTTAATTCTTCCTTAACTTTATTTGAGTTGATAAATTATTTTTTATATTCCATTTTAGTTTGTCTATTGGTTTCTTAACTATATCACTTTGAAATGTTTTAGTGGTTGCTATAAAGATTATAACATGCCTCTTAAATTTATTCCAATCTACTTAGAGCTAACATATAATTATTTAAGGTAGAATACAAAAAGCTAAAACGGTTTTAATTTTCATTATAACCTCTGGTAGGCAGAAGTCTGCAATGGCCCCCAAAGTTACTGCCCGGTTGTGTGCATGCCCTATACAATCCCCTCTTTTTGAATGAGGGAAGACCCTCTGAATATAATGTAATATCTTTCTCAGTGATTAGGTTAGTAATCAGTTGAATTAATCAAAAGGGAGATCACTTGGGTGGCCTGATATAATCAAAAGAACCCTTAAAGGGGACTGGGACCTTCTTGAAGTCAGAGAGATTCAAACATAAGATGGCCGACAGAGGAGGACGTATGGAAAGGCAGCACAGGACTCTTCTAGGAGCTGAGAGTGGCCCTTGGACAACTGCTAGTGTGAGAACAGTCATCTCCATCCTACAGCTGCAAGAAATTGAATTCTGCCAACAATCATGTGAGCTTGAAAAAAAGACCCTGAGCTCTAAAAGGAAACAAAACACATCTAATACCTTGATTTCAACTTTTGGAAGCCTAAACAGAGACCCCAGTTTGGACTTAGACCCTACAGAACTCTGAGGTAATAAGTGCATTTTGTTTTAAACTGCTATGCTATGAGCATCTGTTATGCAGCCTCCATTCTTAAAGCTATCATTATCACATATTACATTATAAACATTGTAAACTCATCGATACAATACTATCTCTTTTACCTTAGAAGCATATGTATTTTAAATAAACAAAAGAAAAAAACAGTCTTTTATATATGTCAACATATTTATCATTTCCAGAGTTCCTTATTCAGATACACACACACACACACACACACACACACACACACACACACACACAGATCTATATATACACAAATATATATACATATATATCATTTCTCTTAAAATTTTAAGAACTTTCATTAGCATTATTTATGTTGCCAGTCTAAAAGTGATACTTACTTGCAGATTTTTATTTTCTCAAATATCTTTACTTTGCCTTCATTTTTGAAGGATACCTTTTCAGGATATATAATGCTTGGTTGACAGTTTTATTTTTTTATTCAACACTATGAATATGTATTTACCTTCCCTTCTGATTTCTATAGTTTCTGATGAGAAGCTATTCACTTTTCTTATAGTCGTCCCCTGTATGTAAGCTATCATTTTTCTCCAACTGATTTCAACATTTCTCTTTGTTTTAGGCTTTCAGCAACTTAACTATTATGTATCTAGGAATGATTTTCTTTTTATTTAACCTGATCAGGTTCATTGGACTTCTTGAACCTGTAAATTAATCTTCCTCAAAAAAATTGTGATGTTTCAAATAATTATTTCTTCAAATATTTTTTCTGCCTTTTTCTCTCCTTTTCTCCTGAGATTCAAAATAGACATAGTATATATCATTACATATTATACATATAATATATTGTATTTTATTCTAATTATATATAGAGAATTTGGGAGCAATCTTTAGGAGCAGGAAGCTACAGAGAGCATGATCTTCAAGTCTATCAAACTCTTTCATTGTAGCCACATTTTTCAGATATGAGAACAGACTAAAAAAAGCAATAAGGATACATTTAAAATATGTGGGACTATATAATATGTTTCTCTATATATATGTATATAATAACATATATACATAAGACCAAACACATTATATCTTCCTATATATTTTTAAGGTTCTGTTCACTTTTTTCTGCAATGTCTTTACTTCTCTTCAAATTTGGTAATTTTTATTACTTTATCTCAAATCTATGGAATATTTCTTGTGCTGCTGTTGAAATAATCTAGCAAATTTTTTTTGTACTTATTGTACTTTTCAGCTCTAGAATTTATTTATCTTATTATTTCTATGTTTTTGTTTAGATCTCTTTTCCATCCATTCAATAATATCATATTTACCTCAAATCATTTGAAAGTGTTTTCATTATTACAAAATAATTATCTAGCTGATGTAGTTTTTGAAGTTGATAGCTGATTTAAAGTTATACTCTAGTAAATCTAATATCTGGATCCTTCAAAGTCAATATTTTTTTAACCATTATTTTTCCTGAGTTTAGGTCCCACTTTCTTATTCGTTTTCACGTCTGGTAAATTTTGGTTAAGAACTAGACAAATTGCAAGTTTTGACACCTAGTAAATACACAGTTGCTGATATCTATTTTATATCTTCTTTTTGCATTTTTTAGTCTGTTTTCCTGTACCTTCAAAATGTGGCTTTCTCTGTAGTTCCCTGTTTCTAAGGATTGCTCTCTAATTCGCAACTGTTCTGTTGACTCCAGATTGTACTCTGGCATCCCAAGTCTATCCATTTCATCTTTCTACCACTTGGGCTTCAAACAGTTCTAGGAAATGCCCAGTTAAGAAAAGTGTCAGACTCTCAGATTGATTCCATGTGGTTCTATCTTTTAAGACCGTTTCTCTCTGGTCTCTGCAAGCTTTCTTGACCACACTCCCCATCTCAAACTTTCTTCTAGTTTAAATGCCACCAGGGATTTGGACTGTTTATGTTCTCATGTCGGGTATATTAGGTTCTCATAATTTTCATATTTTCCCCCTAAATTTCCAGCTTCTTTTTAGGCTCAAAATCTGATTTTTGATACCTTTAGTCAATTAGCTACAATTTCCCCCCCACCCTTTTCCTCAGCTTTAGTCACAAGAGTTAAGCTACATTGTTGAACCAGAAAACCAAAGTTAAATTCTTTTCTCTTGCAGTTGCATTATTTGAAATTAAATTCTTCTAGTTTCTGTCTACTCTTAGATGTTTCTAGTGTCTTTAAATGTTTTTTTTAATGTGGAATATTATAGTTTTTGCCTGACGAGGTGAGCATACACGTTTCACTTTTCCACTGTTAACCAGAACTTTCAATTACTTTTTTAAAAATGTTTAAAGCTATTTAATAAAGCTTTTGTGTGTTAAAATATTATTTTGACTTTATTTTTATGTATATATTTTTTCTGGATATAGGATTCTAGCTTGGCAAGTTCATTTTCCCTTCAGCTCTTTAAAAATGTTATGTCTTAGCCATCTGGTTTGCATTGTTCCTAATGAGAAATCAACAGAAATTTTTATCATCATTTCATATGTATATTTTTTCCTCCAGCATGTCTTCAGATTTTCCTCTTTATAATTTGATTGACTATGATGTGTTGAGGTATAGTTTTTTCTGTTCTCCTTCGATTTACTGAGTATTTTCAACATGAGTTATTATTATTCATTAAATTTAGAAATTTTTAACCATTTCTCTAAAATATTTTTCTGCCCTAACCTCCTACTGGGATGTCAGTTGCATGTATATTATTTAGTTGGATATTATTCCACAGTTCCCTTAGGCTCTGATGTAGAATTTTTCCTTTCCTTTTCTTTTCCTTTACTTTTTTTCCCCTGGGTACTTCAGTTTGCATGGATTTTATTGCTGTTTTCACATTCATTGATCTTTTTTTTCTTTGTATCATTTAATCTACAGTTTGCTTATCAGTGAATTTTTAATTTCAAATATTGTAATTTCATTTCTATCAACTGGTTCTTTTCATAGTTTTTACTTCTCTACTGAGATTCTTTGTTTCCTCATTATGTTCATAATTTATTTTAAATCATTGAAATATTTATAAGGGGCTCCATAAAATTCATCTTCCCATCTCTCAAGTCAGTATTGGAAGGTATCAGTTTTAATCTAAGTCTGGTCCTCCTCCTAGTCATATGATGACTATCAGTGCCTCATAGCTGCATGTATGTTCATTTAAGTCCAGAGGGGACACATTTTTCTCTCAAGCAAACAACCATAGCTACCATCTAACTAGACCAGTTTGGATTATATGTTCACTCATGAGCCAACTATTTAAGGAAATGGGAAAGCTTTCATTAGTGCATTTCTCTAAATTAATTATGTGACTAGGTAAATTAAATAACTTTCACTGTTTTAAACAAATTAGAGTTTATTCCTAGAGCTGGGCCTGGAGTTGGCAACATTCAAACCACCTGGCTGCAGCATAATGGAAGAAGGGAACAATAGATTAGGATGACAACTATAATGCCCATTTTGGTTACATTCAAAATTTTGGAAATATAATACTTCAGAGTATATAAACTAAAATGTTTCATGTAATACAAATTGCTTTCTAATTATTAAATGCATTTATTGAGATGAAAGAGGGGCTTTTAATTATTAATATTTTGATTGAAAAAAACAACCCTTAAAATATTTTATGACAAAATTCATTGGAAATCTATATGCTAAAATATAATGATCGTTATCTCTAAATCACAAAATTATGATGACTTTTTCTGGGGGTTAATTTGGGGTGTTTTTTTAATATTCTACATTAGACATATATTTCTTATGTTATTAAAGAAAATAAATAAATTCATTAAAATGATGCTTGTGGAGTTGCTAGAGGAAATGGTTCAATAGTAGGAGAAATAGTCAGTGTTATAGTTGAGAGCATGGACTGCAGACTCGGCTAACCTAGATTCATGGTCTGGCTTTACCACATACTATTTCTCTAAAATGGATGTCATAAAATGGATGGTACCACTAATTGAATATATCAGGCACTTTGACAACCCTATTCATAAATAATATAAACCTAAACCTTGCAAGAGCGGGAGATGGGAATTCCTTTTTATCTTTCACAGATGAGTATATTCAGACTCTCAAATATTATGTTAGTAGCCAAAATAACACAGCCAGTGGGAGGAAACCACATTTGCCTACCTGAAAAGTCAATTCTCTTCACTTCTCAAGAGGATCTGAAACTTTGGTACACATAAGAATCACCAGGAGGGCATGTTAAAACACACCTTTTTAGGTCCCACCTTCATAATTATGGATTCAGTAGGTATGGGTGTGGCCTGAGAATTTTTATTTCTAACAGTCCTCTGGTGATGCTCATGCTGCTGGTCTGAGGACCACACAATAAGGTCCACTCTTCTATACCACATTTTCACTTATTGTGCACACTCAATGATACAATAATTTTAGCATAATTTCTCACACATGCAAGCATAACTATTCTTTATGTTGGTGTTTGTTTCTTCATTCCTTGTCTTTGTGATATTCATATTCTGGCAAAGTCTCCAGATTTATAAAGAAAGACACTTGAGGAACTCTCCCTGGAGTCATTATTTCCAATAATTTATCCAGTCCATTGCCCTACATGGTTTCCTAGTGGTCTAAAAGAGTTGATGCCCTTCCCACTTCATAATTTAATTTTAGAGAGTAAATAAGCCACAAAACAAGATCTGTTATCATATCAATCCATTTACTAGGGTTTTGAAAGCTTTAAAATAATTTATCACAAAATCATGTTGCATGAATAAAAAGCTCTCTGTAAGCTCTTGGTTTCATTTTACACCTTATTTTTCTACTTTCTCTGCAGCTATATGGCTAGTTTGGTAATAATTTGTCCTTTGGGGCTCTGTTACCTTAAGGATGCTTTTATCTTTGATTATTGTATTGAATTTTTCTACCAGCTTCAAGGTTTAGTCAGGAAGATCACATGCAGCCTGGACCAGAGATTCTGTGTGCATTATACTGAGTAGCAAAATGTGTTGTTATTATTTTCATGTTCCATTTCTCAGATGAGTTATGATGTGATCGACTCAGAAGAACTAATGAGATCACCTTAACAATGTTCAATCATGCTCTAATTAGCATCAATCTGGTTAATTAGCATCAAATCACCCACTAGTTAGTATATATCTGACCAGAAAGTAAGATTCTTCTTCCTGAAATTATTCCTTGGATTAAGAGGGAGTCTCCTTAAATATCTTGTATTATGAACTTCCAATTACTTTATATTGAAATAGACAGTAGTTAAAGCAAATGTCCTCATGTTATGTAAATGGATGCTTATGATTAGGAGTTCACTTATGTTTGGATATATATGGTACTTCTATCATTTTTATTTCCAGAATACTTCAGATCTAAGAAATTGAAATAAAATAGTAATTAAGATTCTTTGACTACAAGGAACAGGAACCCATTCAAGCTTCACTAGCTTAAGCAATAAGTCAGATTATTTTAAGAATGCAAGACATCTTCATGAATTCCCAGGGCAGGAAAGACTGAGCTTCTGGAAGGGACAGAATAAAGAACTGAACACCTGGGCTGAATTCTCTCTTGTTCTTGGTTTCTCTTTTCTTTTCTGTTCTGCTTGAACCTTTTCTTTCTGTGCAGCTTTCTCAAGTTCTCTTGAACATGGAAGATGGATGGCCCCTCCACTGTTCATAAGAATACATTCTCCATTCAACAAGCCAGCCCAGATGCTCAATTGTCTCTCAGTCTTATTTCAGATTCTAAAGAAATAATCTAATTGGCCATCTTAGCTCAGACATCTAAGGGCACATAATACAAATATCATTGTCAGGGACCTAGTTTAGAAAGTAAGAACGTTTTCTGATAATGTTGGTCATTTTGAGTTGAAAGAAGGGTACACATGCTTTTTGAACATGTTATTTTTGTAATAGAGTAGTTTTAGTAATCCCATATTTGATGGCAAATAAACCTTTAGAGACATTAAATGGTAAAGTAAAAAAAGTAGTCACATTTGTTTATTTTGTCTGCCCAGCATCTCTTCTCCCATTCCTTACACACCAACTCACTTTTTTCATTAGTTTATACCTTTCCCAAATTTCCTGAAGTCCTGGTAATACTCTAAATCACATGCTTCTTCTCTGTGCCACAGTAACATTGAGGCACATGTAACCTATGCTGGCCAGAAAAGCATGTCACCTAGAGTGATTGATTTAGGAATAAGCATGTAATCAAGTTAATCAGATTCTCTCTGAAATTTTATATATGACATTTGAGGGGAGGGATTTTTTTCCTTTTGGGTCACAGTCATAGGATATGACCTTGGGGTTGCTACCATTCTTGCCATGTGGAACAAGAATATCACAGAGAATAAAGCCAACAGCCCTAATGAAGGAGCACCAAAAAAAATATCATTTGGGGCCCAGAAACCTACCATGCCTGAAGTGTACTTTCAAGTTATGAAAATCAATCAAAATTAAATGTTGTTGTTGTTATTGTTGCTGTGATCCTTAAGGCAGTTTGGGTTGGCTCCAGTACTAGCAGCTGAAAGAGTTTAACTAGAACAGTCACATATATGTCTATACTACATAACTGACTATAAGATATTAATAAAAAATACAAGTCCACAATCCTTTATCCAAACCCTTTGGGACAAATATGTTTTAGAATTCATAATTATTTAGATTTCAGAAAGGTACAAAATGTATACCCTAGAATTTGTGATTCTGGGCAGTACACCATAATAAAACATGTTAGTATTCTCATAGTAAAATGTGAGAATATCCACACCAAGCAGAATAAATGCAATCTACTAATAGCTTTATGTTATCTTGGGTCTAGTCACTTGTTTGCCTCTAATGGAGTTTAAAAAATAACTTTTTAGGTGTCAGACAGAGTGTTACATTTTGGAACTGTGGATAAAGAATTATGAATATATTGGTCAGTTTAAAGCATCAACTAGTGGTAGCCACTGCTGATCCCTGACTAGGCCTCTGCTGAGCCACACTCTGGAGCTCTACTGAATGGAACCTACTAACTTGTTTCTGATACCTTTTAAAGTCATATAAACTCAGTCATAATGGAGCCACAGAAAAACCCAGCAGAGCCAGCTATCTTGTATTTCAATCTCTACCTCCACTACACACTTGCTCTGCAACGTAGGAATCCTGTTGTATGGATTAATTAGACAGCATATGCCAGGCACCTAGCAATCACAAAATATTTGATTTATTTTCTTTATTTCTCATCCCTTCAGTGGTCTAGGCAAATTACCTTTGAGTTGGTTTTTCAGCTGCCTTTGCTCAGGTGTAACTATTCTCTGTTTCATACTCCTGGAGGGACTATAAAGTCATTTGGCTCATGCGAGGGACCATCCCTGAGGGAGTTGGTATGCCAGATTCATCTCAAAGAAGTAATGGGAAAATACCACTGGACCCACTCCTTCTGGATTCCTCAGTGGTCAAAATAATTGTGATGAACTGAACAATGAATCCCCAAAGATGTCCACATCTTAATCCGTGGAACTCATGAATATGTTGCTTTACATGGTAAAAGGGATTTTTCAGATGTGATTAAATTAAGGACTTTGAGATGGTGAGATTATTCTTTATTATTCTGGAAGCTCAATGTAATTATAAGGTTCCTTATAAGAGGGGGCCAAGAGGGTCAGAGGTTGGAGCAATACACTTAGAAAATCAAGAAAGAGGAAACTGGCCAAAGAATGCAGGCAGTCTCTAGAAGCTGAAAAAGGCAAGGAAACCGATTTTTTTCTAGGGTCTCCAAAAGGAACCAGTCTTATCAATATTTGACTTTAAGCCTACTGAGATTGATTTTGGACTCCAGACCTGTAAGATAACAAATATGTGTTATTTTAAGCCATTAAGTTTTTGATAATTTGTTATAGAAGAAATAGGAAACTAACATAATCCTATGGGCACTCTTTAAAAGAAAAAAGAAAGAACATATTGTCTGAGTGGAGTATTGAATAAAAGGGATAATGTTCATAGCACCATTACTTACAATAGCCTAAAAGCAGAAACAACCCAAATGTTCATTAAGAGAGAAGTGGATAAATTAATTCTGGTATATCTACACAACAGAATATTACTTGGTCAAAAAAAGAAAAGGAATGAAATTCTGATACATGCTATAACAGAAGTGAATCTTGGAAACATACAAAGTGTAATAGCCAGACAGAAAAGAAAAAATAATATCTGATTCCACTTTTATGAGGTACCTAAATAGCAAATTCACAGAGACAGGAAGTATAATAGAGGTTACTAGAATTGAAGGGAGGGAACAATAAGAAGTTATTGTTTAATAGGAACAGAGTTTCTGTTTAGGATGATAAAAAGTTCTGGAAATAGATAATGGTGATGGTTGCACTACAATGTGCATTACTTAATGCCACTGAATTGTACGTTTAAAAAGGGATAAGATGGTAAATTTTGTGTTATGTATATTTTGCCACAATAAAAACCATAAATAAAGAAAGGGGTGAGGTGTCTCATCCACTTTTCTTTGGTGGCACATGGAGTGGTACAACGGAGTGAGCTGATTGCATTAATCTGTACATGTATCTATGCATATATGTAGTGCTTTGTTGTTGTTGTTTTTTTAAACACACACACACACGCGCAAGTAGAGTTGTCTCCTTTCTCTCTAAGTTCTCTGAGTTGCTCTCTAGTTGTCTGATCCCTGCAAAGGAACAACCCCATCTCACCCCAAATCAAGCTGAGGACTGGTAAAGTAGAGCTATCAGAATACCCTTGACCCTAAACACAGTTTTGCTGAGGCAATCATCAGGAAAATTTTTTCCTCTCCATAGAAATATAAAATATTAGATTAATCCAGCATTTGCCAAACTTTAGTCTTTAGCAAGTCAAGGTCAAGATGTTTGCTAAACTTGCACAACTGCCTGTACTATTATTTTATTTTGTTTTTCTTTATATCACTCATTTTTTTGTTGGGCAAATGATATCTGTCACCTATCACCAGGAATAGAGATCTGAGTACTTTTGCCCACGGTATCATGGTATCAAAATCAGCAAGGAAAACACAACACAGTTAAGCACTGGATGGAACAACACTTCGCTCACACAGACAAGGATCAGAGCAAGGACAGCTTCAGTTATGGGCATTGGTCCCCCATAGCCAGCAAGACCCTCCACGCAACTAACAGGGCAATTGGCCTGCATGCTACCCTTCTTGTGTCATAGGGTAAAGAACCCCACCTTCTCTTTTCAGAAGACAGATGTAGTAGTGATGTTGGCTAGGTACCACCACCATTAAATTTCTGGCCCAAGCATGCACACTCTGTAAGAGATATGGTTATACCAAACTGAGTTTCCAATGTCAGCAGCCAGTCTCTTTATATTTGATGGTTACAGTCTTTATTTTTTATGTTCCCAGGTTGACTAGAATTAAATATAGAATACTGCTTTTCTTTCCAATAATAGGACTTTTTATTGAGTTTCCTGTCCAGCAATAATTTTGTGTGTTTTATCCTCTGTTAGAGAAAAAAAAATCAAAATAACTACTGAGTTTTTATGCAGAAGCAAAGCTGATCAAATTTTAATCTTTAGTACAGAAGGTATTAATTTTTGACAAAAGTAAACATGTATTATATCTAACTACATTGTGTTTATATTTTTATCCTCTTCTTTAAAAAAGGTTTCTATTAACAAGTCTGGTCTAAGATGATAGCAAGTAAAACTTTTATAAGTATAATCTTTCTAAAATAGCACTGAGTAGGAAAGCACGTTAGGCCAGACAAATAAAAGCCATCTTCCTTCTGAGCAGAGAAACTTTTCTTTCTACTCAGCTGCGTACTTCTGTATAGTAACAGACTGAAGAAGATCATGTTGCAAAATTTGGCATCTACAGAGTTTATATTTTTCAGAATATTTAATAAAAGGCCACCAAATGTTAAAATAATTATCCGTTTCCTGTATGAGTGCAAGTTTTTTTTTTCCATTGCTAAAGATTTGTAATTAAAAAATAAATTAAATGTGTTCTAATTCAGAAGCGACTATAGATCTTGCACTCATGAACAATAAAAAACTTTTATTTGCTTCGTGATTGTCTTCATTGCCCTCCCAATTTAAGGGTAGTTCTGGTGGATTCAGGAAGACTTTTCTCTCCTTAAACTGCTTCCGTTAATTCATATGTCTGATGCTTTAGTTTCCTCATCCATATTTCCAACCCATCTGTTTTTTTTACAATGGAATTGTCTTAATATACTAACATAGTACTATATCAACATTTAATCCACTTAAATTTATATGTTTTGTTTCATAAAGAGAGGAAGGCCTCCCAAGAGTGAAACAAAGTATGAAAGAGAAAACTAACAATTTTAAAAATGTCACTATTTTGCTTACCACCCGTTCAATATGCTTCTACTCTAGTGTGAATATTAGATGAGAAACATGAATCTGTTGTTCCATTTGCAGGTTTTAATTCTTGAATGCCTCTAATAGAAAAATCATCTCCCCACAATGAATGTGATTTAGTGTTTCATTACTTATATTTTTAACAACATGTACCACATGCACTGACTTTAGATTTAATTTCTTATGGAAATACAACTCTGTATGCAAAGTCAAAAGCCTTTAATATAGATAGAGATACACATGTGGGCTATAAGCTTTCCTTTGTCTCCGTAATATAATGCTGGGGGTTTTCCTTCAATCTTCGTTCTCCCATTCAGCTCCGTAGGACAAGTCCATTGTCCAGACAATCTTCTCTCTTTCCTCAAACCTTACCTGCTTCATCAATGGTTCCTGGCCCTCTCTCATGTTTGCGGAGGGTTTCATGAGTTGCTTCATGTACATGAGTACATAGGAAGCTTCCATTTCCAGGCTGTTGTTTTGTTCCTTCTACCCCCACAGAATTAATATTCTTAAGAAATACTAAAAGCAATTATCTTCATATGTTGTTGGTTAGAAAAAGAAGGAACTCTGTGTTGGTAATTATGTAATGTGCTTAGCTTCTGTTAGTGAAATATAGAAGTAAATCAGCCTCAGGGGAAGTCCAAGCCTTATCCTGATTCTTCAGGGAGCTCTGGAGAATAAACTACCCTTTAGACTTTGTCCCACTTTGAGGTAAGGGAATTGTTAGCTCTATACCACCCATAGCGAGATAGAAAGTTTCAAGTACTGCTGGCTTTTGCACAGGGGGTAGAAGCATCTCCAGTAATCCTAGGGCAGTGGTCTGAGGAAAGGAGCAAAGGGGAACCTTTGGAAGCAAAGCACACAGAAGTGAGGAGGTGGACATGCAGAACTGTTAAAAAGGGCCAAGAGAACTAGACAGAGCACCATAGTGTCCACTGCAGTAAATACATGAAACTCTCTAAACGAGACAAAAAAGCACAACTCATAAAGAAGAGAACCATAAACCTACCCACATTAAAAAAATTCTCAAGAGCAAAACAGAATATAATCAAAAGGTTAAAAAACATCAGGATTTCATTAAATTTTAATTTCCTCAATTTGATGATCAAGAATGAGGGTGAAGGCAGGATCAAGTTTGGCATTAGAGACCTGGTAAATGATGATGAAAACTGAAGACTACAGAGGTGGATGATGGGTTTAGATGCAAACATATGAATCATATGGCCCATGGGACACCCAGATGGGTGCTCCAAGAGGGATTTTATTATTTTCTCACAAAATATTTTTTATGTAGCTCCTCTATGCTAGGCACTGTGCTCAAATTCTACAAATACATAAATGAATAAAATAAAACCTATCTTTGAGGAAATTATGCTTTATCAAAGGAATATAGATATTCAGACAGTCTAATAGTCATTTGATGAAAAATATGCCAATGCTATATACCACTCTAGACTTTGAATACACAGCAGTGAAAAAATAGGCAAGTTTCTTGTTCTTGTTGGGTAACAAACTAGTATGCAAAAATACACAATAAGTAATTTAAAAATAAATGGTCATGATAGTGGCATGGAAAGAATAGTATGAGGTGACTTGGAAGGTAGTTATTTTTCCATTAGAGTTAAGGAGGCCTCAGCCTAAGGATGTGACATTTAAGCTGAGATGTGTGTAGCAAAGATCAATCCTTTGCAGCAAAAGAAGGAAAAACATTCCAAGCAAAGGAAAGAATAAGTGCAAAGACTCACAGTCAAGAAGGATCTTGGTGTGTTTGACAACAGAAAGAAAGGTAGGGTTGGAGCAGAATAAATGAGGAAGAATGGCATAAGACTGAGTCAGTGAGAACCACAATGGCCAGATTCAATATATGGCCTGGTTTTCCTTATTAAACAGAGGTTAAATTATGTACCTTCTTGGAATAGAAAGATAATGAGAACTCAAATAATAGCATTGAGACTCTTAGAAGTACAGCTCATGTCAGTATTTCTCAAATTGTCTGTGAAGGAGAATATTTTTTAATGTTGTAGACCAAAGCATTTGTAAAATACGATAAATATGAAATAGAAAATTGAAAAACCAGATGGAAACAATTCATTTTTTAATTATGACATTCAATAGTCATTGTCTTATTGCTACAACCATTTCTAAATGCTTAGTCTCAATTTCTATCTCTCTCTTCTGGTGGGCTTGTCATGGATCAGTACCAGATCATGGACCACACTTGGAGTAGCAGTGGACTATGTAACTGAAAATTTTTAGATATTTTTAAAACCTGACATTATTTACAGTCACCATAGGCATACTTTCCTTTAATATCATTTAATGATATTTGATTAGAAAGACTGTATATTATCATCTCATGCCCATAATTAAGTGTGTGTGTGTGTGTGTGTGTGTGTGTGTGTGTGTGTGTATCCTATCAAGAATGTTATTAGGTCCTTGATTTCTTTAAAGCATAGTAATATATGAGCCCAATGCTCCCAATGTGCTTTTGGCATTATTTATGAAAAACAGTCTTTAATTACCAAGCTTAACACATTATCCTTGGTGGAGACTCAAATCTCTTTTCCAACTTTAAACTGAGCAAAAGCTTTCATCTGGCAAGGTACTGAAGCCCACTATGAAAATTTTGTGCATAGAATTATCACCAAGAGCTATTTGGCAGCTTCTCCATCTCAATGAAAAGGACTCTGTATTTTATCTTCACACAAATAACTCACACCACCATATAAATTATTTTCTCAATTATCTTTCAACCTTTTAGCAATAAGGTTTCCTGAATAAGAACTGGAAATATCTACATCACATTCCATGTCACATTTCTTGATCCAAATTCTTTTAATTAGTTACTTAGCCCAAATCTATTTCAAGCACAACAATTTCCTGTATATCTGGAAAACTAGTGGGAAATTTTTACCTCATCTAACCCAATCATGGACCATAACCCCATATTAATCTGGGAGACAGCCAACACTTTTCTCTGGAGTGGTGTTACTTCTCATTTAGCCTGCAAGATATTTTTGTGTTGAAAGTGAAATTTTGTAATTGTGGAAGAGATTTCCAGCACACATTTTCCAGTCCATCCCAAGTGAAGTGTAAGGCATTGGAGTACCTTAAGGCATCCCATCCAATCAGAGTAGTGCCACTTACATTTTTAAAACACTGGTTTTATGTTCTTGGAAGGGAGCCAAAGGAAGTGCTGGATTAGCATACTCAATTTCAAAGGAGTACCTGTTTCACTGTCTCCCCTCTGAATTTCAGAAAACAATGGCTAGCCACAGGTCTATAGTGTGACTCAGATCGTTAAATTATTTTCAAATCAATTGTAGGCTTGAACTAGTTTCTCTTCTCACTTTCTTGGTAGTATGCACTTTTTCTGATGCACTTTAAAACAACTGACAGCTCTGAATGACCACCTGAACCAATAGATAGATATCACTTAAACTTGGGCCATCTCATGAGACATCAATTGTTGACTGTGGCCTGCAGTTTAGTGCAGAAGCTTAAGTAAAAAATGGCCCATTGTTAGGCTTTACTGTACAGAGAGATGTTCATCCTTTGTAATCTCAGAAACAGCTTCAAATGGGACCATTTCTAAGATGCTACATGTGTGTTTGAATGAAAGGCTTGAAATGCCATTATCTAAAAATCTAATGAAACATTTGGCTCTATCTGAAAGAGGCACATGTTAATTGCTTACCAAACTATCAATTTTCATTTTATAAAATGACTGATATCTCTGTCAGTCTATGAGGAGAAAGCACTACACTTTATTTCAAGGGTAAATTTTTACTACCAGCAAGTAGGGAATATATTGTCATTAACTCATGGCTAATTTTCTCAGGTAAAGTGTGATATTTTTTATATGCAAAACACTTTTGGCAATAAATGATCTTCATTTGCAAAATCTGATTTTTGTTTTCATGAAATACAGATTTATTGATGGTATTTATTGAAAACAATTCTGCTAAATGTGATTTCAAAACAAATTTGCACTATTGATGTGTCTCAAGTGACCTCCTCAAAAAAAAAAAAAATGTGCGGCCTTGGATTAATCCAATTCAGTTTCGAATTTCTATGAGTCTATGATCTGTTCTTCCCGAAGGTAACTCGGTGTGTGTGTGTGTGTGTGTGTGTGTGTGTGTGTGTGCATGTGTGTGTGCATATGTGTGGTGTGTGTGTGTGAGAGAGAGAGAGAGAGAGAGAATACAACAAAAAACATTATAAACTTTTAGTGTGTTTAACAGAAACTCAAATGGGAGAGAGAAATAGTAGCCTGAGGTAAAACAGAAGGGGAAAGCACTGTAAATTGCTAAACTGGATCTTTCTCACTCTTTGTCCCTTTTTCTTGCCCAGGGAAGCACAGAGAGCTACATTTGTGTCAAGGAAACATTGCCACACCTGATAGGAATGAATAAGCTACCTCTCCAACTTTCTAAGGAAATAAAACCCAATAGGCAGCCAAGAAAAAATCCTGGCCACAGTAAGGCAGGTAGCCACACGTTTAGAGATGCTAAAATAATTCCATCCATTTTTACTGTTCCCTCCCATTTTAAAAGCAGTAATAAAAATTCAAGAGACTTCCTTCCTCCAGGCAATACCTTTCTGTGTCTCTTTTGTTGTTCTGGATTTTCTGACCAATTACTTTTCTAAATCAACATCCCCTCTATTTCAAGTGCTCTACTTGAACAGCTGAGCTATTTTCTCCACCCTGTCCTCCTGCTCCATCCTCTTTTATCCTTCTCTTGGCAGGAGGCCTCCATTGCAAGTCTTCTTCTCATTCTCATTCACAGGTCTTCCTATCAGACCCCGCCCACCTCTTTTTCCTCTCTTGTCAGTGCCACCTCCACGAGCTCCCTATTTCACATTCCCCTGCTGCTAGTTCCCTTCTCCTTATCTACTTCCTACGTGCCAGGCAGGCTGTGCTCCACAATTTCATCAGGTGGCCTGGGGGTGAGGATGAGCAAGCTGTCACTTAAACTCCCTCCATCTCAGCCAGTCTGAAATGGAAAGTGTGATAAATGGAACCGTACAAGGCTCAATTTTGTCTGGAAATTTCAAACTTATGATGTTCAAATAGGTTCATAAATTCCCCCATAACGCCTCTCTGCTCTCCCTAATAACCAATTGCAGGTTTCAACTGAGCAGGCCTCTCTACCTGTTTTTACAGCCCAAGATATTCAGATCTTGGCATGTATCTAGTGCCTTTGCTTTGGCATATTTCTAACCTAGTGCCCAGTTTGGGGATGCAGCCACCGCATACATATTTGCTGATTCCTTTCCAGAGGAAGAATGTCAACAATGGACAACACAGATAGTCTTCAAAGGAATTCCGCCCAGGGCCGCTTTTATTTTCCTGTTTCTGAAAGCCAGAACTGGCTTTGTTATTGGCAATATCTTTCTACATGTCCTGTCTTGGGAAAAAATTGTCTCGTGGAGAATCTTCAAATTGCTCTTGTTATCTCACCGATCTCGATTCTCTCACATTTCTGCCCCATGTCTTAAGGAAATAATCCTTAAAATAATACAAGTATGCATATCTAAAAAGTAAACAGAAAATTATCAGTTATGCCTCATTTTAGGTAGCCTAGCCCACTAACCTGAGTTGTTTTATGAAATTTGAGCTGTGGTACAGTTAAATGTGTAAAAGGTTAAAGAGAAGTGAAAATAAATAATTTTTTTCTTTTTTTATTATTATATAATTACATAAGCAATACAAGAAGAAATTATTTTTCTGCCTCCTCCGATTATTTCTTTCAATTCAAGTACCCCACCACGTATAACTACTATTTTTTTCATACTATATTTACTTACTACATTTAGATCATATTATGTCTGTAGAAATACATAGTGGTGTGTTTTTAAAACAAAATAGAATCATTTTGTATGCTCTGTTTTACAACTTACTTTTCCCACTCAAAATATATCTTGGAGATATTTTCATATCTTTAGATATATTAATAATTTTTTTAACTACTCCATATAACCTCATTGTTAGGCAGATAGGTAGACATGAGCAACAGGGGAATGCAGGCCCAACCCATATACCTTTCTTAGGACCTCTCTGAGGCACCCACTTAATAGTTGAAATTACCTTTAAGTCCTAGAATATGAGGAAATAAAAACCACAAGAATAGCACAGATTTAGGCCAGCCACAAACACCAGTGCAGGTAGTACAGACACTGTCCTCCCTTGACCTCAGCCTCATTATACCAACATCATAGTATCATACGTATGCCTGAAAATGCATGCATCTAATTATAACTAACTAAATCTGGGTAACTGCATGTGCAGTAGATAAAAGCTTATATAACAGCAAAATATCAATCAAAATGACCTCATATGGTAATCGTCTAGCTCCACTCTTGATGGCCCAAATATAATGCAGACTTCCCCACTTCCATGGTGCTGCAACCATTCTGGCATAGCCCATTTCTCTCTTGAAACCTACTTTAATATATCTCACTTTTCCTAAATTTCAATGATCTGTAATTCTTTACTGCATTGGCAGAAAAAACTGAGGTCTCCTCAGTGCCACTGGGCAACAATGGGTTTAGATCATCCCCAATGGTAACACCATAGTACGTCTATGTCTAGTGTTTAAAAGTATCCCGCTGGTAAAGAACATTTAAACAGTCTATATTTTTTTTCATTTTTCACCATTACAAATAATTACTTCAATGCATATTTCTAAATATGTACCCTAATGTATATCAGTGAGTTCTCTAGGGTAGATACCAAGAAATGGAATTACTTGGCCAAAGGAAATGTCCATTTTTGAATTTCATAAAAATTGCCAATTTGCCCTCTAAATTTGCTTTACCAATTTGGTATCGTATTGTGGATCATTTTTTTTTTTGGGGGGGGGGGGGTCATGTCATCTCTAAGCCCTCCCAAACCAAAAGAACTTGCAGCCTTAAACCAGAAACAAACAAAAGAGAATTGTACAAATTTAAAACTTCCTTCATACTGTATGCAAGGACATAATGCATGCTTTTCTGCCTATCCTACACCATGTCCCAATGCTCACAGAACTAATTTTTATGCTAAGAGAGAACATGTTGTTTTTTTTAAAAACATGAATGCTAAATTTAGAATAAAAAGAGAAAAAAGAATATTTTCCTATCCTAAGTTGTTGATGCAAGAGAAATCTCAAAGGGCACAGAAATATCTTTCATATTAGAAAGGATTTATTTCACAAATACTCTCTCTAATTTGAAAAGAAAAGCTAACTTTCTTTATGTTCCATTAATTACATTAATTTAAAGTACACCACCTGATGTGGGTGACATGCCCACCCAGATATTGCGAAGGGGGAATGATTTTAAAATTTTAAGAAAACAACTTACATTGAAATTCAGTTGAGTTAATGTGTGTGAATTTCAAAACTTGATTTTTCCAAATTATTAACCACATTCAACATTTAGCTTTTGTAATCATAGTCTGGGAGGTTTTAATTCAGTCCTCCGATAGGTTTAACCATAGATTATTATTTGGAGCAGGAGTTGCACAATAATTTTCTTAAAAAAATGCATGCCTGTAGTAAGCTAGGATTGGGAACTCCTATACCCTAAATCCATCCCAGTCTTAGATATCCACAATCAAAGTAGAGTATCAAAGTCTCCAGAAGTCCTGTAATACCAAAAACTGTCCAACTTAGTTACCAAACCTTATTTGTCCATGATAATCTATTTTTCACATAATATTTTTAATGTGCTTTAGAACTGCTATTGCAAGCAATACACTTGGAGAAACACTTTGTAGGTACGAATTGTCAGTAGAGTGAAAGATATGAAACCAATGAGCTTCAAAGGGAAAGAAAGCAAACTACATTAAGCTAAACAGGAAAGATTCTAAATCCCGAGGAAGGAAATTGATGGTAAAGGCATAATATAGACTTCAGAAAGCCACAATAAGGTGACATACTCACTCAACAAATATTTATTGAGTTCCTATTCATACCAGGACCTGTTCTAGGTCCTGGGGATAAAGCAGTTATTAAAACAAAACAAACAAAAAATATTTCTAACCCTGTTAAAATGTTTCAAATGTTATTTACTTAAAAGCTCAATTTTTAAAAAATGGTCAAGGGGCATCATCCACAGAGAAACCTATAAAATAGACAATAAATATGCATGATTTTCAACCTCATCAATAAGTTAAATGCTATCATACCACAAATAGATATTATTTCACAGCTAAAATGGTAAAAATGAGAGTACAACAATACTATGTGTTAGCCAGAATATGAGGGAGTTCTTAAACATTGCTGGTGGGAGATGAAATTGGTATAACTACGTTGGAGATCCTTTGGGCCACGTTGCCCAATAAAAATACAATGTGAGCCGCAAATGCAGTCGCACTTTTCAAGCAGCACATTTTAAGAAGGTAAAAAGAAATAGGGAAGTTTAATTTTAATAATATATTTTATTTAACCCAATATATTTAAAATATTGTAAAACATAATGAATCTAAAATATTGAGACATTTTACGTTCTTTATTTCATACTGTCTCTGAAATCCAGTGTGTATTTTATATTTTATAGACAGCTTAATTCAAAGTAGCCACACTTTAAGGGCCCATTATCCACAAGTGGACAGTGTAGCATAAGACACACTGGACATACTGGCTACCATTTTGGACAAATCAACACCTAGTAAGGCTAATATTGTACCCAAGAAAATGACCACAAATTTGCACTAGAAGTTTGAAGAATATTCATTGCGACCTTGTTACAAAGATTTTTAAATAAAAACAATGTGAATGTCCATCAAATAAGAGAATAGGTTTAGGAATTGGAGTATATTCATATCATACTATGTAGAGCATGAAAACAAAAGAGCTAGAGCCATACTTAACATAAAAGTCTATTATGTGAAAAAAAACAAATTGCAGAAGAATACCCAAAGTATGATATCCACTTGTGTAAAGTTCAAAACCTCCGAAATGATATTGTTTATTCCTTAAGCATTCAAACACATAATAGTTTAATATATAAGAAAATGATAAATACCAATTTCACATGGTAGTTAATCAAGGAGGGTTAGAATAAATGATGTAGGTGAGGGACACTGAGGATTTCAACTATATTGGTGTTTTATTTCCTAACCCAAGTGGTATATGTACTTGTATTTGTCATATAACTCTACATACTTATTGTATATTTAAAGTACAGTTGACCCTTGAACAATATAAGGGTCAGGGGTGCCAACCCTCAGCACAGTCAGAAATCAGTGTATAACTTTTGGCTGTCCAAAAACTTTACCAATGGCTTACTGTTGACCAAAGCCTTACCAATAACATAAACAGCCTGTTAACATGTATTTTGTATTTATATGCATTATATGCCATATTCTTACAATAAAGTAAGCTATAGAAAAATGTTAAAAAATCATAAGGAAAATACATTTATAGTATCTGTTAAAAAAATCCTCATAGAAGTGGACCCACACAGTTGAAACTGGTGTTGTTCAAGGTCAAAACTGAATCTAAGAATGTTTGCTGAAAGTTGGTAGTGGATAGAACATTTCAAAGTGTCCCATTTTCTGGAAAACAAGAGTAAGACACACTCATGGATGTGAAGTGCTTTTCTCCCAGTTTCTTTTTACAGTGAATAGACATTTAAATAGTTTTTCATAAGAAACATTTGATCTCTCTCCACTCTCCCTGCAGTGTGCCCCTTTTGCAGTCAAGTTTGGTTCATGCATGTTTAAATGAGAGGTGTGTTTCTTACTAACAGCAACACCTAGCCCAAAGCTAGATGTGAGAAAGACGACAGAGAGCATGCAAACCAAAAGATGCCGTGAGCAAAGAGGTTAGCACCTTCTTTGCCTGGGTACATAAGCAGACTGAGCTTGTGGTGGAAAACTCACGTAAGCATCTTAACTTCTTGCCTCAGCCAATGTCCTCAGCAAATGTTTTTCTGACTTGGATTCTGTTAGGATTTCTAGCTTGAACAAAGCAGCAAAAACATACACAGATGTCACATGCCCCATCAGTGCGATTGCAAAGTCACAGCTACCAGATTAAAATCCTCCAAAAAGTAAGGTTAAGTGGACATGTGCTCCATAGTCAGCATTTTGAGAAGCATACTCAAATAAAATAAAATAAACTATGTAAAGCTGGCACATCAGGCCCTGCTCTGGGAAACTTTTATGGCTTCAAAGAAACTCCCACCAAAAGCCAGGTAAATGAAATCATTATTTTAAAAAATTATATATGGATTTTCTCTATGGTAGAATATTCTTTGCATTATATAATGTATTATTGTCTTTGGTGAGTAATAAAATGTAGTCGTTTACACCATAGCCTTACCGTAGAACACTACGCTCTGACGTAACATGCTATATGTATATCTTACAATAAAATTATGTTTTGCAAATTTACCTGATTGTAAAAATCACTTGTGGCTATTATGAAAACTATTCTTGCCAGCCCTTTCAAATGACTGCAGAATTAGAATTTAATGGGCAGGGCTTCATCTTTTTATGAAAGTGAGTCTGTAAGTGTGGTACTCGGACCAGCAGCATCAACATCACCTATGAACTGTTCAAAATGCAAATTAGCACATTCCGTTCCAGATTTATCAATTCAGAAACATTGGGGTATGGGGCTTAGAAATCCGTTTTAACAAGCCTTCCAGGTTATTCTGAGGTTGCTGAATTTTGAGAACCAATGGCCTTGAACCTATTTATTCAAAGTGTGCTAGAAGGAGTCCCAGAATTAGCATCACCTGGGGCTCATTAGAAATGTAAAATCTCAGGTACCACCCTACACTTACTGAAACAGAGCTTCTTGCACTTTAAGGGCATCCCCAGATGGTTTGTTTGACCACTTAAGTTGGAAAACCACTGCTCTATGAAGAAGGATTTGGCATCACCTTTCCTGGGTTTGAAGTCTAGCCAGCTCTGCTCCTCATCAGACTTGTGACTTTAGGCAAGATAATTAATCTCTCTCCTGCCCAATGAGCCTGACAATGATGCCTCTGATAATCCTTAAAGAGTTGTTCTGAAGATGAAGAGAGATAACACACATGTAGAGCTTAGCACATAACAAATGCTCAGTAGTTGCAATGGTTCTTTCTTAATCGGCTTTTGAAAAGAATCCACTTATTGAACATTGAGAAGATGTCTACAAAGGAAAATAAGGTTTTCAAGACATAGAATTACATAATTTAAACCAGAAATACATGAGCCTGAAAAATTGACATACTTGAGATTTCAATTTCTCAGAGTAAATATTCTAGCCTTTAAAGCCCAAGACACAACATTTAGACAAGAACTGCAAAAAAATCTTAGAGACTAGCACACTCATCCTGAACAAGTTTCTTTCAGCAAATCCAGAGCCTTAGGAAGCCTTGCCAGACTGAATGGAGGTGAGTAGTAATCAAGTACATAGAATAATTTTGTTCCCAAACTTTTTTAAAAATAGGAAAATAAATTAAGTTCTAGGTTTTTTTCCCCCTTTTAAGTTTCCCTGACCAGGGTGTGGAAATAAATTGTTCCTCATTTCAGTACTCAGTCCTTTTATGTTAAGCTTGCAGCTCTTACAGGTACAAAATCAATTAAGAGAATAAACAGAAAATTGTTGCATTAATATGTTTCCTCATCAACTTTAATGGTTAGAAGAACTGGCTTTTATAAATTAAAAAAAAAAATCTGACCTACATTTCAGAGGCATCTATATTCTTCTGTAGTTGTGAAATGTCCCTATTCTATTACTAATATCTTCTGCTTTCGGCATTATTTACAAGAAATGAAATTAGGATGACTTCATGTTTAACAAATACATGAAGTTCATTCTGTCCCTTGCTTCAGCTGCAGGAGCACCCAGCTATGGCAGGATACCTCCAGGAATGGAACTTGTGCATTAACTGCTGCTGAAAAGCCAACAGAGGGAGCACAAACCATTGTTTTTTGTGACACATAAAAAAAAATGCTATTAAAAATAAACTTTCCTAGTGACATGGCTCTGTATCTATACTTTTAAAAGGTATTTATCAGGTAATAACTATTAAAATGAGTCATATTTTTAAAAAATTCTGTCAGATACAGAGCAATGATTTACAAAAAAATATTTTTATTATGTTACCTAGTGAAATGGACCCATGATTGTTTTTAGCTTATCACCTTATATTTATAAAGTTCTAGCAAAGGCTTTTAAAATTCCCCCTGCTCATTCTGTCATGTTTTCCTGATCACCTCCCTCTCCTTTCTATTACTAGTTAATTGAAGCACAATTCACACGTGGGGGTAAATCACCTGTAGCCTCATTCCTTAAAAATTGAGGTCTTAAATCTGAAATTTCTCTTTCTTGATCAGAGGAATCTTACTTTTCTCATACATCTTTTGTGTTCTAAGAAAAGCCCAGAGACCACTCAATGTTTTTGTGTATGGTTTTTTATATTATTTGGCTTCTTCTCAAATTAGAACTCCAAAGCAAACCTTCTTGTATTTAGAGTAGGTTGTCATAAGGCTGCTGATTTACCAGTTCTCCTTAATTTTACAAGGAAACTTTGATATTTAAGCCCATATAAATGTCTACACATCCTATCAACACTTTGATAATTTTTAGATATTTGGTTATTTGAAACATAAATGATTCACCCCATACCACCCTTCTCATAGTTATTCTACAAAGATATCTATCAATAATGATTTTCTCCTAGTAAAATACATTTACTTTTCTTGGTGAAATCTTCAGGGTTGAATACTTTTAAGACAGAATACTAGAAATTATATTTGTGTCAATTAAATATTCATTTATGAATAATTTTCTACATCTCTGATAGTTTGTGAAGAGTAAAGAATTTTGCTACCAAAAAAGGGGCAGGGTTAATACCCCCTGCTTTATTGCTTTGTTACAATTTTGATAGTATTGAAATTACTGGCTATTCCAATACTACTTAAATCAAACTGCCAGCTGCTATAGAGGTGCTTTAGTTTTACAAAAGGTCCTATACATAACCAGCTGTGCCTTATAAAGCTAGTTGTTGCCTTTCCCCAACGCTTCTCTATTTTATCAGCAAGCTGTGGTTGGTTGTTTTCCACCATCCAAACATACCTGGCCACATTGGAGTTTTATATGTTGGGGTAACTTTGAGATGCGATTTTATGTATGTCCTAATCTAAAACATGAACTTCAGCAGCTTCCCCTCCTGCCTTATTTGGGACATGGAGGGGCAATGCATATTATAAAATTTGGTGAATGTTGCTGTAAGAAGTTCCTTATGAGGAATGCAATCATTTGAACTAGGTTGCTAGTCTGAGCTAACAAAGATAACCTTTTAAACTGATTTGTAGAATACTGGGTCTTATTATTTTCCCATCTTCAGTACAATCTTGTGTTTGACCCCCATGATATCAGCATTAAAGCTACCCCCATACATATGGCCACCAGAATGTAGCAAAGGGAAATGGTTAAGTGATTTAAATTCTTTACCACTGAAAGCTTTCAGCTCATTGATGTTCAAAAATAAGTTGAAGAATCTAGCACAGACTGCTCAGAAACTAACAAATCCATGTGCCATTCACCATCAAACACACAAGGCCAATTTTCAGCTAAACCATCTTCAGATTATTCATGGAGGGTCCAGTTTAAGAGAAAACCAGCCTAGGGTCTTCTCTTAAACTGGACTGGTTTTCTCTTTATGGTCTTCGGGCTGCCATTCAATTAATAAAAAAGGAGTGACAACAGAAATTAATAACTATTCCTGACCATTAAAGTAACATACAGAGGTGGCTGGGATGCAATAGAACTGGAAGAAATTGAACCTAATGGGTGGAGCCATATAAATATCCTCCACGCTCCTTTACTATCCCCTTTCCACAAGGCAGTACCGTGGCATCTGCTCCCAAACTGTTCCCATCCTGTTCAAAAACTGACCTGCATATATATTAGGCTTAATGACCAAATGTTTAAAAATTCATTGCACAAGAACAGCTGAAAGCAGTTGATTGGTTTGAACTTTATTGTATGCACCTTGCTTCCCAGACCGCAGTAAAGGGGAAGGTCAGCTGGTAAACATTTGGGCATTTAAAAATAAGAGGCCCTAAGTTCCCCAATACTCTGTCTGTTTTCTTTACCCACAGCATTAGGCCCCACTAAGTTCTTTGTTTTGAGCTGGCGCTTTGTTTCATTTTGTCTGCCCATCCCAATACAGAGGTGTCAGAGCAGATCTGGAGAAGTGGTTGCCTGCTAAATCCTGTCCAACCTCTGACCTGAGAAGTATCTTCTGGCAGCATTGACCTCGTTGACTGGGAAACCATTTCAGTTGTAAGAAAGCAGGTAATTTTATTTCTTCAAGTACTATTCATAAGTGATTGTCACACCTAGAAATATCAGCCCTTTCCAGGAAAGGCCGAATTGTACTACAATATTCTAGATAGATTCATCACTGGATTGAACTTCGGACTCTTTGCCCTACATGTATACAAGCAAGCACCCGGGTACTGAAAATTTCAAAGTGTCATCAATAAAGTCACATTCTCAAGTCAGCGCATTCAGGTAGAATGTATTATTGGGGGAAAAGATTATTTGTTAAAACAATGACTACTTAGCATGAGAAAACAGCCTAATTAATTCAAATTCCAGCTTGCAGAGCTTTCTAAGTAGATAAATTCTACCCTAATTCCAGAAAAGCCAGTATAATTTTTGAGTTCCATTCTTTGTTAGCAACAACTTTCACTCCGTGCTTTCTCTTTCTTTTCTACAGACACAGACCTCTGTGCTTCTCTACCTGTCATTAATCTGATCCTAGTCATTATTGATATGAACAAACCACAAAGAAAATAAGACATTGAGGTGTCTGTTAAATAGAAAACGGTGGACACAGGCGTTTGGGGTAGGAGGGAGAAGGAATGAGGACTAGAGGAGGAGACGCTGTACTTTTTCTTCCCACAATTTCAAACTATTTCTTCCTGTAATCTCATGGTGTTCATCACTGTTTCCACCCCTGCCATCATTTCTATTATAAAAATTGAGTCATTTTGCTTTATTTGGTGGCCCTTAGGCATATGAGTGTATGTGTGTTTTAAACTCACCCTCCTCTTTAACTGATTTATTCCTTTCTTCTTTATAATTTCCCCTTGCTCAGTGTGTAGCCCTTTGTCATTAGAATGATAATCATACTAATAGCAGGAATGTAATTTCCCATAATGCTAATAGTAGCTGTGTGCACACACACACCCAGTTTATTCTTAGATTCATTTACGCTCTGACTTCTTCATCTCATATTTAAATACAGCAGGTGTTTATCTCCATCAGGAAATGTCTGTCGAGTTCCTCCAGGGAGCATGGGGCTGGCCCTAGGTGCCATGAGCTTACACAGGGCAGATTCACAGATGTGGAAATACTGTTTTTTTTCCCTTAAGATCCAGAAGTATAAATTTTATTTCATTTCTTCAGATGTTTTAAGTGGCAGAACCCTGACTTCTGCTTACTTAAAATTCCCTCAGCTGTGTGTGTAAGGACAGACAGACCAAAGCATATTAACTTGAGTTATTGAATGGTGCCCTGCTTTTAATATGGTGTTCTGCTTCAAAAGTATCATTGAGAGGGATTCTCTTTTCACAGCTATTATATGGAAAGAATAGATGGTGATTATATAAGTACTGTGGGTTTTTTTTTCCTGAAGCTCTTCAGCAGTCTAAGAACATGATATAACTCTTCACAGCACCTTTCACAGTGTCTTTATGATAAAAGGTAGAATTCAGTGGTACAAGGAAGTTAAGTAGATTCCTTAAAATGGATTATATACAGTAGTAATAATCATACCTTGGTTTTAATCACATTCTTTTGAATTAAAAAGGTGTTTTCTACTGTCCTTATATTTTAGAAACACAGTCTGAAGTGTTTAAGATAAAAACATAATAATGTGTGTAATTTATTTAAAAGAATTCATCAAAAATAACGTATTGTAAATATGCAAAACAAAGCAATTGTTAAATCTCAAAAAATAAGAAAAACAACAACAAAAGTGCTTTCTTAGTTCATCTTGTTGGGACTTCATGAAAACCTAGTGAAATTGTTACAGTAATAAGTGATCCCCATTTTATAGATGAGGATAGTGTTGACTAAGAAATGTGAACTGCTCAAGGTCACATGGCTAATAGCTGATTCAGTCAGGACCAGAATTTAGGTTTTCTAATTCCAAATCCAGTGCTTTTTTTTTTTTTCCCCTGTCTTAATCATAGTCAGTGGCTCCCTGACAATTACATTAGACTTTTAACTGACTATTTGAGTTATGGACTAACCTTCTAAGATCTGGATTGACAACATTTTACTTTCAAGTAGAATATATAGACTAATCAGAGAAATTATTCAAGGTAAAACTTAGTATATGTCCAATTATCCAACAAAAACTTAAAATGTATTCATTTTTCTATCTATTAAATGTCTTAAATTGGGTAAGTTAATAGTGTTAAGAGGTGAGCTTTCAGAGTAAATTAGACTATCAGAGCGACCCTGGGTTGGTTATCCCCCACACCCTCAACAGCCCATCACTATAATGTAGGTAATAGAAACCTCTACCACATAGGTTCATTGTGAGTATTAAATGAAATATTGTATATAAAATGTTTAGCACAGTGTCTGTTAAAGAGTAAAAGCTCAATAAATATTCTTCCTTAAATACCCAGTTATTAATGGTGAGCCTACTATACTTCCATTAAATTGAACTTCAACCAGTGTACCTTCAAAACTTGCAATGGCTATGAAAATTAGAAATTTCTATTTAAAAGGAAAATATTACAGAAAATCCAGGCCACATGAGAAATAGTTAAAACAGGTGTACCTTGATCACTGTAATTTGGGTACATCCATTAAGAGACCAGATAGCAGAATAAAAGTTTTTTTAAAAAAAATTAGTGTCACACTCTTTATCTTATCTGCGGTTAAGAGCAAAGGAGATAAAACATCAAAACAATAAGATAATATGATCCAAGCTTATTGGTGCTAAAAGCTATGGTTTCAAAACATGAATGTACAATTCAAGAAGAACAAATCTGAATGATCAGCAACCACAAGATGAGTATTCAGAGTGTAAGTTAAAGTAACAATGAGATACTGCTTTACCTAACAGATTCACAAAAAATTATTTAAAGTGGTAAAACCAATTGCTTACAGGGATGCACAGAAAAAAGCAATCTTGTATATTTAAAATGGAAATACAATTCTAACAACATCCATGAAAAATAAAGTATGTAGGTGGTTCAAATCAACATACTCATTTTGGGAACCTCTTATAAAGGTACCAGTATGCAAGTCTATAAGTACAAAGACAGACATTGCAGTGTTGTTCATAGCAACAAGAAGCTGGAACCAATGATTAGCTAATTTTTATGGTATAGCCACACCATGTAATGTGTCCATTAAAAAGAATGGATTAGTGCTCTTGCAGTTAACTTGGGAGGATTTCCAAGAGCATTATGACCCAAAAGAGTAAGATGCAGAGATAGGTGTACCATACGGTCACATTTTAGTAAAGCTAACAATATATATGGGGGTATGTTTGTACATGTTTTATATTTGGATAGAAGAGCATTGAGGAAAGTAAGAAGAATGAGAATTAGAGTATTAAGAAGACTTGTGACCCGCAAAAGGCAAGCAAAATAAATTTAAGTGCACTGCAAAGACACACACACACACTAGTATATATGATATATTCCATTTATTAAAAGATGTGATGTATATGTTATATATATAGCTTTATACATGTATGAAGAAATTAGAGGGGGAAATTCTATTTTATCTATTGTTGGAAGTTAATAGAGTATGTAGTAAAGAAAATTGCAGTGTAATTTGTATGGCATGATGCTATGTTATTTAAAATGAATAGATGAAATGTGTGTGTGTGTGTGTGTGTATTTTATACATTCAATCATAAAGCAGCAAACTTTAGGCCACATCCAGCTGTTTGTCTGTTTTTTTTTTTTAATAAGGCTTTTTCGGAGACACAGCCATACCTATTTATGTGCATCTATAGCTGCTTTCTTGCTACAAGAGCGGAGTTGAGAAGTTGTGACAGAGAATGTCTAAACTATTTGCTATCTAGACCCTTATAGAAAAAAAATCATTGGCCTATGGTACACATGATTGTAGATCTTTATATAAGCAAAAAGAAAGGTGAGGATGGACACCACCTTGGTTATGTCAGGGATTGGATGGGCATGAGGGAATAAGCATTGGCTTTTGTTACACTTCTTACCATAGAAATATTATAAGTTGAAAACCACTAATTTAACAATTCAACTAAAAACAAAGAAATAGTAGCCGTAGAAATTTTATTATTTGGGGTTGGCTTAGATATACATTAAGAAATATTTGAGTGATTCCTATGTGTTAAGCATAAAGGACATACATAGAAGCAGGACACTAGGAACTCACAAGCCAGTGCAAGAAGTCAAAGAAAGGCAGTGTAAAAATGCTATAATCAGAATAAATAAAATATTCTTAGAAGAAATTAGTTCCCTGAGGGATTTGGGAATGCTTCATAAAGAAGGTAACATTGAAACTTTGACTTGAAAAACAAGCCTGCATTTGCCAAGTCCAGAAGGGAATTGCCCCTGGAGAACTGAACAGAAAGAGTACTGCAGCAGAAGGCATGAATGAAAGAATAATTTAGGCATGGCCCAAGAATAGTGCTTTATGGAATATAGGGAGATGGTAGAGGGTGAGGTCCAGGAGCCAAAGAAAGATGTAAAATTAATTATAGGTTGCCCCCCATACACACATACTTTGGAAGGTGACATTGGTTGCTTTGGACTTTGTTATATCAGCGATGGGGAATCACCTCAGAGTTTTTTAAAAAGTGAATATCCTGAAATCTGTGTTTCAGAAAGGTGTCTCTGGCATATATATGAAAATTTGAGTACTTAAATGGGTACAAGAACAGAACAAGCTATCTGTAACATTTGCATGCGCACAAGGCATTTCAATAAACAATAATGAAAAGTGTGATAGCAGTCAACATTTATTATGTATCAGACACTCTTTTAAGCACTCTGAGTATATTAACTCATTAATTCCTCACATTGATTATATTTTCACATTTTACAGATGAGAAAACTGAGAAACAGAGTAACTTGGCAGAAGTCATAGAATTAGTAAATGCAGGGCTGAGATTTGAACCCTGACACTTTAGTGCTAGTCTTTACTCCCAGCTATTATATTCCTCCATCTGTGGAGAGTTAAGTAATCATTTCCTGAACAAATGTTTATTTAGCTTCCACCATGTGCCATGTAATATGCAAGGTGCTAGGGATACAGAACGTGCCCTGTGAGAGACTGCTCTTAGTCTAATGCCAGGCTGGCAGCTGGATTGATTGGAAGCAGCTGACTGGTCTGTTGCACTAAGAAAGACTGACTCTCTGATCAGGGAGAGTTTGGTAATCAATTAGGTATGTCTGCCATGGCTGAGAAAAGGAGTATAGGCAGCCCAAGATTTGCCGACCTCCCAATGGATTATGCATGTTCCAGGAGTGCCACAGCTATCAAAGCAGGAAGAGATTGTCCTGTTTAGAATGGTTGCCCAGGGGGATTTAGGTGGCACATCTATGTTTCCATGTGAACTTTTATCAGATTCTGTCCCTCCCCACAGTGCCCCATGCCCACTGTACTCATCCAATTGTCCCGTTGGTTCATTAAGTCAGTTCCTCAGGACTCTAGGTCACTGCTTAGAAATGCAGACTCCAGGATTTATTATTGCTGTCTCCCAGCAAATACATGAAATTCACTTTAGCTCAAACCACCCAAGCATGACAACTCTAATAATGATGTTTTAATAGTGTCTACTGTGTTAAAGTTTTTTGAAATCTGATATCTGACATGAGCTAATATAAGCAATATCACAGGCCCCCATTTTTTTTAATAAAACAGTTTCTTAAATGAGGGACTCAGTTGTACCGTACTGATAAAACCTAATGATTTCTAAAATGACGTTTTACTGCAATATTTATAATTTCATTGTTAACTGAGACTGTATTGTGGTATTTCAGAATATAAGCAATAATGTTTCTCAGTCTAAGTACATTGAATTCACCTTAGAAAATTTAGGTAACTAATTATCTGAAACTACTGAGGCGGCGACCGTTTGCTTCCTGTATGATTACACTATAATGTAAGGTTTTTCTGTAACAGAACAAAAATAATCCAAATTCTTTGCTCAGTATGCTAACTGGCTACTCTAAAAATTGCTGTTAGGTTACTTGCAAATTTTTGTATAATGAGTATTCAGGTTCAGCTTAAAAAGGTTGACATTGTTTGGGGTAACAGATGTGTGCTTACACAGTTTTAAATGAAACCAAGCCCCAAAGAGGCTCAATAAACAAATGACAATGTTTGGAAAAGAAAGAAGCTTGTTTCCTTTGATAGGGTGCATGGAATTTAACCAACCTTTGTTTATAATTACTGTCTGGTTTAGTTAGTGCGAAAGAATCTACTTGCTACTCACTTATAAATAAACAAAATAGATCTATTTTTCTATTCTGCAGCGAGCCTGTTGGAGTTTATTTTTCTTTTTCTTTTTCTTTTCCTTTTTTATTGACTACAGACCATTTACTTGATGTCCCAATGATGTTGTTCCATTTTAAACATTCTTCTGGTTTGAGGGTTTTTTCTCCTTAATTCCTGGCCCCGCTCATAAAGATGGCACCTTCTCCCATATTTCAAGTAACCCCTTACCCCCATCAAAACTGTAAATTACTACATTTAAGTCAGTTGTCCACATGTGGACGTTTGGTTGAATATCAAAGGTGGTATTTTTTTTGGCAAGCTTGTATAGAGAGCAAGTTGCTACTACCCCGTTAATTGTAAAACAACATCAAATGAACACTGTCAGTCTGGGCTGCGAGAGAACACTGTGGAGCATATGAAGTCAATTCTTTGGCCCTCCTGAACAGGCACAAATTTTTGTATGAGAAATTAAATCTCACTTTTTTATTTGCAAAGCATGCTATATAATTTTGTGAAGAATTGTAGAAATCCATGAACTCTTTTGAAATCTTCCCTGGAAGATCTTGCTGCCAATAAATTTACTGTGTCTTTAAGTCTACTGTTAGTTATTTAGAGTAGGTATATTCAGTTAAACTTTGCATTGGCTTAGCATACTGCTGCTTTTATTTTTTACTCCTCAACTTAAGAATTAATTGTGCTAATATAAAGGTAGGCCATAAGGAAAAAGATATTGCAATTTGATTTCCATGTAGCAATAGAAAAAATAAAATAAAATCTAGGTAGCCAAATGCTTTCTCAAAATTATTTTGCTCCTTGAAATTAACATTAGACTATTATTTATTATTGAAATCATTCTTCAGCATTAAGACAGATTTTTACTAGGTTGTGGGTTTACCTTTTATGAAGATTGCATTAATCCATCACAAAAATTTTAAAACTCAATAAATTCATTTTACCATAAAAGATGTATAAAGCCATAAGCATTTTCCAGATGTGGATGTGGATATAAGTAAAGAAAACTCGTCTGTTCTGAGAGAGGAAAAACTGTTGACATTTCTTTGAAGTGTAATCTCTTTTGTTTATTTGGTTTTTAATAGCTTCCAGCAGTTAGCCACATATTTTTTAAGTGATGTTGCTCACATACTTTTTTTTAAGTTGTGAGTGGCATCAACTTGCTGCCATAAATTTTGAAGCTTAACCTATAAAGGGAGGAGATCCTCATTGAGATGTGTAATTGTATAATTGCCAAAAAATGCAAGGCATCATTTTCCTTAGCAACTGTTCTAAAATGGAAACTATGAGCAGCAGGGGGCAGGGCGTCAACTCGCTATTGTTTTAATCTGAAATATTTACATACAAAGGGCAATCTGAAGACATCGCATATTTAAATAGTTTCATTTCATTCCTTTTCTGTGCCAATCATTTGCCCATTCAGTCTGAACCCAAGAAAAGAATGAAGGATCTTTCCAATTACCACTGAACACATCACTGACATACCATGGCATAACATGTGCGTGTATGCACATATGCATCCACAAATGTACTGTGAGGGGAAATTTTAGAGTGATAAAAAAAATCATTAAAATGGACTGAGTGACTGAAAAGTCTGTGACACTGAAAAATGGAAACTATTTGGAAAGGAAGTAAAAACTTTAAAAAAATGTATAAGCCTTTGACATTTCATAATGATTTATATAACAGGCTGCATAAGAATTAATTTGATATCAGATGTAATGCTAGCTATAACGAACTACACGAAGCAGAGAGCATTCAAGGTTGAGGAAATTTTTTTATATATAAATTAAGTTTGAGGACCATTTCTCATTCTGTCTAATCAATGTTTTTGAACTATTATTTTAATAATGTGATTCTCCAAAGCTTAGTGTGGTGGCCTTTTGTATATGTGAGTGTATTGGTATACATATATGATCTGCTCCTATCTGCAAATATTCTAATATACATTTGTACGTATGCTATATTTAAGTGTTGCATTTCTCTTTGGTTGGAATTTATTTTTACATGTCAAACCAGAGAAATAGTCCTGAGATTTTAATAAAATGCCACTAAAGTGATATAATTTTTATTGGTACAATTAAATAGAAATGTATCCTATAATTTTGAAGAAAATGCTAAGCAAGATCAACTTGTTTCATGTCTTTAATGCAGTTCTAAACAATATGCTGAAAACACTGGTAATAAAATTATTTTAAGGGATGCTCCTTGACCAGCAACTCTAGCTACATATTAAGATCTGCTCTGTTTTTCATGTGTTTTCCATCAAGGAAGTCTGTGGTTACCTTCCTGATTCTGCTGGACTGGAAAAACATAGCTAATATGGTGTGATCTGGAGAAAGCTTTGATGCAGGGACTTTGCAAATAAACCTCCAGCTGCCATATGGTTTACATTCATCTCTCAATTTATTTCCTATAAATGTCTATTGAATATTCCATTGAACCAACACATGTGAAACTAGAGCTGAAAAAGAGAACAGTATATAGAATACTTTGTGGCAGCAAGTGATTATCATATTTCTTTCCCGATATTGCTACCAGCCTATATGTATGGTAAATTAGTCAAATGCCAAAGTTCTCAGACTTAGAGAAAAAAAATGAAAAAATATTCAGCAGTTATCAAAACAAACACTCAGTTTTTATGTTTTGGGTAAAGTATTGCATACTCTGATGCAGGCATTATTTATGGCAGTTCTGAGTTGTGTGTTTAAGTTGCTACCACTTAAGGAAGAAGTTATCTATGCCTCAGATGCCGAAATAGATGCTATTAATATGCTGTAAAAAAAAAAAATGCTAGAAGAATTTCATGTGAAGCCGTTTGGGAATTCCATTCTGTTCTAGAATCTAGGCACCACCTTCTGGTCTCTATACCAAAGAGATAACTCTTCCAAGAATTACTGAATGTGCTTGCCACCTCACTTTTCTAAAACGAGTCCCTCTTCCCTTTTAAGGTAAGTTTTTCTGAAGACTGTTCCCCTGGATTGCTAGAGGAGACTACCCTGAAATTTTAGAGAAACTTTTATTCCTACATCTGCCCATTGATTTTTGTCTTCCAGTGAGAAATTCATTCTTTTCCCCAATCAACATGCTATGAAAATAGAAACACAGTGCCTGGTAATGACCTACCACTTGACCAACAATGGTATTTCCAATGTCTACTGTTACTTAGCATTTAAACATTGATGCCAAAATTGAAAGTATAAGGACTAAACACAGGGAAAAGGAAGGATAATTTCCTCAGATATATTTTGTTGCTTTTCAGAATTCAATCTTCCAAGCCTTCACTTAATGCTTTAAATTAAGGCGTTTGGTAACTTAATAAAGCAAATCAGAAAAGCACAACAAATCAAAGTGTTACTAGGTTAAATCTATTCTAAATTAAGAACCTCCTAAATCCTTAAGAAAGGAAAAGAGAATATTTCCTGAGAGACTAACCAGGCCATAGCTTGTCTCCCAGGATTACAAAACTGGGTGTTTTACAGCACTGACTCAACACATGATTAGGTTTATTTCCTTAACAAAAAATGTAGGATCAAATTGAAAATCATCATTCTTTAGGCAACATCTTATACACTATAGACCAAAATTACCTTATAAATTTACACTGCCAGTTGCATCAAATAGCAAACAAAATAATAATCATAAAATAAATGAAGGGGAGATAAATCACTTAAAATAACTAAAAGTTTTTGTACATCATTCTTTTGTGATACCAAGCTGAAGTTAAGAAATCTTATATTTAAAATATAGGACTTTGAGGTTAAAAACAATCATCTCATTCAGATATTTTTTAATAAATTAATGGCAGGAAAGAAATTTCATGTTTATTCTTAATAATAAAAGATGACTGAGATATTTGCATATGCTTTTCTGTTTATTATTTTAAAATAGACTTCCAGAGTTTCCTTAAAATGGAGGCTTTAATTGGCTAAATGGGAAAGGAACATTTTCAATAAAAAAAAATATACTTTGAAGACCAAAGAATTTCATTAGTTACCAAGAAGAAAATTCTAATATGTTCATTCCCTATGTAACACACAATTAAGATGTTTAGTGTTTTCTAATTTTGCAAACTAAATATTTCTTTTCAAAATACTGTCAGATTAAAATTCTCCTGGGACCCACTTCATTGATAGTGATTTTCTTCTTTTCTAGCTTAATGTTTACTTATTGATGTAAAATGTTCCCATCATAAAGTTAATTCTTCTTAGATGGGTGTTTTTATCTTGGGGTTGCAGCATGGGGAGGAAGAACAATTTGAAAAAAAAAAAAAGGCAAATTTCCCAGGATTAACTTTTGCTTATCTCATTTTTTAATCGAAATTCCAAAGACAAATTCTGATTATACCCCTTAAAAGTAAATTTGCCTTATTTAACTTCAAAAGCCCAATCACAAGTAGTAAATCAGATAATCAAAACTTCTGCTTGTAATTGTTGTTTTCCTGATTCCACGTGAGCCTACATTAAACGAGTACGTTAAATAAATAAATTGAAAAATTTTTAGATGTCCTTTTCTCTGGTTTCATTAGGATAATGACTTGCTTTCCAAGGTAAGGAAAACATTAAAATGTTTGACACTCTGTTCTTTATTTTCTGGGGATACCAGGGTTTAATAAATAGCGTTAGTAATTTCAAAAGAAATTGCCACTTGCTGGCTTCACTAGTCACCAATTCAACAGAGGATTCCAATTTCTGTTCTGTCTGGGATATGTGCCTATTAGTAATCATAAAGCTAACCCCGTGTCCTCAGGGCCCTCATCTTTGCCAGCTGGAGCTCCTCTGCTCTAGTCCTCACCAACTGCTCTTGTGTATGCCCTGTGGACAGGCCCTCCCTCTGAACACCACCAACTTGGCACTTTAGTTAACTGACCTGAGAACCCTACTGCCAATCTAGATGCAGAACTCTGGAAATAAAAATCATCCTAAAATACTAACTTTCAGGATTGGCTTGTCAACAACAAATACACAAATTTCAAGTTCCTATGTTCTAAAATTGATATATCTACCTAGAAATGTGAGAAAAGAGTCAGTAACTGAGTAGGTGTTCCTGATTACCAATCATGGAGACTTACTGTAAGGGTAGTCTGATGAATTAAATGGTATTGGCATCCATTAAATGGGAGACGTTGAAAGTTGCCCTAAGACTGGAAATTTCTCTTAAGTAACTTGGTTTCTAGTAATAGATATAGATATGCCCAGATAGTTCAGGAGAAAATTGTGAGCAAAGGAGCTATTGGATTTAGATCTCCAAATAAAAGTAGTTTCCTCTTTGACGTGTGTGTGTGTATGAGAGAGAGAGAGAGAGAGAGAGATGTTCTAGGTAGGAAGAGGGAAGATAAATAAATCCAAAGTTTTCAAATAGAGGTAGTTTCTCCTACCCCCTCCCTGGCTATAGGACCAAAACCTCTGCATGGAGAAGACCTCTGACATGACTTGGAGATTTTGATTTTCCTTAAATGACTTCACAACTTTTTTAATCAAAGAAAAAATATAAGTGCTATACCTTGGAATCATTCATCTTCTTCATTTCTGGAAGAGAGTCATTGTTCTGATTTTCCAACCATAGACTAAATTTAAGCCTAAAGCATCAAATCACACAACGATTTGAGATGTGACAAATATAAATTTATGGCACACACAGCTCTGAAATCATGTGCAGTACAAGCAATATTTTTGCTAATGATGATAAAAATACAAAAGTCTGTGAATAATTTACTTTGTTGAGTAGAGAAGTCTTTCCCTATATGGAATGCATCCTTCTCAATTCCTTTACTTCCTGATTGGACAGGTAAGAACTGTTGCCCTTGGAACTGCTCATGAACCCAGCCAATCCTCTCTGACGAAATAATAGACGCAGGAGGGTAATTTCTTTCATTAGGATTCTTGAATTGCAATCAACAGAAACACACTTTGTCTAACTCAAAGCAGAAAAGAAAGGGATATCTCATGAAATTGAAGGAACGGCAGGAAATGCAGATCGGGAGAGGCAGATCGTAGTCCAGCTGTGGGTGGGGCTGTAGAACAGTTTGACAAACATTAATTTGCTGGAATAATGAGTTCTAGTTCTATTGTTTTATAATGCCCACTATATGTATCCTGTAGATTAATCTGAAGAACAACCGGGACAAAAGGGCTTGTCCTGCTGCTCAAATGTATATAAGCAAACAAATGCAAGCCTCCTTTCAGATGACACTCAATAATTAAATGATAAAAATACAAAGAGAGAACTGTTTTAGTCCTGCCTTATATAGTTATGATTTTGGCTATACCTTTTAGCATCTTTGTGCCTCCAGTCTTGTCTGTGGAATTAACTTAGCAGCATAAGTGACCCCTAAATTCGTGTGTGTGTGTGTGTGTGTGCGTGTTTCAGAATCTAATGTCTTTCATCTGACTAGGACTAGAATAAGAAAAAATTGCACAGACACACAATTCTGATCCATATCTTTCCATAGGAGTTGACATACAGCAGGCATTTACACATTTACTGAAATATGTATGTATCATTACACAAAATTTGCTGTTGGCATCCTAAATTTCAGAACCATGGCAGCTTGCAAAATCACAGAAGACCTTACTTTCTGATCAGATTCCCCATTGGTAATAATGGTTATTGCCAATAGAACAAGGATAAAATAGGCCTGCATGTTAGGAATGTCTAACCAAGCAAAATGATTTTATTGGTAGGAGGGTCCCTAGCTGCTTTGTAATACTTTAAAATGCTGTTTACAAATACCTTATTTCCATTTACTCAGAATACTGAGGTCAAGGGTACATGGTCTGCACCTTTTGTCAGGCCAGGATTAGTTGAGTTAGAAAAAAGACCTTCCAAATATCACCCTACCTCAAAAACTACATCTTTATTTTTTTATATGCTTCCCTTATATCATTCAGTAAGATCTCTAGAAATAAAGGTAGATTCTCCATGTCAAAAATAAGTAAATAGCACATTCACATGTAAATATGTTCTGTTTTGTTTTGTTTTATTCAATTTTCTTTTATATTCTCTAGCTGCGGATACCATTTTCCTATGTCATCTCAAATAATATATGGGAGACTACCTGACTATAATTTACTAGGCAAATGAATGAAAAATGCTTTCATTTACATGATTAACATTTAATTAACATTGTTAATTAACATTGATTTTTTAAAACTTTTTCAGCTGAAGTGTAACACTTAACATTGACCTTAACTTTTAAAATAAAAGCTAGGTGTTAAGAAAGCCCAGGGAAATTGATGATTGATAATATGTATTATGATCTAGCTCCCTGTGATCTAGGTGGAAGTTACAAAGTAATGTGCATTGTACCATATAAAACTCTAATGATGGTTAATGTTAGCTAATTAAGATGAACACTGAATGGAGCCAGCCTGGCTCATAGAGGTATTAACATCCTATTAGAGTCTAACAAAATGTTATTTTAGTCAAAACTATATATAGTGAATAATCATTTTAGATTCTCACTAAGAAATACATTTGAGTCAAATTAGACATTAAAACCATATTTTAATCTTCATTGCCAACAGAGATAATATTAAACACCTTCTCAAATTTAATGTTATATCGTGTGGTTTTTTGTTTCATTTTGTTTTAATAAATCTCAAACATAGAGGTATGCTGTACTGGTATATTATCACCTAAGAAATCATGAATATTTGCCACTCCCAATTTTTGAAATATCAGCTATATGCTTCCTGTTAACCCATCTGAGTTCTTACAAATATGTTTAGGTAATTCAAAACAGCCATTTCTACTGGCTACTGAAAATATCCAACTTCCATATCCAGCATGATGTTCATTAATTTTCTTTTGCCCCAGTACAACAGCTTTGGAATGCATTTCAATTGACATGCCTGTGTGATCTGATCAAGTCATTCTGCCTCTCTGGACTACAATGTGCCTGTGCTGAAGATGAAGGGATTATACCATAGGGTCAAGATGCCTATAGATCCTAACAGTTCATTTCACATGAGTTTAGGTCATTTATTTAATATTTGAATGCCTAAACATAGCAGTAGGCAGTGGAAATATGGACATGAAGGATGGTAATGTCTGATGGGAAAAAGCAGAAATATTTTAATGCCCACAATGGAGTTAGATGATAGGACTTAGAATGGCTCCTCAAATAGGTAACACTCACTGATTATCATGAACTTGTCTCAGATAAAACCAAAAGGCCAATTTGTCTAAGGAAAGTTCAGTTTGATTGTAATGGAAAACACTTACATACAGCGTATGTGCTACTCGCTGGCCTATTGGGTTATTTCTGTGCCTTCTAAGGGAAGAAGTTGAGGATTTGTGCACCTGGGGTTGTGAGCTGGTATGTCTGAAAAGCAGCCCTGGCATGAGTGCCCACAAAAAGCAATGGCTTTTCTGTGCAAGTTTCACAACCTAGAAATAACTAGCTCTGTTCTCAGGCAAGATGTCCCAGGCTGTTAAATCATTCGACTTAGCAGCATTTTAAAATACTATTCTTATATTAAAAGCAAACAATTCATAGTAGAGTTTAGAATCTGTGAGGAATGTTAAGGTAAGAAACACTGCTTTGCTGAGACCCTCTTGTAGCTTGGAAGTGACACCCTGGACCTTAGGCACTCTCCTCTGTGATGGAGGGCTCCTTGGTGGCAGAGAATGAGGACTGTTGATTCGCAGTTCATTCCCACTGCCCACCCTCACCTTCTGTGGCAGAGTATACATGCAAGCATGCGCACACACACACACTTACACATTTTCATTGGTTTACACTGTTCTATATCCAGTGCTTAGAGCAGTGTCTCCACAGTGGAAACTCAATTATATGCTGAATGTATAAATACACACAGTTTTGCTTGCGAATTATTTGATGGTTCCATTTATTTCTAAATATAGTGGATGTACAAGAAATTTTCATTGAGTTTAAATAAAATGCTTGTGATGATGCCATCAATATATGCTTAAGTATATTGGTATGGAGGCCTTTCCCATAGTAAATCTTCCAACACCCCTTGAAAGAGACCCTCTGAAGGAACACACCATATCCATTTTTGTTTTACATTGCTACTGCAAAGCTCTAGAAAGAGAAATTAAAATGAAATATTAACTCATTCTGTTTAAATTTTAATACACACTGTGTAAGACTAACCAATTTCTATAAAAGGATGAATACTATATTTTAAGACTAGTTGTAATGGGTGAGTAGAGTGGAGGGACTGGGTGCGTTTAGAACTATTCATTTTACTTTAGACTGGAGCTGACAACTGTCAGCCCCTAGGTCAAATTTGGCTTGGAGATACAATTTATTTGGTCAATGCAATATTTTTATTTTAATTTAAGTTAGCTGCTGTTATTTAAAAATGGAAAGATTTCTCAAAATATGAATTTCTGAATTCAAGGCAGTATAGTTGGCAACAATGAACCCAAATTCTTGTTAGGCCCCAATAGGAACTACCTCTATGAGACTCAGCACCTGTCCCACTGCCACAGCTGTAACCTGAATCTCTGCCCTCAGGTACATGTCAGTGCAGCTCCTGAAATCTGCTTTAGAAAGTCCTGTACTGTTTGCACCCTTTTTCCCCAAGGAGGGGCATCTACTATTTTTATAATTCATGTGCCTGAAGAATTTTAAAACTGAATTTTAAGGCACAGAAAAAACTGAAGAATATTTCGCAAGCAATAAAATATTATGCACAACATAATTCAACTTTCAAATATATAGATAAGTATATCTATCATATATATATAGAAATATATATATATTTATAAATATAGAAAAAAGACTGAAAGGATATATTCCAGAATATTACCAATAGCCACAAGGTTGTCTCTAAGTGGTAAGATTTCAAATAATTTTTTATTTTGTTTTGTTATATTTTTCCATTTCCTTTTTAAAAATTTTCTGTCTTTTCTAAATTTTACACAATGAACAATGAATTGTTATCTTCCTGATAAGAAGAAAATTTCATTTTGGATTTTGACATACCTGTAGTTCTTACTGATTTCCACCATTTTCTTGACTCTTTTGTAAGGAGTTTCTAGTTCAATCTCTTTGTAAGATCTGCCATCTATGTATTTACCTGCGGGCAGCACCTAGCTCTGTGTGTTTGTTTTTCTCCTCTCTGTGCATACTGGCCTTTCCATTGCTCACATCCTGGGGTGGTTCACATTGCAGTGAGTGACAGTGAATCAAAATTAAAAACACCAGTTGGCATTAAAGGTCACTGCTTTATTAGAATTATTCATTCAAATACAATTAACTTACCCCTGCTCTGGGGGAAAAGGAAGAGTTTACACCAGGGAGAAGGAAGGATCTAAGGGGTTCTCCATTTATAGCCTTTCTCCTATTTGAATTTTTTTTTTTTACAACAACTTTATTGACATGACAGGCAGCTTGAAATAAAAGAAGAACACAGAGCAGGAAGGCATTTCCTTTGATATACACAAGAAAGGGTTAGCATCCTTATTTTGAACAAAGAATAAGGTTTGGAACAAGTGGGTTCTTAGAAAATCTACTCAAATGGTGATCCACATAACACAGAGGATAAAGATTGTGACTAACTTTTTTATCCTAGTAGGATAAAGCACATTAAGGGACCATGACTCAGCACTATTGTAGCCCCTTTCAATATCTACACACGGTTTGGGGAGGGCTATCATTTTTGGATCAGGGCTATCTTTGAAATTTTAATGAAATCTTTGAAGCAGAAATGTATGTCATATGAACATAAAACACTGTAAAAAATTGTATGAGGTGTCTATTAGAATTCTCTCTAGAATTAAGAAATTGTTCCAGATTAGAAACTCTTATGTTTATTATTCATTTATTTATCTATTCATTCACTCAGCTGTGGAGTCAGACAGCCTGGGCTTAAAATCCTTCCATGACCCTGGATGAGTTATTTAAGAACTCTAAGGTTATATCCTTATCTCTGAAGGAGATAAAATAGTGTCTATTTAATGGCTGTTTTGGGGATTAAATTAGAGGGAATTTGTAATGCTCTTAATTGCATACTTCAAATAAATGGAATTTTTTGTAAATATTATTTATTACCTATGTTCTAGCATTTGTGTAAGAGTTGGGAAGAAAAGGTAAAATAAAATCACAATCTATGTCTTCAAGGAGTTGAGAATCTTCTCAAGGGAAAGCACAAAGAAGGCAATTCTGAACAGCATGAAATTGATAGAAACCGGAAATAGATTAGTGGTAGTCTGGAACCGAGGGTGGAGGGATTGGGGACTGACTGTAAATGAGCATGAAGGTTCTTTTTGGTGTGATAGACTTGTTCTAAAATTGGATTATGGTGACGAATGCACAGCTTGGTAAAGTTACTAACAATCAGTGAATTGTACACTGCAACGGTAAATTTTATGATATGATGTAAAAATGCTACAAAAAAGCTGTTAAAAATGTAATGTAGCATGGCAGTTGTGGACATAGATATATACTAAGGGCTGTGGTTGCTATACAGGAACGAGTAACTCCATGGTACAGAGGGAAGTTTTATAGAGGAAGGGATGCTGAGCTGGGTTCCAAAAGATAAGTAGCATTTGAGGGTGAATGGTAACACATTCTAAGCAAAGAAAGCAAGTCCCTCAGGAGAGTAGAATCAAAGTAGTTTGCTGAACCAAAATAAATAAGTCGACTCTCTTTACATCCAAAATATTGGCTTCCTTTTGTATAATATAGAATATTTTTTGCTAGTATCGTTTCCTCTTTCCAATCATATCATAAGGCATACATGACCCAAGAGAAAGTAAGGAATACCTAAATTTGTTCATGTACCCCCCCCCATAAAATCATTGTAATGTAACTGAATCTCCTAGCCCAATTGTCATAAACTGCAGATGAAGAAACAGAGACAAGAACAGTGACTCTGTAAGGTTAAGAGCAATTTTTAAAAATCAAAACAAAAACAAGCGAGCAAACAAAAACAGCCCTGGGACCCACGCATCAGAGGCCATTAGGATGTCCTCTGCGTGAACACATGGGGTCAAGAGAGGCTTTGTAGCCCAATATTTCAAAGTACTACTTTAGTCCTCAAACCTGAGTGATAACTTCATTCCATGGTAATCTTAGCTCATGAAAACCAGAGCTTGGTATGCTCATTAATTTCTATGTAGTTTAATAGTAATTATAACAACTGCATACGAAAGAAATGACTGTTGAATTTTCATGTCAATTGTCCAAAAGAATCAAAAAGAACATCAGCCCAGAGTGCTTTGAAGTATTTCCTGCAAATCCTTGCCTAGAAAACCCAAGTGGCTGAAGTTATTTGTTCAGTAGGTATGTGAGGGGACCAGGTTAGACAATCTTTTGTCAACCAGGCCTAGTCTCTCAGGGCTATACTGGAATGCCAGTTAATGCCCCAGGATACAAACGCTTCTTTCCTAGGCCACCAAGGTTACTAAAAAACAATCTTCAAACAAGATGGAAGAAGTTGATATTGAGGGTAAAAGAAAGAAGGTTTGGAAAATAGGTAGAGTATGTGTCTGAAACAGTGCTGGCGATCCATCTTCATGAAGCCCAAAGTCCATGTGTTGGGTTTATGCATGGTCCAGCACCTCAGTTTGCAGGCTATTACTATGATGTGTTTAACTTTTTCTTTGGAACAAAGGACTCCAAAGGGATGCAATTCATAGAACTCAAAGCACCTTAATATCCTAAAGATTTATAAAATAAGACTCATCAATGGTTCTACATGTGGCTCGGAAATAACACTTAATCACACTCACCACATTTTCCTTGGAAGTCTTTCATTTTGTTTTGTTCTTTTAAAGCTCTTCCTGCTTCTTTCTGGTCCTAAGACCGAAGCAAAGTTTGCCAGAGAAATAGACTTCCTATATAATTACAAATAATCAGAAATCAGTGTGTGTTTTACTTTCTCTTAGAATGAAGCACTGTAGTCAGGTCAAGAGTCATGTCAAATAAACAACTTTATTGTTTTGAATTTTTTAAAGGCTGAGGCTCCAGATAAAACAACTGCCTCTTGCACACAATATTCCCTGTGATCACATGTCATGATTGATGACAAGTCAAAACACACTTTGTTTACTCAGCTTTAATGTGAATGTGGCAGTCAGGATTTTGTGTGTTTCTGAGTGTTATTAGATAAATAAGGTCATAAATACAGTAAAGATAGAGGTCTGTTTCCAAACAATAGAATGTTTCCTTTTCATACCTTTCAGGCTCAACTTTAAAGAGAAAATTCATGACCAGTTTGCCCACTCAAAACCTTGAGTTTCTTCATTTTAAGGCCTTTCAAAGTAGTTACTAATCTATATTAATTTCACTTAATGTGGTCTAAGGCAGGGTTTCTCAGCCTCAACACTACCAACATTTGGGGCTGGTTATGCTTTGTTGTGGGGGCCATCCTGGGCATTGCAGGCTGTTTACCCGCATCTGTGGTCTCTACACACTAGATAACCAGTAGAACCCCCTAAGTTACAATAACCGAAAGTGTCTCCAGGCATTGCCAAATGTCCTTTGAGGGGTGAAAGAACCCCAGTTGTAAGCCACTGGTCTAGTGTTTGAATGTACTAACAGGAAAGAAAATTTTAGTGCCATATAAAACCAACCCACAAAAAAAGTATTTTATGTAATGTAAAAAATTGCAACAGGAACTTATGCATCACCAACAATGACTATTTTGAAAAAAAAAATTAATTAAGTGATCATTAAAAAAAAAAAAAGCAATCCTTAGTTAGTACTTCTGTCAGTTCAGAGTGAGGGGATTGTATTTTCCAAAAGTGAAATCAAGGATTTTTTTTTTTCTGCTGTACATAGTCCTATGGTATACTGAAAGACACAATTGTCTTCAATCTTTCTTTCAGGAAATATTGCACCAACTCAGTAGGAAAATACAAGTGAGGTGATTTTTTTTCTTGCCAACTAAAACATTCCCCTGAGAAATTTTAGTCATTTCTTTATACCACTATAGTTTATCCTTGGCCTTTCCTTAAGCATATTTAAAGAAATTCTTCACATATTCATCTTCATTGGCGCTTCTTGTGTTATAATGAGGCATTTGTTATAAACATTAGTGACCATAATCAAATTTTAGTTTGAAACCTTATATCGGCAAACTTATATAGGAAAAAGTAGAACTGCAGACAGTGTTACTGAAGAAACAGTTAATACAATTTAAATAAAAAGGTTTATGGCTAATTTCAACTCATTTAGTGAATTGTAATTATATGATTACCTATAGAACCTCCATAGTATGGTATTTGAAAGATCAAAGTTAGTGAAAAGTCAGCATGTAATTAGTTTCTTGCTTTGGAGCATTAGGTAGAATTACTGCAAAGAGGCAAAACTATCATTTTATAGAGACCCTTAGGAGATTTATAATGATGGTAGACAAATATATGCATACAATATCAGTTGGTGTGCTAAAATTTAATTTTCGGGAGAAAATGTGGTTGAAGATGATCACAATACATGGGGATGTTCTTATTTTAATATTGGTGGATGTTATTATTAGAGAATCATATCAAAAGATATGTCACCAGGGAGAAAATATCATTTATAAATCACTAATGAGTAGCAAACAGTGTTTAGCTTGGAGGTATGAAGCATCTCTTCACAATGTGCATTTATGATCAAACACAAAAGATCAAGTGCAGAAAGAATAGTAGATCTATGTTTCATCTTATTCTGCTAAGGAATATTTTTCTATAGAGTTTCAGTGCCTGTATCGCATTTCCTTCTCCTCAGAAAAGATTCTGCAATTAGTAGAAAGTGATTTTGATTGTGTCAATTTTGGAACTTAGCCATTAAGATAATGTATGATTGTACAGATTAAGTACTGTATAAATTTTATTTATGTCCTCACAGTAATACACAGCTGTGCAACTAGTTTATCTAAGAGAACACACCAGGAAATCTCATGGCTGACAACAGACATCCTCCAGGGGCTTTGCTGAGATTTCTTGCTTTTCAATGTAAGGTGAATTCAAATCATTCTCAAACCATAGAATGTAGATGTTTGAGCCTTCTATGGCCCATTTTTCAGTATATTAGAGTAAATCTAAAATTATAGTCTAAAGATGATCTTTGTCGTGGCCCCAGGTAAATCCAGGCTTTTGACTCTGAGCAGCCACTGACTTGTGTTCAGGAAAGTTATAAGAACTTCTTAAGTACCTCATTCTTTAATAAGAAGACATTGATCCTTTTTCCTCAGCTCAACAAACTATTAAAATGCATGGCTCCAGTCCTAGTTAGAAATCCAGACAAACCACCATCTAGGCCAATAATAATCTTGAACCATAATCTTGAACCATATTTTTAATGATGCACATGTGATTCATCATTTTTTTTTCTGAAACATCGCATATTTACCACTGCCCTAAAAGCCACACTATTTTTTGGTGCAATAGTATATAACTAATGAATAAAGTGATAAGCGAGAGACCTTAAAAGTATTACACCTACTATGTAGACCTTGTTACTCACATTACTAAGCATCTTCTTTACAAGAATGCTTAACACAGGAGTCCCCAAACCCTAAGCTTCAGTCCTAGGCCTGTTAGGACCTAGGTCACACAGCAAGAGGTGAGGAAGCAAAGCTTCATCTGTATTTGCAGCCACTCCCCAGAGCTAGCATCACCACCTCAGCTCCACCTCAGATCATCAGACATTAAATTCTCATAGGAGCACTGGTCCCTGGTGTCAAAAAAGTTGAGGACCGCAGGCTTAGAGACTTTCATTTCTTGTCTTAATATCAAGAGTAGTGCCTCTTCTGAAGTGCTGGTTTGTTTCTATCTTATGGACAATACCAATTTTATAACTTTATGTTTCCTATTGATGTTGACTTCCAGGAATTTTAAAGTCAAATTTGTCATCCACAGAGTACAGAGGATTTAATGATAAACATTTGTGATCCAAATCGCCTTCTTTATTTTGTTTAATATTGCTACCCATGTTGTTTTTTTCCTGATTTTTTTTATGTATACTAAGTTACCTTATCTTGCTGTATAGTATGTTTTTTGTTTTAGAGAACCAGATAGTTTTAATAAATAAAATAAAATTACTGTAGTCTACAGACTATACATTCTGGTTTATTCACATTAGCTATAAGCCAGACAGGTGTTCAGGGAAATCAGATTGGCAAATTCTCAGATAGGCAGTTTTCTATGATTTATTTGTAAAATACTTATAATTTCTTCATGAGGTATCATGCTACCAATTCATTTGATTCTTGACCATGATAGTTTGGCTCAATAGAAGAGAGGAAGGAAGAATTGGAAATATCAAGAAGGTACAGGTTCAAAGAGCAGAGCAGGATATTCATGGGAAAGTCCAGAAGGCCTGGAGCCAAGAATATACAACAATAACAGTGTGGAGACTTCAAATAGGAAGCAGTATAGAGCAGCATCTTATTTATTACCAGCTGGTTACCCTCTGTTGCTTCAGAGAATCACTATGCATCCTTAATGAATCATAAGAAAATCACTAAGCATCCTTAAATAAATTCCTATCACTAGTCATGCTGGAGAATGCTAAATCGCGTTACCTATGTGTAAAGCTTCTTGATGGCAACTTAACACTAGCAATATGAACCACGTACCTCTGACTTTTGATTTGGGTTCATACTCAAAACCCCAGAACCGTGTTATGTGTAATCTGTCTCCCTCAAACAGCAGTTGCTTTTGTTCTACTTCATTTTAAGGTACTCTGTAGTTGGTTGGCTATGGCTGTTTCTTTGGGTTTCCCCTAAGTTTCTTCTGCCAAAACAAATTCCATTTACTCTACATACTACATGTTTTAAGTCAGAAATCATTCCAAAGAATTCACTAAACTTGGTGAAAGTCTTATTATAACATCGCAATTTACCAATTTGAAAAAAGACAAAAGTTTTGCAACAAAAGACTGGCCCAAATAAAATAGGCAAGGTTGGATATCATCTCAAAAGTCCTTATAAAAGAATGGAAAGCTCTTTATTGGACTCGTTTGGCAAAAAGACAGGTGATGGGTAGGAAAGTGTTCTGACTGAACTTCTTTACTTAGAACCAAGACGTATGGTATATTTAGCAAAGCAACAAATATTTTTAGGGTTAACCACTGTGATGTAAATATTTTTAATTTACCAATTGTTATAAAACTAATCTATGCTGTTAGAGGTCAGAATAGAACTTTCTTTGGATTGGGAATAGTGGCTGGAGCTGGGAGAGAGGCTTCTGGAGTCATGAGAATATTCTGTTTCTAAATCTGGATGCTGATTGTTATGTGCATTGAGTTTGTGAAAATTAAACTTGTTATTAACTTATTTTGGTTTTTGTACTTTTCTATATGGATGTTAAAAGGATTTTTACAAAATTACTATGGAAAGCCAGGAGAAATCAACAATCTCATGCATTTCTGGTAAAATTGTACATTGGCATTATCCTTATGGAAGCAATACAGCAATATCTATCAAAATTATAAGTGCATGTATCCTTCAATCCAATAGTTTTCCTTTTATAAATTTCTCCCACAGATAAGTTGCACACATGAAAAATGATGTAAGACTAAGAATATTCATTGTAGCATTGTTTATGACAACAAAAAGTTAGAAACATCTAAATCAATAGGACCAGTTAAAGAATGGTACATTTATATAATGAGATGCTATGCCAATATTTAAAATTTTCAAAATAAAATAAGAAACTTCCCATGTACTGATTCAAAAATATCCAAAGCCATATTTGTGTGAAAAGACAAGGTGGGGGGGGGGCGGAAAGAGAGAGAAAGTTTTTAAAGGTGAGGCATTATATTTATATTTGATGGCACAGAAGAAACTGAGTAAAGTGACCTTATTAGTAAGCTATTATTTTTGTTATTTTTAAACCATTGAGTAAATTGCCCTTACAAATATAATTTAATTTAATATAATTACAAAATTAAAAACTAGGCTCCAAATGCAATGAAATTGATATTGCAGGGCTTGTATTACCATTCAATATGGGGAAAAAATGCAAAAGAATTTAAAAACAGTTATTACTTATAGGTTATCCTTCATGAAGATAAGCCAAGAGTCAAAATTATCTGGAATCCTTCCAGTCTTTTTTCATATTACCTAGATTCTGTTTCAGAAATCTGGTCAGAGAAGAGATGGTTCCTTATTGCAAAAGGGCCTATCTTCCATGCCACAGGAATGTGCTTGAGAAGGTGACTTCTCACATCTTTCCCAAGAAGGTCCAAGAACAGACCTTGGTAAGTATAAAGCCCATTCTCCATTTAAATGGAGGAAACCAAGGACCTGATTTATATGGTAATTTTCCCAAGGTCATACACAGAAAGTATCTCATCTAGAACATGAATCCAGGTTTCCTGACTCAAAATACATCATTGTGAGTGCAGCAAGCCTAGTTCTCTTAGATGAAAACCCATTTGCCAGAGTTACAACTTCATGCACCAACATAAACCCTTTCAATACCATTCTGATTCATGATGATATATATGTAAAAACCTTAATGAAAACTATCCTACTGGGTCAGTAGTAGTCTACCAGAAGTTTAATGGATTTACACAGTATAAATTCCTGGAGGCAAAATTAAGAACTGGGAATGAGTTTCCTAGCCATCTGGTAGAGGCTTTGCATAAAACTGAAAGAAAAGAAAACGATGGGAGAAGAAAAAGAGAATAGGGTCAACCTCGGTAAGAAAGTAAATTGTACTTATTAAATAAAGATAAAATATTTTCAAAATATCTTTAAAAATTAAATTTGGGGCCCACGGTGAGAAATAGGTTTCATGTCTTATGCCAACATTGATTGCTTGTGATCATTGTTAAGGATTTTGAGGTTGCATCCTGCTTCGGGTGGCAGGAGTACCATGGTAGATTAACAATGCCTGTCATGTGCATAGTCTCAGGGTGTGGCTGAACACATTCCATATACACCAGACCCTATTCATTTCACCAATGTTTTAGCATGCATTATTTCTCAGGCACTTGATGACATAATGACATTTAAAATATATTCCATCATATATGGAAGGCAGACATGCAAACAAAAATTTCTAAGAAATTCCAATTAGACCTAAATTAGATTTTCTGTAAATTATTTATGATATCTTACTTTATCTTTGAAATCAAAAAGCACAGTCACTTTCATCATCAGTTTAATTCAATCGGACTCATATTTATTGAAGAAGAATTAGGGATCATGGTGTGCCAAGCATCCTATCTATCAGTTGTCTCAAAGTCTACGAAAAACCCCTTTCTGGAAAAAATACATTCTACTTCTTTGTATTTAATGTCTCCCCTTCCCCTGCTTTCCCCACCGTGAAACCTCAGGCTCTACATCCAGAGCAAGTTTTTATCAGAAACTTCACATTTAAGGATTGTGGCATGTGGTTCCCTAAAATAGAAAGCTTTGTGACCTTTTCAAAATCCTCCTGTTCCATATATCCTTCCCAGATACACAGCTCATTCTTTCTGTTGAAGGAACAGTGTAAAGAAATGTACCGCCAGCAAGAGGCTTTGGGAGCCCAGCAGGGTCCTGGTGGTGATGCATGCATATACATGGGATCAGGGGGAACCGGATGGACTGTCCTTCCCAGTGAGTGAAAGTCTTAAACCAAGATTAACCTTGAAGCTCAAATTAGATAAAAACAAATAGAAATTTCTCCACAGGAATAAGAGCTTAATATAAAGGAAAAGTATTTCGTAGCCCACATAACTTTAATTAAGATGAAAGGGTTTCCGAGTATCTGCTTCCTCGACAATCTTATGTTTAAAGATGTGTGTTGAGCTCAGCATGAAGGAACTAGTCTATGCAGCTCATTATTCACTTTTACAAGGGCCTACTTTGGGAGCTCTTTGTAAAGCTCTGGCATTCACTTCCAATTTTCTCTCCAAGCGTGGCTTCCTCTAGGCCTTTGTTACATTCTTGGAGAATCTGTCGACCTCTTTATTGCAACAGTGGGGCACACTTCACAACAGAGACACCCCCTTCCAGTCATGGGAAATATCACAAGAGCAAGGACACCCACCTTCCCCTGGTCGCTGCAGCTACATGAGGGCAAGTACTGTACAATTTCTCACATGTAATTCATTAAAACAATTTTTGTTGTTGTTTTTTTCTGATAGGGAAGATCTAGTAGGCAAAAGTTTACACCCAAAGAATAAATCAGGAATAAACACACTGAAAGACTAGAACCCCTTCACTGAAGTTGTTAAAAGTTGACTGGAATTTTTTCAGTTCATCTTAGTGATACAATTCTGATGTTTTTAGATAAGTATCCTTCTATTTTCTTTTGTGGAACTTTGTAAGAAAACAGACACTCAAGGCAATCTCTGGAGCATCCAGAATGGCAATAAAATGCAAAGACGTGGCATCTCCCCAGATGTGCATAGAGTTGGCACAGCTTATAGATTTTGTGATGCTGTAGCAATTATAAGCTTTGCCTCAACTTTAATTTCTAATCTGTAAAAATGAGAATTATAGCAGCACTTACTTCATAGTAGGAGAATTAAGCTAGATAATATGTAAAAATCCATAATGTCAGACTCTTAATAAGCATTTAAATAGATTCAGCCATTTCTTTATATCATTAAAGAGAATAAATATGAAAAGGCACATAAAAACATAACATATTTTCTGATGGTTTAACTTCATTTCTTCAATGTGACATCACGGGTAAATTATTTAATGTTCCAAAGCCTTGGTTTCCACATCTGTAAAATAGGATAATATTTACCTGCCTTGGGGAGGTTATCGTAAAGGTTGAGAGAGAGAATATAGGGAGAGTGCAAGCCTGGTGCAATGCCTAGCAATAATGAGATTCCAGTGAATGTAAGATATTAGTGATTAATTATCTAAAGACTGTTTAGCCCATTTTAGGTAAGTGTTGTCCTTGGGAAACCAGGATGGGAGTGATATCATTGCACTATTATTTTCATGAGTCCAATTGGAGTGATTTGCAAATATAAAGAATATTTTCAGAGTAAAAGATCAACAACTATATTTTCCAACTTATCTTTTGTGATTTTAAAAAATGGGAATCTGTAACAAAATAAAACAAGTTTGGAAGATAACACATACCAATCTCTTCCCATCTCACCTACCTCTCCATCCTTTAGAGATTCACAATGCCTGTTTTAAAAAACAAGCAAAGGTAATTCATAGTAAAGAAACACATAACCATTATTCATCTTGTGTTGTTTCAGTCTTAATTAACCATATAGAACCCATTTTTTCTACAATACCTAATTACTGATAGAGACTCTGTTGAAACATATCTCATGCATATGATATAATAGAAATAAAATGCTCTAATGCATTTGAATCAGATTATCGTTTCTGATCCTGGAGGAACAGCAGTCTCTCACATATTTTTTTGTGTGTGTGAATTAATATCCTGCAGAAGTATTATTCCAAGTATTGCTTTGCATAAAGTTAAATGACAGAAAATAGGTTGACACCAAAATATCTTGCCCACATCAGCAAATATTCAGCCCACCTAAATATTCATCAATTTAGCAAAGCCCCAAGATGGCTGAGTGATCCAATCCACAGGGCCCTCTCCCTATGTCAGGGTGGCAAACTCAAATATCTGGAGGAGCTAGGTAATATAAAGAATTAGGCTTACTGGGCAGTTTTATAGCAAACACACTGGAACAATCTATTTTCTTATTTAAAAAATTTTTTTTCTCTCATTTTCTTAAAGCACCAATTCTTCTGTTTTCCCAAAAGATTTCCCTATCTTAGGAAATATTGCACAATTACAAATAGTAAATCGCAACTGACACTTGCCCACAATGACAGAAAGACAATAAGGAAGGGTAAAAACTGTAACAAACTGGAGATACATACTCCATCAAAATGCAGGTGCAGCCACTAAGAACCAGCCATTGATGCCATATCTTTGTATTCTTAAAGGGAAACTGAAATGGTACATTTTCATCTGAAATCACCCAGCTTTTACTTATTTGCTGAAATTTTAAAAATATACACTCACAGGCACACATACACACTCACACTCACACAACACACTCACACACATTTGTGGGCCTAGCTGACTAATTTATAACTTCCCAGGGCACGGGATGACAGGAGAAGTTCTGAAGTTGCAAGGTACCAGGTACACTGGAGAAATAACACCGTTCAGGAATCCAGAGAGAGTCTTTCTATTCTGGGTCTCCTCGAATCCCAGAGTAGAGCATGTGCAGGCTTTCCAGACGGGTTCAGATCAAGAGGAAGGGACTGTGGTTCTGATTTGCGTCAGAATTATTGGCTCTTGAAACAATTAGCTTATTTATTCAATCCAATAAGTTAATTGAAGGCCCACTGCATGCTGCCGCTGTTCTTAGAAACTGGTTGAGTCAGGGAACAGAACAAACAAGTCCCTCACAAAGCTTAAGTTCTAGTGGCAGGGGGTGAAAAAAGTGACTCAATCCTCATTTGTAAGAGTCATTCATTTACGTCCCTCGGGGAGGCAGATGGGAAAACAGTAAACACGTAAATAATATATGTTCGTGGTAATATGTACTATGAAGAAAAATAAGGCAAAAACAAGGAGAGAGAGTGGTGGAAACTGGGGAGATGGGTGGAACAGAGAGAGGAAACTCTCTTCTGGGGAGGAGAAAACGACAATGCACTGAAATTTTATCAAGGTCCAGAAAATACAAAGTACCAGCTCAGCTAGGGACCAAAATATACCAAGCCCTTACTATGTGCCAAGCACTGTGCTAGCATTTTATATATGTGAACCCATTTCATCTCCACAGCCACCCTATGAGGCAGATGATCTACTTACTCTGCTTTTAACAGATGAGGAAATAGAAGCTCAGAAAGGCTGAGTTCATAAGTGATGCAGCTGGGAAAGGTGAGTCCACGCAAGCAGCCTGAACCCAGTCTTTGGTTCTGAGCTCCACTCAGTTTCCATTGCTTACTGGGGCCAGAGGAGAGGGAAAGTGGAGTTGATGAGGACTTGCTTTAGAAGAGGAAGAGGCAGCCAACAAAACCTATCCCATTATTTGACTACTTCAGCTCCATCTCTCAGTTCTCACTCAGCTCTGTCCCCACTAATACAAAAGTGAGAAAATGCACTTTGGTTTCTAAATGGAAACATAGTATTAGAAATCCAAAATACAAATGAAGAATAAAAGCATCAAACTATTTCCATTATATTTTATTTTGGACTAATTTTCCCCCAACTTATTCCATGCCCATTAAAATTCTATTCCAATTCCTTATAATGTTAATGAGTGAGTGAAGGAATCTGAACTTATCAAGAACTAAGCTTTAAAAATAATTGATGACAGGGTATAAAAATTCAAAGCATATGCATTTTGTGTTGGAGTCTAATCCTTGTTACTTCACTCCTATTTTCCAGTTTGCACACCTTTTCGATATGCCCATCACTCAGCATATAACCTGGCTCTTAATAGGTGCCCAATAAATTGGAAACTGAAGCAGTGAACCTGTTTTCTATGTACTTATTCGTTGGTACACTTCAGTGAATGCTTCAAAATTCTTAGAGAGCCTCAGACAAAAGTCGTTCTTCAAGTATGAGGTGTGTTATTTATAAATAACATCATCCAGCCTGCAGAATTGTACTGCAATCATAATAATTTTTCTGCAGAGCAAAAAGCAGAATGAACTTTTATTCACTTTGTGCAAAAACCCAAATTAACATCTTTTTGCTTTCACAATCAGTATAGAATATTTAATTTAGGCCTGGGCTGGGAATTTTTAGGATTTTTAAAATCATTTGTTGAACTAAGGGCTTCACTGCTCCTGTGAAGTCCATCATTTCCTGGTATTAGATACAGCTTTTCATTTAATTAATTTTAATACAGTAATTTATTTTTATATTTTCTCCTAATCTTGTCAACCCAATGTGGATTTTGCTTTTAATAAAGTACAGGGTAAGCTACTTAAAGTGGACTAATTGGGCAAAGCCTGACTTGTCCAACTGATCAGAACGGACATTTGGAAGAAGGTGGGGCTGGGGAGGACAGACAGCCAAAAAGAAGAAAACCCGTGCTTGGAATCCATGGGGCAGAGGCAGCAAAGTGAATAGACCCTGCCAAGCACTCAGAAGGTGTGGTTGAAACCTGCAAAGGACTCCAAAGAGAGTCAGAAAATTTATTTCCTTTATGGCTTAAGCAGAAGCTCTAGCTATAATAAAAGAGAGAGGGGAAAAAATATTCAGAGTTTTTAGAAGTGAATTATAATTTATATAGTGTCCTATATGCAATTCTTCCTACCACTCTATCCCTTAGCAAGACTGCTCACATGTGCATGTGCACAAACTTTTATCTGGGTTTTTGTACCTAGGTCTATTCTTCATGCTATAGGCAAACTATAGACTTGTTTTTAAAGAATCGTGCCTTCCATTTCAGCCTAGTATCCATCTTGTTTATATAGTCATGATCTAAGTACATACTTGACAAAGGGGTCTAACATGTAGCTCTTGCCCTATTTATTGATGTCAAAACCCAAAGAAATCTTCTAATCTTTGTTAAGCTGGGCCCAGACTAGCCACTCTGGAAATCACAAATGTTCTCCTTCAGATTGATCCTATGCTCAATTAGATTAGTAAAATGCATGGTCAAAGGCACCAATTCTAGAGCACAACTGTTTGAGTTTGAATCCTGAATCCATTATTGACTAGTTTTATGATCTTGAGATGATACAGTTTTTCCACTTACAAAATGGAAATGTAATAACATCAACTTCGTAGGGTTCTTAGAGGATTAAGTGAGTTCATATATAAAAGGTTTAGTGACTGTGTTCATTAATACTTATATTTGTCAGACTCTTCTGGCTGCAAGTGACAGAAACCCAATTTAAACTGGCTTAAGCAATAGGGGTTCATTGACCCAATGAACTTAAAATCACAAAGACACAACTGGAACCAGATGTGTTAATTATTTCTTCATATTTTGATATCTATCTTTTTCTCTGTCCCTATTTGTCTCTCTCCATTTTCCTCACTTTCCTTCTCTCTTTCCTCTGCCTTTCTCTGTTTGGCTTTTTTTAGGGCAAGTTCTCTCCCTGTACACCACCCCCCCAAACAATGATATAGGTTTCCAGCATTAACTCTAATGAAAACGAGAGATTCTCTTCTCCTATTACCCTGACAAAACTCCAGGACTATGTTTCACTGGATGGTCTTAAGTCACATGACCATCACCGGTATCTTCACTATGAGGATCATGGTACTCAACCCACACCTGCATTTGCATGTGACTGTCACACACATAAGAAAGAGATCAAGTCTTGGGTTGAGAGTAGGAGGTTGATGACTCCCTAAATGTGAGTTGTTACCAAATGAAGAGGGACAGATGCTGGTCTGGCAAACCATAACGATCTACCACACATGCTAAAATCATTTCCTTGCATGTGCCAAGTGTTTCACTCCCCTGGTTTCTGGTGTAATAAGCAGTAACAAGGGCATTCACCACGGGAGCAAGCTCTGGTTTTTCTAAGTGCTTTTTCTTATGGAATATGTGATTGACTTCTATAAATGGCTTTAATTAAAAATATACATATACTTCTCTAAAACCTAACTGCTCACACAATATCTGTCCCATCTACCCCTTTCTATTCTTAAGGTAGTTTAGCCTAAGGGCCAAGCATTGGCCATTGGTGGCTGCTGCTTTGGGGAGATAGCCACTTCTTTTCTCCTGCCACTCCTATTGGATCCACCTCACCACTAATTTTCTTCAGCTTCCTAACAATAAAGATTCTCATTGTTATCCTTCTTCACTTGCTCCAAAGCATTGCTATAGCTTATTACCCTGTGGCTTCAGATAAGTAATTCAACACATGTAACTTTAACAAATACAACTGCCTCCCAGAGAAGTCCTCCAGTTTTATTCACATATGCACTGTGTTGCTTGATAAATTCCTAGCGATTAAAGGAGAATCATATAGGTTAAGGCGAGATGGAGAAGTGATGAGAACATGACAGTGAAGGGTAGGCATAGAGTGTCAGCGAGGAGAGTACCAGACCTTAGACCATTTAGGAAGAGAAAAAGGGAACAGTATAAGGAACATGCTTCAGGGTCATTTGGAACCTAGCCATTGAGGCCATTGAGGTGAGCACCTTCAACAGCTCTATTAGCTAATCTTCTAATCTGGTGGAGGGATGGGGACTTTCCACAGCAACATCAGCCTGCATGTTGCCTTTGGGTGATTCAGCAAAAGGCCCTGAGACTTTGCCAAATCCCTCAATGACCATATGACAGACCACCACATTTTCAGTGGTTCATAACATTGTATTCCTACTAAAAGGGAAGGTTAGAGGGAACTAGTAAAGGATAAGTCCACACCTATAATATGAGTCTACACTCATCAAATTGAAGGTATGTTACACTTTTAATGTCTCAGTCGTTGATTTGAGCTCTTTTTTTTGGCGGGGCGGGGGGGGAGGTTCCTAATCTCTGAATGTTTATTGATACCCATCAAGCTTTCCTGGGTTCATCATGTGACATATATGGCTCTGATATGAGCATTTGTGTCATATACAACTCCAAGAAGAATGTGGACAACCATAGAATGCTGTCATCATCCATTCTTTCACTACCTACCACTGCGTAGGAAAAATGGACACTCTTTCACTAAGTACATAAGCATTAAAATATGGATTAAACAGCAATGAGTTAAGATCTTCTAGATATTTGTTCAGATAAAATGAAGCAAAGACTAGTACATTTATAAACAGTAAGAGAAATATTAATTTAAAAAAGATTTTTTTTGCCTATCAGTGTAATAGAAACTCTATGAAATGGGAGAATAACTCAGTTTCAAGATTTGCAACACTCCACGGGTTTCAGCCACATGTCTGAAGCTAGGTCATGACTAAGTTAGATAAATCATGACATTTATTGTCTACTAAAAATAGTAATATTTTATCCTCGTGTTTAGCATTCTTCTGTTAAATTGGCAGAACACTATGGCGGGAGCTTTGACCTGCCAGTAGGAAAGAGTTCTGCATTGGATTCTGCCATTAACATATAATTTGTGTAATGCCTTCCAGATGGTACCCTGTGTGATATTTCTTCATATAATAAATGTGTGCCTGATGTATTCCAGGCAATGTTCTAGGTCCTATGGATTCAGAGGTGAATAAGAATGAGTGGGGTGGAGGCAGAGAATATATAAAAAATAAATAGACAAGTAAGAAAATATTAGGTAAATGATAAGAATTTCGAAAACAAGGTAGCTCTCTCAGATTGTGTTGTTAGAAAGATCCTTTGAAGTATTTAATGTCTGACTGAACCACTGTGTGACAATGAGCAAAGACTATTTCAAACAAAGGGAATAGTTAGTGCAAAGGGAACAGCTAAAAAGGAGTGAGCACTTATTCATTTAGAGGTCCATTCTAGAAATACTTTTTGACACTAAGGGATCTTAGGCATTAGAATTCAACCAAACAAAGATTTCTACTTTACAGCACCTACATTCTAGAGGTGAAGTTGGACAATAAACAATAAGCATAATGAATAAGCCATATTTCCTGTTAAAGATTGATTAACAGTTATTTTTTAAAAAAAACAGCACGTGGTAGGGGAGATTGAAAGAGTAAACAACAGGAGTGCTGAGAGGGCCAGAGGCAGACTACAATATTAAGTAGAGTAGTGAAGGAGACCTTACTGAGAAGCTTTGAACAAATGATGAGAGGATAGTCACAGCTATCTAGGGGAACTGAGAAGCAGGAGAGGAACAACCATTGGAAAAAGCCCTCTATCTGGGGTCAGCCTAGCATGCTTGGGAGACCAGTGTGGCTGGAGCAGAGTAAACAAGGAGAAGGTCAGAAGGTTAATGCGAAATCAGAATATTGCAGCCAAAGTAAACATTTTAATATTACTTGGAGTAAAATTGGAGCCATTGCAAATTTTGAGCACAGGAGTGACATAATCTGACACTTTTTTAAAGAACTACTCTAGCTGCTGAATTGAAAATAGACACTAAGGGGGCAAGAAAAGAAGTAGAGAAAACAGTTGGAAGGCTGCTGCATTAATCCAGGGAGGAGATAATGGTGGCTTGGACTAGAACTTTAGTGGTGGTGGGACATAGTCTGATTCTGGATACATTTTGCAGATAGACCCAACAGGAATTCCTTTTGAGTGGAATATGAGATACACAAGAAAAAGAGGCCAAGGATTACTGGTTGAGTGAGTAGAAGAATGGACTTGCCATCGATTAAGAAGGCTGAGGATAGGACGGTTTTTTCGATGGAGGGGTCAGTCAAGAGAAGAGTCTGGCATTTTACACCATAGGTGTTAGCAATGTGGAAATATAAACAGAACCAAGGGCTAAACAATGAGGCACCCCAGAATTATGCTGGGGAAGAGAAAAATCATAAAGGAATCTGAGAAAACAATCAGTGGAGTAAAAGCAAAATCAAGAAAGTGTGGTGTCCCAGGCCAAATGGCAAAACGTGTCAGGGAAGCAGTGATCAACTGTATCAAGTACTGATTATAGGTTAAGGAAGAGGATGACTACGAATCATCCTGGGATTTAACAGTATGTTTTTGGGAATTTTGATGCAGTGGCAAAAGAGGGAATTTGATTAAATGTCATTTAAAAGAAAACAAGAATAGAATCATATAGAGCAAATATAGGCAAATTTTTAAGGAGTTTTGATGGAAAAGGGTGTAAAGTAGGAGGCAGGGCAAGTGTGATCTTGGGAGTTCTTGTTTTATTTATTTTTTGTTTTTGTTTTTGTTGTTGTTGTTGTTTTATTAACCATGGAGAAATACCAGCGTGAGTTTTCACATGGACGAGATGATCTAGCAAGGAGAAAAAAATAATAATGTAGAAGAGAGAGGGTGAGTGGTGCTAGAACAATGTACTTGAGTAGACGAGAGGGGTTGAAGCTAATGGGGTGAATGGGGTGGCTTTAGATGGGGAGATGTAACTGCAATAACAGGCAAGTAGACAAAGAACGTGGGTGCAGAGGCTGGTAAGTGTGGCATGCTTCATAGAGGTCTGTTAATATCTCTTCTTGTTTCCATTTTTCTTAGTGGGTAGAAAGCAAGCAGAGGAGAAGGGATGGGGAAGGGATGTTGGGATTTAGAAGAGAGGGAAGGTGTGACAGTGGCGACAGTGGCAGAATGTGTGGGCAGTGGGTTTCCTGTGATTGCCTGCCAGCAGGAAGGGCCCACCTGAGCCTCTTGGTTTCTTAGAAGCTAGTGTACCTGGACCATAACTCTTAATAGAGCATCATGGATGGCAGGGAATAACAGGAATTTAGACCATATAGTGACTGGTAAACCTGGGTAAAGAGTTTAGATTTTATTCCAAATGAACTCTTACAATAATTATTTAAACGTTGCAACTCTGCATTCTACTTCTGACAAAATAAGATACGAATATGTAACCTTTCACCTCTAAAATTCTTAACCCTATGTGAAAGCAAGAATTTATTATATTCATTAAATTAACAACTCAACTCTCCTGATTATTAAGTATTGGTTGAAAAGAAAATTTCTCATCCTTGAATAGATTTCAGCTTTGTTTTGTGGATTCAACTCTAAAACTTTTCACGGAAAAAGCAAATAGGAGTCAAGCATATGGTGGTTATTTCTTGAGTAGAGATGGTGATCCTAACACTGTGAACTTATTTTCAGCATTCTTTAATACTTTACAAGAATTTGAAGGTTAAAAGATTAAATGTGAACTCACTGAAATTTGATGAGGAAGTCTGAAACCAGAAATAAATATTCTTTGGGCTTCTAGATTGATATCAAGGCAGGAATTTTTCTTTTGCAGGCATTTTTTTTTTCTTCCTGTTTCTTAACATTTTCAGGTAAAACCCATTTTGTCTTCCTGAGGGTGCTGATCAGTGCATCATTTATAACAGAAAAATCACAAGCAACCTATGTATCCAAAAATCTTGGAACCATAAATAAATTATCCCTGTCAGGGGAAATATACACACATTTTAAAAATTCTCATTTTGAAGACTATTTAATAACATGGGGAATGCACATAGGGTAAATGAAGAATATACTAGAATAAGATATTTACTATACCCTCAATTTTTAAGTGATTTTTAAAAAATTTATAACCTTGTATATACATTTTTATAAAACAGTGAATCTCTCAATCTGATATGATTAAGGGCGTTTTGTTTTATCTCTCTATGAACATTTTTTTTTCTTTTTAAATTTTCTATAATGAACATGTATTTCTATGATGAAACTAAAATTAAATTTGCTAAGACACGATAATTTTTTTGTGTGTCTTGGGAGACTTGGTAATTGAAAAAGTACCGATGTTTTTCTCTCCTAATAGAGATGTTCCCCATCCTCCATCCATAGATGGCATAGAGCAGAGAAACTAAAATCCACCCATATTAGAGCACAAATCTCCCTGAGCTACTTTAGGGATAAAAAAAAAAATGTGTCCTAGGTTTAAGCATATATAAAAGTAAAATGGAAGAAAAGAACAATTGGGCTTTAGGGGCAAAATACAAAACTATATACCGGGCCTCAGATCTTATAAAATTGTAATGCTTCTCTCCTTCCTTTCCTGAGTAATTTGTTAAACAATCATTTAACAAATACTTGGTTATTTATTTAACAAACACTTATAGCGCACTTCTCTTGTGCAGAACTAAGTGCTTTAGATGTAATGCATTTCAGTCCTTATAGCATCTTTATGACATAGCTAGTATTCCTGTTTTATAGAGGATAAATTTTATAGGGACAGGGAGGTTGTGTAGTTGGCCCAAGGTCCCATGGCTAGCAATGGCAAGGCTGAGATTCAAAACCCCACAGTTGGCCTCTAGAGTTCATGTTCCTACCCAACACTAAGTTGTTAGGCATTGCACTAGGCTCTTGGTTTCACTTGCTACTAAACAGCAAAATAAATATTAAGTCCTGACTTCAGAGTTGTGTGGAAAGACAGATGACAATCCAATAATTACACAAACACAAATGCATAATGACAAAACCTAATAAATCTATGAAGAAAAAAATGTAGAAATGTATACGTATGTGTATAAAATGAGGCCCTAGAACTTGGTAAATTATAGGATACCTCTCTAGGCTCATTTCTCTTCCTCATCATGACCATTACATAGAATTGCAGTGTCACTCACTGGATACTCTGCAGAGAATGGCAAAAAAGAAAATTTCACCACCTCCATGCTTGTTATAGATCAAAGCCAGTGATATGCTCTCTGCTTTCAGGGTAAAGTGTGGATCAACCTAAACATAGGCATAGGCAGTAATTTCTCCCTTCAAAAGAGTTAAGAAGACGTTTATTTAAGCTGAATTGTGTCACTTTTTGGTTGCTCTCAGTAAGCTGCCAATATCTCCCACCAGTTATTCCGCATAAGATCTATTGCCCTCTTTAAGTGAGAAAAGATGAGATCACAGCATAGTGAATAACATATTTTGAATATTTTTACTACTTTTCATTAGTATAGGTTTAATAATTTTGATGATGTAGTCTAGAGGAATTTTTTTTTTTTTTTAATTTGCTTTCACCTTTTAGCAGAGAAAAGAAAGATGTCTACTTGAAAGCCAGGCTTTTGTGTGGGTGGGACAATGTGAACTGTATAATTCAAAATATTTTTTAATTTCTATCAGTATATGAGTTTCTAGTCTGGACACACTGATATATGTCCAGATATATAAAATCTCCTTTGAGGTATTAGAATCAACTTCAGTTTCTGGAATAAAGTTCCCAAGGTTTTAGAGAAATCACAGGTCAAGAGTACAGTGTCTTCTCAGGTGGAGGGGTACCAAATTAACATATCATAAAGGGGCACAATTTAATCCCAATACAACAGAGCATCAAACTAAAGATATTATGGTGAGCAGATCCCACATTTTGTGAAAAGTTATGAACTGGTTCAGGCACTACACTTGTTTTCTGAACATCTCAAAATGGGCAGCCGAGTTTATTCCTGAACTCATAGATTGTATGCTCACATGCCAGTGAGAGTATCACTCATCTCAACTTGCTACTCTGTCACATGTATAAATTTTTTCATCAATAGGACAGGGGAACTTTATAGTGCCACTACACACTCTCAACAAATGCTCTTAACTGTCACCCTAACCTACTCTGTGTGTCAATTACAATAAGGCCCTGATCTCTTGGTCACAGTTAACTGGACAATGGACTGTAAGGAGTGGGAATTTGTACCAAATTTGCCTCTCATTGGATTGCTTTCTTAGGAATTTGGAATTGGGAAAAAGAGAAACTTCATTTCTCCATGAGAAAATAAGTTCATCTGTGGACATCAGGAGTGTGGAGGGCCATTTTTTGTCTGCATTGTATAGCACACAAGGGCTGTTCTACCAGAAGGGAGAAATTGAAGGTAGACTGAGACAGCCAATCAGCTATGAGAGTGGAAGAGAGTCCTCCATGGGTTCCAAGTTGCCTTTGGGATCCTGCTTCCAAGCCCAACAGTTGTCATGCCCGGAATCCACGTGATAGCTCTATATTGCTATTATCCATTGTCCTTCTTTTCCTTCATTTGATTGGTTGATTGGTTGGTTTTGTAAACCAAGCTCAATTGCTGTTACCTGGAACTAAAGAGTTCTTTAATACAGTGGCTTTAATTGTTCAAAGAGTACTTACCATACTCACATACTCACATCTCTTTAGATTAGTTACATCAGGCATCTTCCCATGTGCCTACTAATAGACGTGCACATGGATCACTGTTTCATATTAAAGTAACAAAGACATTGAGCTAGAAAAAGAAAAAATGCAAAGAAGTTTTAGTTTGAGAAAAAAGTATCAGCATTTCTAGAATAGCTCTGACCCAACTCAGCCAGAGTAGATTCAACCGAGAGATATAAACACAGAATCACACCCAGACTGCTATAATTAACTAAACTAGATTTTAGAGGAAATTCTTTGTGAAAAGCAAAGCATCTAGAGCAGTTCAGTCATTTTAAGCACTTAGGAAAACAATTATCAATTATGTGGTTTTGCAGAATAAAATTTTTTTTCAAAACAAACCCATCAAAGTAAAATAAAACTTAAGAACTCCTTTTTATGAGTACAGAGATCATGGGGGTTCAATCGTATTAGATGTTCCTACAGACTGAAGCTCCACCCAACATGTCTTAAATAATAAAATTCAGTATAGCTTTTGTCATTATGTTTTTGTCTTAATACTCTCGTGTGTTAATAGTCATCCCTTTATTCATATTTTATCTTCCTACTTTATTTCTGATTGTACTATATATACCTAGGGATGTGAGTCCCTTTAAAGGATTTAATATAGAGGAAATGAGCTTATTAGTTTGGATTTGTTTTATTAGCATTCTACAGTTTGATTAGAATGAGAAAGTCAAGAGTGTTATTTGCGAAGCAGAGTAAAAACAACAATAAATGAAATAAACCGAACCTCAATGCATTATTGATAAAATGCAAAGACCTTTTTTCACAGCATTATTTAAGTACAAAGGTCCTTGTGTGAGACAATAAAGGGGAACAAAGACATTTTTTTCCCCAGACTGTTTTTAGTTTTTCTGCAGAACCTTTAGTTAAATGAAGGGCATACATTTTTGTTAAAAGGAATTTAGAGAGGAAGATACTAAAATAACCACAGAACTATATTGAAATATTTACCATTTGTTGATTTGGGACATACAGTGAATGACAGATTCAGCATAATATTTGCAGAGGGAAAAGGAGAATTTTCCATGAGCATCTAGAATGTTGTTTCGCTTGGTTTATGCAGAAAAGACATCTGAGAAAAATGAAAATTAATCTTGGAGGGAGGAAGAATCTTTCTGAGAATAACCATATAATGTCAATGAAACTTTTTCAAGTGATTAGCAATAAAGAAAAAGATAATTAATGCTTTTTTTTTCAAGCCTAACTTTTGCAAAAATTAGTTGAGCTCTTTTGTAGAATGATTAATGACAAAATAGGTGTGGTCCTGGGTAAGTCATTAAAATTCATTTTCTCTTGGTGTGTATGCTTATTTATGTTTCTTTTCCTCTCTTATCTTCTGCCCTCCATGGTTTGATAAGTTCAGTAACTGATTATAGATTTGGAGTTGTTTCCTGTAAAAGCCATTTGCATAAAGGAATATGATTGGCTAAAATTGTTGAAATGCCAAAGAACAATAAGTGAAAAAAAAATTCTCCATTCTTTTTCTTTCTCCTTCTTTCCTTTCTTTTTTTTAAAAAAAAAAAATCAGAGTTTTGAGAATTGTAGCAAATGAAACTAGGAATCAATTCATTGTTTGAATGGCAAATGTAATAAGAGAGATAGTCGACCAATACAGGAGCTGATCTATTTTCTTGATAAGAGCTCTCTCATATGAGATAACTATCTTAAGAATGAAGGAAAGTGAAATAATACCCAAAGTGCCTTAAAAGTATGTTTATTTGATATAAGGAATTTAGATAATATGGTGTTCAGAAATATTCATTCTAAGGAGATAGGACTAGGCACTCTGGACATGAAAATATATTTATTTATTTATAACTTTTTAGTGGTGTTGTAGAATAACAAAAGGTATTTATTGTAATCAAACAGCCCTAAGTGTGAATGGTGGCCCTGCCACTCAACAGCTGATTAATTATGGACAGTTGAGTCTCAGTTTTTTCATCTGCATAATGAATATTAAAATATTTTTTGTGAAGTAAAAATGTAACTACTCTAGTACCCTGCCTGGCATAAATATTCTCTCTGAAAGGAATTGGTATTAATTCTAAACTTTCTATGACAAGAGCCTTTTTATCTATGCCAGAATTGCAGTTTTTATCACTATGTCATTCCAAAATATCTTGGCTTCATTCTTGTGGATAATGTAGAATTGAATTTTACATTTCAGGCAATTTCAGTAAGTAAAGTTATCTTTTATCACATCCTAGTCTCAATTTACCTATCTCATCCTCCTCCTTCACTACGTAGACTCTACGTCCAAAACTCTTGGCCACTGAATTGCCAAAGCCATACTGAGAAAAAAGAATGAGGCTGGAGGCATCACTCTGCCCTACTTCAAACTATACTACAAAGCAACAGTAATCAAAACAACATGGTAATGGCAGCAAAACAGACACACAGACCAGTGGAACAGAATTGAGAGTCTAGAAGTAAATTATTTTCAACAAAGAAGCCAAAAACATACAATAGAGAAAGGAAAGCCTCTTCAATAAATGCTGCTGGGAAAACTGGAAGGCCACCTGCAAAAGAATGGAACTGGACTGTCGTCTATCACTACACCAGAATTAACTCAAAATGAATTAAGGACCTGAATATAAGACCGGAATCAATAAAATACATAAAGAAAACAGGACTAAACTCAAGGACCTTGGTCTTAAAGAGGATTTTATGAATTTGACCTCAAAGACAAGGAGAAAGTAAAAGCTAAATGAATTGGACTACATCAAACTAAAAAGCTTCTGCTCAGCAAAAGAAATCAACAACAAGTAAAGAAACAACCATCCGAATGGGAGAATATTTTGCAAGCAAGGCCTTCAATAAAGGCCTAATATTCAAAATATACGAAGAACTCATATGACTCAATAACAACAACAACAAAAAGCGATCCAGTCAAAAATGGGCAGAGGACCTGAATAGACACTTCTCCCTAAAGGATATACTAATAGCCAACAAATATTTGAAAAGATGCTCAACATAACTAGCTATTAGGAAAATGCAAATCAAAACACAATGAGACCATCTCACACCTGTTACAATAGCTATATCAACAGGACAAGCAATAACAAGTATTGGAGAAGACACTGCTCATGGGACTGAAAATTGGTATAGCCAATATGGAAAACAGTATGGAGGTTCCTTGAAAAACTAAAAATTGATCTACCATATGATCCAGCAATCCTTCTACTGGGTGTTTACCCCAAAGACTTGAAAACCCATATCCAAAAAGATATTTGCACACTGATGTTCATAGCAGCGTTATTCACAGTGGACAGGACATGGAAACAACTGAAGTGTCCTATGATAGGACACTTAGATGATTGGCTAAAGAAGCTGTGGTACATATATACAATGGAATATTACTCAGCCATAAAAGAGATGAAATACTGCCATTTGTGATAACATGGATGGACCTCGAGATAAACATGCTAAGCAAAATAAGGCAGACTGAAAAAGTACAAAATCACTTAATATCATTTATATGTGGGATATAAACCTAAAAGCAGCAAATAAACAGGACAAACAGAGATTCCTCCCGAGTAACAATGCTTCTGGGTCTTGCATTTATCATTCCCAAGCAGATATTTTACACCATTACCACATATATGTGTCCATAAATTTAACATATGGTTCTTAGGTTTTTACATTTTATATAATTAGTATTTACTTCATATAATATTATACAAATTATTTTTATTTAATGTTTTAAGATTTATCTATATTGACACATATTATTTCATTTTTACCACTACATAATATTTTATTACATGACTATGTATTAAGAAACTTTAAACAAATAAGTTTGTTATTTTCCAAGTGCACCTCTGATTCTATCTGCAACTTGGCTTTAATTTTAAGTGCTATTTTATTTTATACAACACCTTGTCAAAAAGTTTTATGTGGTCCATAGGCCATTTTTTTAATTGTTTGGATTTAGTGCATAGGACTAATTATTTTAGTCTCATCTGAAATGTGATGTATCTCCCAAATACAACTGCATTGGGTGTGTCCTATCATAACACAAAGTAGAATTATACAATCTGAGTGTTCACTTTGTTTTATGTTGGGTCATGGTAGGCCATAATTAGTGAAGCAAGAACAAAAGGCAGCAGTATTGAACTAAATGAGCTAATGGGTGAAAATCATCCTTTGTGCTTCTCCAATACATCTCTGCTCTTTCATACTTACAGATAACAAGAAAGCTGCAATCAACAAAGGAAGTATTCCTGATATCTCAAGACTTAACATTTGTTGAGAGGGACTATGTCTCAGCCACTGATATAACAGATACAGCCCCAGGACTGATTTATGCAAACACATTCCTCTATGGTTTTTATATATATATAAATGAATATATATATATATATCATTTGTGTGTGTGTGTGTGTGTGTGTGTGTGTATACACACAATCCCTTTACATTAATATGCTAGGGCTCAGAATATGATTCATTATAAATGAAAGTCATCACTGTTTTGTGTCCCACAGTTTAGTTAACCAGTAATATTACCTTAAAAAGAACATCTCTTTAAAAAAAATGATTTAATGTATACTAAGATTAAAAGGTGAATATAGACCCTTTTTTCCCCCATTCAAATTTTATCAATATTATCCTCAAGGTTCATATACTTATTCATGCATTCAATCACACATTTAACAAAAACATCTGAGTGCCTACTATGTGCCAAATATCATGTTTGTGCACAAAACAAACATGACATGAACCTGTTTTCATGAAATTTTAATCTAATTTTTAAAACGGTTGCAGAGTTTGTATGGAAAGAGACTGTCTAGAGCTATGCTGTCTAATGTAGAAACATGTGACAGTTTAAATTAAAACTAATTAAAATTAAATTTAAATTTTCAGTTATCCAGTGCACTAGCATTTTAAGTGCTCAAAGAGCTCACGTGTCTGGTGGCTACCATATAGGACAATATGGGTGTAGAACATTTCCATCACCATGAAGGTTCTTTTGGAAAAGCACTGTTCTAGAGTTTGAGATGCAGAATTAACCAAGCAGATGGGTGACCAAGGTCAATCCTGGAGGCCTTTCCATAAAACTACTCAAACATGCAAAAAAACAAGAGTAGAGGAAAAACTAATTTGTGCTGAGGTAAAAGATAAAGGCTTGACTGGAACTAAAGAGAGCCATTAAAGTCTTCCTCAGCCATTGAATGCGAGGCGTTCAGTGCTATTCGGCAGCAGATGAAGGAGTTCCGGGAAATTTCCAAAAAGGAAGGATTTGGCCGGGAACATCTCCAACAGAGAAAAGTTCAATAATTGTGTGAAATCACTTGGTGCTGACTTGGCCAAATTTCTGTGGTAATTTTGATCCTCACAAAATGTCAGTTATTTCACACACACACAAATATTTGTAATGCATAATTTCAGCTACTCTGAACAATTTGCCAGCATTTCCATATTTTACCTTTGAATTTTATAAAATTTCAAGATATTTTATGGTTACCTTCAACAGAACTTTTAGGGGTTTTTTTTTTTCTGTTTCTTTTTAAAAATCACAAGCTCTCATGAACTTGTAGTATTCTATTCATTTCTCAAAACTGAGATACCAAATCCCTTAATTTTCCTATCCAACAAATATTTGGCCCAAATGTAATTATATTATTAATAAAATAATAATGTCCTATTTGTGTTCGCATTTAAGAAGAGTCGGAATGTTATTGGGAAAAAGTAGATGATTGGGAAGCAAAATAAACTTTAAAATGAATTGGCAGAAAGAGTCAAAATAAAGTTCTAAAACACAATAATTCTTTCCAACTTTAGTAATATAAGTTTTTTAGTTTGACAAATTTGGTCATTATAGGCAACAAATAATAAATGTGACTATTTTCCAAAAAATGGTACCCAATATTCTCAATATTTAGGATACATCATACACATAAAAACAACATCCCTGAACATCTATAACTATGGTCACTCAACAGAACTTTAGTAAACATGTTTTTGCCCTAAAAGATCTAAAATTAGAGAAATCTGTTGAATTAAAAATCAGTTATAAAATATATAAATGTCATATCACTATGTTGTACACCTGAAACTAATATAGTATTGTATGTCATCAATACTGTAATTAAAAAAAAAATCAACTCCATCTTTCCTTCATCAAAAGTACCCAATCAAAAAGTGAAAACAAAATGAGCAAATCTATCACTCATCCATCCATCTGGACCATGATAAGTTAATACGAGGAGGTGTGAGACTTAGAAGTAAACTTAAAGATATACTTAATGTTAGGAACAGAAATAGAAATTTAACTTAAGTTTACTGATTCAAGATCCTAGTTACTTGCCTCATTCACCAGAATATATGAATTTGTCAAAGAAATAATTCAATCAGGATTTTATTTAAAAATGCGGACCTTGCAATAGTAATTGGAGATAAACAATAATATAGAAATAAGTAAATGGCTCAGTTATTTTTTTTTACTTCTCCTAAAATAGAGTAAGGGGCTTAGTTTACACCAAAAAGGTAATTTTAACTATAAAAATATATAACTACATATATTTAGTTATATAAAGAATATTTATATATTCATAGTTATGAATGATAAAAAATATTCTAACTCATGATGACCATTTGTTGAAATTTCAAAACAGAGTTCAGAGGGAGCAATTCAGTACAAATTGAGTTGTAATGTGTACCCATTTTCATGATACATTTGGAGTTTCCCCCAAAAGAAAATAAGTCTCTTTGGCTTTGTTGATCCACATTCTCATTTGAATACATGAGGCAACCCATTAAATATTGCCAGTGTGAACTAATAAATTCTGACTTGTACAATGTTTTTTAAAAGAAATAGTGTTTACTCTAGATGCTTACTCTAAAGGCTTACACTATAAGTGGAGGTAAACTAATATATCTACTAGAGTTTTTGGAAATCTGATTTTTTTAGAATGTTTTAGTTCACTAGTGGTTATTCCCATTGTGTCTGACAATGAGAGTCCTGACTTATAATGTCCAGTTACAGGTGTCTTTGTATAGAAATTCTGAGAGCCAAGAACTGGAGAAACAAATGAACAAGAAGCCTTGCTTTTGGCATCAAGGAACACCTGGTTGTGGCTTTCTACACAAAAACCTGTGCACAGATGCATCTATTTGTCACAGGGAAAGAGATTTTACCTTCATTTCATCTAATAATCTACAGGTAAATAATCATGTTTACCTGAGCTGGATTGTTTGATTTGAAAACATGTTCTTTCCACTCTTGACTATTTATAAGGTGATTTTTTTGCTTTTCCATCTCTAGATCCATTGTTTTCAGGGACCACACCTGTAAAATAAATAAAACACAAGGATGATTTGAAATTAGGTTACTGAATTGTCAACATTAAAATATGCTTTTTGACATTAAAATATATGGTCTTAAAGAGGGATCAGCAAACTACTTCTGTAAAGGATAAGATAGTTAATAATTTAGGCTGGCAGGACATATGGTCTCTGTCACAACTATTCAGCTCTGCCACTCTAACACAAAAGCAGCTGTAGACATATATAAATAAATGAACATGGTAGTTTTGAATAAAGTTTATGTATGGACACAAACTTGGATTTCATACAGTTTTCCATGTCATGAAGTATTATTCTTCCTCTAATTTTTTTCAACCATTTATTATGTAAAAACCATTCTTAGCTTGCATGCTGTCCAATAACACAGGAGGCTATGGTTTGCCCACTCATATTTTAAAGGTTTTCCTGTTTGGTTAAGTATCTTTCTTGAAATTTCCTTTACCATATTATTAATTACTCTGGCAAATATTTTTAAGCAGGAAAAAAATCCTTCCACTTAATTATCTGAATTGTTTCAAGTTGAGTAGAGAAATCAGACAGGAACATCTTACTATAGTGTGGTATATCCAGGAGGTTATGGGTGCTACCTGTATTACAGAAACTCTCCTCGTTGATCCTCTTCTCCTGGAAAACACATTTGTAAACCTCCTTTGTAATTAGTTTAGAAATGCTAGACTAGCTTTGGCCAGTAAAATGTGGTCAGGAATTATGTGTAATACTTCTATCTCCTGTGAGATTCTTAGCATTTTCTCTCTTCACTTGTCAACTGATTAGATGCAAGTTTCCAGTAGAGGACTCAAAGTGCTTGGACAATGACAGAGCCAACAGGTGGAATAAGCATGAATCAATCATTGAACCATCTCTGGAAAGACTGCCTGCTTAATACCCAATTGGGCTATGACATGAGCAAGAGATAAACATTTATATTGTTTAGCCACCGAAATGTGAAGATTTGTTACCTCAGCAGAGCCTACCCTAGCCTCACTAATGTAGTCTGTTTTGTCAACCTGAGAGCTTAGTAGAGTGTATAGTAGGTGTTAAATAGGCATTTGTTGATTTCTGATTGCTGATAGTAACCATCTTATAATTTTATAATTTCACATTGTATATTATTAACATAGTACTTTATTAAAATAAAATATGTATGTGGTATGTGACTAGGCTCCACTAATGATATACATTAATTCAGAAAGAAGATAAAATAGAAACCCTGCTCCAGTATGATTAGTGAATCCACATTTGAGTATTCAGGCCAGGGAAGAATATGAAAAGCATGTGTCACCAAAACTCATTTTGTTCAGGAAACAATGTGACAGTGAGAATACTAGGATGAATTAACCATTTATCATCATTAAGAGTGGGTAAGGCAGATAAACAAGGATTCTAGCTATACCAAAGGCACATACCTAAAGTACAGGATGAAGAGTAAATTACTCTTCTTAATGACTCCAAAGAGTAGCATTTGAGTTGAGTCTTAAAACAAGGGTGACTGTCACTTGACAGACAAAGAGAAAGCGAGTTGTTTCAATGTACCTGGGTGAAAGAATATGGGGTGGGGTATATAACAGGGCTCATAGACAATAAATAGATACAGGCAGGAGATGAGTGGAATTATTAATAATTTTGGAAGGGAGGAAATAATTTGGACATTTGCATTTTTTTAAAAAATGTACAAGAAATTTTCAGTAAGCTGAAAACGCTACAGAGACAACACAATACAATAACTGTATTGTATATTATGTCATATTATATATTATTAAAGCATTTTGTTGTGATATATGACCGCAAGCAGGAATAAAAATGGAAATGTATTTTAGATGGTGATCATAGAAGACCCTTATGAGGAGGTGAGTTTGAGACAAAACATAAAAGATGAGAAGCTGGTCCAATAAGTCAGGAAGAGGGATGGGTACAAAGGCCCTAAACCAGTATGTAGTTGAACATATTTGAGAGTAGAAAGATGGCCAGTGGGCCTGGACCCCATAAGAGAAGAGGGGAGTGGTAAGGCATGTGGTCAGAAAGTTCAATTTGGCCCATTAATATAGTGTTTTACATCATGGTAAGAATATAGTTGGGTTTTGTTTGTTCGTTTGTTTGTTTGTTTGTTTTTGTCTAAGTGCATTAGGAAGACTTTTGAGGATTTTTTTTACTATAACTGCAGCAATTGTGTGGAAAGGAGATTATAACTAAGTTAGAGTTTCTAGCAGAGAAGTTGTTGGAGAAACTCTTAAAAATTCCGACTAGAGATGAGAGTATTTGCAGAGTTGTTGGAAAGAACTAGATTTCACTTGGGTGTATGTGGAGGAAAAGCTGAGAGTACTTGTTAGTGGTTGTATGTGACACGAGACAAAGAAAGGAATTAAGAATCACCCTAGATTTTCACTCATCAAGTTGGGAAAAGGTAGCACTTCCTGAAGTGGGAATGACCAAGGGAGGAAAATTCACAAAGAAAAAAGAACCCTGATTACCAATGCTAAAATTGAGATTCCTATTAAATGTCCAATAGGGGATATGTAGTAGACAACTGAGTATCACAGTTCAGAGTTTAGAGGAAAAGTCAGAGCTAGATATATAAATTTGAGAATCATTAAACATGTCAATTATCATTAATGACTTAGAACTTTACAAAATCATCTAAGGAGTATAGATAGAGTTGAAGCCTAGGAATTAACCATGGAATATTTCAACAATTACGGGTTAAATAAAATGATGAGAATGATCAAATAAAAGAGCCTTAAAAAAAAGTCAGTACAATATACAGAAAACCAAATGAATGTTGCTCAAAAAAAAAAATTAGAGAGAGCTTCCAGAAGGAAAGAAGAAACCACCCTTTCAAAGACTGACTGAGAATCAAGTAAAAAAGAAAAAGAAGTGGGAGGAGAAAAATAGGGTATATGATAGAGGCTCCGTTCATCCCTCTGGCGACCAAATCAAAGTTGTGATGGAAACAAGGAGCAAGTAGCAAGAAAAAATTGCCTGGGCTCTAGATGATCAAGCCATACAACTGGGGAGAAATCCAAGAAATCACCCTGCAACGGCAGAAGGTAGGGTGGGGCAAGGACATGGGGCTGCCTGGTTTCCAGCGGCTGAGTGAGACGGAGGCTGCAACAGTGGCAGCAGCAGAAGCATCTTAAAGGGGCCACATCCGTGAGCAGATTTTCCCAGTGATGGACTGAGCACCAGTGATGGTTAGGCTGCATGTGGGAGCACCAAGGACTTTCAGGGAGACATTGTCAGAGTGAGGGTTGAGGCAAGATACGCTCTGTACAGAAGAGTCAGCGGTATCCATTGTTCCCTGTTGAACCCTCCCCACTCCTAGCACGCAGACACAGAGCCACCATAGCTGAACCGTAATCAAAATGGATAACAGAGATCATTCCACCAGAGGATTCTCTGAAACTCTGCCTCCTCCAACTTATGGCACCGCCCAAGCCACAACCAGGTGTATCCTCAGCAAATCAAGTGCTTCTTGCTGAGAATTGCCTAGACTCACACTGGAGCCAGCAGGTCTCAGTTTCTGGTGTGGCCTTTTGAGGCAACTATAAGCACAGCATCTGTGGATTGTTGCTGAATCTTAACAGGTGGCTCCAAGGGGCAGAGGCTTGGGCTAAATTTGACCTGCAGCTGAACCCCTCTTAGGACTGTGCCACTGGACACCTTTCACAAATCCACACTAATAGAGTGGGAGACTTAGGAGCTTTGCTTAGTACATAGAAACAGACATGGAAAGGCAGTGAAAATGAGGAAGACAAGAAGCAGAAACATATGAAAGAACAGAATAGAGAGCAGTTAATGGAGTCAAGTAATCTAACAGATGCAGAGTTCAAAACACTGGTTATAAAGATGCTCAAAAACTTTTAGGAAGTGTAAATAAATTCAGTGAGAACTTCAACAAAGATAAAAACATAAAAATAGAAATAAAATTATAAAAGGGAACCAGTCTGAAATGAAGAACACATTATCTGAATGAGAAGTGTATTAAATGGAATAAACAAAGGAATAAACAAAGTGAATAAAGAAAAGGATCAAATGCATATCTAGAGGATGGGAAAGCCAAGGCACTCAATCACAATGGCAAGAAAAAAGATGTCAAGACTGTAAATAATTTAAGGAGCATATGAGACACTATTAAGGGTCCAAATATCCATCTGGTAGGTGTACCTGAAGAAAATTAAGATGTTGAACAGCTATTTGAAGAAATAATGATGGAAAACTTCCCTAACCTGGTGAAGGAAATAGACATAAAATCCCAGGAAGCTCAGAGAATCCCAAAACCAGAGATAAAGAGGCCCACACCAAGACACATGATAATTAAAATGCCAAAGTTAAATACAAGGAAAGAATATTAAAAGCAGCAAGAGAAAACAGATAGTTACCTACAAGGGAATACCCATAAGACTGGCAGCTGATTTCTCAAAAGAAACTATGCAGGACAGAAGGGATTGGCAAAAAATATATATACAATAGAATGAAGACCCAGAATCTACAACCAAGAATACTTTATCCAGCAAAGCTATCATTTAGAGTTGAAAGATGAAGAAACTTCCCAGACAAAAATAAGGTAAAGGAATTTATCACCACCAAGCCAGTATTACAGGAAATGTTGGAGGACTCCTTTAAGAAGAAAAAACATGTATTAAAAAGGGAATAAAGAATGGTGACAACTACATTCCTATCAATAAGTACCTCAAATGGAAATGAATTAAGTGCTCCAACCAAAACACAGAGTGACTGAATGGATAAGAAAAAGACCCTTACATATGATGCCTACAAGAGACTCACTTCAGATTAAAAGACACACACAGACTAAAAGGAAGAAGATGGAAAAAGATTTTACTTTGATAGACCTAGAAAGTATTTAAGTCAGATGGAGAATGGTAAACACTATATGATTTCACTTATATGCGGAATCAAAGGAATCAAAAGAACAAACTAATAAAAAAATAGACTCACAAATAAAGTGGACAATTTGGTGATGGATAGAGAGAAGGGAGTTTGGGGGACTGGAGAATGGGATGAAAGGTTAAAGAAGTACAAATTAGCAGCTGATTGATGATCATGGGCACGGGGAGCATGGCATAGGGAACGCAGTTAGCATTAATATGTTGGCTAGATGGAGGGTTAGGGGAGGAAGAGAGCAATTGTGGGGATCATTTTATGAACAATATAGATGTCAAACCAATGTACTGTATACTGAAACTAATTAAAATAAATATTTTTTTTAAAAAGAGAAGAGAAAACTGACCATTGAATTTATCCATGTGAAGGACATAGTCATCTTGGCAATGGCCCAATGTGAATGAATACTTTTCAAAAAGGAAAAAAATGGGACAAAAGAAAAGATGACTATAAATAACTCCCAAGAAGTTTTCATTTGAAGGGAGTAGATAAATAGGGTCATAGACAGAAGAGAATGTGGGGAAAGGGATGTGGATTAAGAATAAGTTTGACATTAGAATGTTTGTTAATGGGAATAAACCAAAGGAAAGAAAGAAAGCCTAATTGCAGGGCAAGCATCACTGAGAGGACAAGAGAATATGGGATCAAGGGAACAAGTGGGTTCGGCCTTAGCTTTGGCTCTGTGCCTTACAGAAACTTCATTTAAAATATTGATAAAGAGGTAAAAACTTTAAGTTATAAGATGAATAAGATCTGAGGATATAATATATAACATGGTGACTATAGTTGATAACATCATGTTGCATAGTTGAAATTTGCTGAGTAGAACTCAAATGTTCTCACCAAAGATGGGAAAAAAGGTAAATAACTTAGGTGATGGATGTGTCAATAACTCAATAGAATGGAATCTTTTCACAATATACACATGTACACTTTAAATAACTTATAATGTATTTGTTAATCATACCTCAGAAAAGCTGGGGCAAAAAGAGAAGGCTAAGAGTGGGATTACAGATACCAAGTAGCTTGATTTAACTAGATAACCTCTGTTTTTATCTGTTTTATGTAGTTTTAAGATTTGGAGGAGAAAACTGGAGAAGTTAACTTCCCTAATAGGGAAGTCAACACTTGAAAACTATTTTATTAAGTAGTAACAATTTTGAGAAAATTCTTCCTTTCTTGGAATAAAAATTCACTTTTAACTTGCCAGTAACCTAAATTTGAACACAGACACCTTCAAGTGTGGTACAGTTAGCAAGAGATTTTTTATATCCTTCAATGTGGACAGTAGTTCTATTACTTCTGCCTAAGAATGCTTTAAATACGAGCAAATTGACAACCAACATATTTATTATGAGCTAGAGAAAAATCCCATTAGCTATAGAAATTTATATCTATTAATTTTTAGCTTTGAAACCTATTTTATCCTCATGATTTTCTCTATTAGACATATAGAATATTGCCTCTTTCATCCAAAATAGACTATCCTTTCAATTTTGTGTCATCCACAAATTGGATGAGATACCTCATGTCTTCCCAGTCAGTGATTACCAATTAATTAAGTCTCAGGAGAGAAAATGTTTGACCCATATTTTCTCTTACTACATACATTTTTTATTGAACAACCAATTTGAAATTTTACTAAGCTTAACATCTCTGTTACTCTAGACTTTCTCAAGCCTATTTGTTATTTCCTTTCTGAATATCAGGATAAGTCTGTCTCCCTCCTGTGTCTAAGTACTGCTCTGCTCTTCCATGTTTCTAAAATATTTTATTTCCTTTTATTTACTGAACACACAAAATTTCAAAAAATATTGACACCAAGACAAGATTCCTCTATGCAACATTGATGTCTTTATACATATATACCTGCTCCTTTTTCTGTTTGTTAATGTTTATGGAATAAATCCACTTCTGCAAAGACTCTCATTATTCTTCAAGAATACTCCTGGAGACTACATCTAAAGGATCACATTTATACTTCCTATGCAATATAGTATTGGGTATATTGAAATCAAGTTTGAATATCTCAATATTCTCCTCTCTCACCATTATTAATTTTAAAATATGTTGGGCTTCTCCTTCCAATGGCCCAGCACAGCCTCCTATTCTTCAGTGAAGTGAGATTTAATTGTTATTCCATTGCATCTCTATACCCAAGCAATGAAGATTCAGTTCACTTTCTTCTTTCACAGGAACATAAAGTCAATGCCATATATGTTAGGGTTTTGATTCTGTAGTACTTATTTCCATGACTAATTTCTGTATTGGTCATAATAGTCCAGATTGTATTATGGCAACAACAACAACAACAACAAAAAAAAAAACTTTAAAATTTCAGTGGCTTAACAGAGCAAAAATTTGCCACTTGCTTAAGCAAAGTCTTCTGTGGTGGTGAGGAGTAGCCTTCTAGGGCATCTGTTTCCCATACAGTGATTCATGCAGTCAGCAGTTTCTATCTCATGACATCATCATATCAATATATGAAACCAATGTCACCTCAGAGGGCAAGTAGCTGGAAAGTCCAACATAACTCTTAAAAACTCAGGCTGCAAATAACATACATCTCAAATTGCCATAGCATGTTGGCCGGAACAACTCATATGGCCCCACAACTGCAAGAGTGCTCGGAAATGTGGGAAAACATGAATATTTGTGGAGGAGTAAATTTTCTTGCCAACCTTTTATTTGTCAGGGCTCTGTCAGGAAACCAGAAACCACTCCAGGTATTTCAAGTAGAAAGGGATTTAATATAGGACATTAAAAGACATATGTAACCATTCAAAGGACTAGGGAAGTGAAGGTTAGGCAAGATACCACTAGAATTCAAGAAATCATAAATTAAGGCAGGGATTGTAGAAAACCATCACTGATGATTTCCCCTGCTATAGGACTCAGCGAGGCTGCTGCCGAAACCTCATATCTTCTATCTGCTAATGCTAACATGATTGACCACAGCTTCTGATGGAGATTAAAGCTTTTCTTTTACCTTTCAAATCTTATATGGAAACTGAAAGTGTTCAATACACTAGCCACTAGCCTTGATTGGCTATGAACACTTGAAATATGACTAGTCCAAATTGAAGTGTGCTGTAAGTGTGAGATACACACCAGAATTTAAAAATCAGTATGAAAGAAGAATGTAAAATATGCATTACTAATCATGTTTTGATTACATATTAAAATAATAATTTTAATGAATTAAAAATATATCGTTAAAGTTCATTTTGTCTGTTGTCAAATTTTCCCCAGGTAATTCTACCATTTTAACATTCACACCAGCAATGTATGAGTGATTAATTTTTTCACATTCTCACCAGCATTCATATTGTCACTAGATTTTACTTTAGCCATTCTGATAGGTGTATAGTAATATTTCATTGCAGTTTTAATTTTCTAGTGTTGGCCATTTTTCAAGGGCTTACATGTTATCTGTATTTTCTCTTGGGTGAAACATCTCTTCTTATCTTTTGAGTATTTTCTAATTGAATCGTTCATTTTTTTACTGTTGAGTTTTAACAAGTTCTTTATATATATATATTAAATGCCAGTCCTTTGTCAGTCATGTGTATCGCAAATATTTTCTCTCAGTCTACAGCATATCTTTTCATTATACTAACAAGATCTTTCCCTGAGCAAACACTTTTCATTTTGATGAAGTCCAATTATCAATTTTTCTTTTTATGAATCATGCTTTTGATGTCAAATGTAATAAAGTTTTTTGTTGTCCTAGATCTTGAAGATTTTCTCCTATGTTCATTTCTAAAAGTTGTATAGTTTTGCACTTATAGTCTGAACTCCATTTTAAGCTCATTTTTCAATAAGTTGTGAGTTTTAGGTCTTGATGTTTATTTCACTTATGGAAGTCCATTTGCTTCAGCATCATTTATTGAAAAGTCTGTCTTTGTTCCATTGGATTGTTCTTGTACCTTTGTCAAAAATCAATTGAATTATTACCTTAACTAGAAGCTCCAGTACAACGCTAAATTGAAGTAGCAAAGAGGATATCGTTGTCTCCTTTCTGTTCTTAGTCTTAGGGAAAAGAGGTTGTTGGTCTTTCACTATTAAGTTAGCTTAATGTTTTTTCGAAGGTATTCTTTACCAAAGTTGAAGATCCTTTCTATTTCAATTTTTTGAACAATTTTATCACGAATGGTATTGAAATTTGTCAAATGTTTATCTGTATCAAGAGATATGATCATGCAAATTTTCTTTTTCTTTTGAAATGTTGATTTATAAAATATATCAGTCTGGCATTCCTGGAATAAACCCTAATTGGTCACAGTCTACCAATCCTTTTTATATATTACTGAATTCTATTTGCCAGTTTTTCAATAAAGTTTTTTTCCATTTCTATTCATGAGATTATGGTTTTCTAGTTTTTGTTTTTGTTTTACATTTTTTGTCTTTGGTTTCATTGTCAGAAAAATATAATTCACTTCATAAAATGCATTGGGAGTTTTTCTTCCTAGTTTCTGGAAGAGCTTTCGTGTAAGTGGTATTAATTTTTCTTTAAATATTGGTAAAATTCTCCAGTGAGACCAATTAGAACCAGAAATTTCATTGGGAGAACATTTTCAATTATGAATTCAACTTCTTTAATGGTTATAGGAGTCTTTAAATGATTGTTCCATATTGGGTGAATTGTGAAACTTTGTGTTTTTCAAATAATTAGTAAATTTCTTCCAAGTTGTCAAATTTATGTTTGTATAGTTTTGTTGTAGTATTCTTTTATTGTACTTTTGATGTCTGCAAGGTCTGTAGTGATAACTTCTGTTTCATTCCTGAAATGGTAATTTGTCTTTTCTCTTTTTTCCCTCCTCTCTCTTGCCTCAAATTGTCAACAATCATTTCCATGAACCAGATCTTTATTTTATTTAATTTTTTCTATTGTTTTTCCATTTCAAATTCCTTGATTTCTTTTCTTAGTATTTCCTTCCTTCACCTTGCCTTGGGCTTATTTTGCTCTTTTTTTTCTATGTTCTTGAGGTGGGAGTTTAGATTATTGATTTGAGAATTAATCTCTTTTTGTCTAATATTAGCATTCAGTGCTAAAAATTTTCATCCTAACACTGCTTTAGCAGCTTCCCACAATTTTGATAATGCTATATTTGCATTTTTTAATTCAATGTATTTATTACCTTCTAAACTTACTCTTTGATTACTAATTATTTGGATCTGTATTGTTTAGTTTCCAATATAGAAATTTTCTTGTTATCTTTCTGTTATTGATTTCTAGTTTGATTCCATTGTGACCAGGAAATACACATTATGATTTCAATTTTTTTTATTGTTGAGGTTTGTTTTATGGCCTAGGATATGGTCCATTTTGTATATCTTCTTTGGGCACTTCTTTAAAATGCACATTCTGCTATTGTTTGATGGACAATTCTACAAACAAAAATTAGAATTTGGTGTGAGGTGTTGAATTTTTCTATGTCCTTGCTAGCTTTCTGTCCAGTTCTTCTATTTATTGTGAAAATAAGGGTGTATACACACACACACACACACCACATACATATATGTATATGTATATATGTATATGTATATATGTGTGTGTGTATATATATACATTCTTTTTGATTTCTCTTTTCAGCTCTTTTAGTTTTTCATATGTTTTGTAGACAGGTTTTGGTTTATATATCTTCTTGGTGAATTGGTCTTTTTTCATTATATAATGTCTATCTTTCTGATATTCTTGCATCTGAAGTCTGTTTTTATCTGATTTTAATACAGTCATTTCTGCTTTCCTTTGATTAATGTTTGCATAATGTATCTATTTCATTTTTTTACTTGCTATCTGATTGTATCATTATATTTGAAGTAAATTTGTTTTTTTAATCTATTATGTCTATCTCTGTCTTTTAATTCATATATTTAAACCATGTACATTTAAATAATATTGATGTGTTAGGACTTAAGTCTGTCATTTTATTTTTTGTTTTCTGTTTGTTCTTCCTGTGTTTTTTTTCTTTTTTTTTTTTTTTTTGGTTATGTAAACATTTTTAGATCCCACTTTTTTTATCTCTAGTGTTTTGTGAGCATATTTCTTTGTTTAGCTCTAGATATTATATTACGTATTACATAAATTATCACAGTCTGCTGGTGTCATTTTACCAGTTTGAGTAACATATAGAAACTTTACCTCCCTTTATGTTCTTTTCCTTCCTCTGTTTATAATATAGTTGTATTATTTTTTTATATATGCATTTAGAACCAAATTGGACAGTATTATCATTTTTGCAACTTAGAAAACTCAAGAGGAGAAGGAAAGTTTACTGTATTTACTAGTATTTTTACTTATTTTCTTCTTTCCTAATGTTACAAGAATCCTTCTTTCATCATTTCCTTTATGTTTAAAAAACTTCCTTTAGCCATTGTTTTAAAGGAGATCTGCTGGCAACATATTCTCTTAGTTTTCTTTCATTTAAAATTGTCTTGATTTTCTCTTTATTCCTAAAAGATGTTTTTATTGGATATAGGATTCTGCATTTCAGTTTTTTTACTTCAGCACCTGTAAAATATTGTGCCACTTATTTCTAGCCTTTGATGATTTCTGATGAATAACATGGTGGTCAAACCCTCAAAAAGATAGATTTATTGGAGGACTTTACATTAACTTTTAAAAAAGAATTATGGACTTCTACTTCTGGGATGATGTGATTTTTCCCTATTTTTCTTATGTAAATACAGATAAAAGTTCTGGACATTCTATAATTTTATGCATGTAAGTGTATATACATAAAATTATATGTAACATTATAATAATTATATATAATTATACATATATAACATATACATATATCATATATAACATATGTGTAAATATATAACATATGTAACATATACATATATAATATGTAATAAAATTATATATATATTTATACATATTACAATTCAAATGCTTTATCATGGTAGGTAAGGTGTTTTCTCTCTGCTGCTTTCAAGATTTTTTCTTTGTCTTTACTTTTTAGAAGATTAATTATTATGGGTCTAAGCACAGATTTCTTTGTATTTATCCTACTTAGGTTTCACTCAGCTTAATGAACCTGTAGTTTTGTGTATCTTAGTAAATTTGGGAGGTTTCAGCCATTATTTTTTGAGTATATTTTAGCCCATTCTTTCTCCTCTTCTTCTCAGATTTTAATTACGTGACTGTTACATCTTTTCTATAGTCCCACAGGTTCCTGAGACTCTCAAATTTTTTTCAGTATGTTTTTCTCCCTGTTGTTCAGAGTGAATAATCTCTGATATTCTATTATACCGTCCATTGATTCTTTTCTCTGTTCCCTCCATTCTGCTATTGTACCCATACACTGACCTTTTTGTATGGGTTATATTTTGCAGGTGTAAAACTTCCACTTAGTTCTTTTTTTACCTTCTATTTTTTGCTGATGCTTTCTATTTATTTTCTAAGATGTTCTTTATTGTTGTTTGTTTTGTTTCAAGGACATTTACTTACCCATTGAAGCATTTTTTGTTATTGCTACTTTAAAATCTTTGTCTGATAATTCATTCAGTTCAACATCTCTGCCATCTTGGTGTTCACATCTTATTTTATTACGAGTTAGATCTTCCTGGTTCTTGGTATGTATGATAGGTGATTTTCAATTGAAATCTGGACATTTGTATTATGTTATAACACTCTAAATCTTATTTAAACCTTTGGTTTCACTTACTTTTCTGGTACGGCTCCAGCAAATGAAAGGAGGAAGCAATTTCTCCTTACTACCAACTGGAAGTGGAAGTCCAGGCCCCTCATTCAGCCTCTGTTGACACCAGAGGTGGTGGTGAGGTCCATGTTATTGCTGGGCGGTGATGGAAGTCCAGACCCCACTGATGGTATCCACCAACACCCTGAGGTCATGGGAGGGGTATCACTACTGCTTGGTCTGATCTCCCTATTTGAGCTTCTCTGACACCATCTTGGTAATGGTATTGGTAAGCCTTCTTAAAGTCCAACAAAGGTGGGCATCTATGCTCCCTGCTTGCTCAATGCTGGTGTAGCTGAGATGAAACCACATTTTGTGCATGTCTGTAGTGTTTGGCTGAAGTAGAGTGGTTGTTTAAAAAGTTTTGTCTCTTTTTAGGCTTCCCCTTTCCTGATATTTTGACTAGAGAGAGTAGATTTTTTTGTTTGTGGATGCTTTTTTTTCTTTTTTTGTCTGTGCCCATTGGCAATTCTGGATTGCTAGCTTCTTCACCACCAAGTCTGAGATATATGAGGCGAAAAGCAAACCCAGGAAACTCACCTCCTCCCTGTTCCTTGGGTCTTAAAGTCCCTAGCTGGTCTGTGTTCTTTTCTCTAGTGTTCAGAAATGTAACATATACATAATATATACTTTCCAGGGCTTTTACTCAAGTAAAAAAAAAGGAGGGAAATATTCCCAGAAGTGGAAGTCCATGATTCTTTATTAAAAGGTAATATAAAACCCTCAGCAAAGCTTTTTTTTTTTTTAAGTCTATGACTGCCACATTTAGTATCTATTAGTAATTAACTAATCCGACTCACAGTACTCAGAATCATTGGTTACTGATAAGTAACTAACTCAAGATCATTTATATGTGGCACCATCTACAGTCCCTTACTTATCCAAACAGTGATCTATATTTTTGACATTGTTGAACTAAGACATACTTCTCTAATAAAAGAGGACCTGTCTTTAGTCACGGAACTGTATATCTCTGTTGAAAACCTCCAATATTCTTAGAGGATATTGTTTAGCCCTGATTATATATGTACTATTAATTTGTCAGTCATAACTAGAACATCCAATATTTACCACTTTTATCTAAATGCCTCCAAACTCTGCTTTGGAAGTTAATTTGGAAAAAATACTAATAGCTTCATTCACTCTCAAGTCTTCAATTAATTGATCTTCCAGGTGATATCTCCAGCTTAGAGTTAATTTCTGAGCTCCAAAGCTACAGATGCACTGGCCACCTGACTGTGTAGTCTGTCTCTTTAAACTCAGTATCACCGAACCTAACCCATGACACTGCCTTCCCGATCCCACCCATGAAAACTAGTTCTTGTCTGAGTTCTCTGTGTAAAGAAATGAGTAGTATCTCTTAGGCAGTTGAACAAGACATGAACTGACAGCATCTTTGGCCAATTTTCTCTCTTGACTCATATATACCCAGTGGTATGCTGTTTGACAACCAGTTCTCCAAAAAGAAAATGTATGCATATATATTTAAATGTACATGATATATATATATATATATATATTCATAATATAAAATATAACATATAATCTAATTATATATTTTATATATTTACTTATAATTTATATTTATATATAAATAGATTTTGATATAAAGAATGTATAGCACACAATTTACAAGTAATAATAAAATATACAATACTGTTTGTTGTAAATTTTACATAGCCAATTGATTCTCACAGAATGCTTTCATTGTTTTTTGCCAAACTCTTGGATCTGTATTAACTGATGGCTGGAATTAACAAATGAGTGTATTTCTGACATGTATGTTGGTTGAGAGTTTCCTTTACTTTAAAGAGTAAGACAGGAGTGAAACAACACAGATGTATGTCAGAATTTCATTCTTTTGTCAAGGATGTGGATGACTTCTTTGCTGAATCAGATCATTCTTTTCACATACTGGAGGAATATTTCCTCAATGTTGTGTGATATTAACAAAGAAACATCTGCAGACATGACACACTTTTTAAATTAATCTGTATTATTAACATTTTAAGTTATCATCTTAAGTCTTGAAAACAGCAATACAACAAAGCAAGCTCTGATTTATAGCATTTGACAATTACTGAGGAATAAATACTCCCATTATGACTGATTCCAAGCTACTAATGTGACCTAACTGAATGTGGAGTTGGAAAGATTTGCACATTAACACACATCAGATAGTATTTCTCATAGAACCATAATACACATAAATAGCCTCGAGTACAAATAAAGGTTAAATGTAGTAAAATAATTAGGAATTAATCACTTTTGAATATTTATTAACTTTATTTTTTATAATTTATTCAATTGTAAGTTCATATAACTTAATTTTAGTAATGTCTGTACTTAAAAACCAGCTAACCAAATTTTGAAATTTTAAACTATTGGCTCTTGTTAATCAGTATAAGCCAGCTCCGGCACACTACTGAAAGAAATTCCTGGTGAATCTACCTAAAAATCCCTTAAACCAGTTTACTTTTCTCCATTTCTAGCATCATCACTTTAGTCTAAATTGCCATCACTTTTTTATTAAACCTTCAATATAGCCTCCTGATTTTCTACATTAACAGTTAACTCTTCCTAACTTATTCTTCAAACTACAGACAGAGTAATGTTCTTAAAATGCCAATGGGACCATGTCGTCCAATGTATTCATTGATTTATTCAGCAAATGATTATGAAATTGTATGTCCAAGGCACTGTTTCAGTTAACTAAAATAAATGTGGACAAAGGACAAAAAATTCTACCTCATGGGGAGTACATTCTACTGGGGGGATATAACAAATAAATGAAGTGTACTGTACAGCAGAAGGTAATCAATGCTACAAGGCTGGAAAAAGTGCAAAGCAAAGTAAAAGAAAAGATGACAAGAAAATTACAATATTAAGTTTGGTCCTCAGGATATGCCCCATAGACAAGGTGAGATTTGAGCAAGGGATTGAAGAAGGTAAGTTTGGATCCTTTCACATTGGATTGGGAGAAGAAATAGTTGGTGGACACAAGGAGCCCAGTATAGCTAGAATAGAATAGAGTGAGCAAGGCAGAGAAGTTTTTTTTAAAAAGTAAGTCAGAGAGCTAACAAAAGACAGAACATAGAGGGTCTTACAGGTCATTATAAGGACTTCAGTTTTTACTCTGATTGAAGTAGGAAGCCATTGTTGGGTTTTAAATGAGGAGTTTGAAACTTTATAAGCATATCACTCTAGCTTAAAACTCTTCAGCTGCTTCCCTTGCTCTTAGATAAAGTTTAGTGTTCTTCACATTGCCTACCAAGCCCCAAATAATGTGATCCTTTCTCTCTCTCTCTCTCTCATTCTCTCTCTCTCTCTCTCTCTCTCTCTCTCTCTCTCTCTCTCTCTCTTCTAATTCCTTCCAGTGCACCAATAGGGTGCTGCTTTCTGCCTCAGACAGGACCCCCTTCAGGCACTCACAGATGCTTGAACTTATCCTTCATAAAACTTACATATTAAATGATTGGTTTTGATTTTGTGATTAGTTCCATATTATATATGTTGCCTATTTCCACTGTTACTCTCTACAAGAAAGGAAGATAAATTTGAGCAGGGATGTTGTCTAATGTTTTCACTGATCTAGCTCAAAGAATTGGACCAGTCCTTGGCATATTGTAGACTCTCAAATATTTGTTGACTGTTCTTATGGATGTCTTATGTATTGATATACTCCAACTATTTAACCCAGGGACTGTCTCATAATATATAAGCTGTAATTTTTTTGTTTAATGAATAACTAATCAAATGCATGGATGGATGAATTGATAAATAAATGCAGGAGAAGAAAGAAAGGAGGGAGAGAAAAAGGAAAGAAGGAAGGCAGGCTTATGTATATCTATACTCCCTGTACTGAACCCAAAGTCTGGCTCATAGTGAGGATTCTGTAATTTTTTTAATGAATAAATGATCAGATGGATGGATGATTGAATGAATGAATAAAAGTGAATGTATGAATAAATAAATTAATCATCTTTAGTAAGGTCAGAAGAATTTCCATCTTTCAAGAAGAACATCTCTTCTACCCAGAGTGGGTCACTTGATCGGCCTATTAGTTCTCTACTTGGTTTCCTGCCATGGATATATTTTGAAGAACATTTTTATTAGCTTTGGAGTCACTTGCAAGGTACCCTTGAATTCTCTCTTGGCTTGCCTGCATCCTTGTTCACACCTGAACTGCCATAGTTTGCGGATCTCCCTGGTTTCCTTACTTGGGCCACATTTCCAAGTGTCCCTTTGATCTCTGGCACATACTTTTGCTAGGCTTCCAATAAGGTGTTTTTAAACAGTCTCCAGATTTCCTGTGGCTTATTGACTTTTTAAATGATTTCTTTCATTTGTTTTTCCTAACCAGTGCCTACACTTGTTCTTAGGTTCCCTTTATAAAATTGTGTAACCACATGATATATAAATTTTCTCTCCCAGCCCAGAATGGTCACAGTGTTGTGATCACTCAAAGATATTTTTTCTTCCAGGTCTTGTCTACCACTCAAAGCCAAGTCTGAAATATTTTCCTTCCTTAATCATTTTAAAATACATTTTCTGAGAGGAGTTCATTTATCTCATCCAATAATTTTGTATTTACATCTCTAATCTATATATGATCTGTGAATAAGTTAGTCTCCAAGAAAGCATAGACCATGCTGTGTATATGGGCTATAGAATGAATGTGTGTATATTTGTGCATGCGAACACTGTATAATGAACAGGTACTTTGAAAACCATTTAATTTATTTCTAACTAAGAAAGTCTCTTATCATATTGCTCTTCTAGCAGAAACCAAAATCTATTCAAATATTTAATAAAATGCTTTTGATTCCCATGTATGGAGATCAAACACTGGGTTTTGTTGTTGTTGTCGTCGTTGTTGTTGTTGTTATTATAATATTTTCACCTACCAAGACCTATTTGGAGGCAGAATTAGACAACCAAGTGGAAATAGGAAACATTTAACACAATGAAAAACTAGCCTTCACCTTTTATTGACTAAGCATTTCATCAATCAGGATTTTTCCTACCAAAAATTTTTATTTTCAAACATTTCTTACTTTATTTGGCTAAGATATATGTTCTTTGCTACATTTAATAGCCATGTGTCAACCTAAAGTAGAGATTTCAGAGTTTTTATCTTCTGATTTTTACCAGACCAAAGAACATGTTATAATCTTGACTATTACATATATATTACATATATATGTATACATATATATTACATATATATGTATACATATATACACATACATACACACATATATATATTCCTTGCAAATATTTTAGCAGACTGGTTGGTCTTCCAAAATTTTATATGATAAAATACTTCCATAGTTACTGTTTATTCAAATTAGAGGTTGTGGTTTGAATGCAATAGATAATATTTTAATAGTGAAAACTAAAAATGTACTTTTTTTCTACTTTAAACTTTTGATTTGGTCAAGTAGTAATGAAGAAGCTTTAAAAATTTGGTGATATGTTTTCCACCCATGATATTGACATATGCACATAATTACCTTTTTTCCTTTTTGATACAATTTCATTATTTGTCATGCTGACTGTGGTGCACCAATAAAGCCAAAATATCATATTAGAATTCATGACAGTTTTCACATTGTATTATCAATATGTGGAAATAATTGTCTGCTCTGAGATTAAATTACATTATTGTGTATCTTTTTCATGCCTAATAAATAATGATGGATGGCTTTTATTTTCATCACCACCTGCAACCATTTAGCCACCCCTTGATTGTTGAAGATAAAATAATAAAAGGCAAGTGTTATGTTGCAAGCAAAAGAACGTAGTCAAAACAGTTGTATGTTCCCCGTTTCTATTTGCATTATTTTAGTCCCTAAAAAGCAATGCATCATGATCTATAAAAGAGATCAACCTGGGGGAAATATAGCAAATAGTTCACATAAATGAAAGGAGAAACTAAGAAAATAGTTTTTTCTAGTAGAACAATAATTATTTCTTGGTGCATGATTCTTAATCTGAAAATGAGTTTTTTGTTCTGCGTGCAAATCAGTTATGTGCAATTAGAATGCAAAGCAGAGGCACATCTTACTGTTTAGCCTTTTTTAAATAGAAATGAAAACAGTCCAGAAATTGTAGCAAAGTTTAAAATGCATGCAAGGTAATTTTGAAATCCAAAGACACAAAACCATGCATAATAAAAAGGCCACTCTAACCTCATTACATTTTTTTGAAATTGGCAATTGGGAAGCTTAATTTTAAAATTCTAACTTGCATTTTTGAGAACTTATTATCTATAGTTTGAATGGTCAGTTGCATAGTAAATGTTTAGATGTATTTTGTTCGTCCTCCTATACACAATTCCATTGCTTCATAATTTGTTGGGGTTTTTTTTCTATGTCTGACCTGTTTGGGTGTTTTTATTTTTTTTTTATTGTCCAGTGTTATGCTCAAGCAAAATTGATTCGTCTTTTTTGTATGTTAAAATTACTTTTGAATTAAAATTACTATCAACAAATGTTCTGAGTCTTCAGGGGAAAAGAATTGCCTCTGAGTTTTATGATACCATTATATTTCATCTCTGAAGAATGTCAAGCTTTTTATAAAATAAATGTATGGTGTTTATAATGGAAACTAGTCATTTGATCAGTTCAGTACAACAGTGAGGTAAGAAAGCAAACTGTAGACAAAATCTTTTTGATATTTGGTTATGAGTCACCAGTTGATTCTTTACAGAACAGTTTCACATGTTTGGCTCCATTATCTTTAAATCAAAAGATGACAATCTTCTTTGGCACAGCAGAGACTCAAACCAAAATCCAAATGTAACCCTATCAAATGTCTAGTTACCACAGAAAAATGGCTTGAAAAATAGGCCAATAGTCCATTATTTGACGAACCCCAAGTGAACACTTAGGCTTGTAGAGTCTGCCTTTTGCTGTGCATTCGGTTAATGCTCTTCCCAGTTGTTTTAGGGCATTCATTTAAAAAGAGCTGAGAGGCCTTTCCCTTGTTTATGGCTCTTTTGTTATCCAACTACTCATCTCTCTCTATAATTAAATGCCATGAATACAATAATAATAAACATAATTGTATTTGTACCATTACTCACTGCAGAAATTACATCTTTACATTTCCTATGAGAATCAAAGAGCAGTTGTGCTTGCTTCCTTCACATGTGAGAAAGCCATGCAGAAGTCACAGGCTTTTCTAGATTCCCTCAGCCTGGGAGGAATCTGTGCATTAGCAGCCTTTGAGATAAATTAATTTGCAGTGGGTACAAATATATTTATCCTCTCTTAACAATCAAGATTTTACTTGGCCCAAGAAAACACTTTCAGAAGATTAATCTTGCAAAACAGACTCGCATAAAAATCACCCAGAATTATAACTCGGACATCTATCTGTGAGCACAAAGCAACACACTCCAAAGAATGTAAGATTAGCACATGCCACCTAACTCTTCTAATTAGAAAAGCCCCTGCTCGTCTTTTGTCCCCCAGTGTTCTGTGGAAGATCTGAGAACCCAAGGCTTTACCCAAATATATCTAGCCCTACTCTCATTGCCTGGCAAACAGAAAATTCTAGAATAATATTCTCATGAGATGGTTTTATTTTTCTCTTGCATTATCTCTTGTCTGTTCTGATTTTCTTTAGCCATAGTCTCCCTGACATGACCTACCCAAGGGAAAAAAAAAAAAAGAAAAAGAAAAAATGTTGGGTACTGCACCATAAATAGACAAAATGAAAATGCTGATCTAGCTCCATTAAACTAAATCATTCCTAGTGCAGTAGTTGTTTTTATTTTTTCACGTTCACACTTTCTATTATCCTAGTGGTTTGCTAGTTCTAACAATGTTTCCCAAATCTGTGCTACATATATGAAGATGTGTAGTTTTTAATACACATCAAAATTATTAACTTTCTCAGCCTATTTATTTTCAAGGAGACATATAGAAAAAAAAAGAAAGAAAGAAAACAATCTATATTCAAGCAAGTGCTAAAATATTGGAACCTGGAAACTTCCCTGATACTAACAGCTAACGGTTCAGTGCTCTTGGGTCGCAGCCGTTACTCTGCGCGTCTCAGGAAAGCATTTGGGAGAAAACAATTTTGAGTAATAAAATTGCCTTAGAATGACCCCCAAAAAGTAACATCTTTGAAGCTTTTAAATTATTTTTGACTTTTAAAAATTATATACATAATTTGTCATTTTTAGGCAATGTACCTATTATACATGTAATTTTTAACAGTCGGGGGAAAAATCACTTTGTCTAAAATATAGGCAGTGTTCAAAGCATTACCACTAGCAAAGTTATTTTGGATTAAGAGTATTAAAATAAACTTACTAACTGAGCAGTAAGTATTTGTTCAATTGGATATTCTAAATGTTCAAATTTGTTAGTCATTTTGGTTAAACTAACGCAGCACAATGAGACTGCTTTCACTTTTCCAGCAGCTGTCTTAAGTCATGGTAGTGTTTAACAACTAGTTCTGGGTTCCAGAAAACACTGTGTTTGGGAAGGAAAAACAGATTCTTTGGCTAGAGTTGTGGAAGAAGGGTGGGACCTTATGAATTATACAACTGCGTAATATGTAGGCAATTTTATTTTGGCAACGAATTCAGTCTTTTGCATTGTTGCTTTTTTTTTTTATCATACTTTTAATTCAGATACATGTGCATAAGTCACCTACGAACGACAAGATTCTTACTCATCTGCAGAGTACAATTTAATTAAATTGTTCCATTTTCTCTTTCGGGTTATAGTGCTATGAGTTAAGGAATTCTACGAACCTTAAAATAATGTACCCAAAGGTAAATGACTAGGATCAGAGTATAACTACTCAAAGAAGAGCTCAGATCATGTCTGAATCCATGTAAAGGGAGGTACATATTTGATGAATAGTCAAGATCATGTCATAGATCAGCTTTTACCATTTGGTGGAATGTCTAGTGTTCTCAGTTGTCCTCAGAATATTCTATAAAGCACCTAGAAAATAGCACCTTAAGAGTGATCATTTCTCAGGTGAAACAGTACACTGAACTTATCAAAATGTTTCATTTAACAAGAAATTTATTTGGAAACTGTGAAACAAAAATGAAAAATGACATGAAATTTATGACATTTTCCATTGGATCAGTGGACTTTCCTTAGCAATAATATGCATTCTAATAGCAGACTCTACTCCACCTATCCAGACCAAGGATAATTTGGTGTAGCACCACTATAGCATATTTTAAACTTTTTTTGAAGTTCAAGAATATATCTTTCAGAATCCGTCAGTACTTCAGAAGCATGGCTCGCCAAACCAATCAATCTAGTACAAAGTTTTTTTTAGATTTCAAGTTCCTTGTTACTGCTTTTCAAGCAGATGTCTTCAAAGATATAATATGGTGAAGAGATTATGTGATTTTTGGGTGTAGCAATTCTGCCAGTTATAATTAAAAGGGCCAACATCCAAGTTTTGTTTTCTTTATAAACACTGCGGAGTGTGTCAGTGGCCAATCTAAAATTACCCACAGAAGAGTGTGTGCTCTCTTCTTTAGCACAAGATAATGAAGATGGTGTGTGAAATGTGCCATAGTTATAATAAGCTGATGGACTTGTGGTCCTATGTGCAAACTTGTCCAAATGTAATTATAAGAGTTTTAAGAGAATTGTTGCTTCCTAAACTGACTGTCAAGTGACTCAAAAGTTAATATCTCCAATTAACAGCCTGACTTTGAAGATCTACAATTGTACCTTAGAAAATAACTACTTGGCATCATTTTTTTTACAGGGAAGCAGTATATTTTAGAAGCATCTTAATGCAGGGCCGCCTATTTTACATTCTCTCTATATATTGCTTCTGGAAAGGTGAAGTATGTCTAAAAAATAAAAGGCAACAAAGAGCTAAGCATCCAGCTCTCTTTACACCATTCATGGAAGAGAGAAGGCCAGTATGAACCTGCACTGACGTTTGTGTAATTTGGAGGTATAATTGCCAGGCTTCACTGCCTAAATCTCAAGGGCAAGAAGAGATCAGACTGGGACACAGAGTCATACGGGAAGCATCTCAAGATGATTATTTAATCATAAGCTTCTGTAGTAGTAGTTTCATATACAGAGAGAAAAAAATCAGTATAAAAGATTTGGAAAATCTGCATATTATTTTCTCAGGGTTTGGAGATAGTCTGAGACGAATTGACATTGGTGCCAAAATCTGCATAAATCAAGGAAACTGAGGAAGTTTTTTTCTTTCATGCGCTGGTCATAATGCTTCATAAATTCTGCAAAGAAAATGAGATGTCATAATGTCTTCCCACGAATAAAAGTCAGGGAATTCAAATGCTTATGGGGAATTCCCTTGGGTGGCTCGTATAGATGAGTGACTTGTAGTTTCCTGAAGGAGGTTGGGTGAGAAGCCACTGATGGCAAAAATATCGCTCAAAACAGCCTCATATTTTGCTACAGTTTCATTTGCCTCGAATGTTCTCATTAGCCTGAGTCAAATGTCTTTAGTTTCAAATTTTCCAGATTGAACTACTAGATTAACTATCATTGTAGAAGAAAAAATGGCACAAAATTAAAAGAAACTAAAGTTTACGAAAATATACATTCCCAAAAACTTTCCATGCCAAACAGTTTTTTTATATTTCCTTTTATTTCTGGGATATACATATATTGATAAGTGATGCTTATATTATCACATATTCTCTTCATGTAAATATAGGTACATATTCATGTTCAATCTATTTCCCTACGATGTAGCTAAAATGACTTTTTTCAAAAGCAAAAGGCAAATCTGATTATTTCTTTACTCTAGCCTGGTTTGGGTCTTGCATTCTCACTCAGGCTCATTTTATACCATTTCCTTTAATTCTCTCTACTCCACCTACTCTGGCCCTCTTTTATTTTGTCTCATGCCATCTGACTTCCACATGCTAGTTATATATGTGTCCCCTTCAACACAGAATCCTTCCTAATTAAAGTAAATATTTTTATTTTTGTGTCTGATAGGGTCATGAGGCTCTGTGTTACAGAAATTATCATGGTTATAATTTTACATTTACATGTATGATCTATTGCCTAATATTTACCTCCTAGACTATAAACTCCACAAGAAAAGGAACTATGTTTTTTGACTCATTATTATATTTCCAGAACTTATCCCAATGCTTGTAACATAGGCACTCAAACATATTTCTAAGGTGATAAAATATATGTCCAGATACATTTTTTATTATATTTTCCTATGTGACAATGGATATATATTTATATGATATAATGTCTGGTCCAGCTCCTAAGAAACATAGGTGGGGATCTCTCTATTATACTGTCAATACTGGTCAGGTTAAGTAACCCTAGCTGCTCTAACAAACAGTTCCAGAATTTCAGCAGTTTGACACAAACAGAAGTTGATATCTTACTCTGGGCACAGTCAGATGTGGATTGGTAGTCTGAGCTTCTCTGCTCCACATAGTTATACATGGATCCAGGCTACTTGCTCTTACTGCTCATTCTTCTGTTACATCTCAAAGTCCTTCGTAGGACTTTGGTGTCTATCATCCAACAAGCAAAGAAACAGAAGGATGAAACCTAAAAGTTGATATATCACTTCTGTCCACATTCTATTTACCAGAATATAGTCATATTATCCTACTCAATTGCAAGGCAGGCTGGGAATGTGGCCTTCCTAGTGTTACATATTGTTTTATGATTGCTAAACTTTGCCAGCAGTTACTGGATAATCCCAAAATTATATCATCAATGAGGAAAGAACAGTGCTCAAAAACAAACTCTCAAGCAAGGCAAGTGATTTAGTGGTATTGTGTCTGTCTAGGAATGTACTACATGGTTTGGTAAATACAGTTTTCCTGCTGCATAAAATCTCAAAACAAGTACATTTTGAAAATGAACTTTGAAGTATCAGCTGGAGGGTATACAGATTTTCATATTTACTTTAGGATTTTTCATTTTCATATTGTACTAGTTAATGTGCCAAAATGAAAATAGCTTTCCACAAATGGAAGTTATACTATAAAGTTGTAACTGGTATTATCTATTGCTGAATTTCAATGGAATCTCAACCAGAGTAAAGGAATTATGAAACAGGATGCACTCCTTGAATGTTTCCCTAAGAATCTGTCAAATAGATCAGGATGTATCCTGGGTTGACTTCAATCAACAGGCACAAAAAGACCCTGGTAGATAAAACACTTGAAAGAGAACACATACAATAACTGATTGGCAATATTGTAAAGACAACTTTTTAGGCTTGACATTGAAGACATTATTGAAAAATAATTTATCTGGGAGAAAATTAGCTTGCTCTATAGACCTGCCAAATTTAGTGTTACTCTACCTGATGCATCTACATTAATCATACTATAAGGGAAAGTTTTTCTTTTTTATTTTAAGCTTTTCCTTTGAGAAAATGTGTAGCATAGACCTGTGTTGCTCTTTGATGTACAAAGCAGACATTAAATTGGATTTCAGATTATGTGACAGAAGCAGACTAAGGTTAAACACTGAGGTCATCTATGAAATCAATGTAATCGTTTGTTGAATCATGGCATGCTTTGCCATAGAGAAACACTTATCAACTTTGTACTTTTATCTTTACTAATTGGCCATTCATTGAATATTTTTTATTATCTTTGCTTTTCATTTCTTGGGGTGGAGGAGAGAGATACGTGGTGTCCTTCTTGGTGAGTCTTTCTCACCCTCATTTTGTCTCACTTCTTAGACAATAAAAGATGTTGTCTAAACTCAGTCCCATATTTCATTGAATGTAAGATGCTGTCAGTTTTAAGATATGCCATTTTTTATCACTAAAAAAGAAAAAAGAGTGCCGCTTAAAGTATAATGTAATGCTTTCTTATCACCTAGAATTCTTATTCTATACTTACCAAAAGAACAGTTTTAGACTTAGACACATTTTTATCATATTTCACACTAGTGCAAACATAAAAAGTAAAACATAAGTAAAATAAATTGGTTAAAGCCTTCCTAAAATTTCTGCATATTTATATTACAACTCTTCTGAATTCATTTTTGATACAGTTGTTGATGTTTGTGTTTTTTCTGTACACTCTCATCTTCTGTGCCATCATGAACATTATTAGCAGCCTTAAAAGAATGCTCCACTATTATTCCGAAGACTTTCTTCTAAACTGCTGACACTTTCTCATGTAGCAAATTTCATGAACAAGCACAGCTGATGATAACTCTGTCATAACCACTGCCTGGTCAGCAGTGATGTTAAAATGGTCTCCTTTAAGATGTGAAAAAGTACAACAAAAATTCATTAAATACTATTTTTATAAGGTCCATGTGAAAACATACCCAAACAGCTTATCCCAATTTTCTCACATTGTCTAGTGTTTTCAGAACATAAAATATAACATTATCTATTCTTTATTTATTTAACCCTTTATAATAATGTAGGTGTTTAATTGAATAGGGCACTCCTTTGTAATTTATACCTTTCCTTCTTGGTATAAACTGTTCAAATTATGATTTCAATGAAGATTTTATTCACTGTGTTAATTATAATTCACAAATTATTTTCATAGAAACAGTAAATTTTCCATGAAATTTGTGTAGGTAATATATATTAAAATCTTTTTTCCTCTTTACTCAAGCATTTTAAGTTCAAATTTTAACTCTCTCTAGCCTCTTAAAGTCAATGGCAAGTCAATGTAGGCATTCCTTAAATATTGCATGATCGTATTCCTGAAGAGCTATGGATAAATCAACTGTTTTTAAATAGAATCCTATTTTCTACCATCTTAGATTTTTACGTCAGAGTTCCCTTCCTTAATTTCTGATAGATCTTAACACGCTAGTTTCTTTGCAAACAGGATTGTTATCTCCTACTCTCTTACCAGCATCTTTCTTTAAGATAAATGAGTTATGCAAACTAGTTTAACTGTACTAGGGTGTGCTCAGTGTTTGAAATAAGCTCCTTACAAATGCTTTTGTGAAGACTTAAACCCAGGTGTATTGTGAATAATAAACCCAGTGATTATCTGGTTTAGATTTGTTTTGTTTTACAGGCTGGCCTAATCTGGGGACATTTTCTTTTTTTTTATGAGTTAACACACCTAAACATGTTCTGCTGAACACCTTAACTCTGTCCTAACAATTTTGCCATGAAAACAAAAAAAATTCTTATCAATGCCATTATTTTTTATTTGTTTTTTTTTTCCTATGTGTTTGTGTTTTAAAACACATTTTCCAAGGTAGTGACTATGTTAGAAATGAAACTAGACAGTTGTACTGACCACGGTTACCAAGGGAGCAGTTTCCTTGGTGATGGCCAACATCATCAAAGCAGTCCACATTCTTTTTTGCTTCTTCATGTGACTTTCTTTCACATGCTGCAAAACTTAGGTAGTGGAAAAAGCCCATATCTACCCCTATCCACCCAGCATACCACCAATTTTCATGAAGCAGGCAAGTAGGAACTGGTGGTAAATCGTGGTATTCTTTGAGAAGCTTTATAAGGCCTTCCAAATTCGCCATGGCCTTTTGGTTTCTCCAACTTTCAGTTTAACTCAGAATTTATTCTAGTCATTTGACAAGAATCCAAAAGTATACTAGTCAATGCCTAAGGTCAAAGCTGCAAGAGACCCAATGAAAAACAATTTTTTTGCAGAGTAAATATTTTCTAGTGGTTAAAGAGAGAGCTATAAAGAATTAGGCGTTTTTAACTGTGTCTTGCACTCAAACCTCAATGCCTCTGCAATGTTTCTACAAGTCATGAATGAGAATATTAATACTTGTTAGAGTATTTTATCCTCTACTAATGTAAAGAAAGGTTAGAAAAATAGTATATATTTTTGAACTTTGAAAAATTTTTAAGTGGCATGCAAAAATTAGAATAAACTCTCATTTTCCCAAACAAGGTATACAATATAGATGGCATGTAAGTATAGTAGACCCCGATAACATAGGTTTGAACTACATAGGTCCAGATATGCATGGATTTTTTTTCAGTATATACCTGTACTGTTTTCCACCCATGGTTGGGAATACATGGATGCAGAGGGCCAACAATATGCATTGATCTATACTATTTATATACAGGGAATTCAAGCATCCTTAGATTTTGGTATCTAAAGAGAGTCCTGGGAGCAACCCCTGTGGATACTGAAGGATAACTTGAGTTTTGGAGAAGTCAAAAGTTATACAAGGATTTTCTATTGCATGAGATGGGGGATTGGGCCCCATGTTGTTCAAGGATAACTGTATTTGCTGAAAGTGAGGCTTCTGTGATAAAAGGTTTATGGTGCTGTATCATTTTTCTTCATAATAACTCTGATATTAATATTCCCATTTTATTGAATGAAACATAGGCTTTGAGAGATAAAATAGTTTACTAAAGCTCTGCAATTAGTAATTAGTGTGAGGATTTGGATTCCAGGAAAATTATACATTTTCCTGAGTTATATCCCATTTTTAAAAATTAAATATAAAACTTCTCTGCCTTTTAGAGAGAAGTTAAAAGGCTTTCTTAATTTGGTAATTGGGCACTAAGTATTAAGTATTTACCATATGTTTTTTTCTTTCTAAAATGCATATCTCCTTACTATGGCTCCATTGCAATTCCATCTTTAACAGCCACATTGTGGTTTGGAGGTTGCTAGGTTTTTTCTTTTTTTAAAGTAACACAACATGATTGATATAATCTGGCATGGTTCTTTATGATGTCAAGCATTAGCAGAACATTTTGAAAAAAATATTCATCAAAATCTATTACTGTAGAAATTGCCACTTGCAGATTCTTTTTTTGGTTAATGTCCTGCATAGTGAAACAACACCTTGTTGACATCAACAAGGTGCACATTTTTAGGAAATGTAGTTATTCAAATAGGTGTTCCTGAAGTCTAGCATTGCCTTAAGGTTTATCACTAAGCATCTAAGGAATGTCAAGCAAAATCTCAAAGGCATGTCTTCCATTTACCCACTATCTATGACTAAAAAAAAAAAATAGTGTTATGATTAATGCTCCTTCCTTGATCCCACCTTTTTACTAGCAAGGATAAGGATCCTGTATTCAGGTTGACTGCAGCTTAATCAGACAATAAAGGGAAGTGAAGAGCTATCTCATGAGCTCACCAGACTTTCCCTTGCTTACTTGGGGAAGATATTTGTTATATGAAGCTCAATGTCATAAGGCAAAAGCTTATGGCTTCTTCTTCCTCTCTAGCAGACAGACATTCATAGACTAACTTCATTGTCCAGGTGATGAACAACACCCCTGACAAAGGTCAGCCAAAGCCCTGTTCATAAACACTCTAAAAACTAGATCATTCTAACAGCCACAAACTACTGAAGGCATGTGATTCTTCACCTGGCTTGTGGTTTGGTGCTCTTCCTATATCAAGATGGAGGAAAGGCTATGAGTCAAGAAATATTCTAAGTAAATACATATCACAAGTATATTCTTAGGTTAAGCAATTCTCTAGTTCCAATATAAAATTGTTTCATTTTGCGTATTAAAACTATTTTAAAACCCTCTCTCCAAAGCTAATAATCACTATATCTGTTTAAGCAGATTCGGTAATTAACTATATAATGCCTCATGTTACTCAACATTTAAATGTCTTTTCAACTGGTTTTTAAAATATTTGGTGTTCTGCTAACTTTTTACAGTGTAATCCTATCAATCAGAAATTGTTTCTTTCTTTATCCTTGACATACAGTGAATTATTAAATTGTTAGAATTTTTAAAAGATTTGAGCAAAGTTGCCTGTTTAAAGATACATATTAAAATTTATGAAAATAAAATAAAGGTCCTTTGAAGTAGTTTCACAATTCATTTTTAAAAACTGTTTTAGCATAAATTCTCTCCTACCCCAATTTTATCTGCAAGACCAAAATACATATCACATACTTGCCACAACTGTATCTTTTTAGCTTGCCCCCTCTTCCATTTTCATTTGGTGTATGACATACAGCAAAAGGGTTCATTCAAAAAAATGTTTGTTGAGCACATACTAGATGCTAATCACTGCTGTAGGCCCTAGAGACACACAGTGAAAGGACAAAACACTGCCCCCCAACTTTGTTACAGAGCTTACAGTCTATGAGGAAGATAAGCAATAGCCAAATACAGTAAATATATAATGTGTTAGATGTGAAAACTGCTAATGAGAAAATAAAGTGAAGAGAGAGTTTAGGAAGAAATGAGGACACTATTTGATTTGTTCATTTATTCAAAATATACTTATGGAACAATAGAGATCCACTTTGTGTCAGGCACTGTGCTAGGCAGCAGGAATGGAGTAGGAAGTAAGATAGACACAACCCCTGGCTTATATAGCTCATCATAGGAAACAGAAACTTAAATGTAATCAGTTTATTAAGCATTCTGAACCCTGATGAGGTAGTGAAGTCATGAAATAGTACAAAAATTATTTTCAAGTGTGTCTGCTTGTTTCCTTTCCTATCCTTAATTATACAGTGTACCCATGTATGAATTCTCCAGAAAGTACATGAGTCCTTCTCACTAAGACTTCCCATGGTAGATTGCTTCTAAGGCCTCGATTTCTTCTGTTTCCATACTTACTGTCTGCCACCAGCCTTTGGAGAGCAGCCCTCTAAGGTGGATTGATGGCAAGACAGCGCAAGCCCGGTTGTTCCACTTAACCCACATAAATCTCAATCTTTTTGTCTCATTGACTGTAGCAATATAAGCTGGTTCACTGTTGTTTTCTCTTCACCTTGTTGTCTGTCCCCTGTTCATTTTTTTCAAGCTCAAAATAGCACAAACACAGACCAGCATAGGTGATATTCAAAGCAAATGTCCAACCAGGGAGTGGACTCCTAGTCTTCCTTCTGATAGATACCCACTGTCTCTACAAGAGAGTCTCTTGAATCCCTCATATTTGGCTAGAAGAATGGAACATTCCACTTTCATTCTCCACAAGAAGGAAAGAAGGAAAGGCACAACTTAGTTCTCAATGCCTTTCATCTTTCAGACTCTTTACATTTTACATAGTCAAGTAGGAAATTTTAAATCATAAGATATGAGAAAAAAAAAGTGATGCATAATCAAAAGAAAACATAGTCCATAGAAGCAGATCAACAGGTGACCCAGTTATTGGAATTAGTAAAGGCTTTCAATAATTCTTACAAATACATGAAATTATTTCTACAAAAAGGTGGTATAATGAGGATATTTCTGGTAAGAAAATGGAAACTTTCCAAAGAACTGGCCAAAAATTCTAGCACCCACACACAAAAAAATACCAATATCTGTTATTTTTAAAAGTTCATGGAGAGACTTAATAGTGAATTGAACACCAAGGGAAAAAAAGACTAAGACAGATCAATTAAAGGTATTCAAACTGGAGCTGAGGACAAGGAAAAGTTGAAAAATTAAACACACGTAGAAAGCATCAGTGAACTATGGGAAAATACCAGTGTCTAATTGTCTAATCAGACACCCAAAAGGAAAATAGATAATAGAGCAGAAAATATTTGAACAAACGATGTTGACTTTTCCAAATGAAGTGAACCCAGAGATTCAAGAAGATTGACAAACTCCTAGCCAGTGGAAATGCAAAATAAATCACACTTAGGATGAAATAGTCAAATATTAGATTAAACCAGGTTGAATAGGTTTCTTTTCTGAAAAACATTTTAGAGTCTTTAGCACATACACTACAAAATTTCTACAAAAGAGTATAATATGCATATTTTGCAATTTTAAAATAAGAAACCCTTTTGTTAAGGTGCCTTTTTTCTGGGGCTATCATTCTCAGATACACATTTTGGGAAATGCTGGCTAGTGGTAGGGAAAGACATATAAACAATTTTAAAATTGAAGTTTTATTAGACTTATGTAGAGAATATGTTTTATAAATATATCAAATAGAATAAGTAGTTTTACCTGAGTTTAGAAAAAACATACAAGTGAACAAGAGGAAGTGAACAAGATGAGTATTTTGGAAAGGCTTCTGCAAGAGTAAACTACAGAAAGATCCTCTAAGAAAAACGAAAAATTCCAAGCAATAGAAGTACAGGATGCATTTTTTGAAAAAGGATAATAAGCCAGTTGAGGATGGCTTTGTATTACAAATACGGACTTTCAATTCATACACACCACAACACACACACACCACACATGTGTACATAGATATGTGTGTATATGTATATATACACATATATACATATATATGTGTATATATGTGTGTGTGTGTGTATATACACACACATACATATGTGTGTGTGTGTATTTGCAAGAAGTAAGAAAGTAGACAGAGTACACCCGAAAGAGGTGGGATATGACTTTTTTAGAATGTTTAGTCTGCCAGGTGTGCTGGAGAATGAACTGGCATGAGGTGATTGGTTATAGGGAACCAATTAGAAAACTTAAAACAATCTAAGGAGAGCAGCAATAAAAAAATAAATATAAGGGCTGTCTGCAGAGTTTTTTTCAGAGGTAAGAACCATCTAGTGATGGTTAATTTTATGTGACAACTTGGGTGGACCACAGAGTGTCTAGATATTTGGTCAAACATTATTCTGGGTACATCTGTGAAGATGTTTCTGGATGAGAGCTACATTTAAATCAGTAGACAAAGTAAAGCAGATTGCCCTCCCTAATATGAGTGGTCCTCATACAATCAGTTGAATGTCTAAATAGAATTAAAAGCTGATCCCTGCACAAGTAAGAGGGAATTCCTCCTGCTAATTACCTTGAGTTGGGACATTAGTCTTTCCCTGCCTTCAGACTCAAAAGAAATATCAGCGATTCTTCGATATTGTGCCTGCTGGCTTTGGGACTTGAACTAACACTGTTGGCTCTCCTGTCCCTCAAGCTGTTGGACTCAGACTGATACTACAAAACAGCACACAGCAGCCTGGAGTCTCCAGCTTGCCAGGTACAGATTTGGGAACTTCTCAGCCACCATTATTCCATGAGCCAATTCCTTATAATAAATCTCTTTCTATAAATTTTTACATCCTACTGGTTCTGTTTCTCTGTAGAACCCTAACTGTATATATCTGTGTTTGGCTTGTGACCACTTTTGTTTGGGGGCAATAACCCTGAGCACATAGCTGGAAAGAATAGAAGGGAGACAAAGCTGTAACTCAACTTTTCTAATTTACCAAAAATAGAAATTTGAGGATGAGAACGAGGATGAGTATAAAAGGAAAGAGGAGAACAAAACAGAGCTGGAGGAAAGACCCCATAACATTATGGGTCTTTTGAATGAGTTGTCAAGTCATGATGTGAAATAAATGGTGAGCCAACAGCTCTAACCTGCTGTGGCTACAAGGTCCACAAGATATGGAAAAAACAACTTCCTGCACAAGAGAAGCCAACAGCCAAAACAGTATACCTTGGAATAGATTTCATTTGGAAGAGAAAGAAAGAAGGAATTCTTTAAAGGAATTGATAACATTTGGCTAGGAATATCCCAATATCAGAGAATATCCCAACTCAGGCTTGGTAATCATTCCTCCTCCCAGAGGTTCTCACAGTATATTATACACATGGAACAATAACCAAATGAGAAAGACTTTGCATTGTTATGTGACCTGGGCTTCTTCCTAAGGGCTTGCTAAAGTTTGAATATTTGTGTCCCCATAAAATTCATATGTCAAAATACTAATGCCATTGTGTTGGTATTAGGAGATGGGACTTTGGGTGGTGCTAGGTCAAAAGGTGGAGCCCTCATAAATGGAATTAGTGTTTTTAAAGACCTCACAGTGCTCCATCCCTCTTCCACCATGTGAGGATACAGCAAGAAGCCACCAGCTGTGAAGCAGGAAGAAGGCTCCCACCAGAATATGATCATGCTGGCACCTTGATCTTGGACTTACTGCCTTCAGAACTGTGAAAAAATAAATTTCTGTTGTTCATAAGCTCACATTCTGTGATATTTTATTATAGCAGCCTGAATGGACTAAAACAGTGCCTTTCATGCAGAGCTTTGATAAAGGGGCCAAAGAATGTAGTTTTACCCCAAGTTATGAGCAACAGCTCCCCTTTCTGCACAAGCGAATTTAGATCTTCGAAATCTGTCTCTTATGGATGACCATTGCTAAGGAAATCCCAAGCAAAACCTAGCACACAGAAGCACAGGCTCATGTGTTAAACATGGCCTTGTTACAGAACCAGCCTTATGATTAATGGTAATAAACGTGGCTCAATCAACATTCTTGATTCTGCCCAGAGTGGCAACCCATCCTTCCTTGGCATGGTTGGGGCACAGGAGCTTGAGGGTGGCGGGGAGATAGGAGACAAATGCTGAAAAGGGAAATGGGGAAGAGTTCAAAGAATACCTTTTCCCACAATGCTTGAAAGGCGCTCACTTATGACCGAAGAGTAGTTTTTTAGAACTGTCTTCTTTGGACCTTTCTACACTTCAGAGAAGAGTCTCAAGTGCCATTGGAGACTGGTGTGTAGAGCAATGAGGTTCACAGTGAACAGGGAGCTGATATTGCTTGTGAGTTCCCACCTTCTCAAAGAGAAATACCCCTTCCATCTGGTTTAGGTAGTGGTGTTCCAGCATTTCCAATGAAGAGAGAATTCAGCAGCTAAATCTTTTTTTAAATATCTATAATGAAAGATTATACAGTTGTGCCAGTAACAGTACATAAGGGACTATAAGAAAGAAAAAGAGTTTATTCTGGGGTTGACATGGAAGTATCCAGGGTCTAAGACAGGTGGAGCTTTGTCAAATGCAGACAGGTTGGGCTAGGGTAAAATGAGAATAACAATAGTGGACCTTTATTAAGTCCTTTCTATGTACCAGGCACTACTCTAAACACTGTACATACATTAATTTATTTAATCTTCATAACAACCCTATAAGGTAGTATGGTGAGTTCAATTGAATCCAACAAAAAAATAGTTCAGGACCTAATCCACAATACCTGTGAATGTGACCTTATTTGGAAATAGAGTCTTTGCAGATGTAATCAAGTTAAAATGAGGCCAGACTGGATTAGGAGTGGTGTACTTATATAGAGAGAGATATAAAGATGCACACACAAAGGGAGAGTGCCATGGGAAAATGGAGGCAGAGATTAGAGAGATGCAGCTAAGAGCTGAGGAATGCCAAAGATTGCCAACAACCACCAAAAGCTGGACAGAGGAAAGAAAGGGGTTTTTTGCTAGAGCCTTCAGAGAGATCATGGTTCGGCAGACACCATGATTTTGGACTTCTAGTCTCCAGAACTGTGAGAAAATACATTCCTGCTGTTTTAAACCATCCAGTTTGTGGTATTGTGTTATAGAAGTCCTAGGAAACCAATATAGGAGAAGTATGGGCCTGAACAATACAAAATTACTCTTTTACTAAATATAGATGAATGTCCAGCCATTTAGCTTATTATTACTTTTTAGATAAACAACTAAGTTACAGATATGTAAATTCACTTGTCCAAGGTCACCTAGCTAGAAAGTGATACAGCCAGAATTTTAATCCACAATTTGGCTCCAGAGCCCATGCTTTTTTCTCATAATTAGGCAGGATTCCAAAGTATAAGTGAGTAATAAGGGAGGATTGGGTTTTTGTTTTGTTTTGTTTTAGTTTAGTTTAGTTTACTTTTGCTTTGCTTTGTTTGTTTGTTGTTGTTGTTGTTGTTGTTGTTGTTTTCCTGTACTATCATCTCTGAGTAGCAAGGACCTGTTTCATTTAGATTAGATGAAACAGATGTTGACATAAGAGAAGATAGGAAGATGATATAAGAGACTTGGCCTCCTAGTCCATGGCATTATGACTATTTCAAGTCTTGTTCTGGATTTATTCTCTGAGTACAGAAGCTTGGTGTGATCTCCTTTCCTAAATGCATTTGAAACTGAGAATATACATTCTTTCATGAGCAGCATGATCTATAGATACCTATTTTCTTGCTACAAACCCTTTGGTATAGCTTCATGTGGGGAAAACAAGGTATGCAGTATATTCTATACATGTCATACATTCGTAGAGGCAATAAAATCTGAAACAACTCAATCATTAAGGTTTTTTCAAAAAGCACCACTTAGTTCATTCACGTATTGTCCCAACTTGTCTCCTGTATCTCCCAGGACAACCAATTACCATTTCTAAAAAGGTCTTTTAGCCATGCAGGTTTCTTCAGAGAACCCCTACATATTCTCTTGAATTTTTGAGGTCAGACAAAATTGACACTTGCAGGTAGGTGATTTCATACAAAATCTTTTTAATGTTAATTATACCTCTCCTTGTTGACCTTCCAGGACTTTGTTTACCATTAACAGGGTTCCTTAAACTTTGAGATGGGGAATATTTTGACAATCATTTGACTATCCAGAAAAAATGCACATAGCATAAAATGTTGCTTATAATTTCAGGTAACCGAATGATCCTCTAAAATCCATCCTTTACCCCAGGTGGAGAAACTGTCTTTAGGGATTCTTCTCTTGAGCTTCAGGACCCAAAGGAGTAAAATAGCATGATGGTGTGATGTGAAAAGTTAGGTTGTATCAGTTACGAATTTTTCCATCTGCAAGTGAAAATGCGTACCTTTAACTGGCTTAGGTGCTACTTAAAAAATGGGATGGTGTAGGTAGTGAAGAAATATGATTGACATAAATCTAGGTGTGGCACTGACCTCAGAGTTGGCTAGATACAAGGCCACACATAATTTGATCAAGTTCATTCTGTTGCCTCTGCTTCTTCTGGGTTGGCCCTTTGTTTAAAAGATGTAGTCAAACATGCCTGCTAGCAACTATTGGGGCTATTTCACTCCAGGCCCACATCTAACAGAAAAGAAAATATTTCTTCTTTCAACTATTGAACAACCATCCTTGGCTTCAGGGATTAGACTATCCTGTTTAAGATTCCCACCTGGGAACCAGGCGCTATAGCCAAGAGTGTGAGCCTTATTTGGCCTTCTCACTTCAGAAGTCAAATTAACTTACCCTGGTGTAAAAGGGCAAGGAGAAGACTCTACAAAGGAAATTACACAAAGGAGAATAAACCTTAGAGGCCAAAAACAGCAAATGTCTACCTCAAGTACATAAATTAAGGTTTACATCTAAAATTTATACATGAGACATGATTGAAAAATAATTCATTGCTTCCTTGATCTGTATAGTCATGATCAAGTCATGTCCTTTGAGTCTCAACACTGTGTACCTTAGTAGGCCAACATTAATTGGTCACCAGTGAGCATCTGTGCCCCTCCTCTGCACCAGTATTTTTTAAAAGGTCCCACCGAAGTCATTTATATACTTTAGAGCAGTTAATGTGCCCCAATGGACCTGCAGCAAAAGATGCATTTTGAAATATCTAATGAGTAAATGGGGCATTTAGTAAGACACCATCTAATTACTTTAAGTCTTTGTAAAATATTAATTTAAGGCAACTGCAGCATTAAGGAATAAGTTTGCCAAGTGGTGCTCAGTGATTTAGCTTCATGACTGCCATTAATATCAATAGAAGTCTTGTAGCTCACTTATCGCCCATTGCTTTGGAAATGTACCCCTGAGGTATAGAAATCAGCCTCTGTAAATTTTTTTTTTAATTAAAGTTCCAAGAAGAAGTGTGGCCTTTTATTTTGTGCACAAGAGTGTCACCTTCATTGATGGGGCCATGGTCTTGGGGCTGATGTCCATAGCTCAGATTTGCATTTCATGTTGTGACATTGGTCTTGTTGAATTTCTGGTGTAAAAGGAATGTCAAATTCTAGAATGTGGAGGGGGAAAAAATGGCATAGATGATAGAGGCTCTGTTCATCCCTCTGGCAACCAAATCAGAGTTGTGATGGAAACAAGAAGCAGCAGCAAGGAAAAATCACCTGGGCTCTAGATGAACAAGCCATACAAATAGGGGAAAATTCAAGAAATTACCCTGCAGCAGCAGAAGGAAGGACAGGGTGAGGCCGTGAGGCTGTCTAGTCCTGAGCTGCTGTGTGAGACAGAGGCTGAGGCAGCGGCAGAAGTCTCATAAAGGGGCCACATCCACGAGTGGATTTTCATGGTGACAAACTTGCTTGCTCTAAGCACCAGTGCCAATTAGGCTGTGCACAGGAGGCACCAGGAACTTATAGGGAGACATTGTCAGAGTGAGGGCGGAGGCGAGATTTGCTCTGTACAGAAGTGCCATCAGTATCCATTGTTCTCTGTTGAGCCCTCCTCACTACCAGTGCACCAGACACAGCACTGTGCCATGACTTCATCAAACTGGATAGCAGAGGTAGCTCCACCCAAAGGATTCCCTGAAACCCTGCCTCCCCCAACTTGTGGCCCCACCCAAGCCATATCCAAGTGTAACCTCAGCAAGTCAGGTGCTCCTTGCTGAGCAGCACCTAGACTCACACTGGAGCCAGCTGGCCTTGGTTTCTAGTGTGGCCTTTTGAGGCAACTATAAACACAGCATCTGTGGACTGCTTGCTAAATCTTAACAGGTGGCCCTGGAGAGGTAGAGGCTTGGGCTAAATCTGGCCTGCAGCTGAACTCCCTCTCAGGACTGTGCCACTGGACACATACTTCATAAATGCACACTAATAAGAGTGGGAGACTTAGGAGGTTTTTTTTTTTTTTTTTTGATACATAGAAACAGTCATGGAAAGGCAGCCAAAATGGGAAGACAAAGACACAGAAACCATATGAGAGAAGAGAACAGAGATCCAGTATAATGGAGTCAATTAATCTTATAGAGGCAGAGTTCAAAACACTGATTGTAAAGATGTTCGATGAACTTTTGGGAAGTTTAGATAAATTCAGTGAGAACTTCAACAACAACAACAACAACAAAAACATAAAAATGGAAATGAAAATTATAAAAGGGAACCCATCTGAAAAGAAGAACACAGTATCTGAGATGAGAAATATAATGAATGAAATAAACAAGGGAATAAACAAAGTGAATAAAGAAAAGGATCAAATGCCTATCTAGAGGATGGGAAAGCCAAGGCCACTCAATCACAATGGCAAGAAAAAAGATGCAAGACCATAAAAAATAATTTAAGGAGCCTATGAGACACTATTAAGGGTCCAAATATCCATCTGGTAGGCATATTTGAAGAAAATCAAGATGTTGAACAGCTGTTTGAAGAAATAATGATGGAAAACTCCCCTAACCTGATGAAGGAAATGGACATAAAACTCAAGGAAGCACAGAGAATCTCAAAAGCCAGGTATCTAAAGAGGCCCACACCAAGACAAATGATAATTAAAATGCCAAAGGTTAAATACAAAGAAAGAATGTTAAATGCAGCAAGACAAAAATAGATAGTTACCTATAAGGGAACACCCATAAGACTGACTGCTGATTTCTCAAAAGAAACTATGCAGGACAGAAGAGCTTGGTAAAAAATATTCAACAGGATGAAGACCCAGAATCTACAACTAAGAATACTTTATCCAGCAAAGCTATCATTTAGAGTTGAAAGACAGATGAAGAACTTCCTAGATAAAAATAAGGTAAAGGAATTTATCACCACCAAGCCAGTATTACAAGAAATGTTAGAGGAACTTCTTTGAGAAAGAAAAACATATATCAAAAACAGGAATAGAGAATGGTGACAACTACATTCCTATCAACAAGTACCTCAAATTGAAAAGAATTAAGTGCTCCAACCAAAAGATAGAGTGGCTGAAAGATAAGAAACAAGACCCCCAATATAAAAAGGAAGGGATGTAAAGATATTGCTTTGATAGACCTAGAAGGTATTTAAGTCAGACAGAGAAAGATAAACACTATACAATTTCACTTATATGTGGAATCTAAGGAATAAAAAGAATAAACTAATCAAAACAGACTCATGAATATAGTGGACAATTAAGTGATGGCCAGAAGGGTGAGAGTTTTGGAAGGATGGGAGAATGGGGTGAAGGGTTAAAGAAGTACAAATTAGTAGCTGATGGATTGTCATATGGATGGTGAGCATGGCATAGGAAATACAGTTAGCATTAAAACATTGGCTAGGTTGAGAATCAGGGGAGGGAGGGAGCAACTAGGGGATCATTTCACAAACTGTGTAAATGTCTAAGCAACATACTGTATATTTGAAAATAATTAAAATAAATAAATTTTAAAAATAAAAATAAATTTAAAAAAATCCTATAATGCACTTGTATGAATAAAATCAATTGTAGGCAATAGGATTTGCTTCAGAATTAAAATTCATTTCCAAAACACACACACACACACACACACACACACACACACACACACACACATTGTGAATACTTCATTCCAGATTTGCTTATGTGTTTTCCTAAAGATGGCACCATATTAACTCTAAAGGACATTAATATGAACCCTGAATAACTCTGAATTGCATCTTACAAGAGTGCATTGGAATATCCTTGAAGTTATCTTGCATTTGGCTATCTTACATAGGTCAACCCCCTGGCTATTGACTTGGCTGGTTTGATGCCAATGGAAAGGAATTAACTGGTAGTTTTGTATGCAGTTCTAAAATGTCTTATAGCTTCTTAAACACCTACCAGAGACTTATTTGTCTCATATCATTTTATTAGCCTCGTTAACGAGTTCTTCAAATCTGGTGAAGAAGGTATTCTGGGAAATAACTAGTCATCCTTGCTTCCTAGCCTTGCATCATCACAGTTCTCAACTCTGGACAGGAAGAGTAGTCATGATGTCATGGTATAAAATGAGAAGCTGTTGGGATGGGAAGGGCTGTGGAAATTCTGTATGATGAACTATGTTCTAGTAAAGATAAGAAGAACCTCTGATGTGGGCGTAGCTGTGGAATAAGAAGCTTAGTTAATAGAACAAGCCCTAACCTCGCAGAAAATGCAAAGTGGCCTTCCTGCTGGAGTTTGCAGTGAAATTTTTAAACAGCCTCAATGACTATTTAGCATGGAAACAACATATATCATGTAAGAGAACATGCGGCAAACACGTAGTTTTAGAAACAATCCAGGATAGTTCAATATCATTCACAGATTTATTTATAGCCATGCCACTTACCTTTATGCCTAACTTCATTCAATTCCTTTTCTTCCAAAGTCCCTGGTATCTTTAGTTTCCGGATCCCTTTGCAAATTACAAGAGCTAATTTAATTTAGGGGTGGGGTAGCTAAGTCTCTATGCTTTCTTTCAACCCCAGCAAATATTTCATTGTTGTAATGCCTCTTAATACACTAAACAATATTTATGCCGCACTCTGCAACATTTTATAACTTTCTTCTAATTGCCTTAGCAGTCTTTAAAACCAGAGCTTAGCACTTCGATAATAAGCGTATTAATTTGTCTAACGTTTGAGTTCTTACAAAGGAAGAGACAAGCATTAATTTTGTTTAGTTAAAACAAGCTTTGCTTTTGAACAGCAGGTGGTAATTGAAACAAAACAAGGACTCATTAGAGGAGCGTCTGGTGGCTCATGATACAAACAGAGCACACTAGAAAACCCAAACACAAGAGCCCTGAAATAAAGTGGTCATCATCTAATTAACAGAACATGTTTTAATTACCGAGTAAACCATGCAGCGCCGTGTGTCAATTTAACTGATGTGCTAAGTGCCAGTTTACAATATCAGAAACAGACAAATAATTGGAATCTAATTACATGCAGGTCTATTGCACACCAGCGCCTCCAGCCCATCTTAATAAACAAGTTTTTACATCAAACCATGAATAGCAAATACAGCCGTGCTGTTAATTGCTACATTGTGATATTGGGACTTTGCCAGCTCTGACTATTAAAATAAGCTCTTGTGTGGATTGCAGTTTCTCTGCTACGCTTTAATTAGAATCAAATGAGAGGCAGAGATCGGGCTGTATTACTGCAATTCAATATATGTAAATAAGATAACTGGCTAATCTTTTTATTTTATTTCTGAGCCTCCATGCAATAGGCGGTTTAGTTATGGTAATAGGTTATCACTTTGCAAATGAAGTAGACTTGCGCTGTGAGATGAATCAAGAAACATGTAATCTTTGCTAGAGTCTAAATATTCCCCATCATCGCACATGGGATCTGGAGAACTTTCTTGCCCAAGATATATGGTGCTATATTTTTAATGTCCATATTGGCCTAGTTTTTCAGTGATAGCTTTTGATGTTGTATTTCACTTGCCTAAATAAACGCGTGATCTATAACATGCTATTTACAATGCTCAGACAGATATTTCAAGATAAATTCTTTTAATGGAGAATCATTTGTTTGAGTACTTGAAAGGTTGCAGAAAAGGTCTACATAAATACTGTATAATGCAAATTTTAAATTAAGACCAAGCACAGATAACGCTCATATTTCATACTGTATATAAATGTGCTGCTTGTCAGAGAACTAATCAGGGATTCAGAAATACGGAGTATGAAAATGAAATCTCTGGTAGGGACACTGATGGGCCATTTTTCTGTATTTTCCAAATAGGGAAGGAGATGGTATAGCTATTGATGAAAAATTACCAAGTAATGATCTCCTGGGAAGATCTCCTTATGTTTCATTAGAATTGTAATTAGAAATGTTCACGACCTTGGGAAACCTACTTCAGGAGCAAGCTCTCCTCTCTTTTGTTTAAGGAAATCCTCTAACTTTCCCTACTCATGGGCCCGAGGCAATGTTAACTGAACTCCACATAAAGAGCATAATAAAGCATTTAAAATGCACTTCTCTGCTGCAATAAACTGAAATAAGCAAATACAGAATGGATTATCATCCACTTAACTTTATTTACAGTTTGTCATTGTGAATTAAAACCATCCAGAGCCTTCTTTCTTGGGGGTATTTTGTGCCATTTCCTAGACCAAGCCAGATTTTAAAACCATCTTCTGATGAATATGGGGGCGCTTTATTAAGTATCTAGAAACTCCCAGAACTTTCAAGACAATCCTAAGCCATTTTCAACTTCTGCCTTGAAGTAAGCAAGCCAAGTCACTCATTGGCTTGCGCTAAAGTCAGCCTAAAACAATACTCTGCAAACTTGGCGCAGGTCCTTGCCTATTTAAATTTCCATCACACCATTGTTGAAGGCTCATGCCTTTCACATGGTTCGCCTGGTGGACGTGTTCCAACTCCCAGAAGGGAGCGAGTGCACCACGCAAAATACTGGAAGAGCCCACATGTTTCCAACACCTCATTGGACACTTTAGTGCAGGGGTAAAAACATTCTTGGTACTCATGTTGTTGGCGAAATCACAGAGGATTTCAGGCTGGTACCTCATCCATCTCGGTTCATAAATGAAATGGAGACTCCTGGTCAATTGTCAAAAACAAAACAAAACAAAAAAAACAACTCCATGTATCTCTTGTTTTTCTCTTGTCCTCTGTGTCTCCTGCAAAACCATGCCAACCCTACTAACAATATGTAATCAAAATGTTTAAAATGCAAAGTAAAATGTGTATAAAAATGCACAGGGGCTGGAAAAGGAATGTAATAAGGTTAAATTTTACAAGCATAATTCCATATGTTGAAAGCATCTTGTAGTTATGTCAAATACAGATGAAGCTATAAATTACCCCAGAATCAAAAGTGTCAAGTTTCAGGCTAATGCTGAACACACACACACACACACACACACACACACACACACACACATGCACACATATATGTATTCACATACACACACAGCGCTTCAGAATTCTTAAATTCTTAAATTATTAAAATATGAAAACATGCTAAACATAGGAAAGCTAACAACTGTACCAAAAGTAAGACAAAGTGTTACTAATGTCTGCCAACTGGTATTACTCACCAGGGCAATCAATCACATATGAGTAAACCTCTATGGCAGGCAACCAGGAAAGCTGAAACCCACCTCTCCCCACGGTTGTCTTATTTGTGGTTACTTTTGTAAAGATTCCACATTATTCCATTTGCTTGCTGTTAACCCTGAGAGGGCATGGTTAGCAAGGGGAAAACGTTTATTCAATTATAATGTCTTTATTTCTACTTAAAACACATACAAAACTGTCAGCAATAGACAAATTAGTACTTTGGGCCAAAGCACGTGCTCAGTTTACTCTATATTTGAATTCTAATAAATTATATCCACATTATTACAAAAATTATAACTGACATGCTGTCAGAACTATACATGTATATGTCTAGAAAATATACATAATGCTTTGAAAGCTGTCACATTCAGTCCTGTTGTAAACATCACCCTCGTTTGCTAAACAGTGTTGTTATGTCTTTGATTGTCTGTAATTTTCCCCCACTTACTAGCCCATGATTCTGAATATGTCTTAACTCTAGAGAAACACAGCGTCTCCCTTAAGAGTTTTAATTGTCTATCACAAAATTCAGCATAGCATATGGAAGTGGTTTCCTTCTAAAGCATCCTGGGCCAAATAATAATATGGGCCTATTTGGTGAAGTCAAAATTGGTAAACACTTTTCAACTTACATGACGACAATTTTTTGGCAACTTTAAAGTGATGTTCTTCAATATTGGTGAAATAACATCTGCTTTTGCTAACATGGGGTTGGACACAAATGTTGACTCTTCATCAGAAGTTAAAATAGTTATCATGAAGGTAAAAATATGACTTCTCATGAATAGTAGTGAAGAGTGTATACTTACTGGGAGATATGTTTTTCATAGTCATGTATTCTCTCCCTTCCATCTGAGTACCTGCTGTGTGTACAACACAGTGTGAGATGTGGCTGGCTGAGCCCCATCTGCATGGAGAATGTCATCTGGGGAGAAGACAGACAGCAAAAGCTAAGTATGATGAATATAACCAAATAGCAGTACTGGGTTCTAGGCCTATAAAACTAGAAGATGCTGTTCATAGTTTTAAACAAAGGAAGGATTGGATAAGAAAGTGTTTTGAAGCCCTCCAAATCATTCTAAACATGTAAGGAATTAGTAATGCTAAGACAAGATACCTTGTATGTTTTACTTAGAGCACATGGTTATAAGCAAGAAAACCAATTCTGTCATTCTAAGTAGAAGGGCATTTGTTGGAAAGAAATTTGAGGTGGTAACTCACAGAATTAACGGGCAACTAGAGAACTTGGCTTAGAAATGAGAAGGAAGAGAGGACTGGTCAGCAGGAACCTGAGTTGAATAGTAGAAATGGTAAACCGGCTGCAGATTTCTGGCAGTCTTTCATCTTTATGTTATCTGTTCAGGATTCAAAGTTCTGGAAACAACTTGCAACTGGCTGAGCTTAGGTCTTGAGCTCTCTCCAGGTGGAAGGAAAGTAAAAGGTGATCCTCATCTTCTACAGTGTGAAATAGTCACAAGCGATTGCCTTTCCACCAAGAATATTTGCAAAGGGGAAGAGGTAATTTTTCTTCCCAAAATCTAGGTACATCGAAATGTGGGAATGGATGCAAGGTTACAAATGACCACAAGCTCTGTATGACTACTTTTTGTTTGTTCATTTGTTCAGAATCTTGGAAAAGACACATCTATCTTTTGAATTAATCTAATACCATTAGTACTATATTGACTTGTTTTGGATCAATAAAGATTGTGAAACTGGCTATATTATACTCTTTAAAAGGGAAATTTCTGAAAGTTTGGATGTAAAATACTTTGGTAAAGATATTTAGGCAAAGTATGTATATTTTTTTAATTATACACTATAGAATCTTGATTGGATCCTGGAACACACACAAAAAGATGACATCAGTGGGGGAAAAAAGGGTGAAATCTAAAGTCTGTACTTTCATTAAGCATTATTCCAAGTTAATTCTTAATTTAGGTAAACATTTTATGGTTGTAAAATGTTAATGCAAGGGAAAGGTGGCTAAAGGACAGGAACTCTCTATTACTTTCTTTGCAACTCTTTTGTAAGTCTAAAATTATTTCAGAATAAAAAGTTCTTTTCCTAATTGCAAAATTCCATGCACATAGTAGGTATTCAATGAGTGTTGCTACATCCTATTAATTACCCTCTCTTGATCTTGAAATGCTTATTTTTATCAGCTTCCTGGAACAATTTCCTATTGTTCTTTCTTTAATTAATCTCTCTCTAGGTGCCAAGAACAAAAAATAAAGAGAGAGAAAAGAAAAAAGGAAAGAAAAGCCTCAGTCTAATTTTGTTCTGCTCTGCTGTGAGATTAACTCACTCTTTAACAAATGTCTAGACATCTATCATCTCAAAACATCCGAGTATTGGCACCACAGAAATACAGTGCTAATGATGACAACAATTTGCCTAATGATTTTGATTAGGTAGCTAGTTATTCTTTCTTATGCTTTTACTTTACTTCTAGACAAAACTAACACTGTTGCACATCTTGAGAATGCTATAGTTCATCGTTAACGGATGGAATTTTGTTCTTATTTTGTTAAATGTTACATTTACATAATTGTGTATGTCATTGATGTTTATGAGGCTATACCAAAAAGTAAAAGTTATCCTACCTAACGTATAGAGAATTTTCAGCCTAAAACCTCTCTTTATAGGTGTCCCAAACAGTGATAATTCATACTATCCAGACTCAGGAACCAAATAGTTTTTCGATAATGAGGGTTAGTTTTCTTATTCTGTTCTAAGATTAGTCACTTATTCTTTGCACAGAAGTTACACTGGTGTCAGGGATGATTTTTTTTTCTTTAAATCACAGAATATATAGTTTTAGAAATTCCTGACAGTAGGCCAGATGACATTGCTTTGGTTGTTTTTATTTTTTGCAGTTAGGTGTCCTTAAAATTTTTATGTCTTGGTTATGTTACTCAATTCCAGTTAAAATCACAAAGCAAAATCACAAAACACCTGGTGATTGAATAGTTAAACTATGGAACTTACTATTGTTGAAATATTCTTATCTCTAGACACAAAGATATTTATATGAAAACTGCATTCTTTGTGACAAACCAGAATCTTATTTTGCTGTGACCAAATGTAATGGACATCTGTTGTTTTTGCCTGCCCAGCACATATTTCTCTCTTTACTATTAGCAGAGGCTGCATTTTGTGGGAGGTCCCTCCATTCAAACCCCTTTAGTGCATATGGTTTGGGGAGGATCCTCACCCTTGCCCATACTTGAAGAGTTGACCTGTGACTCAGACCTAGCCCGACATCAGGTCTTTCCTCTGGTCTCAAACCGAGCCTGTGATCCAGCCAGACCAAAGTCATGTAATTCAAACAATTGTACTGAAATGAAATAAAGAAGCTCTTTTTCCTGCAAATGAATCTGAGAGGATGTCAACCTGGAGTTCCTGGGGTTAGCCTTGTGACAAGCCCAACATATGAAGAATGACAGAGACATCATTTGAACAATACTATCCTGAACAGAACTTTTAATTATTCAGAAAAAGAATCCTTTTCTTCCCCTTAAAAGAGTTTGAATTAGGTTTATGAGTTTATGCCTCTTGCATCTGACATAATTCTATCTAACTCATAAAATTTCTGTGCATATTCTTCCTTAATGAATTTAATTTGTGTGAAACTTGTATTTCCATTCATTTAATAAATATGTACTGAGTACTTACGACACAACTAATGAAATGAATAAAACAAATTTTGTTAGTTACAATTCATGCCTCAAAGAAAAATGTGCAGAAAATATTGGAAAATTTGAGAAAGTTTGAAATTTATATTGCCTTTTCTGTAAATGGAACGTTATACCCTTTCCTCGTGGAGGGCAATGAGTTGGAGAAATCTCTAGACACAGTGTTTAGGAGCATGAGTTTGGGTAACAGAGGACCTGATTTGTCTCTTACTCATCAATATGACTGACAAAGGACTTAGCTTCTCTTAGTATTGATTTTCTTATCTGCAAAGTTAACACAAATAACCTAGGTCATATAACTTTTCAAAGATGGTGTATGCCTGATATATAGCATTAAATGGTAGTTTTCGAAAATAATTACACAATAATTATATGTGCTTCAATACAGTTTTTCATCAATGTTAGAATCTTTGGTTTGATATCTAACAAGAAAAAGATTGTTTTAATTTACATCTTCAGCCTATATTTTATTTCTGTGCATCAGATTCCATGCAGATACACAACTGCATACTGGTTATGGTCACTGGAATTTCTCACAGGCACATAAAATCTACCAGGCTCAAACCAAATTTAGCATTTCTCCTTCTTCCTAAACCCATATCTCTTTCTTGCAATCTCAATTTCTGTAAAAGGCACTATCATACACCCAGAGTTCTGCTCACTCTCACATTAAATCAGTGACCAAATTGGCCTAACAGCCTTCCCACTGTCTCTCTGCCTCTTTCCCTTTATCCCGTCATCTGCTTTCCACACAGCAGTCAAAGTAATCTAAATAAACACACTTCTTGAAACCAACAATAGTTTCTTGCTGGTAGTAGTATAAAGGCCAACTCCTTAGCATGGATTACCTTCCATTATGATCTAGTGTCTTCACCACTTCAGTCTCAGCTCTTACCCTTTCCCAACCACAACTCCTTCACCACTCACAATCCAGCTCTGGAAACTTCTCCCATCCCACCCATACATGTTCTATTTTGCTTTGTGGAGTTTGCACATATGGTTTATTTTATCTGAAACAATACTTACTCCCATTCCTTATACCCCTTCTGTTGCTTTAATATTACTATCTTTTATGTCCCAACTTACCTGTTACTTCTTTCAAATGTCCCAACCTTCCTCCACCCATCACTAGATTAAGTGTTATAATAACACCTGTATTCTCCTATCACAACACCTACCATGCACTGTAGTTTATTTCCAGAGGAAGGATAGATAGATAGATAGATAGATAGATAGATAGATAGATAGATAGATATCCAGAAGGATATATATATATATATATATCTCCTTGGGTAACAGGAGAACTGATATATGCATATTAGAATTCATTGTCTATTCCACTCTTGGGAATCCTTAACCTGACTTGACAAACCTCCAAGTGATTCACAGGTAAAAATTCAGGGCATAAAGTGTGGGGATGAGGAGCACAGTTCATGGACTTAATTGGGGGAAAATTACATTTTTTTCACTAACTTCCAACTGAAATTTATCATTTCCTTACAGTATGAATAAAAGGACAACAAAACACAGTGTTATTAGCAATAGCTATAACTTTATCAACAATAGAGCACAGATATTTCATAACAGTTATTGCTGGTCTCTTGAAATATTTATGCTCATCACTATTATGGCAGTTGTTAGACGTGCTACAAAAATTTATTTAATACACTAATAAAGAAGTACATATTATTATTTCAAATATTTTAGTTATTTGATAACTTCATAGTCATTTTTTTTATAATCCTATGTATTTAATGTACTTAAAAATATCATCCTGAGAGGGTTTCATAGGCTTCAGTATACTTCAAAAGGGCTCTATGGCACAAAGGAGGTAAGAAATTCTACATTTGATTAAAAACTCGGTGAGGTCAGATCACATTTGGATAATTCACCACCATGTCCTTGGGGTCTTACACAAAGCCTGGTAAATTGCAGGTGCTAAGTGGATATGTACTGAACTGAAATTAGATGAAAGCTGAAAAAAAATTAATCTGGCATTATTTAAAAGCATGCTCCGATGAATCTGGACAGTTCACTTATCCCCAGAGAAGGTGGACCCCGTGATAGTAGATGCCTTATTTCCCAATTTTAGGTATGTCAGGTTGAAGTCCTACAGTTATGTAGGATGAGACCTACCTGAGAATATGGCATTAAAATGTAAAAAGACATACTGGGAAACAATAGTCAATTCTTCCACTAAAAAAGCATCTGGCAACATTGACCTTCAGTGATGCAAAGACAGATGAATAACTGTCACTGAACAAATATGATCTATTTTATAAAATCCTATTTTAATTTGACTTGGAGTCAATTTTTTAACTGGACAGATCTCATACAAATATCTGCTCCAACCTATGTTCTTTCATTCATAGTAGGCAGTTGGTGCAACAGAACAAGATTGTCAGGCAGTGGTTGTACCCTGGGTTCAGTTAACAGCCAGACTCTTCTCAATTATCAGTAGCAGAATTTCTCCTTGATCAAGTCACTCTAAACACATCTCCAATGACACTACTGCCTTTGGAGTGGAGTCCTGAGAAGACCTTTATATTTTTTCCTGCTAAAGTATTTAAAGAGGTGATGCCAATAAGACCTTGAAAGACCCTGACACATCTCAGGCAACTCCTTAGGAGCTCTTTCCTGAAGTAAAATTGAATTCATGTATCCATCCATTCAACATGTTTTTGAGAAAATACTGTGTCAGTAATTTATTGTTCTGGGGATGAGTGAGTGAGTAGATCAGTAGCAGAAGGAATTAGGATAAATCTTCCATCTGGTATCACCTTTCAGGTGTGAACCAAATGGGTAGGAGCAGTAGGGACTGGCAGAGATATCCATTGCACCTTGTATGTGGTACCCCTATGAGTTCCAAGAGGAACCAAAAATGAGAGTCTAACTCCAAAGAGGAATTGAAGCAATCCTTAGGTAGTTTTTTAAAACATAAACTGTAGAGTACCTATACCAGAATCAGCTGGGCCCTACCTTAAACCTACTTGTATCTATGGGGGTGGGGTCCTAAGTGTTTCTAATGCATACCGATTTTTGAGAATTATTGTTCTGGATGATTTAAGAAATCTGGGGAAAAGTCATCTCATATGTGGTAGATTTATCCTCTAACAGCTCGAAAATCTACCATCCAGATGGCTGACATCACCATGTGGAAGATCATGCAGTAAGATTATGAATATATGGCTAGGAAATTCATTACTGCCCATTCACTCAGGGAAATGGCCTTCAACTTCCACCAGTGATGGTAAATAGATCCATGCAGTTTGTCTTCTCCAACAGATTGATAGAGACTGTTTGAGGCACTGGGTTATAGATTCTGAGTCCCTTGTTTGGTTCAATTGGAAAGAGTTTTGTAATCTATTAGAATGTCAGCCATGGACTCTCCATGGGAAGTAGCATACCCTTTATACCTTAGCTATACATGTCATTGCCTTGGTTCAGCCTCCATCACCTTCAGGAAGTAAGAACAGTCATGTATGTAAATGTCCAACTCTGAAGAGGATGTAGGGTTGAATAGGAAGTAAGCAGCATTTGAAATTAGACCATTGTGAGTTTGCCTGCTTTGTGGGAATTTGAACATCTCTCTCCAGCCATGCAGATCATTGGGAATCCTTGTCCAAGAGGGGGGAAAAATTGTTTTGAAATAAAATAAGATAGATCTACAACTTTCCATGATCTGCCTCTTTTTCATAATTTGAGGGTCGATGAAAGCTAATTATACCCTTGCTATCTAAATAATACACTCTTTACTTTAGAAATGAGTTTTCTAATGTGTGCAGGAATTACATTTTATTATAGAAGAGTTCCTTAATCAGGAAAAGTTGTATACCAAGGTAGTGTAAAAAAAAATAGTAGGTGGGAAACTGGAATAATTCACTGTTAGGGAAAATTTGTATGAAAAGTAGTTTATTTTTTGTTGTTGTTCATTTGGCTTTTGTTTTGTTTGTTTATGTTTTCATTAATCAAAGAAAAGTTACAATATCCTTTGCCTGAATTGTTCAATATTTTAATGGACTATTTCATATGCACAAGGATATCTCTAATGGATATATAATGCATATAGATAGCAAATATCTATGGTCCTACCACCCACTTTAAAACAGTCCCACTCTGAAGCCTCAGAGTACCCTGACCTGATTGGATGAACCAACCCTTCCAAAAGCACCAACTATTTAGCCACCTTGAATTTTATTAATTACTTAAGGGATGCTATAAATAACTCTTTATTAGGCACACTCTTGAAACTTTCTCATTGAAATGTTCTAGACTAGTTAGCCATGATTTAATTCTTGCTTGTTCTAATTTGAGTTCCTCTCAAATAGCTAAACTAGGAAAGGCTCCAGGTATTACAATAAACCATGTTTCATTAATGGGGGAATGAAGGAAGAGGTTCTGGCCACTAAGGTTCCAAATTTGACTGAAAAGTTTAATCCATGAATGGCATTTAATATCTGAGAGACAGAGATGGGTGGATGTGTATAGTACATTAAATCAAGTTTGGCAATTGTATGAAGATAGGATTTCAATCTCACCTAAAGAGCTTTTCTATTTTTAAATATAGGTGTCAAGGTCCCATCTCAGACCTTCTGAATCTGAATGTTTGGAGATAAGACCAGGTAGATATGCTGTATGTGTGTGCATGTTATTTACTACACATTACACACATAACATGAATCAGATGTGATCCTGGTAAAGAATCACTGATATAAATAAAGCCTTAGATTTCTTGCATCCTTTTACAATCGAAAATTACTTTACTTTTTCCTAGATATTTAGCCTTTAGCTAGGCACCATGGAGAACACTTAAATGAAGAAAGCTTTTTCCTGTCCTTGAGAAATTTACAGTGAATTTGTGGAGCATTGCTCTGCAAGTGAGGTGAAAGCTGAAGGTTCACCTGTGTGTATCAGGATAGTGTGTAAGTAACAAAGAGCTCAACAAATTGTGGCTAAAAATGTATTAGCAAATCTGGAAGTAGGCAATCTAGGATTTTTGTTGTTCAACAATGCCAGCCCAACCCAGGTTCTTTCTAGTTTTGACCACGCTTAGTGAATTAATTTTTTAATCTTTTGTCCCCACGCTTGTTGCCTCCTGTTCTCAATATGTCTGCTCCATTCCCATGATCTCACATCTCCAGATATCACATGCATGTTTCTAGGAAAAAAAAAAAGAAAGAAGACAAAGGTTGGTTGGCATAAATTTTTTAAATACACGCCAGTTGAGTCTGGACTTTTTAAAATTAGGAAAACAGTAGCTTTCAGAGAAAGCCTTAACCAATAGGTTTCTACTTAAGTATCTCATTAGCCAGAACTGTATTGCTCAGCCAATCTAGCTGCAAGGGAATCTGGGGAAGCTTCACAGTTTTCCTAGGTGCACCCCAAAACAAATTAGGGTCTGTCAACAAGAAGAAATAGAGAATGAGAATTGGGTAGGCAAGTAAGGCAATCTTTTATGATGGAACAGAACATGGAACATAAGAGCAAGGGCCTGGACCTAGAGAAAGATAACTGATCACTCAGTTGGAGGCAACTTGTCCTTTGCCCATTTGACTTATTATTTGGGTCAGTACTGTTAATAATAGCCATCTTCCTAACTCTCAGAGGGCACTCATTTCTGGGTTTTTATGGTTCACTTCAATGACACACGTAAATACTAACATCAATGACTATATCGTCAACAGGTGCCTAATCCATATTAATGGATATTTTTTTACCCTGATCAACACAATTATCAACCAGTATTTCTGCATACAATTTATTCATCGAAGCCATGTTACTCAGTTAACAGGCTCCAATTAAAAAAAGAAAGAAAGAAACTATTAAGTGATGGTGCCCACAATTAACTGTATGACATTTATGCCTGGTACAATCTAATCTTGGAGAAGGAAAGCCATAAGTGGAGAGATTAAATGCTCTCAGGTAATATATTAGCTCTCACTTTGTCTACTTCCAAATTATGAAAAATACATTACTGTGTATTCTGACTACATTTATTATGCTTTGTTAAATTTAATCATAAGCCTATTCTAAAATTATCTTCTTCCTATAACCAAATTTTCTGTGTTTAATTACTTCTTAAATGCCAGTAAATTTGGGTTTTTCTTTTGCCCTTTCAACGTGCTGGCCCTCACTTCCTTAAGAGATTGATTTACAATTCTGGAGGAAATTTTGGTTTTGACCACTATGCAAACCTATCATTCAGAATGAATTGGGCTGCAATCACTCACAATTCCAAACCTCCTTAAAGCTGGTCAGAAAAGAGACTATAAAGTATCAGAAACACAATCACTAAATACGCTTACCCATATCCCATAACTAAAGCAGCCTGTTGGAGTTATATGAAATTAGGTTTTGTTATTGGTGTTCAACATGAGCTGTTATGTTTTCCTAATAATAACTTCAATAATAATATTACCTCTGTTTAACATGGGCACCTGGTTAGCTAAATGAGACCCCAGCTGTCAGTGAAATACCTGCCTCAGTATAGGAGTTAAAAGGTAATAAGTTCATAATATGAGTAAAGAAAATAATAATAATGCTTTGCTTCCCTCCAAGGAATTAAAAACACTGTATGGGTACCATTTCATTAATTTCTGTATAAAACTTAGATGCATGGTAGATGCACCCTTAGAGAAAACTGACTATGGAATTACAGCCTATTTTGACTCCAAAATAACTCCCAAATCTCCCCCACTTCTCTCCATCTGCATTGTGCCCATATGGTACAAACTGCCATCATCTTGTCTGAATTATTAGTCTTAACAAATTTCCCTATGCTCATTCCTAGCTGTCTACAATCAATTCCTAACAGAGCAATCCATTGAAATCAGATGATATCACTTTTACACTTAAACAATTTCAATGAGTCTTTTTCACTCTTTGCTCTTACTCACTTTATCTACTCTGTTATCCTCAACTTCCTTTCTTTTCCTCCAAAAAACCCAGTGTTTGCCTATCTCAGGGCCTTCAACCCACTAGCCTGATTTTCTATCACATCAAGTTTTAGCATGGCTATTTCATTCTTTTTCTTCAAATTTTTTCTCTTAGTCATCTTCTCATGAAGTCTTTTTTAAGTTTCCTACCTAGAGTACCTCATTCTTCCATATTATTCTCCGTCCCACAAGTATCTGCTTTCTTTACATCTATCTCACACTGCACTTATCTTTTTATTTTCCAGTGTGTTCACTATTTGGTACTCCTTCCCCTCCACCACACACAACTTGAGTGTAAACTCTGAGAGCAGGCATGTTATCTGCAATATTCTACTGGTGTATCTCCAGGGCTTAGCATGATATTTGGAGCACAGTAATTGTTTATAAATATTTTTTGAATGAATTAATGTTGAGATAGTTGTTTTCTGTACCCTGCAGAACTCTTCTCTGTTCCATAGTCATGACTAAATTCAGAAAGTATATGTGTACTTGTGCACAAGCATGAAAATATATTAGCTGAACCTTGTTTTCCACCCAAGTTATCTGTTGTACCTTACAGGGTCTTCCCATTCAATAGTGTCAAGTTCTTCCTCTCTGCAATAATACCCAATATCCAATTTCTATTCTTATGGAGAAGCTCTGTATTATCATTCAAGGCTCTTGTTTTCTCCTAACAAAGGCTTGATGCATGTTGAGTTGTCCTATAATAAAGAAATGCCTTCTTTTAATCCAGCCATTATTATAGATTATTATAGATTGGACTTTCCTAAGGTGAGAGGTATGAGTTGGTGAAAATATTAGGGGACAATATCCAAAAACAAGAAGGTGAAAATAAATTCTCCTGTTTCATTAATGAATACCATCTAAGATGCCTTTTGATCATTTTGAGTTTATCAAATCCTAATGATAGGTCATAAATCTAATTATCTCTTTATAAACTTTTTCTTCCAAAGCAAATTTCTTTCAGATGTTTGGGTGTAAATGAAACCTAGGTTTAACCCACTGGTGGAATTAGCCTCCTTAAGAAACTTAGAAGCTTAGGCAATTGCAGCATCACTACACTCAGACTCTCAGCTGCTAATTGAATTCTCCTCACTTTCTTCTCAAATTTTTTGAAAGTAGGGAATCAGATTCATTGCGGTATGTGAGTAACCTCCATAGGAGTCCATTCTCTATTAGACCTTCATATCAGCCATTTCCAGTCTTAATCATTGATGAGGGGATCCTTTGTGCTTAACACTATTTGGCCTGCTACAGTGGGCAGTGAGCAGTAGTGAGGACAGAGCAGCAGAAGCCCTCCAGAGCCATGCCAGCCCACATAGCCAGCTTGTCATGATTCACTACTTCATTCTTTTTTTTTTTTTTTCTTGAATCGGGAAATAAATTTGGACATATCTGTTGTACATGTCAAGGCCCCTCATTTGTCAAAGTATTAGTGGTCCAGTGTCAACATAAATACATCTGTCCATAAATCTTGACAGGTATAATGATTTGTTGCATTTGAAAGGCATGACTCAAACATTAGATCCCTTTTTGATTCCTAACATGATTATCTTTAAAGCCAGGCATTTCAGATGCCTTCTGAATTGACTTCTGTCAAGTGATTGAGTAGCTCCTGCTGACTTATCTACTCTTATGAAGTTAATACCATCATGGCCCCTGCTGTCACCTGCCTTAAAGGCCACCTGTACTAAAGCAAAAACTACACTCTTAATGGGCTCATTCTTTACTGTGGAAATTCCTTAGGTCTCAGGCTTTTGTTTGTTTTATTTTGTTTGTTTGATTTTGTTTTCAAGTAGGACATTCCTGTCATTTTGTTTGTTAGCAGCAAAATGGATTTGGCACATTAGTCAAATGAAGGATTTCCTAGCACTCGAATAGCCAGGAAACTCATAAACTTAAAATGTGAAAGCAGGCCTCTGCTGGGAGACAGTAAATTGCTTTATAATCACTTGATGGTGGAATCTGCAAACCCAAAAGGAAGGAAATGTCATCTGGTGGTTAGACAGAAAGACCTCTTCTTTGTATATTAGTTATCGCTTATTGAGTGTTTATTAATTGCCAAACGCTTTGCTAAAAGCTTCCTATGCTGTATCTCTTTTAATGCTCCCAGCAACCAAAGAGATACCAGTTGTTCTCACACCCATGAGCAGTTCCATACATGGCCTAAGGTCAATAGCTGGTAAGGGGTGGAGCAGTTATTGACATGTTGTCAGGTGTCAGCAATCTTATTCCTGACCCTAAACTCTTAACTATTGTCCTATGCTGCAGCCTACTTACCTTTGTTTCCCTTTTTAGGCACAAAGGACTGATTTAATTGGCACTCCTCTGAAATGGCCACAGTGATGTGAGAAAGTTTGTTAAGACCACGCATATATGTGCTATCAGGTGTCTGAGATGAGTTCCAACCCTCGTTTTTGCCGTTTACATTGGGATTTGGAAATCTTCCTTCTTCTGAGGGAATTATGTTGTAGTAAACTTTCAAAAACTGGGAGATTAGAACTATGTAATTTTTTAAACTATTTTTGATAGTGCTCACTTTTAAAAGTCAATTTCCTAATTCAGAGTTCTATTTTTTTTAATTCCACTTCCATTGCAATCCATTCTTTCATCTTTCTTGCTTTTCATTCTTCCCTTCCTTCTTTATTCCCATTTATGAAATCAGTAACACTGAAAAATCTACTCTGCTGATCCCTTTTGGAAACCCTTTAGTCTCAGGCAGATATCTTCCTGTTCTTTCTGTGATTCCTCTGAACCCTGCCCTGTTGTTTATTTAGGTACAACAAACAAAAATTGCTCTTATGAGGAAATGAATTAGGTGCTAACTCTGCTGCAAACAATTTCTTAAGAATACTCACTTAAAGGCATATTTTCCCATTTGAGTTTGATATACATTATTAAATGCCTAGTGTGTAGACTCTGGGAAAACAAAAGCGAAAACTTTCATCTGATCTGAATCCTAAAAATACCTGACGGGAAAATGGGCATATAAAGGCTTACATACATATGGGTAAGCATTTCTCACAACTTAAGGCAACTATAAGGCAATATACGAATAGTATACTGCGGACAATATGTAGAGATGCTAATAGATTTTAGATAATTAAAAATCATTGTAATATAGAAGGGTTTCATAAAATAAACATGATTAATGTGATTATTTAGTACAGTGACATAGTATTAGGTAGATAGCATTCAAATTGATGGTGAGGGATAGAAACACATTCATGCAAGATGAATGCATAAGCAAAGCCTAAGATGGAAGGAAAAATACTCCTTGGATAGAAAGGATGGGTAGCATTGTGGCCCATGAAGAAATGTAGACTAAATCTGGCAGTGATACAGGACCCATATTAATTTCTGGAGCAGTAGCATCGCATAAATGGGTGCATTAAGTATATTAACTTTTCATTCATATGAAGGATAATTTGATATGGAGAAGAGGGTAGGAAGACAGAAAGATGCTGCTCCTGACCTTTGAAAGGTAGATGCCTTTTTGACTTTCACAGTGCACTTAACTCACACCTGTTCAGTGAAGGCCACTGCCCCATCTATAGTCATTAATCAGTTCCGTTTTATCACATCACTCAGGGAAAACACATTTTCTACTCCCAGCAATGCAAAAGAATATAATGCCTTTCCTCTAATTGAGCAGTCCCTTACACAGAGAACAAAGTCTTACCTGATATGAGTTTTTAAATATTAGGTTTATTGTCATCTCCTGCCACTTTTAATCCCAATAGGTCAGAAGAGGAAGGCCTAGAGGCTAGGAACCAATAAAAATGACAGAGATCTCCACTCCAGGTAGGTTATAAAGAAGTGTGTCTTGATTCTCAAGTGGAGAATTGTTAAAACACACGTTAACGGACACCACTACCAGAGTTTCTGATTCAGTAGGTCCCAAGAATTTGCATTGCTAACAAACTCTAAGGTGATGCTGACACTGCTAGTCTAGGACTTACACTTTGAGAACCACTGATAGCAAATTCAAGGTAGAGGAAAGAGGGTATCGTCCAGAATGGCTACAAGTTGCCGCAGAGCCCCTATCAGTCAGAGCCGAACAGCAATTGAGAGACAAGGCTCCAGTAACTAGCCAAGGGAAATAACTAAAAAACAAACAAACAAGCAAACAAACAAAAAAACTCCAGCATGAACTAGTAAGTGCATGCCATTTTTACAAGCTGTCTCAGCAGATGGCTAGAGAAATCCTATTTTTACAGGGTCAAATACAAGAATGTCCCCAGGCCTTATGAGCTGGTTACACATACAAAAATCTACCTAATTTATAATCCAAACTGCATCTGCTATACTGTTGCACTGTAACCTCTCTACATCATCTTGTTCACAATGTAGAGTCCACAGACCTCCAGTACCATTCTTCATGGATGCACAACATGCTTTTTTTTTTTTCATATTCTACCTTTTCTGGAATCAAGATGCATCTTGTTATCACTGCCCACAGGTAGTTTGTACTCACCACTATGGTATGAGAAAGGTGATTCAGGGTGAGAGTTGATGTGTGAGAAGAAATAGAAATGGACAAAGAGAGAGGAAGATGTGTTGAGGGGATGATCACAGGAAGGGAAGATATGGAGCATCTGGACAGAGGAGACTAGCAGATGCAACAATTGGGAAGACGGGGTGGGAAACAAAAGAAAAAATAAGCGATAATAAAGAAACAGGAATTGGAATGCCAAGCATAGGGACTTCTCTCCAGATTTACTCACAGCCAAGTTTCTCTCCGCATGTTGCCCCAGCTCATGACCACTTTTTTCTATGTGCGTAATCCATCAAAGTGAATCTGAAAGAACTCTTTTAACAGTGTAAAATAGAGGTTCTATGTGAGAAAGCCTTGTGCTATATTTTCATTAAAGCATTTCTTTCTTCCTTATTAGTGCATACAATAATGGTGCTTCTTAAAATTGGTGGAATCTTAGTGTCAATGAAATAGAGTTATTTAGGGAATAGTATGATGACAAAAGAAAGAAACAGTCCTGATGAAGTCGGCTTTTCTTTGGAAATTTTCCAGGTGGCCATTTTCAATATGCTGCATAGTACTTAGCATGACAAGTTTCTACTCTTTCAATAATATTGCTATTATTTGTCTGCCTGTCTTTTTCTTCTAAGACAGAGGTTGGCATTTTCTATTAAAAGACCAAATAATAAACATTTTAGGTTTTGTGGGCAATGAAGTCTTTGTCACAACTATTCAACTATGATGTTGTAGTGAGGACGCTACCATAGACAGTATGTAAACGAATGAGTATGGCTGCATTTCGATATAACTTTATTTAAAAGAAAAAGAAAACAGGGTAACAGGCACTGGACCAGATTTGGTCCTTGGGCCATAATGTGTCCATCCCTGGTATAAAGTGGGAGATAGAATAAATGTGTATGCTTCATCTACTGTCTTAAACCAGAAAACACTTATTTTTAATAACAGCTTTATTGAATTATAATTCAAATACTGTATAATTTACCCAAGGAAAGTGTATAATTCAGTGGTTTTTAGTATACTTACAGATATGCACACTTGACATTACAGTCAAAAAGAAATCTCGTACTTAGCTATCATTCCCCTATACTACCACTGCCACCACCACCATCGTCACCACTGCCTTAGCCCTTAGCAACCACAAGTCTATTTTGTGTCTCTATAGATTTGCCTATTTGCCTGTTTCATAGAAATGGAATCATATAATGGATGGTCATCTGTTACTGATTTCTTTCACTTAGCATAATATTTTCAAGGTTTATCCATATTGTAGTATATATGAGTACTTCTTTCCTCTTTATGACCAAATAATATTTCATTATATAATATATTCGCATTTTGTTAATCTATTCAGTCGATGGGTGCTTAGGTTATTCAGAAAACATTTTTTAGTTTTTTAACCTCTTCAATCATGTCACTAAAACTCTAAAATTTAAAAGTGTTCCTACACACACACACACACACACACACACACACACACACACACACACACACCAGGAACTCCTCAAGGGAAAAGTTTTAATGAGTCAAGTGTAATTAATTTTTGATTTTATTCTTAAATAGTGGAGTTTTCTGAGGTCAGAAAATTGAGGAGTACCACTTTGGCAAAGTACCATATTCCTAGCCAAATCTTATACTTTCACATAATAATATTAATGATGGAAAATATTTGCTTTAGGACCCTTTCCTGCTTGGAAATCTTTAGGCAACTTATAGGCACTAAACAGGAGAAACAACCTCTCTCTTCCCATGGACCTGATACTCTAATATGAAGAAGACATTAAACACACAAGTGGGAACATTCAGATTTTGATAATTGCCAAAACAAAAGAGTTTAATATGGTAGAGAGCACATCAGGATGGGAGGGAAGTTTGCCATTTTGGATCTAAGGTTAGGAAAGGCCTCTCCAAGGGTGAAATATTTGGGCTGAAACCTAAATAGGAAAGAGGTATTCATGGGAATGTTGAGAAGAGCACTCCAGACCTAGGAATGCCTTGAAGTAGGAATGGACTTGACATGCCATGGAAGAGAATGTACATTACCATAGCTGGAAATGGTGAGCCTCAACAAGCCATATGTTTAGCCTTAAACATAGGACATTATTCATACAGGATACTTTTCTGTAACTTCTCAGGCTGAACCTTATAGCTTTGTATATATCCTAAGTGAAAAGTTGTTTTTTGTAACAAATTATTAATACCTGAAAGCTCTTGACATGGATAATTTACATGCTGGGTATTAAGCGAGTCTCTCAGCTCCAATTCTACCCTTTTGTACTCTGCTTTGTGATGCTGGCACTAGTCTCTGCAAATATTTCTTCTTTACCAACTGAATTCCTATTAGATTGGTCAACAGGGAAAACTAAAAGTAAATTGGAAGACAGAAGAAGCAGAAGCCTTGCTCCTTTCCTATGTGCTATTTCTGCAGCAGTAATTGGCTCAAACCGTGCCAATCAAGTTTCCAGAACCAGCCTCACTGTTTTCCATCAGAAGTACCAGCTCAAGAAGCAATAACCTCTCCTCATTGTGAAGAAACCTTCCCGGAGGTCTCAGCCCTGGTTCAGTGGGGTTGCTCTTGTGAGTTCTTGAGGTACCAGCACCATCTAGTCAATGCCCCGTCCATAGCCATCTACAACTTAACTCTTCAAGGCTCCTCCTCTGAGCTCCTTAGTGTTGAAAACTCCAACTCCTACCTCTGTTCTCCCTGCTGTAGGTGTGGTGACTGTTGCCTGTATTTACTATTTCAGTTACCTCCCTGTTGTCTTTTTGCCTTTTAAGCCCATCAATAATTGTTTATCCAACTCCCTGTATTAAATTATCTTCCCAGTAAACCCAAGCTACATAATTTGCAAGACTTAGTGCAAAATACAAGTGCTCAAAAAGGAGAGGAAAAGTGCAATTAAGGATACTAAAATATAAGATTTTTTTTCTTTTCTTCCTTGGTGTCTCTCTCTCTTTCTCTCTCTTTCTCTCTCTCAACTTGCCATAGAACTTGTCATGTTTTTTGTTTGCCATTTAATGTTATTCAAAGGAAAGAAAATTTAAACTTTAAATTATTAGCATGATTTTTACAGTTCACCTTTAAGTAAAAACATTTAGCTCAAAGACGTTGTCACCAAAATTACACAATTTGTATTTCATAGCTCTCATGTGTATATATATGTGTTCTATACCAGAAGAGTAGAAACAATGCACAAAATTAATCCTATTATTTTTATCTCACTTCTTGATTTGTCCACATTTTACCAATACAATGTGGAACTCAAGGCTTTCATAACATACTCCCTTTCAAATGACTATTGAGTCACACTGAAATTCAACGTACCATGGATCCTCTAAAATTCTGTATTCAAGTAGCTTCTTGAAGGTGCTTGATGCAAATGGAGTGGAAAAGAATGATAAACACACATATTACACATATCTCTTTGTTCAAATGCCTGGTCTGTCATCCCATTAGACTTCACTTTCAGAACACAGGTTCAAAGATAATAGTATTTGGTGCACACATGAAGATTCAGGGATAACAGCCTGCCCAGAGAGCATGGAAGCTCCAAGCCCATTCCCTACACCTTGCCCTATTCATCTCTTCTATCTGGCTCTCCCTGGGCTGTATACTTTGTGATGTTATAATAAACAGACAATCCAGTTTAAAAAGATAAAAAAAGGATAACATTATTTAAAATTCCAAGATGAAGACAACAAGTGCAGGCCCTTTTGAGCATAGATCTCTGTGAGACTACGTAAGTAACATTCTCATGAAACTGTTTGATACAGTCTGCTATGTATATGCTAGAACACTTCCACATCTTCAGATGCTTAATATCAGACATTCAAGATGGATGAAAATGGCCTTGTGCTGCATTATATCTCTAACGTCTTTAAGAAACACTCAAATGATTTTCCTTAGCCCCAAAAGGAACCAGTTTTCCATGGTATTTAGAGGTTATGAGCTTAGATTTTGTCTAAGTGAGAAGTTTTGCTTTCTTCCCTGAAGCTAGGGCATACCTCATCCAAATTTCAGCAATGTGAAAGCCACATCTACTAATAACATCAAAAAAATGCAGGAAATCAGATATATTCAGTATAAATTGTCTGCACTTTTCAACCCCTAACTGAACAAAGTCATAATTGCAAATCTCCTGGTTTTACTTGTCACTAATAATGGTCTCTTATTTGACCAGCATGAAGTCAGTATTATAGTTCCACATGCTATGAGAATTCTCATTTTCATTAAAGAGGGACCCAGCCTTGGTTTTTACATAAATTGTGTTTCTCTTTCTGTGGTAGCTTTTAACTTGCATGTGTAAATTTAATTACTTGGAGGGAAACCATTCAGGAATCTTGGGCGACTATTTTAATTACCACCCCTAATTTGCATAGTGTTTGAAACTTTTTATTGGGTTATTTTACCAAATAGTGCCATGTACTTAGAAAGTAGACAGTGTTCCTATTGGAATCCCAAATTCAAGTCATATTTTAACAACAACAACAAAAAAGACTAAGTTAATCTTCCAGTGAATATGAAACATAATGTTAGAGAGAAATTAGAGGAATCCAATTTATATGTCTCTTCTCATCTGCTTGATCCCCAAATTACCCAAATAAAATGTTGCAAAACTGAGATGCAAAATTATTCTAATTCCTTCTTGCTTCCTAGAGGGAAAAAAAAAATTACAGAAGACCCTTTCTGGCAAACAAAAAAGAATACAAATTAATTAAGCAGAGAAACCTTAAAGGTACACAGAAGGCCCGAAAACATATCAGACATTTCTAAAGATCACAAATTAGCAAACATTGAGAGCGGGCTGTCAAAAAAAAAGAAGAAAGAAGAAGAAGAAGAAGAAGAAGAAGAAGAAGAAGAAGAAGAAGAAGAAGAAAGAAGAAGAAGAAGAAGAAGAAGAAGAAGAAGAAGAAGAAGAAGAAGAAGAAGAAGAAGAAGAAGAAGAAGAAGAAGAAGAAGAAGAAGAGAAGAAGAAGAAGAAGAAGAAGAAGAAGAAGAAGAAGAAGAAGAAGAAGAAGAAGAAGAAGAAGAAGAAGAAGAAGGCTTCCCTGAACATAAGGCTCTTAAAAGACATTTTGAGAGGAATTAAATCTCTCTTGCACCTTTAAACTCTCTTTCTCAGCTATCAATAGAGTTTGCTGGAGATGGAAGCAGTTCAGGGTGACACACCCTTCACTTATTTGGGGAATGTGATTTTCCATCCTGCCGTTACCTGGCACCCAGACAAGTGTTATAAAAATATGTCATCATAACCAGCCTAGAATAAATACTCAAATCCTCAGGGTTGTTTATCATTTCTCAAATGTCTTCCTTGGATTTTACAATCCTCACTCTTTGTTACGTTTGGGGAAGATAGGTTGTTTGGAATACATGTGATGGTCAAACCAAAGGTCATTATGTGTAAGCCAGATTGTGTGTAAGCATTATAGCATGTGGCAAAGTGCCCTGTGGTTTATGTTGGACCACTTTTAAATAGAGCCCTGGACTGAGGGTCTCACTGTCGATCAGTTGAAACCAGCCCAAATGTTACCTTTTGTTTGGTAGAATTACGTTTTGAATTATGATCTTTGTGTTCTTGGACAATGAATGACATAGTACCTTTCTACTGAAGTTGAAAATAGATCAATTTTCTGACATTAAATGCTTATCAAACACGTTTAGGTGCAAAATACCACCATAGGAGCCAGGGAACAAGGAATAGAAAAATTCACATAGTGTCTGTTCTTAAGGGGTTCCCCATGCAGTGGAATAGATAAAACTGACTAATTCTGTCAAGTCAAACAATCCCACCTCTAGGATGCCATTGACCTTTCATGGTGACATTTCTTTGGTCTGGCTTCACTCTGTTTTGCAAAAACACTGTGTACACAGGGTATATTTAACATACAACTAAAACTGGATACTTTAACTCTCAGCATATTAGACTTGAATTAAATTAAAGCTCGATTATATTTTTCATGGAAAATGCAATGATTCTGGCCACCTGGAGGATGGTTTCACATAAGCACTATTTGGAATCAATTTGCAATAGATTAATGAACTTTTATTGACTAGAGAATATGTGCCTATAGTCTGCTTATAAACAAGTCTACCAGCTGAGATATACGTGTGTAAACATCATCACACATTATAGCAGGACGTCTGTTACAACAAAGATCTGGCATTTTGCATGACCTTAAAGAGTTCCTGGAGGCTCTTAGTTTTCAATGACAGCCTGTCTCATTTGTTAAATAAACAACAAAACTTAGCTTTCATATTGTTATATTCTGCCTTTTGAAACATTTCTTGTAGCATGACTTTGCCAGTACAAAGCTGGCTTTTTAAGTGATATGTCTGTAACCAGGCAGTTTTAGAACTTTTACTCCCATAGTCTGTGTAAAAAGCAATTCAAGAAGACCTAAAATTCTCCTGGGGGCTGATTTTACAGCAACAGTGAAAGCACACAAATGTTGCACGAGCAGCCAATTTTTTTCTTTGGTTAGAGAAGCAGCATCAGCAATAGAGCCTCAGAACAAATAGTTTAACGCCGTCATAAAAACCACTAACCATTGGGTATTAACATGCTTTTTATCATGAAGTTTTTACGGAACATGATATTTGAAAGCTACTAATTTGGCAGTGATTTTTACCCTCTAGTATTTACGGTGGATGCAAGTCCCCCTTTTACTTACAGCACCACAGAATGCTTTGGTCCAGCCATGCTGGAGAAGGGAGATTAGCTTTCTTGCCCCTGCCTTGGTGGTCATGATCTTACCTGCTGGGGTGACCAATGGCTTTTGACTCTACTACACTCACTCTGCCACGAACCTTCACCCCTAGAACCGTACCATGAACCATTTAGGAGGTGGCTGGTACTAGTATAAGGCCAGTCAGTGCTATTGAGAGTTCACCACTTTTGGTATTAATATTGGCCCTACATAAAACACATGGAAAAAACCATCCCTTTCTCAAAAAGTCAAAACAAACTGCACATGAACATGGATGGGAGCAATGCATCGAGAGAGAAAGAGAGAGAGAGACAGAGAGAGACAGAGAGACAGAGAGAGACAGAGAGACAGAGGTGTTTGTGCCTGCATTCTTCATTCCATCTAGCACGTGACTGAAGTAAACTTATTTGAGCAAACCTTGGGCTCTGATCATACACTGCAAACCCTAGAGCACTTCAAAAGTCAATGGAGCCATTGGTGAATGCGCAGGGGACACATATAGCCAAATATGAACTCTACATGCACCACCCAGAAAAACCTGGGCCTTTCCCAAAAGGAAGTGAAAACAGACCGCACATGCACGGAAATAGCATTTGTGCCTTCCTGCCATCTGGAACAGGAGCCCAGCAGGAGTAAACTGATGGGGGGAAATGCTGCTTTTTCCCAATAGTTACGTTAGATCTGAATGTACCCAAACTAAGCAGGGTCAAACTACAGACAGATTTTCCTTCAAATGTCACTTTCAATATCAGGCTCCTGATGAAACTCATGTTAGTAACCCCTGGTGAGTGGTTTATATGAAAGCTTTAAAACGTTAGTGTGTATGTAGAAAATATTTGTGTTTGAGTATGTAAGAATTCTATTATAAGAGTTGTTTCTCATACAGGAAAGGTAAATTGCCTGCTCATGAAGACTTGTAAGTGTTTATTGGGGAAAATTTTCATTGTTATTTCATTTTGTTTTGGCTTTTTGTTTTGTGTTTTTTACTTTTATTTAACCATAACCCAAGTCCTACCAAAGAAACCAGGTTGCCAGGCCCCAAGTCATTGTTTACAACATCTTGCTTTGGAATAATACAGGATTTCTTAATTTACAAAAACAAAACAAAACAAACAAACAAACAAACAACAACAAAAAAAACCTCTCCTAACAACTGAATCCAGGTCTTTAGAAATGATTCATAGGAATGTGCATTTTTAGTTAGCATTCCACCCCACTTTGGCATGTTCAAGTGATTTCAGCACAACTAGAGATTATGAGCTCCTGTCTTATAGATGATGTGGAAACTGTGTGGAGTGTGACTTATTCTATAGCACAGTTTAAATAATATGTGTCGCAACTTTCAAGTTTCTCCTTTGTTCTTTTAAATATGTCTTCAGTGTTAATCATAAGTTAAAGGTGAGTTTGTTTCCTCAGTCTCATTAGTGATCATCTGTGAATGACCCAGTAAAGAAAGAAACCTACAAGCAGCTTCTATAAGACAAAGCAAAGTACATAAAACTGCTGCTGGCTCTGTAAACATTCATTGGAGACTCAGCTTTTCCAGAAATAACAAGTGACTGAAATGTGACAAAACTCAGAAGTTCCTAGAACATTAAAAAAGCATAAAGTGCAAAGACTCCTCCCAACTCAACAGTTTAGCACATGAAATAGCCATGTGTTCTAATGACAGTACAGCCGTGCTCCAGGTGACTGTTCTGCACGGAAGAAAACATTCCAGTTACTATGGTTGCTCATGGCAGACAGGTCTAGAAAGAGCGTGAGGGCTCTGAGATCTTGGTGATGTTCTGTTTCTTGATCTGAGGGCTCATCATAAATATGTGTTTATGTTGTAAAAATTCATCCAGTGATAAATTGACAATTTGGCACTTATTTTTTAATAGCATAAATACTATTTTAAATAGCTAGAAGTATAAGATCAACATAATGGCAGGTATGGTTTCTTCTGTGGCCCCTCTCCTTGGCCTGCAGATAGCTACCTGTCATGGTGTCCCCATATGGGACTTCTTCTGTTTATGCCCAACCCTGATATATGTTTTTGTGTCTAAATTTACTCTTCTTTCAAAGACGCAAGTCAGATTCGATTAAGACCCTAATCTAAAGGCCTCATTTTAAATTGATCACTTCTTTAAAGGCCCTATCTCCAAATACTGTCACATTGAGGTACTGGTGGTTAAAGCTTCAACATATGAGTTTGGGAGGAACACAAAACAATCTATAGCACTTTATTCTCTGGACCCCCAAAATTCATGTCCTTCTCATTTAGAAAATATATTCAGATTTGACACTTTTCTGTATATATTTTATACTTACCCTGCAAAAATCACATTAAAAATAGAAAGTTCAAATAATTTATATATGTATATATATAATTAAAATCTAACATAACCTTTTCCAAGCCCTCTCTTTAGCTTTTACACTCTAGAAATAGCTATAAGTGCTGTTTAATTGCTCTGGCTAGTCAGTTTGTATCAGCTGAGACCAAAGATAAGGGGATTTGCTATTCATTTAGCAAAATAGTTCAACAGAGATCTGTTGAGCACCTATTATATGCCAGGCAGTAAGTAAGTCATTAAAATGCCTACTTTCCTGGAGCTTATAGTCTGTAGGGAAAAAACAGTAAATAAGTAAATAGAGAGCTATTAACAAGTAATACAAAGACCACTGGAACTGACAAATATGTAAAATAAAATAACTTTTCAATTCAATTTATTAATTTGCTAGGTAAGGGCATATGTACCAGTGAAGAAATTCATTGAGTAGTTAGTTCCCTGGTGGAGGAAAGTCAGGGGTTTTAAAATACTAGAAAAGGCAGTTAGTGGTGGTCATGCAAATTAAGGACTAAAAACTAGCACTCTAGTTAGGAACCCATTAGCCCATAGTTTTGTGGGGAAGTGGTTTAAAAAAAAACCCTGTTGTTGGTGATAAGGAAAGAGTCTTGGACTAGATCTCACTAGAGTCTGGTGAACCAGGGTCACTCAAAGTTCATGTCATAGTGCTTCAGTCATGATGAAACACAGCACTCAGTTTTGGTATTCTCTCGGCCATTGCTGTTGAAAGTTGAACATTTTCCTTTTACAGTATATAAGATAATTTCAGGTGGTAAAAAGTGGTTTGTAGGGAAAAATCAGGGTAAGTTTATAAAGAGTGACAGGGTAGAAAGGTACAAAGCATAGTCAGGGGAAAGACTCTTGGAGGGTGGAATTTTGAACAGAGACTTCAGTTTGTAGAGGAAGAGATTAACAGGTGGAGGAAACAGCACAGTCAAAGGTCCTGAGGCAGATCTCAGGGTAATACCGAATGTTGGACTGCTAAGGGCAGTGGGAAAAGTACTCGAGGAAACAATGGATAAAGCCATGGTCCAGGGAATTAACACCATTGAAGATGGGGAAGAAACTGCAGGCTCAATGTCTCTTGCCAGTTTAATAAAAAGTGTTTGTGACTGTGTGTGTGCATGTGCTCACATGCGTGTGCGTATCCCCTATATCCTCCTACATGTGGCTCATGATTGATTACAACTAAACAGTATAACAACTCTGTGATTCATTATGTTTTCTCGGGTGCCAATAAGCTGGATAACATACTGGGAAGTCAACTCTCCCAAACGGTTGCAAGCAGATGTTAGAAAATTCATTGTGCCTCAAACAACCTAACAAATAACCAGGTCCAAGGATGGTGTGGCCCAGGTACTCAGCTCATTATTCTTTCTAGCTGGGTAGTTTCCACTTTCGTCTAAGCAAACAAGGACTGCCTATTCAACACAGAGAATACAACAATGAATATTCAGTCCCGGTTCTGATTTTTGGCAGAACCCAGCAAAATGGGGGAAAAAAATTCTTTTCTTCTCTTTTCCCCTGGGGTTTTGCAAATCTCCCTTGAAAAGGGTTGGAGAAGCTTCTGCAGGAAGGCTAGCCCCTTGCTTCAAGAAACTGCTTTCGTCTCTTTATGTATATTAGAACAATTAACATCTAGTTTCACCATACAAAGGACTTTCTCTCCTTTTATGTTTTAGTTCTTAAAATTCCCAGAATGGTGTACAGTAAAACTGTTCACTTGAGAAATTAAGTACCGTATGTGATAAGACAGTTGGATGAAATTTTTAAGCTGTCATTAAAAATGATTATAATTAGGACAAACTACAAGAAAATGCTTTAAAATTGAGACCCAAGTGAATTAAAAATTAAGGGGTATATTATGTATTATCAAGCTGAAGGACTGGGTTTTATGTGTCCAACACCCATTATCACTAATATGGGTTGCCTGCATAAATCCCTGTGTGCTGAGGCAAGAAAGCACCCCTTTCATTTGTTTTTGCTAACTAGATAGCACTTTCTGTGCTCAAAGGGAGTAAGGAAACGAACAAATGTAAACAGTTTACCTTTCCTTTGCTGTGAGAGTTTCTACCAAGAAGTTTTTTTCTATCCTGAGAAGACATTAAAATATTTCATAACAAGGCTGAGTTTTCTCTCATCCTGAGGAATATTCCTGAATTATCTAGGGTAAAACTATAACTATGTCATGTCCAAATCTTTATTCCTTTAAGAGTAAAAGAGTCCTTATCGACATTCACTTGGGGAAATTGGAATTGTAAACTTTACTAAAGCCCGCATACTTAAGAGACACGTAGGCCAAATTCATCTACTATTAGCAGGTCCTGAAGAAGGTGCAAGGCAGGTCATTACTTCTCTTGTCAAGTCATGTATCATATCAGCCTGCTTCCATCTCTCACAATGGTTCCTATAAGTTATTCTACTCTCTTTGATCTCCCACCATCTTTTATAACTCACCATCCCATTAGCATTTTGCATTTCTCCACATTCCCAGGGACTCAAATAGACTGAGGAAACTGAGTATATATCAAAACATATACTTTTTACACTGATGTTGACCTTCTCTCATGGCATTATTTCAATGTGCTATTAAGCTAAGAAAATCCCAGCTTCAGACTTTTTCTCCCCTTGGATATGGAGAAGGGAATGGCAAGGATATGAAAGGCAAATAAAGGGAGCAGGTAGAAAGTTCTTTTTGCTATAATATTTTGAAGAAGAGTGAGCAAGTAAAATTGAGTGCTTAGGACATGTCTGTAAATATGCCAGGAGTTTATAGTTCCATGAGAGTAAACCTGCCTTTTAGTAAGTACTCAAAAAAAATTGTCGATTGACTCTATAAGGTAAGAACTCTTAGAATTAGGCAAATACAGGTCTTTCTTTGGTATTTACAGAATTAATATTGGCAATATTGAATTCAAGAGACAACTCAAATATCATAATCCTTAGTACTTGTAATTGAGCAGATGTAGTGCATCAAGCAGACTCAAAGTGGCTCCTGTCATCCCTACACCCTGGTTATTCATGCTTTTGTGCAATCTCCTCCTCTTGAGCATGGGTGGAAATGTGACTTGCTTCTAACCAAAGGGATGTAGCAAAAGTTACAGGCTGCATGTAATTGCATGTACATGATTATAAAAGACTGCAGGGTCTGTTTTCACTGGAATCTCTCTCTCTCTCTCTCCCTCTCTCCCCTCCATCTCTTTCTCTCTCTTGCTTTGTCTAAGAAGCACACTTTTATAAAGTAAGTGGTATGTTGGGGAAACCCACATGACAAGGAACTACAGGCAGCCTCCAACCATAAAAGTCAGTTCCAGCTGTCAGCCAGCAAGAAAAAAAAAAAAAGAGGAAGATGAAAAGGAAGAGGAAGAAGAAGAAGAAGAAGAAGAAGAAGAAGAAGAAGAAGAAGAAGAAGAAGAAGAAGAAGAAGAAGAAGAAGAAGAAGCAGCAACAGCAGCAGCTCTCAGTCCTACACCCATAAGGAACTGAATCCCACAATCTCAAGAGCAGGAAAGCAGACATTCCCTATTTGAACCTCCAGTTAAAAGCCAACACTGGCTAACACCTTGATTATAGCCTGAAACTATGAGATCATAAAGGTGTATTGCTTTAAGCTTCTAAGTTTGTAGTAATTTGTTAAACAGCAATAGATAACTAATATAGGTACTAATTTAAATTTCATGCACAGCAAATTTAGAATTCAAGAGCTCATCATTTGCTTCATGAATGAATATCTCATCACTTTGTTTTATAAAATTCTTACTAAGGATGCAAAGGAGTTCCTTAATTTTTTTCAGTGGCACTTGTCTGCAATTTGGCCAAAATTGTATGTGTAATAGTCTCAATACATATACCCCTAAATGTCAAGTGTCTGCTACATAAGCTCATAAGAGAAATGAGACCTTTTAACATAAAGTCTCCTCAGCCCTGAGTACACATTTAATCACTTTACCTAGAAGGATGTTTTTTCTATCTTTCTCATAAAAGACAAAAGGTCTGCTCCTCAGGAAGATGCAACTAAAAGAGATTGCAAAACAAGCTCAGGGCTCAATAATCAGGCATACTGGTACACTGTAACCTGATAGAAATTCTCAATTTCCAAACCAATGCCAGTATTTGTGATATTTCATTTATTTCCATTCCAGTGTGTTGGTTTGATCAGACTGTCTGGTAAATTTTGGTGCTTTAAATTTTTGTTTTTGATTTTGCTTCTGTCTCTCAAGGTCTGTCAAAACTCTTTTGAATATTAATTTTGTATATTAATAAAAACCCACTTTTTTCTTCATCACCACCCCTACATTATAAATCAATTTCTTCATTTCAGTTGAACTTACATTTCTGTTTATTTTAACCATAGCAACTGCCCCTCTGATTCATGAGCTGGTTTCCTCCAGATGTGACACATTACTCAGCAAATCTGTGATACTGCATAGTTTGCTATTGTGGAAGGCTGAACGCCTATTTTTTCTCTGTGTTCATGGAAACATCACCTTTCTTTCCAGTATGAAATTTCCAGGTTATTGTCATCCTTAAAACCATGTATTAAGCACTTGCTATGTGCCAGGTACAGTCTGGGTTCTTCACTCATGTTTGGCCCATTCACACATCCATGTGGGGCTGGTGTTTGTCTTCTTGTTTACCAGAAGGAGAAACTGAGGTTCAGAAGCTGTGTCCTACTAGTTTCCATGTGACCCCAATGTAAATTAATGTAAGAGTCTGAAGGAATGATTTGATTCAGGCCTAAAAATGAGTGTTTGTATAATTTAAACAAAATGAAAACTTTCTAAGCCTGTTTCAATATAAGAATCATCCTAATACAATTTGACATGTAAAGTAATAAAAGCCTTATTTATCCTAATAGGTTTTCCCAGTGGCAAAATAAAAAAAATCTGATACTGACATAGACATTCATTTCAACGCTGGTTTACACCTTGATTCTGGTCTCAGTTCCTTTTTGGTTCACTCTGCCACCTTAGACAAGTCACTTCACCTGTCTTGGCCACAGTTTACTCACCTGTGAAAGGAAACAGATTAAAATTTCCTCTAAGGAGAGCTTGTAGCTCCAAGACTCTAACTACTTTCTTATTTTCTTTTTAGAAGGATAGACATTTTTTGTTTTGATGACAAAAGTAACACCACATGTGTATCTACACACACACACACACACACACACACACACACACACACGTATGTTTTATTATGCATTCAGGAGCAATAAGCATACCTTCCCTAATGCTGGTGTTTGGATCACCACTTTTCTGAAAAGCATACCTTAGTTATAAGCACTGGGCGTTTGTGGAATGTCTAGCCACCTCCCACCCCCACCATTCTGGCTGGACTTCAAGATTAAAGCAGACTGATTAGTGAGGAACTCCTATTCAGGCCTTAATATGAAATTCCCAGGAGTTACCAATCATGAAGTGACTTGATGCCAAAACATCCAGGTGGAGAAGAAAAATTAATAACTTTTAGAGATATTTTATATACACAATTCCAAATATGGCAGCATGGAGTTTGGAAACATCTGGGTGATGAATTGAAATTTCACTTTTGCTTCAGCTCTTTGGCATAACGTAAATACAGCCTGCAAGTCCCTAGAGATAAATGAGAGAGTTGGAAACTGCAAAAGGTAGATTGAGAAAGAATCAGATTTTAAGACTGTAGCCCATGATGCTTGCCAAATGGAAAAAAGTAAATTCTAAAAATTCAAAGCAGTCCGAGGCGTTTTCTCTCAGAATTAAATTAAAGGTATAGTGTCCAGACAGCTAAAATTAGAAGCTATTTTGCATATTTTTTCACTCTTTAGATGTAAAATTAAGAAAATATGTATTTTTCATTTTAGTTTATATTTGTTTCAAACACCTATTAATGTGCTATTAGTTACAATTTTCTCCTACTGATTCTACATATGAACTACGATTTTAGGTACTGGAGAACATTTTCTGAAAAGAGTCTTCAAAAGTGCTATTTCTTTAAAAGTACCAGATGAAGATATACGGTATATAGCACAGGCAGCTACAGTATGAATTTTAAAGCTTCTCACATCCAATTACTTGCAATAACTTAGTTTCTTTCCCAAGCTACAATAAATCATGTATGTATAAATCTACAGAATATATAAGTAGAGATTTTTAGTATAATAGTATATCACTAGAAATCAGTATTTTTGTTATATATAGTACCATTTAACATACGTGAAGTAAAATCTCATTGATTTGGGTTTGCTAATTCAGAGTTTGTGGAGACAGCTTTAAGTTGACTCTTCATTAAGAAGTCATTCTTCATAGAAAGTTCAAATTAAAGTTGTAAATAAGACTGCAAATGGGAATGTATAAAGTACTTATGAGTAAATTTAAAGTACTTTAGAAGTACCATTTGCATACAAATTGTTATGCTAATTATAAGTAATTCTTATTAAAGTAGGTCTCTTAAAATGAACTTCTAGGCAAGTTCCCTTAGTGAATTTGAGTTACAGAATGTAGTAAAAAGTAATAAACCAGAGTTTCTTTTAAATATTTATTCTGTAATTCAGAATTTTCATTAATTGTAAATTACCTTTTTTGCTAATTAATTTAAATGCTAATATTTTGCTACAAATTTCAGTTTAGTTTTTAACTTTCATCTATAAAGTTCAAGTAAGTTTTTTAAAAATAGAATTAAATCATAGTTTTTAAACTAAATTTTGTATATCCTAATGTCATATTGGTAATATTTTTATGGTCTAATAGTGTATATTTCCCAGTGGTTAAAACCAATATGTAAAGAATAATTATTTTGGAAATTTAGAGGAAATAAGAGCAGAGATAATGGCAGAAATATCCTCCACCACACATGCACACATACACTGTTTTGCTTTCTTATGGCTAACCACAAAGGACCATCCTGTTCTCACATATTCTGAGACAGCACCCACCTCTACCTTTTCTCTCAGATAAGACCCATCTCCATTCCTCCTCCTGACTTCCAGAAAACCCCCTGATAACTGACTCTCTTGTTTACCTGCCTTTATAAAACCTTAAATTCATTTCCTTTTCTTTGAGATTGTCCTCATTAATAAGTGTTATCCCTATTGCAAGAGCCTGAATAGAACGATCTTTTATTTGTTCTGTATATTTTTTTCTACTATAGTTTGGGGCTTTTGCTTGGATAAGATTGGACCTCCTGTTCAGATCTGTACTTATTCATAGGAATAACTGAGGCAGGGAAACAGAGGCAACCCTTTCTTGACTGGTCATCTGGGGCCCAAAAGTGAGTCCAATTCTCGATCCTCTGCTCTGGACCCTTGTCCCTTGGCAGCAAAGTAAGGATGTGGTCTTTATTTATTTATTTATTTTAAGTACTCACCTGATTTCAGGTACTGACTTCCTTTGGTTTCATGGCCTGAACCATTCAGATTAGTGGTTTATAGAAATCTTGTCTCTGTTGGTACTGACTGGTAGATTGGACTAGAACATTTTTTCTTTGCTTAAATGATGAATCTTACCAAATTTTCAATTCTTACACCTCCCTTCAATATATGGCTACAATTTCTAAACTAGTGTTTCCAATTTTTCCTCCCTCCGGCTCAACATCACCAAGAGCTAAAACCTGACTAGCTAGATACTGAAGCCTTCAAATTCTGAAGAAGCCCTGCAAGCTGAAGCCCGGGAACTTGATGTAACCTCAAAAGACTTATCATTGCAGCCAACCATCCTGGACCAGAATACCCTAAGGAAAAGCTACTGTCTGATCCATTAAAGGAGTCAGTCATGCATGCATGTATATGAAAGGTAACCCATACTGTGGACATTGTTACCCAGTGCATCAACATTGTCACTCCAGAACATCAAGAAACTCAGAACTATAGAACTGGAAGATTTTCCTCCACAAAACTCTTGGATTCTACAGGGCCAGTTACCCTCAGGGTTTAATTCCTGGCTCTTATTGTAATACAACCTTTTATATTAATATTTTTCTTTTTCATTTTAGGCATTCCTCTTTTAAGATTCCTGATCTCCAGGACTCTAAGACAACTGACCTTTGCCTTTACCTCTCAACAGACAGTTCAACTGGGTTTGGAGAAATGCAAACAAGAATCTCATCTCTGAGATGTTCAGCAACAAATTATATTCATTCACCTTGAACTAAAGGGATAACTGACAATGTAGAACTTTGCCTGAGCTCTGTGCTTCCAGAAAGCAGCAACAGTAGAAAATTTCTCCCTTTCCTTTCAGTTTCTGAAAAAGAGTTAACCTCCAAGGACTCCCTTGCTCCCACCTATTCTGAGGTAAGACTGTCCTTTACACTTCCACAGTGACTCAGATAAGACTTATCTCCATCTTTCCTCAAGACTCCCTTAAGACTTGGGATGACTCTCTTGATTACTTGCCTCTATAAGACCTGAGGTCCCTTTCCTTTAATCTTTGAGATGTTCCTCATTGATGACATTCTCTCTATTGCAATAGGCTTAATAAAATCATTTCCTTGATTGTCCTATGTATTTTGTCTTTCACAGTGGAAATTTTTGTCAAAATACATATGTGACCACATATATCCTGAAGGATGCAAGATGCAGCCTATACAGTGGGGGATGAGGGAGGGAGTCCAAAGTAAAATAGGTATTCATAATTCTATAGACTTCATCGGAAATTGTTCAGGCATAGAGTAGTCCTCCATATAGTTCAAGCTAATTAAATAATTGTCAAATATCTCAGCTGCAGTAGTATAGACACCCAAAAACTCTGGGCCTCATTAATTTTATTTCTTCCCACAAAACCCAAACACCCATGTCTAGAGAAAAATGAGACATGAAAATTTCCTGACTGTATGGCTATTTATTTTCTATTGATGAAATTGAATCACTTGTCAAACTTAAAAAAAAAATAGTTGTTCACTTTCTGCTGCTAAAAAGATGTCTATCTAACTCTTTTGTATAGGTCAGTTCCTGGTATTCTCTTGTCAAATATATTTTCTCCCCCATCTACCTTCTGTATTTTATGAGCACTGGGAGTAAGAAAAGAAAAGATAAGAAGATAAAGGAACAGTGGAGAAAATGTAAAATTAAAATAAAATATGTAAATTAAAAAACCAAAGAATTTCCTTCCATAATTGAAGATATCATAAAAGGAAAATTTATCTTTGCAATCTACTTTATCTTCAAATTAACAGTACAGAGAGAATAGATCTACCTTTTGACTATAAAAAAGTCTGAGTTGCTTATGTCACATGTCATTCAAGTCCTGTTTTCAAAAAATTGCATCCAGAACACTCTGTCTTAAGAGGATGAACTGTTATTTCTGTGGCTTTTAATAACTGACAACTCCACATTTAAATCTCAGCCTGTACATAAACTGTCAGCATCCAAATTTGCCCAGACAAACAGAATTGGAAAAAACAAAAATAACGTGAGGAAAAAATGGGCTATTAACAGCTGTGTAAATAACAGCAGTAATGTTAACTAATAGAAGGAAAGTAGCACTCTCAGTAAGAACCAAAGAGGGAATTCAGTTGCTGCAAATAAATTTATAAGGGTCAGCTACACTTCATTTCCTTCCCAAATTTATTTTTTTTTCAAAGTTACTGCATCAAGGAGACTAGAGGAACACTTTTCAAAGCAAATTCTTACAATATTTAAAAAAATAAAAAGAATAAAGTGAAAATATTTCTTACCTACCATTTTGGAGAGAAAGTAAGGATAAGGGGGCCAGTTATTATTCTCATTTCCCTAATTGTTTGCCTGCTTTACACATTTATATTCGAATAGGACTGCAACACTTCCCTGAATACAAAAATGGAGGGAAGACACTTCTTCACTCCAGTCCAGCCACTTCACTTCATCAAAACCCCTTTGGTTGCTGGTAATAGAAAACCTTTCTAACTTACCCAAACAAAACAAAGGACTTTTATTTAAAACCTTCCAGGGGAATCACAGGGAACTCAATGGTGGAAACTACAATTGAGTCTTGTCGAGAAGTAATGATTGTGTACCTGAAATTTACCAGGCATCATTCTACATGCTGGAGACCAAGAGTGAAAGAGACCAGCAGAAACTCTGCTCCATGGGCTTGCATTCCATTTTAAAAAGACAGACATACAACCAAGTAAATAAGAATGTTAAATACCAATACATGCTGTGAAGAAGATAAAATAAGTATGCATTTTACAAAGTAAGATAAAATAAGAGTCCTGGAATTTGAGAGAAGAAGGAAGTCAGGGGGCTAGTTGCATTAAGAGAGCTTTCTTGAACAGTTAAAACTTGCACTGAAACATAAATAAACTGAAAGACACTGGGCTGTTCTGCAAAATCTAGGGGAAGAGTTTTACAAGCAGAAGGAGCAAGTCAATGTCAATAGACTAGAGGCATATAATTGAGCCACATTTGTAATTTTTAAACATTCGAGTTGCCATATTCAAATAGAGCAAAAAGCAAGAGGTAAAATTAATTTTGTCATAATTTAGCCTAACATATCCAATATGTTATCATTGTTTCATTATCATCAATTCATTTCAACATATTATCAATACAATATTTATTAATGAAATGTTGCACTGTTTTATACTGTCTTCAAATTCAGTATGCATTTTATACTTAAAACACATCTCAGGATTTGGTCAAGATGGCATAGAAGGTAGACACTGTGCGTGTCTCATTTCACAACCACATCAAAGTTACAATGAAACTATAGCACAAACATGACTGGGAGTCTCCTGAGTTCTGGATGAACAGAAATACTACAAGGGGGAACATACATAAAAGGTCACCTTGAGGCTGGTAGGAAGGGGAAGAGATGCAAAATGGGATAGCCCCACAACCTCATGTGGCAGACAAGAATCAGGAGAAATATCTTAGCTGCAGAGGCCACCATTCCCCCCTGCCTCCAGAAGAATGAGGGATCCTGGCTCCATACTGGGCTCCCCAGCCCAGGGTTCCAGTGCCAGGAAGAGAAGTCCGCATAACCTCTGGCTGTGAAAACCAGGGGAGATTGTGGCTGAGTAACACAGAGGCTGCGGAGTTGCAGACATTCCTCTTAAAGGGCCCACACAGACTCACTTGCTCTGAGCTCCATCACTGGTGCAACTGCTCAAAAAGTGCCAAAGATACACAGGGAAGAACTAAGCTGTCTGGCTTCAGGGCGAGGGCTGGAGTACTGACTTTCTACTAGACAGAAGTGCTGACAGTCTCCATTGTTCCTTTATTGAGCCCTCCCCCTTCCCTACATGCAGGCACAGGTAGCTGCCATATCTGAGTCTCCACTAACCTGGTTAACGTAGGTCACTCCACCCTGGTGATTCTTGAGACCTCCACCTTTCCCAGCTGGAGAGACCACTCAAACTATCCCGTGTTGTTGTTGTTGTTGTTGTTGTTGTTTCCATACAAATAATCTGTCTTGGCTCATGCTGCAGACATTTCTAAAATCTCTCAAAGGCTCACAAAATCCAAAGAAGCAACATCTGGCTTGGCATGACTCATACCTTTGGCTGAGCAGCCCCAAACCCTGCACTAGTGACAGCCAGCCCCACTCCTGTCTTGGCCTCTCAAGGCACCTATAAGCCCAGCACAGGTGGCAGCCATCTACAGATGGCTTGGTGTCTCTTACCAGGTGGCCCCAGATGTGCAAAAGCTGCAGCTAACCTTGGCCTACAGCTGGACTCCTCCCAGGAAGCCCTTGGACCCGCACACCCAGTGGCCTGCTTAGACCGGCACCAGAGCCAGACCACCACCAGGGCAACATCTGAGGAGGACACATCTGAAGGCCAGACTGAGCAGGCACCAGAGCCTTGCTAAAGTGAATCCTGCTTTTTAGGGTCAACCTCTCACAGGCCAATCCTCACAACCAATTAGACTGAGAGTCAATGCCTCCCATCAATGTGCAAACAGCAAGCTAGGCTCAACACAACAGGAGAGCACACACAACCCACACAAGGACACACCTTGAACACTGGGCTCAGGTGACCAGGGTTGACTTTGCACTAGGTGCCACAGGACACCTACTACATAAAGCTACTCTATTAACACAGGAGACTCAGGAACCCTACCTAACACATAGGAACAAACACAGGGAGGCAGCTAAAATGGGGAGGCAAAGAAGCATGTCCTGCATGAAAGAACAGAACAAAGCTCCAGAAAAATAATTCACCAAAATGAAGACAAGTAATATACAAGATGCAGAGTTCAAAACACTATTTATAAAGATGCTCAAGGAACTTAGGGGAAGAGTAGATGAACTCAGTGAGAACTTTAAGAAAGAGATTAAAAAACAACAACAACATTAAAATGGAGATGGAAAACATAATAGGGAGCTGGTCAGAAATGAAGATACAGTATCTGAGATGAAGAGTATATGAGATTAGAGGGAATCAACTAAATGGATGCAACAAAGGATCGAATCAGTGACACAGAGGGTGAGACAGCAAAGGACACCCAATCGTAACAGCAACAAGAAAAAAGAGTACAAAAAACTGAGGACACCTTAAGGAGCCTCTGGGACAACATCAAGAATAACAACATTTGCATCATAGGGTACCAGAAGGAGAAGAGAGAAAGCAAGAAATTCAAAACCTGTTTGAAGAAATAATGACAGAAAACTTCCCTAACATGGTGAAGGAAATACACAAAACCCAGAAATCACAGAATCTCAAATAAGATGAACCCAAAAAGGCCCACACCAAGACATATCGTAATTAAAATACCAAAATTTAAAGACAGAGAATCTTAAAAGCAGTAAGAAAAGAGCAATTAGTTATCTACAAGGGAGCTCCCATAAGACTGGCAGCTGATTTCTCAAAAGAAACTTTGCAGGCCAGAAGAAATTGGCCCAGAATATTCAAAATGATGAAAAGCAAGGACCTACAACAAAGATTAACCTACCCAATGCAGCTATTATTTAGAATCAAAGGATAAAGAGCTTCCCACACAAGAAAAAGCTAAAGGAGTTCATTACCACCAAAGCATAATTATAGGAAATGTTGGAGGGACTTCTTTAAGAAGAAGAAGAAAATCTATATGTATCAAAAATATAAACAATACTATGGCAATAATTACTTATCTATGAACAAGTACTTCAAATAAAAAAGAATTAAATGCTTTAATCAAAAGATAAGGTGGCCGAATAGATAAGAAAACAAGACCCTTACATATGCTACCTACAAGAGACTCACTTCAGATTAAAAGACACACCAACTGGAAGTAAAGGAATGGAAAAAGATATTTCATAAAAATGGAAATTAAAAAAAAAAGTCTTAGATACCAATACTTATATCAGATAAAACAGACTGCAAAACAATGGCTATAACAACATATAAAGGAGAAGCCAGTAATCCCACCTTTGGCTATTAATTTGAAGAAACCCAAAATATTTCTTTGAAGGGACATGTATACCCATATGTTCATTGCCACATTGTTCACAATAGACAAGATATAGAGGTAACCTGGCTGTCCATCAACATATGAATGGATAAAGAAAAGGTGGTACATATATACAATGGAATATTACTCAGCCATAAGAATGAATGAATGAATGAATGAATGAATGAATGAAAACTTGCCATCTGTAACAACATAGATGGATCTAGAGGGTATTGTGCTGAGTGGTATAAGTAAGACAGAGAAAATAGAGGACAATCTGGTGATGGCTAGAGTGTTGGGGGGCTGGGAGAAAGGGGTGAAGTGCTAACGAAGTACAAATAGTAGTTAACAGATGGTCTTAGGGATAGGGAGCATGGCATAGAGAATGTAGTTAGCATTAATGGAGTGGCTAGATGTAGAGCCAGAAGAGAGAAAGACCAATCAGGGGGATCGTTTTATAAACTTTATAAATGTCTAATCGATATCATGTATACTTGAAACTAATAATTAAATTTAAAAAAGGATCATGAGAGGTTGAAAACCCTCAGGGAAAAAAGGGGGTAAAAAAAGTAGGACAGAGAAAGGCAAATGCCTTATGATTTCACTTACATGTGGAATCTAAAGAACAAAATAAACAAATAAAACAGAAGCAAATTCATAGATAAAGAGAACATTTTGAGGGTTACTAGATGGGAGGGGTGTTGGGGAAGGGTGAGTGAAAGGGGGAAGGGATTAAGAAGTACAAGGGGTGGTTACAAAATAGTCATGGAGATAGAAAGTATAGCATAAAGAATATAGCCAAAAATATTGTAATAACTATGTAGAGTGTTAGATAGGTACTAGATTTGCCAGGGTGATCACTTCGTAAGTTATATAAATCTCTAATTGTACATCCAAAACATATAATATTGTAAGCCAACTACAATTGAAAAGTAAAAAATATTATTTAAAAAAAACACATCTCAACTTAGATGCTGTTTTCAATACACAAAGCAAAATCTAATCCTATCAAAATAATAAAGTTGTGTTAAAAGAAAATAATACTGTACATTGCTTCAGTTTGTAAATTAAAATATAAATTCTAATTTCATTTTATTTAAAAATTTACCTTCTCAATTGCGCTAGCCATATTTCAAGGGTTCAGTAGCCCCATTTAGCTCATGGTTACCATTTTGATCAGTACAGAACGAGAGAAATGAGAATCAGAGTGGAGGCACATGGCCTGATAAAAAGGAAAGAGCCAGCAACATAAGCTTTGTCCATTATGGTAAGGAATTTGGAATTTGGGTTTTATTCTAAATGTGATCAACACATATGAGAATTATACTTTCTACTAGTAATATAACAAATTACCAGAAATTTAGTGTTTTAAAAGTGCACAGATTTATTCTCTTAAAAATAATAAGGTCAAAAATCTGAAACAAGCCTTACAGAACTAAAATCAAGTGGTCTGCAGGGCTAGTTCCTTCTGGAAGCTACAAAAGAGAATCTGTTCATTGCTTCTTCCAGTTTCTAGAGATTGCCGGCATACCTTGGCTCATGGCCACATCACTGCAATGCTGTTTCCGTTATTGCATTACTTCCTCCTCTCTATGACCCTTCTGCCTCCTTCTTTTTTAAAAATAATATTTTTTAAATTTTTTAATTATAGTTGGCATACAATATTATGTTAGTTTTAAGTGTACGGCATAGTAATTAGAGATCTATATAATTCACAAAGTGATCGCTCCAGTAAATCTAGTACCTTCTGCCCTATACATATTTATTAAATATTATTGACTGTATTCCTTATGCTGTACTTTATATCTTGATGACTGTTTTGTAACTACCATTTGTACTTCTTAATCCCTTTGTCCTTATTCATCAACCTCCCAACCCCACCCCTATCTAGTAGCCTTCAAAATATTCTCTGTATCTATGAGTTTGTTTCCATTTTTTGTGTTGTTGTTGTTGTTTATTTTGTTTAGATTCCACATGTAAGTGAAATCATATGGCATTTGTCTTTATCTAACTTACTCCATTCAGCACAATACCTTTTGTGTCCATCATGCAATATCTTTTTCCATCCCTTTACTTTTAGTCTGTGTGTGTCTTTTAATTTGAAGTGAGTCTTTTATAGGCAGCATGTGTAAGGCTCTTGTTTTCTTAGCCATTTGACCACCCTATCTTTTGGTTGGAGCACTTAATTCTTTTCTATTTGAGGTACTTGTTGACAGATATGTACTTATTTCCATTCTTTAATCATATTTTAAATACACATATTTTTTCTATTTAAATAAGTCCCTCCAACATTTCCTGTAATGCTGGCTTGGTGGCAATTAACTCTTTTAGCTTTTCCTTATCTTTACTGGATAAAATAATCTGTCCTTCCAATTCTGTTATATGTTTACTGGATAAAATAATCTTTTTTTGTGGGTCTTTGATTTTCATTACAGTGAGTATTTTGTTCCAATCCCTCGTAGCCTGCAAAGTTTCTTTTGAGAAATAAGCTGCCCATCTTATGAGAGCTCCCTTGTAGATAACTAACTGCTCTTCTCTTGCTGCTTTTAAGATTCTCCCTTTATATTTAAACTTTGGTATTTTAATTACGATATGTCTTGGTGTGGGCCTCTTTGGGCTCATCTTGTTTGGGACTCTGCGATTTTGGGTTGTACATCTATCACCAGGTTAGAGAAGTTTTCTATCATTATTTCTTCAAATAGATGTTCAAATTCTTGCTCTCTCTTCTTCTTCTGGTATCCCTATGATGCAAATATTGTTACATTTAATGTTGTTTCATAGGCTCTTTAAATTATCATCATTTTTCTGAATTCTTTTTTTTTCTTTTCTTGTACTGTTCTGATTGAATGTCCTCTGCTACCCCATCCTCTATATTGGTGATTCAATCCTTCTCTTCCTCCACTCCGTTGATTCCCTCTAATATGCTATTCATCTCAGATATTGTATTCTTTATTTCTGACTGGTTCCATTTTATAATATCCATGTCCATTTTTACGTTTTTTTTTGTTTATTTCTTTGTTAAAGTTCTCACTGAATTCTTCTAAATTTTCCCTAAGTTCTTTGAGCATCCTTATAGCCAATGTTTTAAATTCTGCATCTGATAGATTGCCTGGCTCCACTTTGTTTAAATTTTTTCTGGAGCTTTGTTCTGTTTTTCATGTGGGACATGCTTCTTTGTCTCTCCATTTTGGCTGCCTTTCTGTGTCTGTTTCTACATACTCAGTTAAAGCTCCCAAGTCTCTGGGTCTTATTTGCCTGGCTTTGAGTAGTAGGTATCCTGTGGGGTCCCGTGGCACAGTCCTGATAGGGGTCCAGCTGCAGATAAGTTTAGCCCCAGACTGTGCCTCTGCAGAGACACGTGGTAGCAGTCAGCAAGCAATCTACTGATAGCTGCCACACCTGTGCTGTGCTTATAGTTGCCTCAAGAGGCCATGTCAGAAACTGAGGCAGCTGCCACCAGTACGGGGCTTGGACCTGTTCAGCAAGGGGTACAGGGCATGCCAAGGACAGCACTGGATGTGGCTTGGGTAGGGCCATAATTCGGGAAAGGCATAGTTTCAGGGAATCTTCTGGGTGAAGCAATCTCTGTTATCTAGTTTGATGATGTCTCAGCTATGGCAGCACCTGTGTCTGCATGCTGGGGGTGGGAACAATGGATACCACTGGGCACTTCCGCCCAGGAGAAATCCTCCCCTCCAGCCCTTGCTCTGAAGCCCAACAACTCAGTGTACCCCTGTATGTCCCTGATACCCACCCCCCCCCCCACCGCCACCACCACCACAGAGCTGCCCCAATGCTGGAGCTCACACAAGTGAGTCTGTCACCGCGAAAGTCCAGTTGCAGTTGTGGTCACTTTAAGAGGACCATCTATACCTGCCATCTGTAGATGTCATAGCCTCTGTCTTGGTCAGCCCACGTGGGACCAGGCAGCCTTGTGTCTCCACCCCTTCCTACTGCTCCAGGGTGATTTCCTATTTGTCTCCCTATTTGTAGGCCTCTGTTATCCAGACTGCAGGCAACTCTGCTTACTGTTTGCTCCGTGGTTTCACCAAAACTCTGGTGTGGTCACAAGAGGGGATGTACAGAGTCTCTACCCTCTACGTCATCTTGCCATTCTCCCTGCCTCCCTCTTTTAAGGTCCCTCGTGAATTGATTGCATTGGACCCACTTAGATATTCCAGGATAATCTCCCTATCTCAAGATCCTTCACATAATTACATTTACAAATTCTTTTGCCATGTAAAGTAACACATTCACAAGTTTAGGGATTAGTAAGTGGACATCTCTGGGAGGGCATTATTCAGCCTATCATGAGTTTAAGCAGGGGAGAAGTGACATGATTTCATGTATGCTTTAGGAAAATCACATTGACTGTTAGGTAAGGAAGGACCTACCCATCAAGAAGAAGAAAATAGGCCAAGGGGCCGGTTGGCAGAAATCCAGGTAAGAGTGAGTGAACACATCATGGAGATAGCTAGTTTTTATCTAACCAACACCTCCCCTACTCTTCCTTTGGGAAACTGCTCACTAGCGCTACAATCAGGAACTTGAAAGGGCTGCCAGGACTGTATTTCTCCAGCGAGAAGAAGGGGTATATGACTTAAGCCCAACCAATCATCACAGCCCATGTTTCTGGCCAGGATGGTTGATCCAGGAATGAGCATGTGACTCAAAGTGAATTTTCCATCTTCAGTTGTTCAGTGTGGAACTGGAGAACTGGCCTCGCTTTATGGCTCACAGAGTTGAAAGTATGCAAATCAGGGACTGCAAGCAGCTGTCTTTTCTGCCATAAGGAGAGAACTCTTCAGGGGGAGAGAATGAAACCAACACACGAGCCAAGGAATGTAAGGAGCCTCTAGAAGCTAGAAAAGGCAAGGAAACAAATCTCTGGAATGCAGCCTTGCCATTACCTTGATTTAAGCCCAGTGTGAACCAAAATTAATTTTGGACAGTAATAAAAAATTAAAAAAAAACATTTATTTGAGCAAAAGGGAGACACAGATTCAGGTAGCAACCTAAATTTTGTTCCCCCAAGACAAAGGGGGGCTACCTTTGAGAGCAAAAGTTCCCACCCAAGTTCTCAATTAGGTCTGTTTTATGTAAATGAGGTACTGACATTGTGCAGGTCTGATTGGACAGAGGAGGTATGGCCCATTGGTAGAAAGACAAAACTGAGTTTCTCTGCAGTGGTTGACTCAGGTGGCTGCAACAAGCAGGGCATAATGCAGGGAGCCAAGAGTTCATTCTGAGGTTCTCCCTAGTGTACAGAGTACATGTGGAGCCCTGTCAGCAAATGGCTGCTAGGCTCTTATTGTTTATAATATTTGGGCCCTCAGTTGACCCTGAGGAGTCCATCTCAGCAGATAAATTCCTTAAATTTTTACATCAAACAAATCTTTCTTTTCAAAGTCCACACCAGTGAGACTGATTTTGAACTTCTAATATTCAAAACTGTAAATTTATAAAGTTGTATTGTTTTAAGTACTAAGTTTGTGGTAATTTCTTACAGCAATAATAGGAAATTAATACATAAGTGCTCATGAAATATTTTTGGAAAGAGTAAAGAAATTAGTGAGTGAGTGATGAATAAAAATTCACATTAGTAAACAGGACAGACCCCAAAATCCTAATTTCATCTTCTCATTGATTCCGATATGATATTACAAAAAAGGAATCCTGGAAGATATAGGAACATATCCTATAGAAAAAAGATGTAATCTATCCTCAAGGGTCAGGTTAAATTTTCCTAAAAGAGGTATTGTTCAAAATGGTAGAAACTTGTATAAATGCATAAGGTCACCATTTTTGCTGAATTTCAGAAGGAAAACATTTCATTGATTTGTGTTCATGACCCAAGTTCATTAGTTGTTTTGTTTTCATATTTAAATTTTCTAGTGATCTGTGTACAGCTGTGTGGACAGATGAGACACCCCCCTGTTGACATTTGAGAATAAATGTAACCCAAATGGGATGGTACCACTCCAGACAGTTTCTGCCTTTGCTCTATACCTTCCTTAAGGCCACGTGCTGTCCTTAATGCATTAAAAGCACACACAACACATAAATCCAATGCCTAAAATATTGCTTATGAATAAGATTTTTATATATGCTTTCTTAATGAGGTAAAAAAAAAAAAAGGATCACCTGTTGAATCATTTAAAAAGAAGTTAATCCTATTTACCAATTATGAGCTCCTCTATACTCCAACGTCCTTACTCCAGATATCCTCTAAAAATCTTTACTTTCCCTATAGGAGCTCTGTGCCCTCAGGTAGCCTACCTTTCTCAGCAAACTGAAAGCAGTGGGATTCAGAGGTTTGGCAAGAAAGAAGAAAAGAGGGGGTGAAAATATCATCTTCGAGCCTTTCTCGTTTCAACTAAACCTTGTTTTCCAGTGCCTGAAGGAAAGCAAGGCCAAAAACAAGAGAAACAGAAGAAGTTAATGTTTAACTTTGGGGCTCGTAAGGGACCAGATCCTGATGATTTAAATTCATATTTATAGGCAACTTTTTAAAACTATATATAATATTTCTCCCTAGTTAATGACTTTAGAAATGAAGTCTATTTGAATCTGATAAAGTCTATGGTGTTATAGCAGTGTTACTCTGATGCAGCAGCTCAGAAGAAAGAGAGAAAGGGGCATTTTAGCTGGACTTGAAGGATGAGTAGGATCTCAGCAGAGGATGAGAATGGGAGGAGGAGTGGGGATCCTGCTTCCTCCCTTTTCCTGACCTTACAGCCTCTTCCTCTGTGTAATTCCTGCTGCAGGTATTCTAGCCAGACTTGCTTTCTGTGAATTCTGTGGATTCCTCTACCTTTGCCCTAACTGTATTCACTTCTCCAACACCCACCTCTAGCCCTTCCATACAGTCCTTGGCCTCACTAATATTTCTTCCACTTTCAAATCTCATTTCAAATATTACTTCTTTACACATTGTAAAATCTAGCATCCTTTAGTGTAAAATCTGACATCCTTTAGTTCAGCTCTCTCATAGACTGTCGGTTCCACAGAGAATAAATCAATCTGCTCTTGCATTATTGAGACCCAGAGCAGAAGCTTAACAAATATTTTCTGAATTAAACTATAAATGCTATTTGAAAAAGATCTGAGAGGGCTGGAATTTGGACTAGATATAGGCAGAGCAGTTTCCTTCTCTTGCCATCTTGAGCTCTTTAGAGCTGGTACTGTGTTGAGAAGGACTCAGAGGTCATATCCAGGCTTGTTGGGAAAGAACACTATGGCCTTACTAGTGGAGAATGGCAGCCTCTAGGCTATGGATTTATTACCAATGAAAAAAACAAAGGGATGAGTAGCCTTTTGACTTATCCTTTAGAAGCTTAAACCATCCGCATTATTTTATCTTCTTATTAAAAACACTTGGGTGACGTTTTTTCCCAAGGGATGTAGGATTCTCTCACAGACTACTTCAGGCTTATTTGCCCTTCATAATCCTGCATTTGGAAGTCTCAGAGAGCATTCACATCAAACAGACCTCCCAGGTAAAGACATGGGAGGAACAACCAAACACCATACTGATGATTTGCTAGAACCAACCTGTGCACCACTTTAGTGTCCTGGCCTGCTTTCCAAATGAGTAAGATTACTCAGAGCTTTTGTCATTTCCTGAGTTAAGTTGACATGGTTTTGGCATCAGCTTCACAACTTCACTTTGTGCCATCAGGCAGCACTGAATCATTGTCTTGGAGTCATTGTGACAATTGGGAGTCACATTCAAGTGACAAGGAAATTATTGCTAGAATAAAAAAAGTTGAGGGAAGCGATTATTGTGTATTCTCATTATCTGACTTTCAAACTTAAATATTTTGGCCATTAGGAAGCATTTGTTTTTCAAAACAAAATGAAGAACATAGGCTGCATTCAAAGGGGATTTCTTAGAAACTGATTTTTTTTTTTTTTTTTTTACCTTTTAATGAGACACTTAGTGAAGATGGATAGACACTGTAAGCCTTTCAAGACTGTTCTGTCAGAGGCTGGGGAACGTTAATATATAGGAGAAGGGGGAATATCAGAGTCAAGACATTTTCTAGAACCACCTGGCCTTACTTTTTATTCTGATGTCTGTTGACTTCCAAACACCCATTAGTCCTCAAATTCCTTAGATGTCAGACTGACTGACTTCTTCACCATTATAGCCCCAGTGCCTCTTATCAGTGTTAGAGTGCCACAAATTTCAATCAATGAGTAAAAGAATGAGTCTGTGACATCAGGGCATTCAGGTGAGGTGCCATTTATGAAGGCGCTAGACTTGAAAACGTATTCCTGAGAAATACTTTTTCCTTCAGTTACAAAATCAATGATGAATAAGTAATTGAAGCACTTAAGTTTGTATGGCTGAATTATCTGAATATTGCTTCAGACCCTCTTGGCCTTTAGGTCTGACGACTTATTATCTTTCTGGGAACTGATGATTTGACCCATGTTTCTCAAAAACAAAAAGATGCACTCTGGGTATGCTTGAAGGATGGTAGAAACATGACACATCGTCTTGTATTCTCAACTGGAAACTTGTTTTCATGTTAAAACAAACCCAGCCACAATATTAACTAGAACCTGAAATACAAAAAGAAAAAAAAAGTTAAAATATATTAGGCAACTACCAACACATCACTTTTGGCTTTTTACCACTGGCTTTTACCTCATGTGCACATATGGGTACCACAGTGTCGTTAGAGAAACACTGACAAACTCTGTACACTTTAATTCTATATAGGCTTCCTATCTGTGAATGTAGAAAAATGTAATGTTTTCTAATCTCAGTCCCTGCCTCTATAAAACACAGAAAATAGTAGTACCTATGTATGGTTTTAAGAGTGGTGCTTGGTACATAGGAAATGCTGCACAAAGGTTGACTCTTGCTATCATCTTTGTTGTTGTTGTTTTGTTGTTGAAGTTTTATTAGAGTTTCTGTGACAGTTTCAGCAACACAAAGGTGTAACCACTCTGTAAACTGGAGCCATATTTAAACACTGGAATAAGAAAGAGATTCTTTAATATAATTTAACTTAAATACATTTTTCAAAACTTAGAAAAAAATAGCCCAAATACTGGAGAAGAAGTTTCCTGGTGAATTCCAGAGTCTGTCCTGCTCATGCTTTTTTCCTTGCCTATGTAGGTTCTTAATGATTTCAGGCAGCACACCTGCTGTAGTTCCAAGGTTACCCCCTCCACTGCTGGCCTTCCCTTAAGGAGAAGCAAGGATGGCCCCATGTCTCTATATCCAATTCCAAGCACCTCAGCCTTTATCTTCTGGTTCTTTTGCCCTTCTTCTTCTGCCTTTGTCACCTTCTGCTAACACAGGCAGTAAAGGCACTGAGAGAAAAACTGAAGACTACACCTTTCATCTGTCACAATGTTCTTTATTGATCTGTAAGACAAGTTTCTCTAGGTAAATGTAGAATAGCTTCTGAAGAGCAAACAGGGAAACACCTTAAAGAAAGTGTACCTTGGAAACACTAGCTTGAACTTTTCATGAATGCTATTTATTAAAAATGAAAATACTTCTGCAGACTTAGCATGCTATAGGAATAGTCAGGGAGATTTCCTTCCTGTGTTAGCAAGGCATTCTAGGAAGTTGGAGAATTCTCAGTGTTCTTAACCTTGTATTTTAGCTGTTTGTTCTATGTCAGATAAAATCTGTATCTCCAGAAAACAAAGAATAGGGAAGTTCCTGAAGCCTTGCATAATTTGAAATACATAATTAAGACAAAATTTTCCATAACAATGAGATTCCCCTTTACTTTCCAAGTATGACTTTATCAGTATTTTATTATCATGTATTTTTTTAACTATAAAAACTCAAATTTGCTTTAAAATACTACCAAACTGTATATGTACAAGTTGTGACTATTTTGTGCTCTAAGATGACCACATCCCAAGGCATGGAGCTCTGTATAGAGCAGGGTATGATGAACTAAGGCCTACAGGATAAAACCATGCCAAGTTTTAATACTGCTTTCCCACTACATTGACAGAGCAGGGGGTAATTGCAACAGAGACTGGCCCTTTACAGAAAAACTTTGCCAACCCCTGGTAAAGAGTTTAGATGCAGTAATCAGTTTGACTTCTAAGATGCAACTTTGTGCAACTGCTCTAGCCTACTTTCCTCACCTGTGAAATGGGCTGAATAGCACTTGTACATACAGCAAAGTTTGTTTAGGAATTAAAATGAAGTCTATTCTTTCATAGCCAGAGGACTTAATGCATAGAATGAACAAAATAAATTTATTGCTGCTATTTTGTTATTTTGGCTGGGTCTAGCATAGTACATAATGTAAAACTAGAAAGGGGGTCCCTTGGAGAATCTGGAAACAGAAATAAGATAGCACTGCCTGAGGTTAAAAGGTAAGATAAACACTGAGTAGATCAGGGCAAAGATATAGCAGATTTCTTAAAGACTCAAAACGGCACTGAGCCAGTGATCAATGTATTTAAAGGAAGAATGTCTCGATCAGAAGCCAAGGGTTTAGATGGATGTTGATCTGAAATCCAAGTCAAAATAAAAATGAGAATTTGGACATCCAGCATTGACACTGCTCATCCTAGCTTTGCCCCTGGAGGAGAGGGAGCCTCCAAGGGCTGAGATTCTTCTTTGTGCCAAAGTAAAACTATTCCCAGCATGGAGTTAGATACACTGTGTTTTCTTAGTCTAATACCATTAAATATTTTAATATTTGCTCTCCAAGCAAACTTCTAATTCTGATTTGACTTCTCAAATCGTTCTACCAGAAATTGACCTTCTTACCTCCAATACTGGAGTCCACAGGTTTGAGGACCCATGAACTTCTTTAAATAGTATTCAAACGATTCAGTTTATTCATTTTTCTGGAGAGAAGATCCAGAGCTGTTTTCGAGGTCATGAAAGTTGCCATAACTCCAAAATGATTAAGAATGCACTGGCCCCTTACAGTGTGGGTCTCATGTGAATAATGTCTCATGGTAAACTAAGAATTTGGTTTTGGGGCTTTATTCGTCAGCTTCGTTGACATAGTGAGATTGTGCAGTGCACAGACTGTACAACCACATATGGTTACCCTACTTGATAAATAGGGCTGCTTCCCAGAAACCATGAGAGAGAGGGAAAAAGACAAAGAGATCTGTGGGTTAGCCCTTAGACCTTGATGAATTCTCTAATATTTTCCAAGACTCTACTGTCTTATCTGATGACAAGCAGGCTGCTCCTAGAGATTCCTCTTGTCACTGCTGGCTAAAAGTACACCTTTTCCTATTGAATGCCCTTTATTTAGAGCCCTTCATTAAAAAATTGTTCACTTAACAGTCTAAGGCACATTTAGTAACTTGGACTTGATTTTAAATTTCTTTATGAATTCTAATCTAATATTTGAGCCTAAAGATGGACAATTTTTTTAAAAGCCAGGTTTTTCTGTAAATGCTTTGTAAGTCAAGAATGGAAGACTTTCATTTATCTCAAGGAATAATAAACAGTGGCTAGAAAGGTATGGCTAATGAAGTGAGACATTTACAGGTTCAGTTCTGAATGTGTCCACAACCGGTAAGGTTGGCTGGAACATCAGTGACAGCTTGTTTATGAATGCACACAGATCCTGCAAAGCATATACTAAAAAAGTCAAACAGCTGTAATCTGTCCTATATTAGACCACTGTTTTTTTTTTTTTTTTGAATTCAGATAAATATCACCACATTGCATGAGGTTACTGGGATACATTTCATACCAGGTATCACATGGACAGATATTAGGAAATCAGCCGCATAAGGAAACCGGGGGCTTTCTATAGTGTATATCAGACAAAGTTGTAGGAAAATAGGGCAGAGTTTTCCAAGTCGATGCTCCAGTATCAGGTGAGAATCACCCCAGATTTGTTCCTTTATTTCCTTGAAGAACCCCTAGGTAGGCTTGGCTCCTGCCCATAGAAAGTCAGACTCGGATCCCATCTTACTCAGTCAGAGCTGACATTTCAGAAAGCCACAAAGTCTCATCCATTTCGGACCAGTGGGGACATTTCTACCCTGTGTGGTGGGGTTGCACAGATGCTCTGCCTGCTTTGTGGTATCCACTATAGCACAGTGGTTATAAGAAATAGACTTGGAGATGACTTAGGTTCAAGTACCAGCTCTGCCGATTCCTATCTAGGTCGTTGGGTAGGTCATTTACTCTTCCTGAATACAGTGAAGTAACATCTTTCTCACAGGGATGTGTGACTTGTTAAGGTGCAAGGCATGGTGTTTGGCATTCAGTAATAAGCCAGTATCCACATCTTCTATTATTCTATTATAATCTATCATCACCATCATCATCATCATCATCGTCATCATTTATATCACCTCATTCCAGCTCATCAGCCCAATTTCCTTACAACTACAGCAGATTATTGACATGAGTGCTTTGCCAAATAGTTTCCAAATTATTAATTATAAGCTTGCTCTAGCAAGCAAGAGAATACTGAATCCTGAACTGTCCAACAGTCGGGTCAGTCCCATAAAATCCAGCCTCAAAGACAAGCTTTTTAGGCTTCTAGAGGACTCCAGTATTCATGTCTTGGTTTTGCATCCCTGCTATACTAGTTGGAGGTTAATATGTGAAGAGATGTCTCCAAGTTCAGTTTATGATGATCTCTTCTTGAAAAGTCAAACTGAATAGTTTGCTTTATATTTTGTCTTTTAAATATGAATTTCAAGTAGCTTTCTTTTTTGTTTTTTGTTTTTTCTGTTTCTCTGATTTTGTTTTCTTGTTTTTCAGTTATAGTTGACATTCAGTATGATTTCATATTAGTTTCAAGTGTACAGCATAGTGGTTAGACATTTATATAACTTACAAAGTGATCCCTCTGATAAGACTAGTACCCACTTGGCATGGCACTATACATAAGTATAATATTATTGACTATATTCCCTATGCTTTACAATGGACAGTATAATTCTCATGACCTTTGCAATTGCCAATTCTCATGACCTTTGCAATTGCCAATTTGTACTTCTTAAGCCTCTCAAAATTTTCATCCAGCCTCCCACCCCCTCCCATCCAGCAATCACCAGGTTTTTCTTTGTATCTATGAGTTTGTTTCTGTTTTGTTGGCTCATTTATTTTATTCTTTAGATTCCAAATATAAGTGAAATCATACAATGTTTGTCTTTCTCTTCCTGACTTATTTCACTTAGCATAATACCCTCTAGGTCTATCCATGTTGTCAAAACGTGAAAATATTTCATTCTTTTTATGGCTGAGTACTATTCCATTGTATATATGTACCATTTCTTTATCCGATTGCCTGCTGATGGACACCTAGATTGCTCCCATATCTTGCCTATTGTAAATAATGCTGAAGGGAACATAGGGGTGCATATATCTTTTTGAATTAGTGTTTGAATTTCTTTGGAAAAATACCCAGAAGTGAGATTTCTGGGTCAGAAGGTAGTTCTATTTTTAAATTTTTGAGGAATTTTCATACTGTTTGGCATAGCGTTTGCACCAATTTGCAATCCTACTAACAGTGCACACAAGTTTCCTTTTCTCCCCATTTTTGCCAACACATTTGTTGATTTATTGATGATAGCCATTCTGACAGGTGTGAAGTTCTATCTCATTGTGTGGTTTTAATTTGCATTTCTCTGATGATTAGTGACACTGAGCATCTTTTCATATGTCTGTTGGCCATCTGTATGTCCTGTTTGAAGAAATACCTATTCAGGTCCTCTGCCCATTTTTAAATTGAATTGTTTGAGGGAGGGGGCGGGCATTGGTGTTAAATTGTATACATTCTTCATAAATCTTGGATATTAACCCCTTCTTTATCAAATATATCATTGGCAAATATCTTCTCCCTTTCAATAGAATGCCTTTTTGTTTTGCGGCTGATTTCCTTAGCTGTGTGAAAAACATTATAGTTTGATGTAGTCCTATTTTATCTTTTTTTTCATTTCCATTACCCAAAGGGATATATCAGAAAAAAAAATATTACTAAGAGCAATGTTAGAACATTCACTGCATATTTTTTATTCTTTTTTCTTCTAGGAGTTTTATGGTTTCATGGCTTACATTTAAGTCTTTAACATTTGAGTTTATTCTTGTATATGGTGTAAGAAGGTTAGTTTCATTTTTTGCATGTATATATCCAGTTATCCCAGCACCAATTAGTGAATAGACTGTCCTTACCCCATTGTTTATTCTTAATTCATTTGTCATAGATTAATTGACCATATAGGTGTGGATTTATTTCTGGGCTCTCTATTCTGATCTATGTGTCTGTGTCTGTTTTATGCCAGTACCATGCTGTTCTGATTACAGTAACCTCATAGTACAGTTTGATATCAGGTAGTGTGATACCTTCAACTTTGTTCTTCTTTCCCAAGATTGCTACAGCTATTCAGGGTCTTTTGTGCTTCCATATAAATTTTAGGATTATTTGTTCTAGTTCTTTGAAAAATGACATTAGTATTTTGATAGGGATTGCATTGAATCTATAGATTGCTTTGGGTAATATGCACATTTTAATGAAGTTAATTCTTGCAATCATGAGCACGCTATATGCTTCCATTTATTTGTATCTTCTTTAATTTCTTTCATCAATGTATTATACTTTTTTGAGTACAAGTCTTTTACCTCCTTGGTTAACTTTATTTGTAGTTTTTTGTTTTTGTTCTTGAGGGGGTTTTTTTTGATGCAATTTTAAATGAGATTGTTTTCTTAATTTCTCTTTCTGATTATTTGTTATAGATGAATAAAAAATGCAACCGAATTCTGAATACTAATTTTATAACCTGCTACTTTACTGAATTCATTTACCAGTTTCTATTATTTTTAGTGAACTCTTTAGGATTTTCTCTTTACAGCAGTGGTCCCCAACCTTTTTGGCACCAGGGACCAGTGCTCCTATGAGAATCTAATGCCTAGTGTGTGAGGTGGCCCTGAGGTTGTGATGATAACGCTGGGCAGCAGCTGCAAATACAGATGAAGCTTCACTTGCCCTTCTGCTGCTCACCTTTTGCTGTGAGGCACAGTTCCTAACAGGCCACCATTCAGTACCAGTCTGCAGCCTGGAGGTTGGAAACCTATGCTCTACAGTATCACATTATCTGCAAATATTGACAGTTTTACATTTTCCTTTCCAATTTGAAGGCTTTCATTTCTTCTCTGATTGTTGTGGCTAGAAATTCCAATCCTATGTTGAATAAAGGTGGTGAAGGTGGGCATCCTTGTCTTATTCTTGATCTTAAGGAAAATGCTTTTAGCTTTCCCCATCGAGGATGATATTAGCTTTGGGTTTGTCATATGTGACCTTCATTATGCTTGGGTATGACCCCTCTATTCACACTTTGCTGAGATTTTTTATAATAAATAAATGCTGGATTTGGTCAAATTCTTTTTCTCTGTCTATTGATGTGATGATATGATTTTCATCCTTCATTTTGTTTATGTGATTATCACATTAAATGATTTGAGGATAATGAACCAAACTTGCATCCCAGGAATAAATCCCACTTAATCATGGAGTATGATCTGTTTCATGTATTGCTGAATTCAGTTTGCTAATATTTTATTTAGGATTTTTGGATCTATTTCATCAGGGATATTGGCCTATAATTTTTTTTTAATAATGTCTTAGTCTAGTTTTAGAATCAGAACAATGGTGGCTAGTGAAATGAGGTTGGGAGTCTTCTCTCCTCTTGAATTTTTTGGAATAGTTCGAGAAGGAGGTGTTAATTCTTCTTTGAATGTTTGATAAAATTCACCTGTGAAGGCATTGGTTCAAGACTTCTGTTTGTTGAGAGCTTTTTGATTACTGATTTGATTTCGTTTTTTTGTAATCAATCTCTTCAGATTTTTTATTTCTTCCTTATTCAGTCTTGGAAGATTATACGAATCTAAGAATTTATCCATTTTTTCCAGATCATTCTATCTGTTGGTATATAACTGCTCATAGCATTTTCTTACCATTTTTTTGTATTTCTGTGGTGTCAGTTGTCACTTCTCTTTCACTTTGATTTTATTTAATTGGATCCTCTTTCATTTTTTCTTGATGATTCAATTGAGGGTTTATCAATTTTGTTTATCTTTTTAAATATCCATCCCTTGGATATTGATCTTTTCTATTGGTTTTTTAGTCTCTATTTCATTTATTTCCACTCTGCTTTTTATTATTTCTTCCTTCTATCCACACTTGGCTGTTGCTGTTGTTGCTGTTGTTGTTGTTGTTCTTTGTTTAGCTTTTTTATAAATGTAAGGTTAGATTGTTTACTTGAGATTTTTCTTGTTTCTTGAAAGAAGCTTGTATTGCTATGAATTTCCCTTTTAGGATTGCTTTTGCTGTGTCCCATAGATTTTAAGTCATTATGTTTTCCTTTTCATTTGTCTCAAGGTATCTTTTGATTTCTTCCTTGATCTCATTGTTAACTCATTCATTGTTTAGTACCATGTTATTTATCCTCCACCTGTTTGTGTGATCTTTAATTATTTTCTGTAATTGATTTCTAGTTTTATACCATTATAGTCAGAGAAGGCACTCGATATGATTTCATTTCAATCTTCTTAAATTTATTAAGACTTTTTTTGTGTGTGTTCTAATGTGTCTGTCTTGGAAAATGTTCTATGTGCACTTGAAAAGAATGTATATTCTTCTGTTCAGAGTGAAATACTCTAAAAATATCAATTAAATTTATCTTGCCTAATGGGTTATTTTAAGACTGCTGTTTCCTTGTTGACTTTCTGTCTGGAAGATCTATCCATTGATGTCAATAGGGTGTTAAAGTCCCCTTCTATGGTTGTATTACTGTCAGTCTCTACCTTTATGTCCATCAATATTTGTTTTTATATTTAGGTTCTCCTATTTGGGTGAATAAATGTTTTTAAAGGTTATATCCTCTTGTTGTATCAATCTTTTTACCATTACGAAATGTCCTTCTTTGTCTCTTAATACTGCCTTTGTTTTAAAATCTATTTTATCTGATATAAGTATTGCCACCCAGCTTTTTTTTTTTTTCATTTCCACTTGCATGAAATTTTCTTTTTCATCTCTTTACTTTCAGTTTGCTTGGATCTTTCCATCTAAAGTGGATCTCTTATAGACAGCATATGTGGGGGCCTTGTTTTCTTATCCATTAGGTTAAAGGACCCTATGTCCTTTGAGTGCAGCATTTAATCCATCTACATTTAAAGTGATTATTACTAAGCATGCAGTTACTGTCATTTTTTTACCTACACTTATTCCCCCCCACCCACCCTTCTCCTTCTTAAAAAAGACCCTTTAACATTTCTTGTAGTACTAGTCTGATGGTGATCAACTTCCTTAACTTATTCTTGTCTGGGAAGCTCATTATCTCTCCTTCAGTTTTAAATGATGGCCTAAATGGGTAGAGTAATCTTGGTTGTGAGTCCTTGCTTTTCATTACTTTGAATATTTTGTGCTAATCTCTTATAGCCTGCAAAGTTTCTTTTGAGAAATCAGCTGCCAATCTTATGGGAGCTCCCTTGTAGGAAACTAATCGCTTTTTCCTTGCTGCTTTTAAGATTCTCTCTTTGTCTTTAAACTTTGGCATTTTAATTACAATGTGTCTAGGTGGGGCCTCTTTGGGTTCATCTTGTTTGGGACTTTCTGCATTTTCTGGGGTTGAATGTCTATTTCCTTTGCCAGGCAAGGAAAGTTTAACATCATTATTTCTTCAAATAGGTTACAACTAAACTACAGTATAGCCATCATTGGGATTCACCTGGAATTTAGTTAAACAGAAGTGCTACAACTGGGGACATGCAAAAGAGCCCACTTTGAGACTGGCAGGAGGGGCAGAGATGTCAAAAAGGCTAGTCCCACACCCAAGTGTGACGGTTGAGAATTAGGAGACATATCTTGGCTGTGGACATCTCCTAGAAGAGAGAGGGGTCCCACCCCCACACCAGGCTCCCTAGCCCAGGGTTCCAGTGCTACGAAGAGAAGCTCCCACTTCAGGCTGTGAAAACCAGTGGAGACTGTGGCTGGGTGAGATGGAAGGCTAAAGGAGTTGCAGACTTTCCTCTTAAGGGATCCACGCATAGACTTGCTCTGAGTTCCATCTCTGCAGCACCAGTTCAAAAGGTACCAGGGACATATTGGGAGGAACTGAGTTGTCTGGCTTCAGGGTGAGGGCTTAAGGGCCCAGACAGAAGTGCTGGCAGAGGGCATTGTTCTTTTGTTAAGCATTTCGCTGCCCAGCTTGCAGAACCAATGGGCACAATATCTGAGTCTCTATCAACATCGCTAACACTCATCATCGTACACTGCTGATTAGCTGAGACACTGCCATTCAACATGCAGGCCTACCCAAACCGCTTTCAGTAGATTTTCCATGTAAATGACCCATCTTGACTCGTGCTACAGACTTTCCTAAAGTCTCTCTAAAGTTCACAAAGCCTAATCAAGAAGATATGGCTTTAGTGTGCCCCATACCTTTTGCTGAGCATCCCCATGCCTGGCACTAGTGGCAGCCAGCCTCAGTTTGCAGCTAGGCATCTCAAGGCACTTCCAAGGCCCATGTGGTGGCAGCCATCTGAAAATTGCTTGGTGGCTCATGCCAGGTAGCTCTGGGCAAGGCACAGACTGCAGTTGAACTGGCCTATGTCAGGGGCCATCCCAGGAGGCCCTGGCCTGCACACCAAGTGGCTAGCTTCAGTCTGAGCTGAAGCACCAACCAGGGTCACATCTGAGGACAACACACCCAAAGGGTGGACAGGGTCTGCATCAGAGCCCTGCTAAAGCAAGTCCTGCTCTGTGGGGTCAACCCCTACACAACAGCTCCTCCACTGGTCAAAACCAATCATCACAACCAATCAACCCCAGGGTCAATCACTCCTATTGACAAGCAAAAGGCAAACAGGCTCAACTATAACAGGAGAGCACACATAACCCATACAAGGGACATACCTGGAGCACCTGGCTCAGGTGACCAGGTAAGACTGTGCCACTAGGACCCACAGCACACCTACTACATAAAGCCACTCTACCAAAAATGGGAAATATAGCAGCCCTACCTAATACATAGAAGCAAACTTGAGTAGGCAGCTAAAATGCAAAAACAAACAAACAAACAAAAACATGTCCCCCATGGAAGAACAGAACAAAGCTCCAGAAAAATAATTAAACAAAATGAAGACAAGTAATATACCAGATGCAGAGTTCAAAACACTAGTTATGTTCAATGAACTTAGAGGAAGAGTGAGAACTTTAACAAAGAGGTAGAAAACATAAAAAAGAGCCAGTCAGGAATGAAGAATACAATAACTAAAATGAAGAATACTTTAGGAAGAATTAAAGTAGATTAGATGAAGTGGAGGCACAAACCACCAATTTAGAGGGTGGGCTAGCAAAGGACACCCAATCAGAATGGTAACAAGAAAAAAAAATACAAAAATGAGGATAGTTCAAGGCATCTCTGTGACATAAGGCATAACATTCACATTATAAGGGTACTAGAAGGAGAAGAGAGAGAGCAAAGAATTTAAAACCTATTTGAAGAAATAATGACAGAAAATTCCCTAACCTAGCAAAGGAAATAGACACACAACCCAGAAAATGCAGAAAGTCCCAAACAAGATGAACCCAAAGAGGCCCACACCAAGGTACATGACAATTAAAATACAAAAAGTTAAAGACAAAGAGAGAATCTTAAAAGCAGCAAGAAAAAAGCAATTAGTTACCTACAAGAGAACTTCCATAAGACTGGCAGCTGATTTCTCAAAAGAAACTTTGCAGGCTACAAAGGATTGGCACAAAATATTCAAAGTGATGAAAAGCAAAGACCCACAACTAAGATTACTCTACTCAAAAAAGCTATCATTTAGAATTGAAGGAGAGATAATGAGTTTCCCAGATAAGAAAAAGCTTAAAAAGTTCATCATTATCAAGCCAGTATTACAGAAAATATTTGGAGAGACTTCTTTAAGAAGAATAAAAAGGAAAAAAATGTTAAAAATATGAATAATAAAGTGGCAATAACTACATATCTAGCAACAATTACTTTAAATGTAAATTAAAGGCTTCTGTCAAAAAACAGAGGGACTGAATAGGTTAAAAAATAGAGAGAGAGGACCCTTACATTACTCTGCCTACAAGAGACACTTCAGATTGAAAGACACACACAGACTGAAAGTAAAGGGATAAAAAAAAAATCTGAATGCTGAGAATAGGGGCAGGTAATGAATGGATGGGGGAGAGGATTAAGAGCTACAAATTGGTAGTTGCAAAATAGTCATGGGGATGTAGAGTATAGCATGGGAAATATAGTCTGTAGTATTGTGTTAACTATGTATAGTGTTAGGTGGATACTGGATTTATCAGAAGGATCACTTCATAAGTTATATAAATGTCTAATCACTATGTTGTATACCTGAAATGAATATAATATTGTATATCAACTATAATTGAAATAATAAAATATAATACATTTAAAAAACACTTAGAACAGTATTGCATGTGGTCAATTTTCATTAATATTGCCTGTTGCTGTTTTGTCCTGGCAGAACTTGCATATGGTTCACCAAGTGTGCAGTTTAAGGATTACAATTCTCACCCTCACCACCACCCCGCCCCCCGCCAATAAATCCTTTTTAGTGAAATGAGGGGAAAAGTATTAGCTGTTGATGATGATGTTATTATTGTTAATATTATTGTTATGGGATAAAGCCCTATTTCCACTCAGGTCAATTCCAGTACCTGCACTCTTAATCTTAATCTCTGCACATATAGCTGCACATATAGCTGCCACCAAAAATGTCCAATCTAAGAAATTGCCAAATATTATCACTCTGATCAAGAGAAACCTGAAGAGTTAAATAGTTAATACACCAGGTATCCCCAGTGACTCATCAGAGAAAAGAAGCCAATGGATGATAAGCCTCTGCTTCTACAGTTGCCAGGTCGAGAGTAAGGCAAAAGGTAGAGTGGACTCTGCTCTAATGGGCAGGTCTGGCGTGGAGTGTGAGGCAGGGAAAGGGGACCTGTGCTATGAGAATGCCAAGCCACCATCGCTGGGCAAGGGAACAGATGCAGTTCGTGTCTTAATGAGACAATGCCTTGAGACCTCGTTGGGTCCCTCTAACTTCCCCGTTCAAATAAATAATCAGAATTCGGATTCACCAGGAATTGAGTCATGGTCAGAGAAAGCTCTCTGGCAGTTCCTTCACTCCCAGCTCCTAGAAGAATGCTGCGGAGCAGAGCTGGGAGAGAAGGACAATGGGCAGCTGAAGGAGAGTAGATGTTTCTCTCTATCCAAATACATGCAGGCCTCTCTTCCTCCTAAAATGCCTGCTGTTGAGTCCTCATGGTTACTTTATAGTAGAGCATAAAAAACATTTTCTCCACTTTATTTTCTAGTCCCAAGTTTGAAAGGCCCGCTGTGAAATATATCTAGTTGACTCTAGTTTGAAGGATTTTTTCTGACTTTTAGTTAAAAGGCAGAAACTCTTCTGACCTATAGTTAAAAGGCAGAAGATAATTTGTTATCACAAATCTTATCACAAGGCACTGATCCAAGAATATTGCTGAACTGTGGCAAAGTGATGACCATATTGGCTTGCTTTATGTAACCAAAATTTCAGCCAGCATCAAAAATAAACAGAGACAGAAAGCTCAATTCTAGTTGCAATTCATAATCCACAAAGGCTCACTTTTACTGTGCTATATCAGGTGGTGTTATTTTCTTGCAAAAATACAAAAATGTATTCTAGCTAACATAAGCAGAGAGACAATACATTGGGAGGAAAAACCATTAGAATGCTCCCAACTCCAAGAAAGAAATCCTTGACTGTTAGTGGTTTAAACAAGTGAGAATTCAATTTTTCTTCAAAAGCAAGAAATCTGATAACCATTGGAGTTGTTTCAATGACTCGACAATGTAAAAACTGGGTACCTGTGATTCTCTTCACTTTTTCCTTATGGTTACAAAATGGCTGCCAGTACACCAAGCTTCATTTACTTTAAAAGTAGGAGGAAGGGAAAAGAAGAGTACTAGCTGCTCCTGTCTCTTTTATTAGAAAAGTATATCCAGCTTAAGTCTCACTGGTCAAAACTCTATTCCTAAAACTTGGATTCCTAATTCTTAGCTATTAGAGAAGCTGGGGAAGTTAATATTTTTCACCATCGGTAGGGAAGCAGGCAAGCAAAAGGGAATTGGAAATAGGTAGTAGGTTAGCTCAGTATTTCTCAACCTACCTACCAGTGTAGACATTTTGGACTAGGTAATTCTGTGTTGTAGGGGCTCTCCTGTGCATTGAAGATTGTTGAGCAGCATCCCTCTCCTAGTTATAACTACCAAAATGCCAAACTTCCCTGGGGATGGTGGGAATCACCCCAAGTTGAGAATCTCTAGATTAATCCACCCGCAGCATCTGCCACAGATATAAGGCCACTTTCAGAATCACAGACAAAGTGATAGAGCCAGAGTAGTTCTTAGGTCCTGGGGAACAGAATCTAGAAACAGTCTCTACCAGTCTCTACCTTGGAATGAATCAGCTCCATCTTCAGTCTGCTATGGCTCAAGAAATAAATCCAGAGACAAGAGAATAAGATTGGTCCAGAGTTACAAGCCCATCACTGGTAAAGGAAGAACTGGATACCTTGACTGACTCTTCTACCAAGCCTGTAGCCAATGCAGAACGGATAGATCTCAATACCTCTTACCCAAAGGTGATTGGGAGTAGAGGGGTGGGGCAGGAGTGAATGGTAGTCAAAACACGTATATATACAATACAGATAAATGACTTTGGACAACTGATCTTATTTCTAACTGATGGCTGAGTCTTTTATTTTTGAGAAAAGACCATTCTGAAGACTACTTTTAAGGAACAGTCCAGGGCGGCTGAATGACCTTAGACAAATCATATTACCTCTTTGAGCCTCTCTGTATTTATGTATAAAATAAAGGTTTGAATCAAAGGATCTCAAAGATTCCTCCTGGCTCTAACACTCAGCATCTTGGCTTCCAGAGAGTGGCTTCTTCCTTCCTCTCATCTACATGCCCCAGTTTTCACCATCTCCCAAAGCCAAGCCTCCATTGCCTAGATCTGGACTGTCTTGACAGTAAGAAGCAGAAGAAAGGATTTAGCCTTTAGCTTGTTGAGGGATGCATATGTGTGGCTTGAGATTTATTTATTTATTTTATTCATCTGGGACTTGCTGAATGCATCAAATTCCTTAAACAAATCACACCTCAGCTCAGTGGCCTCTGAGCCTCGTGCAGGAATCTGAGTAGAGAAAGTGACCTCTTTCTGTACAGTTGACACCTGCCAGCAAGTTCTTGAAAGATGGTGACAGATTCTATAATCAAAAAATCCACAATGGTCCTGTACTGTGGTTTTGATGCTACCTTGTTGATTTATTTAGCTCACGGGTAAAGAGTAGAGGAATTGGAGCAAGGGGTGGAGGGAAATGGGGATTAAAAATGTAAATATGTGATTACTTTTAATGACCTTATTACTTGACATCAAATCTGTTTGTATTGACAAATAAGTATGCAAATGTTTATATCAACACTCACTTCATTAAAATAGTAAATGGTTGAAGTTAATATTAGTGCAGCATTGAAACCTTGAGTAGTTTTGATTACATAGCAATAAGCTACTGATGAGTATCATTATGTACCAATCATACAAAAATGAGCCACCAAAGGCCATATTTCCAAAATCGGGTTGAGCAAGTATATCCACAAAAACAGAGACACAAAGTGCCAGAGTCTTTCTCTGTCTTCATATCCAAGCATAGTTTGAAGATATAAAATGGGAAATTACATGTGCAGATATGCAATTGGATGTGTAATTATGCAATGTGTGCCCCCAAAAGTATATATAGGTGTTTTAGACTGTGGAGACATCCCTACCCCTTTTGTACCACCCCACCTCCATTTTCTTAATTTTTTTTCCAAATGATGATTTTTAGCTTAATGACAAGTAATCTTTAAAAGACCAGAATCTTTACAAGTAAACAGGCATGAGTGTGTACGTCGAACTGTCCAGCAGCAAACACTTGGGTCTAATATTCCTGAAAGAAACCAGCATGTGGGCTGAGTTCTTTAGGTCTAGTGCTTCTTAGGTTCTATATTTGCTGAACCCTTTACCATGCAAATGTTAATGAGAAGATACAATCAATGAGAAAGGTGAGTTGAAAGATGCAAAAAGTCTCAGATGGGCACAGAACTAAACTAAAGGAATTTGTTGGAGAAGTTTCACAGAGGCTACGGCTTAGTTTTCTTTCGGCTTGAGAAAGTTGCCTCTTTAGCTTTAATTGCCACGTGCTATATATTTTCAGTCAAACCCAGGAAGAATAGAAATCCTTGGTATTAGTAAAGCCTGTGTTTTTACAGAGAAATGAATCATAAATTGGTTTTTATCTTTTAACAATGAGCATGTGACCAGTCAACGTTCAGCCAGCGATTAGGTGTTTATTGAGCACACACTATGAAGAAGTTATTCATGGAAGTATTGGAAAGGAGAACTGCTTTCCAAGTGGATGCATTTGGGTTGGCAGGCAATAGACATCTCTATACAGCTAAATGCTAAATTGAGTGCTAGAAGCTAACAATTCATCTGATCAAAAAAGAGAAGTGGAGAAGTCTGCTATGACAGGAAGTCTTCCTGAACAAGAAAATGAGCTTGACCTTAGACTTGGACTAGCAAATACAGTGGTAACAGGCAGGGGAAAGATGGGGTGCTTTTGACTGCAGGAAGAAGCCCAAGGAAGAAGTGGAGAGGCCCTTCCCTAGAACAATGAAGAAAAGACCAGCAGCCAGGGAAGCGATGGGGAATAGAGGGAGGATAGAGGTCCTGACATCTCAGCAAAATGCATTGTGGATAGGAATGCAGCCACTGGGAGATATCTTGAAATTTTTAACTTTGAAACAATCTCAAACTTAGAATAAAGTTGCAAGAACATTATAAAGATTAAGTAGCTGATAAGACTGGCCCCATCACATCAGAGAGTATTTCCTACAAATAAGAACATTCTTCTGCATAACCACCATACACATATCAAAATCAGGAAATGAACTTTGTTGCATTACCATAATCTATTTAATTAAGAAACAATTCAGGTGTTGCCTATTGAGACAATAACATCCATTATGGTAAAATGACCCAGTTCAGAATCACATGTTGTATTATGTCATCTTGTCTCATTTGCCTTCCTTAGTCTGTAGCTGTTTCCTTGACTATCATGACTTGGATTCTCTTAAAGATTACAGGCCAGCACTTTTGTAGAATGTCCCTAAACCTGAGTATGCCTAATTATCCCTCACAATTAGATTCAGATAATTCAGCATCAACAAAAATATCACTGGAGTGATGCTTTATTCTTCTCATGGCTATACTAGTTTGAGGCTTGAATGTCATTTGTCCATTCCCGATCATGTTAACTCTGATCACTGGATTAAAAGGTGTGCTGGCTAGGCTTCTCCACTGTAAAGTTACCATATTTCCTTTCGTGGGAAATCATTGAACAGAATAATAAAGAATTCAAAGTAGCTATTGGTCGGAAAATGAATGAAATAGAAAAAAATGGTTCCTGCTGCACTGAGTAGCCAACATAAAGTAAAGTTTTCTAGCATGTAAGTTTCATGTAGGACCTGGAGAGAGAAAACATTGTTCTATTATTCTGACTTTGAACTCCAACCATAAGTCTTGCCATCAGTTCTTAGTGGATCTCCTATTTCCCACAGCAAACCAATTGGCCAAGATGTCAGAGAAAACGCTACGCATGGAAAATTAAAGAACACTGGTTTACCAGATATCCTGGTGTCTTTTCTAGAATATGTGGACTCTGCTATAGTGAGTGAAGGATGAACATTGAAGCCAAACAGAGTACTGTGTGATAGGAGGTCCCCATGTACTTAACTACCAGGATTTTGTTTTTCTGGCAGGGAATGCAAGCTGGAGACAAGATCTGAATTGCTTGGCATATTCGGCACAAATGTTAGAGGATGCTTATGAGAAGGCAAGAGACAGTATACAGGAAAAGAGAATATTGCTTAAGTAAACTGATATTGGGTAGAGAATCTGAGGCATAAAATGCAACTCCTTCTGCTCTTGTTTCCCACTAAACTATTATCCCCCCAAGGGCAATGCATACGCATATTTATATCGAAAGAAATGAGACGTGGTGGGGTAGAAGTCCTGGACTCAAATGTGGCCTCCACCATATGCTGACTTTGAGCAAGGTAACTAATTTAGCTGAGCCTGTTTCCCCAGGTAAAATAAAGATACATACCTCACAGGACTTTTACGAGAATTAGACAGATAATGTATTAAAATAGTAATACAAAACTCTGGGCATAAATTTGTTAGTTAATATTTTAGGTATTGTTTATTTCCAGGCATTTAACACTGTATTCTTCAATTCAAAAGCTTCAAGTGATATTCATATAATGAAGTTTTATACAATATTAAAAAGAAATAAGTTATTACGACAAGAAAAGTCAGGAAGGAAACTTAAAGACCATATTGCTTAGTGAAAGAAGCCAGGCTGAAAGGCTACATGCCCTCGAGTTTCAACTACATGACATTCTAGAAAAGACAGAACTATGGAGACATTAAAAAATGTACTGTCAGTGATTGGCGAAAGGGGTGGATAAATGGAGCACAGGGCATTTTTAGGGCAGTGAAACAATGCTGTATGCTACCATAATGGTAGATTCATGTCATTTTGCATTTGTGGAAACCCATAGAATGTACAACACAAAGTATGAACCCTAATGTAAAAATTATAACTTTAGTAAATAATAATGTATCAGTATTTGTTCATCAATTGTAACAAATGTACACACCCGCGCAAGAGGTTAATAGTAGAAACTAGAGGGGGAAGAGGATGAATAAGGAGCGGAGATAGTATAAGGGATATCTCTGCATTTTCTGCTCATTTTTTTTTTTTTTGTAAATCTAACACTGCTCTAAAATTTAAAGTATATTAACACATTTTTTTAAAGCTCTCAAATGCTGAATGAGTAAATAAATAGAGGTTCTATGTTTTTCAATGAGCTCATGACAATATTTTATCTCCCCTCACTGCCACCTTATTTTAAAAGTCCTATAGGACTCCTTCTCTGTCTCACATGGGATCACTCAAATCTCGACCTGTTCTCTACCCCATTCCCATTTACCTTTACTCAGAAACCAGTATGAGTCAATTCTCAGTCTTTGAGAAAATTAGAAAATATTACCTCTTCTACATGGTACGTTCCCATGGGAACAGAGATTTGCAAGTAGAGCTTCGTCAAAAACATTAGGGGTAGACACAAGTCTTAGTGGTGGCTCTGTTACCTTCATTCTTTTTGGTAATACCTTCACTGAAGCAGCATAGTTATCAGTGCTGCCTTCTACTGGCCAGCACAGCTGGCCTGGGGCTTTTCCTGTTAATGCCCTTGACACATTCAGGGCATATCCCACTCTTGCTATATTTTTGGTTATTGGTTAAGGAAACTAAAATGTTCTGCTAGTGGCCAGGAACGAAATATCCTTTAGCATTCTTGTCAATATAACCAGAAGATACCAGATCTGAGCTTCTGTCCTCCCAGGGTTATCCCATATCCCTTGACCTCTCTATCCCTAGAAGCACTCTGGAATAGATCATATATCCTTCATAGCTGGAGCATTCCCACTGCCTTGAAGCAGAACCTGTTACTTATATGTCAGGCTGGCAGAGAAGGGCAAAGACTGGACAAGGGAATCTGACAGGTCAAACAGCAGCGTTCAAAAATAAATGATAAACCCAGTAGCACTACCAACCAAGACAAATTAAGGTGCCATACCACATGGTAAATAAAGCACAGGGTTTGAGAACAGAAACACATCATTTTACATACTGCCCTAGCCTCTTACTAGTTATGACTACATTTCCAATGGCTTAATTCTTTGGGCCTCAACATATTCACCTAAAATGGGAAAAAACTGACTGACTTGCTGGTGGTTATCATATTCTACAAGATAGTAGTAATAGCTAATATTTACTAAGAGCTTTCTCTGTGCCAGACACTGAGGTATGTATTTCATGTGCATTATTTTATTTACTACTTATAACTCTCTGAGGTAATGAATACAAATGGTGGAAAACACATATACCATAAACAGTATTTTCAGATATATCACATCAGAAGCAACAATTTTTGACCTACAAAAATGGCCATTTCACATGATTCAGCCTGATATTAAAAGGGCTGACAGGTTTCCAAACTAAAGATTTAGGCATGTGGGAAGCAAATCAGTCACTGGGATTCAAACCAGTGACTATATGGTGAAGATGGGTACAACCATTCAGGCTGACAGCTAGCTAGAAAGACAGAGGACACGCATGTATCTCAAAGCTTCTGAAATTGTAGCACAAAACAGTGAACTGAGGCAGAGGCTCTGGTTCACTGCAAGGAGGAATTCAGAAAAGCTCTAGATAAGTGACTGTTGAAGATGAATGTGCCTGAGTCACACAGAGCACTTATAAAACACCGATCGGTGGGCCCACCTCCTATAATCCACAGTGTAGATTGTAAACTGGGGCTCGGAAAAACTATTTCAACTTCCAGTCTTGTTTTACTTTTTTCCACATGATGGTTTAAATTTTTAAAATTATTTTTCTATACTTAATAATCGAGATTTCACATAAAAATCCATATTTCTATCTTTTAAAAAAATGAGAGAATCTAGAAACTCACATTCCCGCATACACTCATTGCCTAGAGTAAGTCAGTGCTGCCCCTAGTTATGTGGGGTCCATTCTGTCTGGATCTTGGAGAGGAGACATAATTCCGATCTCAAACCCAGCGTTTCCAAGTACAGCTATGGATACAGAGTTAACATCCGTATTTTAATTCACTGCTCTTTATTTTTACATAGGCTTTAAATTATTTTATCAGCCAGATTTTAGTATCAGAACCTAGGCCAGAAGAGGAAATGCCAGTTGGGCCAAAATGTTTTATTTAAATTGGTGCTAATCTGCAGATCCATATTGAGAATCTACTATATTCCTATTCTCTTCTACAAATGTCTCAAAAACAAATCATCTAACTGTTCAGGAAATCAGCTGATTATATTTTTAAAATATTGAACCTATTAAAATGGCTAACCTGAATCTAATGAATGGTGTCACAATTGTTAGTGTACTGAAGTTTATGTATTAATATGAAATAATAGCTGCAGAAAGTCAGGGAGAAATATGTAGGAGAATTTACCAAGGGATGTGATAGACAGACTCTAAAGCAACCTCCACTTGCCATGTAGTTGTTGATTTCCTTCATGGCACTGATAGTAGAAGTTATGACGTCTAAGTTGACTGGGAATAAAACGTGGTTCATATCCAGGAGATCCACAGCACCCCTGTGCTAGAGCTCTCCCAGGGTCAAAGTCTCCTATCTGTGATTTTGTTCTCACCTGAACTTTCTTCCAGTGTTCTCATTGTCCAGCAACACTGTGGCAAAAAAAATTAATCAGTTCCTGTAGAAGAAGGACTTTGTATAAGGTTTATGCAAGCTAAATGTGAGTCATGATATACCCTTTAGTGGTTTTGTTCTCCTATTTTACTAAGATCTAGTCATTTCAACATTATAAGTATTTTAAGAAATGTAGGGTGTACGATACACAGATTTCAAGAAATGACCACATCTGAATCCCCACTATTCAAACTGTGGTCTGAGGACCACTAGCAACTGCATTTCTTTGGAACCTATCATGAATATAGAATCATAAGCCCAAGGCAACAAAACTGGAATTGTAAAATAAGATTCCCTTGATTTATTTGAAAAGTCAAACTTGGAGAAACACTGCTTTAAAATAGGTATTAGAAGTAGAAAACTTGGCGTCTCCGAAGAAACTTACATCACTGATACTCTGATAAAAAAAAAAAAAAAAGGAAAAATCCTAAAATGTGGTCTGCAGGTAATTTTCCAGTTGTAGGATCCCACACAAAATAATATGAAAATATTTTATGAATCCACACATAATGTAGCTATGTATTAGTATTCATCTATTTTAAAAACATTTGATCAATAACACTCTTAAATGAAGATGTACATTATTAATCAAATCATCTATGCAATTTGTAAAATATTTGCATTTTATATGTATCAGAGAATTTTTTTGACTTTAGTAGCAATGCTTGCATACATATGGATTATCACAGCCATTGTAACTTTATAACCCACAGAGTGAAAAATGCTGTTTAATCAATTATTGTCATAGGATTTATTTCTTTTCTGTTCAAGAGATATAAAGCAATTGAAAATGACATATCCCCTAAAAGTTTTGAATAATGGACCATGTTCAACTTTAAAAACTAATTAATACCCCATAGCAGTTATTCTCAGATTTTGGTGGGAATCACCTGGACATCTGTTAAAAATACAGAGGCCCAGACCCTCACTTAATTCGCTTAGGCTGAGTGTGTGTATTCTTCATTTGCTTTCCAGGTTTGAGAACCACTGCTCTGGATTAGAGTTTCTCAGCCTCAGCCCTATTGATATTGGGGTCAGATACTTCCGGGGGCTGTCCTGTGCACTGTCGGATGTTTAGCAACATCCTTGGCCTCAACCCACTAAATGACAGTAGCAACCTCTCTAGTTGTGACAACCAAAAATGTCTCCAGACATTGCCAATATCCCTGAGAAGAAAAAATCACTACCAGCTGAGAACTACTGGCCTACAGGAAAAATAACAATTATACTTTGGATTCCTAGAGTGACACAGAGTTTGGTTGAGGTCTGCATGGGACCACCAGAACCAGAGGGGTGAATGGCTTTGCTCATTTATACCAAACATTCTGGGTCCTGCCTGGTTGTTGGTAGTTATGATTATGGGTCTCAGACTATAAAAAAATCTAGTCTATTCTGATCTTGACACATTGAGACTAACCCAGCTAAATGATTCAGACATTACTTTGTGGTTTGAGTTCAATTTAGAGGCAATATGCAAGGCTCAACCAGGCATTTGTCTTATGTCAGGACCTAGTCACATTTGTCAAACAAAAACCAGACCACTAAATATCCCTTTTTTAAAAAAAGCCTTTTCTGAAGCCAATTTTCAATCTATGTTTGAAAATTATATTTCACAAAGATGAAAAACATAGATTTTCATTTTGTTCCGAATTAGCACCGTAAACAGCTGGCTCTCTTCTTTCAAGTGGAGGCCTTAGCTCCATTTGTTAGCTCTGTTTCTGATATTTCACCTATCCTTTATTTACTTAACAGAGTTTGACAGGAAATTCTCAGAGAGATAATATATCTCCATTAATAGGGTGACTGGGGGAACATATTCTAAGGTTTCAAGTAGAATGGAACAATAACTTACATCTTTGACATTTTTGTCAGCTACCGTTCCATTAATAGCATCCAACAGAGCTTCCCCTCAAACCATGAAGTATTATGAGTGTTTTGTGGCAAAGCACACACTTTTGTATTTTTCAGATGATTCAGGCCCATTACACTATTATCACTAGATAATGGTGCAAATTAAAAGGGCTTGTGAGAAAGGCAAACCAATACTCATAAAAACAACCTTGAGACATAAATCAGCCCACTATAGAGAATGAAATTGAATCAAGCCAGGATTTCTGGGAATTTGAGGGTCTAAGAGATCTTTTTCTTCAATGTCACCAATTTGTGTTCAACTCAAAAGTGTATAAAGAGAAGTTAACTCCCTTAGAAATGCAAACTTTCCCTTTGTTCAAGTTGGATGGTAGCTATCACTAAACTGTAGGGAATATCTAGAAATCAAAACTCCTCATGTTAATAAACATAAATGAACTTTCTTCTTTTCAAGACATCAAAAAAAAAAAAAAAAAAACCTTAAAAACAAGCCAGAAGCTCATTTGTTTGGAATCCCTTTACTATTCGATAGAGTTTTACACTGGCATTCCAAAACATGCCAGAATGTATTAGCATTGCTTTTTCAGACAGATGGATGCTTTGCCTTTATGTTTGTTTTATTTTATTTTATTTTATTTTATTTTATTTTATTTTATTTTATTTTATTTTATTTTATTTTATTTTATTTTATTTTATTCCAATTCCCTCCACCCCTCCTTTTTGGAAAACATCAATTTGTTCTCTATGGGTCTGTTCTGTTTTGTTTTGTTTAGTCATTTGAGATTTTTTATTTTTTAAATTTTTCACATAAAAGTGAAATTATACAGTATTTGTCTTTCTATGTCTGACTTACTTACCCTCTAGGTCCACCCATGTTATCACAAATAAAAAGAATTTATTCTTTTTCATTCCATTGTATATATGTACCACCTCCTCTTTACCCAATCATCTACTGACAGGCACTTATGTTGCTTCTGTATCTTGGCTATTATAAATAACAGTGCATAGGGGTACATAATTCTTTTCAAATTAGTGTTTTGGATTTCTTCACATAAATAACCAGAAATGAAATTATTGGGTTACAAGGTAGTTCTATTTTTAATATTTTGAGGAAACTCCATACTGTTTCCCATTGTGGCTGCACCAGTTTGCTTCCACAGCAACAGTGCATGAGGGTTCTCTGTTCTCCACATCCTCGCCAACACTTGTTATTTGTTTCTTTATTGATGATAGCTATTCTGACAGTTGTGAGGTAATATCTCATAATTTTAATTTGTATTTTCATCATGATTAATGGTATTGAGCATCTTTTCATATGTTTATTGGCCATCTGCACATCTGTATGTCCTCTTCGGAGAAATATCTATTTACGTCTTCTGCCCATTTTTTAATTGAATTGTTTGAGGTAGGTTTTTTTGTTGTTGTTATGTGAGTTTCCTATATATTTTTTATATTAATCCCTTATTGGACATATCATTTATGAATATCTTCTCCTATTCAGTAGTTTGTTTTTTTTCATTTGTTGATGGTTTTCTTCACTATGCAAAAACTTTTAGTTTGACATAGTCCTGTTTATTTATTTTTTCATTTGTTTCTCTTGCCTGGGAAAACATATCCAAAAAGATATTGCTAAGAGCAATATCAAAGAGTTTACTGCCTATGTTTTCCTTCTATGAGTTTTATGGTTTCAGGTCTTATGTCTTTAATTCATTTTGAGTTTATTTTTGCATTTGGTATAATAAAATAGTCTAGTTTTGTTTTTTAACACCACTTATTGAATAGACTGTATATATCCCATTTTCTATTCTTACTTCTTTAATTGTAGATTAATTAACCATATAAGTGAGGATTTATTTTGAGGCTCTCTATTCTGTTCCATTGATCTATGTGTCTGCTTTTATGCCCATACCATACTGTTTTGATTATTGTAGCTTTGTTGTATAGTTTGAAATCAGGGAGCATAATACCTTCCACTTTGCTCTTTCTCAGAACTTCTTTGGTGGTCAAGGTCTTCTGTGGTTCCATTTAAATTTTAGGATTATTTGTTCTAATTCTGTGAAAAAATATTATTCATATTTTAGTAGGAATTTCATTGAATCTGCATATTGCTTTAGTTAATAAAGATATTTTAACAATATTAATCCTACCAACCCATGAACGAGGTGTAGGCTTCCATCTTTTTGTTTCTGTTTGAATGCCTTTCTTTATGTCTTATTGTTTTTAGGGTATAAGTCTTTTGCTTCCTTGGTTAAATTTATTTCTAGGTATTTTTTAATTTCTCCTTCTGATCATTCATACTAATGTATAGAAACACAACAGCTTTCTGTATATTGATTCTGTGTTCTGGAACTTTATTGAATTCATTCATTAGTTCTAGTAGTTTTTTGGTGGAGTCTTTAGGGTTTTTTTAAATAGTATCATGTCATCTGCAAACAATGAGAGTTTTACTTCTCCCTTTCCAATTTGGATGACTTTTATTTCTTCTTTTTATCTGACTGTTATGGCTAGGACTTCCAATACTGTGTCGGCTCGAAGTGGTGAGAGTGAATGCCCTTCTTCCAGATCTTAGAGGAAGAGCTTACAACTTTTCACCATTGAGTATGGTATTTGCTGTGAGTTTGTCATATATAACCTTTATTGTGTTTATCTATAGTCCTTCTATGCTCACTTTCCTGAGAGTTAAGTGTTGTCTTATATGCATATTTTCACAGCCAAATTATAAAGATTCAACCTTGCAAGGTAGAGAAAAATTCTCCTATTTATGAGATGTTTCTATAGTTCCTCATTGCCCCAGTTCCTCAGTTCTGTCTAAAAAGTGTCTCTAATAATTGATGATGCAAGAAGCATGATACGAAGTAACAATGAAATTTATAGCAGAGAGCTAAAACCCAAATAGAAGGCCATTTACCTTATAATGCTATTAATATAAAAGTAATTATGAGTGTCGGTTCTAATTAGAATGTTCACTTAGAATCAAGATGGAGTGGCCAGAATAGTGAGATCCCTGGTGTTGAAAACTTCATTCTTTTACATGAAAGGTTATGTGCTTTTTCCAAGTATGAAGGTAAAATCTTTATTTTTAAGATGGTGTCATTTAAAAATCAATTTACAGTTACCTCCTCTATATCTGTAAAATTGTCTATCAAGAGAAAGCTTGTACTTTATGTAATCATACATTATACATTCTATAGTACATATTACAGAGCTAATATTGACTCAAATACTGTGGGTGGAATAATGCCCCCCAAAAAAGATATATTCAAGTTATTATACCTTGTGATTATGACCTCATTAGGAAATAGAGTCTTCACAAGTGTAATCAACTTAAAGATGAACTCATACTGCATTAGAGTAAGTCCTAAAGCCAGTGATTAGTATCCTTGTAAGAAGAGGAGAGGGAACACACACACACACACACACACAAAGTCTATCTGAATATGGAGGAAAAAATTGTAGTGATGCAGCTATTAGTCAAAGAAGGCCTAGAGTGACCAGATCACATTGTTCCCCATTTAAAATCCTCCAAAATTTTCCCATAGCACTTGGAATAAAATCCAAAATTCTCACCATAAAAATAAATGCAAGGAAGGCCAAGGATTGCCAACAACCACCAAAATCTAGGAGAGATATGAAAGAGATTCTCTCTGAGTCTCCAAAAGGAATCTACCTTCATGACATCTTGATTGCAGATTTCTAGCCTCCTGATCTGTGAGAGAATAAATTTTGTCATTTTGTCCCCCAGGTTGTGGTAATTGGTTATAACAGCCCTAGCACTAATACCACATACATATCATTTTCAGATTCATATTAAGAATAAGTGTGCTTTTTTTCAAGGTAACACTTAAAATTTATGTTTGGTTCAAAAAACTAAATTCAATCTTTTACCAAATTTAAACTTTTACCAAATTGAAATACATTTTTTAAATGTGTTTGAGACTAAAAACAAAAGTAGACATTTCATTTAATCTTAACATACAAAAGTTTATTTCTTTAATCATAAACTAAATAATATCATTATCCTTTTAAAAGCTGTTATTCCAAAAGTCAGCATTTGGGCAACCTAGAACATAAGCCCTAATCAAAAACCCAACAAAGCAAAAACAAAACAAAACAAAACAAAACAAAAAAACAAAAAAAACAGATAAACAAAAAACCACAAGTAAACAAAACAAAAATCTAAAGGAACTCTGGCTGCCTAAAACAATTGCCACTTAACTGTAACGGCTGCCTCCCCTCAATTTACTTATTTCTTCATATCTCATTCAATAATTATTTACTCTTTTTAGAAATTATTTTTAAAAATTTTAATTATTTGCCCATTGCAAATGATAATATTAGAGATGGTGGAAGATGCAATAAGGGTATAAATTTCCATAAACAACTGGTCACTGAGGAGGAAGAAAGAAAAATTTTGAAGGAAATGCTGAACGGTTATGGATGTTTATGATTAACCTAAATCAACAAGAAAAAATATAATTTCATATTCTATATCTTCAGATATAAAAAGTCAGATAAACCTATAGTAAAATGTCTGCTGGAAATGCTAAATATAAACATATTAAAGTTGCTTCTTTAAAAAAAAACAACTTCAATTATGTGGACATTTGCTTATATGTGGCACATGTTATCCTTTAATCTTTCTGATTACAAGTATTACTTTAGCTACCAAAAAATAACATTTAGATTTGGAAACAATTTTTTAATTAATTTTTTCTTATTTAGAAAATTCTTATGAATGTAAATGGGCTTGTCTGTGATCTGTGTTGATATTTAAGGTGCTTATATAACCATATGGAAAACGAGATGAAAATTCCTGTTTACATTTCTTGAACATTTTACATATTTTTTAAAGTTCAAATTTTTTAATGTTAAAAGTGTTCTTGTTTATAACGCACATAAATATGTTTCTCAGAAAAGTAATTTTCATAAGTGTCTGTTTGCTTGAATTAAAAGGTAATTTTTTGAATTCAGCTTCTAATATAGTACTGGAAGTTTGGGTACCATACAAGGTAAGGCAAGTCATTAAACCATCTTTTTTGAGGATAACTAGTAGCTTGTTACCAGTTTATTGGTCTTAGATTTGGTTATCTTTGCTGATCTTCAGATAAACAATATATGAAATCTTAAGTATTTTTTTCCTCTACAGATTTTCAACCACCACTTATAGGTTTTATACTAATAGTCTTGCAAACAAATTTAAATGGCAAATGTTTGTTATTTGTTTTTTTTTTTTTTCATTATATTCGACACCTTAAAATTTGTTTTTAAATTTGAGTGCCTTTAGGCAAGGTCTTTGCATTGTAAGTTCTCATCAGTCCTCACTGCTGGCTACTCTCTTATGCTGGCCTGTTTTGTCCCTTTGCATTTCCTATCTGTCCCTTCCTCCCAAGGCACCTGAGTTTTTTACTTTGGCTACAACATATTCATTAACAATTAGTGACAAAAGGTGCCAGTTTCATCTATATATGGTGGTATTAGATCTTGCTGTGGTATTAGAGAAGCCTTCAGTTCTCCCTCAAACAATTACGAAAATGTAGTCATGTAGATTAATTTTCCTTGAATCAAAGGCTCACCAAAGAAGCCAACCTCTCCCAGGTGACCTCCAGATGCCTCACAGAACTGGGTAAGGAATCACTCAGACAATGAAACTTTCTGGGATTCCCCTCTGTTCTGACATTTGATTCCATAACATGAACTTACTGAGTACAAACTGTTTTAGATTATGCCAATATCATAGTGAACAAATAATGCAGGGATAGTTATTCAATTAACTGAAAGGTCTGGCCCATTGTGGTTTATAAACTAGTACAGTCATCTTGAGAGTGTTGCAGGAGAAAGTAGAGTATGGGATTTAACATTGAAAATGAGAAGTTGATCCTACTTCTCAGATAAAATTGAGATTGACAAAGTTGAGTTTTATCTACATAAACCTTTAAACAAAGATATAGCTCTGAATCAAAAATAGGGACTTGGGAAAAAATAAAGTTGAGAATTTAGTCCTGTTTGATCTCTTCAAAGAGGTAAACAAAGCAAAAGAAAGAAATATACAGAATCAGCTGTCTTCTTGAGCTATTTTGGGATGATTGCTGGCAAGCACCATTTTGGCCACACATTTTCTTGAGAAGATGGCTTCTGTGTATTCTATAACTTCTGAGATCATTAAAACTTAAATTTGAGTTCCAAACTCCCAAACCACTAAATTTTCTGTGAGCTAGTAAACCAAGTTTCTCGACAAGTCATTCCAGAGTTAGAATTAGGCTGTCTATAAAATGTTAACCTCAGATCATTTCTCCTTTGTTAGGTTTCATCTGTTCTACATGAAAACTAGGTTAGTTAAAACAGATCTCAGATTAATTAAAACACTTAAGAACCCCTTCTGTGGCAGCATCTTCAAAACAAAGCATTTATAGGATTTATATGCTTAAAAGCCAAAATGCTGATAAATGAAATTAAAGAAGATCTAAATAAATGGAGAGACATACTGCGTTCATGGATTAGAAGATGCAACATAGCCATGATGCAATTCTCTCCAAACAAATGTACATGTTTAATGTAATTCCTATCATAATCCCAGCAAGGTTTTTCATAGATGTAGATAAACTTATTCTAAAGCTTATATGTATAGGCACAGACCTTCAAAGCACTAAAAAGACCCTGACAAACAAGTATGATGTAAAAAGTTACTTACCATGATACAAAGGCTTACTATATAGATACAGTAATCAAGGAAGTTTGGCATTGGTGAAGGAGTAAGCACATAGAACAATGGAAAAGAATAAACGTCAAATAGACTCACACAAATATGCCCGACTGATTGTTGACAGAGTTGCAAAACTAATTCAGTAGAGGAAAGATGAAATTTTCAACAAATGTTGCTGGAGTAATTGGACATTTTCGGCAAAAATGATATGAATAAGTAAACCTAAACCTCACACCTTATATAAAAATTAACTCAAAATAAATCACATACTTAATTGAAAGATGTAAAACTATAAAACTTTGAGAAAAACACATAGGAGAAAATCTCAGGGATCTAGGAACTAAGCATAGAGTTCTAAACTTGACATCAAAAGCATCATCCATAAAAGGAAAAATTAATAAAAAAATGTTTCATCAAAGTTAAAACCTTTTGCTCTGTGAAAACCCAGGTGAAGAGATTGAAAGCCAAGCTAAAGACTAGAAGAAAAGATTTTCAAAACATATATCCAGCATGTCAATTCAAGATGGCATAGAAGATAGAGGCTGTACACACCTCCTCTAGCGACCACACAAAATTACAACATAAGTATACAGCAACTAGTACCTAGAGTCACCAGAGTTTTGGCTGAACAAAAACCCTACAACTAGATCACCTCAAATAACAGGTCAGTTCACCTCAAAATGGTAGGAGGGGCAGAGACACAAAACAACATGGCCCCAGAACTACATGTGGCAACAGAGAATTGGGAGGGTTATCTTGGCTGCAGAGCCACCTGAGGAGCGAGGGGTCATGGCCCTGGGCTCCCCCACACAGGGCTTCAGTGCTAAGAAGTCTCCAAAACCTCTGGAAGTGAAAAGCAGTGGAAGTTGGGGCTAAATGAGATGGAGGGCTGCGGGAAGCATAGAAATTCCTCTTAAAGGGTCCACACGGGCTTTACTTGCTGATGGACTCACTCGCTCTGAGCTCCAGAGCTAGAGCAGCTGCTTGAGGAGCACCAGGGACATACGTGGAGAGGTTGAGCTGTCATGGCTCCTGCTATGAACTTTCATAAAATGTCTCAAAGGCTCACAAAACTCAAAGAAGCAGCATGCCATGTACCTCTTGCTGAATAGTCCGAAACCCCACACCAGTGCCAGCCAGCCGTGGTTTCTTACTTGACCCCTTTAAGGCAACTATAAGCTCAGAACAGGTGGCACCATAGATGGATTGTTTGGCAACTCTTACCAGGTGGTCATGAAGGTGCACAGGCAGCGATGAAACTTGGCCTATAGCTGGACCCCTCCTAGTTCTGTGCCAAGGGGCCCCACAGCACACCTGCTACATAAAACCACTCTGCTAAGACTGGGAGACTTGGAAGCTCTACTAAATACATAGAAACAAACACAAGGAGGCAGCCAAAATGGGGAGACAAAGAAGTAGTCCCACAAGAGAAGAACAAATCTCCAGAAAAAGAATTTACCAAAATGAAGACAAGCAATATACAAGATGCAGAGTTCAAAACACTAGTTATAAGGATGCTCAAGGGAACTTAAGGGAAGAGCAGATGAACTCAATGAGAACTTTCACAAAAGGATTTTTTAAACCAATCAAATAATAAAATGGAGATGGAAAACATAATAGTGAGCCAGTCATAAATAAGGAATACATTATTTAAGATGGAGAGTATATTAGAGGGAACCAACAGAATGGATGCAACAGAGGATCAAATAAGTGAAACAGAGGACATCCAATTATAACAGCAACAAGAAAAAAGAATACAAAAAAAAAAGAAGTTAGTTTAAGAAGCCTCTGGGACAACATCAAGTATAACAACATTCACATCATAGGGGTACCAGAAGGAGAAGAGAGAGAGCGAAGAATTGAAAACCTATTTGAAGAAATAATGACAGATAACTTCCTTAACTTGGTTAGGGAAATAGACATATAACTCCAGGAAGTTCAAAGAGTCCCAAACAAGATGAACTCAAAGAGGTCCACACCAAGACACATCATCATAATTAAAATGCCAACAGTTAAATTCAAAGAGAGAATTGTAAAAGCAGCAAGAGAAAAGCAATTAGTTACATACAAGGGATGCCCATAAAACTATCAGTTAATTTCTCAACAGAAACTTTATGTGTCAAAGGGCTTGACACAAAATATTCTGAGTGATGAAAACCTAGGACCTACAACCATGATTACTTTAGCCAGCAAAATTATAATTTAAAATTGAATGACAGATAAAGAGCTTCACAGACAAGAAAAAGTTAAAGTAGTTCATCACCACCAAGCCAATATTACAAGAAATGTTGGAGAGACTTCTTAAGAATAAGAAAAAACTATGTATCAAAGGTCTAAATAAAGAATGGCAATAACTACATATCTAAGAAGTACTTCAAATTAAAAAGAATTAAGTGTTTCAATCAAAAGACAGAGTGCCTGAATGGATTAGAAAACAAGACCTTTACATATGCTGCCTATAAGAGACTCACTCTGGATTAAAAGACACAGACTAAAAGTAAGGGGATGAAAAAAAATTTTTATGATGGGCCTAGAGAGTAATGTAGTGCTAGAGGGTAGTGCTGAGTAGAGTAAGTCAGATAGAGGAAGACAAATACTATATGATCACAAATATATAGAGAGTCTAAAGAACAAAACAAACAAATAAACAGAAATATACTCATAGATATAAAGAACATTTTGAGGGTTACCAGATTTGCAGGGGGCAGGGTTAGGAAGGTCAGTAAAGAAGGAGGAAGGGATTAAGACGTACAATCTTGTAGTTACAAAATATTCGTGGACATAGAAAGTATAGCATAAGGAATATAGCCAATAATATTGTAATAACTATGTATGATGTCAGAGGGGCACTAGATTTACTGGGGTGGTCACATTGTGAATTAGATAGATGTCTAATCACTATGTTATACACCTGAAACTAATATAGTATTATATGCCAAATATAACTGAAAAATAAAATATTAGCATTAATTAAATTAAAAAGAGGCATAAAGCCCCAAAAAAACATGTCTAGCAAAAGATTGTTATCTAGCATATGGCAAAAAACTCTCAAAACTCAACAGTAAGGAACGAACAATAAAATTAGAAAATGTGCAAAAGGTATAAACATATATATCACTGAAGAAGATACACAGAGAGAAATTATTAATTGAAAAGATGTTCAGCATGAATAGTAATTAAGGAAATGAAAATTAAAACCATGATGAGATATCACAGCATACAGATAGAAGATGTTAGAATGGGTAAAACAATATAGAGTGACAACACCAAATATTGACAAGTATGTGGGGAAACTACTTATACATTGTATTTTTTAGGTGAATGTAAAATGGTATAGCCACTCTGGAAAAAATAATTTTGAATTCCTAAATAATCTAAACCTGCAACCACTATAAAACTCAGCAATTCTACTCTGGGTATTATTCCAAAGAAATGAAATTTATGTTCAAACAAAAACCTGTACAAATGTTTATAGCAGCTTTATTTATAATAGCCTCAAAATGAGATTAGCTCAGATTTCCTTCAACATATGAATGGAAAAGCCAACTGTGTTATACATCCATAACCATGGAATTCAACCCAGCAAATAAAAGGGATGAATGACTGATACATGCGATGACATGGATGGATCTCCAGAAAATTATGCTGAGTGAAAAAAGTCAATATCAAAGGCTTCATATTATGATTACACTTATAAAGCATTTTTTAAATTACAAAATTTTAGAAGTTTCCAGAAGTTAGGCACTGGGGTGAAAGGATGGAGAAAGCTACAGCTATGAAAGCACAATGGGAGGGATCTTCATGGTATTGGAACACTGTTCAGTATGTTGACTGTGAGGGTACATGATACATGAACCTCATATGCAAATTAAAACACAATACATACACACACGTACAAGTAGAACTGAGGAAATCTGAATGGATCAGTGGATTGTATCGAAGTCAATTTTGTAACATGTTATCATTGGAAAGACGGAGCAAAGTGTACATGATCTCTCTGACACTTCTTCTAACCACAAGTAAATCTATAATTACCTCAAAAAATTTCGATTAAAAAAAGACAATTTGAAATTAAGAAGTTAACAAGAACCTACATAAATGGGAATTAAAAATTGAAAAATTAAGTAGGAGAAATTTGATACAGATAAGATTAAACAAGATAGTATCTTACAGGTCATTACGGCAATTTTATATTGGGGGGGGTACTTTATTGGCATCTGGTTTTTAACCCTGGCCTAAGAGTGATGTCCTTCAGGAATTATTTAAACTTTTCTGCCCTCCCACTCAGTTTGTTGCTTATAATTATGTGATTCAAACATCTACCTGGTCAAACCAAAAATTCATATATGAACCATCAGGTCAGCCTACAAGAACATAAACCACCTACTTACATTTGTTCATAAGGACACAAAATGATTTTTTTTAAAAAATGCTTCTTCTCTGTGTTATTTTCTTATAAAAGGTATACAATATTTTTGATGTTGATATTTCTGATTATAACTTTGTGCTGCAGGCTCTCTGAATCTGACCATTTAGATAGACAGTTCCATTATTCCCTGGTAAGATTCATCTTGACATTCTTTCTTTTAGTAAGTATTTATAGAATACCTACAACATGTGCCAGCACTGAGATGGTTGACCTTGATCTCTCTCACCCCCAGAAATGGCCAAATGCCCAGACCCAACAAGGGAACTAAGTGTTCTGAGTTTGCTTTAGGGTAAATGCCTAAATAAAGACATTTTAAGTACTAAAGAAAGCCTCCTTCTCCTCCATATTGAACGTAAAACTGAAATGTGGCTGGTTAGACATGATGAATGCATTTAACAACAGCAGTAGTAATAATAACTCACATTTAATTCTCACTTTGTGCAGGTCACTGTGCTAAGCATATTGTTCATCTCACTTATTCCCACCCATCAAGAACCATTTTGATTCTCATTTTACAATTAGGAAACTTAGATTTGAAAAATCAAAGTATAAAACATACAGCCACATAGCTAAGAAATAGCATGGCTGAACTTAAAACCAGCAGTCTGATCCCAGAACCTATGCATTGGGAGTTGGTTTTAAATGTCAATATTATTAATTAAAAGGATGTGGAGGATTCTTACATATTGAACACAGGGTTGAGTATGCCTCTTCTCTTAAAGCTCCATTAACAATTGGTTTAAAATCTCCCTGCCATGTTACATTGTGATGGACTTTACTGCTCTTGACATGGTTTGGATACTTCCTTAGAGAACCTACTTTCCAGGTAAGCAGTATTTGTACAAGCTAGAAGTACAGCTTCAGTAAAAAAAAAAAAGGAAAAACTGCATTTCATTTATTCTAACTCAATAATTCAATTCAGCAATACTTATTGAATTTGTACTCTGTAAAGAACAAAAATTTTGGAATATTAGGGCCAACCACAGCTTACATTCTAGAGGAAAGAAAAGACAATGAACAAGTAAGTATATCTCAGGAGTTAGGAAGTTAGGGTTGAGGGATGGGTATTTGGATGTAATTTTATATAAGATGGTCAAGAAAGGTTGCTCTAAAACAGTCACTGTTGAGCCCAAACCAAAAGAAAGTGAGAGGATGAGTCCTGAGAGTATCTAAGGAGGTAAACGTTTCAGAAAGTGGAAAAGAGTCAATGCAAGGCCATTCAAGTAGGGTTGCTCTTGGTGAGTTTGAGGAACTTCTCTACCTCTTGTGACTTGGGCTGTGTGAGCAAGAAGGAAAGTAAATGAGATAATAGAAGAGGTTGGGACATATAATGCAGGTGAGGCCTATGGGTCACTGTGAGATCATCAGCATTCGCCCTAAGTTGGGGAGCCATTAGTGTGTGCTAGGCAGAAGAAGACATGAATCCAATTTATCTTTCGAAAGAATCACTCTGGTTGTTGAATTTCACAAGCACTGTAGGAGATAATGGCTGAATTATGAAGTCCAGTTAGGGAGTCACTGCAATAGCCATAACAAATAATAAAGGTGGCCATGAAGTTTCGAAGATGGGGTCAAGTCCTCAGTTTATTTTGAACTGAACTGACAGCATTTGCCAGTGGATATAACGTAGGATGTGAGAAACAAAAAAATGTTAAGGACGATTCAAAGACTTGAGGTCTGAACAACTCAACAATTTAATTAATATTCGGTAACACTTTTTCTGAACTTGAGTTATAGAAAGTGATGTCTAAGTGGAGGCCTGGATAAAAAATAGAAGTTAATCAAATGAGTGGTTAGAGAGTAATTCAGTCTTGCCTGAGCAACTATGTGAGCACTGAGATATATGGAAAAGTGTAGCCAACAGGGCAGAGAAGGACCCTCAGCATGGCTGAAGCACAGTCAGCGAAGTTTGTCATATATATCACCAAACCTCCACTCCTACATGCAGATATGTATTAGCATCAGTTCTACTGTCTTCTTGCCCACTACCCAAATTAACCTGCAGAACATCTCTTCAAATTTCAACACTGCCTTGGTCAACTAATATTTTTTGAGAACCTACTTGTGCTAAGTAGTATTCTAGGTGCCATAGAGAGTTGAATGAAAAGAAAAGATTCTATCCTCAAAGAGTTTATGTTCAAGTGACAAGAGCTCCTTAATTTGAAATTCAATCCTTGATTGGTTCATCTATGCAATAATTTTTTTTAGCATCTACTATGTACCAGGCACATTGCCTGGCACTGAAGATAAAGCTACGACCCAGACAAGAACCCCAAATTGATGAGAAAGAGGCAATGAAAACTAGGTAAAATATAGAACATGTTGAGTAATGATAAAGGCTGAGATGAGGAAATGAACCGAGAAAGGGGCATAGGAAGAGGGTAAATGTTGTAATTTGAGATAGCTTGCATCTCAGACATGCAGAGTATCATTTACTACTACTCTATTTTAAAAATCATAAATGTGGTTCAAATATGGACGATCTTCCGCACTTGAAGTTAAATCATTCCCCTTAAGAAAAGGTTAACAGTGAATGTTAATTTTCAGCTCTCCAGATTTCTGCCTTAAATAGGAACAGTCTTTTTATATTAAAACATCAGGACAGTAGCCTTTGAAAAAGATGTGCAATCTAATTAAAATGGAGAGATTATCTGTCCTCAGAATATTTGCAAAGCCTAGAAAGGTAATTTAGTGAAATGTATACAGTTTTATCTGGCTTTAATTTTTAATGAGATAATTTATAATATGTGCCTATTTCCTTCATTTACCTGTGTTGGCAAACTGTGAACCTGTTTACAAACAGACAGTGTTTTAAAGCCCATGATGTGGAACAAGTTCTTGATGTAAGGACCTATTGATCAGCACAAGACAAGAATTTCATTCCTGCCTGTCAAATTCTACCTTTTAGCTTAGGTAGGAATGAGTTCCCATTTTTAGATGCTATAACTGTAAAGATCTGAAATATCTAAGCTGTACTAAAAAATAAACTCCAGAGTAAGGTGGACAGTCACTGTCATCTGACACATTCTGACTCATGAGGATCAGGGATGTCTTGAAAACCACAGTAGCTGCTGTATATTTTTTAGTAAAAAGATGATTTATTTATATCATGATGAAACATAATTTGATATGGACTGTGCCACAAAAAAAATTTAGACATTAAGGAATATTCTAATCTCTCCTCCCTCTAGACACATGTGTTTTCTCATTTCTTTGAAGGTAGGCATGGGCAGATATATTACGTTGGTGGGTGAAATGATATATCATTTCCAGTGGGAAGTTCTAAAAGCTTATATGTTAGGCACTGTTTTTCCTTTTTTCCCCAAACTGGTCATCATGAAATCCTGGGGCAACATGCACCAGCCTGATTCCCAAGGTGACTAGAAGGAACTCAGACCCCGCAGACCCATAATGGCCATGTAACATGAATGGTATAGGGGAGAAGAAGATTTCCCTTCTTTTCTTTCTTAGTTCCTCTGGCTGGTCTAATAACCAAATTGACATGAGACATATTAACAGGGGAACATAACAAAATTTAATTATGTATATACATATGGGGCTTTCTATAAGAAAATGTGTCCCTCAATTGAGGATTATATGCCATCTGGAGTTAAGGAGAAAGGGGTTGTACTTTGGAACTTCAAAGGGGAGGAAGTTCTATTCACATAGAGCTGGAAAAGCAGATGCTTAGTAAACAAATATTTGCTGGGACATCTTTAACAATGGGATACAGAGAGGACTTTACTCAAACAGTTCTTGCTAGATTCGTCCCTTTCTATCACATGCTAGTTCTTGTTAAATTATAGTTTATCTATGATGATAGTCTCCTTCCTGGAGCAGAACTCTATCTAAATTCTTTTAGCAGTTAGGGGAAATGTCAAAGGTTTTTCTTGAGTCTTACATTTCTTAAAAAGAAATAACCAGCTTAATTATATCCCAAAGAGGCATATTTTGGTTCACAAACTCTGCTCCCTTCAGTGGCATTTAAAGTTATGTTTTGTTAAGTCACTAAGACCTGGAGAAATTTTTATTATTACAATATAAACCTGCATATTCTGCATGATACTGAGCAAATTTAAAATGTTCTGAAAATAAGAAATATAAAGGAAATAAATGAGGAACCCAAGCCTACAGATAAATCCTTTGGCTTTGATAATTTGATAAGAATAATATGTAAATGGAGTTAAATTACTCTGTGGAGGAAGGTTTTGGGTAATAGATAAATTGGCCTCCATATGAGTCCTTGCTCTTTCACTTTTCAGGTGATAGGCTTTAGGCAAAGTACTTAACACTTCGAGTCTCAACTTTTGTTAAGTGAGAGCAATGTGTGATATGTTACGACATCAAATACAGGAGTCCAGAACTTAATAGAAATTCATAATATCCTATTTGACATTCTTGTGTTGTTTTCTTTGATTTCATAGCTAAGCAGTTCAACCTAGTTATAAGATCATAAAGCCTAATAATGATCTTAAGCTTGAAAAGGCCTTTAAACTACATCATAAGATGAGAAAATGTAAAAGAGGAAATAAACAGAAACAAAACCCAAGAGACAGTTTTACCATAAACAATTATATTCCTAGTATATTGGATGATTGGTTTATATCTTAGAAAGTAATAAGCAGCTAAATAATATTGTCAAAGCTGGATCCGAGTTTGAGAGCATGATGTTCATGCTAATAGTTGGTGGAAAAGAAAGAGCATGACCTTCATTAAATAGGCTTTACCTAGATGGAAGCAGAATGGCACAGAACACTCATCTGAGAGGCTTTTTCAAATGATGCCTACTTTTACTCACCATCTCACCTCAAATCTTATTTGCCACCCAGGGATCGTGTATCAGAATTGGATAGGTTAAGACAGAATATGCTATCGTAAAGCAAATCAACAACAAAACAGCAACTCTCCAATCTTAGTGGCTTACAATAACAAAGGTGTATTGTTCACTCATGTTACCTGTCCATTATGCCTGTGCTGCAGCTCTGCTCCACAGCATTTTCACACTGGAACCAAGCTAAGCAATAGCTCTCTATCCATAGCATTACCTTTTCATGAGACAAAGGGCAAAACAGCAAACTCCACACAGACTCTTAAGCTTCTGACCAGAAGTGCCACATCAACTCCAGTCACATTTCTCTGACAAGAGATCTCATAGCCAAGACTGATGAGAGTCAGGGAGCGAAGGATAATCTTTCCTAGAGAGGGGCAGAAAGTATTTGTGAACAATAAAGCTTACCCTCGAGGACGAGCCTCTCCCCATTGCACTGCAGAAGTGAGCATTATGAGGGTGTCATCATATCCATGGCCGTGCCAGAAGAGAAAATAAAGTTGAAGTCCACTTTGAATATGTGTCCTCCTTGCAGCTGTAATTCTTTACCACCTCATAAAAAATGCAGTCAAGAGAATAGTGGTAGGTGTTTTCGCTGAGTCAAGATTCGAACTGAGCTCTCCTTCTCCTCTTCAGCCACTACTACTCTTCCTTCCTATACCACACTTTAGACATGGGGTGGATAGAACTTAGGGTGGTTAGGGAGCCCAAGAAAGATTTAAGACATACTAAAATAAGACATGCTATTGTTGTTGTCTATTTGGCACAAAACCACAAGATATTTCATTTCAAAAAGCTTTCAGTTGAGTAGGAAAAACGGTTCATGATGTATTGAATTTTTAAGGCTAAATAATCCATGTGATTCCTCAATTTTCCTTGCCTTTGAACAGGTGTGTTGATATATTGACATTAAAGCCTCAACACAGCCCCCCTCCCAGGTTATCAAATTCACTTTCTGCCTAAATTTCTATTCCTCTCTTGATACCTTCATACCAAAGGCTTGGGATTGAGATCAAATGTTTGAGGCCAAGTCACACTGTAGGCTGAAGAGGTTTCTACTTGTAGTTTTAACCCTAATGAGGAGGAAAATGAAGTTATTCAAGCTTTTAAAGATATATTAGCACAAATCCAACAAAAGAAGAGTATCTTTTTTAAAAAATAGTATTACAATGTCTTTACCTAACTAAATGGAGAGTTATTAAACTGAAAATCATTAAGTATTGACTGATTCACTGCTTAGTTACTTTCCTTTTTTGTCATGTTTTACTTTCCAAAAGATCTGTAAGCAAAATATGTCATTTTCCAAGCCAAAATGTCTTGATGGAAAACATAGGTTAGCAAAATGTTTGTTAGCACATATCAGGGATTCTCAGTGTCCAATAACACAATTGGTTAAAGCAACTTCATCATGTGCCCTCAACAACATTTTGGCTCTGCCTCTCTCTGCATCACACCCCATATGAAAGTTATTTCTAGTTATTGTTAATTCAGTCAATGTGTTGAAATGCTGCCTTGCCTCTATTAAAATGCTTTATGCTATGAAAATTTAAATTTTCCTGTCATTTCTGTGTTGAACAATCATAATCTACTTTGCAGTTCATGACTGAAAGATAACCCTGTTAAATGTTATCACCAAGGGAATGTGATAGGACTCATTTTCTCCACTTTAAAAACATAGTTAACTTGAACATCTAATGCAATGCAGAAGAAACTCATGTCTGGAAAAATATTGCTGCTAGCAATGGGCATGTTTACATTAGTTTTTGTTTTTTGGTTGTTTTTCTTGTTGTTGTTGTTGTTGTTGTTTGCATAACCACAATACCATTATCATCACTGACAAAATTAACAATTATTTCTTAATACCATCTAACACCTAGTCCATGTTCAAATTTTCCTTCTTGTTTAAAATGTCTCTTTGTATTTGTTTGTGTGAAACAAAATCTAAATGAGGTCCATTGTATTGATGGATTTCCCACATTCTGATTCTGGTGATTATAATTTCATCATGTCATTATATTTTTTTCTTTATCTCCTTAATTCATGTAAGCAGATGATTAAACCTAGAGATTTGATTAAATTCTGGTTAAATTTTATTTTGGAATTTTTCTCGGGTGAGGCTGTGTAATTTCTCTTGCATTTTATCAAGATGCACATGATTTTGGTTGTTCTGTTTTTAGTGATATCAAGTTCGTTTGGGGGTAGAGGTGACCAAGATTGCTAAAACATTTCAGTCCTTGATTTAAATGTCAACTCAGTTGACTGGTTGATGGCTGAGCTATGTAAAAGCTTCACAGTGGCAAAAACAATCCCCACTGACAATGCATCAAAATAGGTTCCTGACTAATGTGAGTCTCTGCCACATCTTCTTCAGGGTTCAATTGAGCTCCTCAAATTTGCAAATCTGATGGATGAAGAAATCCCCACAGTGCCTAGAGACCTTGGTGTCTGTAATGTGGATCATATCCGTATCAATGCAGAAGTCAACCTCAGAAGCTGACTGAAATTCGCCATCTATGGCGGAGAGCTGGTCCACACCAGCGCCTTCATTTTGTGTTTGAAGACAAGAAGCTGAATACGAAAACTCCTGCTCTCTGAAGTTCAGGAAGCCAGGCCAGCTTGGCATGGGTATGGTGGTGTAGTTCGAGAAGGTGGGTAGAGCTGACCAAGATGGAGAAATGGAATGCAAAATCGTTCCTCCTAGTCTGTGGTTCAACTTTGCAGGAAAAGTTTGGATTATCTGTCCAGGGGGAGCTGAGATTAAAGTTGTCGATCAACAGCCAGTGAAACTCCCAAATTCATATAGTAATCATAGAAGTTTCTGTTTTTTCTCAGAATCGTTTGAATGAATGAGCCCTACTTTGGTGATAAAAAATTGTATTCCAAAGTAGACCCAAAGGGCCTGGGAGAAGAAGGTGAGAACATTAGCACACAAGTTGCCACGTATCCCAAGTGTTACAAAGTCATCATTAGACTAGAATTAACTTCTAAAAATATATTTAAATCTGGGGAAAGAACATGCAAAGTCAAAATGAAATAGAATGTTTTGAAAACCTCATGATTCATGTGAGGTTGCTGAACACTAAAATTTTACATATTTATAAAGGAAAATTGATGCATGATGTTTTGCCCAATTTACATGAATCTCTGAGTAAAGATCTGAAAAACAACTGGGTTAAGAAAATTAAATAATGCAGCAGCATGCTTTGAACAGACACTACTTCACTAGCAAAATCAAACGGCCTTCAAAAATAATACCAACGTTCCCTAAAAATCAAATTTAAATCATCTGGGTTCCCACCCAACTCAGCTTCATGGAGTAAAATTTGAAGAAGCACAGTTCTACCACCAAAAGAAATTGTTAAGGAATTTCAATAAAAAAAGTCTAAATATATCTTCCACACTTAAGATTCTCAACTTCAGCCCTATTGACATTTTGAACTGGATAATTCTTTGGTATATTTGGGGCTAGAGGCAGGAGGTAGGAGGAACTGTACTGTACACTGTAGGATATTAGTAGCACCTCTGGTGACAACCCATGAGATGCAAGTAGCAGCCCAGTTGTGATGATCAAAAATGTCTCCAGACTTTGCCAAATGTCCACAGGGGAAAAACATCCCTCCCAGTTGAGAACTAAAGATCTGCAGCAACACTCATAAAATTATCTTTCCCACTTGCCAGAAGTTTGCTTCTTTACTTTGGGCACAAGATGATACCTAAAGTAAAGTTTTTCAAATGTGTATTATTAGGCTTCCCATGACAGTGCTTAAGAGAGCAGACTCTGAAGTCAGATTGGAACAAATTCTAGATCTACCAACTCCTGCTTCTGAAAAATTGGTAAATCTAAATTTTCTCTTTTGTAAAGTGAGCCTCTCTCAAACATATGTTATCTATCCTTGAAACATACATTCAGAACTACCTGTGCAGCAAATTCAAAATGCACAGGCCTAGAATAAGCATTTTGAGCCTAAGATCCACCATCAAGAACTATACAATCTGAACAGCAAAGTATAGAACTGCTTAGCTTTCCTCTGTGCATGTGTCTGTATGTGTGTCTTCTTTTTTTTTTTTCATTTCTATGATATTAGTGCAATCACATGGCCATGCAGCCATCACCACCACCCATCTCTAAAACTTTTTCATCTTCCCAAATTGAAACTGCACCCATTAAACACTAACTTCCCATTTCTTCCTCCCTTTGGAAAACCATTCTACTTTCTATCTCTATGAATTTGACTACTCTAGGTACCTCATAGAAATAGAATCATACAATGTTTATCCTTCAATGACAGACTTATTTCATTTAGCACAATGTCTTCAAAGTTCAACCATGTTGTAACATCTGCCAGAATTTCCTTCTACTTTAAGGATAAATAATATTCCATAGTATGTATTACCAATTTTCTTTATCCATTCATCCATCAAGGAACATTTGAATTGCTTCTACCTTTTGGCTATTGCAAATAATGCTACTATGGACATGGGTATACAAATATTTGTTTGAGTCCTTGTTTTTTCTTCTTTGGGGTATATACTCATAAGTGGAATTGCTGGATCAGATGCTAATTCTATGTTTAATTTTTTTTAAGAATTGTCACTCTTTCTCACAGCACTTTACATTCCCACCAGCAACATACAGGGGTCCAATTTCTCCACATCCTTGCTATCACTTGTTATTTTATATGTACAAAGACCTCTTATTAGATGGGAAGTGATGTTTCATTGTGTCTTTTATTTGTATTTCCAATAATTTAGTGATATTGAGAATCTTTTAATGTGCGTAGCTGACAATCTTCTTTGGAGAAACATCCGTTGTCGTGTATTTTGAGTCATGCTCTGCAACATAGCAAGAACACAGGCTTTAGAGCCAGAAAATCATGAGCTCTACTCTTAGTTCTATAGCTTTTTAGCTGTGTGGCCTCACACAAGAATTTACCTCTGAGAGCCACTATTTCCTCAACTGCAAATTGACAAAAGTAGAAAAACCCTAAAGTGGGTTTTGAGAATAAAATAAGTACTATCCTATATAAATTACTTGGGGTTATTATTGTTATCTCCTACATACTAAGAAGATTTTTTTTTTCTGTGATATTTACATATCAGAAGGAGGCAAAGAAAAACTTCCAAGAGCAAAATGAAATAATACAAACATTTATCTGCAAGCTTGTAAAAGTTATGAAACAAGTGATATAAGAAATATCCCTCTGTTCCCCCTGACAAACAAATATTTACTTGTTTTTCTTTAATGCTTGTAATTATCCAGGCAGGAACTTGAAACTTCCTTTTGTTGGGATTAAAGGCCAACATAACCTAACAGTGAATTCTACCAGCTGCTCCAAAATGAGCAGTCACTAGAACATGTATATAAACCCCAGGTGTACACTTCAAATATTGGCCTTATTACTGAACAGTAGTTGTGAGGGTGGTTTTGGCAAGCTGGCTACAGATACATCCTTTTGTCATATAGAACAATCCATCAGGCTTTCGAAGCCAATGATACAGGGAAATGAGCCTGAGATCATTAAGGCTTCCTACTCAAGACATTTTCTTAGAGTATATTTTTACTTTGTCTCTGTGTTGCCCCTTGGTTCCCTAGGAACACTTTCTCTTAAAAAGTTCTTTTATTCTCTGAGGTGCTTTTTTCTCATGCTTGTCATCAGTCAAACACAGTGTTCTCAGGCAATACCCATGGGCCTCAGTTTCCATCTGTTTCCAAAAAGCTCTGGTATCTGTCAAGCCATGTGAGAAATACAAAAATGGAATTATGGGGAGAACCTCCCATAATAATAGGTAAAATATGGGTAAATGCAAAAGATAGAAGAAGGAAATTTACATTTAATGAACAACTAGTGTAAAAGAACAAGAAATTATTAGCATGAGAATGTACATGAATCGAGCAACTCACCCAGCCTACCAAAGAGAATTTTGAAATTGCCAATCCAATTTTCTTTCTTCTCTCTTCTCAAGGACATGTACTCTTTCTTCTAGGAGAGAGGCCAAGTGAATCTACATAATAAGAGATTGGAAAGAAAAGATGAGGGAAAAGAGGTAAAATAACTCACAAGTGAGTGATGAAGAATTTTTTTCTCCAGAAAATATTGAAAAGTCCCTGAGGAGTTACAGGTTATGAGTGAAGTGGCAGGAAAGGGAAGAGAATTTTGATGAGTGTCACTCAAATATTTGGGTTCTCTTTAATGGAATTAAAAAAAAAATTCTTTTTGGCTACTGAACCATGTTTCTTCAAATTTGATTCTATTAGACTGAGCTATGTGAGAACCTCAGGTTTCTTAGGGTCATACTAATATGAATTATCTGCTTTTCTTACATGAAGTCAGTATTTGGTGGGCATATAATTGCATTTTATACAGGCAGTAGGACATAGTCAGATGGGTTCAAAAGCTAGTTCAACTACATTAGCTATATGGTCATGGGTCAGTTGCTTAACTTCTCTGTGTCTTCATTTCATCACCTACAAAAATGCAATAACAAAATTTGCTCATAAATTGTCTATGAAAATAAAATGATTTAAAAACTTGGTGGCATATAATAATTCTTTAGTAATGCTGTTAATATTATCCTTACATGTGATAAAATTAAAGATAGTATATGCCATGTGGAAGGTAACATAGTCTATGGATGGTGTTGCCAGATAACATATGGAATGTCCTATGAAAACTGCATTTCAAAAAATAACAAGGAGGAGTTTTTTTGTTTGTTTAAGTATGTCTCAAATACTGCATGGGACATACTTACACTAAAAAATTATTTGCCTTTTATCTGATGTTACCTTTTAATGAGGTGTCCTATGCTTTTATTTGCTAAGTCTGGCAACTCTATCCATGAGGAGTTTACTGCGATTCAAATCCACATTTTGCTACTGCCAATTCCATGCTTTTCCACTTGTTCCAGAGGAGGAGGTGAAGCTGGGAATGAGGGTGGGAGACAAGGAGAATATATTGAGCACATCCTTTTTGTTCAAGCCATGTTAAATGGTAGTTACATTATCTCTAATCTTGCAATGGTTCAGCTAGATCAATGTTATTATCTCCATTTTACAGAAGGGAAAGTTGTGAGTCCAAGTTGCTAAGTGCCTGTCCAAGGACACAATAGTTAAGAAGTAATTAAGCTGACATTCCAAACTCAGGCCTGTACTCTAAGCCATCACCTATCACTTCAGATCAGCTTGTTAAGACAGTTTTGCTGGGAAGAATTTGTGAGGCCTGAAAAGATGGCCTGCTATTCCCTGGAAATATCTAGGAGAGTGCCATTTCCCTTCAGTTGACTCAAGTCTATACATTAAAGTGAAGGATGGGCTGTCCTACAAGTTTAAACAGATAGACAACTAATGCTTAGATGTCCCACAGCAAAAAATAATCGGTCTTTTGGTCTGCACACCCTACCTTCACTGGATGGCTGCCAACATTGCATGTAATGAGTGAAAGGAGGAAAGTTCCCCTCTTTTATTCCTAGAGCTGACAAAGTTAGCCATGTGACGTGTATAAAATATGTGCAAAGTTACCAAAATGACACACACACAAAAGTTTATTCACCATAACTCTGTTAGAGCCAAATGTACTCTATAGATTTTTCATATTTATTTTGAAAGTAGAATCTCCATATTTAACAGAGTCTGAAAAATTAAGTACCCAGGGCACAGTCTCTTCTAAGGTATGAAATGAAGAAAAACTTGTATTTTTTGTTTAAATTTTTCCAAATGCCATCAGCAGTTTCAATTCCTGAGTATCCACTCCTTCAGTTAAGACAGTTAGAAGAAGCTATCATTTCCTTAGTCCAAATTCAGATTGATGTTGCACTGGGAAACCTGCTCAGCCCACCAATAACAATGATTATACTTCTGGCTATAGACAGAGAATTCTGATAGGCCTTTCATTCATTAGGCAATTTTTTTTTTTTAATTTTTCATCATCTAGTGGTAACTCTGCTGGGCACTAGGAAAACAAAGTGACTTGTGAAAATTTAGACCTTGCCCTTAAAGAGCATGTAGATATTTTCCCTCAAAAGCTAGCAAATTATAGACTACAACTGAGAAAAAAAAAAAAAACAGTAAACAACAGGAAGAAGAAAAATATTGAGACTGTTTTTGTACACAATCTTTGAGTTTGAGATTTTTTTCAGTTCTTAATATGTCTGCCTCTTAACACCAGACATAACTAGTACTTACTCCCATTTATTAAAGAAGAAACACAAGTTGAGATAGTGTGAATGGATACTAGTTTAGCTAGCCTTCCATGTTAACGTCAGGGAACTGGTTTTCTTTGACAAGTACAGTTGCTACCAGAACTCATTTAGTTGTAAGTGACAGAAACTTAACCAAAGTCACTTAAGCAAAAAAGGATTTTCTTGAGTCATGAAATCAAATTGTCCAGAGATTGAATGTGAATGAATCAAATACCTCAAATGTATCGGGAATTTCCCTTCTTTCATCTCTTCATTCCAATCAAATCAGAAATCCTAAGAAGCTCTTGTTTACATTTTCCAGTTCAACAGGAAAAAAAAGTGCTTCTCTTTCACAACGGTTCCCATAAACTTGCCCATCCATGTATCAATCATAAAACCGTTGGGGTTAGTGTCCAAAGCATGGAAGATTTTGATATCTAGGTTTGATTAAGGCAATTCCACTGGAATAACAAGGACAAAGAGTGGGAAGGAGGGGTCATCCTAACAAAATTGAAGGCTGCTCATGAGAAGAAGAAAGAAATGCATAAGGCAGAGAAAAAAAAAACATATCAAATACGCAGTTTTTTATGGCATTTCATAATATTATAAATACAGAATTTAATAAAGGAGTTAAAATATTTTTGTGAAAGTGGGAGAAGCAATAGCTTGGAGGTGCCTCCACACCCAGAAATGAGGTAGAAATGGGGGATTGGCGTTGAGAATGAAAATAGCTATCAACTTTGTATCCTAGATCTAGAGTTGCCATACCTTACAGCCCATCTGCCTGAAGAAAGAGGTTGAACTTGAGTTTAGTTCAATGTTTAAACCATTGATTTCAAAGTGAAAACTGACAATTAACTGTTAGTGCAGTGTTCTTTGGAAGCAGAGCTAAGTTAAAAAAAAAAAAAAAAAAAGCAGCTTCACTCCTTAGTAGTTCTGTGACCTGCAGCATGTTAACTCTCTTTAAATTATAATTTTCCCATGTGGGAAAAAAAATGGAGGCCATAATAGTACTTATAGGGTTGTTTAAAAATGAAACATGATCACACATGATGTTTAGCATAGAACAACACTCATGGTAAGAACTTGGAAAATTTTTGCCATTTCGTTGTTTCTTTCTTTCCATAGGAAAGAATTTTATTGGATAAAAGTATTCAGTGCTTTAAACATATTGATTCTCACCAGGACAGATTTGTCCCAGATGAAAACATGAGGCCTCTTGTTCAAAGACTATTAAGAATTTTAAGACGGCAGCAGCGAGGCGTTAAAACCAAGTGTGGGTCCCTTCTGAGAAAAGGGCTTCCTCCTGCAACTCCACAGATCACACATCCATCAAGATAGATGTGATTCTCACATTACTTTTGCTAAAAGAAAAGAATGCTAAAGCAGATCATTTCTGAGTAAGAAGGGAGCAGGGGCATATGCCTAAGGTCTATTTCTTATGAAGAGCAAAATCTTTGAAAAGAAGTTCCATTTTCTTCCCCTGCTGGGAGCAGGAGAAACTTCAGACATGGATAAGAAATGGACCCATTCCCAGGAGATGCCACTTTCAATTGATTTTAAGGAGGTGTAGAAGAAAGAAGAAAGGCAAACTTTTTCTTTTTTAATTTGGATGGGAAGCTTTCTGGAGATGGAAGACAAATGACAATATGGAAAGGAATTTTCAGTGAAATAACTTTATAAATAGCTCTGAAAGCATAACAAAGTGAAGCCAATAAAAATGGATGCACTGCACAGTACGAAATTCCACAAAGATTCTCTTTCAGCAGTACACTTTATTAATAAATCAGTTTTCTTTGCTCCATTAAAATTATAAAGCTAAGCAATTTGTGGTTAGGTTAATGTCACTTTGTCCTCACTCAAAGAGCTCATTTGAGCAATAAAGAATTGTTTTGACCTAAGAGGTTTAAAAATACATTTAAAAAATTTAATTCCTATAAATTGAAAAAAGAAATCTTGTTTATACTGTCATGGAATATTCTATGGTTCCACAGCAACAGAGAGAAGGACCCAAATAATTCTCTAATCTATATGAACTGCAAAGATAGATGGGAAAATCCTCTTGTTTTGCCTGATACTAACCTATCCAAGATGATGGCAATGTTGCTGGGGCTTAAAAGTTAAAGGTAAGAAGTTGAGCCATACCCTCCCCATCTTGTTTTAGGCAGCAATTTAACCTTGACTCCAGTTATCCCGAATAGCAAAGTGATGTGCTGGTAATTAATGGAATATTTAATAAACTCTTATTTAATATCCAATACATAAAAGCACTAAACTGGGTGGCAGGGGTATTTTTACTTTAGCATCTCAATAAAGGAAACAGCATGTGCAAAACATCGAAGTCTGAAAGGTAATTTAAAGCATGGTTTGCACCAACGGTTAGGCAAGAAACCCCATTTAAAATAATTATGGAGAGAAAAAATTTCAAAGCAATTTTGCTTTTGGCACATTGACAAAAATCCTTATCAACCTCTTTCCAGGGGATTATGGGAACATGGTTAAAATTTCATTTTGTTAGTTTTTTAATGAGGAGTTCCCCATGTTTGTGTTCCATGTTCACAAGCAACATGCATCTTAACCGCATTGAGATTTCCTCTGGGATCTCATGATCTCAGACAAGTTATAATTCAATTTACCTTTTGCTGAATTTGGATCCATTAAAATAAAATGTTTGACAATACTTTCAGTGGTTACCTCAGGGTTCTAGATGTTCCTCAAGACAGATTTACCCCCAAGAGAAGGTTAAGCTTGGAAAATATGGTATATGGGCCCCATTATTGTTCTTCCCTGGGTGGCTATACTACTCAATGCCTAAAGATTCAAGACAAGATTCTGCCCATCAGAATTGCCTATGCAACTACAGATTCCTCGGTCATATCACTTTTCTGGGTGAGGTCTTGGAATTTGGTATTTTTAAAACCTCCCTCCAATCAAGAATCCTGATTTGGGACCACTCGACCCTATACAAAGCGGTTCTTTTGTTCTCAGCTGAAAACAGAGAGATTAGTTCTGCCTTATAAGTGTCGACCCTCGCTGCTGTTATTTTTCATCCTCAGAAGATCTGTGATCAGGCTGGAATGTGTATTCCTACACAGTTTAGATTAGAACAGGGGTCAACCAACTATGACCCATGGGTCAAATCTGGCTGGCAGCCTATTTAGATACATAAAACTTTATTGGAAAACAGACAGGCCCATTTATTTATATATTATCTATTGATGCTTTTAGGCTATAAGAACAGATTTGAATAGTTTCAACAAAGACTATTGGCCTGCAAAGACTAAAATTTTGCTTGCAGATCCTTTACGAAAAAAAAAAAAAAGTTTGTGGATCTCTAGGTTAGAAGATAACAATAACTAATATTTTTTGAGAGCTTACTTGGAATTAGACAACGTGGGGACATAATTGTCTCATGTATTGTCCCAGCAGTTCTGAGGAGTAGGTTTTATATTTATTTTATTTAGTTAAAGAAATTTTGGTATGAAGAGGTTCTATAATTCAGTCAAGGTTACCCAGCCAGTAAAGAGCAGAGCTAGGCTTTAATCTCCAGCTCCTTAGCCCGTGCTCTGAGCTCCTGCTCTCCACTGCACAAGACTTCATCAGATCCCTGCCATGGCTAGAAGAAAAGCCCCAGGCTATCAATGGAGGGCATCACTTAGCTCAATGATTTATTCATCTGAAAAAAAGGAAGGATTGGGCTGGATTTTAACCTAGCAGTTAATGAGCTTGTTAACCCTGACCTTTCAAATCAATCTTCTGTATCTACCTTTACCTCTTAGAAAAGATTCCATTTTCTAGTGATAAAACACGTTTTCCTCATCTTACAATCTAATGATCACCTGCTGTACTAGTGGACATCAGAGAGGCCCATCAAACCATTAGTTACACATAAAACCTATTAATATACAGTACTCACAGTTGCATTTTCTTTCAACCCAATAAAAAGGAAACAATTTATTATAAGGGCCTGATATTCACCTTGGTGCATTAAGACAGTCTTTTTCAAAGAGTTGTGTGCTATACCAACCATATATATGGATCAAGGTAGTCAGGTAGTTAGAAAGCTTGGTCATCTCTCCCTGGCTTGGCCACTTGGTTGGGTGTCCTCACTGGTAGCCAAAACTTCCTAAGTATCAGTTTCTTCATCTATAAAGTGGGGATGACATCATCTATCTTGAAGAGTCCTAGTGCATATTAAACTTTAAAACTCATATAAATTAATTAGGAAGTTGGACTCAGAATAAGTGTTTCATAAATTGAGTAAATTAAAATATTTATTCTCCACAACTGAAGGTGCTTCATTATCCAAGAGTCAGATAAACCTTGGTGCTGAAGGATCCTCAAACTTCCTTAAGCCATCCTTGGGTACCCAGGGCAAGCTAAACACAGGAATTATTGGCACCCCAGATCACAAATCACACCAACCAGAAGTCAGTCATTTCCTTGCGAGGGTGGACACTTAAAAGAAGCAAATGTCAAAATATGCTTTTAATCCTCAAAACTCCCAGAAACCAACCCTCCTAGAAGCCTATAGTACTCCCATGAAGGCTTAATCTCTGTGAGAGTTTCAGCCACAGAACTGGGATGTAGAGGGAGGGAGGAGGGGAACAATGTTTAAAACCAGTCACTCAACCACCAAATATCCTAGAAGCTTTTAATATCTGCCTAGAAGTGGCAAGGTCAGGGATAGAGAAATGACAAGATCTAGTTCCTGTTTTACAGACTTTATCAACCAAGGTAGATAATAGATGATGATAGATAATAGATGATGGATGATAGATGATAGATGACAGATGATAAATATAATAGATGAGAGAGAGAGAGAGAGAGAGAGAGAGAGAGAGAGAGAGAGAGAGAGAAGAGAGAATAGATGATAGATGATTAGATATGAGATGAATGATGGGGATGATGGATGGATGGATGGATGGATGGATGGATGGATAGATAGAGATAGATAGATAGATAGATAGTAGATAGATAGATAGATGATAATAGATTAGATAGATGATAGATAGATAGAGAGAGAGGGGGAAGAGAGGAGAGAGAGAGAGAGAGAGAGAGAGAGAGAGAGAGGAGAAGAGAGAGAGAAATAATATAGAAAAACAGAAAGATAGAAAGATTGATTTTGTCTATCTAATCTATCAAATATGTGGTCCTGGTCCTGAGGAAGCAACTGATGGGAAAAACCAATAATTCTTCCCCAGTTTTTGAACAGTTGGTGCTAAATGAAGATAATAGGATGGTCCTAAAACTGTAGGAGAAGTTCACACATGGGAGGCACTGGTTCTACAGCATGGGTAAGATTGAGCTTGGTGAAGAGGAAAGAAACTGCATTTTAGTGATAAAGAAAATATAAACAAATGCTAAGATGTGAAGAAAAGTTTTAGGGAGAGAGTGGACCAGTGAGTTAATCTGCCCTGCTGATATGGAGGATCTAAATATTCTACATATCAGAGAAAAGCTGTAGGGTAGACTGAGACCATATTATCCAAGATATGAATGACTGGCTATGGAGGTAAGATTTTATTGTGAGTATAAAATAGATTTAAATGGTTTCAATAAATCAGTCTGTGCAAGAAGCAGACCATGCTAGTGCTGGAATGTCTCGATGTCTCCCCTCACTTCCAGCTTAAATTTCTTTCTAAGAAACCCATAAACATTTGATAAGATATCAACAACTTGCATCATTAGCATTTCAGCTCTACCATTTAAACTTTAGTGGAGTAACATCTCATGTGAGCATTTGGTCCTGAAGATAACTTATAACACAAAAATCGAGTAGGGTCAGCATTAGCTTTTCAAATGCTTAGGAAGGCCTCATAGTGGGAACTGCCATTTTCTCTCTAATATGCCTGGGATGGCCAGTTTTTCTCAGTGTTGAAACAGATCCCTAGCTTTTGTTTTTTTCCTTGAGTCCATGATGAAGTAAATAAATCTTTTAGGAACTTGATGCATGGAGAATATGAACCTTTTAATAAAATCAGAATCACACTTATTTTGGCAGCAGTCTCAAGCATGAGAAATGCCTAGGAACAGAATCTGATGGAGACAATAGCATTTTTCTCCCACTTCATGTTCACTCTGGTGCAGGCCCTCTTTGTCTCTCTTTGCCTAGCACTCAAGTCTCAATTCTTGTCTCTTTTACAGGCTTACGATGTGGTTCCACTTTGCATGTGCACTCTAATTTAATTATTGGTATAACCATGTGGGTAAGCATCATTACAAACCTCATTTTATAGATAAAGAAAATGAAGCTTAGAAAGTTTAAGGAACAACAGCAACAGCTTGTAAGTGGCAGAGCTTGGATTTGACCCCAGGTTTGTTTGACTCCAGGACTCAAGGCATGGCTAGTCATATAACCTTGGGCTAGAAACATAATCTCTTATTATATTATCATTAGAAAAAACATATATTTATCAACATTAGTATATAAATTACATGTAATAATAATAATAATTTTTTGAATATTAATATATGTAACAATAATATATATTATTATAATCACTACATTATGACTTATAAAATGAGGACCATAGCACTACCTCATAGGAAGGATGTATGGGATAATTCATGGTATTTTCTATAGAATAGCTATTATTGCTGTCATCGTTATATACATGTAAGGAAATGGAAATTAAATAACTTCTTTTCCAACTTTATTGAAATATAATTGACAATTAGTTGCTTGTGTTTACATTGCACAACAATGAAATTTTTTCAACTATAATTGGCAGAAAGTAATATGTTAAAGTTGTACAGCATAGTGATTAGAGCTTTATATAACTTACAAAGTGATCACCCCACTAAATCTAGTATCCCTCTTCCCCCTTACATATTTATTAGCTATTAATAATAGTTACAACATTATTAACTATTTTCCTTAGGCTACACTCTATATCTCATGTTTATTCTGTAGCTATCTATTTGTACCTCTTAATCCCTTTGCCTTTTTTGCCATCCCTCCAAATCCCACTCCCATCTAGCAGCCCCTCAAAATAGCCTCTGTATCTATGAGTTTATTTCCACTTTTGTTGTTGTTGTTTATTTTGTTTTGAGATTCCACGTGTGTGTTGAAATCATAAGACATTTGTCTTTCTCTATCTGACCCATTTCATTCAGCATAATACCCTTTAGGTCCATCAAAGCAATATCTTTTCCACCCCTTCCTTTTAGTCTGTGTGTGCCTCTTGTAGGCAGCATATGTAGGGGTCTTATCTTCTTATCCATTCAGCCTCTCTATCTTTTGGTTAGAGCACTTAATTCTTTTCCATTTGAGGTACTCGTTGATAAGAATGTAGTTATTATCATTCTTTATTCATGTTTTGGATATATATATATATTCTCCTTAAAAATCCCTCCAACATTTCCTGCAATACTGGCTTGGCGTTGATAAATTATTTTAGCTTATTTTTGTCTGGCAAGCTCTTTGTCCTTCAACTCTAAATTATAGTTTTGCTGGATAAAGTATTCTTGGTTGTAGATCCTGAGTTTCCGTCATGTTGACTATTTTGTGCCAAGCCCTTCTGTCCTGCATAGTTTCTTTTGAGAAATCAGCTGCCAGTCTCATGGGTACACCCGTGTAGGTAACTAACTACTTTTCTCTTACTGCTTTTAAGATTTTCTTGTTATATGTAAACTTTGGCATTTTAATTATAATGTGTCTTGGTGTGACCCACTTTAGGTTCATCATTTTGGGGACTCTGAGCTTCCTGAATTGTATGTCTATTTTCTTCACCAGGTTAGGAAAGTTTTCCATCATTATTTCTTCAAATAGCTCTTCAACTTCTTGTTTTCCTTCAGGTACCCCTATGACATGGACATATTTCCATTTAATTGTGTCCCATAGGTTCCTTAAATTATGATTATTGAACTGGCTTTTTTTCCTTGCCATTCTGATGGAATGTCCTTGGCTTCCAATCCTCTATATCAGTGGTTCAATCCTCTTCTTTATCCACTCTGTTGATTCCCTGTAACATGCTCCTCATCTTAGATAATGTGTTCTTCATTTCTGACTGGTTGAGTTCCCTTTTCCATTTCCATTTTTATGTTTTTTATCTCTTTGTTTAAGTTCTTGCTAAATTTGTCTACACTTCCCTAAGTTCATTGAGCATCTTTATAACCAGTGTTTTGTACTCTGCATCTGTTAGATTGCTTGATTCCATTATTTCTGGATCTATATTCATTCTCTTATATGGCTTCTACTTTTTGTCTTCCCTTTTTGGCTGCCTTTCTGTGTCTGTTTCTATGTACTAAACAAAGCTCCTAAGTCTCCTGGTCTTATTAGCGTGGCTTTGTGTATTAGGTGTCCATGGCAGTGAGTCCTGAGACGGTTTCAGCTGCAGACCAAGTTTAGCCCCAACCTGTGCCTCTCCAGGACCACCTGTTAAGACTCAGCAAGCAATCCACAGATGTTGTGATTATAGTTGCCTCAAAAGGTCACACCAGAAACCAAAGCCAGCTGTCACCAGTGTGAGTCCAGGCATTGCTCATCAAGGGGCACCTGACTTAGTGATGAACACTTGGATGTGGCTTGGGTGGGGCCACGAGTTGGGGAAGGTGAAGTTTCAAGGAATCCTCTGGACAGAGCAACCTCTGTTATCCAGTTCGATGATGTCTCAGCCATGACAGCACTGGGTGTGGGGAGGGCTCGACAGAGGAACAATGGATACCCCAGCACTGGGAGCAAGCCTTGCCTTTGACCCTCACTCTAACAACTCAGTGTCCCTCTGTAAGTCCCTGGTGCTCCTGAGCAGCCAACTGGGCAGTGGTGCTCAGAGCAAACAAGTCCATCACTGTGAAAGTCAGCTCGCCGACAGGGACCCTTTAAGAGATGTAGCCTCTGTCCCACTCAGTCTCTGGGGATGGGGCAGTCTCATGGCTTAGCCCCATCCTACCTTCTACCATTGCAGGTTGATTAATTATTTCTCTCCCTAGTGGTAGTGCTTCTGTTTGTCTAATCCAGGTGACTTTGCTTGCTGTTTGCTCCATGTTCTGTCACACCTTTGATTTAGTCGTAAGAGGAATGAACAAAGCCTCTATCATCTATTCCATTTTTTCCAGTCCTTGAAGTTAAATAACTTTTGAGACATTGTCCCCACCATCACAGAAGCTAGTGTCACTGGAACAAGACATATACATGAAAGGCACATATAAACTAAAGGTATAAAATGACACACCCAGAGAAGTCATTCAGCAAAAAGATGTCATGTATTCAAAGAAAGAGCACCCTATGGATGGTAATGGTGAGCAAAGTGACACTACATTTGGATTTTAAAGAAAATGGTTAGATGCAGAGGGCAGAGGAGGAAAACTAGGTTTGAAGCTAGGAAGTAGCCTGGTATATCCAGTTAACTAGAAGAATACAAAGATTTCATTGCAGCATTATCACACAAAATGATAGGAGTTAATTGATTATGCTCTATCCATAGGATAACATACAATACAGCCTTCTAAGAAGATAAAGTAGATCTTTTATATATAAAGCCTGCTATCCAGGACTAGGTTAAACTTCACACACACAGTTCCTTGTCCTCTCTGTTGGGCTCATCACATTTAAAAATATCATTTATATATGATTGTATAAATAATGCCTGTATCTTCCCCCATTAGACATAAGTACCATGAGAATAAGAACCAGAGATTTTTTTAAGATTATTGGGGTAACATTGGTTAATATACAATTACATTATCAGGTGTACATTACAATTGACATCTATATATTCTATTGTGTGATTACCACCCAAAGACCAGTTTCCTTCAGCTAACATGTATTTGATCCCCTTTACCCTGTCTATCTTTTCCCTCCTCCCCCACTCCTACCCTCAGGTAACCACTAGTCCATTGTCCATGTCCTGATCTCTGTTTGTCCTATTCATTTGTTGTTTTAGGTTTATATCCCACATATAAATGATATCATGTGATTTTGAACTTTTTCAGTCTGGCTTATTTCACTTACCATGATTATCTTAAGGTCCATCCATGTGTCACAAATGGCAGTTTTTTTCTGTATCTTCTTATGGCTGAGTAATATTCCATTGTATATATGTACCACAACTTCTTTAGCCAATCACCTATCATAGACACTTTGGTTGCTTCCATGTCCTGGCCACTGTGAATAATGCTGCTATGAACATGAGTGTGAAAATATCCTTTGGATATAGATTTTCAAGTCTTTGGGGTAAATACCCAGTAGAAGGATTGCTGAATCATATAGTAGATCAATTTTTAGTTTCTTGAGGACCCTCCATACTGTTTTCCATAGTGGCTGTACCAATTTGCAGTCCACCTGCAGTGTATGAGGGTGCATTTTTTCTCCGCATCATCTCCAACATTTGTTATTACTTGTTCTGCTGATTATAGCTATTCTAACAGGTGTGAGATGATATCTCATTGTGGTTTTGATTTTCATTTTTCCTAATAGCTAGCGAGGCTGAGCATCTTTTCATGTATTTGTTGGCCATTTGTATGTCCTCTGGGAGAAGAGTCTATTCAGGTCCTCTGCCAATTTTTTTATTGGATCATTTGGTTTTTTTGTTGTTATTGAATCATATGAGTTCTTTGTATATTTTGGATATTGGGCCCTTATCGAAGGGCGTTGCTTGCAAATATATTTTCCCATTGAGATGATTGTCTCTTATCTTGTTGATGATTTCTTTCGCTGAGCAGAAGCTTTTTAGTTTGATGTAGTCCATTCATTTATTTTTGCTTTTACTTGCTTGCCTTGGAGGCAAATTCATAAAATTCTCTTAAGTCCAAGGTCCTTGAGTTTAGTTCCTATGTTTTCTTCTATGCAGTTTATTGTTTTAGGTCTTATATTCAGATCCTTAATCCATTTTGAGTTAATTTTGGTATGTGGTGATAGACAACAATCTAGTTTCATTCTTTTGCAGGTGGCTTTCCTGTTTTCCCAGCACCATTTATCGAAAAGACTTTCCTTTCTCCACTGTATATTTTTGGCTTTTTGTCAAAAATCATTTGCCCATACAATATGGGTTTAGTTCTGGACTCGCGATTCTGTTCTACTGGTCAGTGTGTCTGTTTTGCTGCCATTACCATGCTGTTTTGATTACTGTTGCTTTGTAGTATAATTTGAAGTCAGGCAGAGTGATGCCTCCAGGCTCATTCTTTTTTCTCAGGATGGCTTTGGTATTCTTTGTTGTTTCCATACAAACCTGATAATTTTTTGTTCTGTTTCTTTAAAAAATGCCAATGATATTTTGATAGGATTGCATTAAATATGTATAATGGTTTAGGTAATATGGGCATTTTAACTATGTTGATTCTTCTAACCAAGAAACATGGCACGTCTTTCTATTTCTTTGTATCTTTTTCGATTTCTTCAATAGGGACTTGTAGTTTTTCATTATATAGGTCCTTCACATGTTTTGTTAAATTTATTCCTAGGTATTTTATTTTTTTGTTTGCAATTACAAAAGGAATTATTTTTCCACCTTTTTTCTGAGGCTTCATTATTAGATATAAGAAGGCATGGATTTTTAACATTGATTTTGTATCCAGGGACTTTACTGTATTGCTTATTAGTTACTGGTAGTTTTTGTGGAGTCTTTAGGGTTTTCTATATAGAGAATCATGTCATCCGCAAATAGTGACAGTTCGACTTGTTTCCTATTTGGATGCCTTTTATATCTTTCTCTTGCCTGATTGCACTTGCTCAGACCTCCAATGTTTATTTGAATAGCAGTGGTGATAGTGGACAGCCTTGCTTTGTTCCTGATCTTAGAGGGAAGATTTTTAGTTTTTCAACATTAAGTTTAATGTTGGCTGAGGGTTTGTCATATATGGCCTTTATTATGTTAAGATACTTTCCTTCTATACCTATTTTGTTAAGTGTTTTGATCATAATGGATGCTTTATCTTGTCGAAGGCTTTTTCTGCATCTATTGATGTGATCATATGATTCTTATTTTAAATTTGTTTATGTGGTGTATCACATTAATTTATTTGCATATGTTGAACCATCCCTGTGCCCCTGGGATGAAGCCCACTTGATTGTATAATCTTTTTAATATACTGCTGTATTCGGTTCGCTAGTATCTTATTTAGGATTTTTGCATCTGTGTTCATGAGAGATATTGGTTTTCTTTACAGAGTCTCCATCCCCAGCACTGCTCATACATTTTTCTCTAGTGCACATGGACATTCTCAAAAATTCAACCACATAGTGGGACACAGAGATAGCCTCAAGAAATGTAAGAGGGTTAAAAATCATACCAGTTTCTTTTTTTTTTTTTTTTTTTGTATTATCTTTATCAGGTTTTGGTATCAGAGTAATATTGGCCTCCTCTTCAATTTTTGGAAGAGTTTGAGGAGAATAGGTATTCAATATTTTTTGAATATTTGGTAGAATTCACTGGTGAAGCCATCTGGTCCCAGACTTTACTTTTGGTAGGTTTTTGACGGTTGTTTCAATTTCCATACTGCTGATAGGTCTATTTTGATTTTCCAGATCTTCTTGATTCAGTTTAAGAAGAATCGTACTAACTTTAAGTACTCGGTCTATTTCTTCTAGGTTATTAAATTTGGTGTTATATACTTTTTCATAGTATATCTGCATGATCCTTTGTATTTCTGCCATCAGTCGTACTTTCCCCTCTTTCATCCCTGATTTTTTGTTTATTTATGTCCTTTTCTTTTCCTTTAGTGAGTCTAGCCAGGCATTTGTCAATTTTATTAACTTTCTCAAAGAACAGCTCTTTGTTGTATTATTTTTTCATTGTTTGTTTCAATTATCATTATTTCTGCTCTAATTTTGATGATTTCTTTCATTCTGGTTGCTGAGCTTTTAGGCTTCATTTGTTCTTCCTTTTCTAGTTTTTTAAAGCTGAAGAATTAGGCTATTTATTGGGCTCATTCTGTTTTGAAGATAGGCTTGTAATATGATGATCTTTCCTCTTATGGCTACTTTTTGCCATGCCCCAAAAGTTTTTGATATGTTGTACTATCATTATCATTTGTTTCTATGTACTCTTTGATCTCTCTTTTTTATTTCTTCTCTGACCTAGATAATACTTCGTAGCATGTTGTTTAATCTCCATGTATTTGTGGTTCCTGATTTCTTTCTATAGTTGATCTCTAGTTTCAAAGCATTATGGTCAGAGAATATGGTTGGATATATTTCAACCCTCTTATATTTTGTTGAGGCTATCTCTGTGTCTCAGTATGTGGTCAATTTTTGAGAATGTTTCATGTGCACTAGAGAAGAACGTATAAGCAGCTGTTTGGATGGAAGGCTCTGTTTATGTCATTAGTTCCAGTTGGTCTAATGTGTCATTTATGGATGTTATTATCCTATTGATTTCTGTTTGGATGATCTGTTCATAATCCAACAGTGGGTTTTAGGTCCCCTCCTATGATAGTGTTTTTGGTCTTTTTCTTCCTTCAGTTCTGTTAGTAATTGCTTTACATATTTGGGTATCCCTGATTGGGAGCAGTAGATATTAATAAGTGCTTGTCTTCTTGGTTGCATGATTCCCTTTATATAAGAAGTGTCCTTTCATATCTTTTTTACCCTTTTTTTATTTTGAAGTCTATTTCATCTGATATTAGTGACCACTACTCCTGCTTTTCCCTGAATGCCATTTGCTTGAATATCGTTTTCCACCTTTCACTTTGAGTCTATATTTGTCTTTGGAGCTCAGACATGTCTTCTGGAGGCAGCATATGGTTGGGTTTTGTGTTTTGATTCATTCTGCAACTTTGTGCCTTTTTATTGGTGAATTCAGTCCATTTATATTTAAGGTGATTATTGAAATATGAGGTCTTCTTATAGCCATTTTATCTTTTGCTTTCTGGTAGCTTGGTGTTTCCATTGCTTCCTTGTTCTTGTGTTTTGTTTTCTTTATTTTAGTTGGCTTTTGTGTGTTTTGCCTCTGATTCTTCTTGTTTTATGTTATATACTTCAGTCTGACTGTGGTGTATGGTTAGCATTACAAATATGAAAAAGATACACACACACATACACACACACACACACACATACACGTCGTCATTTTCTTCTATGTGCGCTTAATCTCCTTTCCTCTTTGCAAATTTGGATCTTGGAATCCTCTCCTTTTCAGTCATTGTTATCTTGATTTGTTTCTATGTATGCTGAAAGTTCATTGCTATCTTGCTATAGCAATTCTCTTATTATTTAAGCTTATAATGCCCTATTTTTAGTAAGGGTTGCACTCCTCTGCTTCTATTTGCCTGATAGTCACTTTACTCCTAATTATGTTTTTGTTGTTGTTGTTGTTGTTGTTGTTATTTTGTTTTAGGTGATCTGACCCCTTTCAGAATTTCCTGTACTACAGGCCTCATAGTGGAGAATCCCTCAATTTTTGTATGTCTGAAAAGGTCTTGATTTCTCCTTCATATCTAAAGGAGAACTTAGCTGGATATATTATTCTAGGCTGGTAGTTCCTTTCACTTAATAGTTTAAATATTTGATTCCATTACTTTCTGGCTTGTAAGGTCTGTGGTGAGAAGTCTGATGTAATCTAATGGGTTTTCCTTTATACATTACCATTTTCTTCTCCCTAGCTGCCCTGAGAATTCTATCTTTGTCATTGATTTTTGATAACTTTAATACAATGTGTCTCGGTGGAGGCCTTTTTGGGCTGAGATAATTGGGTGTTTTGTTGTCTTCTTGAATTCCAAGCTCTGGCTCATTCCTTAGATTTGGGAAATTCTCATCCACTATTTGTCTGAAAATGCTTTCTAGTCCCTGCTCCTTTTCCTCACCTTCAGTAATCCGCATTATTCTTATGTTTCCTCTCCTAAGGGTATCAGCTAGTTCTTGTATTTCTCTTTCATTATTTTTCATTCTTCGGTTTCTCTTTTCTTCCTTCTGATTTATTTCTAGATTTCTGTCTTCCATATCACTGATCCTTTTCTCCATTTGGTTGACTCTATTTCCCAAGCTTGCTATTCCATTTTTCAACTCTTGCAGTGTGTTTTTTATCTCCAAAAGTTCTATTTGGTCCTTTTTGAGGGTTTCAATCTCCTTGCTTTGCTCATCTAGCTGTTTTTTCAGTTTCTGAAATTGTTGATATGACTCGTTTCAGAATTTACTGAGCTTTTCCAGAAATACCAGCCAGAATTCTCTGTCACTTAAATCGCATATTTCTATATCTGTAAGGTTATTTTCTGGAGATTTTTCTTTATCTTTCTGATGTACTTTTCACCTTGATTGTTCATGGTGTTTAATGGACTATTTCTCTGCCTGGGCATTAATGGAATTGTATTCTGCTGTTTTTCCAGAAAGAAGATTTATTACATAAAGGTCTCTCTTTAGCCTGCTGCAAAGAAGACACTTTTCTTTAGGTTTCCAGTAAGTGGCATCCAAGCCTCTTGTATCTCTGCTTTATATAAAGCCTAAATATCATTTTTATTTTCTTGTAGATTTTAATCACACTCGCTACTCTCAGTTTCAGTCTCTGTCAGTGTTAGCAACAGTTTCGGTAGCATTTGCTCAGGTTCCCCTGGAGCTCCACGGTATTGTCTCAGAGGGTTGGGGGGAGGGGCCCTCTCAGTTGGGGCTTGGGGACTGCAGCTAAGCCTCGGTTTTGGAATCAGGACCGGTAAAAACCAACTATTGTTTCTCTGCTGTCCCATCCCGCTTCTCTGCTTTCCTCCCAGATGACAGCCCTGCAGGCTGTGTAGAAAAGTCCCAGCACTTCCGGGCAGGACTGATCAGGGAAGTAGCCAACCTTTACCCCTCCCCCTCCTTCTGCAAGGAGCTCCAGTGGCTACAAGAGGCAGCTTCTCTATTTGTCCCAGTTCACCACCTGACACCAGGGGTTCTGACCTGTGGTAGCTCTTATGCGCAGATCCATGCTCAGACATGCTGGTGTGCAGTTTGGGTGTTTTTGTTCAGTTTTAGATGTTCAGCTTATTGTTGTTTCAAGGGGAGAGATCTGAAGACATCTCTCACTCTACCATGTTTCCCAGAATCCAAGTCCGTCTTAATTATCTTTCGTAGTGTTTTGTTTTGTTTTGTTTTGTTTTATTAATCTGAACTTTTCTTCTTTTCTTCCATTCCTCTGAAGACACATTGATTTTTACTGTGGAATTGTCCACAGATGCAGCATGGCAGGCCCAGGTCTTCTTTGTCAGCGCCCTGCGAATGCTCAGCGGGGCTGGGCTGAAGAGTGCACCGTGGCAGCCGCAGCACAAGAACCAGAGATCTTTGTTAATCACTCTATTCCCATCATTTAGCATGGTATGTAATGAATACTCATGGAAATTTGTTCAAATTTGGTGCATATATGCATAATGAAAGAAGTAGTAAATATACATTAAATACACAAGTAAAAAAATGTGTATAGTTAGTATGATAAGTCAAATCCACTGGTAGTGTCTGTAAGAATTCTCAGCCTTTATTTGAGTATAGGAAGGAAAGACAACCTAGATGAGAAATGTTTGTCACAGGTGCCACATTTTTGTGTGGCAATCACTCCTGATTAGATGTAAACCAGGAACATAAGTATACTATGTACTAAGGGTATGAATAACGTACAACTTATCTTGAATATTATTTAATAAATATTTACAGTGGTTGCCACTGAATGGTTTGGACTTCCTTTAGAGTTTTTTAAATTTAATTTTCTGCTGAGTGTCTATGACCTTCTAGACCAAGAAATAGTAGGCTATTTTTATTTTAGAGATGTTAGTTACCTCTCACCTCATCTGACATCATTCCTGCTTCATCTCCTTCCTCTTTCTCCTCCTCCTCCCTGAGCTATACAAAATATGAGAGGATTTTCTTCTCCACAGAGGCATAAAGATGCTTCACTGCCATGAGTGACCTCCAGTCTCCAACCTCCTAGCTAATGACCACTCCTTTTAGGAAGGTAAGATCAACTGGTTACCTGGGTGGAAATGGGGAAACATCCACCTCATGAATATGCAATGAATTGACAACAGCCCATCAGCCCTGGTGCAGCAGAATGACAGAGTTCCTTTGAGGCTCAATATGGAAGGAAGCAAAAAACTCATATAGTAGTTTGTGGAACAGGAGAATACCCAGAGCCAACAGGCTGGAAAATATTAAACTGAAAAAATGATTAAAGGTTCACTGACATTCCACTCAACCAAATGCATTCTTTATTCTAAGTAGATAATAGCTAGCTACAAAACTGCTGTCTTGTGATTCTACTCATTTCTGCTGCTACCACCAGCACAGCAGGCCTAACGCCATACACAGCATCACCTAGAATGCTTTTCCACCGAATTGTTCCTTTAGGGTAGCAGAACAAGCCCAGGGACCGAGAGTTCCCAGAACTGCCTGCCATGAAGAAATGGTCTTGTAAACTGGAAATGCTCAGAATTAGGGGATCCACCTGAAATACAATGCTGGTTCCCAAAATGTGGTCTCAGAACACCCATGCCATAGGATGTTAATGGTCATCCTGCATAAAATGATGTGTAGTAAACAAGTTTCAGATGTGTTAGTTTAACAATATCATTTTTTGTATTTCTTGTGGGATTTTGATGCATAGCTTTCATAATGTTAATATATATTGTGAATGTCAAACAGGGGGATAAGGTTTGCAGTGTTTCCCAATCTTATTTGACCAGGGAATCCTTTTTATATGGAGTGTCTAGAAGGATAAGTATTTCAAAGAACATATTTTCAGAAATGCTACCATGGATACTTATGGCAAGAGTCGGAATCACTCCCCAGAAATATTTTAGAATAGGTTAAGGAGCCCATTGTGTTTGATTCTTTTGCAACATTTAACATCACTTTGGCAAATGAATTAACCGAAAAAAAAAAAAAAAAGAAAGAAAGAAAGAAAGAAAAAGGCTAAATCTTTTAGAAATACAGCACTAATTTTTTTTCTAAACTGATAATGTGCTATAATGCTAACTAGAAAAGTATAATCTTGTAAAGCGAACCCCATTGTCCCACCATTTCCCAATATAAATTATCAGATTTGTTTTTCAAGATAGGATTTTCCTTCTTCAGCTGAGTTAGATGCCTATTTTAAAGTAGAGGTGGTGCAGACAGCCTTTTTAAAGCAAGAATCCTCTCCTCTTAAAAATGGTAGTTCTTTCTTCTCACTGCCCAACACCCTCCCTTCGCACCCCAGCTTTTCATTCTTGCTTTTCAATTATTTAATGCTTTCCCCAAATCTGGAAATTCTCCTTTCTTGTCAGCTAAATCAAAATTTCTCTCATATTTATGGAGACCCTTATTCTCCAGCTAAAGCTTCCAGATAGCATCATTATATCTAAAGAAGGGTTTCTCATGATTTGAGTATAATATATAGTGTAAATAAGTCAATGTCATAGTAAGTACTAGGAATTGGGGGGTTAATTTGGGACTTTACCTTGAAAAAATTTAATTAGTAATATAATCTTTTATGTGTTACATGCAATTGAGTCAACTCCAACTCCTGATGACCCTATGAATGAGTGATGTCCACAATGTCCTGTCCTAAACATCCCTGCTCAGCTCCTGTATATGCATGCCTATGGCTTCTTTTATGGAATCAATCCATTTCATATCTGGTCTTCCTCTTTTCTTTCTGCATTCTATTTTTCCCAGCAGTATTGCCTTTTCCAAAGAGCCCTACTTGCTCATGATATACACAAAGTAGAATTGCTTCAGCTTTGTCACTTTTGCCTCCAGTGATGGTTCAGGCTTAATTTGCTCTAGGACCCACTAGTTCATTTTTCTGGTGGTTTAGGGTATCCATAGAGCTCTCCTCCATATTTCAAATGAATCTTTTTTGTTCCTTTCAGCCCTCTTCACTGTCCAACTTTCACATTTGTACATAGTAATTGGGAATATGAGGGTGTGGATGATCTTAGCCTTGGTCTCAAATAACACATCTTTATTCTTGGTGAATTTGCCTAATTTGTCCATTGCAGCCCTTCCTAGTCTCAGTCTTCTCTTAATTTCTTGGTTGTAATCTCCACTTGAATGGAAGACTGAACCAAGGTAAGCAAAATCTTGAACAATTTTGAAGTTTTCTTGTCCTTGTTAAAGTTGTGTATTTCTTCTGTAGTCACGATTTTGGTCTTCTTTATGTTCAAATTAAGTCCTCCTTTGGCACTTTCTTCTTTCACCTGCCTTCAAGATAGTGCCAACTGCATGTCTTAAATTATTTCTTCCACTAATTTTCACTGTCTTTCCTCTGAACCAAGCCAGTTTTTTGTATGGTATGTTCTTCCTACAAATTAAATAAGAGTTTAAAATGCACCTTGCATGAGAGCTTTAACCTGTTAGTTGGAAACCTTTTTGTCGCCCATGTTCTGTTCTTGGCAGAGGCTTCTGACCACAATATCAGGTTACTTTAGATGATAAGTGCTGAGGCCTATCCATTTCCTTCAGAGCAAACCATAGCTTTTCTTGATCCGTGCAGTCAATGGCTTTACTGTAGTAGAGAGTCCAAAGCACAAGTGTCCGGGTTCATGGTGTCACAATTACCAAATACCTGTGAAATGTAAGCACTCCTGTGGGCAATATAAGCTTAGATTTTCGTATTTAACTAAATTCAGGTTATAAGTATAACAGTATATATTTTGGGGGACACTATTGTATAATACCAAACAACACTCTTAACTTCACAGTTGATTTACGTATCAGTCATAAATATTTTACAAAAATATTACAGTGCTCCATCAAACTTTCCAGTATCTTCTCATGATTCTTTGGTATTCACATCTTTCTGTTCTGAAATGTTCATTCATGTAGATTTTCTACTCTTTCCTTGCTAACTGGCCTAACTCTGCCAGATTCTCTTTTGTCAAAGGCTTTGCTTATGATTCAAAAGCCATTCTCATAGTGAACTCCATGCTCTCCAAAATGCAGTTTTCGAACATCACTTTCATCAGTTTCATGAAATTCTGCTTTTTTTTCCAAGACACAATTTCACTTTTTAACAAATTTTAATTGTTCTGCTAGATATTTGAAATCATCCACAAAAATTTACCTAGCAGTTAGTGCTAAGTGGAAAGTGATGATTCAGTGGAGACAAATCTGACAAGTAATTATTACCAATATTTTTGTGTTATAATGACATCTATTTTTTCTGCAACTGGATCACTTGGGAGACTTCAAATCATGCTGAACCTTTGTACATGAGCATAAAAATTAAGTCATAAACAACCAATCAATTTTCAGCTTGCAGATTTATAAAACGAATAGGTAAAAATATCAGATTTATGAACAGGCAGAAATTTGGAAGTGTTTTGTTGGATATTAGTCAAAATCAAAACTCAGAAATTTATGTGTATTTTAAGAGAAAAAGAAAAATACATAAAATCTACTGATAGTGAAAAATCAATTGCCCTCTAATTGTTTCTTATATTTTACTTGAGTCTCCTTTACATCCCAACATTCCAAGATGATACATTTGCTTCTCTTTGTAGAAAGTGAAAAAAAAAATAGAAAAAACTAGTCTATGCTGTTAGAAATCAAGATAACAGTTACTCTTGGAATTCTTCTGTAAGAAACATTTGTATTTTCTCTCCCTTTTGTTGTTCATTCAAAAATTTATTTATATTTTTATGAGCTCATGCATATTAATTTTATACTCTGGGTTACAATCTAATACTATTCATTTTTTGCTCAAATTGTCTTTAACTTCCCATCTTTATTAAGATAAAATTGGCAGATAAAATTGTAAGATGTTTAGTGTTCTATGTGATAATTTGACAAGAGTATACTTTCTGAAAGGATTGCCCCCATCAAGGTAATTAATATACCATCACCTCACATTTTTACTTTTGGTGTGTATGTGTGTTGAGAGAGAAAGAAAATATTGCAATTCTATAATACAGAATTATAAATGATAGTTACCATGTTATACATTAGATCTTCAGAACTTATTAACTTTATAACTGAATCTTTGTAGGTGAAATGGTTTAAGGGGGTCAAAATGTACAAACTTCCAGTTATAAAATAAAGAAGTCATGGAGATGTAATATACAGTATGTTGATTATAAATAATAATATTATGTTGTGCATTGAAAGTTGTCAGAGTAAATCTTAAACGTTTTTATCACAAGAAAAAAAAAGGATGAAATCCTGTCATTTGCCGCATGGATGAACCAGATTGGTATTATGCTATGAAAAAAAAGAAAGACAAATACTATATGGTATCACTAAAATGTAGAATCAAAAAAAAGTCAAACTCATAGAACAGAGGGTAAAAAAGTGATTGCCAGTGGCTGGGTCGTGGGATCAATCTGGGGGCAATTGGTAAAAGGACACACTCCCAACTCCTGGCAACCACCATTCAGTTTTCTGTACCAATAATTTCTGAAATCAGGAATGTGATGCCTTTAGTTTAGTTTAGTTTAGTTTTGTTTTGTTTTGTTTTTCTCAAAATCATTGTGGCTATTCAGGGTTTTTTATGGTTCAATATCAATTTTAGTATTATTTGTTTAATATCTCTGATAAATGCAATTGGAATCTTGGTAGAGATTGCATTGAATTTGTTTATTGTTTTGGGTGGTATGAACATTTTAATAATATCCATTCTTCCGATCCATGAATATGAGATATCTTTCCATATATTTGTGTCTTCAATTTCTTTCATTAATGTCTTATAATTTTTAGTGTACAGCCCTTTTACCTCATTGATTACATTTATTCCCAGGTACGTTATTCTTTTCGAATCAATTGCAGATGAGATCGTTTTCTTAATTTCTCTTTCTAGTGTTTATTATTGGTGTATAAAAATACAACCTACTTCTGAATATCAATTTTGTATCCTATTACTACTGAATTTGTTCATGAGTTCTAACAGTCTGGGTAAAATCATTAGGTTTTCTATACATAACATCATATCTTCTGCAAATAGTGACAGTTTACTTCTTCTTTTCCAATTTAGATGACTTTTGCTTTTTTTATTGCCTAATTTCTCTGGCTAGGACTTTCAATACTATGTTAAATAGAAGTGGTGAGAGTGGCCATCTTTGTCTTATTCTTGATCTTAGAAGAAAAGCTTTCAGCTTTTCACTGTTGAGTATGATATTTGATGTAGACTTTTCATCTATGGCCTTTATTATGTTGAGGTACATTCCCTCTAACCCCACGTTGTTGAGTTTTTATCATAAATGGATGTTAAATTTTGTCAAGTTCTTTTTTTTTAATCTATTGAGATGATCATATGATTTTTGTCCATCTTTTTGTTTGATTTGTGGATTATCGAACCATCTTTGCATCCCTGAACTAAATCCCACTTGATCATTGTGTATGATCTCTTTACTATCTTTTTCAATTGGGTTTATTAATACTTTTTAAGAATTTTTGTATTTATGTTCATTAGGGATATCAGCCTATATTTTTCTTTACTCATTGCATCATTGTTTGGTTTTAATGTTTGGTTTTAAAAGGCAATGCTGTCCCTGTAAAATGAGTTTGGAAGCATTTCTTTCTCTTCTGTTTTTTCAAAGAGTTTTAGAAGAATGGGTATTAATTATTCTTTAAATGTTGGGTAGAATTTACCACTGAATCTGTCTGCTTTTAGACTTTTCTTTGTTAGGAGGTTTTTGATTGCTTATTCAATTTCCTTACTAATACAGGTGACCTTTAAACAGTGCAGGTTCGAACTGTGCAGGCCCACTTATACATATATTTTTTCAATAAATATACAGTCAGCCCTTCATCTCCCTGGGTTTGCAATCTGTGGTTAATTGAATCTGTGGAGGCAGAAGGTCAACTATATGCATTGCTTTGTGACATTTTATATAAGGGACTTTAGAATCTTCAGATTTTGGTACCTGTGTGGTATCCTGAGACCAAGTCCCTGCATGTGTATAAGTGGACATGCACAATTCAAACCTGCATTGTTCAAGGGTCAACTATTTTTTCAACCCACAGTTCAGAATCAGAAGATGTGGAGGGCAGACTTGTGTTATACATAGATTTTAAACATTGCAGGTGGTCTGTACCTCTAACCTCTGCATTGTAGAAGGGTCAACTATATTTCCATTTTCATTTGATCAAGATATTTTTTAATTTCTTTTTTGATTTCTTGTTGACCCATTAATTGTTCAGGAGCATGCTGTTTAATCTTCACATATTTCTGAACTTTCCAGTTTTCTTCTTGTAATTGATTTCTAGTTTCATACCACTGTAATCAGAAAGGATGCTTGATACAATTTTAATGTTCTTAAATATATTAAGATTTGTTTTGTGGCCTAACGTATAATCTATCCTGGAAAATGTTCCATGTGCCCTTGAGAAGAATGTGTTTTTGTTGCTTTTGGATATTTTTTGAAATATTCTGTAACTATCCATTAAGTCAATCTGATCTAACATGTTATTTAAGGCTGATGCTTCCTTATTCTGTCTAGATGATCTTCCATTGATGAAAGTGGGGTATTATAGTCTCCTACTATTATGTATTACTTTCTATTTCTCCCTTTTGGTTTGGTAATACTTGCTTTATATATAGGTGCTCCTATGTTGGGTGCATAAATATTTATAAATATTATATCTTCTTGTTAGACTGATCCTTTTATTATTATATACTGTCCTTCCTCCTCTCTTATTATAGTCTTTGTTTTAAAGTCTATTTTGTCTGATATAAGTATATCAACCCCAATTTTGTTTTGTTTCCATCTGCTTTTTTCCATCCCTTCATTTTCAGTCTGTGTCCTTACATCTGAAGTGAGCTTCTTGTAGGCAACATATAATTGTTGTGTTTTTTTTTTTTAATCCATCCAGCTATTCTGGTTTTTGGTTGGAGAATCTAGTTTATTTACATTTAAAGTAATTATTGAAGAGTATGTAGTTATTGCCATTCTGTTAATTGTTTTCAGGTATATTGTCATTCCTATCTGTTTCTTTCTTATTCTCTTACTCTCTTCCTACGTGATTTCTTTAGTGACACATTTTGATCTCTTTCTCTTTTCTATATCTACTATATGTTTTTGCTTTATGGTTACTATGAGGCTTATATATAACAACTCATACTTACAGCAGTCTATTTTAAGTTGATAACAACTTAAATTTGAACACATTTGAAAGCTCTGGATTTTTACTCCCTTCCCCATGTTTTATGTTTTTGATATCACATTTTACATCTTTTGATCTTGTGTATTCCTTAACTAACTATTGTAGTTATCACTACTTTTGCTACTTTTTATTTTTCTCTTCAAATCAGATTGACAACTATGCTGTATAGGATAAGCTTTATTGAAAGTTTTTTTTCTTTTAGAGCCTTGCATCTATGGAGCCCCTCCCTTCTGACCTGCAAAGTTTCTGCTGAAAAATCTGCTGATTGTTTTCTGGGATTTTCCTTGTACATAACAAGTTATTATTCCCTTATTGCTCTTAAAACTCAATCTTTGTCTTTAACTTTTAACAATTTAATTATAATTTTTCTTGCTGCGTGTCTCTTTAGGTTCATCTTATTTGGAACTCTCTGGGCTTTGTAAATCTGGGTGTCTGTTTTCTTCTGCAGATCATAGAAGTTTTAAGCTATTATTTTTTTCAAATAAATTTTCTGCCCCTTTCTCTCTCTTCTTCTTCTTCTGGGACCTCTATAACATGTTGGTCTCCTTCATGTTGTCTTATAAGTCCTTTAAACTATTCTCACTTAATTTTTTTTCTTTTTGTTATGCTGATTGGTGATTTCCACTGCCCTGTATTTTCCTTTCTTCTGCTTCATCAACTGTATTTTTTTAGTTCCATTATTATAATCTTCAGCTCTGGGACTTCTATATGGTATTTTGTTGAAATCCTCAGTGTGTTCATCCATCCTTTCCCTGAGTTTGGCAAGCATGTTTATGATCATTATTTTGAACTCTTTATCAGGTAAAAACCAACAGCAACTTATCTCCATTTCATTAAGGACTTTTTTCTTAGGTTTTATCTCTGTTTTTTCATTTTCCTAACACTCTGTGTTGGTTTCTATGCATTAGATAAAATAACCAACTCCCTTAGTCTTGAAGAAGTGGACTTGAGTAGGTCATAAACATTATTGTTCAACACAGCCCTAGCTCTTGGTTGCCTCTTAAATCTTTGTGATTGTCCTAGATACCTACATTACTTTTAGTGACTTTCAGTAGTTGAGATGTTCCAAGACCTGCCAATGTCCCAAGAGTGAGGATCTCAGTTAGCATCTAGATTAACTGATTGGAAGTTAGACCCTCAGGTAGCAACCTTTAATGTATGCAAAGGCATCCTCTGGGTGGCAGCCACAAAAAGCAGTACACCAGATGTGTGTACAAGCTTCTGTGCAGGAGATACTGGTGCTCTGGAGTGTGATGGAAAAAAGGTGAAAAAATATTGCCCACCTTCCAAGGTCTCTGGAGAGGATTACAGTGGATCTTTATATATGTGTTTAATTAGAAGCCTGCACCTCAGGGGGCAGCTATGAATATAATAAAATAGGCCTGTTTCACAGAAAGCCTAGACACTTCAGTCTGTTGCCTCTATATCCTGGGGGTGGTAGCTGCTAAGAAGTCTCCTTCATTGGTTAAAGTTCTATGGGGCCAGCGAGCATAAGCCCCACTGACCACCAGAGCCAGGAAACATAGAGGTGTCCCCTGAGCAACAGCCACTAACAATTGGGACAGCAAATGAGGGTACAAGCTCTTTTCCAGGAGATACCACATGCTGAAGCAAGACAGAGGGAGAGTACTAAGATGATGACCACCAGCCTCCATCCCCTGAGAGAATCTTGTAAGCCCCTAAATGTATGTGTGAAATGTGGGTTAAAACAGAAGACTGCTCTTCTGGCCAAAGCTCCAGAACAAACAAACAGGCTTCTTTCACAGAAAGACTGGGGGTGTTTCACTTTGCTGTGTACAGTGCCCTGGTGATGGTAGCCAGCCAAGAACTATCTCTCTGACTGTTACAGTTCCAGAGAATGTTTCTACACAAGTCCCTTTGACCACCAGAGCCCAGTAATCAAGAAGCAACCCCTGAGCAGCAGCCACAAAAACCAGGACATCAGACATATGTAAAGTTTCTCTTTAAGAGACACTGGTACTCTGGAGCATAGCAGAAGGAGAACTCAAAGATAAGCCCCACCCCCTGAGATCTATGGAAAAGATTACAGTAGGTCTTTATGTGTGTTTAATTAGAAGTCTGACCCTCATTCCACAGCTATGAAGTAAGCTAATATGCCTCTTTCACATGAAGACTGTGCTCTTCAGACTGTTGCGTCTTGCTGTGCCCTCGGGTGGTAGCTGTTGAAGAGACTCTTTCTCCATTGGTTACATTGTGTGGGACCTCAGAGAGGGGTGCAAGCTCTTTCAAGGAGATATCGGTGAGCTGGAGTAAGGCAGAGGGAGAGTATAAAGATGATGCTCACCATCCTCTCTGCCGCATCAGGCCCTGAGATGCCTTATAAAATTAGATGCTTGCCTACACTTTAAGTTAAGATAAGCAAATAAGCTACCATAGATACCACTCAATGTGGAATCTAAAGAACAAAATAAATAAATAAACAAAACAGAAACAGACTCATGGTTGCAGAATGATAGGGGGGATGGGGACCTGGGTGAAAAAGATGAATGGAATAAGAAGTACAACTTGGTAGTCATGAAATAGTCAAGGGGATGTAATCTACAACATATGGAATATAGTCAATAATATCGTTATAACTATATAGAGCCAGGTAGGTACTAGACTAATTCAGCAGGATCACCTTGTAGTTATATATATATGTCTAACAACTATGCTGTACACTTGAAATTAATATAAAATAATGTCAAGTGTCAACTATAATTGAAAATAAATAATTTTTTAAAAAGATAAATAAGCCTCTTTCACATGAAATCTGCGCATGCCTCAATAAAGTGTCTCTGTGCTGGTCCCTGGGGTGGTGAGTCCAAGTGCACAAACAGCCTTTAACAGATCTTTCTTAATTTTCTATGGCCTTGTGGATCTTGTGGACATGATCTCCGTTGGCTTTCAAAGCTAGATGTTTTGGGGATTTATCTCTTAGGTACAAATCTTTAAAATGAAAGGCTCACCTCAGGAAGAAAGTATTACAGGTTTTGAGTTCCCTCTTGATTATAGGTCTCACACCACAGATGGGATTAATGGTAAGATCATGTCTCATCTTCTTCTACTGGCTATGATGTAGGGATTTTTCTGTTTTTCTCAATGTGTAGGAGTCACTCAGCTAACTTTTGGGTTTTTCTTCAAAGGAAATTATTCCACATATAGCCTTAGATACAATGTGTTCATGACTGGTGGTGAGTTCAGGATCTTCCCACCTTGCCCTCTTGAACCAGAATTCTCCTTCTTTTTCAAGCCCGAATAATATATATAATTACATTTTGTATCCATTCATCTGCCAGCAAACACTAAGATTGTTTACATACCTTGGGGATAGTGAATACTGATATAAACATGTGAGTGCAGATATCTCTTCAAGATAATGATTTAATTTTCTTTGCATATTTACCCGGAAGTGGAATTACCAGATCACCTGATAATTCTATTGTTATTTCTTGAGGAACCACCACACTATTCCCTATCAGTGGCTGTGCTAGTTTACATTTCCGTCAACAGCGCACAAGGCTTCCTTAGCAGCACAAGCCTTCCTTATTCTCCGTATCTTTGTGAACACTTGTTATTTCTTGTCTTTTTGATAATGGCCATTCTAACAAGTGTGAGGTGATATCTCATTGTGGTTTTGACTTGCATTTTCTTGATGGTTAGTGATACTGAGCACCTTTTCATGAATGTATTGCCTATTTTTATGTCTTGCAAATATTTTCTCCCATTCAGGTTATCCTTTCATTTCTTTGATAGTTCCCTTTGCTGTATAAACACTTTTAAGTTTATGTTTTTTCACTTGTTTATTTTTGTTTTTTGTTGTTTTGCTTTCAGTATCAAATGTAAAAAAAAAAAAAAATCATTGCCAAGACCAATGTCAAGGAGGTTACTCCCTGTTTTCTTCTAGAAATTCTACAATTTCAGTTCTTACTTTTAGGAGTTTTACAGTTTCAGGTCTTATTCAACTTGTTCTATCTTTGAGCATCAGGAACACTTTCAGATTGACTCCTAAGAAATTAATTACTTAATTTCTGGTTATTTAAGATGCTACAGGCTCATCTTATATTTTTCCTGCCTCAGCCCTAAAATCAGTTATTTCTTCAAAAAGCCATGGTTTCTATTATTGAATTGTATAAAATATAAGCTTCTTAAAGACAAGAATCTTGTTTTTCACCACTTTTTAATATCTGTGTCTTTGGCTTCTGGTAAGCACTGGATTCGTTCTTGTAGACTGAATACTTGAAAGACTGAATGGGTACTATAACTTTATTAAATGTTGCAGTAGCCTTTAGACTTATGTCTAAGCTAATAATCATTACGTGAGAAAGGAAATGATGAGCTTGTCCTCTGGTTGAGGTCTGCCTGCTTAACTTCTTTTGCCTTATTTCTTTATCTGTAAAATGGAGATAATTAAAACACCTACCTAGTTGGGCTATTATGAATTAATTAAATGAGCCAATCAATGTAAGGCACTTAGAACAGTATCTGGCTCCTAGTAAGTGGTTCAATAAATGTTAGATATTATTATCCTTAATGTGTTGCACTAAAATATGACCTGCATGTTGGTTTTTGGATTCTTCCATCTATAGCTTATGACAGCACCTATTGATTTGCACTAATTCTCCATTTTAATTTGTTAATCAAAGTCAAGGCTAGCTTTCATCTCACCTTGTACTATAGTCTGAGGAATAGAAATAATCACACCTTTAGACCCAATAAAGGAAGAAAAAAAAAAAGAAAGTAAGATAACAAGTAATAACATAAGCTTTATTAGTGGCAACACTGGCCTTCCTTATTTGGCATGGCCCTAAGGCCCAAATGGCCTGTTTACTCCCTCCCCTAGGGCTAGACTTGAGACCTGCATGGAGATGATAAGCCCCACAGAGGGTCAAGAAAAATGATGAAACCTTACTCTCAGCTGAAACTAGAATGCCCAAAAGATAGGCCACATATGTGTCATAAAGTTTAATACATTAACCCTGCACAGGAAAGAATTGCAGATCAGTGAATGTCACACTCAGGCTGAATCATCACTCACAGAAACTACCCTCCCTCTGGTGCAGAGAAGCAAATGAAGAATAAAGACAACAGCTTATGTTCCCATTTCATGGACTTGCACTAATGACGGGAGTAGAAGAAAGTGATCCCTCATAGCTCCCACCTCTTTCCTGTAAAGTGTGAGTCATAGAAAACACAAGCATCTCTTCCTGCAAGAAGATAACAAGAATATGAAGAATCATCTATGAGTCACCTGGAAACAGAAAAAATGCAGGAATCTGATTTATTTGATTTCTCGCTTTTTAAACTCTAACTGCATCCTCAGGCCCAAAACAAATATTATGCATGGAAGTCAGTTGCTTGGTTAGCACAAGAGCAGTTTTGTTTCCATTACATAAATTCAAGTTAGGATAGGTTTGGAGACTTAGGTAAAAACCACAGGCCTCCCTCTCAGTGTTGATCACCTGACCCGAATAGTACTTTTTCCAGGCTTTTATGAATGGACTGATTGGCAGTCCTGAACTCATTGGCATGAATGTGGCTAAGGACATTAAACTCAAGAACTGGGCTTGCAAATAGGTCGTATTTCACTTGTCAACACTGATGGATTGTGAGTGGGTGTTTGGAGTCTTATGCTGAGAATTTTTGAGAAAAGGAAAGAAAAGATGGGTACGAAATCTGCCATGAGTGTGGCAAGTCAGAGCAGTGGCAATGTCTTGGTTTATTTAATTCTGGTATTTTCTAGTCAGTGTCATATGTTGGCTTTCATGCTACTTTCCCCACTTACTGAAATTTCAAAATGCTTATTGCCTCTTTCAAAAGGATCAAAAACTAAAATAACTACCAGCCAGGTAACATTACTAGGCCAGAAATATAAAACAGTAGTAGTAACAATAAAATGAACACTTACAAATTTGCCATAAAATGAAATAAATAAAATTGAACCTCCTTTTATGGCCATCCCCAACTGTACTCCTCACATTCTTTCCCCCTAGAAGAAACCACAACTCTGTTGTTTTTCTTTATTGGTTTGCCACATTTCCTAAACTAAATGTTGTTAGTTTTGGCTGTTTGGAGACTTAAAGAAAATGGAATCATATTGCACTTATTCTTCAGTTACTTACTTATTTTCTTTGTTGAATACTACATCCCTGAGAATTCCAGGTTATATGGTTCATTCACTCTCACATCCTGTATAGGGTTCCAATTTATATACAACAATTAATTTTTTATTCTATTATTGATGGATATGTGGATTGCTTCCAGCATTTTGCCATTACAAACAATGTTGCTCCTATAAAATACTTTTATGTGACTCTGGATGCACATTTGCAAGATTATCTCTAGATTATATTCTTAGAAAATAATTTCTAAATTGCAGGGGATGTACTTGATCAACTTTGCTAGCTAATATCATAGTATTTTGTAAAGTGGGTATGTCATTTTAAGCTCCCACTTGCTGTATAGGAGAGTTCTCTTTGTTATGTTTCCTTAGCAACACTTTGTGTTGTTGGATTGCTGATTTTTGCCAAACCACCGAGTGTGAAATAGTATCTCACTGAAATTTGAATTTGCATTTTTCTGACAACAAATGAAGTTGAGCATATTTTTATATTTTTATGGACATTTATAATTCCTTTCCTATGAAATGACTGCTGGTGTCTTTGTATATTTTTTTCTATTGAATGTTTTGTCTAAATTTCTGTTGGGTTGTTTTAAGGACATTTAAATTCTTAATACCATCTGGAATGGTTTATGTATAGTGTGAGATAGGGATCCAACTTCATGTTGTTCTATATCGAAACCAACTGTCCCACCACGATTTTTTGGATAGTACATCCTTTCCTCACTCATTTACAGCACCAGCTGTATCCATATATGTGGGGTTTGCTTCTAGATTCACTATTCTCACACAGTAGTTTATTTATGTATCCTTATGACATATAACACTATCTTGATGATTATATCTTCATAATATGTGTTGATGTTTGGCAGAATAAGATTCCCATCTGGTTCTTCTTTTAAATTGTTGTTATAACTCTGCTCTATTTCATATAAATTTTAGAATTAGATTTTCAAGTCCCCCCCCAAAAAGAAACTTTTGAGATCAATTAAGATTGCACTGAATCTAAAGATCTTTTTATGAAGAATTAATGCCTGCTAAATATGTCTTTCTATTAATTTAGTACTTTCAATAGAGTTTTATAAATTTCTATAGACTATAAACTTTAAAATAGATTATTTCTAAGAAATCTGTATTTCTTTTTTAATTCTATTATTACTTCCTTTTTTCTTTTTATAATACCTTTTAAAAATAATTTTTCATTTTTCAATTACAAAATTAAATTAGTTTCAGGTGTACAACATAAAGATTAGACATTTATATAATTTACAAAGTGATCACTCTGATAAATCTAGTGCCCATCTGACACTATAAATAGTTATTACAATATTATTGACTATATTCTCTTTTCTATACTTTATATCCCCATGATTATTTTGTAACTACTAATTTGTACTTCTTAATCCCTCTCTTTTGAACCCACTCAACTCACCTCCCATCTGGCAATCCCCCAAATGTTTTCTGTGAGTCTGTCTGTTCATTTATTTTGTTTTTTAGATTCCACGTACAGTAAAATCATATGGTATTTGTGTTCCTCTGACTTTTTTCACTTAGCGTAATGCCCTCTAGCTCCATTCATGTTGTTGCAGAAGGCAAGATTTCATTCTTTTTATGGCCTGGTAATATTCCATTGTATATATACAACTTCCCCTTTATCTATTTATCTCCTTTTTTAATAACTTAAAATTTTATTTTACTTCAACATCTTGACCAAAACCTCTCCTTTCATCTATTGATGGACACTTAGGTTGTTTCTATATATTAGCTATTGTAAATAATGCTGCAACAAACATATGGATGTGTACATCTTTTCAAATTTGTGTTCTGGGTTTCTTCAGATAAATACTCAGAAGTAGAATCACTAGGTCCTTCTTTATATCTTGTTATAGCCTTTATTTTGAAGTCTACTTTGTATAGTATAAGTATCGCTACCCCAGCTTTTTCATGTTGTTGTTTCTATGTTCATGAAATGTCTGTTTCCATTCTTTAACTTTCAGTCTCTGTGTGCATTTCATTCTGAAGAGAGTCTCTTGTAGGCAGCATATGTATAGGCTTTGTTTTCTTATCCATTCAGCTACCTAATACCTTTTGATTGGAGTATTTAATCATTTACATTTAAAGTAATTATCGATATGCAGTTATTGTCAATTTATATTTTTTATTTTTTTCTTTTTCTTTTTAAATAAGTCCTTTATCATTTCTGATAATACTGGTTAAAAGGCAATGAACTCCTTTATCTTTTTCTTGTCTGGGGAACTCTTTATCTGTCCTTTATTCTCCATGGAAATCTTTAGTAAATGGTAAAAGATTTATATTATTTGAAGAGAAATCAAATATGTCCTTCAATTCTAAATAATAGCCTTACTGGGCAGAGTAATTTTGAGTAAGTCCTCTTTTTTCATCATTTTGAATATTTCATGCCAATCCATTCTGGCCTCCAAAGTTTCTACTGAGAAATCAGCTTACAGTCTTATGGGAGTTTCTTTATAGGTACTAACTGCCTTCCTCTTGCTGCTTTTAAGATTCTCTCTTTGTATTTAACCTTTGGATTTTAATTATGAGGTGTCTGGGTTCATCTTGTTTGGGAATCTGCATTTCCTGGACTTGTATGTCTATTCTTTCACCAGGTAGGGAAGTTTTCAGTCATTATTTCCTCAAATAATGCTCTCTTTCTTCTCCTTCTGATACCCTTATGATGGGAATGTTGCTATGCTTGATGTTTTCTCAAAAGCCACTTAAACTATCATTTTTTAAATTCTTTTTTTGTTGCCGTTCTGATTGAATGTTTTCTGCTACTGTATTTTCCAAATCACTTATTCAGTCCTCTGCTTCTTCTAATCTGCTATTGATTCTAGAATATTCTTCATTTTAGTTATTGTATTCTTTATTTATGAATTGTTCTTTTTTATGTTTTCTATATCATTGTTGAAGTTCTCACTGAAATCATTGAGAACCATTATAACCGTGCTTGAATCTGCATCTGGTAGATTGCTTCTCTCCATTTTCTCCAGTTCTTTTTCTGGAGCTTCATTCTATTCTTTCATCTGGAACATATTTCTTTGTCTCCTCATTATGGTTGCCTGTGTTTATTTCTATGTATTAGGTAGAGCTGCTATACCTTCTAGTCTTGGTAGAGTGGCCTTAGGTACAGTATGTGTCTTGTGGAGCCCAGTGACACAGTGTCCCTGGTCACCTGAGCTGGGTGCTCCAGGCGTGTCCTTTGTGTAAATTGTGTGTGCTCTCCTGTTGTAGTTGAGCTTTGATTGCTGTTTACTCATAAATGGGAGGGATTGACCCTGGGGCTGATTGGTTGTGAGGACTGGCCATGACTATATGGAGGAGCTGTTGTTCAGGAGCTGACTCTATGGAGCAGGATTTTCATTAGTAGGGCTCTCTGCCTGCCCAGTCTGTCCTTTGGGTGTCTCATTTGTGGAGATGGTTGTGTGGTGCTTTGGTATGGTCTGAAGGTAGCTACCAAGTGTTTTGCTTCTGGGGGCTCTTAGGAGATTGGCTCTGGTCCAAGCCAAGGTCAGATGCTTCCTGGGCCCTGCCCAGGGCCACTTGGTATGAGCTACAAAGTGATATGCAGATGGTTGCCACTTGTGCTATACTTGGAGGTGTCTGGGAAGATTAAGCTGTAAACTGAGGCCAGAAGTCACTAGTGCCTGTTTTGGCACTGCTTAGCAAGAGGTACAGGGCACACTGAGACCAGATGCTGCTTGTTTGGGGTTTGTGAACATTTGAGAACTTAGGAAAGTCTGGAACATGAGCCGAGATGGCTCATGTCTTGTATGGAAAAGCCACTGGAAACAGCTTGGGTGGGCTCACATGTTGGGTGGGGTGGGGTCTCAAGAATCACTAGGATGAGGTATATAGAGTTAGCTGGGTTGATGGAGACTCAGACATGATGTCCACCTGTAAATGCAGACTGAATTGGGAGAGGGCTCAACAAAGAATCAATGGCTTCTGCCAGCACTTCTGTCTGAGAGAAAGCTGTTCCTCCAGCTCTCATTCTAAAGCCAAATAATTTAGTTCCTACTTATATGTCCTTGGTGCCTTTCAAGCTGCTGCCTGGGTGCGTTCATCACCAAATAAGTTCAGGCACCAACCCTTTAAGAGGACATTGCAACTCCAGTGGCCCTCCATCTCACTCATCCACAATCTCCACTGGTCTTCCTACCCAGAAGTTGTGGGCACTTCTCTTTCTGGCACTGGAGCCATGGACTGGGGGGCCTGGTGTGAGGCTGGGAACTCCATGGCCAATATATCCCTCCTAATTTTTAACTGCCACACATGGGTGTGGGACCAGCCCAATCTGCATCTCTGCCCTCTTACTAGTCTCCTTGTGGCTTCTTCTGTATGTCCTTAGTTATAGAACTTCTGTTCAAGTAGAATCCAAGTGATTCTCAATGATGGTTCTTCTATAATTTAGTTATAATTTTGATTTGATTGTGGGAAGAGGCAAACACCGCATTTACTTTTCCGCCATCTTGACCAGAAGACCCTTGCTTTTGTCTTAGTGAAATGAATAGGATTCCCAGCTCTATTTTGAACAGTAGTGTTCATAGAATCCATCAATGACTTGGTTTTTTACCTTAAACGCATCTGAAAAATTTCCATTACATACAATCTCATAGCTTTTGATTCTAACTTATATTCAAGTTTAAAATATTTATCCATGGATAGATAGATATAGCTAGATGATAGATGATAGATAGATGATTAGATAAATGAGAAAGAGAGAGAGGTGATAGATGATGTATGAGAGAGAGAAAGAGAGAGAGACAGATAGGTAGATAGATGATAGTTGATAGAAATTAATGATGAGTAAACTGATTTTGATCAATACATATTCACTAATAGTTGTTGAAATTTATCGGACATTTATATTTATTTTTAATCCAGTAATTTTCCTCTTTAATTAATATTCTGAAGTCAGACTATCCTAATATTCTAGAATAAAGATTTAGTTATTGTATGTTTATAATACATTTTTATTCATTCAACTTTTTGTATTCTTGCATAAATATTCTTAAGAGAAATGGGCTTATACATTTCTTATTTTATCTTCATCATATTTTGGAATCAAAAATATGTTTGACTTATAAAATAGATGTACAGTTGTTTTCTCTTTCTTTTTATTCTCTTGGAAAAACCACAGTTAGGTAATAAACATTTGTTTTTTTAAAATTTTGGAAAATCTTTCCATAAAATTATTTGAACCTGGGGAATATTATGGAATTGGATAGGTCTTTAATAACCATTGCAATTTCTATCCTATTTTCTATTTTTCTATTGTGCCAAAGTGTTTATTTTGTTTTTCTTTCAATTTTATTAACATTGGGTTGTCCAACTTTTTTTTCATCTCTATAGTTATTTCCCCCTTCGTTCTATATTTTGTTTTTCTTAAATCTTTTCTCCTTTTTGTATATAATCAGTCTTGTCAAAAGTTTGTCTTTTTATCTTTTCAAGGGACTAGCTTTTACTTTTGTTCATCTTCTTTATTCTTCCTCTCTATTACACGGATGTCTCTTTTTATCTTTAGTCTATCATTACTTCTATATATCAATTTATTCGCTCTATTTCCTTCCTTAACTTCATTTTTAAACAATTTTATTACAGTATAATTAACATAGAATAAACCATGCATTTAAGGTGTACAATTTGATAAAACTTGATATATCTGTACAACCATTAAATGATCATCTGAGTGAAAACAGTCAACACATCCAGCACGCCCAAAAGTTATCTTTGTAATTAATCCCTCCCTCCTACTTATCACAGCATGCTGGTCCACAGGTAACCACTGCTCTGCTTTCTGTCACTGTGAATTGTTTGCATTTCATATTATTATATAAACTAAATAACAATGTATGTATTCTTTTTTTGTATGGCTTGCTTTTCTCAGCATAGTTACTTGAAGATTCATCTATATTGTTGTACCAAGATAAATGTTGTATCAATACTTTTTATTCCTTTTATTGCTAGGTAGTATTCCATTATATGGATCTACCAGTTTAAACAAACTATCGACCAATTGATGGACATTTCAGTTGTTTCTGGGGTGTTCAGGGTTTTATTATCATAAACAAGATTGCTATGATGTTTCATGCATGAGTCTTTGTATTATCATATGGTATCTTTTCTCTTGGGTAAATATCCAGGAGTGGAATGACTGAATCATGAGGTATGCATATGATTCATTTTTAAGAAACTTCGATAAAGTTTTTCCAAAGTAATTGCATCATTTTACACTCCACTAGCATTATATGAGTGTTTCATTTCTTCTACACCCTTGCAAACACTTGATGTGATCCGACTTTTAAATTTTAGTCATTCTAATAATGAATAGTGATATCGTATTATGGGGATTTGTGAGCATATTTTTGTGGCTTATTGTCCGTCCATTTGTATATCTTTTTGATGAAATGTCTAAATCTTTTTCTCATTTCTAATGGGATTGTGAGTTTGAGAGTTCTTCATATATTTTGGATGCAAGTCCTTTATCAGATATGTGATTCGTAAATATTTTCTCCCAGTTCGTGGCTTATCTTTTTATTATTTTAACAGTGACTTTCAAAGAGCAGATTTTTAAAAAAATTTCGCTGAGGTCTGGTTTATCAAACATTTTTATGTACATTCTTTTAATGTAGTGTTAAGAAAGCTTTGCCTACCCCAGCCTCACAAAAATTCTTTCCCAGGTTTTCCTCTAGAAGTTTTATAGTTTAGGTTATGTTTAGGTCTATGGTCCATCTTGAGTTAATTTTTATATAAACTTTATGGTATAGACAGACAATAAATATTTTGCATATTGATATTTGATTATTTCAGTATGATTTATTGAAAGACTATCCTTTCATCACTAAATTGCCTTTGCTCTTTTGTCAAAAAAATGGCTATCCATATGTGTGTGGGTCTATCTTAAGACTCTACTATTTTCATAAATCTATTTCATTATTTTTAAGCCAATATCACACTGTCTTGGTAGCTATAGCTTTATAATAAACCTTGAAAATAAGTAGTATTACATCTCCAATTTTGATCTCCTTTTTCAAATTTATATTGGCCATTCTAGGTCCTATGCATTTTGTACATAGTAATATTAGAATCCTATTAGATCCTAAGCAGTAGTTTTGGAATTAGTTTGTCAATTTCTAAACAAAAACATTTGCTAGAATTTTGGATGTATACGTTACGGTGAATATATAGGTTAAATTTGGGAGTTTTCATATCTTAAAAATATTGAGACTTTCAACTAATAAACATTTATTTAGGTCTCCTAGCATGTTTTATAGTTTTCATAGTATAGGGATTTCACATTTTTTGTCAGATTTATCCCTAGGTATATCACATTTTTAATGTTATTGGCATTTCCTTTTCATTTCAGTTTCAAATTGTTCATTGTTAATATGCATACAGAAAAAAGGTTTTTATATTGTTCTTCTGTCTTGCAACCTTCCTAACTTATTAGTTCTAGTTTCTTTTTGTAGATTACATCAGGTCTTCTACATAATCTTCTTTTCTACTGTTGTATTTCACTGGATAGAACCTCCAGTCTAATGATGAATAGGAGTGGTGAGAACAGATATCCCCTGATCTTATGAGAAAACATTTAATCTTCTGCTATTAAGAATGATGTTAGTTAGCTTAAGGTCTTTTGTAGATCCCTTTTATCAGGTTAAGGAAGTTTCATTCTATCTTTAGTTTGCTCAGAGTTTTTATTTGGAATAGATATTGGATTTTTGTCAAATTATTTTTTTTCTGGTTCTATTGAGACATTATAAGAAATTTTTAGTGTTAACATTAATTTTTATGCAATAAGATATACATAAAATATTTATCATTTTAACCATTTTTAGACATACAATTCAGTGGCATTAAGTACCTTCACAATGTTGTATAATTAACTATAGTCTTGGAGTTTTCTTTCTGAAAGTTGTGAACTACAAATTCGGTATCTTTAATACATATAAGAATTATCAAGTTATCTATTTCTTCTTCAGTAGTTTGCATCCCTCAAGATAACAGTTCTCTATTTCATCTAAAAGATTTTTTGTTGACGTATAGTTGTTCATAATAGTCCCTGTTTATCCTTCTGATATCTATAGAATTGGCAAGGTCATCCTTTCAATCCTCATATTGGTAATTTGTTTCTTCTGTGTTTGCTGATAAGTCAAGATAGAGACTTACCAATTGTATTGATCTCAAAGAATCAGTTTTGTCTTTCATGAATTTTTCCCTAATATTTTTCTGTTTCCAATTTCTTTGATATCCATTCTAATCTGTATAATTTCTTCTGCTTACTTTGGATTACATTTTCTGTTCTTAGTCTATTTTTTTAAGGTGGAAGTGACATCATTGATTTGAGACCTTACTTCTTTTTTAATATACATAGTGACTATTTTAGCAGCATCCTACAAATTTTGATACATTTTGTCCTCATTTTCATTCAGTTCAGATAGTTCTTATTTTTTAAAATTTCTTCTTTGAACTATAGGTTATTTGCAATGGCGTTATTTGGTTGCCAAATGTATGAATATTTTCCAGAATCCTTGTCTTATTTATTTATATTTTAATTATATTAGAGAATATACTTTGTATGACTTGAATCCTTAAAATTTATTGAGACATGTATATGATTTAGAATATGGTCAATCTGAATAAATGTTCTGTGTGCACTTGAAAAGAATATGTATTCTGCTCCTTTTGGGTAGATTGTTCCAAAAATATCAATTACATCAAGATAGTATTGTTCTCAACTCTTCCATATTTTTACTAATTTTCTATGCACTTGTTCTACTAGTTATCGAGAGAGGTATTGAAACCTAAGTATGATTTTTAGATTTTTAAATTTCTTCTTATGGCTCTGCTTTTGATTCATGTATATTTAAGTTCAGTTATTAAGTGCATAAATATTTAGGATATTTATGTCCTCTTGATGAACATCATGATTCTTTATCCCTGGTAATATTTTTTTTTTGCTATGAATTCTACCAAACACAGTACCTCTAGTTTTCTTTTACATAAGTTATCTTTCCTCACCCATTATAACTTACGTGTGTTTTCATATTTAAACTGTGCCTTATAGGCAGCATCTGATTGGCATTGCTGTTGTTTTCCAACTTAACAATCTCTCCCTTTTAATTCAGTACATAGGTCATTTACATTTCAAGTGATTATTAATATGGTTATATTTAAGTTTATCATCTTGCTATCTGAGGTCTATCTGTCCCATATATTCATTTTTTCCATATTTTTGTCTGCCTTTTTTTGTGTTGAATATTTTTTAATGATTTTGTTTTATGTTCTTTGCTGGCTTATTAGCTATAACTCTTTAAATTTTTATTTTAGTCATTACCTTCAGATTTGTAAATATTTAACTCATCAGCCCATCTTCAGGTGATATCATACCACTTTCATATATAATAATCATATAATAGTATACTTTCATTTCTTCTTCAAATTTCATACTATTGTCATACGTCTTTTATATATATATTTAAACCCGATAACACATTGTTATTAAGTTTTGTTTATCCTGTTAGTTCTCTTTTAACGAAATTTAAATTTTACAATATTAAATATTTACCAATGTAATTACCATTTAGGGTACCTTTCATTCATTCCTTTGTAAAGATTCATATTTCTTTTTGTTGTCATTTTCTTTCTAGTAGAAAGACTTCCTTTATATTTCTTATAGTATAGGTTTGCTGGTAATGAATTCTTTAAGCTTTTGTCTGTCTGGAAAAGTCTTTATTTCACACTTATTTTTAAAAGATTTCTTGCTGGATTTAGAATGCTAGGTTGACGGTTTGTTTCAGTATATTGAAGATGTTGCTTCATTGTCTTCTTACTTGCATTTTTTCTGATGATAAACCGGTAGTCATTCTCTGTCCCTCTGTAAAATGTGTGGGTTTTGCTCTGGCTCCTTTTAAGATTTTTTATCACTGGTTTGGAGCAATTTGATTATAGCATGCTTTGGTGTCATTTTCTTCGTAATTCTAATAATTTGGCCTTACTTAACTTATTGAGCTATGGGTTTATGCCCCACTCCCATTTGGGGGATTCTATTTACATGTATACTATGTTGCTTGAAATTGTTCTCCAGCTCACTAATGCATTTTTCTTTTTTATTCATTCTTTGCCCTCTTCCTCCCTTTCTCCTTCCCTTTTTTCTTTTCTTTCTCTTCTTCTTCTTTTCTCTTTTCTTTCTTTCTTTTTCTTTCTTTTCTTTCTTCTTTTCTTTCTTTCTCTTCTTTCTTTTCTTCTTTCTTTCTTCTCTCTCTCTCTCTCTCTCTCTCCTTCCTTCCTTCCTTTCCTTCCTTCCTTCCTTCCTTTGGTTCATTCATTCATTCTTTTATTCATTTTTTCTTCTACTTTCCATTTTTCTTTTACTCCTTCTTTTATTCCATTGTTTTCTGTCTTTTATTTTTCTTATATTCATTCTTTCTTCTAGTTTGGATAGTTTTTATTGCTGTGACCTCAAATCCACTAACCTTCCTTCCACAATGTCTAAACTGCCACTAATTCCATCCACTCTGTTTTTCATCTCAGACATTGTAGGGTTTTTTTTCCTAGAAGTTCAGTTTAGACCTTTTTTATATTTTTTATGTCTCAATTTAACTTTTTAAAGATATTTAAAGAAGATAGTTATAATAACTTTTAATATCTTATCTGCTAATTTAAACATCTTTGCTAGTTCTGGAATAGTTTCAATTTATTAATTTTTTTTCCCCTTTTCATATGGGTCATATTTTCCTGCTTCTTTTTGTGACTGGTAATTTTTGACTGAATACCAGTTGTAAATTTTACCTAGTGGGGTGCCGGATTTATTTAAAATCTCCTACTAATATTTCTGAGATTTGTCCTTGGATACAGTTAAGTTGTTTGGAAATAGCTTGAGCCCTCAGTGTCCAGCTTTTAAGATTTATTAAGCAGTGCCTGAGCAATATTTATTCTAAGGCTAATTAATCCTTATTGCTGAGGCAAGACCTTTCTAAGTAGGCTAACTAATGCCTTGTGAACCTTGAGGTTTTCCAGTCTGGCTGATTATAATAGGCACTGTTGCCAGCACTGTTCTCTCTAATTCACCAATTTCTGCCTCTGTGTTCTCTCCCTCTGCTGAAGGATGCACTCTCTTAAGGAATCAATCTGAAGCAATCATGGGGCTCATTTTATTTGTTTCTCATTTGTTAAGAAGCAGTGTCTTTTATTCCCTGCTATGCAGTATCTCAAAAACTGTTTTTTGTTTGTTTTGGGTTTATTTGTTTTTTGTTTCTTTGGGGGGGGGCATTTTTTGCTTAAGTAAGAAGGTAGATTGATTCCTTGTTATTTCATCTCAGCTAGAAGCAGTAGAAATCTTCATCGTCTTCAGTTAATTTTTATGCTATTTTACTTACCATCAAATGTTTTTAAGCTCTACGTTTTTATGTAAAAATTATTTTATCACTTTTACAGTGATTCATTTTAATTAAGATTTCATTTTTGTCATGATTTTCACTTAAGTTAGGGATACTTTAATTTTAGGCTTATGAATGTTTAAGCTATTATGTAAGATAATGTAATTTCTCTTATATTGATTCTTTTGCATATTTAAAGCTTCCTTTGTAAATTAGCACATGCTTAATTTAGGGAATGTTCCATGTCTGACTAAAATAATGAATAGTGTTCTTTAATATACATTTCTCCTCATATTCCCTTATTTCTATTAGCTTGAGCTTACAAATCAGTTTATTCAGATGTTTCATATTTGTGATGATTTTTTCTGTTTGACTCAACACATTTTAAGAGGAGTATGTTAACTATTTCATCTACACTGTTTTATTTATTACTTTTTTCCGGTAACTAGTTGTTGCTCAGTATATTTTGAGGCTATGTTATTAGGTGATGTTAAATGTTTATTATCATTTTGTTTTCTTTGTTTCTTATTCTTTTTCAGGCTTATCTTACCTTTTTCTCCCTTTCCATTGAAATGGCTACTACTGTTTACTTCTGGTACATATTTTCTTGGTCTTTCTTATTCATTGCTTTATTTTCAAACTTGGTATCCTTTTGTTTAAGTGTGCTTCTTGTAAAGAAAAAAAAAAACACACTGCTAACGCTTGTGTTTTTTAATCCAACATCAGTCTCTGGCTTTTTATTTTAATACGTTTGTATTTATGGTAAAACTATTTTATTTAAACTTATTTTTGCTATCATGTTTTTGTTTCCTATATACTCTACCTTTATCATCCCCCTGTCCCTCCACTCCAGCTAGTTTGAATCTTCTACACATTTTATTTATCTCAATGGTTTCCCTACTTTATTAAGATTTACATATAGTACAAATTCTTGAAAAAAAACAAAGAAAGATATATTCCCTCTGAATAAAAAGAAAAAACTACCATAGTTTGCTCTCCTCTTCCTCTTCTTATGTTCTCAGATACGAGCCTACTCTTCAACATCTGCATGTTGGGATTAAGTAGAATTTAGTTCTGTGTTATTAAGAATGTATCCTGTTTTTGTCCTTGCTTTTGTAAACAAAAGTAAGATTTGCTCAGTTATTTACTTACCTTTATTTATCAAATATAATATTCTTTAGAATTTGTTTTCCTCCAGGATTGTTTTCTAAAAGATCTCTGCTGAAAAATCTTAATTTTGACCTTATATTTAAGAGACAGCCGCTCTTTCTTGAATAGTAATTGTATTTCCGAGGTGCCTTATTTTTCTCTCTAAGTTCATGCACCCCTGTGGGTAGCAACTAACTTATTTAGTCAAGTGGACACCGGGGAGAAGCTAAGTCCAAGCCTTGGGGAAAGGAAGAATGACTGACCCTCTAGCATTACAATCTGTGCTTGACTGTATGGTTTTTTTTTTTTTTTCACCTTTCCACCAGCTGAATCTGAACATCACATAATTTGTTCGTACTTCCGCTTTGGACACTGCTATTTTCCAAGAGCAGATTCCTTTAGTTGGAATTTTTTCCCCCCTCCCTGCTTTAATTCCCCTGCTCCTCACTTCCACCCCTGACCTATGGATGTTGCCATTTCCCCTTAAGAACTGGATCTCGGAAGGCAGGGCGTTCCCTCCCATGCACTTGCATCACGCACCCAGGGCCTGGTACACCCAGGTCCTGGCGGACCCGGGGTATTGTCCGTGGCTCCACCTGAGACGTGAACTCAGGACCTTCTGCTTGTAAAGCAGACGTGCTAACCACTTCAATATGGAACCACCCTAGTTGGGATTTCTGTACTTCAGGGTACTGAGAAAGAGAGGAGGAGAAGGGAATGCTCAAGGGGAGCCTGCCTCTGGCTTCACTTTTATTACCTGTTTCCCATGCTACTTGGGTTCTAGCATTATTACTCAATAATGCCTCAGTTTATAGGCTCTCTTCACTCTTGACACCCTCTGGAAGAGAGGTCCTGGAAATGCTTTGCATGTTTCTCCTACCACTCCAAGTACCAGGACTCTCTGAGACTTTTTCAAGCCATCTGCCTTATACCTCACTTTCTCATTATTATCTCCTGGTCAGTCCTTTCTGGGTTGTCTCTGGGTTAACCCTGGGAAACCTAGCTTATGTTCTTTCAGTTTGGGAACCCTTATATACTCATTTGGGGTCTCTGACATCCACCCCAGCAGGGGCACTGTGTTGGGCACTTCTCAGACCCAAGCAACTAAACTGTAGGTTTTGGTACTCTAAATTTTCCTTTTTATTGGCTGGTCAAACTTAATTCTTTTTGGTTGGAAATACTGCTCTTATAGTCTGTTTCACTACTCAGAGGTTCATAGAAAAAGTCTGTTGAGGGTTTTCAGATGCCATTCACAACTCTTCCTTTCCCTAAAAAATCTAAACCAAGAGTCTTTAAGTCTCAGCTCCTGAGGCACAAACTGATGATTTTTAGAATTGTGGAAGAAATATTCCAGTATCAAACTATGGCTCTTATATATTAACTTAATTGAAATTTATATCAACCTAAAAAGGGGTCACCTTTGGAAACTATACCTAGGGAAATCAACTATCTTTTGCTCACCACTGCCCTCATTTTCTTTTTTTCCATTGCTGATCGTGTCGATTATTTATTAGCGGCGTCTGAGGTTTGTCTCTCAACGGTGACACCCCAAGAGTAGCCGAGGTCCACAGTGAGGTCCGACACCTTTTCCTGAGCCAACTCAGCACACACTTTCCCTGAGGTAAAGCCATCACGGGTTCTGGGGTTGCCTAGCAGGAGACCGACCAAAATCAAGTTTCTTCTAGACACAATCTATAGTGCATAAAAATTAATCAAGTCCTACCATAACTTGCTTTATTCATAATACTTAATGGTCATGTAATAGGAGTTTTTATTCAGCAGTTAAAGTTCATAAGTGCGGGTTTTACATGAAGATAGGTATTATGCTGATAGTTTAATTACACACCTTTTTGCACACCAAAGGAAATGAGTTATGCAGGTTTGGTAATTAAGGAAGGACTTCTGAGAGAGAATGAACCTAGAGTGAACTGATCTTTTTGAAAATGTTTAAATTAGTAACTCTTTGAAAATGCCCAACCTAGAAAATGATACTTGAGGTTAGAAGTCGTTTATATATAAACAACATTAATGCTCTCCCCTCCCCACCCTCTCTCTCTCTCTCTCTCTCTCTCTCTCTCATTACACACACACGCACACACACACACACACACATACACATTTTATAGTTCTCATTCTACAAATTAAAGTTTTTCATTTTATGAACTTAGCACTAAGTAGTCACCACAGCCAGCATGAGAGACTTTTCCCCCAAAGACATCAATTTTAATTTCATTAGGTAAGTCACCTTATGTTGAGCCAAAAATAATTCAGCTGAATCTCCAAATTCTTGATTTCATGCAACCCAAACTATACATTTTCTCCAAATTAGATTTTGTTTTTATGTGACAAGGATTTTTCACTTTCTCTTTGTTATTGAAACCAAAATATTATTTACTCTTTCCTAACCCCTGCACATATCCAACCCCAACCTCTGAACTTCAGACTCCTTTAGTCAGCTGCATACTCACCACCTCCAGTTGGATAGTCAGGAAGCTTCTTGAGTTTGAAAGTCTAGAACAATTTCGGGATATTACCATATATCTGTTTCTCAGTTGGTAAATGGCAACTCTAGCCTTTCAGCTTATCACACCCCCAAAACTTGGTGTTGACCCTTTTCATTTTTCATGATTGACATATTCAACAGAAAATTCCATTGGCTCTATTTTAAAAATATAACCCCTTCTCACTATTTCTACTGCTGCTCCTTTAGTCCCAGCCATTGGTCTTTCATGTAACTGATCCTTCTGCTTCCATACTTGCTTCCTTAACATTTACAGCCCAGCAGCCAGAAGAATCCCTTTAAAAACCCTTCTGCTCAAACCTCCAATGGCTTCCATCTCACGAAGAAGAAAAGCAAATGTCCTCACCATGAGGCCATTGATGCTTAGCATAATCTGCTGATCATTACCTTTCTGCCCTTATTTCTTACGGCCTTCATCTCCACTCTATGTTGGAGCCTCAGAACCTTTGCCTTTTCTGTTCTCTCGGTCTAGAATTTTCTTCTCCAAGATATCCACCTTGTTTCCCTCAAATCTTTATTCAAATGGCCTTTACTGTCGCACCCACCCCACCAGCGCTCTTCTCAGTGCTTTCTGCCCTTTCTCCCTGCTTTATTTCTTCTGCCAACCACTTATCACCATGTAACTTACTACTGTCTATTTTCCCCTTTCTAGAAAGAAAGCTTTGGGAAGTAGGGATTATTTTTCACTCTGTTCACTACTAAATCCCCAGAGCCTAACAAGGTGTCTGACATGCAGTAGGCACTCAGTATATCTGCTTGTTAGATGAATGATCTTTCTCTAAGGTGTGACCAGATCATAAGCAACTTGAGGGCTCAGCATAATGCTTAGCACTAGTAAGGGTAGCAGACAACTATTTTAGCCTCTTCAGAACAATGTTTTTTAGAGGGAACACTTTTACCCTACTTAATGTGATTCAAACATTTTCCATAGGCATGGCCAGTTAGATGACATCCTTCCCACTGTCAGTCATTGTGATTGACTGGGAGAGGAAAGGATGATCTGGGTTGGGGCAATCAGAGTCTTCCCCTAGATGTCTTTGATATGGGAGCAGGGCTATTGATTCTGAGCCCACAGTGCTTGTGGTCATTTTATTTACCACAGAGAGGAAACCAGGGCCAATATTCAAAATATTCAACATGATATGGCATGGACACCAATCAGTCAGAATGGACACTGGGTAAAAACAGCGACACTACCATACAGCTCTGTGCCAGTTGACTTTTAGCCGAAGAAACCCACCTATGGTAGGAGAGTATGGGATTTATACATACAGAGATGAGGTGTTCAGTGCCACTCTCTGAGTCCATTCTTTGTGGGTCTCTTCTTGCTGTTCTTTAGTACTTTTCATATTCTTAATTGATGTGCTTATTTGAAATTATGATTTTTGGAAAAGTATCACTTTTGGAGAGCTGTGCTCAAGTGTTAGTAACCCTTCTTTCTGTTTAGCTATGACTCTGCATTTGAGCCTTGTATTCAGTCAAGCCTGAAGCCAAATTCCTTATTATCAAGAAATGAGAGAAATGATATAAAATTCTTCCAAGTCGTTTTCCAGTGACTTGGATACCCCTTTTGGCATCTTGGATTATGTTGGGCTTTGTGAGAGCAGAAAACACTTATTTTGCCTCTCTTCTAGCCCTAAAGAGGTGCCATTCTTGAATATCAAGTAGCTCATGTTCTCCTTCACATTCAGAGCTCTAGACATATAGACCTCCTTACATATATATCTTTGAATTTAGAATGCTTTTTTTTTTTTTTTTTTTTTGCCATAGGGCCTTGCTGAATGTTGCTCTCTCTGTGAAATGAGGACTATTTGATTATGAAAGACAGAAAGCCAGCTCAAACTGGCATATATGAGAGAATTTATTGGCTCACATAATTGAAAATCCAGAAGTATGTGTCCAGTTTCAGGCATGGCTGGATTGAGGAGCTCACGATATGATATGATCAAATGATATGATCAATATATCTATTTCTTATTCCCAGCTTTGGTTCCAGTCTCCTCTCCTGCCTTCCCATTTCAGACTTGGTTTCTGCTCTCAGTCTCCTTTTGGACTTCCTCCTTTGTCTTTGTTTTCCTCTCTTTTTAGATGGGCTTTTCCATATAAGAGCAAAGATAGGCACTAGTAGCTCTAGGTTCATGCCCTAGCCAATCAACAATTCCTTCAGAAAAAGTATGTCTCCAAAAAGTGTTAATAAAAGTCTTGGTTTGAGCGCAAAGCAGGCAAGTTAAAGTGCTGATGTGGCTGAAGTAACAACAGGATGGGAGATGAGTGGCTCCCTAAAAGAAAGTAGTGTAAGACTTAAAGAATGGAAATGAATGCTGGTAAACCAAGTCTTTGAAAGTCCACATAACTGATTCTCACTCACCTTTCAGGTCTTAACTCAGTCTCTTGTCTTTGCAGACATATTGCCTGACGCTTTCTCTCAAGGGCACATCTCTCTGTAGATTACATATTCCTGTAACACTTGGAATTGAACATTTTCATGTGAAGCTGTTTCACTAAGGCTTCTAGCAAGAGTGTGAAAGACATGAGGACAGGCACTGGGTCTGTTTGTTCTCAAAACTCTATCTCATTTATTAATAATGTATTCCATGGCTTACTCTTTATATACACTATCGTGCTTAGTCATCATAACTAGCTCGTAATGTAAAAATTTTTACTGAAGCTCAAGGATGTTTAAGTGACTTGACCAAAGCTGCACCATCATCAAGAAGCCAGAGAGACTCAAATCCTGTTTATCTGGCTCCCCTTCCAGGCCCGTCTGCTCCAGCTTCCGTCCTAATTCCCTGCCAGGCCCACTCAGAGTGGTTCTATGGGGAACAAGACAGAGTGAGCCTTGTTCTCAAGGAGCTCGTGGTTGCTCTTTTCCAGGGACAACAGATCTCAGCTAAAGTGTGGGATTCTGGATACAGAGGTGCTTATCTACCTATTAGGAAGACTTTTAATAAACCTCTTTAGAAATATTCAAGGAAGCTGTTGGGCTGCTCACAATATAGTCAGGAGCAGAAATAGTCTTTTTTGAGGTGAGTCAAGTCATAAAGACCCCATACTGCACAATAGATTCAGAATCTTATTCTCTTGCGTTTGTTTAATAGTGGACACATGTTTAAATGATTTGTCTTCACATGATTTGATAACTTTCTAATATCTTAAAAATGAATGTAAATCATTCTATTTTAAAGCTTTATTATCATGTGAGCATATTTGGTACCTTTATAAGAAACTCTTCATTTTGTTAAAGCTTCTTTAGAGGTAGATGGGCTGCAGAATCAAGCATGGAAACAAATACCAACTCTCTAGGTTCTTCTCCATGCAACTTTGAACGTGTCAGAGCCCCAGTGTATTCATTCATCTGTAAAATGCTGGTGACCGGTCCTACTTCGCAGGTTTGGTATGAGAATCTTGGAAATGAAATTTAGTTTGGTTGACCATGAAATACAATACAATTGTTTATACAGGCAGGCTTCAGAATCTGACTACAGGGGTTTATGCCAACTCTAACCTTAGAAGTGAAACATTTGTTCATTCACTCAACAAAGTGAGTATCAATTCCTGGTCTTCCTGGTGGGGTTGCAGCAGTGAACATACAGTGTCTCTGCCCTATTAGTTGTTGTGAGTAAAGACACAAATAAATATGTAATGTCCAGAAGTGCTAAGCACAATGAAAATAATGAAGTGGGCAAAGGGGATTACAGAGTGCAGAGGATAGAGTGGTTAGGGTACAGTGTACACTGCATGGGCAGGAAAGGCCTCTTTGTTGGGACATTGAAAGAGAGGGAGTGTGTGAGCCATACAGATAGCCAGGAAAAGAACATCCACTATAAAGAAAGTACAAACTCTGAGCATGCGTGGTATCTAAGAAGCAAGGTGGCCAGTAGCCAGAAGAGAGGGGTGGGGAGGGGTGGTTCCCTCACCTGAGCACGAAGCTGGTTTAGCAACACCTCAGGAGTAACTGAGGCAGACTGTGTAAAGCATTTGGATTTGTTAACAATGATTGGAATTATGATTTTGCCATATGCCTGATTTATGGTAACTGTAATAAAGACTTTATTAAGTGTTCTATCAAATTTCTTGCTCACCCCGCTTTGAAGTCTCATACCCCTCACACTCCAGCTTTATTGCCTCTACTTGGAACAACTTTTCCCTCTTTCCTGTCATACTGAGACATCCTTTGGGTTTCAGTTAAATATTGTATGTTTTCCAGGAAACCTCCCTGATTGTCCCCAGTGGAATCAGGTGGTCTTCCTCTATATTCTTGTACTTCCCCTTTTGTTAGCACTTATTGCATTAGGATACAACTTAATGTTTAAGAACTCTCCTCCCAGTGAACCATCAGGAACCAGGAGACCAAGGCTGTGTCTATCTTATTCTCTTACTCTCAGTTGGATCTCCTGCGTTGTTTGAGCAGGACATTTAATACTTATTTGTGGATGGATGAATGGAATCACGTATGCGAGTGAAGTTTGCTCCTAATGGGGCATGTTACAAGCAGAGTTTAATTAGTCAATATTACAATATTGGTGAAATATGGAGTGCCACACAAACTTTATGCTGAGACCACGGATTTCATCAAAAAAGTCCCCAAGGGGGAATATGTTATTAAATTTTTAGAACTTTAAAATTGGAAGGAACCCTTTTCATCATTTAGCTAAATTAAGAGAAAGAGAAAGCTGAGGAACAAAGAGATGAAGTAACTTGCCAAAGTCACCCAGTCGTAATGGTCAGGATGGAGAGTGGTAACCTGGTATGTAGAGTCTCTAGTATTTGATTCAAAGAGCATGCCGGGCACTAATTCTAGGTTCCCAGGATCCAAACACTGAAATGCTACAAATGGATCGTAGGTAGAAAAATCCAATGCTAGGCAGGAGTTGGAATGGATCTGTCCTGGGTTTTGGGTATTTTTAGATTTGATGCATTCCGTGGGCAGGAAATCACCACTTTTATGTGATAGCTTCTTCGACTTAGTTGAATACTTTCCAAAGTATTTTAATTTCTGGATCAGACACACAATGCTCTGGCAGATTTTTTCCTATCCATGGAGTCCTAAAGTTTCAAGCTTGATTTGAAAATAAATTATTAGTAAACATTTGAAAGTGAGAAACAAATTACTCCCAGAATACTCAGCTCCTTCCTTCAAATACACACTTGAAAATTACTCTCTTCTGTGAGAATGCTTGAATCTCTCCCTAAATCATAATATGGGTAAACGTACCGAAATATTTTTACAATTTTATTAGAGGTTTTAATTCACTGCTTTATCTATCTCTGTTAGACTGCAAAATAGCTTTAAATATTCAAGTGGTAATTAATGAATCTTTTATGTTGCAAATCAAACATTTTCATCTGTGTGCTGGTGGAGGAGCAGTGAGGAAGGATTTAAAGAATAATTGTTTCTCCCAACTCCACAGTGTTGACTAGCGTGTACCTTATGTTTCTGGAGTGGGTTTTGCATTTGTTGCCTGGTGGGGCTAATGCTCAGTGTGGACGATGTCTGCTGTCTTTCAGGAGGTCAGGGTTTTTTATGTGTTCTTGCCAGAGACATTCCCAACTAGATGGAAAGTCTTTGAATGTGGAATTTTTGCTTGAGTGCAAAATAATAAAAAGCATGTGTATGTTAAAAAAGGATCAGCTTAATGGCAAACGAGCATTGGCCTACATTAATATTCTATTACAGTAAAAACTTCTATTTAATAAATTTTCTCCAGACTTTTTTCCCTCTAGAATCTAATGTATTTTTCTAAGTGGCATGCCAACCTAAAGAAAGTATATGTGATACATTTGATTTATGTTAAGTCAATAACATGCAAAAGCCTTTAAAATTGTATTTTAAGTGTAGAAACATCAGCTCAAGGAAATACGTATGGTACCATATATTGAGAACAGAGAAGTGTGAACTTTTCAGGGGGCTCAAATGCCTAGTAAATATTATTCTATTTAGAAGATATTTTTAAAATGTGGTGTTTTGTCAAGTGGTAAGAAAGCAAGTCTGATATCCTGCAATTTAAGTTAGAACCGAAAATAAAGACGATACGAAAGACCATGTAACACAGTTTCCCTTTCCTCTTAATGAGAAATGAGCCAGCTCTTGAGAGCATTCTCAAAATGACTAAAAAATCTTCATTGGAAGCCACCCTGTGTTCTTCTATGGCTCTAATTAATACTGGACTTGGTGACATTTATGTATCAGAGCAATAAGCTAAACAGGAAACAATTTATGTCACCTAAAGCTTTTTAACAAATCGATGCAGCTATTTGTAATTGCTTGTTTCACAAGATTAAAAGTGTTAAGGCCTGATCTTCACTCATGGATTTGTGGTCAACCTGACCTGAGCTTCCGTTGCTTAAAAAGAAAAAAAAAAGAAAGAAAAAAAAGAGTTGGTGATCAGCACTGACTTCCATCAAGTAATCCATATTGCTAATATTTCTGGAATTTTAATGTAGTTACAATTTATAGCTGATCAAATGTGGTTACCTAAATTGCTGTTGCTAGTAGACAGTTTAACTGTCGTTATTAATTACAGTATAATTTAATGTTTGAGTACTGGCACTTGTGTTGGTCATTTTTACAGCTAGAGCAGTTATCTGCCTTATGACGAACCATTTTAGCATTTTCAATGGAAATTTGCTAATATGATGAGTGATAAAAATGTCACACGCTGGTAAATAATGATTATTGCTTTGGCTGAAATTAATTCTTGAAAGGCCGGTTACCTTCAAATTAACATTATAACTTGAAGCTTGTCTTTTTCCCCTCCCTATATTCTCCTTGGTATAAGCCAAAAAAAAAAAAAAAAAAAGAAAGAAAAAAAAAAGAACCACTGATAATTCCAATATTACATATATTTTTATATTTTTTGGTAATAAGCATTGAATGCCAATTTACAGTGGAAATTTTTTTTAAAAAATTGTTTAAAAATAAATAAAAGCTTTTATCTAGTGATGGCTTTCTGATTCAAATATCATGCCAAGGTTAAACCAGTGTTTTTGCATGTAATCTAATTTCCTTCTAATGTGAATTTTGTCTTAAACTTTTCATCATTCCTTAAATGAAGGTTTGAGACTCAACTTCACTTTATTTGAATAAAGAATACTTCGAACTCAACTTCGATGATGAAAATAGTTACTACTCTGTGTATAAATGTGTAATATCAAAGAAGACAAAACCTACTAAGACTATATTTTGTTATTTTCTGGGGAGAACAGGGAGGGTGATACTATCATGCACCTGTTTGTGTCAGTGTGAAATTGGTCTTCCTAAGAGCTTAGGCTCTTTATATAAAGGCCCCTTTTAAAAGAAAAACCAGTATTTCGGTTTTGCTGCCTTGTCTGAGTGACAAGCCTGAAATATGTAAAAGAATGTCCCTGCTTCAGAACGGTTCCTGGAATACAATTTAAAATGTGCTGTGCATCAACCAGCAAAATCTTCTCTAATGCATCATTATACCTGGTTTGGGTCCTTCAGCTTATTCAAATCATATATATAAATTTTATCACCTGTATATGCTGTAAGCACTATATGTTTAAGCCTGGCATTTTAAGGAATTTCAATTAACCCTAATATTATATTCTTAGTAGCTAAATGAGAATTAAGGGTTCAAATGTTTTACTAATTATCAGACTAGAGGGCCTCTAGACTGCGGCTTAATAGCAAAACCTTGTATTTAAAATTTTTTTTTTCCTAACACAGGCTTCTTAAAACAATACTTGGAGAGAACATTTACATGAACCTCAGTATCAGACAGTGTTTTGCCGAATAAGAACTGCAAGGTTAATTTCAAGTCCTCTCTTGGCTTGTGTTATATGCTCTGAATTACATACTAATGGTTTTGTCACTATGGTTTGGCTACTTCATGTTCTGCTTTCAATATACCAATTTAATTTTTACTGAAAGATGCCTACATTTATTAATCCTTAGAATGTATATGATAGAATAATATTAGAGAAATAAATTTTATGAGAGGTATGCAATTCTGAAAAATCTCAAGATGGTTTTTCTAGAATAGTTACTGGCTCTCTACTGTTTTCAGTGAATGCAGTTATCTAGCATACTTTTGATAGAATATTTTTATAAAATCATTTGTTCTAATCTAAGCATTTATCATTATATGCAAAAAGATTTCTTGATGAGAATATTATAGACGGTGCATGTTTTTGACATTAGCATTTTATTTGGATGACTAATCTTGCAGATGTGAAATTTTAATGAATTATTCATGAAATTGCTTTCCTCTGAAATTTTAGTTTGCTTTTAATGCTAGTTATTAAACATTTTGTTTTTCTCTATAAAATTTGATAAAGAAAAATAAGTGTGTGCTTCCTTGAGAGAAAAGGTAATTTCTTTTGATTTTTCCAATTGTCTAAGACTTTCACTTTGAAATCCTGAAGAGCTTTAGTCCTCCATGACGATGAAGGCTTTTAGTTAAGACTGATTTTAATTCAGTGCTGGAAGCAGCTGGTGATAAACCCAAGGCATATGCCTAACATATAATATCAGCAGGTCAGAAGGGGAAAGAAACTTAGGCTGTGGCGACTTTTACTACCAGTGTGAACAACCAGCATTTTTATTGCATTTGAGAATGCTATAATGTCAGTAATTACTACTGACTACACAACATTTTTTATTGTCTGTATCCACAGACATGGAATGATGGAATTACAGTTGATGTCAAGGAATGAGTTTCTTTTATGCCTTATCAAAACAAAACAAAACAAAAAAAAAATTCTTGTTACTGGCAGCACATATCCACGAAGCACCATGCTCACAGTCCGGACTGTACCATCTTCATCAAGGCTTCTGGGTAGCAGAGATCGTGTGAACTACACTGGCCCACAAAATGCCTTAGAATTATAAGTCTCATTCTCAGGATAAAAAAGTGAAACCAACTCTTAAAAACATTCAAAATATCAAGAGGGTATACCATTAACCAAAAGGTACCAAAAATATTCAAAATACATGTTCTTATTTGTACCCTTGGAAACAGAGCTCAGCTGGAATATGGAAAGGAGAGGAAATGTTTTTTTTTTTTTAACTTTTTTTTTCATGATAAAATAGCTAGTGATTTACAAATTTTGAGTTAAGAATCCAAGGTGTTCTTTACCAGATCGGATGGAATGCTGGGAATAATGTTAGAGCTGTCCGAGATGGCAGGGCTGGTGGTCACTCTTCATAGACATAAGCCTCGATATTTCATTTCACTGCTGGTTCAATGCAGGCAGCGTAACTTGTCTTAGTAGGACAGACTCTAGGGACAAATAGGATGGAGCCTCATTCCTGACAGTGCATTTGCCCGATACAAGGGACTACCTCCCTAATGTACGCTTTTCTTTAAAAAAACAAAAACAAAAACAAAAACAGGTAAATTGTGTTTACATCTTGGCACCTTGAAAGTTTTTTTTTTTTTTTATACAAAAAGTTCAATAGCTTTGACACTCCCCATTATTAATCACTACTTCACTGATAAACTTTGAAAGTGTGACCCTGGAATTTCATCATGCAAAATATTTACTGCAGCAGGAGAAAACATTTTTTAAAACATTTTTTTTTTCTCTTTTCAAATGTATGAACTTGTTTAAGATAGCCAGGAAGGCAGTGGTAGGATAAACACAATGAATAGGAATGTATCAAAAAACAGATTAACACACATGCGCACGCACTCACACACAAAAAAAACCTGTACACAATGCTCTGATCAATGAGAACAGGGGAAAAAAAGTCTGTCAACTATGTTACAATTTAAAAACAAAACAAAACAAAAAAAGGGAATTTCTCCCTCCCACATGTCAGGAAATGTCATCCAATATTCTTAAAGCAAGAATAACTAAATAAAATACATGTGCAGCATATTCTGCAATTCCATTACATACAGTAGTTTTTTTTCCAAAGCTATTTTTTAAAAAGTATTGTTAATATAAAGCAGTTGCACAAAAAGCAAAGGTGTTTTGACAAACAGGTGTATGCATTTATTCCTTTTTAGGAACAATATCTAAAAAAAGAACCGCCCTCCACCCTCCCCCAAATAAGACAAAGATCCACACAGACACATCGGGATATATGTACAACATAATAAACCCCATCCTAAAGAAGTGACTGGAATACCCCCAAGGGATACAGAATCAGAATTGTAAAAATCATAGTGAAATCTGCTTGCTGTTAAGCCTGAGAATTTTTTCAATTGGTTCTTCTGCAAGGCTGTGATACCTGCAAAGATATGTAAAATCTAATTTTTCTTTTTTCTTTTTGCTACAGTCTTTAGACTAAGCATGCAAGACATACGACTAAGTGCAACTGAGTGAAATGTATTTTAAAAAATTTTTAATCATTCCCTAAAGGTTTGAACTGAGGTATGCGTACTAACAGTTTCTCATGCTGTTATCTTTACTCATGTCTAGCTACACATGCTGAGAATGAACTAATCTACCAGATTTTTATCCTCTTTTGAATACCAAACTAACCAGCAACCACTCAGTTTAGAAGCACAGGGCCCCCTTCCCATGACCCTGTCTGGCTACTGCCTGCACATCATGAAGCTGCCTGGAAAAGTTAAAAAAAAGTCGAGTGACCACAGACTGCCCTTATACAGAAAGCAGAGTGAAGTTTCAAAAGTTAACTGCCATAGAAGTTTTTGTACCAAGCTTATGAGTGGATAGGAGTGTTACTTTTTTTTTTTTAAATGAAAACTGCTGACCAAAGCCTAATCCAAAAAAAAAAAAAAAAAAAAGGAAAAAAAATAAAACAAAACAAAAAACTGGAGAATATATGCCAAGATAAACCAAAATTAATTCAGTGATCATAGCATAGCCCTCAAACAAAAGTGGCATACAATCTTCTTAAAAAAAAAATGTATTCTAGAAATACTATTGTGTTGTCTAGTTCCATTGTGGAAGCTTTTCTGTTCTCTCTGAATTTTATCTTAACTGTCTCCTTTATCGGACACATCCTAATTTTCAATGGCATACATTTTTTTTTTTCTTTGAGATGGGATTCCCTTCCTTCATTTGCTCCTTTAATACTGTGTCCTATTTTGATCTTCAGCAGCCCCCTAATATCTCTCTATGAGTTTTGGTCTCTGTAAAGATACAGAAGAAAAAAAAAAACAACAACAACTAAAAAAAAGTAACAACTTTGGTTCCATTAACTACTTGGTCTTCTAAATTTACGATGAAGGAGCAGTTCTCTTTCTCAGGTTAGCAATAGCCTGTATCTCATCAATTGCCTCTAACTTCTTTTGCCTCCTTTGATCAACAATAAGAGGATATTTGGCTTCATCAGATAAAGCATAACACAGAGAACATAATTTACCTTTGTGTAATATCTTTGGTAATTTTAGAAAAAAAGGTACAAAGAATATAAATTAAGCTCCAAAAGGCTCTCTAAAAACAACAAAAGCTACGGACCTAGATAAATAAATGACAGGAAAGTGGATGCAGAGTGGAAGTGTTCAGGGGTTCTAAGGACTGAGGTGGTACTGACAGATGACGGTCACGTCCTGCATGCCGAGTTCATTTTCCAAAGAGCCCAGGGCTGAGATGCGCCCCATCCACTTGATGTCTTCTACTATTAGTTTTTGATACCGGGTTGGTGTGGTAATATTGCATAACAAACTAAACTGCAGTAGCAAATTTGCACATTTGAAATGAACACGTTACCATTTGCTGAACTCAGTCTTCATTAACTCCCATAACAAGTTCGATCTGAAACCTAATTTGCATTCAAACAGATTAATGCCACCAAGCAGGTCTGAACTGATGTTTAAATTCCGCACCACCACCACCACCACCACCACTTTCAGCTAAGTTGCTCAGGGAAGCCAGGTTTTTGGCCATTTTGCAAACGAAGCAATCCACCCTGGTGTTAACAACAGGGAGCCCCGTGGCTCTTTGCAACTTGGTTACAGAAGGGAGAGCTGACCAACAGTCAGACTGTCCATCTAACTATTATGAGATTTTTCTTTGGCTGGGCGGGTGGGGGGCGGGGAGCAGAAGCAGTGCTGCTATGTTTCCTTGCGCTGGCAAAATGCTGTGGCATTTATTAAGAATGAGGGTAGCTGCAAAAACAAAAAAACAAAAACAAAAACAAAAAAATCTGAAACAACCCCTTCCCACCTCCAATACTGCTTTGTGGAATGAATCTGCATTGTTCCTAGAGTGTCTTTTTTTTTTTTTTTTTTTTCTTTTTCTGTCATTCATTCTCTTTCTGGCAGGACTTCACATCTGTGTGAGAGGACCCTTCATGTGTAGAGTGCAGCATTTGGGACCTTTTTGAAAAAGACCAAAACGGAATGTTCTCTGACTTTAGAGAAAACGTGGTGATGTCTGAAGGAAAATGGAATGAGTGACAGAAAACTACAAACAAGAAATGACATTCAGCTTTGTATAATAAAAACACCTATTAACATTCATCACAAGGTACAGAAAACTTTAAGCCTCCAAGAGGCCATGGGCCCAAATGGAGGCCTGAGGTCAGAACTTAAAATGGTATAGTAGAAGCGGGGGAAAAAAAAAAAAAAAAAGCAATACATTAAAAAGTTTGGGATAATTATTTTTAACCCTCCCCCCAATACACACACACAAAGGCCTTCCCCATCCCAACTGGAAGCAAAAAAAAAAAAAAAAAAAAAAAAAAAAAATGGAGTAAAGGCAGTGATAATCAACATGCAGTACTGTGCAAATAGGTCGTCCACTGGAATCCTTAAATTCCGGGCAGAGGCTTGGTCTGCAGCTTAGGTGCACATGCTCAGTTGGGTGTCCTCAGTGTCCAACGTTGGCAGGACTGCAGTTCAAAGTCTGCTGCTAAAAGTGAACCAGTTTAGCAAATTTACAACAGATGTTGACTGTTAAGAGAGGAAAATCCCCAGTACCAAACAAGTCCATCCAATGCACAGAGTACAAATTCCTTTTTTCAACAAAAAGTAGAAAAATCAAAAATACTCCCAAATGGGATTCTTGATGGCACTAAGAGTTAACACATTTCAGAGTTGTCAAAACGTAGTGAAACTCCTCCAGACTGTACAACAAATGGAGAACAATTTCACTGCTAACTTTTGACTTGTTTTGTTTTTTTCCTAATCTTCATTCTTGGGGTCGGCCCGCCCAGACGTTCACTCCATGTCCTCATTTACTGGTTCGTCTTCGTAATCTCTGTCGTGGTCAAAATCTGGACTGTGGTTGGCTGTTGTCACTAAGGATAGAGGCCCTTCAGCTTCCTCTGGATCCAGGGGCTCTTCTTTGACGTGTACAGGATGCCTGGAAAAACAAGAAAAGGTTCACTGAGGGAACTTCTCAACCCAAGGCAATATGGCTTGTTTTGGCCAGTATAAAGCCACACTCTAGGACTGTACCGTTCAACAAAGTATAGACACTACCTAAATGTGGCTATTTAAATGAAAATTAATTAAAACGGAATACAATTTAAAATTCAGTTTCTCAGCTGCACCAGCCACCTTTCGAATGTTCAAGAGCCACATGTGGCTGACAGCTAACATGCTGGACAGCCAGAGACAGAAATTTCTATCACCACAGGCGGTTCTTTGGGACAGTTCTGCTCTAGAATGACTAACATTTGGACAAAAGCAGGCCTCTCCTTCTCAGTGGTGTTTCTCACACTTTAGTATGCACTCAAATCACCTCAGGATCTTGGTGAAATGCAGCATGTGTGACTCAGCAGGTCTGGGGTGAGGCCTGAGACTCTGCATCTCTAATAAGCTCCAAGGTGATGCTGCTGACCTGAGGACCATACTCTGAGTACCAGAAAACAGGCCCCATCACGGCATCCTGGGTGAATGAATACAAATCTTCAAGCAACTATGTGAAATTAGAATCTGTAAGACAACTGTGGTTTGTGGTGACCGCGTATACTAGAGGCTGGGCTATTCATGCCTTGCTGTGTGTTCTGCTTTGCTAGTTAACATGCGGAACCTGTGAAAGAACTCTCCAGAGACCGACCTCAAGCGAGGTTCTATCATTAATCAACTTCAAGCAAACACAGCAAAGAGACACCATGATACATGCTTGAAACTCCAAATTAATGCATATTTTTACAAACTGTCAATAAGGCAAGAAAAGCCCTGCCAGGAAACACAAACGAAGAGGAAAAGGCACGCTCAACAAACAATATGATAAGAAAGCAGAGCCCCAATCAGAATAATAACGCTGTCAGCTGTAAACACGGCAGAACACGAGGCCCGGCTGGTAGCGGCCACCAAGACATGCGGCTGCGATGAGATCTGCCAACTTTCTCATTATGGACCAGCACAGGGTTCAGCAGAAGGGGGATGGCAGGGATCACACGAAACTACTCTGATAACAATTGAGAAATGTTGTTCGTAAATCATATTTTACAACCAATCCTTTGCAAATACAAATTACTTTCTGTTGCAGGGCTTTTGATATGTAAAAGAACCATTCAGGTTAAACTGGTCCCATCCCTGGAACAGGCGACAGAGGGGAGGATTTTTTAATTGACGTTATCAAGTATTAGTAATAAGAGGCGGTACTGAGGATGGCTGGCTTCCTAAATAATTGATGTTGTATGCAAACCCCAAAGGCCACTTGAACCATTTAAAAACAAACAGGACTGCTTGCACTGCCCTTGACTAAGTGAACCTTGAGAAAACCAATTGACTCTAAAATTAGCACAGCCTAGAGAGTGTTTGGGGGTAGATGTCAGGATAAATAGCTTTTAAAAAACCATGCCCCTATTCTTAAAAACTATTTGCAAAACAAAATATATCTAAGTTGTAAAACAGCATATTTTACGGGTTGTGTTCCATCTATTTTTAGTTTTTTAATGGTCCTATTTATCTGTGTTTCTACAGAAAGACCCAGGACTGGCTACACAATTTGTGGGGCAGAATGCAAGGTAAAAATGTGGTTCAAAATTTGGTAAGATTTCAAGATGAAAACAGCAGAGCATTAAAACTTCTAGGCACAGGATCCTGTGTGACTGCATATATCATATGCCTGTGAAGTCAGCACTGGTAGGATCTCCTATATTCTTTTGGGAAGAAGTAGGTGTATTGATAATTATTCCTTTAAAAAAGCTACCCATTAAACTTAATTAAGGAAGTGTTTTGTTTTTGCCTACCTTCTCCGTTTTGCATCACATTCTTATGTGACTGTAAACACAGGTGGAATACAATTGTTTATTTTGCTAGCTTTACAATTATAATTTTTATGGCTATGTGAGATACCAATGTGCTAACAGATTAGTACCTTAATATTCGGGTGTTTTGTGATTGTCTTTCCTTTTCCCACCTCTTTTGCTCTTTGTATAATACAGTGATGACTTTTATCCATTAATCTTTCTACTTTTGTTGATTTCTCTCTTTAGGATAATTTTCTAAGAATGACATTGTTAGAGCAAAGGCCAAAACATCTTTATGGTTCTTGTGATTTATTATGGTATTAATTTCCGAAGGGGCTATATCAATTTAAATTCAACCTCATCAGCTTCAAAAGCATTACTTATTAAAAATATTTTGTTGCTTAGAAGGTATAAGATAAGCTCAAGTTACCTTTAATTGTGTTTCTTAAATTACTGACAACAGTGCACATTAATTCATGTTTCATATTTTCACTGAGAATTATTCCTTCTTCCTTCATAAATTACACCCTCTTCTCCACTGATCACAGAGTTGCAGTGATGCTAATGGGATCGAAATGTCTGTTTTACTTAGCCATGTATTAAGGTTCAAATGTAGTTTCCTTGATCAACATTTTCCTAGTTTCATTTTTTTAAACTATCAGATTTAGTAATCTTTTCAGGTTTATAAACCTGAATCTGATGCCATGAGATGACATAAAGCTATGGGCAGGAAGGGGTGGAAGGACCTAGAGGAAATCGAACAGTCTTAACGAAGTTATTGAATTACAACTTTAGACTTTGACAAATGTTTTGCTACGCAAAATTAAATAAATGAATAAACAACAAACAAGTAAAAATCAAGTACACATAAGCCTTTCCCCAAACACAGATCATATTAGAGAATATTTTGCCCCCCCCTCCCCAAATTTGCAGCCAAACTTCAATTCCAAAACACATGCCTGCTGACTCAATCCCAGTGCCAAATGCAGAGCGGGTCCCCAAGAAATGTTAACTGACGAGATCTACTGTATGACACCCAGAAATGAAATCCAGCTTCACAACATTTCTTGATACAGCAGATCCCCCTGAGTGGCAAATGCAGTAACACAGGCATGCAGTGCTTCAGAAAATAAAAGAGGGAAGACTTCTGCACGAGACACATTTCAGGTAAGCTGCAAACCATTTAGATACTATGCTTCACATATACTGATGTGTCTCTTAGAAACTGGAGCTGCAAGAGGTAACTGTTCTGCAGTGAAACCCCCGACACCCACCCTACCACCTTTCTCTCCAATCCCTGCTTCCCAAAGGGCTACTACCAATGAATAAGTGCAAAACCACACATTGCCATTCTTACATCTGAGTAACTCCTTTGTTTAGCCACTCTGGGAAACGAGACAGTTTTTAACTAAAGCTGACTGATGTTTAAAGGCATTGTGTTCTGGGGGTGTGTGCACAGCTTGGAGTATTTTGCTTTGTAGCTCTTTTAGCTCCTATCAAGATAAAAGTATAATGCCCCAAAGCCATAATTATGTGACTACTTTCTAGGGTTTCAAAAGAGAAACAAAGTGTAATGGTATTTGAGTGTCACAGAAATGGTAAGGAAGAAGAGTTCCCCGTTTCAACACTAGATATTAGCTGGGTGCAGTACTAACAAGGTTCTTTAAAGCCTTGCTGCAAAGTTTACAGCGTGATTTATTCCAATAGACTAGAACAGTTAAGAAACAATTTGCATCAAAGCAGGGTAATGCACATTGGCCAAGAATGAAAACTGTCATTACAGAATCCGCTTAATGGAAATACGAGGTCAAAAAGAGTAACAGTCTAAGACACTGATAGCAGGCATACACTGCTGACATTATAATCAAATTCAGCAAACAGTGTAAACCTGTGAGATTCAAGCAACACTACTGCATTTTGACGTCTCTGTATACAGCTTCTTTTTAAAAAAGCAACTGTAACCTTCATTCGTTAGAAATTATTCTGACTGCTATTAAATAAGGTTTCTGGTAATCCTGGGGTTAATTCAAAGTTGTTAAACAAATTAACTTTCCAGTGACTTTATCTTGTACAGCAAAAAACATCACTCTGAACTGCTGCCTGAGGTTTTTTATCCAAATATCTTTCTTCTCTTTTAGTGATCCTTTATACTAAATAATGGGAATAAACATCAACGAAACCTTGGAGTTCATATAGATTATGAGAAATAGAATCTCTTTCATTCGATAACTTCAGATATTTTTGCTTTAATGAGCATTTCTTGAAGTAGCTTATAAAGCAATTTACTTTTGCTCTGAATTTCCTTAATATCTGAGTAAATACTCCTGTCATGACAATGATTTAAAGATGAATGCGAGGGTGATAACAATAGTTAGAACCACCACATTGCTTTAGAAAGCATGATATATAGGAGTCTCTCTTAAAATAATGTGGAGTACATGCTAAGAGACTAGTCATATAAATTAAAAATCATTATTCCTGTCTTTAAAGATCCTTTTTCAAAGCACTATGGGCATAAATACAAATTCTAAATAATCAAATTTCAGATGCTCCCAAACCCATGAATTATCCTGGCAGACAGCATCTTTTTCTTTGTCATTAGATGCCAATTCATTCTGTTCCTAATTGCTACAGGTTATATTTTCCATTCTTAATGCTCAAATTATCTTAAAAGATGTTGGTCAGTAATTCAGAAAGATTGTATAGACAAGCAGCCTATTCTAGGTGCTGATGGTATGCAACATTGAACTGCTTTATTTCTTTAAAGTGGGCAATAGTTTTACAGACACTTTCGAAAAGTGAGAGAGACGGGTCATTCTATAGCACCCTCCACCAATCCAATTATGTTGGGATAATGTGGCTTCTTCTCTTTTTTGACCTTTTCCTGGGAGAGAGGAGTTGTTCCAGTCCCACCTGTTTCCCCAGGCGGCCACCCACAGGGGATTGCAGCCTTTCCTGCGGTTTGCCTGGTCCTGGGGCCGTTCACATTCAGCATGGACAACCACCGCCCTCACTTCATTCAGTTATGTGTGTGCTCATTATACTGCCGTCTGCTGCTAGAATGCTCCTATTAATTTTCCTTTTGATATTTTAAGAGCAATCTATAAATCATGCCGCCTTTCATTTGTGCCATCATTAATGCTTGGTAATAACGCTACGGCACTGTGTTCACGGTTAAGCTTATCACACAAGCAGGTAAACAAGTATTCTATTTTTCCCTGCTGGTTCAGCATGCTCTTGAGTCGAACAAACCGCAAACTTTTACACAGCAAAGCACACTAATTTCAGGCGGAGAAGGTAAAGTGGCTAAAAAATGGCTTGAGATGCCAAGCAGAGTGTAGGAACACAAACGTGTGACCTGTTTGATGGCTGTGTGCACTTGTGGGGCCGCATGAAGCTGACTGCTTTTACGGGAAAGTTAGTAAATGGTCCTTTTATGTGCTAAATGAGCTAAACACTTCCAGAAGTACAAACTTCTACCTGGGTTCTAGGAAATCAGAAGTTAAAGAAAAGGTTTAAAAAAGTGGCCACAAAAGGGCTTGTGTGCACTAAAACAGGGAGACCAGGATCTGAAAGCAAAGACCTTCTGGGTGAATAGCACTCACACGGCTTGCATAGGGGATCTGCCTGGACTGCTGTCGCTCTCGTTGCTGTTGGTATGCTCCATGGCCCCGTTCAGCTCTTCCCGTATCGCACTGGCTAAATTGCCCAGAGTGGGATTTCCCATGGAAGCGGTAGTGTATAGAGGTATGCTGTTCTCAGCCATCGAAGCCTGCCATCAATAAAAACAACATTTGTGAGGATGTAGGGTAAACACAGAGAGAGAAGTTATTAATTATGGGTGTATTCAATGATCTTCAGTGTAAGTTCATTGTAGCGTGGTTGGCAAATACAAGTTTCTAATTGAGTTAGAAGAATTTTGTGTTAAAGATAAGACTCTTGACACATGTCCCAAGCTTGGTTTCAAAGAGCTAGCTTGGGGGGACCAAAGCACCTGTGGGGAGGGGGACTCAATTTAGCCCTGCTGGGTAGAGTCACATGATTTAGACAAGGTGATCTAATATGAGGTTTATGTCTGATGCCTTTTTTCAAGAGCAACTGAATATTTCCAGATCACAGGGAAATATAATGGAATTTTCATTTCTTTATCCACTTTGATGACTCCGGTATTGGATATTAAAGATTTGATCAGATTATTCTGGCTGCACAGCTCAAACTTATGAGAACTTCCATAAACATTTACTTCTTAGATCCTATAGAAAAGGGAGAGATTATAGAATTGGAATCAATTTTTATCTCCCCCCACCATTTCCGTTTTAATGATTTTTGAATCTGTTTAGTGTGGTCTTGAGGTAACTCATTGAAGGTAACACTACACAGTCTTTCCGACTCAGACCAGATCAATCACCTGGAATTTTAGGACAAAGAAAGAAAAAAAAAAATCTCTGCGAAAGGAAGCGCTAAATCACATTTCTTTTGGGTCCTTAAGTACATTCATATTGAAGATGACAAAGTCAGTCCAAATGAGTGTCAGCAAAAATGTGGAAATGGATAAAAAGATCCTGAACTCCAGAGTGGGGTACTGTTCACTTCCTATCTTACTGCATTTGAATAAAATGACCACCCAGTCTGAAATACAGACAATAGTCAAATATATCACTGGACTAAACTACCATATTGTTTCATTTGGGTAGTGATTATAACCCAGTGACTTTTCATTTTATTAAAGAGGACAGACTTTTAAAAACTGGCAGCTGTAATTAGACCAAGATTTATCAAAACTGTCCTCTTGCAAGAAACACTATGCCTGGTTTTCCATCCTAATCAGAAAAAAGTACAACCACAAGACAATCTGGCATGATGACTTCAACTGGTCAGTCATACAGACTCCAAACTATTCCAGAAATCCTGGCTCTAGAGAGAAAGAAAGAGCCAAAATAAGAAAGAATGGGTGCAAAACTAGGCTTCAGGGAATCTGCCTATTAAGATCACTGCACAAACTCCAAAGCCAGAAATGCCTTCTAGATTCAGGGCCCATGTTAGAAGAACCATACACATCTAATCCAGGTTTGGCTAATAAACTATTTCCAAATGTGGTAAACTTATTCTGATGAATGGCATATTTGAACATTCTTCACTCTTCTACAGTTTGGCAAATAATTTGAATCTAGTACTTTTTTCAACAGACCTTGTAATTGCAATAACGCATGGGGGGGGGCAGAACAAAAAGAACACTTGCCAGAATTTTTTTTTTCTTTTTTCTTTTTGCAAACTGCAGCTAGATGAGCATCTAAACTGCATTCATTTGACGCAACACAGTGGTCATGCTTCTCTTGGTAATGAATATTCTGCTTGGACTACCATGAGAGTCTCTTTTCACTGGAAATACCACAATCTCGGCTCTCACTAGAACATTTCACTATTATTCAGCAGAATGTGCCAAAAGCGAGGCCATCTCTAGCTTGGTATTTTAGCAGCTTCTCAAGTCAAAAAATGGAGAAGTAAAGATAAAAATGAAATGTTTATGAGAATGTACTTTTTGGGATGAGTTGGTCACTCAATGGACAGGGCAACCTTGCGACAATTTGTTCTCCTTGGCTCTCAAAGTGTTCTACGTCAAGGCCACAGTGGTGAAAGGCATCCAAAGCAAGCACTTACACTGATGCCCTGGTTCTCAAACAAGAAAGATGTAAGTGAAAAAAAACCAGCCTGTCCCTTTAAAAAATGATCAGTGGGCTGCAATGAGAACCTGCTGCCTGTTATACAACAGGGCCTCTTGAACACTCCTTGTTGAGTCAGTGATCAAAGTAACTCACCTAAGGTTAGAAAAAATTTTGCCAACTGCTTATGCCTAAACAAGTGGTTCTTTTTTGTAGCTGATGTCCACTTAAGGGGCAGGTGAGTTACAACTGTTATAATGGACTTAATTATATAAATGGTCCTGTGCACTATACGAGGCTTCATGTCAAACTGGCACCTTTGCTAAAAAAAAAAAAATGAAAGTGCTTAAGCAATGGTGCAAAAGTCCATAAGTACCATCACTCTGAACGTTAACTAATCTGAGATCCTTGGGGGAAAGGCAGTCTATAAATATGAAGCCTTACGGTTACCCTTAGTTACTTCACTTTTCAAAGTGTAATGCAATCTGTCCCAAGTCCAATGTTTTATTTCTGTAGTAGATTCTGCTGTCCTATTTTATATATTGTATAGCATGCATTATGTTGCTCTAGTAATCTTTTAAAGATGTTGTTCCACTATTATTTTTCTTGTCTTGAAAAATGGAAATGGGCAATAATGGAAAGGAAGGCCTGCTGGTAGCATCTTTATTTAATTTGCACAGCAGGAAGTTATCTTATGAGACTGTCTACTGGCCATGGATACAAACTCAGAGGAGAAGGAAAAGATCCACTCCTCGAATCATAAATTTCTATCAATTTTATTCACTTCACTTTGTTATGAACATAAAGTGTTCTTGGAAAACTATAGGATAACTTTGGGCTATCACTGAAAATAAGAAAAAGTGCGGAGGATACAAAAAACAAATGTTTTAGAGATGAAATACGAACAGTCCTGTAATGATAAAGCATACTAATTGAAATTAGTCACACAGTTAAGAGAATCCAGAGGATGGAGGATCGCTGCCTTTTTTTTTTTTTCCTTTCCGCATGATGAATGTAAAATGTGCTTGTAATCTTAATGCTACTCCAGATAGAGCAGAGCAGCCTTTAAATTCACACTTCACAAGACTCCAGGGAAAATAAGTTACTAATGAATGGTATTTACAGTGGCGGCATCTAAGCGTGCTTTCATTTGCTTTTCTAAAGTTACTGTGTAAACTACAAGTAATTAAAAGAAAGGCAGAAAGTGGTTCCTCCTATTAAATTTGGATCAGGCTAAAAATAAATAAATATAATTACTGAAAAGCTAAGTTCAGTGAATTTCTCTCTGCACTGAAACTGTGTAAAAGGCTTATCATCCATTCCTGGAAGCCTGAAGCCTCTGCTGAGAGATCTGGGAAAATAATTTTGTAGGGTGCACAGTAGGTGCTCAATAAATACTTGTTTAATGAGTAGCGAGAGCCAGGGTTCCCATCATTATCTCCTCTTTACCCCACTCTGTTCCCATAATGCCCAGTGTTTCAACCATTCTTTCATTATCATCCCTTAAGGAGCCTCTTTTTAGAATTTTGCCTCTCTATTTGTGCCTACCCCTCATGGAATTTTAGCACCTGTTTATGTACTGTGGCTTTTTGGAGGGGCCTAAGACACCGTAATAGCTAAGCACCAACTCTGGGGTGATTTAGCCCCCGTCAAGAATGCATGCCGTAAGGTTTGCAATGGTATTAGATTATATACATCAGTTCTATCTACAGAATATGTCATTTAAAAGTCATAAAGATTTCCTTAGCCTGTGTCCTAGAATAATCTAGATAGGGTCAAAACCAAATAGGATCACTGGCCACAAGGACAGTGCCTACCTGTGAACTCTTGAGGGGAGCTTGAGTACTACTGAGCTGCTTTAATAAAGTGATACTGCAGTCTTCTTGTTGACTTATGAGATGACTTTACTGTTTGGTAACTGAGGAATGCAATAAATAAAACGCTTGCTAGATGCCAGCACTAGGCTGGTAACTCATGTTTGGGTGGTAATCTCACTCCTGCTCAGTGCCGGTGTCTTCATCCCCAGTAACAGTGGTTACGTAACCAGTGCTTAATTTGTCAGAAGGAAACAAACATTCTATCTGCTTATTACATAATCTTGAGCAATCTGCTGGAAACCTAAAGAGTTTTCTTAAAACAGCTCTATCATTTAAACAAAAATAGTTTACTATGACAAAGTGAACCAAACCTGATCCCACCTCCCCCCACCCTGACAAAGGGTAAGGCGCTAAAATAGACTTTAAAAGAAGAAGAAATAAAAAGCTCTGCTTTCTCTTTAAACCCCCGAACAATAGAAGGTCATGTGATACAGTGGCCTATCATCCAGCACATTAATAGCTGTGCTAGAGTAATTACACTTGTGGTATTTTTGCCTCAAGTGAAATTCTGAAATAAGAGGATGGAAATTATGATACTGCTGATAAATATTAATAAGTGAACTTTTAATTTTTTTGCCACAATATTCAAAATGCTAAGCATCCTGCTAATGCTGAAGCAGCCGATGTGTTTGCCTCCAGGGAGGACGATGCTTTGTGCACTTAAGAAAAAAGTTTAACGGAATTAAAATTTAATATCTAATTAGAGTGAGGCTAATATATTTTGAAATGAGTGGGGGAGACATGTGGCTCTGCTGCGTATTCGGGATGGCCATTAATCTTACCTGTAAAGCCGCATTGAGAGGTGTGCAGTAGGCGTGGCTGCTCTGCATGTTTTTAATAAGGGAAGGGTTACTGCATAAGAAAAAGAGAAAAACCCAAAGTTAAATGCAATCAACCTCTGAGTTCCTAGCTAAGTTTTGCTTTAAGCTTGCTGGTATCCTTCCAAATCAGAAATTTCCCCCACTAACAAAACCAAAAATAAAGTCAGGTTTTCTCTGTATCCCCTGGGCTTTATTGGGCTGGTCTGTCTGAATTGTTCTAGGCATGTAGACTTTGCTATTCAAGGAAACTGAGTCTAAAATTGTGGCTTAAGTAATGACAGACTTGGGCACTACCTCCATTGATGAATTTTCATATCTCAAAGTACTGACCTCTCTGCTAAGTTTTAATAGCTGCCCTAACTCCAACAGAAAGGAGAAGGAGCTCTGGGCCGGGGTAAGTCAATGAGCTGGCCGCAAGACTTCGTGGGAGTGAGCTAGAGGAATCCTGGCTCTTAAGCCTCTCCACGACTTGAACTCTAGAGTGACAGCTCGAGAAGTGGCACAGTGGCTCTTAAGGCGGCTCTCCAAGGCATGTTTACTGCCGGAGGAAGATGGAGAGAAGGGTACGCCAGAAGAGGGACATTTCCTAAGTAAGGCAGGAGGGTGGGGTGAAGTGTTTCTCACACAGCTGAATTTCAGAAGGTATGGAATATTTGATGCTGTGCCCATTAACTGAAGGCAAGATACTGTTTTAAGAAAATCTCTAACCTAGTAAGAATAAAGATTCTTAACAATCACTGAGGCGACATGGAGGTAAAGAAGTGGCTTCCAGTAGGAAATCACCTACATTTATCAGTGGCCTTTAAAGGAAGCATATGTGCTGTTCTCAATTCTTTCCTAAGCTTGGAGCATTTTAATCATACATTTCACTAAATTTATACTATTGTATGACTAAGCAAAGGATAAGAAGAAATTTCCCCCATTAAATACACATTTTAACTCTAAATAAAAGCTTCCTTTTCACTTGAAGGAATTATGAATCACACAAAAGTATTTGGTTACAGGGTCCCCGTAAGCTGCTGAATCAAAAGATAACCAGTATTTGCATTAAAGATGTCAAAAAAGCATTATTCAAGGCACTGGTGTTCCAAAGAGAAACGAGAGAAATACATATACAAATCACACAATTTAGTTCTGTTGCACAAAGCTGTGTGGCACTGCTACTCGGTGAAATGCAAAACTACATGGGATGAGTCAACCATGCAAAGCCAAAGCAACAGCAGAAAAAAAAAACAAAAGCAAGTAAAGGCTCTTACTGTGCGACAAGCTCGTCAAAGTTTTCATCGGGGCAGTATTTGCGAGGACGGCCTCGTTGAATATGGCGGCCACGTTTAAACTCTTCATCATCAACTGTCCAAAAGGACCCAAACTCATCCTCTACTCTGATAAAGCACTTATGCAGTGAGAGGTTGGTGCGAATGGCACCCTGGGATAGGAGCAGCAGCAAAGGAGATGAAGTGGCAACAAAAGGAGACGGGGTTGGGGGCAGAACAGACATCCAATACAGGGAACAGGAAAAAGAAAATAAAATGCAATAAGCATAAGCAAATGGTTTGTGAGGGTTAATATGCATTGCCACCTAAAAGCTACTAGCATGTGATGCAACAAAGACCGGCAAGCAGGGCGGGGGACTGGTGGGTATACAAAACAGGAGGGATGAAATGCTTTTTTGCTTCCCTTAACTGAGACAACGTGAAACCAGTTCTTTGGTCTAACACCATCTAGCAGCCAAAAGCCTCTACGTTATACTTGTTAGCACAATCCAAGCTAGGCTAAGAAGTTCAAACATGGTGGACGTACCCACTGATCTTTTGTGGCCTTCGTTTTTGGAATTCTACTTCATCCACTGTCCATACTGCCCCTTTAACGTTTTCTACTCGCACAAAACACTTGTGAAGACTAAGATTATGACGCACTGCATTCTGCAGCAAGTATAAAAGAGAGAACATTTACATTTTCTATAAGAAAAAACTCCAAAAACAGCAGTAAATTCAGCCTAACAGTCCACATTTGTAAAACCATCCCCCAAAGCTGTAGCTACCACCCCCGTGGATAACCCTCTTGTGGTCAAGAGTGTTTTTTTCCAAAAGCAATGATAAAAAACCAAAATCATAAATTAATTATACTTTGGCATTTTAGTCTAGTCTCTGGTCATAATAACCAGAAGAAAAATGCTTTAATATGCATAGAAGCCCAAAATAGGTTTTGCAGTAAAAATCTGAAAATATTACAATATGACTACAAAATAAGGAAATATGTACAGCATAAAACTGTCCCTTCTAAACCCATTTATCTCCCATAAAAGGGTAGTTTGTTTCTATTTTTCAAACCATGAAAGACTCAGTTAATATCATTCAATACATTTTGTTCTTGTTCTTTTTGTTCTTTAAAGTTTTGGCTTGAAAACCTTCTATGGGTATTCTCAGATTTATTAAGAAGAAATGTGAATTGAATTTTACCATTGAGAGTATCACCTCCTGGAGCTGACAGAAACGGGGGGTGAAATGACCCCCAATGGATCAGTATCCCTCATCAAGCTATGTCTTACCTTCTAAAATATATATAGAAATTGGCCTTTACTGTGGGCAAGTACTTTAATTAACTGAGAAAATGCCAAAGGAACACATGAGTAGAACTCTCAATGGCAAAATGATGATATTCTTGCACTGATGGTTTCTATGGACACATGTTTCTTTCTTATAGTTAAAAGTCATTTCTATTCATTCATTCCTAGGCAGAGACCCTTGACATCTATAATCTATCAGAAAAGACGATCTCAACTCAGGGGTGAAGAGCTTTAAACAACTCATCTCTCCTTTGAGTTTCAGGAAAATCCACAACCCTTACTGGGTAAAGTAACAAGCTTGGCTTCATTTCTTTAGTCCTCCTGGTTGAACTTATTGACCTAGACTCAAAATTAGACATGAGGATATTATAGAGAGACCCATGTCATTTACTTACAACTTTCTTCTTATAGGGAGTATGTGAGTGACAACTGAGGCATGAGAAGCTGATGAATTCATCATACCTCCTACACCTTGTAAGGCATTCGCTCAATTCCAATGATGCTGCTATTGCTGAAACATTTTGCACACTCCCTTCTTACTACTTGCAATGTTTCCTCTTTAAATTATCTTTCAAAGTGGCAAATCTTAATACTTTGCGAGATGTTTCAATTTTTGGATAATTACCACTGGCGACTCTGTGAGGAGTCAAGCCAGATGATGATGATTTTTTCTTTTCCAATATGGAATGTTTAGAAGATAATGAAACACGTTTTATTACATGGCCTGATGAACTTGCTCACAAGGAGAAAGTATAGGGCAAATTCTCGAGGAGCTTTTGAGCAACGTCAGCATAAGTACATTCAAGGCACTCATGTGACTGTGAAAGGACACTCCTGATTCAGACAGGTTGGATAGGTTTGCATCAAAACAAAACAAAAATCTTTGTAACACGTGTGGCATGTTATCATTATACTTGGTAAGATAAATTTTTTATATTGCACAGAAGCACAGTATAAGGATTCTTCTACTGTAATTTCCTAGAATGAAACCAAGGAGGTTGAAATAAATAAACAAACCCAAATTTCCTTTAAAAACAAATCCAGACAGAGCTGGTATACATACAGGAACCATAACTGGGAAAAAAATCAATATTTTTCCTCATCTTAATCATTGTTTGATGTTTTAAAATAAGTATCAAAATGTATAAAACTATATCTAAAGAAATCATGTCTCAAAAAAAGATTGCTTTAGAGCTCTCTGAACTATATAACCATGTAGGTAAAGTCAGAACTTAAGATTTGTTTTCAAAGTAGTTGCACATCTAAGCAAAAGCAACCAGAAATCAAGAGTTTCCCCAAAAGATAAGTAAGTTCTTTTCAGTTATCACCTTAACGGGGCATTTCATCTTTTGTCTAAGATCACAATACAAATAAGGACATGTAGAGAAAATTATATGTTATTTATGAGTCATTAAGTACTTCACCTAGGATTGTTTATATTAATGACACTTTTTCCTGCAGTTTGCAAAAATGAAAAAGATAAATCTAAAGATCTGAGCTTAACTATCATATTCACAATGGTAATTATTTTAAAATGTGATCACTTGCTATTTATAAAAGGTAATTTGAGGAAAATGGCTGCTTCACGCTTATACTTCCTAAATTTCAAAAAGCATTTTTAGCTAAACATACTTTGTATTTTATCTCCCAAAGCAGGTTGAGGAAAAGAGAGTAAAATTTTGAATATAGGTTCCCTTCAGTATCCATGTGTCTTAATGAAAATGATAAAGATAATGTGGGCCACAACAGATATTCAAGCCCTGTAATTTGATGAAATAATTTATGGTTATATTCATTTTCTTTTAAAATGCTAATTTATCAAGAAGTAACAGAAGAAATATGATTTCTGTTTTTGCTTTTGTTTTTCTCCCATATAAAAATAAGGAAGTAGCAAGGAAGACATTTATTCTAAGCAAAGTGAATTTTTTTCTGGCACCCTATAATAAATCCCTGTATTTATAACAATGACATGTAAAAACATAAATGACATATTTCCATTTCAAATGTTTCTAAATGTTTTGGAATTTACAGATTATAAGAATTCTAGGTAGTAAAAATGCAAAATCAAACAAATAAACAAAAACCCTCCATAAATATTATATTATTATCTGACCTCTTCTATAGCAGAGCATTAGGAATGAAAAAACTGAAACTGGAAAAATCCAAAAATTGTGCGGGCTTAGTCTGATACAATGAAATAAATATTATAAAATCCTTGAGCCAGTTGAGAACTTGGAATGAGGTATGTCATATGATCTCACACCTTGTTGGGGGTACCCAACACAGATCTATGGAATTTGATCAGTTTTAAAGAAAATGGTGTTAAAGTGAAGTTATATAATCCAGAAGTGACTTTTCTTCCTAGAGTACCTATGAATCTCTAACAGTCTTTTAACACACACACACACACACACATCCCCTCCCCCAACAAAATAACACAAAAAACAAAAAAAAACTTAAAAATATATTGTGTTCTCTTTAATAACTTTCACATATAGTTTTAGTACTTGGATTGTAAAGCTTTCTCTACTAACCAGGTTAAGGATATTTAATCCAACCAATGAAAGTTACGTCATTTGTCTTATCATTTCTCCAGGTTCCCAATGGCATAAAAAGAGTTATCTATGCATCTCTGCAAATATTTTGGTGGTGGCTAAATACCTAAAACATGAGGTTTGTGTAAGCAATAGGAGAACCTCAATATTTGGGCAACAGTGTCATCTGCTCCTTTTCTCTACATATTCCAACCAGAGGGAGATGATTTTACCGGTTGGTCCATTCAGACATGTGATGCTGCTGTAATGGGAGTCTTCCATCCCAGCATTTTAACCATAATAAAACTGTTTTATCAAACAAATATTCCTATAAATTAGACTCTTTCGAGTGGATCAAAACAATATAAATGAACCTTACAACGACTGCATTTTTTCAACAACAAACTCTTCTATAAATGGCAAGGTCCAAGACTATCCAGGCCTGTGAGAAAGCTTACCTTCCATGTGGCTGCATTACGTCGGAAATAAGCAAACATTCGCGTGAACCAGTTATAGATTTCATTTAGTGTTAGCTGCTTTTCTGGAGATTCAAGAATAGCCTATGAAGCAAAAGTAACAGAAGAAGATAATTTATGACCAAATCAGCAGAATCATCATTATACAGTTTCCAGAAAATATAAAATAACTATGATTCAGAGCTAAATCCTAAGAAAGGTTTCGCAAAATGATCTAAGATTAATGGTTGTATTAAACAGTTCAATAGCAAAATTCAAAATGGAATTATCTAATTGTTTTGAGTTTTTATTTCTGTTTCCGTACAGAAATATTAATTTATTAGTCATTCATAAAGCAGAATCAAAGAGAAATGCAAAACATTTCACTAGCTGATTAAAGCTCAGTAATTATTTAGAGCTCAGATTAATTCTAGGGATCAGAGATTACTGTAGCTTGTGATAATTGACTTGCCATCTTTAAACAGGCTCATTTTCACTGTTGTGTGAAATGAATTTCCTAATAATCACATCGTATTGTAATACTTAATCAAAAGCAATTATGTTATATATTGCAGTTTTTAAAAACCTTATAGAAAAGGTTTTAGCATGCCTGCATACTAAACGGTTTTAAATCTACTTCATCAATATAATATATCCACATACACGTACACCTTTTGAAATAATTTCACAGTTATTTACTTACCTGCCTAATTAAAGATGCATATGTAAATGGTGGTCTAACTTCTGCGTTCTTATAAAATTCTTGGTTCTGCGCAATATCTGCTAAATAAGAATCATTGTCCTATTAATTATCACTTGTAAAAAAAAAAGTCTGGTCTACAAGAATTGCATCTCGCAGTTCTACATGAGGCAAAAAATAGAGTATCTACCTGAAGAAATGGGCACGTTGTATTTGTCTGAGTACCGCCTGCGGATGGGTCCCACCGTGTGCATGCTGGTGGTGGTGATGACGGAGGGGCCTTGGGTGACGGGAGTGATGGGGGCGGTTGGGGTAGTTGGAGTATGAGGTAAGCTCTGTGGAGAAGCCTCTGATGCAGACTTAGAGAGTGTGACACTTGATACCAGATTCAGCTGTGAGGAAAAGAACAATTCTTAGAAGACCTTCAGAAAAACAGAATAACCAGGAAAGCATCTAAAATCCAGCAGGAATAATACAGGGGAGGCCTGGCTAGCTTTATTTCTCAAAGTAGATGTTTCTAATCCACTGAAATATGAGGTGAGTTCCATGTGAACACAATTCACTTAATAGTTAGCTGGGCTACATTGCTATAGGCCTGAGTTCTCCAAAAGAACTTTCTGCAATATTCTAGCATAAGGGAGGAACTGTTTTTACTTAGTTTTTATAAAAATTAAACTTTTATTTAATTTTAATGAATTTAGGTCTAGACAGCCACATGTCACCAGTGGCCACCATACTGTACAGCATAGGGATTGGCTACTCAACTTCATAATGAAACTTCTTGGATGGGAACTACCACAAACGTGTTTGGCCTATGACTCAAATTAAAAACAGCGGCACTGATCCAGTAAACCATTACTGCATTCTATCAGTTGGTAGAGAATAATCTTTGAGAGCTTTGTGTGTAATCTTCATTCAAGTCTATGAAATAGAGGATTGGAATATATTAATTTAAAAAGAACACAGCATATGAGAGATCTGGAACTGTAAAATTTTTGTTGGGTTTTTCCTTGTTTCAAATGTTCAGTATTATAATGGAATAATCTACTGCATCGAATAAGAAAATGATTATTATTTATTTGAAGTAGTATACATGGAAATCAATAATAGTACTGTTTTGATTCTTTTTCTTTCTTTCCATCAGTCTAACTTTCACCTTGAAGTGCTTCTCTTACTAATACTGGAAAAACTGGCTTGTCCCCTCCTTTCCCAAAATTTATTGTTACAGAAATACAAGTCTGGCAATGGTGAAGACCTTGGCCATTTTCAACATATTTATTAAAATCTACAGAGAATTACCATCTCAGATACATAGAGTTGGCCCAGATCCAAGAAACTTAGGCAGCGAAGGCTTACTTGGTAACATTTTCTCAAACCAGATTTCAAACTAAACACTTAACAAAATAAGTCTATCTCACCATTCAGATAGACCTAGTACAAGGCATTATTTGTGAAAGGTACTGAAAATGATATTCTTCTGAGATCATAATCAAAGGACAGATTAAAAGAGAGTTCCAATTTATTGAGAGGACTCAACTTTACTCATACTCTAGTAATAAAAAAGGCCACAAGAAACTTCTCTGTCTGATATGTTTAGCATGGTTCCATAAAAAGGCAATAAATTTGAAGAAAAGAAAGATTAAATATCATTAGGGAAATATTAATGGAAAAATGTACAGAGGGTGCTGGAAACTGAATATTGGGTTGCTTTCAGTTGTACTTTCCTTTTTATCTTCCTTTTCCCTGAAACGCCGACTCAGCCAACAACAGAGTCCTGCCCCCTACCCCCACGCCTAAGAACAAGCTAATGGAGATAGCCTTACCCTTACAAATCCCCAGGTACGCTGGGTAGATGCTGTGAGGTGCGTTTTTATTAGTGCTGGAAACCTGACTTCATGACACACATTTGCAAACTAACTGCTAGCAGTTCAAAGTAGCAGCCATGGAATGGATCAAGAAGGAAGGCTGAAAAGGAGCCAAGTAGGAAGGAAGGGGCTGACCTCTTCCTTGCCTTGAACCTTTATCACTGACCAACTGCAGGAACAGTACGTATAAGCATCAGCCCAAACGAAGAAATTAATACGCCAAAGACTAAAAGCCCATAAATATACACCTTTTACAATTCAGATGCTGCTATGCCTGAGAATATCAGAACACTGTGGAAAGTCATGGATACCATTTGTAAAAACCATGTTGCAAACCACCTGCCACTGTGTGGTTTCACTTAATTCTCATACCATCACTAATACTTGAGGTGTTATTACTCATACTTTACAGATAAGCAAACTGAGGCTCATGGGAGATTAAATAACTTGTCCATATTTACAATCTGGACTCAAAGTCAAGCACACACTTTTGATTCAAGGCTTTTTGTATAATCTGCTTCTTATAGTCAGTTGATGAGAAAAAGAAACACTAACCAGTTTCATTTTTCTGTAGGCTCATTTTTGGAAAGGATTCGGTGAATAGCTCTTATCCCTGCTTTTAAATGACAGTCAATAAATATTACTGACCAAAAACAAGGCATCTGGAATTGAACTGACAAAAACGGGAAGAGAACATGCAGTTGCTACCCTTGAAGAGCTTACCATCAAGTGCAGACAATGGCTAAGGAAAATGTGCACAATTACCATAAAACAATTCTGAGGACTGACCTTACTTTTTGGCTTCTCTTTTCAGTTTACAAACATTACCCTAAACGCCACGACTTTCTTAAAATGCAGTGAAAATAATATCAATACAATGAATGTCCTTATGAAATACATGTGTTCCTTTCTAGTTTTGTGATAAAGATCACCAAGTCCACTGGGTTCTAGTCTAAAATCGAAACTCATGTAAACATTCAGCAAGTGCAAACCCATCTTTTTTGGGGGCTCACATACAGGAATAGTAGGTAAGTCACAGGGTATGATGTCATAAAATATAGAAAGAATCTGACTCTTGTAGCTTTGACAGAAGTCTCAACACTTGTACTGCTTCTACCGAAAAAGCAGCAGTGAAAAATAAAATCCCTCCAAGTTAGCATGATCCATGAAGAGATTCAGAATTTTCTGGAGGCTTCTGAACATAGGTAGCAAGTGGAACTAAACACTAAGCCAGAAGAGAGCAGAGAAGGGGGCTTAGCAGGCTTGACAAATGACACCGTGATTCACACCCACTGCTGGGCTGTCTCTAATAAGCCACAGAGGAAGCAGCCAATCTCAGCTAATTACCAGATAAAAATGTATTGTAAGGACTCTAATTAGGAGACGTAGATGGAGGTGATCTAATGATTAAATGCTGCATTCGAGTGACCCTACCATCAATGTGCAGTGGTGCAAGATGTCACTGGAATATTTTGTAGAAACAGTACTTTTATTTCAAGGAGGGGAGGCAGTAATATTTGTAATGATGGCTATGAGGTAAACTAATTAAAAGACAGTTCCTAGAGGAAGAGGGTGGCTGAGAGCAGCTGTGGCCATTCCAAGACCAAGTGCCAAGTCTCAATAGAGAGACTGCAGTCAAGTGGAAAATTTCTGCCTGACCTCTGCCCTTGCTATTAATTTGCAGGAAAACTAATGACACATATACATATTCCCACAAAATTGTTCTAATTGCTAATTTGCCAAAGGAGCCCAGATTCCAAATTAAACATGACTGTAGCCTGTGAGGGAAGGAAGAACAAAAAGCTGTAAACTCTAAACAGAGGGTGCTTCTCCTTGTGAAATCATTTGAAGGCTGAACCAACAAGTTAATGAAATGTCAACCTTGTCAACTGCTATATAAGTTTCTTAACTTTTAAACTTTTGTTTGATGATCACATGCTTGTCTTGAGGAGAAACCATCTTGGGGAGGAAGGTCACAAGGGACAGATAAGATGGAGCATGGGGAAGGATTCAAAACAGGCTCTGCGTTCAAACCTGCTCTTTTAATTAAGGTCGCTAGAAAAAAGTGGACCAAAAAATTAATTACAGACTCAGAACAGAAGAGCAAATTGGGAACGGTGTGGGTTTTGCTGTAATCTTGAAATATTCATCTTAATTGTAAACTATTAAAACTTAATATAATCATCAATTAGAAATGAAAGCATATGTGCTTTGTGTTTCTGACTGTAGTTAAAGTTTTAAAAGATAATTTTTTTCCAAGGCATGAAGCAGGAAGGGATTGGACTGGGAAGATTTCTTTTCCTATTTTTCTAATTGTGCTCAGTTACTATTTAAAAAGAAGTTGCTATGTTTAGAAAAGTTAGTAACTCTGATATTTGCTACATGGCAAGTTTCCATCATGTGATGATTTCGGCAAAGATAATCTCTTTGAAACTCTGGCCAAAAGTTAAATTCTTATGTCATTTAAACTTGCTGGAGGATTTTATTTTTCAAACTTATGTGTGCGCTCAACCATCGTCTTATCCCCCAGTTCAGCTGCAGAAGGGCTATCCTGGAAATCTTACCCATCCCAACTACTGGAACTGTCACAGCTACCTAATACTCCGGTTAGCCCTTCTTCAAAAAGATTAATCTTTAGTTTCTAAACAGTGAATTCCTCTCTCTTTTAAAGATGATGAGTCACTCACATTTTCAAAAAATAAACAAACCGCTGATGTAAACCCCAGACAGAAACAGACTTGTCGTTAAGTATTCCCGTAAGAACTCATTTTTATTTTTGTTTGTGCTCTTGCCTCACATGAAAACATTCTGAGAACAAAAGACAAACCTGAAACCAAAATACCAAGAGGCCTTGCTGCATAGTAGGAGCTTTCAGTCTTACAGAACTGGTTTCTCTGCTGTTGGTTTTATTGCCCTGAACGGGCCCAAGCACTGCTTTAACCGCACAGTCTCTCTCATAACTCACTCACGTTCAGAAAAGGCCTAAGAGGCTGAAGGGCCATTCCCACGACTGCGAGGAGCCTAGGACAGGGGGTGGCAGCGGGCGGGAGGCTTTTGTTCCCAGCCTTTGCCTTCCTTGGCCATCTCCGCCTGGTCCTGTTACTGTATTAGAGAGGGTGTTGGTGGAGGGCAATGACTGAGACGATGGTGTCACTGACAGTGATACTGAACAAAAAAAACGGTACTGAGGCGACTCAATGACTTGAGAGAAACAGTATGTAAAGAAAGCTTGTGTGTTGTGCTGGAGAATCTCCTTTTATAACTGCCTAATGTTATTTCCCCAAATCTAAAGCAAAGCTGCAGCAGCCCAAGTGGGTCAGGCATTTCCTTAGGAGTTAAAAGACCCCCCTTTTTTTTCAGACAGGGAGCACTTTGTTGTTATAGTAGCTAAAAACTACTTCAAAACAGTTCCAATTGCTGTGGTAGAGGAAAAGAGAATGCGTAAGAAAAGAAAATCTAATATTGCATTTTGCTTCAAATATTCAAGTTCATCTAAGTGTTTTGCAACATTTTCACAAAGAGGGTATACTGCCTATACTATAATTACTTGCCCGCCAGATGTGAAAGAATATGGTTTCTCTAGGATCAGGGGTTTCCCCCTGGTGTGTAGGAATACCCTAAAAGCAAAGTACACTTCTCATGTACTCAGTATTATAAAAAATATGATTTTTCTGAAATGATAGTGAAGTCTTTCTAGAATATCCTTAACACAGACACACTTCTTTTGTTGTTATTGTTTTGTCCTCTGAGTTACTCCTCCCTCCAAGGAAGTATCTCAGCAAACTCTCCACAGAGTAAGCATGGAGACATTAACCCACGAGCAGTCCATTCTGATGTTTACTTTGAGAATGTTATTGATTTCAGAACAAAAGGATATTAATCATACTCATTACGATAGTTTACTTTCGTCCATTTTTTTTCACTTTTGCTCCTCATAACATGGAAAAAAGAAGAATCTTTTAAAACTCAAAAATACAACAAATTTGCCTATTCTAAATGTATGTCAAGAAAGGGTTTTCCCATTGCATGTGCTCGACTGCTAGAACATACAGCTGCCCTGGTCGATTTTCATTCCTTTTCCATGCAGGGCCCATCTTTAATAAAATTAAAAGTATGAAAAGCTGATGTTGGCTATGCCTTAACTTCCTCAGCACTGATCCTCATTACACACCTTCCTCTCCCAGCTCCCTTCCTCAGACACATGGATACAAGGACCTACTCCTACCCCAAGAAAGATTCATGAAGCTGACTTCTTTCCATTTCTTCTTGTTCATCTAGGTTTCATCTTAGAAATTATTTTTTCCAGAACTCTTCCTGGACCCACCATAATAGCTCAGTTATTCAACTCACACATACATAGCATGACTCATGCAGTGAGCATATAAGAGAGTGTTGCATGTGTGTATTTGTTAGTTTGTCTCCCAGGCCTCCAAATACTTCAATGGCACGGATGTCTCTAGCTTAATTTACTACTCTGTTTTTATGTAGCATGCCCAATAAGTATTTGTTGATATAATAATAGCTGGATTTTAAATGCAGGAAATCCCCTTCCAAAAACAACCTGCAGTTGAGTCTTGGGTAAATTTTTCTCAGTTTAAAAGATTTAACAGTAAGCAGGAAGAGATGCTATTGAAGGTGTCCAAAAACTAAGAAGACTGCAAACTGATATTCCAGTTCACCCATTCCAGTTCTCCTAGTGTGGGAGAGCTCAGATCCATACCTAAAAACTTGGGGACTGTCCTGAGAAAAGCATATCCTCTAACTATCCAGACATGATGACAAGTTCCACAACATGATCCAGAAAACGCATCTATGAGTTGGTGTAAGAACAATCCAAGAAGGTTTTTGTAGTTTTTGGTTTTTTGATGGAAAAAAATGGGAACTTGGTGGATGACTGGATACAACAAATGACACTTAATACCCAAATGGCATTTAGTGAAAAGCAAAATTTACAGCAAAGCATTCTATCACTTAGTAACTAAGATTTAAAAAATAAACATAAAGTCCTTTTAAATAGAAATGGAAAAAAAAAAAAAAAAACTTCATAAATTTACTGGCAAGGCTGCAACACTGAAGTCCCCATCTATGGTTATCACTTACAAGTGATTACTTATTTCAAATCAAAGATTCTAGAATACTTATTTGAACAAACACTGTGGATTCTAGGATTTAGGTGAAATAAATTACAGGTAAACGGGAATATTTTGCATTTCGGAACTGAACAACAGAAACCTCTGTATCACTAAGGTTGAAAGAATCAAGGATTTGCTATGTGTGTGTGTCTTTTTTTTTTCTTTACCTTTTTTGGGGGGCAAGGAAGTAAAAATTGATGGAAAACATTACACGTCTACCTTTTATAATTAATTTTCCAATGCCTCACCTATACATATTTTAATAATTCCTGATTTATACGATGGTATCTATAATAAAATTTTCTATTTTCCAATAAATGAAAAAAGGCAGGTTCACTCCGGCAACAGAGTGTCACACAATATCTACTTGTCAGGCACCAATTTTTACTTCTTACATGTAAGTTAAAGGATAAGGAATTTATAATGCTGCCTGTGAAGGGAACCACTTTTCATACACAAATGTGATTTTTTTTTTCCCAAAGAGTAATACAACAGTACATTTACATAAACTAATCCAAACAATCTATGTATTTGACAATGGCAAACCTCACACAGACGGCCTATTGTTGGTTTACATCTTGGAGTTCTTTATATTGGCTTGTAGCGCTGCTCTAGCTGTCAAAGGTTTGACTTGGACTCTAAATAAATGGTTATAGAAGTGCTGTGCAGCGATATTGGACTTCTTTGCAAAAGAAAACCTGCTGTGTATGAATTCAAAAGCTATTAATTTTTCAGTCAAAAATATTCGTGCCTATTTCTTTTAATAAAGAAATACTGTGCTGAGCTACTAAGAGATAATGTTGACTAGTGGTAGAGAATTTTCAATAGAGTAGTTAAAAATAAATTTAGTAGGAGGTCCCCTTCAAAGTTATAATTTTCTAGAATGTAAAACGATTTTTTTTTTTTTTTAATACTAATCAAGACAAACCTTCCTTCCTGGTGCATTTCCCCCAGGACTGCTTTTCCCTGTTTACCGACTGCTTAACACTGGTCCTCGTGGAGATTCCCAACAGTTCCTGCGTGGCCTGCGTAGGCTTACACATATGGCAATCCCAGCCAACACCTAGTCTCATCCCTCACTGAGCGCCACCCGGGGTTCTTCAAGTCCTTCTTTAGTTTTCTCTCTCCTCCCTTCACGAAGCCTCATGGCCCCAAATGGGTACATTCCTAGAGTCCAAACATTATCCTTTCATTGGCTTTCGTCCATGGAGGAAACAGAAGATAATCTTATGCTCTCCCTTGTTGCTAGGTTTAAAGACTCAACCCCTTCATCCCGAGAACCATTTCCCTACAAACAAAAGCTGTATGAAGACTTTCAGAGATCAAAGGTGATCAGTTTCTTAAGCAACTGGCTATGCTCATTGGAGAACTCAGTCTTTTCAAGGTCTCACCAATTTGCTTTAGTTCAGTCCATGTTATTCCCTTCAGAGGAGGAATGGATAGAAATCGCAGGAACGGTAGAGTTGACTACTAATCCCACAACATACTGAACGGCCAGTTTTTTTTCCTCCCTTTCTTTTTGGTAGTCGACACATTCAGTCCTACAGCCATTTACTGCAGAATATATGGAAACTAAGGGCTCTTTCTGAGTGAAAATGGATGTGCAAAGTATTTAATGATTTTATGTCCTATATCTCAGTAATGTGTTCTGTTTCAGACATTAATTTTGTCTGCCAACTGCATCTTGGCAGGCTACCATATTTGCTGGGTTAATAGTCTGACTCCGTTTTATTTCTATCACCATAAATCATACATATATGGGTGTATGTTTGCTTTATTTATAGAAAAAAATCAGTCAAAACAGATAAACCAATACTTTGCCATTATGCTGCATCATTGCATATTGATTAAAATTGCTGGTACTAACTATAGATTGTCAACGCTCAATTAATTTTCACACAGTGACTCCATGCAAAATCAAATAAAGGCAGTGTACCTTTAAATTTTACAAATCTTAAAAATCAAGAAGCAAAGCAACTCTCTCCATTTTGAATAATCAGTTGAAGCTACTAGGAGATTTTTAGAAATACAGGTATATGAGAAATACAACTGTTAAAGAGATCAATTTATAACAAGGAACGAGGCCCAAGACAGGAATTGCGGATACCATCCTTCCGCTTTGATCTTAACTGTCTGTGCTTGGGAGGCACTCTTTGAGGTCAAGTAAAAGAACAAAGCAAAAAACAGGGGATTCCTAGTTAAATACGATTTCAGTGTACCCCCTTTGGTCTCCTGTGAAGGAGTAATGTTCATTTCAAAGTCTTTAGTCCCCATTAGATGCTCTCCATAATTTTAGCCTCTATTCCAACAGTGTGTCTCCTTCCTCTGTTACAGGTAGACTAGACTGTCCCTCGCTCCTTTTCTCATCCGCATTGTCTCTCAGCTTCCTTAGGCTGAAATGCCTTTGTCTTCTGTGTTCATGACCTGGCTGTCTTCTCTCTGCATTACCACCACTCTGAAAGCTCCCCGTGCCCTCACCAACCCCCCCCCACCCCGCGACCGTACCCCCATCTCCCAGGGAGCTCTCATGATATACTTTAGTGCTTTGGTGTAGCATCCATCATCTGCCCCAAAGAAGACCTGTTTGTTTGGGCCTGAAGAACAGAACTGTGTCTGCATCATCCTGTACTTTCCTAAATGCCTAGCAACAGTGCCCTCTTTATAAAAGGTTAAAAAACAGTTAACTCAACTTAAGCCTTCACTATTACCAGAGTAGCCTGAGCTCCTTCCTATGTTTGGGGTGAGGAAGCAAAGAAGAAACAGACAGGTTCTTCCCCTTGGTGTAGCTCAGTACTTACTGGCTGAGGGGCAGCTTTGGGTTCCGTAGACTTCACGTGCAGGTGGGTCATCATGGCTTGCAGGCGCTCTTTGTCTTTTGCAAGCTAGTAGGGAGAAAATGCTTTGTTATTTCTTTGACTACAGATTGGAATATGGTATTACTATTAGCTACCATTACATCCAAAATGATACATATTCCAAATTAAGTTATGACACCATCACACATGACACAATCTTTTTCATTGCTTAATCATTTTGAAATCTATATGACCACTGCCAAACTCCAAACAACTGGAAGTGCCCATGTGAGATTTCTCAACACAAGATGCATCAGCCTTTAACAGGGAAGTTCTAGACCTGCTGGCACCAAGAAGTCCCATGTAACACAGACAGCTAAAAGACAAAAATGTGAATCATGCCTATTAACCAACCTTATTCATAAGGAAGCCAAAGGAAAATGAGCTAGGTAGCTAACACTCATAAATTCATCTGTTGTGGTTGTGGAAAAACTCCTAGACAGATGGGTACATTTATGCAAAATTAACTTCATCTTTCCTAACAAGTAGGAATAGATTAAGACAGTGCTGGCAAGCAATATTATTAGCAGGACAGGCGTGGGGCTGCAGATTGACAGCTTCCCATTTTCAACTGAAAGTAGAATAAGCTTATCCATTTATTCAACATATGAGTACCTACTATGTGCTCGTCTCATTTTAATAAAAACTGAAGTCTCCTCATTCTACAGAAAATTATGTTCTGAAGGCACTGAAGTTTCTAACTGATGTATATGGCAGATACTCAAATATTATTTATCAGGTGTTTCTTTATGCTTGCTTGGACTCTTTTAACATAATTTTGATAGTTCAAGACAATTAGGCATAGAGGACATATAGTAATTACCCCTGTAAAACAAGTGGGAAGTGTATCCCCAAAGATAATGGTATAGTTAAGAGTACAGCTGTGGAACTTTGGGAAAATGTGTAAGAGATTCATGACAGAGGGGATGGAGGAGAGGAGAGGGAGAGAGGGAAGAAGGGGAGGGAAAAGAGGGAGTCAGTAAGTCAGAAATGGGGAGGGACTCATTCCTTTCACGTCACATAATTAACTTTAAACCTTTTAAACATCATTTTTTTAAAGTCTAAAATGATTCCAAAATAAAAATCAAGACTTTTAAAAATGAAGGTATTTCTAAGGAGAAAAGTGTTTCAGGAATTGGGGGAAAGCAGAGGAAAGAGAAAGGGTACAAAAGCAAGAGAGAAAAAGCTCTCAGCTTATTCTAAATGGATGACTCAGTCTCAAGTCATATCACATTGGTTTTTTTTTTTTCTTTTTTTCTTTTTATTCCCTTGTGGTTCAGGGAGAAATAAATTAAAAAAAAAAAAAAGCTTTACAGTGTTAGCATTTATCTTTCAACAAACAGGAAATGAATATGATACCATATTAGGAGCCACTTTATGTTATTCATTCTCTGCTCCTCAGTAAGTTATTGACAGCCAAACTAAAAGATGCCCTGAACACACAACATAATGCTTCAAGAATCTGGTTTTCCAAAGTGGCTGGGTTTGAACAATTAAAATGTTAGTAATGTCATTTTCTATATTTTGGGTTTTTATGTAAGTGTTCTATTAATTAAGTTTTTTGATGTTAAAATGAAACATTCTTAATTTTAAAAATGTTTTGTTTTAAAATTATCATGCGGCAGAAGGAATTATGGCATCTTTCTTTTCAAAAACAAGAAGTAGTCTGCCATAGTGAATATTATAAATTAAAGGCTGTGAGGTGATAATTACTGAAGAATCTGACGAATATTAATTGTGACTTAATTTGGGGGGTAAACATTGTTGATATAGTAATTATAATGACCAAAGTAGAAAGAAATCCAAATTCTCAGCATCAAAAGGAATCACTATTTCTATATTCCATCCAGATGACTGGGCTAACTTTTTCCTGGTCAAAGGTAGTGCCATCAGGTTGCAAACACTTATCTAGATGTGTACACAGCCACACCCATATAACCCCAGAGGTCACCGCCACAGGGCAAGAATTATTTTTTCCATTAGAATATTACTTAGACATCACTGTTCATTTTGAGAATTATCCGGGTTCCTTATTTTGCCTCAACCTCAACTCTACAATCATAGTGGCCACTTTACCATAAAAAATGGGCAATGTTATAGAAAAAGGCAAAATACAAGTTTTTGTTTTTGTTTGATTAGTACAAACTAGCATGCAATGTAGTCTTAAATTAGTTTTGGATTTTTATCATCAATTATAGCTCTAATACAAACTGTTTTAATAATTAAAGAAAAAAAGTTGGCCAAATTCACTTTTTGTTTTTTTAAGGCCAAAAGGCTAAACATTTACACCTACTGAAACCACATCCTCACCCTAGTCTTGCATTTATAATACACACTGGTCCTTCAAAAAGCTTTTAGATTCTTTATTAGTTATTATGCCATCATTCCATGAGCTCACCATCCCTGTCAATTTTCACAGCATCCTTTCATTGTTATGAGAATACAAACATTTAATATTAGCAAAGCACATTCCCTTATAAACTGAATCCTATGAAAAGCAAAGTAAAGGAGGATGAGAAAATCAGTCCAAGGGTCAACTAAAAATTTGGTTGGCAAATTAAAAAAAATTTTTTAATGTTGTGATATCAGGAGAGAATTACTTTCTAAAAGCTTTCCTAGTGGGTACAAGAGGAATGTCGACATAAAAGGGCAATGGGCCACACATTAAGAGGAGCTGCCTATATGGTGTTTATTTAAATTAGCAAGTTCATTTGTCCATTCCGTAGGGAGCATGATAGCAGAGAGAAAATGGGTAAAGGAGTTGGGTACAACAATCAGGCTCTGCTGGGTTCAATTTCTGGCTGTACATTATGTAGTCTTAAGGTCTTAAGTATTTAGTTCTTCTAAATATGGAACAAAATCTCTGAGCCTGAATGGTTGTTTTGAGGATTATATAAAATTTTCTTTTTTTTTAAGTTCAATCAATGTAATCTATGTAGACTTCTAACGGGCTGAGTAGATGTTTGGAATTTGGGATCGACATAATGGGTTCGATGGAGTCTGCAGCTGGGCTAACTGGTGAGAGAATTTGATGTATTAAACAATAGAAAAGAAAGCACAGGAAGGATGAAGCCCATTTCTTATGGATTCATCTCCTTAGTTCTCACTGTATCTTTCCCTCACCCTAGGCAAATGATTTTCCCCCCAGTGGCTGATATAGGTCATCCCCTCTTCTATTAACCATGGCTTCAAATTAGGTTTCAGATAGCCCAGGCTGTGAAAAGACCAGAACATGTGTATTGCTTCTGACCTACTTATAAGTGAGTGCCTAAGGCTAGGAGCTCCATTCAACATCTTCAAAGATAAAAACTGAGGAGATTAAACTCATTCTTTTAGCAGATAAAAATGGAACATGGTTTGGGGTTCATTTAACATAATCATTTTATATGCTGTCAGGAGGACTAATCATTTTAAGCCCAATTTGGTGGTTCTCACTTGTGAGAAAAAAGTTCTTCTGAAATAAATAAAGGACTCTGAATGTGTAAAAATACTAGAATTACTGAGGGCAGATGAGAAGAAGGAGCCAAGTAACTCATCTGATTTCAAAGAAGCAAAAACTCGTGGCTATTTCAAGTCCTCTAATCCTGTTCTTGTGTTTTAGAGTAGGGAAGTGGACACTTGCGGGGTGAACTTACCTGAGGTCATAGAGCTGGAAATGGGGAAAAAACACTCCTAGAATCCCAGTTATGTGTCGTTTCGTCTGATTTTCCCACACTGGTGTGACCATAAGACACACTTGGGACACTAACTGGAAACACAGATTTGCCTCCCTCCCTGCCCCCCACACTAAGGTCCTGATGTAGACGTTCCACAGGAGGGGTGGGGCATATATGCAGTTAGAGCAGGCACCCAATATATGTGTCGGCAAGTCTGGATTCTTCCCCTACTATGACTATCCTTTACTTATCTGACTGGAGTCATACCTAAATTAAGCCCAACAATCCAAGGTGGGGTGCGGCCTGGCATTAGGTGGTTTTAATAAAGACCCCAAGTGTCCACGTTCAATGGGGCAGCTTCAGGAGACACTCCTCTCTTCCATGGACCAAGTAAGCCTTAAACAGTGGATGTTCAGGTGCCCTCAGTAGTTCTGTGTACAGTAAAGATCCATCCAAAAAGAGCTCAGGCAGAGTATCCCTACTTATACAGGTTTCTAAAGTACACATGATCAAAAGGAGAAGAGAGGAAAAGAAGGAAAAAAGCCATGACTGGAAGGGGTAGAAATGAAATTCTATCAAACTGAGCATTTATTAAAGAGTTATTTTCAACCCACTTTATCAAACCATGGTCATTCACATGCCTTAAAAACTCAGCCACAGTGAAACTTGCAGATAACTCCTTTAACATCAACTACAGGTCTCAGGTGGAAGACAACCTATGGCTCATTTCACCGCAACTGAAGAATTCCCCTACTTTTACTGTATTCTGTCACCATCTTCACATTCCTTACATGTTGTTATTAAAGACTCTCTTGACATTTAAAGCAGACGCACACTAATACTCAGTCATAGTCTAGGAATTCTAATGCTCCCAGAGTTAGGCAGGATTTTAAATTATGAAAACTAAGTATCTTGACTTTCAAAGAGGGACCGTGGAAGTGAGAAACCCAGAGACTCTCTCTTCTTTTTCTTGGCTCTGCTCACAAAGCAGTGGCAACATGAAGCTATGATGCTGTCAGGACCTCTCTTTTCCCAGCATTCTCTGAGCTTATTCAGAGAGAGGAATGAGGCTCTGGCAGGCCACTGTCATGAGGAAATGTCCTGAGCATTACCGTGAATAGGGTTAGAAAAGTGCAAAGGGGGATACGTTATAGATAATATATTTATGAAAGTCCAGGAAGCTGGTGTGATTATAAATAGCAGTGCTAATGGTAGAATAATCACATGTAAAGTCCCTATAGTAATTGGTTTGTGTTAGTCTTAATGTGTCCCTCTGTTATTGATACTTGTGAATTTTTTCCCCCGCTGACATTTTCTTAGAGCTCACAGTTCCTGGTGTAGATGAAGAAAACTTTGGAGTAACCCCAGCATCACTGAGCTCCAGCCTTGCCCTGCTGCCATGGACTGTTCAGGAGAGAACTCCATGAAGAAGAAAACAGTATGGTCCCATAAGTCAAGTTTTTAAAACCAGCGATCTGTAACTCCTGGGTGTATGCATACAACCCCACTGGGCCATGACGACCCTGGGCAAAAACTAGCACGGTCCATTATCTGCCATTGGCTTTGAACAAGTTCATTATACCTTCTAAACCTCAGTTTCCTCATCTGTAAAAAGGCAGACACTGATAATGATTTCTCTGGCACCATCCACTTCGTAACACCTTTTCAAAGAACAATAAGAAATATTATACTAAACATGCTCATTAAGCATGAGACACATATTGATTTCCGAATGCAATTTTTTTCCTTTAAGCAGAAGACTCTTAGGATCAAGGAAATACAGTAGAATCTACTTACAGAGGGTTTCTGAGGATTCAATGAAATTGAGGGTGGGAAGCCGTAGAATAGTGTTTGGCATATAGTAGGACCTTAAAAAGTATCCTTTCAAATGGTTTTTAAGCTCCTCTATGAAATAATTACAAGCAGAACATGAAACATTAAACAGATCTCTTCCATAGCCAATGGATTCGAACTGATCGTTAGGGTGACCAACTCATTCCATTTTGCCCAGGACTTCTCCAGTTTTGAAACTGAAAATCCTAAGTCCCAGGAGTCACTCAGTCCCAGGTAAGCAAAATACGATGTTTGGTCACCCCACTTCCTATTGAACAGACAGATCGATTTAAAAAGAACAACATATTTTTCTACTATCTTTCTCCCTTACCCTACAATCAGGCTCCCTTGGTCTGGAATGTCCTTGCCAATCACCCTTTTCTGGTCACCTCCACAATGCCCGTCCTCCAACTCTGGCTGGTGTGGATTTAGAGAAGTGCGAGTCTTATCCTCTCTTACTAGACTGCACATTATAGGAAGGAAGAGGCCACCTTACTTATCTGTATCCAATGCTTTGAATACAATATGCTTGATAAATAGTGGTGGACTGGAATCCAACTTATCAAAGAATAAAAGGTACACACCCCTCCACTCCCACCCCCTACCTGGGCCAGGCAGATCATCCCCATCAGTCAGGTTGGCTCCTTTCACCTCAGCTGCTTTCAATATCCACTTTAAAGGATCTGCAGGTTGAGGGTTTGTAGGAAGCCTGTCCTGAGATCTGTTCCCCTGACACATGCTGAGCCATGGACGTGATAACATGCCAAATCTCTAAGGATTCTTTTTCTTCCATTCAAAACCCTTCTTCGCTCACCAGAGAGGATTGCTGACAACTGAGCAAGGTCACATTGTCACAGAACAGATTAAAACCAATACGGTATATGTGGCGGAAAAAAATGTATCTACATTATGAATGTCTCAGCTTTCTGAGAGAGGTAAGTCCGTCAGAAGACTTTTTTTCTTGTCTGTTAAACTGGCTTTCTCTTTTCCTCAAATAGAATTCTGTTCCAGCCACTGAGATGCCTTTTATGGTATCTTGTCCAGAGTTTGACAGTTGAGAGAAGTGATATGCATGTCTTACCTAGGTGGATCCAGGTAACTGGATCAGTATAAATTTCAATCCCTGGCCCCAGGTCTGGTAGACAACAGGTACCCAACCGTCAAGGAAGGTTCAAGTGCTCCCTTACAATCCTGGCCAATGGCATCTGGGATGGGAAATCCTTATTCTGAATTTATTTACAGTTCCTATGTCTCTGCCTCTTTCTCTCTCTGTCTTGGTGGGGAGGGAGCTATATATTTAATGACTTATATATAAGACCATGTTTATTGACTATGAGAATTTTTTTCCTTTCAGTTCTAACTCATTTCCATGACTACATATCTGGAAGAATCTGTCGAAAGAGAACATCTAACAGATGAAATCTTAAAATGCATTCCCTGACCTCAAAAAGCCATATCCTTGACCCAAATGATTTCTGTGGTGTCCATCTGTCTTCCTGTTATGTGCCTAAGTACATAGGGTAAGAACCTAACATAACTTCTCGGGTTTACAATTTGGGTTTCCAGGTAATAGCTGGGGTTAATCATCCAGTCCATTGATAAGACATCAAAAAATTTACAACTGTCCTTGTAATAATGACATGCAGTAAGAAATATTCAAAAGGCTCGCAATGCCCACTAAGATGTCTTTTGACCCTCACTTCCAGCTCAGTGAGACAGGTCACAAGGGCGTAACAGAACTGCATTAATGAACAAACTCTACTGAAGGTATCTACTGCTAAGAAAACATGCATTATATATTCGATGTCTTCCAACAAAAACAAATACAGGTGCATTTCATGCACAGCACTGATTAGACAGGTCTACGTCAGACCCCATATCGATCTCCTTGATTTCTGACTGGCTGCCTGAACACTCTCCATTAAGAATCTTATAGGTTTTTCCATGTGATTCAAGTGGAAAAGCACCACAAAGTAGAATAGCACCACAAAGGGAAACATCTCTAGCCACTATTGCATCCAATTCTTTAGAGAGGTTTGACTATAAGTAAGAAATACAAGGGCCTTCTGTTTGGGTCATAGTTAAGGTTTCCAGGGTTTAGATTCCATGCACTGGAAAGGTACACAGGACAGCACTCAGTGGCTTTCACAAGCTTTGGTTATGTCTGGGGCGGACGGACTCTGCCCTCCTGAATTCTCCTGTAGAATCTTTTCATAATGATTCTGTACAGCAGACATAATGAACCTCCGTTGATCTATACTGTAAGATCCAATCTGAGCTTACTGGGTTTGTTTTTACAACGGGGGCACACGTGTGACCTCTCTCCCAGATGTAAACACCAGAGGCCTGAGTACTGTTCTGCAGAGAGAAGTCTTGTGAGTCTGGATGGCAGGGAGAGAGTTCTCCTGTTACTCTAATATCACCACCCTGCTTTGGGAATTGTTCAAAACTTGACTGCTCTTTCCTGCAGTGCTAAGTGGTGCAATGTTTTTCAAATTCAAGGAAATAAATGGTGATTTTGTAACATACTTTGAGATACTTGGAGGATCAGGTATTTCCCGGACTGGGAAATGACCTCTTTAAGGGAAAGAGAAGTAGCTCTAGAGTTGGTCACATCCCGGGGATCCCCTCTAGATGAGGTGTTACACTGACCTGCACTCAGAGAACAGGGCGAGGAGGGGGGGGGGGGGGGGAGGGGGAGTGATGCCAGTGGGAAACGACAGAAAGGCTGTTGAAGCACAAGAATATCTCTTCAAAGTATCCTTGCTGCTGCATGAACCTGATTTCCCCAGTACCTCGGGTTCTATAGGCACAATGACAGTTAAGTTAATTAAAAAGTACATTTCCAGAAATGGGTGCATAAAATAGCAAATGTGACAGCACAAACATGGATATATGAACATCAGAGAAACAGGAGTCCTCAGTTGAGAGTAACTGCGAGGATAACTGAGTCTTGCCCCAAACTCTCCCAAATGTGCCAGGTGTGCAATGCAAACTCTCAATCCAACCCCTGAGAAGAGCTTCTCTAAATTCTATTGCAGGGCAAGGGTTCTGTAAATACTAAAAATTGTTGACATTTTCTTTTGTATTTCATCCAACTGAATAATAAAATCTATTATGGTTTGGGCCCACTAGCACTGACTCTTGAACATGTTTCTAGTGTTAGCTAGCACTGCCCAACTGATGGATGACAGCAGTGGAAAATAGTTTATTTAAATTCTATTTTTCTTCTAGAATGTTAAGAACCAGGAGGGTAGCTCTCTCTCTTAGTCTTATATTCCTTAGTGGTTCTAGCAAAGTTCCTGCTACGTTATAGCCTCTGCATAATATTTGCTAAATGAATGAGTAGATGAATGGATGAATGAATGAATGAATGAATGTATATCCCTAGCCAGCTTTCCATGACACCAAAGACTGGCAGGAACTTGTCAAGTGAAGTTGCTATTGAGGAAAACTGACGAATGTGGTGACTAATTTTACATACCAAGGTGAAGAAGGAGAAGACGTGAACAGACCTTTGGGTAGCCAGGAACATAAGGAAACAAGTTGCTAATAATGTGATGAAATTGTTTTTTCTGCTCCTCCTGACCAGAGTTTGTTTGGCAAACTTCTCTAAGGACCAGCCAGATAGTAAATATTTTCAGTCTTGCAGGCCATAGGGACTCTGGCAATTACTCAACTTTTCCGTTGTAATGCAAAAGCAGCCATAGATACTTCGTAAATGAATGGGTGTGGCTGTGTTCCAATACAACCTTATACTTGGACCCTGAAACTTGAATTTATATATAGTTTATTCTTCTTTGACCCCTCCCCAACTATTCAACATGTAAAAGCTTTCTTATCTTAGCTCATAGGATTTGGTCCACGGTCTGTAGTTTGTCATCTCCTGCTTTCAGAAAGCACTGTTTCAACACTAACAAGTCTCTCAAGGTTTGAAGAAACTGAACCCTTCTGAATTAGTCCCTTCCTTCAGTAAAGCAGATTCTCAAGCAAAAATATTATTTGGAACATCACAAGTGACTACTACATAATAACTTCTGGCCCATGAGCTTCTTGGATTCCTATCACAAACTGAAAAGCCTGCCTTCAGTTTAGTTTAGAGCTGAAGGATGAAATCTATAAATAAATGAAATCTACAAATAATCAAAGAATTCTTATACCAGTTTGTACCACTCCCAGGCCACAGCCACCAAAAACAACATTAAAGTTGCCAGGAGGTAACTACTTGACTTATTAATGATCTAACTCCTTCCCTACTCTTGTCTGCTCTTAGTGGAGACTGAGGAATAATAAGTAGAATAATCAGTTCCTGAGGAATTAACAATGGCCCCACACTTACACCTGCAGCTTGGAATGCCTACTCGAGTGAACCAGGACAACTCTAGTAAACGATTTATTCTAGCTAATCATTAAGAATTTAATTTTATCAACTAAATAAATTAATGTAGGAACTTTTATCACTTTATAAACTACCACAAATACACGTAAATTCAGGTATCAACAGCAATACTGTTTTTTTTTTTGTTTGTTTTTCTGTTGAATCCAATTTTTAAAGAGCTTACTACACTTCAAAATAAGTGAACTTTAGGGGTGAGATACACACACTACTTCCTTCCTTCCCAATAAACCTGTTAACTTTAAAGATGTTTCCAAAGACTTACATAAAAAATTTTGAGATTTTTTATGATGTACCCTTTGCCTGCATAAATATCCTACTGTTATAATAAAGTCATATATATGGTCTGAATGGGAAAATATATATATAAACTAGCTAAAGAAAATTTACTAAAAAAATTTAATTTGTCATATAAGATGACAACCAATTTTAAAAATTCCTTTCTATTCTGAAAAGTCACAACAAAAAGTTTAAGTGTGTTTTGGCTGATTTTTCTCTGCAACTGTTTGAAGCTGTAAATGACTTAACTCAGTAAAATTCCAAATGTAATTATCTTCTGTACTTAGCCTAGGGCTCTCCATATATCTCAGCATTGCTGTCTTGCATACAAAATAGCCTTTTCCATGGCTGGTAACAATATAATGTACAACATTGTTTTAATTTCCCCTAGCCGGCTAACCTCTTGCCTACACTAAACCAGCCAGAGGAAGAAGCCACAGTGAGTCATCAAGCACTCAAACGCATTTTGGAACTCGGTTGCATAAATGAGGTTTGCAGGGTCAGGCTTTTGCAATTGTACATTTTAATAATCTCCATTTCTGACCCAATTTTTACCTTTAGAAACAAATT